>CM062810.1:317702570-319100070 GCA_031772625.1 Pinus tabuliformis | reverse complement strand
AAACTCCATGTTATCCCTACCATTCACCTCCACCACAACCAGAACCCCATCCACATCCATCTCAAATATACACTCCCACTCAACTACTTGTACCACCATTTACAAACCCACATATTGAAGTAGCTCAACCCACTTACAATGTTGAGGTATAAAACTTCCAAACATCTCCTCTTGAGATCAATGGTATTCACCATAGCTCAGGAAGAGTATTTCAAAAAAGATATTATCTTAATATCATTGGAGGACCACATCTAGATGAGAATACCACAAAACCATGGGCTGCACTTAATAAAGATCAGACATTAAAATCATAGATCAAGAGAGCTCCCTCATGGTTACCATCAAATCCTCCATGTATTCACGAGAACAATCAGCAAAAAGAGGAAGATTTGAAGGTCATGGTAGAAAAAGACATGAAGAATGATCCAGATCAACAAAAGGACCAAGGACATCACAACTATATTGAAATATGGTTCCATACAGTCACTAAGTTGTAGGATCACTCTCTTCCTCAACTATGCTTGATCCTTTCAAAGTCAAATCATTTGGTCTCTGAAATCTAGGTACATGTCAAAGCATACACTTCAAGCCTCCACATCATTTTGTATGTCATCTTGATGTGCACATGGTTCCACTAGAAGTATTCTTATACTTGAAAGTAATTTTGTTTTTCAAGTAGGGTAGGGTAGAAGCAAAGAAAAAATATATATATATATATCTCAGGTGAAAACCTCCTTGGAGGCACCTCAGATTGGTTCATTGATTGAAAACCTCCATGAGGTGGTCAATGGGTTGGGAAAGAAAGAAAAAAAGAGAGAAAAGATTCTAGGTGAAACCTCCTTTGAGGCACCTAGGCAAACCTACTAGTTTAAAACCTCATTGAGGTGGCTAGTAGGCCTAGAAGCAAAAAAAAAAAATCCTTACTCCATGCATGCATGTACTCTCCACAATATGCAAGCAACAAGAACAAGTTGGTACCAAAAGGAAAATTGGTCAAGCCTAGTCACAAGAAGTCAAATTTTGGCTTTCTCCTACTTCGCTCAAATGCTCCAACAAGGCCAAGGCCATGCCAATCCATCACGCTCATCTATTTTCACCATCCACCCATCATTCTCAAGCTTTTACCACTCATTTTCCTTGTTGTCCTAAGAAACTACAGGATGCTTTGTTTTACTACACGATACAAAAATACATAGAGCAGAAATTTGTTTTTGCCATAACTTGGAAACCATGCATCCATTTTCCAAGCTATTTCAGGGGGAGATGCATATGGATGATGGTAACATGCTCAAGAAATTTCAGCAAATTCGAGTGGACGGTTTCCAAGAAATTGGCCTCCACCACCTTGAGCCATTTTTGCATTTTCTCAATATCTATGCATCCATTTAAAAATATGTTTCATGGGGAGATGCATATGGATGATGGTAACATGCCCAAGAAATTTCAAAAATTCCAGTGCATGGTTTCCAAGAAATTGACCTCCATCACCGTCAACTATTTTTTAGTTTTTCTCAAGATCGGTGCATCTATTGACCAAAATTTGTGTATGGGGAGGTGCATAATAATGATGGCAACATGCTCAAAACATTTCATCTCAATCTAGTCTACTGTTTGGGAGATATGGACAAAACAAGTTGTTGTCCTGTAAACCTACAGGATATAGAACAACACCTACAGGATTGGCAGTGAGCAGGTTTAAAGGAGATCCAGAGATCAAAGAAGCTCCTCCAGAGCTTAGCAGTAGCATCAAGATCATCATCATCACCATCTAACACCTACACATCAACATCAACTCAGCAGCAGCATGCATGTCTCTCCAACAACCATCAAGTAGGTACATGTATGCAATATTCTTGACCTCTTCTCTTGAGCATATTATAGTTAGAAATTTGTTGTCAATGAATGAGAGATGAGGTTTTATAAGCTAAGGATGGGTTAGCAGTCTCAGCTGCCTTCAACCAGTTGATTGCAGCTCACTCGTTCACTCATGCAATGTTGAAAAATCAAATTATGAAGGGTGATGATTTCAAGGAATGATGACAACAATTAAAAGAAGAAATTTTTGCAAAGGCCAAGGTCACCACAACACTCCAAGCCCTCCATCCACTTCATATTCACTATCTATTCATCATTCATCCATCCCATTTCATTCTTGAAGAAAAAAACAAAGAGAGCATCCTCTCCTTTTTCATGAAATTTCCATTTGCAAGTCAGTAAGAAGGACGGTCAAAGAGCAAAGGAGGATCAAAAAGAGACCCCTTTCACTCACATTTTTATTTTACTACTCATTACCGTTCATTCTTCCATCATTTCTATCATTTTTTCCATTCCTTTACTTTAGTTTACAAAGGGACTTTGTTTTTTACAGGATGATCTAGTAGGAATTATAGTGACCCAGAAATCCTACAAGAGGCAGTCCTAGGGAAAATAAATGGTGGAAAAAGGTAGCAAAATGTTGATAAGGGTGTGGAAGACATTTCCAAATTAAAAAAATAATCAAGAACCATCCTGAATAAGGGGAAGAAGGAAAACTAATGGTCTCAAGAAACAAGGATTTTTCTTTGCACAAATATGTTTTTTTGGCTTGTCCTTGCAAAACTTATAACCAAGATTCCTAATGCACAAGAGAGAGGCCACTAGGGCCATTGATGAGGCATAATGAGGTCACTAAGTTGCTTAGAGGATGAGAAACACTTTCAACAGGGGGTATGATGGGCCTCTAAATTAGACATAAATTAAGGCCCATGCCTCTATTTTAAAACATAAATTAAGGCCTATGACCATCCTTCATCACATTAAACCTCTCTTTTTGCATTAGATAATTTATTTTTAACTTTAATATATTCATTAGGAAGGTTTATGAATAATTGAATATTTGTGCCTAATATTATTTACTTTTTGTGGAATATTATGAGAATATTAGGCAGATTATGAAGAGTTGGAGGAGGAGATAATTTAGGGACTTGTTAACTACTACTAGAGGATCAATAATAAATAATAAGTCAAAAATATATTATGGAATTATGACACAAATTGTGGAACTCCAATGATTGAGAAAATCTAGGAATGCATTTGTTGTTGGGAAAAGTATCCAATTCGGAATGCCCCTATCCCACTCTAAGAGGTGATAGTGCCTTAGCAACAAACAAGGAAACTTATTCGAGTATTCTTCTTTATGAAATGTAAATGAGGAAGAAGGATCTAACTAACCTGTATCTTCCGCTAGTTTGTCGATCCAAATCACTCCTCTCTTCAGTAGCTCCCAGCTCCCAGCTCTCTCACCGGCCCAGCTTCACCGAATTCCTGTAAGATCACAAGAGAGAGAAACTACAAGAAGATACATATATACATTCATAAAAAGCTCAAGATCAGATTAAGCTAAACATGTAAGCATAACAAAACATCATTGGTACACAGCATGTAGGAGAAACTCAAATAGTTTATTGATAGAGTAATAAAGTCCAAGAGGAGATACAACCAAGTGAGGCCCGATCCAGCATCTACCTCCCAGCAATGGAATCCCTTCCTTTCCTCCAACAAAGAATAAATCACCCAATGTACTAATCCCAATCTCAAACCAACAGCAATTCTCTGAAAAGTACAAAATTCCAGCCTCTTGAACCTCTGGGTGAGAGATCCATATATAGATGTGAGTAGAGAGGATGAGTCAGCTCATGTTTTGACTTGTGGCTTCTCTCTGTCAGTTCTTGCTTCCACTTGGAGGTTGAGAACCTCTTACTCATCACTAGTCGAATTCATTGAGGCAAGTGTCATTGAGGAAGATTCTGGAAGCTTCCATGGTCTTTCCACCTCGTTGAATGAACTTGCCATTTGTCATTTCCCGCTCAGCGCACCCTGGTAGTGCTTCTACCTGCGTTGCAGTGCACCTAGCCAGTGTAATCTCTGCATTTCAGCGCAGACAGCTAGTGGAGCCTCTGAATTGATCCTGAATTGACTGTTTCTGAGTGGTTTTTGGTGGAGAACTTCTGGGAGAAGCTGTCTTTGGTTGACCTTGTTCCTTTAGGGGTAGGAACAACTCATTTAGGGACTTTGGATCCCTTGGATTATGGACATTTCATGCTCAATGCTGTAAGGCACAAAAATGTCTATAACAGTTGCCCCCTAAAGTATGAGGTTGTTTATCAGGTGAAATGCTTTATTAGGAGGATCCGAAGTTCTTCCAATGCTGGGAGGAGACCTATAATAAGATACAATACAATACATTATTTTTCATACTACTTTCATGATCTAGCTGAGGCGGGCATTCCCATGCTCAGCTTTATAAATTTATTTTTCTGTACATAGAACAGACAATCGTCTGATGGTAGACTGATGATTTTGATGAAATCATCATCCTTTCGGTAGGATGATTATCTGCTGTAATGCTGTACATGTCAATGTCTTTATTTTTCCTGAATATATATCGCAGCCCGGATGGATGAAACTAGATCCGGGGTCTTCAATCTCGTCCGATCTTCACTCTAAGTACAAGTCGATCCATGTGAGAAATGTTCTGAAGTCGAACATGGAAATACATCGTTTGATTACCGGTCAATGAGGTAAACCGTTAACAAGCGCGAGAGGAATCACCGATAATGATAATGACCCTCAAGGTACTGCAGTACAATTCACGTGGTGTGAATAAAGGACTTGGCGTCGAACACCACACAAAATCTTTCAGTCAAAGGTCATTGATGTATACCTGTCGCCGGAAGTGAGAAACTTGCCATTGAGGCATGCAAGCTTCAAAGTACTGAAGGGGTTGTTCCTAGATCAACTTCTTGGATAATGAGCTGATGTCGACCAGAAGCGATCCGTCAAAGGAGGGCCTTAAAGTATCCCACATCAGTGACACGGAACGGAGTAAATGATTTTGATGGAGGTGAAAATAATCTGATGATATATGGTTCAGGGTGGCGGTCATGAAAGAATGAAGGATAATGTATGGTAGTGGATGGGACACGGTTGACTTCTCTGGATGACTTCTCTTGAACATATCGGCGACACTTATGTGATGGATTGGTAGCATTTACCCCAAAGGTGGATGGTATGGCGAGACCATGGTGATGTGACCGGTGAATGAAACAACCCAACCCGACTCAGGCACGGAGTGGAAGTGTCATGTTCAAGAGCGACTTGCTACCAATAAAGTTCTTTGAGTTTCTTCCCAATTTTTCCCCAGTCATTGCTAACCAGTACCTCTTTACTTTTGTCAAGCTTGAGGAGGATAACATATGCTTGTTCTATAATTTGCCCTTCGGGCAAACCCATCGCTATGTTTTAACGAGCCTAGCAATAGTGAAACTCGTTCTCGTCTAAAGACAAGTTTGTCGCTATTTAATGCTTTTAACGAGTCTAACGACAAAGATAACTCGGTCCTTTTCATTTTTAGAGAGTCTAAAAAGGTACGTAAAGTCAACTCCGAAAGTCCTTTTTCATCATCTAATCCCTTAAGTCCGAAAAAGTATAAAACAATACAGAAGGAATGAGTTTTCGATAGTTTTAACGAGCCGAACAAAACAAGCGCTCGATCTTTTTGTGCAATAATCCCTCAGGTCCAAAAAGATTAAAATCTAGAGGAGGGATAGCACTTCCGGTCGCTTTAATGAGCTGGAAGGCCAAAACTCGGCAATCTTTTCATATTTTACGAGTCAGATGAAAAGAGCTTAAAGAAGACTCGTCTTTTGAGGAACGAGTGATAAAACGGGTTAGCAACTGATTCCAGGTAAGGGTTGGAATTTTCCAAGCACGGCAGTGTCACAAGGATGGCTAGTGAAATCACTCTTCGCAACTGTTCCTCAAAATGGGTAAAAAATCATATGGAGGTGAACGATCGGCCAATGGAAAAGTGGAGGTGACGGTGCAAACACGACCAAGGCTTTAATGGCTGATAATGTTACATTCACAGTGGTTATTTACCGGGAGATAGTTCATTTTTTAACGAGCTTAAATGCGGAAAAACACTGCTCAGTCTTATTTTTATTTTTTAACGAGCATGAACTATGTGCTAAAACTGCTCAATCTTATGTTTATTTTTTAACGAGCATGACTATGCGCTAAAACTGCTCGATTATCCAGTCATATGATAAGAATGTCTCATGTAAGATTCCATTTTTTATGGAGCTTGCGCCTTACCAAAGCTATGCCCCGCATCCTTTTGTTATGCAAGTTCGGAAACGACTAATCCTACGAGTTTAAAGGGTTAGACCTACAGGTTTAAAGGGAGGACCTAAAAATTTAAAAAATAAATAGCCGCCCCTTGCTTGCATTCAAAAAGGTTTGCATGCCCCCAGGCATAAAGTACGATTTCAAGGTTACCCCTTCTTAGTCCAATAAAACATTTGTTTTACCGGGAGAGGCCTACCTCTTTCAGGTTACCCAAAGATTGTTTCATCAATGCAGCGAACAAAACACTTCTTCGGCGGTGTCTACCGAGATAGACAAAGGTGAGTGACAACGAGCGCCAAACACATAACTTTAACAAAAGAATCTTATTCTAGAATAACCCCTCTTCCAAGACGGACGGGGTACAGACTAGTCATATTCTCCCGCGGAAACCTACCCTATACCCAAAGTTTTCCTGCCGAAGCAGACCAGGACACATGCCCCCTGGGTTCCAGTCATATCCCTCCGAATTACTCGCGCTCATCGGGAGGACGGACCGTGGGTTGAGACATTTCTTGCGTGAAGAGACCATTTAGGGATGGTATATGACTATTTGCGATGCGTGATCCGGGAAATGAAAGCTGGTCCACGAGCTTGACCACTCTTCCTTCGTGCGGAAAACACATTACTCTAAAGAGTGAGGAGACGATGGCTCCCATGCAATATATATAGTCTCGTCCAAGGAGTAGGTTATAATCCAAGGGTCCTTGAACGACCATCACGTTCATTTGAATGGTCTTCCCTTTCAATGTGATAGGCACATTGGGGAGGATCCCTAAAGGTCGACTGGTTCCTTTATCAAAGCCTGTCAGATTTCTCATTTCAGGCAAAAGCACTGGCGAACCAAGCGCTTTCCAAGCAGTAGAGGAAAGGATACTCACAGATGCCCCTTCATCAATGATGGTGCCAGCCATGACCATTCTGTATATTTGGATGATAATTCTGAATGGTATGCTTGCTGTCAAACGGGGTCTGCCTAGTTGGTTCCAGTCGAAGGAGACAACTAGGTTGCTTGGTGGTGGGACCGAGTAAACGGCCGGGTATCGCTCTGACGAACTTCCTTCCTGCGATAAAGGAATGGGGGGAGTGCCCCCGTGCTCGTCGGAGTCTGTGTTGATGAAGAGAATTTGGATGGTGTCATCTTTATCCTCTTCAGTGACTGTATCATTCGAAGATAAATCCTCTGAAGGCAAGACCGGGTCAACTGCGGCCTTGACCTTTTGACTTTCGTCGGGTATGGATTCAGCTGGTTCATCTTCAATGACCAGCGCTTCAGCTGACCACTTGAGCGGGCCAGCTGGATTTTCAACTAACGAAGGACTTGGCAATAGTTTTTTATATCCAGGAGGAAGTCTTAACGGTGAACCCGAACGATCATCCAAAACTCTTTTCACTTCGTCTAAGAAGGGACAACGGTGGATGGCGTGATCGCCTTCGCATAGTCTACAGGGAAATCTAGCTCTCCCTTTTTGTCCAAGGACTTCACTCTCGCTAGTTGACGGTATGCATTCAACATGGCTATCAGAGGTTGATGCCACCGGATTGTGCAAACGGGAAGACCAGTCCCTTAGTATCCGAGGGATGCAGGGACAATCTCTGTGGAAGTGGTCTCCCTTGCATATGACACATGGCGATTTAGGCCTAGTCAGTGCTGTGTGTGGATTTTTGTCAGACGACACTTGTTTGCCCCCAGTCGCTTTTGGCTCCTTCTTCTTCTTCTCTTTCTTCTTCTTTTCCTTCTTCTCCTTAGGAACTTGGTTTTTTGTTTTACCAGTTCCGTCAAGCGAAGAGGAAGGAGGAGAGGAAGAATTAGAAGAAGTAGAAGGCTGGTGGGAAACTCTGGACTGGTCTAACTGTTGATTCGACTGTTCAGGAATAGTGGTGTTCTGGACGACATTGGTTGAGAAGAGCCAGACCGGCAAGCCAATTGTCAGCCCTGGAAGCGACAATGTGGCCATATGGGGCGCACCAACATCTCCCCAAGAGGAGAAGGGACTAGGATTTCCACCAAGGGGAATTCCTTGGTTGGTGGGTTCCATTTTCTCAACCTAAAGATCAACGCAGGAAAGAGGGTGATTGTTCCGTTTAAAATAAATTTTAACGACGCTTTAGACACAACTTGCTTTTTCAGTTTTAAAGAGTCGAGAAAAAGCTAAAGATGACTCTAGTCTCCTTCGATGTTTTAACGAGCCCGAAGTGACAAATGCTCGGATGGACTTTTTCCGTTATAGAGTCTGAAAAAGGCCAAAAGGAACTGCTCTGGAGTTCTAGGTAGAGGGTGTGCCAAACTTTTCGCAAAACCGCAGAATACTTTTTAAGGTACGGGCGGCCAATCTTCCTGAATGCTGTGTTCAGTGCATTGCGATCAGTAGGGCGGCCGACATGGCTTCCTAAGGATAAAGGTTTTATGCCTATAGGGGTCTCCCAATATATACTCGACGGTACGTGGGAGCACAATCCGTACTGGCGCTATCGTCCCTCGGGAGGAATCACCCAACCATCAGCGAGATCGACAGTCACCAGGTTTTACGACGCCGGAACACGTCTCTAGCCTAGACCTCTATGTTGTGCGTTAAGTTACAAAGCGTTGTTAAGTTCATTCAATTTATTTTAGGTTGATCTTTCTTAGAAGTTTGCCTTTTTGGATCACCACGAGATGTATGATACAATTCCTAAATGCAACCTAAAGATGATAAGCAAGCTTTTATATCTTTTCAACAATGAAAATCCTAGCTACAATGGCAAAAGGAAGATACAAACTTTTCTCAAAGAGCATAGAGCATACTGTAATGCACTTTTCCCTAAATCAAAGCATGCAAACTATCAAAATGCAAATGCACAAATGCATGTATTTGTTTTCGCTCTCTTAATATTGATGCCTAAAAAGAAAGCTGTTGTACAAATTTGAATTCGATTTCAAGTGAAAACATAAACAAGTTCCTTTTTCAAAATCAAAAAGACGATTACGACACTTTATGATTTACTTGTTTCGACACTAGAAATGCATAAATTCAAACCAAACGACAAAAGTAAAAGCTAAATCAACTGTGAACAGCAAACAAACTCACTCCTAAGATCAAAACGACACTTACGACAGGTCTAGATCTAAGGGCGACAGTATGACTAGTTTACTTTTGTAATGGGAAACTGCAAATGATGTAACAAATACACAAAGAACAAATACAGTTTCTTTATACAACTAAGGCAGAATTGAGGCAAAGAAAAGGGGTTTCAGATAGGTACACTGACTGATAACAGGCTACAAAAAACAGAGATAGAACTGAGCAAAAGGAAGCAGGGAACCACAGCTGCACAAGGCAAAGACTGATCAGCGCACTCCCAACACAGAGGTTTTGACATTCAGTGCAGGTAGCCTTCACGGGACCTACGTTGAAATGCAGAACCTCTTCACAGAGTCTGCGCTGAAGCAGAAACGAGAGTTGTTTCTGGGTTCTGGGTTACGGTTTGCAGTTAAATCAACAGTTTTTGGCCGGATAAAAGCTATCAATTAGGTACAATTAGGAGGATGATTTAAAGGAGGACTAAGATCTATCACAAAGGGCTGTTAGAGCACTTGTGGATCAGTTTGTTCAGATCATAAAAATAGGCCCAGTGAGTGGACTAGAGAGGCAGATCTCTACTTTGCACTTGAAAATGGCAAGTGCATTTCTATTCGGCACTCCTGAGTTTATGAGAAGAACAACAATAGAAACACAAATAAACTAACAAGATACTCTCCCCAGTTGAGTCGCCAATTTGTTGTTGGGAAAAGTATCCAATTCGGAATGCCCCTATCCCACTCTAAGAGGTGATAGTGGCTTAGCAACAAACAAGGGAACTTATTCGAGTATTCTTCTTTATGAAATGTAAATGAGGAAGAAGGATCTAACTAACCTGTATCTTCCGCTAGTTTGTCGATCCAAATCACTCCTCTCTTTAGTAGCTCCCAGCTCCCAGCTCTCTCACCGGCCCAGCTTCACCAAATTCCTGTAAGATCACAAGAGAGAGAAACTAAAAGAAGATACAGATATACATTCATAAAAAGCTCAAGATCAGATTAAGATAAACATGTAAGCATAACAAAACATCATTGGTACACAGCATGTAGGAGAAACTCAAATAGTTTATTGATAGAGTAATAAAGTCCAAGAGGAGATACAACCAAGTGAGACCCGATCCAGCATCTACCTCCCAGCAATGGAATCCCTTCCTTTCCTCCAACAAAGCATAAATCACCCAATGTACTAATCCCAATCTCAAACCAACAACAATTCTCTGCAAAGTACAAAATTCCAGCCTCTTGAACCTCTGGGTGAGAGATCCATATATAGATGTGAGCAGAGAGGATGAGTCAGCTCATGTTTTGACTTGTGGCTTCTCTCTGTCAGTTCTTGCTTCCACTTGGAGGTTGAGAACCTCTTACTCATCACTAGTCGAATTCATTGAGGCAAGTGTCATTGAGGAAGATTCTGGAAGCTTCCATGGTCTTTCCACCTCGTTGAATGAACTTGCCATTTGTCATTTCCCGCTCAGCGCACCCTGGTAGTGCTTCTACCTGCATTGCAGTGCACCTAGCTAGTGTAATCTTTGCATTTCAGCGCAGACAGCTAGTGGAACCTCTGAATTGATCCTGAATTGACTGTTTCTGAGTGGTTTTTGGTGGAGAACTTCTGGGAGAAGCTGTCTTTGGTTGACCTTGTTCCTTTAGGGGTAGGAACAACTCATTTAGGGACTTTGTATCCCTTGGATTATGGACATTTCATGCTCAATGCTGTAAGGCACAAAAATGTCTATAACAACATTCCACTAATCGAGGGAGCAAATCCACTAAGCAAGGGAGAAAATCCGCTAATCATGGGATTTCGGTGGGGAAAGCTTCCTCCATTCATGGAAAATGATTCTTAATCATTTTTTATAAGTACGAACTCAAATTTTCCTCTAGGGAATGATTTGGAAAATCTAGGAATCTGTTCCCTGCTATTTAATGCAAATTCCTAGTATTGGGGACTAGATCCATTAATCAAGGGATTTTGGTGGGGAAAGCTTCTTCCATTCATGGGGAATGATTCCCAATCATTTTTTATAATTACCAAGTCGAATTTTCTTCTAGGGATAGATTTTCATTAGTGTTATTGTGGAGAGAGATTGTATTCTTGCAGCTCCATTGTATTTTCTTGCAGGGATGTAATTCTAATGAAGATTGGTGTCATGTTCAGCTTCTAAATCTTGTTCTCCTCCATAGGTCTCTAATTTTCCTTGGGCTTGGCCATCCTAGGAACGCTAGAGCCCTTTTATATCATTTTCTTTCCTTATTTTCATTGCTTATTCGCATACATCTCTAGTTTTTATTTCTTTCTATTTCTGCATTTAGTATTAATGATTTATTGTTGTAGGATTGAGTTAAATGGTTGATGTAAGTTCATTTGTAGGATCAAAAGAATTATTTCATCCTTGGAAAATCTTTGGAAGTTCATAATAATAATTGAGTTTCTTAGATTAGTCTTCTTACTCCCAAATCTAGATTGTTGGACCTCCTTTTTAGCAAAGAACAATAAATTTTTGCTATTTTTTAGAGCATGCTAACGAGCTTCAATTGACTTGATTCCACTTGCATTAGATCACAAAAAAATTCTAGTTCATAACAAAAATCACCCCATTGCATTTTCACTTGATTTGGTTAGGCATTTTTTAGATTTACTAGCTCACTAGTTCTCGAATTTCTAGATTTTCGACTAATAATGTTTTTTATTTTTTTAGAATGGGTTAACAGAGGTATTTTTGAGTGATTCCAATTGGAATAGGGACCTAAGAAATCCTAGTTAATAAAAAAATTTGTCCAATACAATTTTTATTTTATTTTCTTGGTCATTAAACCCTTGCCAATTTCATCATTTCATAAGGAAACTTCTCCAAGATTTTTGAGCAAATCCATCCATCTCCCAACTTTGGTTTTGAGTTCTGAGTGATCCTAGGAATTTTATCACTCCATTCCATCCATATACCACCTTCCCTAAGCCTTCCATCACTTCCAACACCTTCCATTTCTCTCGCGGCTGTATCCTATAGGTTCACTGTAATTCCTATAGGATCATCCTGTAGGTTTCTAGTACATCCTGTAGGTTTTCCTGAAATGGTCTGTTTTGAGGCCGAATTGAGAGAAAACCTCTAGGAAGTCACCAAAAGCCTCCCAAGGGTCTCCCACACCATCCAACCATCTCCTAACCCTTCCATCCAACCTCCAACATCCTTAATTCACTTGCCACATCACCAAAGGAAATTAGTTTTCATACTTGATTTTGCATGAAAAGACAAAAAGACAAAAACATATTTATTTCAGTCCCTTTACTTGCACATTAGTGATGTTTGATGCTTCTTATTTCCATGCTTAGATAGTAGCATTTGGTTCATGATAATTTAGCATTATTGCAAAGCATATTTTCTTGGCAGTTAATTAGGAAATGGTGTGATTTAGCATTTAATTTCTGTCTCTTTCCTTGTACTTTCTTTCTTGCAATAGGTTAAGGTTCCAATTCAAACATTTCATTTTCTGCAATTAGTTTAGGATTTGACTTCAGTACATGAATTTCATTACATCATGACAGTAAATAAAGGACACATTATATGCCGCACATATAGTGCTGACACCTCTTAAGTTTGTACAAACCTCGGGTTGATAATTAAAGTCGGTATCTTTGGGAGTTGCAACATTCTTGTTGCAATACCAAGGCTCATCAGTCTATCACACCATCCATCACTTTGGTTTTGGGCCAATGCTACCAATGCATTCAGTGTCACCAACATGTTTAAGAGAAGTCACTCAGTAAACTTCATCCTTTGCAATACTCATAAACCTTCATTTTCATGTCTGCCATTCCTGAACCTTGTGTTGTCAGTCAAATTCTATATTCAAAAATCATTTCAATCGTTTCGTGTCATTGATGGGGGATACATCAAGGCCCTCTTGCAACGAGTCACTTCTTGTCGACATCAGCACATTATCCAAGAATTTGACTTAGAAACACCCTTCCAGTACCTTGAGGCTTGCATACATCAATGGCAATTTTCTTGCTTCTGATGAGAGGTTGGCATCACTAGCTTTTGACTGAAAGACTTTGTATGGTGTTCGACATCAAAACATTTATTCACACCATCCAAAATGTACTGCAGTACCTTGAGAATCATTATCATTATCGTTGATCTCTCTCGTGTTTGTTAATGTCTTACATCATTGACTGGTAATCAGACGATGTCTTCCCATGTTCGACTTCAGATCACATATTCACATGGTTAGACTCGTACTTGAGAAAATGATTGGACGAGATAGAAGACCCCGAATCTAGTTTCATCCATCCGGGCTACGATTTTAGGAGAGTACTAAATCATCTGTACGATGACTTTACATAGATGGTCATCCTATCATGGGTCTATATCTGTAGATGACTATCTATGAACATGTAATGAAAAGTTTATATGTTGAGTATGGGTATGCCTTCCGTCAGAAATTCATGAAAAATCAAGAATATCATGATGTAATGTATTGTAATCGATGGAGGTCACCGTCTGCTTCAGTTCCTCTCCATCACATCGTAAAGCATATCACTCGACATTATCATTTTTGACTTCATGCTTTAGGGGGAAACTGTTACAGGTCTATTTGGGCACATCACTCCCGAAATTCATATCAGTACTATTAGGGCTTATCAAACCTAATTCAATTGTTACATGCCCTAGAAAAGTCAACTCATTGAATGCTTCCTTCTATGAAAGTTTTCTGGCCTGAAACCTTCCTGAAATGCCTCCTTGGGACACCAATGCAGCCCAAGCCTTGAGACAATGCACTGCAGAGCAGGCAGGCTACTGTGGCCTGCACTGCAATGCAGTTAAGCCCTCTTCGACCTGTGCTCAGTGAGATTGAGCGAAATTTTCATAGGGTTTTGAGAATATTACTTCATTCTAGATGATTCTAGAAGGATCCCATCTCTTATCTCCTCCCATGAGCACGAAATTGGATACTCTAAGGATCTATTAACCTCCTATCCTCTCATCCCTTGCTCCATGGAAACTAACTCCAAGTTTGGAAAGCCATTCAATACCCTCATTTATGACAAAACCACCTCCATTTACTATAAATTGAGCACTCATCACAGTGATCAAGGGGCTAGAATCTGAAGTTTGTAGGGAAATTCTATTGGTTTGAGAATTGATTTTATGTTAAGCAATGTTATGTTGCTATAGTGGTGTGCTTTTGATGTGGCGAGGGTTGGACTAAAGCTGGAGGAGTGGCACAGGATCAAATTGTATTAGGTGATACTCTTCCTTCTACATTAAAAAAGAGCTTATTCCTTTTCTCATATGATTGTTCATATCTGTGATGATTATGTGTTTCAATGTCTTCGATTCCATTGTTTTATAGTTGATAGATCATGTATGCTTTGATTGTTTCTTGTTTCTGTTTCTCTTGATACAGGTACCAATTGAGCGGGTTTAGTTCAAGTGGGAGCGACGGGAGCAATTCAAAGGGGATTAAGGAAGTGAAACACTACAAGTAAGTTCCTTCATCTCATCTATCTACTATAGGAAAATGTTAAACTACTTTATTTCTTGTTGTTCTAGGTGTAGCTACCCACCTAGGGAAAATGTGTTTATCCATAGATGTAAATTCCATATAACATCCGCGTACCACATTTTCATAGGCTGAATATCAACACGGTGTGTATGCGCTAGCTCCTTGCGCTGGTGTACGATGGGTGCTTATGGCTTGGGGAGCCCATCCCCATTACAGACATGTTAATTCATTAGATCACAAAGCTACCTTGCAAAGGGGCAGACCCTGCCAAGGAGTTTGGAGGGAAAAGTGGAGAGAAAGAGATAGGATACAAGATGAAGGCCGAATATGGGCTTGTTAAGAAGTCACACAGATATTCTATCCACTCTATTCAAGACCAGGTGGTGCGGTTTGCCGCCCAAACTCTTGCAGGGAAAATCATGAGGGAAAGTTGCGTGGACAAATTTCTAGCGTCGATGGTATCACGAGCTATCCAATACGCGAAGGGTGTTCAATACAACTGGGTGAAGTATCTATGTAAAGAGTTCCTCATGAATTTCCATGAAGCTCAGGAAGAGAGAAATCCCTTCCATTATGTGAGGTTGTTACTGTCTATTGTTCTAGTAGCTTGGAGATTTCCAGAGGACAGTTAGTTTCCCCCACAGCAGGACGATTTACCTAAGGCAACGAGGTTCCCTTTGTTGTGGGAAACAAAGGATCTGGAAAGGATCAAGGAGTCAAAAAATTTCTGGATCTTCATGGAAATGGACCTTTGAATGGTTATCAGTCAGAGGCCAAGGTTTTCCCTAACCTTGTTCGAGAAATTGACGACCTTCATGGAGTTCAAGACCGATTTCCACATTGTTTCAATCAGGGCGTGAAACTACCCAAAGCACCTATGGCACAAGCTTCCATATTTGGTATCTGAGATGGACTTGCAGGAGATCGTGGGGAGTTGGAAAACAGAGTGGCATGAACCCATGGAGCTTGGTGTAGGTACAAGTAAAGGTGTAGAAAGATTTTTTGCATAGTCGACTGCTGCGCAGAAGTGAAAAGAGGCAGCTCAAAAGGTAATGCAAGCTCTATTTGAGCAAAATAATAAGGAAGTTGCTGCTAAGGTAGTTGCGGAGAAAGAACGAGAAAAGAAGGAGCACGTTGCAAAAGAGCAGGTTGAGAAAGAACACCCAGACATAGAAGAAGTTGAAGAATCAGCTTCACAACACATAGATGAGTAGGAACTTTCAGGGCAAGAAGAAGGTGTTGGAGAGGAGCAGAGCACTCCTTTCACCTTGAAGAACTGTGAAAAGGAGAAGACTGGTGGGAAACGAAAAAATCATAAGTCTAATAATTAGACACACATCGTCCCGATGGTCTTGACAAAAGGGGATCTCGATGAGACCGGTGACAAGGTTAAAGATACGACCACAAAGATATGGAAAAAATTTGAACAACAATATATGCAGATGCTGGGTAGCTGTAGGTTTTAACCCCATACAGAAATTACCTGCATACGAATTCTAAGAACAGAAAATAGACAATGTGAGAGCATAACACATAAAACACATATACACAGATATTTTCCCCTGGATCCCAAAACCGAGACTACCAGCTTGATTTTTCATTATGTTCCTTTCAATGTTACAATAGATATTTATACATGTTGAAGCATCCAATACCATGGACCGAAAACCAATGTGTCCAAAACCATGTGCGAAAACCATGTACAAAACCATAGGTAGGTCCAACCAACCTAATATAGGGTCCAAAATTTTATTCTCCAGGACGCTGCCACGGACCCCGTAGAGGGGGGCTACCCGCCCCCCTTAAACCCCCTATGACCCCCCCGCTGCGCAATCGATGCAACAAGGGGGGGGGGCTCTGTTCCCCCTCTAAACCCCCAATTAACTACGTGGGCTAGTCGTGGAAAGAATATAACACAACCCAACAGTAGCGTCCAAAATGATCTGTGTGAACTTTAGATCCAAACTGGTAGAATTCAAGCGAGAATTGGGCAAGTGAGTGGGGTGCAAGCGAGCCTGGTGCAAGGAAGCAGAGCAGTAACAGAATTAGAATAGACCCTAGACCTTAGAGTGATACCTTTACCCGAAGGGTCTGTTCGCACAGAGTTAGAGGATGATCGCGTTGTGTTAGGTATAGTGAAGGACACGGGAGTGAATTAGGCCACGCTACCACTCTAGACCCTTCATGTGTTGCATCAGGGGGTTTCATATGAGTTGAGGATCAGAGCACAGCGCACCGTCACAGTCATAAGTGAGTTTAAGGTCAACAATGAACAAGTGTTCACGGAGAAAGCTCAAGCACTGAAGGAAAAGGACGAGTTGCAGAAACAAAGTCAAAGCTTAGAGACAATGATAGATCAGGCCTGCAAGACAATGCCAGAATTGAACATCCCAGAGGATGTCACAGCTACAACAAAAGTAAGGAAATTGGCTACTGCGTACTCGCATCAAAGGATGGAATTGACAGGGTTACTTTTTATTTCCAAATGAAGATATCAGAGCTGCAGTTGAAGTTGCAACCAATGAATTCGGGAGAAACGCAAAACAAAAATCAAGGAGAATATGAACACATTGGATACCGTAGTCACAGACTGTGCAATGATGTTCAACCAAGAAATGGAGTTGTGGACAAACTTGCAGAGGCTGAACACAAATGTCAGGGAGTCACAGCACAAGTATGATGAGGTCTGACTGACTGTGTGCACTTTGGTGCCAATGCAATGCCTCGCAAAGTTATAGGAGGGAAAGTAGCTGCAATCATAGATTGAAGAATTACAATGAAAAGAGGCCCTTCCAAAGGCTAGATTACAACTGTGGCTAGAGGAAGCCTGCCAGCTTACTCTATCACTCCATGAAAAGCTAAAGGTGCTACAACAGACATAGAGGACAATGTGCCTAGAAGTGGAAGGCTGACAATAGAGAAGTTGGTAGAAGAAGTGCAGCAGGCCACGTCACAGAGCGCTGCTGAAGTTGCATTATTACAGGTCGAGCTAAGTGGTCTCTGCAGCAAGATCGAGGCACCAGCTGAGTGACTCGGGGGCAAGTCACCATATTTTTTTGGGGGGCCTATTGGGATAGGGTCCCTAGGGTTAGTTTTTGGTTTAGTTAATCCAATTTTTGTAAAATTTTTGTAAACAGATGTAAAGTCTCTATGAAATGTGGATTCAAAGCGTGTAGCTAGATAGGAGTCAAAGGGGTTTAGCCCCTTGTTTGGATAAGTAAATAGGTCGATTCTAAGACTCACCCATAGTCCTAGGACCATGGTATTGTATTGGAAATGTTATATATTTGATTCATAGCGAAGGTAACTAATAACAGTTGATACCTGGAAGTTAAGATAGAGATTTTTTTTTGGGCAAGTGCTAAGGTAGGAAGGTTATGCTTCCTGTACTTACGAAAAAGGGGAAGGATCCTATAGCTGAGTGCGCAAGAGGCCTTGGTAAGTCTGCAGATGAGTGGGTGGACCCCTGCAGCTGAGTACACAAGGAAAAGGAGTATGTAATTTGAACGTTGAAACTTAAGAAACACTAATTTTGAAAAAATACTTTGCATCTGAGTATTATTGTCTATTCTATTTATGGTATGATTTGTCACTTTATAATATGTTTTCTATGGAAAAATGTGTAAATTCTACACAAATATAGTGAATCTATCATATTTATACATATCTTAATGAATTATCTCTGTTCGCGAAGTTAAGGGTTATTTCTGTTATGATTTATGATGAACTGGATAGATCTGTGCGAAAGCAGATGTAAGGTTATTGATCAATGCGCGAAAGTGGGTAATTTTCATGTTTAGAGTCTGCAAAGACTAATCGTAGACCTTCCCTAAGGTCTAGAAGTTGTTTTACCTAAGTTACAGTAGTGAGCCCTAAAAGGATACTGATCTGCGCGAAGGTAGATCTGAGACACTAGAGCTTGAACTGCTTATAACATTGTCTCTGGATGTGGAAACCTCATTCTAGCATCCCTTAATACTACTTCAGGTGAGACTGCAGGCTGCGACATGCAGGTTGTTGCCAAAAGGGACAGTAGTTAGGGTTTTTTTGGTTGGCGTGAACAACTCTGAACCTAGGTCAGGCCCCTTAAGCAAACAAATTACCACTCCTCAAACTCTCAAGATAAAAGGATGCCTCATGAATAAAAAGGTAATAGTGTTTACAGATTCAGATAGTACCCATAATTTTATTCACTGTAAGATACCTAAGGAATTGAATTGTTTTATATATCCATCACTAGAGTTTCAAGTGATGGTTGAAAATGGAGGAACTATAAATTGCACTGGAAAGTGCCATAATATCAAGCTAACAATGGGGGAATCGGTATTGAATAGTCCAATGTGTTCCGTTCCAATGGGTGGTGCCGATGTTTTACTAAGATTCCAATGGTTACAATCTTTGGGGATGATAGCTTTTAATTTTCAAGAACTTTCTTGATATTTTCTTGGGAAGGAAAGGAAATTGAATTAAGAGGTATCACTGGTAATCCGGGGAATATAATTATCTCTAATAACATGATAAACCTTCTCAAGAAATAATAATGGGGCATAATTGCACAATTATGCTCACTAGAGGTTCAAATATCGAAATCATCTATTTATCTAGGTCTCCAAAAAGTCTTAGAAAATCAATCCAAGGTATTTGAGACTCCCAAAGGCCTCCCACATATTCATGATTATGATCATGCTATTCGGATGATTCCAGGAAGTGTTCCTCCAAAAATTAGGCCTTACCAATATCCCTATGCCCAAAAAAGTGAATTGAATGTATGGTTTCAGAAATGCTAGAGGCTGGTATAATTCAACCTGGTCAAAGTTCTTTCTCTACTCTAGTAGTATTGGTTCATAGGAAGAATGGATCATGGAATATGTTTCCGGATTACAGGGAGTTCAACAACCTCACTATTAAAGATAAATTTCCCATTTCTGTCATTGATGAATTGTTGGATGAATTACATGGAGCAATTTACTTCACCAAAATGGATCTTCATTCAGGAAATCATCAAATTCGAATGAAGATTGAATGCGTTCTGAAAACAACATTCAGAACTCATGAAGGTCATCATAAATTTTTGGTCATGCCTTTTCGCCTTATTAATGCACTTTCCACATTTCAAGGTTTGATGATTTCCATTTTCAAAACCTTCCTTAGAAAATAAGTGTTAGTATTTTTTGATGATATACTAATAGACAATGGGTCTTGGACGAATCATGTTCAACATGTTTTCAGGGTGCTTAAACTATTGGAGGAGAAATAATTATATACAAAAACCTCCAAATATTTCTTTGGAGTATAGTAGGTGGAATATTTGGGTCATCTTGTATCTCATGAGATTGTTAGGATGGATCCTAACAAAATTAAAGTCATTAAGGAATGGAAAATCCCCACAACCATAAAGAATCTTCGAGGATTTCTCGGGTTGACATGGTATTATCACAATTTTGTTAAGAATTATGGCATAATAACAACACCTCTAATAACATTTTTCAATAAAGACACATTTTCTTGGACTCTAGATGAAATTAAGGCCTTTGAACATCTTAAAGAGGAAATGTGCCAAGCACTGGTATTAACTACACCAGAATTCACAAAAATCTTTATTGTGAAATGTGATGCATGAGGAAATTGAATTGGTGTTTTTTTAATGTAAGAAGGAAGACTCATTTCTTTTGAAAGTCATCCAATCAAGGGAAAGTATTTACACAAACCTGTTTATGAAGGAAATGTTGGCAATACTACATGCACTAAAGAAATGGCGACCTTACCTAATGGGAAGAAACTTCAACGTAAAAATAGATCATGATAGTCTTAGAAAATTTTTGGAAAAATGATTATCTTTAGAAGAGCAGCAAAAATGGGTCACAAAGATGTTGGGTTATGACTTTGAAATCATCTACAAAAAAGGGAAGAAAAATGTTGTTGCAGATGGACTCTCAAGAAAGGATGAGGATGTGGAAGAATTGCTTTGTGTGATTTATATTATCCAACTTTATTAGATAACTGAAGCAAGGAATGAATGGAAGAATGACGAAGATGTGTGGACAATCATTCAAAATTTGTAGCAAGATCCCAATACATATGATACATTTATTTGGAAAATTGATTCATTATGGTACACATATCACTTATATCTTTGTAAGAATTCCCAACTCAAATAAAATATTCTTTTGGAATTGGACACCTCCCCCCTTAGGAAGGCACTTAGAATCTTTAAAAACTTACCATGGGGTCAAGAAGGAAATTTTTTCAGATGACCTTAAATCTGATATTCAGAAGCTTGTTTTAGAATGTTTGGTTTTGCAACAAAATAAAGTCGAGACAATTAAGACCTCAAGTCTGTTACAACCTTTAGCCATTTCGAGTTAACATTGGGAGGAGATCTTAATGGATTTTATCATAGGTTTACCCAAGTATGAAGGAAAGAGTGATATCATGGTGGTAGTTGTCAGACTTAACAAGCATGCACACTTTTGTGCATTATCTCATGTTTTTTAAGCCAGTATAGTTTCTACTATATTTATTGAAACAATTCAAAAGCTACATGGAAATGAAAAGATTATTGTAAGTGACAAAGATTCCATTTTCACTGGAAATCTTCAGACAAAATTATTTTCTTGTCTTGGTACCCAATTGGCTCATATCTCATCTTATCATCCTCAATATGACATGAAAATTGAGATAGTGAACAAATGTTTAGATATATATATTCTTTGTTTTGTATCTAATAAAAAATAATGATGGGTCAAGTGGTTACCTCTAGTTGAATGGTAGTATAACACTTCCTTCCATACTGCAACAAAAATAACCCCATTTATGACGCTTCATGGATATCATACACCATCCATCACATCATATTTAAGAGAAAATTCTAAGGTTCAAGTAGTGGAAGATCACATTGAGAATAAAAAACAAGTTCTCCAAATCTTAAAGGATAACCTCACTCTGGCACAAAATAAAATGAAACAACAGGAAGATAAACATCGCAGTGAAAGAATTTTTGATGTAGGCAACTGGGTATTTTTACGGCTACAACCATACAAAAAAATGTCCCTCAAACAATCTAAGAATGATAATAAATTTTCACCCAAATACTATGGTCCTTACAAGGTGTTGCAAAAGATTTGTAATATGGTATATAAATTGGAGCTGCTTGCATTTTCTTGAGTACATCCAGCTTTCCATGTTTCATGCTTAAAGAAGGTTATCAGTGACAAGCTCCCAGTTCAAACTGTATTGTGAAAACTTGATAGAGAAGGAAAAATCATATTGGAACCTAAATCAGTCACGAAAGCAAGAAATCGACAATTGAAAAATCGATCAATTTCAGAGTATCTCATTAAATGGAAGAACTTACCAACTTAAGATTTGACATGGGAGGATGAGAATTTCATACAAAAGCATTCAGAACTACTCAAGAAATGAGGACAACACTTTTTTGAAGGAGAGGGACATGCTAGGTCCCTATGATAATATTGTAGCCTGCTTATTGTTATTGTTAGTGTAGCCCCCATATTGTTATTTTTGTGCCCATGTCGCCCCCATATTGTTATTTTTGTGCCCCATAGATTATTATTGTTATGTAGGCCTTGATTATATTGTCACCCTTTGGACTCCTATATATACCAAGGAGGTCTTATCATTTGTATCATCCAAGAATTGTTCATTTATGTGATGTGAAGTAGGTTCCCTCCTCGAAGAGGCTAATTTTCGAGTCGTTGATCTATCTTTTCTTATGTTTTGTGATCTGGTTGGATAACACACACACACACACATATATTCATGGGAAAGTATTTCGTGTTAATAATTGGAATGACACTTATCCTTGAATATTTTTGTTCCATGACATGATTGTAACCTTGTTTCCATTGATTCTGAGGTTTAGAAATTGGAGTGACACTTATCCTTGAAGTTTTTTGTGCCATGATATGATTTTAAACATGTTTTTATTGCAAGATATCTACTAAAATTTGATTACGTGGTTAATGTAGGAATATGAAGGAAATAGATAAGAAAAAAATGAAGAAGCATCAAGTTTTTTATTCTCATGAAAAGTGGTTGTGTCCACATTTTCTTCTTACAATCCATCATGTATAATCATAGTTACAATTATATATTACTTTGTTGCAATGAAACTATTTTCCTATACCAATTCATTGTGAGGAGTGACAAATGGTTTTAAAGATTGATTGGCTACATAATCTTGAGTTTTCATCAATAATAAATATTGAAAAGGAATTTTACTATGAAAATCTTCCACTTGATTTTACTTATCAATGGAAAGGAGAAGGATACCTCCTTCCAGTTTGGTTTGTGCAATGATTTTACCATTGATTAATGGTGTTTTTGAATGGAATTGAGGGTCTCCTCTCCTAATCACAGATACTTTTTATCATAATAGGGTTCCATTAATTGCTTGTAGTTATTATTATATGCATTTTAAATTTCCTATTGTATGACTATTGGAGCTTCATGTTGACACTCTTGTGGCCTATAAATGATATGTTTAACTCTCATGAGATAATGACATGCATTTATTTTGGATTGTTAATCATTTTAGAAACTGTAAATGGAAGTTTGGTTTTAAAAATATATATGTTATTGATTAGAATAAGATGATGAATAATGCATGGAAATTTTTTATTACTCAATTTTATTTAATGAGTCCTGTTAGCTACCTATACCAATAGGTTTCATATTTCATGATTGGCAATGAAAAGATCCAAATATGCTCTGCTTTGATGATGCAAAGATCACATATTTCCATAAGATTACAATCTGTGCTTATAGCTTGATGGGGACTCAATTTTGATGGATGGTCCAACAGTCTAACCTGGATCATGCCATGTTTTGAATTTTCAGTTGTAGAATAGAGAAGGAAGTCTGTCCAAACTGTTTAATCTTGGAAGAAAAGTAGTTCAGGTAGAGAAGAAAAGGCTCCCAACAGCTTAATCTGGGACCTTGGAAGAAATAAGGGTAGAAGTAGATAGAAAAACAAAAGAAAAAGCCAAAGAAAAGAAAAGGCAAGTAAGGGTCTGCAAGCCTAAGTGCACCCTCCAAGAAGAAACAAAAAATGCTAGGCAAAGTAGCTGGGTAAGTAGATGGGGTTGCAGAAGTGGTATTCATTTCAGATTTAACCTTGATGGTCAAGATGAGAAAAGAAAAACAAAGAAGCATGTCTAACTTCCCAAATTATCCCTTTTCCCACTCATTACTAACATCCCCTCATCAATTGAATTACTTAGAAAAACTTGAGGTTTGATGGTGGTTTTATTCATTGAAAAGCCACATTTCTTGTCTAAAAATTCTTTTCATTTTGATCTACTCCCTGAACTAAGTAAGTTTCAAGTAAACTTAGTGATTTTTCCCCTTCATTCACATATTCCCCCATATTAACTCTAACTCTATTATGTAATTCCCATATGTTACCCTTTCCCTAGTATTATTAACACCATGGTGTATAAAACCCCAAGCATTCTATAAATATCCTCCTTTTAGCATTATAGCTAAATATGTCTGTCTAAAGGGAGACTTTAGTCCACCTGGGACTGTGGTCAACCCTGTCCTGGGGCTGCTCTAACCTCTGGTTATGAGCAACAACCTTTCCCCTAAGCTCTCACCTTCCCTCTGCTCACAAAAACCCAAAAAATCCCCAAAAAACCTTGCTAAAAACCCCTTCTGTCCCTTTAACCCGCTTCATTGGCAAAAATACTCTAAAAACCCACTTTTTTCCTTTATCCAAAGTCTAAGCACCGGGCGCATTTTTGCAAAAATATTCATAAAAAACCCATTTTTATGCTATCCAATGGTTCGGGCACTATATTGGTTTTATTTGAAAATACATTAAAAAAACATCGAAATCCTTCATACCCCAATGGTCTTCCGCTAAGCGCGCATCCCAAAAACTATATTTTTAAATCCCGCCCCCTTTCCGTATCGCTCAATCACTTCATCAACCCGTCAGCCGTCCAATCGAGCGCCTCTGATCGGACGACCCTTATGCATATCGGGTTGGTCCCGATGCCCAAAAGTTAGTACCCGAGAAACTGACGAAGGGTTACGTCAGTCCTCGGCCACGCGTCACCTTCTCAGTCTCACGGGTCGGCCTCTGACAAAACCGGGGCCGTATCGTAAGCGGTCCGAGAAAACCGTTACCATTGTTTCACTTACCGCCCGGTTTTGCTGGTCCCATGTCATGCCCACGTCAGAGCCACGTCGCTGCCACCCCGCCGTCGCATCACCTCATTCGTCCGTCCCTTCGCTGACATGTCCGCCACTTCAGCATATCCATGGACCAACCAGGACCTGCCACATCACCCGGTGACGTCATGATGACGTCATCTGACTCCGACCCCACCCGATGACGTCATGCTGACGTCATCCCAAAAAGGCGCCAATATGACAAAAATCCATATATTGGCCAAAATTTCGTGTTTTTTCTACTTTTGCCGAAAGAGACTGTTGTTGTTCCTGCATGTATTTGACGACCATACTAGCGCCAACCTGCACAGTTCGACTATCAAACCGCGGGCGCCTCCGTCGTACCTACATTTGCAACTGTCATTAGCAATCCGCAAGGTATTTCTCGAAATTATTCTCTGCACCTGGTTTTTATCCAAATTTCTGCAAACAAACTGTTAAGGGAGTGTTAAAACACTGAATGCACCATCTGGTATCCAGTAACCTGTACCTATTTCCCTCTGGCAAGGCAACAAACAGTTTACAAAACCTGCATTTGACTTAATCAACCTGAATTCACAGGTAGCTCGCGCAATCGTGAAGCTAGAAACCTCTACTGGCTAAATTCACCATAGAAAAGTTCTGGTCAGCCCTGCTATGTGTTTTTATCAATCCGTTAAACAGTATTTCAATTGTTGTGTGCTCAATTCACCCTCTGGTCCTTAAAATTCACACTTCCATTGTAAGAAATCACCTCTGTGCTGTCCTGCTTACTTCAACCAGTTCACCTGCAAGTTAGAAGCTTAGTAGACCATGGAAACTCCAATTGCACTGAACATCAAGCCTCTCAATACCCCTCAAAGGGAGTTAGAATGGAAAGCTCTGGGAGATGTGGATTATGAGATGTTAGACTATTTTCCATTAGGCTCTAAATATAATATCCAGATGCTAAATGAGTTGAAAGCCCAGCACCTTAGTGGAGATGATATCCTAGGGATTTGGGACTCAAACTTGCCCATCTACAACCTCCCTCAGGTAAATCCTATGCCAGAATTGATCCACAGATGCCAGGAGTGCTATGATCCATGCCAAAGAGCTGTTCTCAGCCCCACAGGCTCAATTCTGTTCCATATCACCCCAGAGAGCATAAATGAGATGCTGCATTTCCACACTGCAAAACCATTGACCCCCCTCTCCATGCAGAACTTGATAAAGAAGGGGACTAAGTTGTCAAATGACCAGATCATCAAAATCAATCAGCTGTTCATACAACCAAGCTCTGAAGCCATCAGAACTCCTCCTATTGGATATGCATACTTAAATGAATTGGGCAGAATGCTAGTGGATTTGATCAGCTATGTCCTAGGGTTCAGGGGAGTGGAGGATGTGGATGATAGTATAATGGCAATGCTGTCTATATTCTCTCCTGGAAAGCCTCCAGCTGTACATTATGACTATGCCACATATATTGCAGATAGGATCCATGACCAGCTAATGAATCTGCAAAGGGAAAGATTGTTCAGATACACTTCATACATTTACCATCTATTCTTGTTTTATCAACCAGACAGCTTCCTCATTCCCCTGAAGCAAGTTAATGCCCAGGGGAATCCAAGGTCAGTTGTGTTTTGGACCTCAGTTTTTCATTGCACCTCTGTATCACCATACACATACTGTGAGTTCATAGACTTGTTCATACATCCAGCTATGACATTATTGTATGGTGTTTCTCCTCCAAGGTTGACTGATGACATGAGGAGAGTTCTCCATCTCTCCAAAACCTACAGCATTGGTAATTGGTACTTTTACCAACACCACACAGTAATCAGAGTATATGGCTGTGAGTTGAAGCCTTATAGGCTGCCAAGGTATGTCCCAATGAGACTTTTTGCCCTAGAATACTTCAGGCAATTTGGAAATGCCGACTACCTCCACTTCCAAAGCAAGAACAAGAAGGCGCAGTTGAAGGTAAGGAGCCAGCTGGGCCCTTTCCTATATAACAAAAGAGAGAAGGGATGGAAAGAGGCAGATAGGATCCTAGAGGCCCTTAAACTGCAAACTAGTTTTGAATGGATACCCTATGACCCCAATCTTTTTGTTTCCCTCAGGAGGATAAAATACAAATTGGGTACCTATGCACATATGAGGCTGCCTGAGATTGAGCAGTATGCCAATGCATTGAGCTGGAAAAAGGGCACCCTAGAAGAGGAAATTACTAGTGAAGAGCTGCTAGAAAGAGAGGCTAGAAATATTCAAAAAGAAGCTGACTTGGAAACTTGTGGACAGGTTCCCCTCTCATATCAAAGACAACTTGGAGCAGCTGCCTCATCTTCAACAACACATCAGCAAGCTGCCATGAATACTCCACGGACATCCAGCAAAGGCAAAGAAAAGCAGATGGAACAGCCACCTCCTATGACTGAAGAGCAAATGGAAACACTAGTGCAACAACAAGAAGAAATGATGCAGTAGGAAGTGCAGCAACAAACACAACACCAACAGCAAGAAGAACAAAGACAGGAGCAGCCTATCCAGCAAGATCAAACAGTGGAAGCCCCTAAATCCACTGAACAAACTGTGCCTCCAAGGCAAGAAACTTCAGCTGAGGCATCAATCCTCCAAACTCCACAAAAGGAGGATACAAGCAGGAAAAGGGACAGAGAGACTCCCCTTACAACATCAACAACTTATGGGGAGAAAAGACAGAGAATCAATCCCTTCTCAGAGGAAGAAATGCCAATGGGACAGTCTTTTGGTATGGTCCCACCCAGCAGGGAAACATCAGCAAGTTCCTTTCAACAGGAACAGGACAGAGCAATGGGAGGGGAAGTGAGTTCCTCAAGTCAGCAAAGGGAAGGTGGACTCAGCATTAAACAGCAGTTCATCGACATTAAGAGGAGAAATGAGCCCATCAAAATACAGCTGTATAACCATTTGTTGAACATGGCTCCCACCAATCAACAAAGACTCATGTCTGCATATGATGTGCAGGAAGGCAAAATGATCATGAGTCATTTTATGCCAATAGCATTGCAGCCCCAATCTGCCTCTGACTACTTGAGGACCAACCTTGATGTCCTTGCCAAGGATATCCACCCAATGGACAAAATAGAACTGCATAAGCAAACGGGTGAGATGGTGTATGCCTCCTTGGCAAACAAAACATTTGATAACTATAGGCTAGAGAATAGCCTTAACAACACAGCTGCTCAGCTTGAGTTGGAGAAAGCATCCTCTCAAGCAAAGGACAACAAAATTAGGTCCTTAGAAGGCATCATCATAGAGATTGGGCATGATCCCAAAGATATCAAGGGCATACAAGAGATATTAAAGTTGAGGGATGCAGACATGGCAGCTTTGAGGAGAAAGATCAAACTCCCAGCCACAATTCACCCCCAAACAGATGAAGTAGCTCAACAAAGGCATGATAAAGATGCCACAACTCTGCTGGTGACTCTCTATAAACAGCTTATCCAGACACAAGAGAAGCTGGGAGAATCAGAGGCTGCACAGGCAGCATTACAGGCAACCTTGAAACAAAGAGAAGAAGGCCAGACCTCTCAGCCTCCTCCTCAAATCATTAATCTTGAGGAAACTGCTCCCATTATTACTCCTCCTCCTCAGCAGACTGATCAAGCAGCACCTTCTACGACAGCTGCACCAACAACAGAGCAGACTCATAGTCTGGATATGCAGAAGCTTCAAAATGAGATTCAAGTCCTGGAAGCTCAAATGTTAGAGCTTAATCAAGCCAAAGAATCTTTGGCTAAAGTAAATGAAAGGTATGATAAGAGAAAACAGAATGTGGCTGAGAAAGAAAGAGATATAAAAGCTCTCAAAAAGAGAATAACTGAGCTTGAGAAAGAGCTCACACTTGATAAGGTGACAGCAGAGCTCAAAACAGTCCTATGGGCCAATATTGGCCAGTCCATTACTGATCAGTGGCAATTCATTGAGACCATAGATGAGCAGTCAGCGCTCATTACAAAGGCAAATAGGGAGATACACAGAGCAAGAGCAAGCCTTGGCAACATGCCTGATGCTGCCAATAGGATGATCAACATATTAAATAACAGGACAAGCTCTCAACTGACCACCATGGGAATTGCTAACAGGACTGAGACAATCTCAATGGTTAAAAGGGTCCTGACATTAAGAAACCTGGTTGGAACATTAGAAAGGAGAAGCCAAGATATGCAGACCGAAATCAACAGGTTCATGGATAGGTTTCAGGTATTACAAAACAGAGGCCTCCCCAGCATACTAAGCAGTGTGGGAAGACTGCTTACCCATGAAAATTATGCTAAAAGGGTCAATGCCTTTGCTGCAAGTCAAATTGCAGGACAGCCCAGCACTTCAGCAGAATCAGGGCCAGCATCAGGGCAGACTCTCTACAATAGGGTGGAAAACCTGTTCTTCATCATGAATGAGATCACTCATCTGTTCGATGTGCCTCCAAATTTCTATAAATATACAGAAGCAGATGAAACCATAGAGGCAATTGTGAAGCACCAATTGCCCACACAGGAAGTCTGGAATAGATTGACACAGCTAATATTATCAAGCCAGAACCTGTAATGTCAAGTTTTTTCAAATTTATAAGTGATCATACACAGGGAAAATTTTGGTAGATAAGCATACAAAGGAAGGATGAAAGGCTGAGCCAACTCAGCAGGGCTATTCGGTCACCACAGCAGCAAGCACAGTCACAGGTGGCAGGGCCGAGAAAATACAGCGCAGCAAACGTAAAGGCACATTTTCCAGCATTAAAGCAAAGCGTTCCAACTGACTCAGTGACCTCCAAAGGTCAAAATATCCTCTGACAGACTTAAAGAGCAGTTATGTTGCATTCAAAGCTGTAATAACTTCTTTTCTACTTTTCTGTACGAAGTAATGAAGATATTTCTCTCTCAGATGACTCAATGCCTGAGATATTTTGTATAAACATTTCTATAAAGTCCCCTTCGCATGAGTTTGCAAGGGGTTGTTGTTGATTTCATTTCTATATTTCTGTTGTTGTACAACTCTCAGAGAAATAATACAAAAGGTGGATGGAATTTCCAAAGCTCTGTGTTCCTTGATGCACTGTGGTGGCTGGCTGAATGTTACAGGATTCCTGCATGTTTCATAGCACAATAAGTCTTCTTTAAAACTCTGTGTTATATGTTTTCTAGTCTTTCATCTTCTTTCATGTTTGTGAGTTTTACACTTAATGGCAAAGTAAAAGAATAGTTCCAGGATTTAATCACAGATTACCCTGAACTCAATCTAAGCTGTTATAAATGTTTTCTTCAGATAGAGTAAATAAGGTGTAATTCTTAATTGCTACACTTTCAAGCTATATCTCTCACTGTGATAAATATTTTCAAGAATTCAAGTTTGCTCCTGAAGCATCTATCTCTTTCTCACACCCCAGCTTAGTGGAAAATTCTTGAATTCTTTTCACTGGTTGTTCACATGTCACCATCATAATCTAACTTTGTTATATGAAGTATTTAAATGGCCCTGTAATTTCAGTAAATCATCTCAAGGTTTCTAAACACTTGTAGCCACAGACTCCATTGCCCAATGAAATAAACTCATCTGCAGATTGCACACTTCAAGTACAGAAAGATATCCCTCAACCAAAGCATAAAACTAAACACCCTCATTTCATAGCTAGCCTAAAATCTCCACAGAACAGAGACAAATTATAAAGAGAGAGCCCTCTCTGATTACAGTGTGGCTAGGCACTGTAATCCAAAGATTGGTTAGTGGTTACCCCGGCCGTATTCCCTTAGAGTCAAAGGGAACAACCTGGGTGTTAACATAATTGGCGACTCCACTGGGGACTTCTTAGGATTTTCCAATTTCTATACATCTCTCAAAGCTGTAAATCAAGCCTGAATCAGTCAGGAGGCCTCAAAGCTGTTTCTGTGTCACATTGACAGTCTTAGGGAAGAGCTTTTTCAGTAAGTCTTCATCTCAGCTTTGAAATATATATAGCCATTCCAAAATCTTTATCCAGTCCTTGCAGATATAAAAACTTCCTATAAAATCCTAAAAAACAGTTAGAAGCTGGCTCCCAAGAAAAATCCACGGCATACTAGGGCAAATCCTGACCCTAATCCACCCATCATTGTTGATAATCCAAATACCATCCCTAGAAACATTAAGAGGCAGCAAAGGCAGGAGCAGCCTGCTGATTTAACCTCAGATTCAGATCATCCCAGCCTTATCTCTACCCCATGCAAGGTCCTTTTCCGGTCTACCCCTAGTTCCCCTAGTTCACCATCCACATCTCAAAGTCCTCCTCTCACATCTTCATCCACTGCACATATCCCCTTGACCAACACTCTAGGTTCACCCCTACTTATCACCCCAGTGATACCCACTGTTCCTATTATCCCAGCTGCCCCTGTTAATCCTCTAAACCTTGTAAATATGGCTAACAGGTATGCACCCTTGCAGATACCAGCTAATGCTGCAGCTCTACCCCAAGATTACCAAACCAAAATCTCATATTTTGACTCCAATGGCCCTCTGACAGCTGTCCAGCATGCCAAAAGGATGCAAGACCATTTTGAGACTTATGAAATAGATGATGACAGTGTGAGGATGAGGATGTTTGTTCAAAGCCTAACTGGGGATGTAAGAACTTGGTTTAGATCCCTGAATGCAAACTCCATCACAACTCCTGATGAACTGTATCAAGCCTTTACTAGTAGATGGGAGAAGAAGAAAGATCCTCTGCACATACTTGGGGAATATGACACTATCAAAAGAGGTCCCCAAGAGACTGTTTTGGAGTATTGTGCAAGATTTAACAATGTATATAACGCGATTCCACAAAATTTAAGACCTCCTCCTGATTTAGCCTTGTACAAATTCCCTGATGGTTTTGACCCTGACATGGCCTATCAGTTGAAGGAAAGAGATCCTCAATCCCTTGCAGAGGCCCAAAGGGTTGCTGTTACAGTGGAAGCCAACCTAATTGCCAAAAGAAACAGGGCAAGGTTGGAAAAGAGGACTGCTTTCAAAGAGGAACCCTCTGCCTTTGATCAAAAGCTAGATGCAATTCTCACTGGAATGAAAAGATTGGGTGATAGAGTGGAATCGGTTGAAAGAAAATCATCATGGGAAGCACCACAAAACAACCCTCCTAGGAATCCAAATTTTAGGAGAACTCAAAACCCAGGCATTGGCAAACCCAGTGCTGACCAAGACATAAGACCCCCTTTCCAAGAAAATTATGCAGAAACTTCCACATCAACAGAGCCCAATGAAGATCCTGAGATTAATTTAATGGGTCTAGATGGTGAAAGTCAAGTTTTCTTAACACAAGAAGATCATGAGGATGATGAAATCAAACTGTTCCAAACTAAATCAGGTGAATCCTTTGACTTTAAACAAGGCTATGACACTGCTGTTTATGAGGTCCATAAACAATACAAGCTGAGGAGCAGAACTGTGAATGTAAACCAGCCTGAAAAGATAAAGGATAATCAGCAGCCTGAAAGAGTCATAGTCACAGAACCTAATGACAAAACAAATTCACCTGCAGAAGAAGTGATTATTGTAGAGATCACTGAACCACTGTCCTTAAAACAGCAGCCTGTGGCCACTTCACCTTCTCAACCTAATTTAAATGTTACTCCCCAAGAGATGAGTAAAAGAGGCAAGTCCCAAAGTCAAGATAAAAATCAAGAAGAAGATTTAATGAACAAGGAAAGGACTGTTATCCATAACCCCAAGACCCAATCTGAAAAACCCTTTGACCTAGAAACTGAAATTGGCAAACTAAAAATAGCAATCCCTCTCTCAGAACTAGCCAAGCATGACATCTATAAACTACAGATCAAGAAGTCCCTTCAACTCACTAGCAACAAAGATGATGTCAATGTGCTGGATGACACCCCAGAATTACTGTTCGGCCCAGAAGTGGATGGAAAAACGGTAGTCACAGGGGTGTTACCTTTCTATGTCAGCTTACATATTCATGATAAAATATTACATAATGCAATGTTTGACTCAGGTGCCTCTCACAATCTCATGCCAAAAGCAGTCATGGAGAGATTGAATCTAGACATAACAAGACCATACAAGGACCTGTTTTCCTTTGACTCCAGCCAAGTCAAGTGTCTAGGTCTCATAAAAGATTTATGTGTGTCTCTGGTTCAATACCCAAACAAGACAATCCTAATGGATGTGGTAGTTGCTGATATTCCACCTAAGTATGGGATGCTGTTATCAAGATCTTGGGGAGCTAAACTCCAAGGTTCCCTGCAATTAGACATGTCATATGCCACCATCTCTGTTTTTGGGCAACCAAAAAGACTGTACAGAGAAACACTCATGAAATACATGGTCAGCAGTGAAGAAAAGCCTCAAAACTTTCCCATATATGCTGTCCATTCAGACATAGACTCATACATTCTCTTCAATAACAGCACAACTCCCTCAAAAGGTGAGGTTGAAACCAAGATACTCATACAGGAGGAAGACTCCAATGAAACGACAGTCAATCAAACACTAGATGCTGCTGCTGCCCTAGTTGTCAAGAATATCCAATCAAACGATGAGACTGTCCTAAAATACAAGCCAGATGAAAAACCACAACTTCAACTTACTTTGCCAGCCCATGAACAGATTGTTAAATCTCCCCCACAACAAGATATTCTATGGTTCCTCGAATTTGATGGCTCAGTCAACAAGTTAGGGGCAGGAGCTGGAGTTTGGGTACACAACAAAGAAAATAGTCATGCAGAAGGCAGAGCCTATAGATTAAACTTCAGATGTACTAATAATATGGCAGAATATGAAGCTCTTTTACTAGGCCTCAAGTTAGTAAAGTTCTTACAAGCTGCCAGGGTTTCAATCATGGGTGATTCAGATTTAGTTATCCAACAAGTGAAGGGAAATTTTGTCACCAATGACAAAAGACTAAGGACTTATAGGTCTGCTGTTGCTGAGGTACTAAACTTTTTTTCTGAATTCCAAATCACTAAAATTCCTAGAACCCACAATCTGCATGCTCATAGTTTAGCCACATTTGCAAGTACATGCAAGCTGCCTTTTGAGCCCCATCATTGTTTTACAGCTGAGGTAAAACACAGACCCTCCATTCCAAACAATGTTAATGATTGGCAAGTATTTGAGGATGACAAGCAAATAAACCATTTTTTAACTCTGCAACAAGAATTTGCAGGATTAAATATTGACACTGATACAGCAAGTCAATCACAAATACTTGATGGAGCAAGTCCATCACAAATACAGTTTCTAAAGATTACTCACCCAATATCACCTAGAACAGCAAAACAAATGCTAAATCCAACTATTTTCAGCAAGGAAAACATTCAACAAATCCAACCAATCAGTTGTGAGGAAGTGGCCAATGCTGAAACTGATATCATAGAGCTGAAAGACAATTTTCTACCAACAGGCCTAACTCCACTAGAGGACATCTTTGATTCAAATGATATTCCCAGAAAACCAAAAATGCAGCCCTTAAATGCAGCCATTGAAGAATGCAATATTGGTACAATTGACAAACCCAAAATAATTAAATTGTCTGCTTCTTTACCTCCTGACCAAAAGCCTAAATACATTGACCTCTTTAAAGAGTTCCAGGATGTCTTTGCATGGAGTTATGAGGACCTAAAGTCCTATGACACCTCTGTAATCCAGCACACTATCCCTCTCAAACCTGATCAAAAGCCCTTTAAACAAAAATTGAGGAGAATCAATCCTATGCTTCTCCCAGCAATGGAACAAGAAGTACAGAAAATGTTCAAGGCAGGCATCATAGCACCAATCAGATTCTCTGAATGGATCTCCAACTTAGTCCCTACAAGAAAGAAGACTGGTGAAATTAGGCTGTGTGTGGACTTAAGAAATCTGAACCAAGTATCCCTCAAAGACAACTATCCATTACCCAAGATGGATCACATTCTCCAAAGAGTGGTAGGGGCCTCAAGGATCTCATTACTGGATGGATTTTCAGGCTTCAATCAAATCCTGGTGCACCCTGATGATCAAGACAAAACGGCATTCACTACCCCATGGGGAACTTTCAAATATGTAAAGATGCCTTTTGGATTGAAAAATGCAGGGGCAACTTTTCAAAGAGCAATGGATATTGCTTTTTCCAAAGAGATTCATGACTTCCTTGTCATTTACCTAGATGACCTTACACCTTTCTCAAAATCAGACCAAGAACATATAAAACATTTGAGACAGATCTTCCTAAAATGCAGAAAATATGGAATTTCCTTGAATCCCAAGAAATCCCTGTTTGGTTTAGAGGAAGGTAAGTTATTGGGCCACATCATTTCTAAAGATGGCATTAGAATTGACCCAGATAGGATACAGGCTATCCTACAAATGCCCCACCCAAGAAATGTCAAAGAGTTGCAAGGATTCTTGGGAAAAATCAATTTCTTGAGAAGGTTTATCCCAAACTTAGCAGAACTAATCAGATTATTAAATAACATGCTAAAGAAAGATTCAAAAGTCAAATGGACTGTTGAAGCCAATCAAGCCTTTGAAGGTATAAAACTGGCCCTTACCCAAACCCCAGTGTTGACCAATCCTCAGTTTGACAGAGAATTTATCATTTTCTCTTTTGCCTCCCAGCATACTATTGCTGCTGTTTTATTGCAAAAAGATGACCAAGGAAATGAGAAGCCAATTGCTTTCTTTAGCAAAGCTCTTAGAGATGCACCTTTAAAGTATCAAATCATGGAAAAGCAAGCTTATGCTTTGGTCAAAGCCATTAAAGACTTTAGGATTTATATCCTTTATTCCCATGTTATAGCATATGTGCCAAGTCCTATTGTCAAAGACATTCTCACCCAAGAAAATTTAGAGGGCAGAAGAGGAAAGTGGATTGCCAACATCTTGGAATTTGATATTGAGATAAAACCTACAAAACTAATAAAAGGGCAAGGCTTGGCCAAATTAATGACAGAAGCAAATTTCCAGGCCTTAGACATCAACCAGCTGGACAGTGAACCGGAGCTGGCGACTCCAAAGATCAATGTAGCCTTTGAACAATCCCCTTGGTACTCTGATATATGTTATGTATTGCAAAACCTGTGTGCTCCCCCAGGATTGTCCAGGACTAAATGTAGGTTCTTAAAAATGAAAGCTTCTAAATTCTGTGTTATGGATGGAAATTTATTGTGGAAAAACCATGAAGGAATATTGCTAAACTGCCTAATTGAGAATGAAACTGACAATATCATAAAGGAATTTCATGCAGGTGACTGTGGTGGACACTTGTACTGGAAGTCCACTGTGGATAAAATACTAAGGGCTGGTTACTACTGGCCCACCATGTTCTCTGATGTCAAGAAATTCACAACCTCATGTCATAAATGTCAAGTGTTTGAGGGAAAGAGACAGTTGCTGCCACTTCCCTTGAGGCCTATTGCAACAGAAAGACCTTTTCAACAATGGGGCTTGGATTTCATTGGGGAAATTCATCCCTCGTCTTCAGGCCAACATAGATGGATCTTAACAGCTACAGACTACTTCACCAAGTGGATTGAAGCTGTTCCATGCAGACAAGCAAATGATTCCACTATCATTCAGTTCTTGGAGAACAACATACTGGCTAGATTTGGCTGCCCTGATAAAATAATAACAGACAATGCTGCTGCTTTCAGATCCAAGAAAATGGTGAATTTCTGCCATAAATTTCACATCACCCTGGGCCATTCTACTGCATACTATCCCCAAGGAAATGGCCTTGCTGAGTCATCAAATAAAAGTCTGGTAAACATCATAAAGAAAGTACTAGAAGAGAACAAAAAGAATTGGCATAAGAAGCTTGTGAATGCCCTATGGGCAGATAGACTAACAACCAAAAGATCAATTGGGACCAGCCCATATGAGTTGGTTTATGGATTAGAGGCCAAATTTCCTTCATCACTAGGAGTGCCTGTTATGAAACTTCTTCAAGAAAGCCAAGCTGAACCAAATGATATGCAAAGAAGAATCAATCAAATCATATGTTTACAGCAAACTAGAGACCAAGTTTTCAGCAGAGTTCAAGTTCTACAAGAAAAATTAAAGAAGGCTTTTGATAGGAGAACTAAGGCAAAAGATTTCAACATTGGTGACAAAGTCCTTAAGTGGGATTCAAGAAGAGAGGATAAGGGAAAACATGGAAAATTTGATTCCCTTTGGAGAGGACCATTTGCTGTCCAAGCAGTACAAGGAAACAACACTTATTTCCTTAAGAGTCTCAATGAAACTGATTTGGATGAAGGTCCTGTGAATGGCAGGATGCTGAAGCACTATTTTGAATATCACCCATAAGTGCAGCCTGAGTTTTCCCTTGTACATATCCAGATGTATATATTATTTTCTGTCAACATGTAAATATGCAATTTCTCAAAGTTTTCTTAAAACTGCCAGCAAAAGGTAAATAGAATCAGAGGTCTACCAAGAAGAGAAGCACACAATTTTGGCATTTCAAAGCAGCAAACTTCAAGGTTGGCAAGAGCAGTCAACGAGCAAGGCAATCTGACCTGTTGTTCTTGGTCTTTCAAATGAAAAACCATCCCCATGTGGAGCCACTGTTAGCTACCTATACCAATAGGTTTCATATTTCATGATTGGCAATGAAAAGATCCAAATATGCTCTGCTTTGATGATGCAAAGATCACATATTTCCATAAGATTACAATCTGTGCTTATAGCTTGATGGGGACTCAATTTTGATGGATGGTCCAACAGTCTAACCTGGATCATGCCATGTTTTGAATTTTCAGTTGTAGAATAGAGAAGGAAGTCTGTCCAAACTGTTTAATCTTGGCAGACAAGTAGTTCAGGTAGAGAAGAAAAGGCTCCCAACAGCTTAATCTGGGACCTTGGAAGAAATAAGGGTAGAAGTAGATAGAAAAACAAAAGAAAAAGCCAAAGAAAAGAAAAGGCAAGTAAGGGTCTGCAAGCCTAAGTGCACCCTCCAAGAAGAAACAAAAAATGCTAGGCAAAGTAGCTGGGTAAGTAGATGGGGTTGCAGAAGTGGTATTCATTTCAGATTTAACCTTGATGGTCAAGATGAGAAAAGAAAAACAAAGAAGCATGTCTAACTTCCCAAATTATCCCTTTTCCCACTCATTACTAACATCCCCTCATCAATTGAATTACTTAGAAAAACTTGAGGTTTGATGGTGGTTTTATTCATTGAAAAGCCACATTTCTTGTCTAAAAATTATTTTCATTTTGATCTACTCCCTGAACTAAGTAAGTTTCAAGTAAACTTAGTGATTTTTCCCCTTCATTCACATATTCCCCCATATTAACTCTAACTCTATTATGTAATTCCCATATGTTACCCTTTCCCTAGTATTATTAACACCATGGTGTATAAAACCCCAAGCATTCTATAAATATCCTCCTTTTAGCATTATAGCTAAATATGTCTGTCTAAAGGGAGACTTTAGTCCACCTGGGACTGTGGTCAACCCTGTCCTGGGGCTGCTCTAACCTCTGGTTATGAGCAACAACTTTTCCCCTAAGCTCTCACCTTCCCTCTGCTCACAAATCCCCAAAAAACCTTGCTAAAAACCCCTTCTGTCCCTTTAACCCGCTTCATTGGCAAAAATACTCTAAAAACCCACTTTTTTCCTTTATCCAAAGTCTAAGCACCGGGCGCATTTTTGCAAAAATATTCATAAAAAACCCATTTTTATGCTATCCAATGGTTCGGGCGCTATATTGGTTTTATTTGAAAATACATTAAAAAAACATCGAAATCCTTCATACCCCAATGGTCTTCCGCTAAGCGCGCATCCCAAAAAATATATTTTTTAAATCCCGCCCCCCTTCCGTATCGCTCGATCACTTCATCAACCCGTCAGCCGTCCGATCGAGCGCCTCTGATCGGACGGCCCTTATGCATATCGGGTTGGTCCCGACGCCCGAAAGTTAGTACCCGAGAAACTGACGAAGGGTTACGTCAGTCCTCGGCCACGCGTCACCTTCTCAGTCTCTCGGGTCGGCCTCTGACAAAACCGGGGCCGTATCGTAAGCGGTCCGAGAAAACCGTTACCACTGTTTCACTTACCGCCCGGTTTTGCTGGTCCCATGTCATGCCCACGTCAGAGCCACGTCGCTGCCACCCCGCCGTCGCATCACCTCATTCGTCCGTCCCTTCGCTGACATGTCCGCCACTTCAGCATATCCATGGACCAACAAAGACCTGTCACATCACCCGGTGACGTCATGATGACGTCATCTGACTCCGACCCCACCCGATGACGTCATGCTGACGTCATCCCAAAAAGGCGCCAATATGACAAAAATCCATATATTGGCCAAAATTTCGTGTTTTTTCTACTTTTGCCGAAAGAGACTGTTGTTGTTCCTGCATGTATTTGACGACCATACCAGCGCCAACCTGCACAGTTCGACTCTGAAACCGCGGGCGCCTCCGTCGTACCTACATTTGCAACTGTCATTAGCAATCCGCAAGGTATTTCTCGAAATTATTCTCTGCACCTGGTTTTTATCCAAATTTCTGCAAACAAACTGTTAAGGGAGTGTTAAAACACTGAATGCACCATCTGGTATCCAGTAACCTGTACCTATTTCCCTCTGGCAAGGCAACAAACAGTTTACAAAACCTGCATTTGACTTAATCAACCTGAATTCACAGGTAGCTCGCGCAATCGTGAGCTAGAAACCTCTGCTGGCTAAATTCACCATAGAAAAGTTCTGGTCAGCCCTGCTATGTGTTTTTATCAATCCGTTAAACAGTATTTCAATTGTTGTGTGCTCAATTCACCCTCTGGTCCTTAAAATTCACACTTCCATTGTAAGAAATCACCTCTGTGCTGTCCTGCTTACTTCAACCAGTTCACCTGCAAGTCAGAAGCTTAGTAGACCATGGAAACTCCAATTGCACTGAACATCAAGCCTCTCAATACCCCTCAAAGGGAGTTAGAATGGAAAGCTCTGGGAGATGTGGATTATCAGATGTTAGACTATTTTCCATTAAGCTCTAAATATAATATCCAGATGCTAAATGAGTTGAAAGCCCAGCACCTTAGTGGAGATGATATCCTAGGGATTTGGGACTCAAACTTGCCCATCTACAACCTCCCTCAGGTAAATCCTATGCCAGAATTGATCCACAGATGCCAGGAGTGCTATGATCCATGCCAAAGAGCTGTTCTCAGCCCCACAGGCTCAATTCTGTTCCATATCACCCCAGAGAGCATAAATGAGATGCTGCATTTCCACACTGCAAAACCATTGACCCCCCTCTCCATGCAGAACTTGATAAAGAAGGGGACTAAGTTGTCAAATGACCAGATCATCAAAATCAATCAGCTGTTCATACAACCAAGCTCTGAAGCCATCAGAACTCCTCCTATTGGATATGCATACTTAAATGAATTGGGCAGAATGCTAGTGGATTTGATCAGCTATGTCCTAGGGTTCAGGGGAGTGGAGGATGTGGATGATAGTATAATGGCAATGCTGTCTATATTCTCTCCTGGAAAGCCTCCAGCTGTACATTATGACTATGCCACATATATTGCAGATAGGATCCATGACCAGCTAATGAATCTGCAAAGGGAAAGATTGTTCAGATACACTTCATACATTTACCATCTATTCTTGTTTTATCAACCAGACAGCTTCCTCATTCCCCTGAAGCAAGTTAATGCCCAGGGGAATCCAAGGTCAGTTGTGTTTTGGACCTCAGTTTTTCATTGCACCTCTGTATCACCATACACATACTGTGAGTTCATAGACTTGTTCATACATCCAGCTATGACATTATTGTATGGTGTTTCTCCTCCAAGGTTGACTGATGACATGAGGAGAGTTCTCCATCTCTCCAAAACCTATAGCATTGGTAATTGGTACTTTTACCAACACCACACAGTAATCAGAGTATATGGCTGTGAGTTGAAGCCTTATAGGCTGCCAAGGTATGTCCCAATGAGACTTTTTGCCCTAGAATACTTCAGGCAATTTGGAAATGCCGACTACCTCCACTTCCAAAGCAAGAACAAGAAGGCGCAGTTGAAGGTAAGGAGCCAGCTGGGCCCTTTCCTATATAACAAAAGAGAGGAGGGATGGAAAGAGGCAGATAGGATCCTAGAGGCCCTCAAACTGCAAACTAGTTTTGAATGGATACCCTATGACCCCAATCATTTTGTTTCCCTCAGGGGGATAAAATACAAATTGGGTACCTATGCACATATGAGGCTGCCTGAGATTGAGCAGTATGCCAATGCATTGAGCTGGAAAAAGGGCACCCTAGAAGAGGAAATTACTAGTGAAGAGCTGCTAGAAAGAGAGGCTAGAAATATTCAAAAAGAAGCTGACTTGGAAACTTGTGGACAGGTTCCCCTCTCATATCAAAGACAACTTGGAGCAGCTGCCTCATCTTCAACAACACATCAGCAAGCTGCCATGAATACTCCACGGACATCCAGCAAAGGCAAAGAAAAGCAGATGGAACAGCCACCTCCTATGACTGAAGAGCAAATGGAAACACTAGTGCAACAACAAGAAGAAATGATGCAGCAGGAAGTGCAGCAACAAACACAACACCAACAGCAAGAAGAACAAAGACAGGAGCAGCCTGTCCAGCAAGAGCAAACAGTGGAAGCCCCTAAATCCACTAAACAAACTGTGCCTCCAAGGCAAGAAACTTCAGCTGAGGCATCAATCCTCCAAACTCCACAAAAGGAGGATACAAGCAGGAAAAGGGATAGAGAGACTCCCCTTACAACATCAACAACTTATGGGGAGAAAAGACAGAGAATCAATCCCTTCTCAGAGGAAGAAATGCCAATGGGACAGTCTTTTGGTATGGTCCCACCCAGCAGGGAAACATCAGCAAGTTCCTTTCAACAGGAACAGGACAGAGCAATGGGAGGGGAAGTGAGTTCCTCAAGTCAGCAAAGGGAAGGTGGACTCAGCATTAAACAGCAGTTCATCGACATTAACAGGAGAAATGAGCCCATCAAAATACAGCTGTATAACCATTTGTTGAACATGGCTCCCACCAATCAACAAAGACTCATGTCTGCATATGATGTGCAGGAAGGCAAAATGATCATGAGTCATTTTATGCCAACAGCATTGCAGCCCCAATCTGCCTCTGACTACTTGAGGACCAACCTTGAGGTCCTTGCCAAGGATATCCACCCAATGGACAAAATAGAACTGCATAAGCAAATGGGTGAGATGGTGTATGCCTCCTTGGCAGACAAAACATTTGATAACTATAGGCTAGAGAATAGCCTTAACAACACAGCTGCTCAGCTTGAGTTGGAGAAAGCATCCTCTCAAGCAAAGGACAACAGAATTAGGTCCTTAGAAGACATCATCATAGAGATTGGGCATGATCCCAAAGATATCAAGGGCATACAAGAGATATTAAAGTTGAGGGATGCAGACATGGCAGCTTTGAGGAGAAAGATCAAACTCCCAGCCACAATTCACCCCCAAACAGATGAAGTAGCTCAACAAAGGCATGATAAAGATGCCACAGCTCTGCTGGTGACTCTCTATAAACAACTTATCCAGACACAAGAGAAGCTGGGAGAATCAGAGGCTGCACAGGCAGAATTACAGGCAACCTTGAAACAAAGAGAAGAAGGCCAGACCTCTCAGCCTCCTCCTCAAATCATTAATCTTGAGGAAACTGCTCCCATTATTACTCCTCCTCCTCAGCAGACTGATCAAGCAGCACCTTCTACGACAGCTGCACCAACAACAGAGCAGACTCATAGTCTGGATATGTAGAAGCTTCAAAATGAGATTCAAGTCCTGGAAGCTCAAATGTTAGAGCTTAATCAAGCCAAAGAATCTTTGGCTAAAGTAAATGAAAGGTATGATAAGAGCAAACAGAATGTGGCTGAGAAAGAAAGAGATATAAAAGCTCTCAAAAAGAGAATAACTAAGCTTGAGAAAGAGCTCACACTTGATAAGGTGACAGCAGAGCTCAAAACAGTCCTACGGGCCAATATTGGCCAGTCCATTACTGATCAGTGGCAATTCATTGAGACCATAGATGAGCAGTCAGCGCTCAATACAAAGGCAAATAGGGAGATACACAGAGCAAGAGCAAGCCTTGGCAACATGCCTGATGCTGCCAATAGGATGATCAACATATTAAATAACAGGACAAGCTCTCAACTGACCACCATGGGAATTGCTAACAGGACTGAGACAATCTCAATGGTTAAAAGGGTCGTGACATTAAGAAACCTGGTTGGAACATTAGAAAGGAGAAGCCAAGATATGCAGACCAAAATCAACAGGTTCATGGACAGGTTTCAGGTATTACAAAACAGAGGCCTCCCCAGCATACTAAGCAGTGTGGGAAGACTGCTTACCCATGAAAATTATGCTAAAAGGGTCAATGCCTTTGCTGCAAGTCAAATTGCAGGACAGCCCAGCACTTCAGCAGAATCAGGGCCAGCATCAGGGCAGACTCTCTACAATAGGGTGGAAAACCTGTTCTTCATCATGAACGAGATCACTCATCTGTTCGATGTGCCTCCAAATTTCTATAAATATACGGAAGCAGATGAAACCATAGAGGCAATTGTGAAGCACCAATTGCCCACACAGGAAGTCTGGAATAGATTGACACAGCTAATATTATCAAGCCAGAACCTATAATGTCAAGTTTTTTCAAATTTATAAGTGATCATACACAGGGAAAATTTTGGTAGATAAGCATACAAAGGAAGGATGAAAGGCTGAGCCAACTCAGCAGGGCTATTCGGTCACCACAGCAGCAAGCACAGTCACAGGTGGCAGGGCCGAGAAAATACAGCGCAGCAAACGTAAAGGCACATTTTCCAGCATTAAAGCAAAGCGTTCCAACTGACTCAGTGACCCCCAAAGGTCAAAATATCCTCTGACAGACTTAAAGAGCAGTTATGTTGCATTCAAAGCTGTAATAACTTCTTTTCTACTTTTCTGTATGAAGTAATGAAGATATTTCTCTCTCAGATGACTCAATGCCTGAGATATTTTGTATAAACATTTCTATAAGGTCCCCTTCGCATGAGTTTGCAAGGGGTTGTTGTTGATTTCATTTCTATATCTCTGTTGCTGTACAACTCTCAGAGAAATAATACAAAAGGTGGATGGAATTTCCAAAGCTCGGTGTTCCTTGATGCACTGTGGTGGCTGGCTGAATGTTACAGGATTCCTGCATGTTTCATAACACAATAAGTCTCCTTTAAAACTCTGTGTTATATGTTTTCTAGTCTTTCATCTTCTTTCATGTTTGTGAGTTTTACACTTAATGGCAAAGTAAAAGAATAGTTCCAGGATTTAATCACAGATTACCCTGAACTCAATCTAAGCTGTTATAAATGTTTTCTTCAGATAGAGTAAATAAGGTGTAATTCTTAATTGCTACACTTTCAAGCTATATCTCTCACTGTGATAAATATTTTCAGGAATTCAAGTTTGCTCCTGAAGCATCTATCTCTTTCCCACACCCCAGCTTAGTGGAAAATTCTTGAATGCTTTTCACTGGTTGTTCACATGTCACCATCATAATCTAACTTTGTTATATGAAGTATTTAAATGGCCCTGTAATTTCAGTAAATCATCTCAAGGTTTCTAAACACTTGTAGCCACAGACTCCATTGCCCAATGAAATAAACTCATCTGCAGATTGCACACTTCAAGTACAGAAAGATATCCCTCAACCAAAGCATAAAACTAAACACCCTCATTTCATGGCTAGCCTAAAATCTTCACAGAACAGAGACAAATTATAAAGAGAGAGCCCTCTCTGATTACAGTGTGGCTAGGCACTGTAATCCAAAGATTGGTTAGTGGTTACCCCGGCCGTATTCCCTTAGAGTCAAAGGGAACAACCTGGGTGTTAACAAGTCCTAGGTATTGAATATGAATGATAATGACAAGGAGATTATTAAGTTCTAGGAACCCATGTCTTATTGAAGTTAATTGTGTGAACAATACTCTAGTGGTGGGCCCTCAACTTTCCTAGGTAATCATAATCTACATTAGTCTAGGTGGAATTTCACCTTCCAACCATCAAATTATTAATACTTTTCAAATTTTATCTGCTATATTATATTCATATGCAATTTATATCTTTTAATCCGCCTACTTGGCCTCTATAAAAGGAGATAGAAACTTGAAATAGAGGAGATAAAAGCAAGTAAACTTGATTTTTTCAAATGAAATTAATTCTCATGTAGCTATAATATTTTAAATGGCATAATAGAATCTTATAACAACTTAATGGCTTAAAACAAAGGTTAAGCATTATGGTGAAAATAATTACACCTTCATTGGAAATTATATTTGTTTATATGCATTTATGGTTATAAAATTCTATTTAATTTTATAAGGTTGACCAAGTTATATTTGTTGATTGTTTCAAGAAAATATGAGTGTAGATTCTTTTGATAGTCTTCACCATATCAAGCTTATCCATCTTGATCATTTTTTTTGGTAGCATGTGGTTATATAAACATCTTAATCATTGATAACCTAATTAGATATTATCCTTGCCAATTGGGTTATCTTAATTTTCTACCCAATCAAACATTTTAGTAAAATAATCTTTCTGGGTAATGTATATTTCTCCCTTGTAATTTTATGATTTTGTATATTTTCCTCAATTTTGCTTGCAAGCATTTAATTTGATGAATAGTTTACTTCAATGTAGTTTTTATATATATTTTCCTTATATATTTGTGATTTAAATATTTTCATAATTACATTTTCTATATGTTTCATATAGTTCAACTTTAAATGTAACTTAGTATTTTCATTAATAATAATTATTAGTCTACATCTACAAATAATTTATTGGGAATGTTAAGAACATTGAAAATTTATGACACAAACATTTAGGAAGTTTTAGTACTTATATAGAGGAAGACCTAAACTTATTGTTCTAACAAATCAATATTCTCTTGAATATTTGTTCTAGTGATTAAAGTAGCCTAGGTTTTCTTTCTTTTTGTGTTGACCAACCCTAAAAGAGTGTTTTTAATGTTGATTATTGAATTTCCATCTGTGGTGTCAAGAACTCCACTGGTGGAACAAAATGATGATATTAGAAGTGATGCTAATGAATGAGCTTTTATTCGTTATAGACTGCCCATATATTAATATGCCCGTGCTAGTTGATACTCTTTGTTTTTTACTTCTATTAAAATGTTTGGATGTCACATGTTAACTTCTCCCTTGGTTTAAGATGTATGTTTTGTGAAAATTTCTATAATAATATAGTTATAGTGTTTATAGATAAGTTAAACATGTTGGTAAGTAAGACTAACTCATAGCCCCCATTTTATATATAGTGTATAGTGTCATGTACTAAGGGAAGATGGTGTGGAGAATGATTGCAATGTAATGATAATCATAAAATAGTTCCTCTTGGTAGTTGGTGGGTTATAAATAGGTCCACCTGGTAGTTGAAAGGAATAATATATTAATTAGGGGTAGCTTCCTTAGACCTTGGGGAATACACATGAGAAGGTATATATACAATGGATATAATGGATTATGTATATTATATTGTAATAAGCATGCCTTGTAGAATAATGCATTTCATAAAAAAATGTTTAATGGTACTCTATATTATTGTGTCAATCCATTGTTTTATTCTTATTTTAACAATTCTTATTTTATTTTTTATCTACCATTATTCAATGCATTTTATGTGTTTTCATTGACAATAATGAATGTCATCATAATTGTACTATCTATAAATGCTAATGAAAATGTATGCTTCTTCAATGCTATAAATAAACTTGTTTTAATACATTTTTTTAAAGACAACCAATATTCATTATTAAAATTGATATCAACACTTTAAAATATGATATTTGATACAATTAAAATTTGATATTAACACTATTCGATATAATACAATATTTTATTATATTATTAATTAATATATATATTAATATATTCATTCTCTTTTATATATATATATATATATATATTCTCTTTTATATATATAATTATAATTATAATCATAATCATAATCTTGAAACATATTTAGATTACACCATTCTTATTTATTTAAATTTGTTGTTTCTTTGTACTTTCACTACTTTTAACTTCTATTATACATTAAATTAATTTTTGAATTCCATTATAATTAATATGGTTATTCAACATGAAGATGCTTCCATAATTCTAATTCTATTTGATTATGCATAGCCTACTTGTTATTATTTAAAAAGCACATAATTAGTCATGATCTGACATTGCAATTTGTTATTTTTAGCACTGTATAGAATGACATATGTGTCGTCACTTTGAAGAGAATATGCATCCAAGGTTATTGGGCTTGAGTTGGGTCCAAACTATAAGATGTATTATTTTTCTTATAATAAATTTTTTGTTATACATTTTTTTTGTAAGTTAGTAAAAGTATATTAATTCACAAAGTTACATAAAATACAAAGGTCTATATGACCATACAAACCAATCCGCTTTTCGCTTGGTCGATTAAAAGTTGAACTGAAAAATATAGGAGAACTAGCCTGCAAACTGAGAAGACAGGCCTGACCAAGACACAAACAAACCAAACTAACTAAAATTTCCATATAGTAAGAAAACCTAGAAAGGGGGCAAGTCATGCAGGGCTGCCTGAACCCAATGACAAAACTAAAGAGTAACTAGGAGGACCTGAGACCCATAACAGGATCAAAATTCAAACAAGAAGTCTTCACAGGCTTGCAGGCACAGAGTAGAGTGCGCAAACAACTCTACAACTCAAGTTCCACGTAATATTTGAAGGTGGCACTAGGGCCAGCTACTTCATTAACATGTTCAGAATTCGGGGCTTTCTGGGCATTTTGGCGTTGCCCCACGAGAGCATCGGTACCTTCCGCTGGAATATCAACAACAATGCTCAAACCTTGTTGGATAGAGAGTTTAAAGAGCCTGGTGAAGGCCCTTAGATCCTCTTCTAGTATTTTGATTTCCTCCGTGAGTGACTTCAGTCAAATTTCCAGAGCGTCCAGTCTGGCAGAGTTTTTAGCCAAAGCCGGCGTTGTGGTGTAGTATGGTTCTTTCATGGCTTCCCCCCGCTTGACAAGAGCTTTGGCTAGCATGATCTTCATTCTCCGCACCTCACTCTGTGTCCTAACAAACTGCGTGGCTCTGGTGGTTGGGGTTCCTGGATCTGCAATCCACTCAATTTCCTCCTCAATTGATTGCATATCTAGCCTCTCCTGCTCCTCATTTACTTCGGCTTCCATCTTATTGATTATCTTCTTCCCTTTAGCCGAGACATGAGTTTCATATGCCTCCCTAGCTCTTTTCAGCTCTCTGTTCACTGACTCATTGCGACAACCCCCAGTCGACATAGTGCTATTGTAGGTGATAGTGGGTGATGGAGACTGTTCAGGAGAACTAGACAAAGAACAATGCAAAGCACTCAAGACTGTAGAAATTTTGAATAATATGACACTTATTCAACAGAGATTATGCCAATTATACACTATTGCGGAAAACATGCATAATACATAACCTCCTCTACGTTGATCATCAATTTACAGAAGCAGAAACAATAACATGTGCACATAGAAGCATCAATCACACATATCAACACAGTATTATCCCGGGGAAATCATCTCACTAAAAACCCCAACTATCTATATATTATATTGATTGAGAACATGTAACAAAAATAGTACAATACTCCTCACAAGTACTCAGTACTATCTCCACCTGTTACACACAATACAGCTCAGATCTGATCTCCAAATCTCCTCTGTTGCTTGCCTGCCTCCACTGCACAATACCTGCTAAGAATGAATTAGAATGGCTGATCCAAACTCCTATTTACCTTGTGAAAATCACCCACACTGTAAATCACGTGAGCACAAGCTATATTTCACTTGGTATTTTCCCACACTACACAGAGATCATTGGCATAACTCAATCCCATGCATGTGCACAATCTCATGTACAACTGATAGCAATCTCAACCTCTAACAGCTGTCTCCACTGAACTGTACATGCACTGAGTTAACTGATGTATTCTTCAGTTGCATTATGAGTTAATAATTAGTGAATTAATTAATAACTAATTCACACAACTCATCACTTAGTCTATTGATCAGTTAGACTAAATACAACTAGTTCAACTAAGTCAAACTGAACACAACTCCATTAACTGCTCATCCAACTCCATAGAACTCACATGCATGAGTTCTAACTAATGTCATGCATGCAACAACTCAACTGACTCATAAGAAAGCGTATTTCCTTCTGACAGCTGCATGTGCCACATCTGTAGCTCAAACTGAAGTGCTCCAAGAGGATAAGATAAAGTTTATAGTCTAAATAATATTATGAGACAATAATATTTGACTTTTCTATTTTTGACTAGCAGTGTAAAAATAGACTCTGATCACTCCTACTGTGATCCAAAAATAGACTTTGCGCCATAATTTTCCTACGGGCCCACTTAGTGAAGGCAACTCCTTTCCACTAAGCTCCATCATCTTGTTGCATTCTCAACAACATTTCTTGTTGCACACTTTTCAACACTCCCTCTCAACAAGAAAGGCTTCCTCTCAAACCCGATCCTGAAACTTTGGAATGTTCTGCATGCAACACATCTGCCCGGTCCACTTTGCTCCAACAACACTTGGAACAAAAACACTCCCAACTGACCACTCCGTTGGGCTAGGAACATACTCTGATGCTGAAGCTCTACCTGCTGCTGACAAGTGCTCCCTCTATGACATCTATGCTACTGCAACATCTCCATGCATCTCGTACCATTGCACACCTCTCTGTGCCACCTAGCACTGTGCAAAACACTTGTGCCTCTCACATTGCTGCAGCCTGCATGCTATGCGCTGTCCTGGGATTCCCTACACTGTCGCTCTTTCTGCCACTCCATCCGCATCTGTCTCTATCCAATCAGTCAGTTCCTGCTACTCCACATCGGGGCTCCCGTAGCAAGGTCTCATCCAAGAGGTTGGGTGCCTCAAGGATCTTGCCCCTCCTCCTTGGAACGATCACTCTATATCGCCCCACCTCCTACCTGGAAGTATGGCTGCATGCGATCCCTCAGCCCACCTGGCTCGAAGTTTCCCCCTACTAGAGGTCTCTGCATGAGTAGATGTCTCTACTCGATCTCCTCTTAGCTTCCCTTGTTGTGGCTGCTCCACAACCTCCTGAAGTTGTTGCACCAATCGTGGCTCCTCCACAATTGTCTGAGACTTCTTCTAACTCTGCATGTTGAGAGGTAATATACGCTCCCTCTCAACCACCAAGTCTCCATCAGTTGCGTCGCTTCTCAAGGCTTTCCATGCATCTTGAACCTCAAGAGCATATAGGTTCTTGACCCGTGAACCAATCTTCTTCACCTGTCTAGTGATGATGTGTCTAAGGAAAACCTTTCCCTTACTGAAGACTACATCATAGCCTCTGTCTTCCAGCATCGCGATCGACACCAAGTTTCTCTTCAGTCCTGGTACATACTTGACATCGGTCAAGGTAAGGCAAGCCTCATGCTCCCTTTGAAAAATAACCGTACCTACACCTAAGACACTATACTTCGCATCATTACCCATCCCTATGAGTATCTAGACATCTTTCTCCTCCAAAGTACTGAACAAACTTTTTTCACCCGTCATGTGGAAAGAAGCTCCACTATCAAGAAACCAACCACTTCCCACCATGGATGAAACCATGCATGCGAAGAGTGTGAAGTCCAACTTAAACTGTGAAGCAAGTGAGGCTGCCTCACCTTCAGATCCTTCCCCGGATCCCTTCTTGGACTTCTTCTTTGGGCAATTAGTAGCATAATTTCCCAACTCACGACAACGAAAGCATCTCACTTTCGACTTGTCAACCTTCTTCCCATCATTGGAAGAAATGGATTCGGAAAGAGAACCCTTCACCTTCCCCTTCTTCACCTTACTCGCTAAGGCACAATTCTCCTCATCATGCATGCATGAATAACTGTCTCTGGTGCTCCGTTGGATCTCCTCCTGCACAAGATCCGACCAAAGTCTCTCCCATCCTCGCAATTTCTCCCAACCATTGACAGAGTCCTGATAGGAATGCCAACTCTTCGGAAGACCAGGGAGAGCCAAGCTCACCAAGTCCTCATCATCAACAGTTACCCCCACACTTCCCAGCTCATCTCAGCATTGGGTGAACTTCGTGAGATACTGGGGCATACTGTCTCCATTCTCACACCTAATGTTTCTGAGTTTATCCTTGAGCGCCAACTTCCTCTGGTCACTCTTGCTTTGGAATAATTCTGTCAACGTTTTCCACATCAAATATGGAGAAGCCTTTACATAGAGGCTGGACACAATGTGATCCCTCACGCCCTCCAACAGAATCCTTCGACACTTTGTTGTCTTCTTTTGCTAATCCCTGACTTGAGCAGCATCAGTAGGTTTTGGGACATCTGCATCTATGAACTCCTTCAACCCATTATCATCTAACACCGCCTCCATCCTATCCTTCCATGCAATATAGTTCGAGCTGCCCTCAAGGGCATACTCCAATCGCAATCCGTTGAAATACATTTCAACTTTGACACCAAGAAAACACTGCTGCAAATTCGAATTCCACCATCTCAACAACTCAACCGCTTCTGATCTAAAATTCGTGAGAACAAAGTATTTCTTGTACAGAGATCGATTGTATGGGCATTCACCAGATATCTCACCTTCAAAAATAAGGATGAATCCAGAGGCTACCTGGCCCGATTACATACTCTACCTGAAGAAATAGAATGTAAGCACTTCATGAATAGTAGATCTGATGATCAACAACTCTGATACCATGTAGAAATTTTGAATAATATGACACTTATTCAACAGAGATTATCTCGATTATACACTATTGTGGAAAACATGCATAATACATAACCTCCTCTATGTTGATCATCAATTTACAGAAGCAGAAACAATAACATGCGCACATAGAAGCATCAATCACACATATCAACATAGTATTTTCCCGGGGAAAGTATCTTGCTAAAAACCCCAACTATCTATATATTATATTGATTGAGAACATGTAACAAACATAGTACAATACTCCTCACAAGTACTCAGTACTATATCCACCTACTACACACAATACAACTCAGATATGATCTCCAAATCTTCTCCGCTGCTTGCCTGCCTCCACTGCACAATACCTGCTGAGAATGAATTAGAATGGCTGATCCAAACTCCTATTTACCTTGTGAAAATCACCCACACTGTAAATCACGTGAACACAAGCTATATTTCACTTGGTATTGGCCCACAATACGCAGAGATCATTGGCATAACTCAATCCCATGCACGTGCACAATCTCATGCACAACTGATAGCAATCTTAACCTCTAACAGCTGTCTCCACTGAACTGTACATGCACTGAGTTAACTGATGTATTCTTCAATTGCATTATGAGTTAATAATTAGTGAATTAATTAATAACTAATTCACACAACTCATCACTTAGTCTATTGATCAGTTAGACTAAATACAACTAGTTCAACTAAGTCAAACTGAACACAACTCCATTAACTGCTCATCCAACTCCACAGAACTCACATGCATGAGTTCTAACTGATGTCATGCATGCAACAACTCAACTGACTCATAAGAAAGCGTATTTCCTTCTGACAACTGCATGTGCCACATCTGTAGCTCAAACTGAAGTGCTCCAAGAGGATAAGATAAAGTTTATAGTCTAAATATTATTATGAGACAATAATATTTGACTTTTCTATTTTTGACTAGCAGTCTAAGAATAGACTCTGATCACTCGTGCTGTGATCCAAAAATAGACTTTGCGCCATAATTTGCCTGTGGGCCCACTTAGTGAAGGTGACTCCTTTCCACTAAGCTCCATCATCTTGTTGCATTCTCAACAAGCATTTCTTGTTGCACACTTTTCAACAAGGATGAAGAGTCGGGCGAGGAGCATAAGATGCAAGAGCTCTTTGGTAAGAACCTATAGTTATAGTGGAGGGATGAGCGTATAGGTTGAGTGAGGCTTGCGTAGATCTCCGGATTCTGGCAGAATTACTTCTCTTTCTTTTTCGGTGTGCCTTCCCTTGCTTGCGATCCGAAGCAGCGGATTTTTCATGCTTGAGGTTTATTGTCATGGGCCACGTGTCATCCGCTGGGCCTAGAATTATTTGATAATCATTCTTCTGCAGGATTTTATCCATCTTCTGATACAGGTGATGGTACCTGCCCTCCCCAATCCCTTTCAGGGTATAATGATCCCAGAAGTGAGCCTTAATGGCTATCTTCATTCGTTATTAAGGCATGTCCCGATGTACTATTGCACCCCTCCTCCCTGTAACAAATGTATTTTCTTGAAAGATGTAAACACTTATCCCGAAGTTCTGTACATGTGACATCATGCCAACAGGTGTCCGGGTGAGTAATGTGGTGATCGATCCCGTAGTTGGCCAGACAATCAGCCACCGTGTTTTCCGTTCTTCTTACCGCTTATAGAATGATTCTGTCGAGGCTAGAGAGGTGCTCTACTATGAGCTTTGTGACCTTGGCCAACCTCCAGTGCTTCGTTACCTTACCCAGTTTTGAACCCATTTGCAGTTTCCTTGTAGCATTGATAGCCAAAAGAGAATCCCCTTCCACCACTGTAGCTCCTGTTCCCAAGCGAATTAGTATTCGGAGCCCTTGCTCTAAAGCTGCAAATTCCATCTCATTGTTGGTTCCTTCTCCCATATATTGACTGAAAATATGTTGAATTTCCCCTTTGTAATTTCGGAGGACTCCTCCTATACCTGTCGGTCCAGGATTGCCTCGGGAAGCCCCATCAAAGTTCAGTTTGTGAAATCCTGTTGGTGGTGGTAGCCAAGAATTCATGGAGGGGCCTTGCTGTTGTCGCGGTTCAGACGAACTAGAGATGGTACCTACCTCAATTCCAAACGTCTGCAGAATTTGTAAGTCAGTCACTAATAGATCCTTATTCTGTTAGGGTCCCACCCTAACCCCCTTATTTATGTAATGGGATCGAGTCATAGTCAAGAGTCAATAAAGCCCATATTAATAATTGTAAGTGGTTAACCCACAATTAATGACGGGACCACAGTTAGTTGCAAATGGGCCGTAGTATTAGATAGATGGTATTAATAAAACCCATGGTATTGATCCTTGGTATTGCATGTATGAGTCATATATAAAGGATAGAGACTCCCTGCGAGGAGCATCATGTCTTATTTTTGAATCAAGCTCTGCTCTATTGGAGGTTGCCCCCTCGAAGAGGCCAGAGAACATTGCTTTCTGAATAATAAAATATTTGCTATTGTCGCTCATTAATCTATGTTCTGGGTATCTTTCTTCGCATATTCTGTATTTGGGTATCTTTTTGCAGGTTAAGAGCATAACAAGTGGTACCAGAGCACTTTCCAGGGCTGGTGGGATCTCCATTTCTTAGCAAATTTTTTTTATTTTTTTTTGGCTAGAGACGTGTTCCAGCATCTTTAAACCACGGGATCTGTCATTGAGCGCATAAACCTGCGGATTTGGGGAGGCATGCATGCAGGAAATACAATAGGTGGTCACGCTTGTTGGACTCCCTTGTAACCCCTGTGGGTACCCCTTCGAGTAGTAGCGCATTAGATAGAACCGCGTACGTACTATCTTCCAAGTACCTTCTGGGTATATCGAAAGCCCCTTAGCTCCTCTGCAACCTCGCCATAAATAAACCATCAGCCGTCTTGATGCTACAGTACACCAAGAACATCACTCGGAGAGATTACTCGCCCGTAAGATATGGTAGTCGGGTTGTACAGCTAAGGGTACGGTTGATCCTCCTTAGTTAGAGCCTTGAAACATTGGGCCGAGTACTACTACCAGACCCTTATGTATATTGCGATCTATAGCACTTGACACTCCTCGAGACCATAGTTCCCTTTTCTATCTTGGGATCACGCATCATCTCTGCCAGATCCGCTCGTGCAAAGGGGTGCAACAGCAGCAAACATCAGTCCCGCAGTTCCGAGTTAGCAGACCAGCCAGTCCGATCTATTCAATCCATCAGATCCGTAGCAACAGTCTGTTCCGCCACCCAGAGCTATCCGATCCGCCATTCAGATCTCTCAGATCCACCAGATCTGAGTAGTTGTGTGGGGTTCCTATACCTGGGCATAATTTTCGCAGGGCTTTTGGCAGCCTTTACATTTTGAGGATTTGGCGACTGCAGTATTCATAAGGAAGGAGTAAAACTCCGTTCTGAGTTTTCAAAAAAAAAATAAGAGAGAGAGAGAGATCTCCCGGGGCGCTTATTGGTGATCTAGCTCATCAGAATCAGGACGACAAGCTGAGCAAGGTGGTACCATTCAATTCTTATTGAAAAAAAAAAAAATTTGGGCGGTCCCAAATCTCAAGAACATCTGATCGGTGCATGGTAGAAACTAGAGCTCAAGCTATGGCCAATGAGAAGATTGACAAACTTGAACAAACCTTGCAATCCATCTAGAGTCAACTTGACAGACTATCTCTCCTAATCCCGAAGGGCAAGGAGGAAGCACACGAGGAGGCGTATAATGGCAATGGACACAGTGAGGGTGAGTCTAGCCACACTCCTCACGCCTGCCACACCCACCAACAATCCCGTCAGCGACCTCCCAAGTTGGATATGCATAAATTTGACGCTTCTCACCCAGCAGCATGGATAGCACAAATGGAGCAGTATTTCAATCTGAATAACATCTTAGATGATGAGACTCAGCTTATGGTGGGGAGCATGTACTTGGACAATGAAAGGTGGCAATGCTGGGAATGGCATCAATGTTGCAATGGACCTTTTCGGGCTTGGACCAAATTCAAAAAAGCTCTTACAGACCGCTTTGACCAAGAATCTTCTTTTTTGGGTCATCTTACTAAGCTCCGATAGACTGGCACAGTGGATGAATATATTACAGCCTTTGAAGCCTTAGCCTTCCGCACTTGGGGTCTCTTAGATGTGTTCTACATAGAATGTTTTATCAGCGGTCTTAAAGAAGTCATCAAAGCCTAAGTCCTACTACACCACCCTCCCACATGGACAGAGGCTTGCAAGGTAGCTCGTAACGTGGAACGTGCATTAGCAGCCTAGTACAGTCGCCCAAATTTCTCCACTAAAGGTCGCCCCCCACAGGCTCACAACACGACTCAAACACTTAAGGTCCAAAAGGTGTCACCTGTGGAAATGGCCGAAAGAAGAAAGCAAGGATTATGTCACTACTGTGATGAAAAATACTCCCTAGGTCATAAATGCAAGGAGCCCAATTTTTTTCAAATTGATGCCACTGACTACAGCTCAACAAAGGAAGATCCACCACTTGAGGAACATGAGGCGCTAGAAGAGGACAACCAAAAGGACAATGTCTCTGACGAACCAGTTATTTCACTACATGCTTTGGTAGGGATTTCTTCACCTCAAACTCTCAAAATTAGAGGTTTTATTAAACATCGCCCAGTAGTAGTCTTGATTGATAGTGGAAGTACACATAATTTCATCCATCAAAAAGTCGCGGAAGTAGTGCATTGTTTTGTACAAGCAGTTTCTAAATTCCAAGTCCAAATTGTGGATGGGGCACAATGAAATGTGAAGGCCGCTGTGAAAATGTCAAACTTCAAATGGGGAATTATCAGTTGAAAACCCACATGTTTGCCATACACATGGGAGGATGCGACGTTCTCCTTGGCGCTAAATGGCTCCGCACTCTTGGGCCAATCACAATGGATTTCCAGGAGTTATATATGAGTTTTAAGCAGAACAACCCCACACATACCCTCCGTGGACTCCAGGTGGGAGCTCCCTCTATCATCAGCTCGCATAGGATGGAAAAATTGCTAAAAAAGGGCCATCATGGAGTTATAGCTCAATTTAATTCCATCCAGGCAGTCGAAACCAAGTCTCTGCCGATTCATCCTGAGATGCAACAGATTTTAAATAACCATCTGCCAGTCTTTGACAAGCCTCATGAGCTTCCACCTTCGAGAGGGGAACATGATCATAGCATCACCTTGGTTCCAAGGGCCCAACCCCCAAATGTGCGCCCATACAGATATCCGTTCACCCAAAAGAATGAAATAGAAAAAATAATCAAGGAACTCTTGGAAGCAGGTGTCATTCGTCCCAGCATTAGTCCTTATTCATCACCGGTGGTCATGGTGCTGAAGAAAGATGGGGAGTGGCGGATGTGTCTAGACTTCAGGGCCCTCGATAAGTTGACAGTCAAAGATAAATTTCCCATCCCAGTGGTTGACGATTTGCTGGATGAACTCAAATTGGCTCAATTCTTCACTAAGTTGGATCTTCGCTCGGGCTACCACCAAATTCGCATGAAGGAAGTCGACATTCCAAAGACTGCTTTCAGAACTCATGAAGGCCATTATGATTTCTTGGTCATGCCATTCGGTCTTTGTAATGCCCCCTCTACTTTTCAGAGCCTTATGAACCACATTCTCAAACCATATCTCAGGAAATTTGTCCTTGTCTTCTTTGATGACATCCTCATCTATAGTTGCACTTGGGCCGCACATCTTCAGCATGTAGATCTACTCTTGCAACTGCTCCGCAAGCATAAATTATTTGTCAAGATGTCCAAGTGTTTGTTTGGCATGGAAGAAGTCGAGTATTTGGGCCACATTGTGGGGCGTGAAGATGTCAAGGTGGACCCCAAAAAAATCCAGGAAATGCAAGATTGGCCTCAACCTAAGACCTTGAAGAGCTTGAGAGGATTTTTGGGTCTCACAGGCTGTTATCGTAAATTTGTCCGCAACTATGGTCGCATAGTGAATCCCCTCACCCAACTCCTGAAGAAAAATTCATTCTTCTGGAATGAGGAAGCACAACAAGCATTTACAACTCTCAAAAATACCATGTGTTCCACTCCAGTCTTAGCACTACCTGACTTCACCAAATCTTTTGTCATTGAATGTGATGCTTTGGGTATAGGTATTGGGGCGGTCTTAATGCAGGAAGGGCGACCTTGGGCCTTCACAAGCCAACAACTAAGTGGGAAGAATCTGGGCCAATCTACCTACGAGAAGGAAATGATGGCCATCTTACATGCAGTAGAGACCTGGCGACCTTACTTATTGGGGCGATGTTTCCAAATCCGCACAGATCATCACAGTCTTAAATATTTTTTGGAGCAATGCCTATCCTCCCCACAACAAAATAAATGGCTCCCCAAAATGTTGGGATATGATTATGAGATCATTAACAAGAAAGGGAAAGACAATAGTGTAGCAGATGCATTATCTCACCAATTTGAGGAGGAAAGTACTCTGCTAGCAATTTCCCTCCCCATTCTAGAATGGATTGAAGAGGCTCGCAGGGAATGGTTTTCACATCCCGGGCTCTCCCAACTCATTTCTCAATTGCAGGTAGATCCAAATTCCACCAAGGGCTACTTGTGGCAGGATGAGATTCTTAGCTACAGGGACAGAGTCGTAATATCACCCACATCCACCCTCAAAAGTCGCATTTTGGCAGAATTGCACTCATCCCCCATTGCAGGACATTCAGGCTTTCAGAAGACGTATGCTCGCACCAGAAGATCGTTTTTTGGACAGGCATGAAAAAGGACATCCTTACTTTCATAGCAGACTGTGACGTCTGTCAATGCCACAAAGGGGAGATCGTCAACACACCAGGCACATTACAACCGTTGCCCATCCCGGCATCAATTTGGATGGAGGTTTCTATGGATTTCATTACAGGTCTTCCAAAGTCAGGAAACAAGTCAGTCATCATGGTGGTTGTGGACAGACTTTCAAAGTATGCTCATTTCTGCGCCCTACCCCACCCGTTTACACCAACTTTGGTCGCTCAATATTTCATGGATCAGATCTTCAAATTGCATGGCATGCCCACTTCTATTGTGTCTGATCGCAACCCGATCTTCACGCGTAATTTTTGGCAAGAACTTTTCAGGATACAAGGCACTCAACTAAAACTCAGTACTTCCTATCATCCGCAAACGGATGGTCAAACTGAAGCCGTCAACAAATGTCTGGAAACCTACCTTAGGTGTTTCACTTCATAAAAGCAACATCTTTGGGTACAGTGGTTACCTCTAGCTGAATGGTGGTATAACACCAACTATCATGCCACCACCAAAATGACTCCCTATGAAGCAGTATATGGTCAACTCCCTCCTTCCCCTACTTCTTATATCAAGGGGTGCTCAAAAGTACAAGCAGTGGATCAAATCCTACAACACCGCGCAACCATGCTAGCCCATCTTAGAGAAAACCTTCATCAAGCTCAAAACCACATGAAGCAACAGGTAGACCAGCATCACTCAGAGTGCCAATTTCAAGAAGGGGATCAAGTCTTTTTGAGGCTGCAACCATATAAGCAAACATCACTCAAAGACAAGGGTTGTCAGAAACTATCTCCAAAATTCTACGGACCATATCAAGCACTTCAGTGCATTGGAGAAGTGGCTTACAAGTTGGCTTTGCCACCTACTACAAAAATCCATCCAGTTTTCCATGTCTCATGCCTCAAGAAAGTGATTGGGAACAATTGCAGAATTCAAACCAGTCTACCTGAATTGGACAAATAAGGGTCAATCTGGCTCCAACCTGAACAGGTCCTAGACACACGCGACAGGCACCTGCGGGGCCGCATGATTAGGGAAGTCCTCGTCAAGTGGAAGGACACCTCTCCGGAAGATGCAACTTGGGAACCAGCCACTATTCTTCAGCAGTTTCCGCAGCTTTAGCCTTGAGGACAAGGCTAGTCTTAAGGGGGAGGGCATGTTAGGGTCCCACCCTAAACCCCTTATTTATGTAATGGGATCGAGTCATAGTCAAGAGTCAATAAAACCCATATTAATAATTGTAATTGGTTAACCCGCAATTAATGACGGGACCACAATTAGTTGCAAATGGGCCATAGTATTAGATAGATGGTATTAATAAAACCCATGGTATTGATCCTTGGTATTGCATGTATGAGTCATATATAAAGGATAGAGACTCCCTGCAAGGAGCATCGTGTCTTATTTTTGAATCAAGCTCTGCTCTATTGGAGGTTGCCCCCTCGAAGAGGCCAGTGAACATTGCTTTCTGAATAATAAAATATTTGCTGTTGTCACTCATTAATCTATGTTCTGGGTATCTTTCTTCGCAATATTCTGTATTTGGGTATCTTTTTGCAGGTTAAGAGCATAACATGTTCTATTCTGCTTTCGATCTAGTGAGAGCCTTTTCCCTTATGTTTTGCATTATGGTGGCTCTAATAAACTCTATGGTTTTAGCTTCATTTAGAAACACTCTTCTATTTCGTTCTTTCCATACCGACCACACTATGAACCCAGGGATTAATTTCCATAATGTATTGACTGTTTGGGATTTGGAAAAATTACTTCGCTAATTTGCTATGCTTTCCTGTATTGAGTCTTTGTTCCTGTCCGTGCTCTTGAATATGGTTTCCATCTAGTTCCATAGGCTTTCTGTCCAGTTACAAATATTGAGGAGGTGATTCATGGATTCCTCCTCATTTCCACACAGGGGGCAATGTGAGGGGCCTATGAACCCTTTTTTCCAGAGGTTCTCCTAGGTAAGAGTTCTTCGGTGCATCAAGAGCCAAAGAAAGGTTTTAATCTTCGGCCATAGTTCAGCATCCCATACTCTGTTATACCAATTGAATTTTTCCCCTTGGTCTCTTTCTTCTATACAGCCTCTTGCTTCTTTGAGGGAGAAGGTACCCCCTCGAGCTTGCCCCAACGCAGTTGATCTGCATCATGAGCATTTCTTATTTTCCTTTTATCTAGCTCTACTTGCAATACTATCATAATGTTGCCCCCCTCTTCTAGTTGTAATGTACCATTGAAGATTCATTGTTTCCATGCTTGATTAGTAGTGTTAGGCTTCCAGTAATGATTCAGAGTTATCTTTCGTTGTTCCTGTATCTTCTCTGAATGGTGAGGAAATCTAGGCTTTCCAACTTAGGTAATTGTTGCCAGGTATCCTCCTAGAAAAGAGCAGTCCGTCCATTACGAACTTCCCAAAAACTCTGTTCCTGAATTATGCCTCGATTAGCTCTTGCAAGGTTCCAGATTGGAGATCCTTTTAGAGGTTCCTGCATCCTGATCAAATTCTGAGGGCTATAATGATCTGCATACTTGGCTTTCCAATGTTTGGCCCAGGGAATGTTCGGTTCTTTCACCCATCTCCACCATAACTTGGCTCCACAAGCTTGGTTGACGGTGTAAGGGTCCTGAAGGTTTAACCCACCCAAGTGTTTGGGTTTGCAAATTTTGTCCCATGCCATTAAGGACCACTTCTGTTTGACCGAGTTTCCCGAACACATGAAAGCTTTCTGGATGAGTTAGATTCTCTGAAGCATACCTTTAGGTGCTACGAGAATAGAAAGCATGAATTGAGGAATGCCCTGGAGGACTGATTTGGTGAGGACTAGGCGGCTGCAAAGTTAAGGGTTCTATGGATCCAATGCTGACAATGCTTCTCTAGATTGGCAATCATTTTCTCCCAGTGAATTTTTTGCCAGGGTTTGTCTATCAACAGAATTCCTAGGTATCTGGAAGGGAGGTTACACCTCTTGAACCTGAGGACATTAGATAGATTTTTCTGGACTGCTAGGTGCATGTTAAAAAAGAATATGGAAGATTTAGCGAGATTGAGTTCCATACCTGAAGCAAGGTTGAAGTGATTGAGAATGCTTTTGAAACCAAGAGCTTCTTTGACTAAAGGCATGCCATGCAACATAGTATCATCAACAAACTGTTGATGAGTGGTTGCAGGGCATGAGGGCAAGGGTTGGAGTCCCTGAATTAAGCTATCCTCTTTAGCCTTTCTGATAAGCCGGCTAAGACCTTCCATTAGTATTACAAACAGAAAGGGGGACAGGGGATCCCCTTGTCGTATACCTCTAGAAGGTGTAAACTGGGCTATGGGAGCTCCGTTAACCAGGATGGAAAATCTGGTGGACTTAATCAGGGCTAGGATCCAAGTTATCCATTTCTTCACAAAGCCAAAGGCAACCAGAATAGCCTCCAAGTAGTTCCAACTGACTTTATCATAAGCCTTTGAAAGGTCCAGTTGCATTAGCATGCCAGCTTTTTTCTGAGTTTGGAGAGTATGGATCATCTCTTGAGCTAGCAATATGTTATCCATAATTTGTCTCCCTTCTACATAGCCATATTGTTCTTTCGAAATGATTCCTGGAAAAATTGGCTTTAATCTATTAGCTATGACTTTAGATATGATCTTGTACAGAACATTGCATAATGCAATTGGCTGAAACTTCGATGGTGTGTTTGCTTCCTCCTCCTTTGGAATAAGGGTTATGAAGGTGGAGTTGAGTGATTTTAGGATGGATGAGGAGCGTCAAGAATCTTCCACCACTTCCCAAACCTCTTCTTTGATTATTTCCCAACTGGCTTTGTAAAAGTCGATGGTGAAACCATTCGGTCTTGGAGCCTTACCATTTGGCATATCTCTCACTTCTTCTTCCACTTCTTCCAAGGTGATCACTCAATTTAGAGCCTTGTTTTGATCCTCTATGATAAGCTTGGGAATAGAAGACATTAGATCCCTAATAGCATCCTCTTTGTTAATGTTGGGTTCCAAAGAAATTTGGCTAAAATGGTTTATGAGGAGGGTTGATATTTCATGATGTGTTTGCAAAGAGGTCCCCTGTTCATCCTTTATTCTTAATATTTTATTAGCACTCCTATGATCAATGGCAGATCGATGAAAGAATTTTGTGTTCTTTTCACCTTCCTTAAGCCACTGAATTCTAGATTTTTGCTTCCACAGAGTTTCCTCCTGTTGGCATCTGGCCTGCCAATTCTGCATGAGTATTTGTTCTGTGTTCATTGTTTCTTGATTAATATTCCCCTAGATCCATTCCTTGTGAATCTGTTCCAATTGCTCCTCCAGCACCTTCTTTTCTTTAAATATGTTGCCAAAGACTTCTTGATTCCAGGATTTTAACCTGTTTTTGATATGTTTAAGTTTAGCTTGGAAAATGTACATCTTAGTCCCTCTTATACCTATCGGTTCGCTCCACCATTGTTTTATTTTTGATGTGAACTATGGATGACTGAGCCAAAACTTTTCAAAATCAGAAGGGTTTATTCCTTGGGGTACCAAGGATGGCCGCATTCATTATTATAGGCCAGTGGTCCGACCCTCCACTTGGAAGTATGCTCGAATCCACAGTAATCCCTTCTAGAAGGATGGTTTCTGTCACTAAGAACCTGTCCAGTCTGGAGGCGATTTGCCTATCGCCCCCTCTTTTATTGTTCCATGTGAAAGCCCCACTTTTGGGGGAGATGTCTACAAGCTTGGTTGTTTTGATAAAGTCTTTGAAAGCTTCAGTATCCCGGTTGAGCATTCTGATGCCTCCTTTTTTTTCCGTAAGCAAAGTAATCATATTAAAGTCTCCTCCAAAAATTGCTTTTGCTTGGGGATATCTCTGCTGCAAGTTGGATAGAATTATAAGCATTAGCAATTTTGCTACTAGTTTCTGAGGGCCATAGACATTTGTGCAGAGATAGGTGTTTGGATTCCCTACCATTTGGACTTCTATTGCGATGTGAGATCTGGAAACTTTAGAAGAAATAAGTTGGAGTAATTGAGGATTCCAAAGAATGGCCAAGCCCCCTTCCATTCCACTACTTTCTATTTCTAGGCTATTCATTCTTTTGCCCAATTTTTTACTGATGTTTTCCATTGTTTTGCTAGAGCATTTAGTTTCTTGCAAAAAATCATATCTGGTTGTTCCTTTTTGACTTTTTTCTTTAATAACTGCTACTTCTTTAGGCTATTTAGCCCTCTAGCATTCCATGAAAGTACTTTCATAATTAACAAATTTTTAGGAAGTGAGTGTGAACGCCTCAAGGGCTTTCATCTTACCTGAGTTTAGGAGCATTTGACCGAGCTCTTGTAATGCTTCATTGTTTGTTCTTCTTCCTCGTTTTTTTCGGTGCTTTGGGTTGGTTGTGGTTTGATGCAATCCTTGAGCTCTCACCCCTAGACCTTTTGTTGTTCCCAAGCTTTTCCTCTGCATGTCCATTTCTGCTTGTTGTCTTGCTATGAATAACATGTTGATTCTATTCACCTCCTCTTTAGATATGTGTTCTATGCCTTTCTTTTTCCATTGTTCTACCATGTTTGGTAGATCCATACCTTCTTGTTCTAGAATGTCACTTAGCTCCATATCCTCGAGCCCCATTTCGCTAATCATCATTTCTGAATCCTCTTCCAGTCCTTCTATTGGTCTAGGAGCCAGTGGGATGTTGTTTGATGGATTAGAAATGGGGTCTTGTGTCCTTGGTGTGATTGTGGTCTGGCTTTCTCGTAGTGGCTCTTGCTCTTGATTGGTGTCCTCTGGTTCCGTCTCTGATTCCAACACCTCAAATGCATTGCCTGTGCTTCTGAAGGATGTACTTGCTTTATTTCGTTTCCTTTTGTTTGCTCGTTGTCTAGCATGAGGTCGAATAAAAGCCTCCTTATTCTTACCCCTTGTGTTTTCCTTAGGTCTCTCGATCGTTTTGTTCATTGGGCATTCTCTAATCAAATGTCCGTGTTCATGACATTTCCTGAATCAAAATGGGATCTGCTCATAGTCTATAGCTTGAAAATACACTTCATCTCTGTATTCCAACCACAGACCCTCATGAAAAGCCCCCGAAACATCCATCTCGACACAGATTCTAGCACATGAGGTGTATCTCTTCTGTAACATTGCCTCTAAAGCTTTAATGAAGGTGCCTAACTTATTGCCTATCTGTTCTAGTGCTACATGTCCCCAGTAGTCAATCGGTAGAGAAAACAAGTGAATCCAGACCGGTACCTATTTGAAAGTTTCCTGTTCCAGTGTGAAGTTGGGCTTCCAAGGTCTCATGTATAGACCTGCTAAGGTGAAGAAATACGGGCCTCCATCGAAGATTTGATCCTTGTCATCCAGATTGGTGAATACCACCATGAAGAATCCTTTGGCCCCTAGGTGGAGTCCTACATCCCCTCTGGGTTTCCATTGCTGCTTGATCCACAAACACAGGGCTCGTTATGTTGGCCAAAAACCCATAAACTTGTAGATCACTGCATGTTCTGCCATGTGTTCTCAATACACCTATATTTTTTGGGTTAGAGATTATTACCCATAGGTTTTCAGTGGCTTTAGGCTTGCAATGTCCCTAGTTCTCTTTCTTTTTGGCACCCGTAGCTATTCCTTTCTGTTCTGCTTTATCTTGGTTCAGATCCTCCTTTTTCCTTGTTTGCTCATCCCCAAGCTTCTTCTCTTGTGATATCTATTCTAGAGAAGGGTTTTTCCCGTCTCCCTCAGCTATATTGTTGCTGCCATTGATTTCTTTTCATTTCTGGGTATCTTTGCCCTCACTGTTTAGCTTTCCTTTATTGGTCAGATCCTCCTTTCCTGTCTTCTCAGATCCTGAGATTTGCACCTCGTCCAGTGTAGTTTTTTCCTTGTGCATCATTGCCTGTTTATAAGATGGGGTCCCGTTGGACCCCATGTTTTTCATCTGTTTGGTCAGAACCTGCCCTCTTCTGCGAAGCTCTGCCGCTCTGGCACTGTCCTCCTCTAGATTTGGTACTGTGACTACAGCTTGAGCAGGTTTTCTTCAAACCCTAGCCGCCATGGTTTTCACCTTATCCCCCACTTAATTTTTTTTATTATTATACATTAACTACAATATTAATTATTTTTTAATTTAGGTAATTTTTATATAACAAATTATAAATTAATTTTTATAATGAAATAATAACAATATAAATAATAAATGGCATTTATATAAAAAAAAATTCATATATAGAGTAATTGGTGATTAGGTCAGTTTTATATTTGTGAGATAAAGGGTTATCTCAATAAATTTTAAGTATTTATATATGTCACTCCACAAAATACATGTTAATTGAAGAGATTTAAATTTTAAATCTCATAGTAGTTAGATAATACTTTATAACATTACCAATTAAACTATGCCAAAAAACTTCCACTTACATATACTTAAATACATAATATAAATCAATTTTTATATTAATCTTAAAATTATAAAATACTTCAAACACAAATTTAAAATAATTATATAATTTCATTTTTTTTATTATTATAATTTTTTTAAATTTTTATAAAAAAATTAATTTTATTTTTATTAGAATTCAAGCTTTTGTAATCTATAACTTGATATATATATAAATAAATTTTTGAAAGAAATCACATTGAAAATTTTGATCGCCTCAATGTGGTTCATCTTCAAGATACCATCACCATATAAACTATAACCCTTTAAAACCATCCTCATAAATGATCTCACATAGAACTAAAATAAAAAAAGAAACAAGGTTTTTAAATATAGTATATATCATCAAACTTTATAAAAACAGAACTCAATCTTCACATAACTTTGAATATACATTTAAAAAAACCAATATATATTAGAAAGTGAAATTTATAATTATAATGGTTGCAAGCATGTTCTTGTAAATCACGGAGGACAAGGAAACACGATAACTAAACCAATTGGATGAAGATTAAGGTTAACTATTATTAATGAAAATTTTGAATTATACATTCAAAAATGAGATTAATAATGTGAGTTTTTATTTTCATAAGTAATAATAATGTGAGTTTATGTTTTAGTAAGTATAGTAGTTGAATTTGGGTTTAGTTTTTATTTTTAAAAGTTTGAAAATATTGTTAAATATGTGATAAAATAAATTTATATATTATTATAATAAATTAAAAAATAATCAAAAAATAAATTTACAATTTAAATTATTAATTTATTTAAATAATGTTAAATAAAATAATAATTTGAAATATAAATAAAAAGAATTAATACTTTATCTAATAGTGTAGTATTTTTTATTTCAAGTTTTTTAATAACCATTTGGGGCTACTTTAATCTTTTCAAAATCATAATTTTCTGATTAGAAATCTAGAATGAGAAGAAAACTAGAAGAAAACTAATTAGAAATTTAAAATTAGAAAAAATGGATTTTTTCAAATCAAATGCCACACTCAATTCTGAGCTTTGTTCAATTTATAAGTGTAGCTTTATTTTTATTCATGATTTTAATTATTTAGAATTAATATCAATATAAATTTATTTTTAAATCAAATTAAAAAATATAAAACAAAATTAAGAATTCAAATTAAAAAATATAAAACAAAATTAAGAATTCAATTATTTAGAATGTAATTCCTTTAATCTTTTCAATATTAAAATATATTTATAATGTTAAGATAAAGAAGAAGATAACAATATTTTTATGTAAATAATATTATTTTTATGTAAATATCGTATTTATAATATTTTATTTTGTGTGTGTGTATATATATATATACATTATAAATGATTTTTTTCTTTAATATGTATAAATATTTTTATTATCATTTTTATTTCTATTTAAATAATATATATTATTATTTTGAATGAAACATTTATGGGGACTATCTAGTAGAATTTGTTTATATAATCTTTTTCACAATTTTCACCGAGTAGAACATGCCTCCATAGATTTGAACCCGTTGAGAAAACAAACAAGTACTCCACTACTTGTTGAATGAGTTTCACCCAAACAGTGAGACACTTGTTTATGTTCTCAACAATGTCAAGTTCAACTCTTGGGAGATATGTTCTATTTAGTGAAAATTATAGAAAAAAAAATATATAATATTATTATTTATATAAATATGATTATTTGTAAAATTAACAGATAATTATCACCTATAATATTTTCATAATATTAATTTTTAAAACATCTAACCAACCCCACATAAATAAAAATTATTATATTTAAAATTCATATTATTTTTTTTATAAATAAAATATATCCATAAACATTCAATAAAACAAACTAACAACAACATTCAATAAAACAAACTAACAACAACAATAAACCAAACTAATAACAATAACAATAGACCAAACTAATAATAACATCAACATGGTACACCAACCAACGAACCGATAACACCAATACTAGCATGGTACACCAACCATCGATCAAGTCAAAAACAACATAGTAAATCCCATACTAAAAACACACCCATAATTAGCACCATGTCTACTTAGAGTGGTCACATTGTGGCATAGTGACACAATGCTCACATCAATATTATCGATATGACGAGCTCGAAATCATCAAATATTTCTTCTTCATTATAATTATACATTGCAATCCACATGTTCCTAACACCATTGTTTCCACTTATATTACTCTATGATGATATAAAGAGACTCGTCATACGCTTTTTACATTGAATTGCTTTCTATGGTATTACTTTGATGCAAATTCGATTTTACATTAACATTTAAACAAGGGGAAGGTAAAAATATTGACATGTAAACCTTAATCTTGATCACTCTACTTTCCTAAGAACCAGTCATCCAGTCATCTTTTTCATAAGTTTGTTGCAGGTACAAACAACTTGAATCCATGCTTGACTTACCTTAGACTGGTTCATGACTAGAGCTCGGGATGGGTCTTTCTCAGCTAATTAATTGTGTACCACCTATTTCGATAGCTATTTAATTCCTATAAAATCTTGATATTTGCCGGTAAAAGGGTTGGAACTAGTACGCCAAAAGTTAACATTACTGTTGGTAAAATCAGGCATGCTTAGTGTCATGAGGGAGTTGCTCATGTGAGGGGATGGGTTGGACTACGTGTTGCTCAGCGGTCGACTCGGCAGATTTGTCTGAGAAGGCCCCTTCATCGCTATGAATGGCGCCGTGTTGCTGAATCACCAGTATTGATGCGCTCATGGGAATGGTGGATGAGGGGGCAGCAAGCAGATCTCCAATTGGACCCAATTCTGGATACTCTGCACTCCGGGCTGTCAAATCTGCCACCAGGTACGACGGGAAACGCCCCCTCCCCACCAAAAACATGTGATATTCGTTGCTCTGCCTGATTGCCAGCACCGATTCCACCGTATTACTGTTCATCTCCCGTTCTTCATACACGATCGATCCGCCCATATTATTCATACATGAGACGTCGTTATTTATGACTTGCAAGGCTTCCTCATCCAACTTTTTCTCCTGCTCTCTCTTCATCCTGTACATTTTCGGGTCCGTCTCGGGTTCACCGGTGGCCAGCGAAGGGAGATCTATGGCGGTGTGCTCGAATTCACTGGCCGGCAGGAACCTTATTACGGTCAGCTTAATGCCCGGATGCTCCGCCATTCTTCTTCCGAAAACCAGAGCCTCCCGGTCATCCGGACCTCCAAAGAAAAGGACAGCGACGTGATGGTCTACTTTCGAAGGCGCCAGCTGGGACTGACCCCCCAGTCGGCCCCTGTCAACTAGGATGCCCACTGAGCAGGGAGCGTGCTCCAATACCCTCTGGTTCACTGTTTCGAATCCCGGATTCAGAGACTCTAGGACGCCGTCGTCACGTGGGTATTCGTGGAAGGGGAGTATGATCATGGCGATCCGCTTCTCGTCTGCAATTTTGCAAATATCTTCATGCATGTCGTGGAATGCAGAGATCGCGGTCATTGGTTTCACTGTTACTTTGCTGAGCTGTCCATACGGCTCGAAAGCGACCGCTACCTGGTATTCTTGAGAACGGTTGCGGTTGCAGAAGGGGAGGCCGTTTTTCCTGGCCTTGTGAACCATCATGATCGCAGAAGGCCTCTCTGACAGCTCCACCAGGTGCATGATGTAGAGACGCAGGGCGGGTTTTCTAATACCCCTGGAGGCCTCTATCAGGTTTATCATTGCTGTTATACTTCTCGTACTGTGCAGACAGGCCAGGATTCTGAGCTCGTCCTCTGGCTTCTCTCTCTGTATCTTTCTGTGCTTGTATGGAGTCGCCTTCCTTGCTGGCTTGTATATGGCTGTTACCAATGGAGTTGTGATGAATGTCGTGAATAGAGCCATCAACACTAAAATTGCAAACACTTCGTCATTCAGGACCTGAAAAAGAGAATAGCCAAATCAAGAATTAAAAAATGTTCGATTCATTTCGAAAACTTAACATTTTTATGAAATCTGAGTTTTACCTTCTTATCTTTTCCAATGTTGAGGACAATCAACTCGACCAATCCTTTGGTGTTCATCAAGAACCCCAGAGTCATTGCTTCGCGACAAGGAACTCTGTGCGCAATTGCAACAACAAATGTACCCAGAATCTTGCCAGCACAAGCAGTCACGATCACCAAAACAAGCAGACCCCAAGTCGTGCTTCCATTGATCGTTGCGACATTAGTCTTCAAACCACTGGAAGCAAAATAGAGTGGCAGCAGCAAGCCAGATACAAAGTCTTCAATCTTTTCAATAAGCATCCCTGCAAAGGGGCCATCTTTGGGAATAGTCAAGCCAAACACAAAACCTCCGAAAATTGCGTGAATGCCAATTGCATCAGTTGCAAAGCCAGCTGCTAGGACGACAGCCAGAGTAATGCAAACGTATGTCTCGCTCACCGGTTCGTTGTCATATGACCGGTGACCAATCCTGGTCATTATGGGCTTTACCACCAAAAACATGAAAACCACAAATCCTATGCCACATAGCAGAACATAGATTGATATCAGCGGGCTCTTGTCTGTACCTGAAAGAGCTACGGCCAGGGCCAGCAGAACCCAAGCAACCACGTCGTTGACAGCAGCTGCGGCCATGGCCATCTGTCCGACATCGGTGGTGAGAAGCTTGAGCTCTGCAAGTATCCTAGCAAGCACTGGGAATGCAGTGATGGACAACGATACACCCATGAAGACGAGGAACTGTCCATAGACCACACCCTTACAAATCGTTGCTTTGAGAACATAAGCAACCCCGATCCCAGCCACGAAAGGTAAGCTAATTCCAGCTGCTGCAATTGCTAACGCCTTCCTTCCAGTTCGCTTAATGGCGTGGAAATCTAGTTCCAGCCCAACTAAAAAGAGAAAGAATAGAAGACCAATATCTGCAACAGTTTCAAGTACAGGGGTACTACTCTTGGGGAAAATTGTGTGCATGTAACTTTCATTACGCCCAAGCAGAGAAGGCCCAAGAAGAATTCCACCCTGGATTGACAACAAGCATGACCCAAAAATTAGATTACATTTGGAATTCTTAAGCTTTTGCAAATGAAAAATTTCAGATCTAATTGGGTTTCAAGGGTACTTTCATTTAGAACACATACATTCAAAGTTTACAACAAATATTTGTTTGTGTGGTCCAGCTATTTATGTGCTTTCAATTGTAGCAATCCCTCTAAGTTTTAGAAATTTTACACACTAAATGTCACGTTGGAGATTTGCATACAATGATTTCAGCTATGACGCGAGGCTGTCGCAATGGCTTGAGGAGTAAAGCCAGCGTTCTGGTGACGAGCAGCACAACACAGATCTGAACAATGAGCAACGGGAATGCATAATTCAATGGATTGTCACCCTGCAATGCTCCATCGGACGTCGTCTTCATCAATTTTACACAGCTCTGCCCTGTGGTATTTGCAGATCCGATCACCACACTGCCCATAGCTTTAATGGCGAAACTAAGATTTAATGGCAGGCTCCCAACTCCAAGAAAAAAACCAAAAAAGGGCTATGATTGAAATTCCACTGAGAAGGCCAATGGGTTTATGTTTTTGCATGGCGATATATATATATATATATATATATATTCGTGAGCGACGGCTGATAAAAGCCGAATCGACTAATATCGAAACCATCAAATAATCGGATTTTCTGAAACACAATAATGATCACGTATTGACTAAGGGAAGACCATTATAAGCCATGCATCTTTGTTCAATGTTGTTACGTGGTTGAATTGATACATCAAAAACCCCCGTGGAGGCCCCGAGGTTGTTGGGAAAGTAATGCAAACTTAGAAACCCACTCCAAGATCCCTGTAGAACTTTGTCGTCTAATTCGCTTTATATCGGTTTAAAGATTGAATGTAGTTTTCTCATTATTAGTTCATATCGCTTTGTACTTAAATAAACAGTTAGTATGTTAATAAAATATATTTATTCTAATTATTTTAAAAATATAAATGTCATAATAAAAGTTAAATTTCATAGTCAAATAATGTGTCACAGCAAAAAGGTTAAATTTCAAAATCAATTGGAGATACATAGGAAAAACATATTTTTTTTCCACATTCATTCCAACTTTTTTTCCAAATATATTAAAAGAAATGGAAATAAAAATATATTGCTTGGAAGATAATCTTACTCTTTTCATATTTATTATTAGTTTATTTAAACTCAAATATATTTTACTTTATATAATTTTATATTTAATATCTAAATTAAATATTTAAATATTAATTTGCGATAAGATCATTTACATTAATTTTCTATATTTATTTATAGCTTTATTTTCCATAATACATTTCATATTTTTCTTCTATTTAATATGAAATTATAATTTTATATATATATAATATGAAATTATAATTATATATATATAAAACTTAAAAGTATTTTAATTTTGAATTTATTATATATTAAAAATATATATATATATATATATTTTAGATTAAAAAAAATTAAAATATATTTATATTTAAAAGAATTCAATTTCTTCTTTTATATTTATAATAAATTTTGTCATAACATTTTGCAATAATTGAATTTGAATATGAAAAATAACAATAATTTTTCTTAACAATCTAAAATAAAGAATAAAATTGTTAATTAGTTGATAATCAAAATATTCACATTTAATTAATAATTAATTAATTAATTAAATAATCTTAAATATGATTTTTAAAGTTTATCTACATGGTTTAAATGCATATTCTAACTAGGAATACTAATGATAATAATAAAATTGCTTTACACAACTTGAATTCCTATCTTAAAAAGCTTTACGAATCTCCAAATGTCATGGATAACTTTGAAACCCTGCTCACAACGAAAGAAGTTTTCTCATTAGAAGACATTGATTTTGGGGTTAAACGGCTAGCAAATGGGAAAGCTAAGGACATTGAAGGTTACCAGGTGGAAATCTTAAAAATTGGAGGTCCTGTCCTCATCCCCCACATCCACAAGCTTTTCAATCAAGTGGTCAAGCAAGGGTTCCCTAAACCATGGACTCAAAGCCTCATTATCCCTATTTTTCAAGTGGGGATACAAATAACCCCTCTAATTTTGGACAATTATGATCAACCCTCTCTTGGCCAAGTTATATGGTATCATTTTGGAAAAGAAGTTGAGCATATGGCGTGAAAGTGAAGGTAAGCAGGCTAAAGACCAAGCAGGTTTTAGAAGGAAACACTCAACAACAGACCACCTCGTTATGCTTAGGATCATGGTGGAGGAATGTTGCAATGATAAATCCAATCTCTTTTGTTGCTTTGTGGACTTTAGAAAGGCTTTTGATACGGTTCCTAGAAACAACCCATGGAATAGATTAGAAGAGCTAAAGATTCCTTTCGAGTTGAGAGTTGCCGCTATAAGGTTATACGAGAACGTAATTGCCAAGTAAAAGAGCAATGAGGGGTGGTCGAAAGATATTAAGTGTAATATCGAAGTTAAACAAGGTTGCCCCCTCTCCCCTACCCTATTTGGCATTTACATCGACAAGCTAGAAGGTTGTTTAGAGAAAGTAGGCTGTGCTGGCACGATCTTGGCTAGGATAGTCATCATCCTTCTTCTCTATGCTGACAATAGTGTTCTTCTCGCAAGGTGCCCATCGGATCTTGATAAGCAACTTAGACTTCTTAAGGATTTCTGCTCTACCATGGGTATGACTGTTAACACTAACAAAACAAAAGTTATGATTATCAAATCCAAGAAGGACACTTATGCTAATTTTATGTATGACAATAGTGTAGAAAATCTTGCAAATTCTCTACAAATCTACCTCTGAGATCTATGTAGAAAATCTTATTGTAGATTAACTCGATAATGCAATATACCAAACCAAAATACTATAATCTACTTCTACTATCAAACTTTTGGAAGCTTAAAGATCGAATTGAATCATAGCTGAACACATATAACCATAAGAAGAAGAATCAATACACATGAAACACAGAAAATACTCAGGGGAAATCCTCAGCTAAAAAATCCCACTAACTATATTATCATAAAAGGTGGAAATACCTCAAAATTATACAAAGCCTTAGCTCTCACAGCTAGCCAGCTCTCAGTATAATCCTCCTGGATGCTAACAGGAAATCAAAGCTTCTCACACGCCTTCTCCTCTACCCTCCAAGCTCCTATTTCCTTGTGCAGTTACCTCTAGGATGATCTCCTTCACCCAGTGTAACACTGCTCTAAAACACTGTCAAAACTGCACAATCCTCAAGGAACCTTCCCTTGACTGCATGGATGAGTTTCCTTTATAGGAAAACACATGCAATTGATAGTAACCTGTCCATGACATTTAGCTCAACTGGGTCTTTCTATAAATAGACATGCATGAGTTTCTGATGAGGGAATCTTCAGTTATCTGGAGTACACTAGTTGAGTGCATGCATGCATCAACTGACTGATAACTCACAATTAGTTCCTCAAACAGTTTGGAACTAATTTAACTGGACTTAACTCAGTAAACTAAGCTAACTAATTACAACTCAAATATAACTCAATCTTATCTCCTTAATTAAGGGATAATCTCCTTAATTTAAGGGATAACTGTTGCATGACTTCAGAAAGACTTCTAACTTGAATTTCTCCAACTAATTAATCCATAATGAATTAATTAATTATTTTTCAAGGAGCTAGTGAGACTAAATTCGAATTTAATTCACAATTTTAATTCAAGGACAAATTAAAATTTTTTATTGGAATATTCTGGATTCTATTTTTATCATTTCTTGTTGCTATTTTCAACACTCCCTCTCAACAAGAAAGGAATTCAATTCGATCCTGATCCTAAACCTTTGGAATGTTCTGCATGCAACACTTCTCTCTAGTGTTGTTGCTATAGCAACTCCAGAAAAAAAAAAAAAAAAAAAAAAAAAAAAAAAAAAAAAAAAAAAAAAAAAAAAAAACCTGAATCAGTATGATGCATATGTCATCAAAGTCTCTAACTGCTATTGCCTCTGTCAATTGAAAACTATGTGCTTCTGCTGACTCAGCCTTTCTGCACCGTTGTCAATCCTTCTCTGCGCTCTTCATTATTTTACTGCTCTAGCCTCTATCACTTTGATCTCTGAGCGCATCAATCCCACTGATTCCTCCCGCTGCTATGTACTTTGGGCTCCCATAGCAAGGTATGATCCATGAGATAAAACATCTCAATGGACCCTGCCCAATTTCAGCCTTCATGGGACTATCACTTCACATCGTCCCACCTCACACTTGGAGGTATGGTTGCATGTGATCCCTCAACCCACTTCTCCAATTGTGGCTCCTCCACAATTGTCTGAGACTTCTTCTAGGGCTGCATGTTGAGAGGTAATTTACTCTCCCTCTCAACCACCAAGTCTCTAACATTTTCCTTGCTCCTCAAGGCTTTGCATGCATCTTGAACCTCAAGAGCATACAGGTTCTTAACTCGTGAACCGATCTGTTTAACCTAACTCGTGGTGATGTGTCTGAGGAACACATTTCCTTTACTGAAGACAACATCATAGCCTTTGTCCTCTAACATCGTGACCGATACCAAGTTCTTCTTTAGTCCAAGCACATACTTCACATTGGTTAAGGTGGCAGGATCTCCATGCTCCCTCTAAAATGCAACTGTGCCCACTCCTGAAACATTAAACCTTTCATTGTCACCCATCTATATGCGCATATTGAGGTCTTTCTCCTCCAAGGCACTGAATAAACTTTTATCGCTAGTCATGTGGAATGAGGCTCCACTGTCAAGATACCAACCACAACCCATCATCGATGACACCATGCATGCGATGAGGGTAAAGTCCATTTCGAATTGAGAGGCTAATGCCTCACCTTCTGATCCTTCCGAGGATCCCTTCTTAGACTTCTTCAATGGGCAATTAGTCGCATAATGTCCCATCACGTGGTTTTTTTTTTTTTTACTGTATGATATGAATTCGGTTTGCACCTGCAACCCTAAACTTCAAACTTCGAATTCTCTTCTTTGTATACAGTTCACAGCTCCGATAACCTTTGCTTTGATAAACTTGCCTCTAATACCATGTAGATATTCTTGCAAATTCTCTACAAATCTTCCTTTGAGATCTATGTGGAAAATCTGACTCTAGATTAACTCGATAATGCAATATACCAAAGCAAAATACTATAATATACTTCTACTATCAAAGTTGCGGAAGCTTAAATATCGAGCTGAATCGGAGCTGAACACATATAACCATAAGAAGAAGAATCAATACACATGAAACACAGAAAATGCTCAGGGGAAATCCTTAGCTAAAAAACCCCACTATCTATATTATCATACAAGGTGGAAATACATCAGAATTATACAAATCCTTAGCTCTCACAGCTAGCCAGCTCTTAGTACAATCCTCTTGGATGCTCATAGGAAATTAAAGCTTCTCACAAGCATTTTCCTCTGCCCTCCAAGCTCCTCTTTCCTTGTGCAGTTACCTCTGGGATGATCTCCTTCACCCAGTGTAACACTGCTCTCACACACTTCTCTAACACACTGTCAAAACTGCGCAATCCTCAAGGAACCTTCCCTTGACTGCATGGATGAGTTTCCTTTATAGGAAAACACATGCAACTGATAGTAACATGTCCTTGACATTTAGCTCAATTGGGTCTTTCTCTAAATAGACATGCATGAGTTTCTGATGAGGGAATCTTCAGTTATCTGGAGTAAACTAGTTGAGTGCATGCATGCATCAACTGACTGATACCTCACAATTAGTTTCTCAAATAGTTTGGAACTAATTTAACTGGACTTAACTCAGTAAACTGAGCTAACTAATTACAACTCAAATATAACTCAATATTATCTCCTTAATTAAGGGATAATCTCCTTAATTTAAGGGATAACTGTTGCATGACTTCAGAAAGACTTCTAACTTGAATTTCTCCAACTAATTAATCCATAATGAATTAATTAATTATTTTTCAAGCAGCTGGTGAGACTAAATTCGTATTTAATTCACAATTTTAATTCAAGGACAAATTAAAATTTGAATATTGTGGATTCTATTTTTATCATTTCTTGTTGCTATTTTCAACAAATAGTAACTTGAAGGAAGTGTCTTCTTACAAGTACCTAGGAATTGATATTCATCACAAGCTCAACTAAAACTATAGCATTGAGAAAATGATTAATGGGGGGTGGAAAGCTTATTTTGGTCTCGAAAATAATTGTAAAACGGAAAACCTCATAATGTGGGATAGAAAGAAGTTCCTCTTTGAAACTTTAGTCACTCCTGTTATCTTATATGAATGTGAGGTTTGGGGTTGCAGCGTCTTTAGAGAATCTCGAAGAAAGATTGAGAAAATCCAAAAGCATTTTATAACGTATAACCTCAAAATTAAAAGAAATACACCCTATCCTATTCTCCTTATAGAAGTGGGTATTTCCCCTATCAAGAGCCTAGCTATGACTAGGGGAAATACCCTAGCTCAATGTTTTAACTAGCTCAAAGAAGAAAATTAATAGAGCCAAGATTAGAATGAACTCTCATGAGCTCCATAGTGAAACAGGTCGTTGGGCAATTCCTGAAACACCATGGATGGAAAGGATTTGCCATCTCTATGAGAATATGAACATCGAGGATGAAAATCACTTCCTCCTAAAGTGCCCCGTGTACAGCCACATTAGATCTCAGTTTCATAATCTTTGTTGCAAAACTGACCTTCCTAGCCTTTTACGATGTCAAAATTATAGTGAGCTCGATGGACTTCTCTCCAAGCTTTTTGAGCATAGGAATAAAATCTTAAATCAGGCTAAATAATTCGTTTCTTTAGGTCTGATAGACCAAAATTTCGTCTCAGTGGATGTTAATCATTGTCATCATCATCATAATTTACTACGTTCATATATACTTCAAATTATTATTTTTTAATTAAATTTGTTGAACGGTGTAAAAGTGAAAATATTTTATATAATTTAGTGTTCAGATACATAATTTAAATTAATTTTCAATGTGAAATTTTAATTTACTACTATCCTAAATACTTCAAATTAATGTTTTTAATTGAATTTGCTATAACGTGTGTGAAAGTGACAATATTTTATAAATACAAGTAACAATATTTTATATAATTTAGTATTTAGATACATAATTTAAATTAATTTTTCGATGTGAAATTTTAGTACATAATGATTGATTGTTTACCTGAGTAGTTGTATATATATTCATATTGTTTGGTTGGTTGTGTGTGATAGTTTATCAATTTTATATATAACTTTATTTAATTAGTAAATGTAATGTAAATACTTAATTTATATATTTTATTTAAAGCGGATGTTGGATAATTAATTTAATGAGAATTTTTTTTGAAGTTTGTTCTTACTTTGAGGAATTGAAATATTCTTTAGCCGTTATTATATGATAGTGTTTATTATTGGAACACAAAATTTGATTTATAAATATGATTAATAGTTGTTGCTTTGTGTTACATAATTGAAATGAATTGAATATATATATTTTTTAGTATATTAATTTTATATAATTAAATTGTTGGTCATGAACTATTAAAAATATAAACAAAAAAGAAAAAGAAAAGAGTGTAGAATTTTCTATATATATTATTAAGTAAGTTAATAAAAATATAAACAAAAAAGAAAAAGAAAAGAGTGTAGAATTTTTTATATATATTATTTAGTAAGTTAATAAATTTTATGGATGATAATAAAATTTATAAAGATGTGATTGTGTTAAGTTTTATATAAGTCTAATGTTAATAAAAAATCTTATTATTAAGCTTTAGGTATTAAGTGATTACATTTCTATTATTATTCTATTATGTAGGCTATAATTCTTCATGGTTGAGTTTATTATAATTGTATCCTTTGTCTCATATATATATACACGAATAATACCTAGTCTTATGATCATTAAATATTGACTTGTTCATTGTATTATTTGTAAAAGTAGGTTCCCCACTTGAAGTGGACTGTAATTATTGGTTTCTCATTATTTTTAAGGTGCAAGGATCATAACAGTTGGTATCAAAGCTCTTCATCATGGGGTTTTCCTACTTCAGACAGGGCATCGCAATAATTTCACAATAACTTTTTTTTGGGTGCAATTTTAGATGGTGAAACATAGAGAAGATTGAGAATACATCCCAAGGAATATCTAGTTCAAGTTTCAGATCTTGGTTCACTATATTTTCAGATATATGGTCCAAGGAATTTATCGTTTTTGAAGGTTCCTAAATTTTGTCTTAAAAAGGTCAGTTCGAGATTTTTCACTATAACATTTTTTTCCTATGAGGCTTCAAACTATGAAACTCAGACTAGGCTGAGAAGATATCTTGGTAAACATCTAGTCCAAGTTATGGATCTTTCTTTGCTATATTTTCAGAGATATGCTCCAAGGAAGTTAGGATTTTTGTATGCTCTAGAGTTTAGCCCCAAATAAAATTTGGTTTACTATAGTTTGGGATTTATATCCTATGGAAGTTTGGCTTTGTGAACAATCAAGAAATAAATTTTAAATAGGTTAGCTTGGTATGCTTTCTATATATTCTTATCTAGAAATTTTCTAAGTGTGAAATATTTAGGGACTTAAAGAGACATTTAGAAGTACCTTAATTACATGTTATAGAATTAAATTTCAAGAACTAAACACGTGACACACTATACAATTTTTCTTGTGTTAAGAGGCCAAAAATGTACGTAACTTACTAGTGACCTAACTATTCGTTAGAAGATCCCTTTTTTGTTGTAAGAAAATGATATTATTATTTCCAACATGCCTCCAAAGAAAGCTACTACACCAGTTAAATCTATTGGAGACCCATCATTGACCCATGAAGAAAGTGAAGACCTAGAATTTAGGTTATCTCAATTAAAGAAGAAAGTTAATGAAATGGATGGTACTGTTTTGAAAAAGGAGAAATTCTCAGGTTCTCAAGAAAAGCTCAAAAGAGAAATGTAAAAGAATATGAATGAAAATAAGGAAGAAATAAAAATGAAGATGAATGAATATAAAAGAATATAAAAGGAATGTAAAAGAAGATGAATGAAATTAAGAATGAATAGAAAATAATATAAAAGGAATAGGAATGAGGATGAATGAAAATAAGGAAGAAATATGAAAATCCATGATTTCTATCTTGTAAAGGACTCCTAAAAGGGTTGTGCAGATCCAAGGAAATTTTGAAAATAAGGATAAGAATGTTGTTGAGAATCAATCTCATACGGGGAGTATTCTATCACAATTGGAGAGCACAAATGTTGAATCACAAAACTATACTCATGAATTTTCAATCCAAGATCCACATCTTTAGCGATTCAAGTCAACACCAAGGAACCATTACATTCCAAATCTTGATATGAGGAAATTTGATGGTAATGATCCCATAACATGTGATGGGTCTCATCAATAGGTATATTTTGAGGGTCATTGTGCTATCCTCCAAAACTTAAAATTTTCATTTTCTCACATTAATTTACATTTTTTAACGATAATATGCTTAGTAAGAAGACTAAAATATGCTTGTCATATTTCATGGCATAATGTGATTAATATGTAGGAAAAAGAAGCATTTTTAGATATATTTACTATGTAGGAGTTTACTGGAGACATATAGAGAAAATATAGGGGGCTTGTCCACTGCATTAACTCTAGAACTCGAATTGAGATCAAATATTCCTCACCAACAAATTGAATTCATTATCAGCTGAGGGGATCAAGTGCATGTGAAGATCCAAGGGAAGCAGATCCACCAATCTCGAGATTTTGGAGGGAATCACTCCTCTTTTCAAGGGGGATGTCCTCAGCTACTTTTTGTATAAATAAATAAGCTAAAAGGCTCATTAGGGTTCGTACTTTTGTGGGAGATAGGATAACTATTGAGAGCCTACTGATTGACACTGTTATTTTCATCTTTTATGCCATGTATGTGACTCTTATTTTATGTTAATGGAAAGTTTACTGTTGGCCTATATTTTATTTACTGCTTAAGTAGGATTATATTGAAAAATTGTAGTTGTAAGTTGGACTGCCACCTCACTTGTGGAAATTATGGTGGAAGATTGTACAACAATAAGCCAAAACCTTTTGTTTATGATTTTTTGGAAATTATTTAATTTCATATTGAGATTCTTTTGCATGCTTGGTTTCTAAAATTTAGGAGTTAGCATTGATTTTGAAATTAGATTAGATGCATGTTGTAGGATAGATTAGATCTGGAATAAAGATCAACTCATCATTTCCACTTTGATTCACTTTGCTGCAATATTGATCATTGAATGCATGAACTTGACTGATCTACATGGATTTTTTTTGACTTGCAAGGGTTGGACCACTCTTCCACATCCATCTAGACCATTATATCTCTCTTGTGGACACTTTACATTACTTTCAAACTCTACCACCAACATCACTCTTCCAGGGCAAGTGAAGGACACATTCGGCATAACTTTGGTGCAAGATAGGCCTCTGAGGGGTACTAAGCTTGGTTAAGGGGCTCCCACACCCTTCATTCACCTTCTTTCACCTTTATCTACCCTCCTTCAACTTCAAGATGCCATTATTTTCCTCAAAGAGCTATTAGATCCCCTATTGTAGAAAAATAGGGCATCTTGTAGCAATACAGGACCTCATGTAGCACTTCTTGTAGTAGCCCTGTAGTGTTGCTTTCTTTAGCCAAATTCACTCAAAACTTTGACCCTTGAACTTTGAAGTTGAATAATGGCCCCCAAGATTTTATTTCATGATTCAAGAAGACTTTAAGACCACTCCAACCCCATCCTTTCCTCACTGCAAACATAACACAACAAGTAGAATTAGACTTAGCAATTTTTTTTAGTTGTGTTGAAAAGTGAATTTCTAATTTTTGAGCAAGTTGCAAATAGATAAATGATTAATGTTAGTAGGCTATTGATTTGATTAAGTATGCAACTAGCGTAGCATGGTTTACTTCAGTAACTAGACTAGCCTCTTCCTTTCATGCAATTTCAATTAGCAATTACATTTAATGAATGGAATTTTCATTTATGTAGTTAGAATCATATTCATGTCCTTACAATCATGATATGTTTTCATAAGAAATTCTATTTATAGTTAGTTTAAGGAGTGGTCTCTAAACACAATTTAATCTAATGACTGAGGGTGGCATGAGTAGAACCTCACTTGTTGTGCATATAGCATTGTCACCTCTAAGTTTGTATGAATCCCAGGTTGATAATTTAAGTTGAGAATACTTGGTAGTTGCAACATTCTTGGTACAATACAAGGGCTCATCAACATGGATATTTCAGATGGTGAAATACTTTGATCTACACCAAGTGGTGTCCTTACGAAAAGAATATATTGCATCCACGTTCTTACAATAAGACCAACATGTATGGTATCAATGGCTTTGCAAAATAAAAAAAGGTTTCCATCTTGGTCCATTTTTATAGAGGAACTGATAACACATTATGGGGAAATTAAGAGCAACACATTCTTTAGTCAATTGGTAAATATTCAACAAAAAGGCCTTATTACAAATCACATTCAACAATTCCAAAAGTGGAGTTTCATAGTAAAAAACATTTCAAAGGATAGCTTGTTAGAACTATTTATGGGTACATAAAGGAAAGCATACAACGTGAGGTTCGTCTCTTTGAACTGAAATCTCTAGAGCATGCTTTCAGTCTGGTAAGGAAATTTGAAAGTAAAAATATGGCCACTGCAAATTGGTCACTAATAACTATAGAGAAAATCATACTCTTTTTCCTAAATCGACAAGGTTAACTCCTTAGCAGATGAAAGAAAGAAGAGAAAAGGTACTATGTTTCAACTATGAAAACAAGCATAATAAAGGTCATAAATGCGACGAGAATAAATTATTCTACATAGATAGTGAAGATGAAGAATATTAAGAAGTGAAAAATTCACAAGATCTAGAGCTACAAGAAACTACTCCAACAATCTCCTATTGATCCAAATTTAAACATGAACACAACATATTACTGATATAACGATAAACACAAAGATGAAGCACAAATAAAACTTCTTTTCGTTAATATCAAAGAGCTGAAATATGCTTACAAACATAATGGAAATAAGACTAGCTTGGGCAATGGTAGCTTATCTCTGAGAAGATATGTGGCGACTACATGCCTCTGAACTGTGTTACAATGAGGCTCAAAGGCCTATTTATTATTGAGAAATAATGGGAAACTCTAAACTTCCAAAAACCTAACCCTAGGAGATGAAGCGCCAAACTATGGGCCCTATTTGGGTAAATTGGTACATCAGCTTCCCGGGGTTTTAACTTTGGCATATGATCTTCGTTTGATGCGCACAATACCTCGTTAGAAATATCTAACTGAGAACTACAACTTTCGAATGGCCAACATCGATAGAAAACCTATTTTGACCCCGATTTTTCTAAAATGCATATAATACAACACTATTATATATAATTTACCACTATCCTATATACTTCAAATTAATTTTTTTTAAATGAATTTGTTCGAATGTGTGTGAAAGTGAAGATATTTTATATTAGATACATAATTTAAATTAATTTTTAAATGTGAAATTTTAATTTACTACTCTCATATATACTTCAAATTAATGTTTTTAATTGAATTTGTTAGAATGTGTGTGAAAGTGAAAATATTTTATATAATTTAGTATTTAGATACATAATTTAAATTATTTTTTCTATGTGAAAATTTAGTGTGTAATGATTGATTGTTTACTTGAGTAGTTGTATATCTATTCATATTGTTTTGTTGGTTATGTGTGATGTAAAGATAATAGTTTATCATTTTGATGTTAAATTTTATTTAATTAAGAAATGTAATGTAAATTTTTAATTTATAAATTTTATTTAAAGTGAATGTTGGATCTTAATTTAATTAGATTTTTTTTTAAATCTGTTTTTATTTTGAGGAATTGAAATATTTTTTTAGTCGTTATTATATGATAGTGTTTATTATTGCAACACAAAATTTGACGTATAAATATGATTACTTTTTGTTGGTTTGTGTTACATAATTGAAATGAATTGATTTGAATATATTTTTTTTATAGTATTATCAAATTTATATAATTAAATGGTTTGTCATGAACGATTAAAAAATACAAAATGAAAAAGAAAAGAGTGTAGAATTTTTTATATATGTCATCAAGTAAGTCAATAAATTTCATGGATGGTAAGTTTTAGATAAGTCTCATGTTAACTAAAAATCTTTTTATTAAGCTCTAGATATTGAGTGATTAAATTTTTATTATTATTCTATTATGTAGGCTAGAACTCTTCATGGTCGAGTTTATTATAATTGTGTCTTTTGTCTTCTATATATATATACACACACATACACACACACACGAGAAATACCTAGTCTTATGATCATCAAATATTGACTTGTTCATTGTATTATTTGTAAAAGGAGGTTTCCCCCTTGAAGCGGACTATAATTATTGGTTTCTTATTATTTTTAAGGCACAAGGATCATAACATTTGGTATCAAAGCTCTTCATCATAGGGCTTTTCTCCTTCAAATAGGGCATCACGATAATCTCACTGTAACTTTTTTTTGGTGTAATTTTAGATGATGAAACCTAGAGAAGATTGAGAACACATCCCAATGAATCTCTATTTCAAGTTTCAGATCTTGGTTCACTATATTTTCAGAGATATGGTCCAATGAACTTATGGTTTTTGAAGGCTCCTAAATTCTATCTCAAACAGGTTAGTTTGACATTTTTCACTATAACATTTTTTCGTGTGAGGCTTTTGTTAAAATTGGCAACTAGGGCCAAACTCCATGTGGGTCATATTATTTATGAAAACTGATATTTTTCTTGGATCCCTCTCATCGAGAGGTGTAGGATTGATCTAAAGATCATCCGATTCCAATAAGCATTCATGGAGTTATGAATTTATTTATGTTATAAGACAATTTGTCAAGGTTGGCCAGCAACCAAATAAACCCCGCATGTGCTCAACATTTTAGTATAAAAGGAGATGAGTTGAGATCCATTTCACACACACTTCTATCTTGATTTCTCTCCACTTGTCTTGGGTTTTAGTGGAAGAGAAATCTAGGAGTGGAAGCCCTAGAGGTTGGAGGAAGAGAGGCTGCCCTAGACACACATGGAAGGCTACCGTGGACGCATATGGAAGGCTGCCCTAGACACACATGGAAGGTTTCCCTAAATGTAGATGGAAGGCTTCCCTAGACACACATGGAAGGTTTCCCTAGATGCATATGGAAGGCTGCCCTAGACACACATGGAAGGCTACCCTAGACATAGATAGAAGGCTTCCCTAACGTAGACCTAAAGGTTGCTCTAACACAGACCTAAAGAAACCCTAACGCTGGATGCCCTAATGCAATCCTAAGGTTTGAAATATAGTGTGAGTTTGGAGCAAGGAAGGCTAAGGTAGGTCCGAGTTTGTGGACTGTTTTGGGTGTGAATTTTAGAGAAGAAGAGCTACAGCTCTTAGTCATTGCATGAGGCAAGAAGGATGGCTTATTGGAGCAATATTACTGTGCAAATCAGGCCGTAGACTAGTGGTGAGTTTCATGATTGTTTTATGCATGATATTGGGGTGTATATCTCTATTTATAGGGATGCAGTAAGGGACTATTACAATAGTTGTTAGGAGAGAAAGGACCTCCTAACTAGGTCGTAGTCATCTCTAAGGACAACGAGGAAAATGGGGGTATTCTCCCTATACGTTAGGCTTGTTGGTGTGCCCTAACCAGTCAAGTACATTCACAAAACCCTAGGCAGAAATCAGTAGTAGCATGCAACCAGTTGAGGGTCGTTTGTGGACTGAAAGTTAGATGCATGGGACAACAAGGCAACTAGTACAACAGTGCTAATATATGGGACAACAAGGTACATAGTGTTGTCAAGATATATGGGACAACAAGGTACATAGTGCTATCAAGATATACGGGGCAACAAGGTACATAGTGCTGTCGAGATATATGGGACAACAAGGTACATAATGTTGTATAACAATTGGGACAACAAAAGACATGGTGCTGCAATAGCAATTGGGACAACAGTATGGTAAGCAAGGTGCAACAAGCACATGGTGGCAAAACAAGGTGCAACAATGGCACATGAGGGTACATGATGCAGTACAGTGATGGGTACTGTCATGATTGATGAAGCATGATAAGATGAAACATTGTGATGATGAGGTGCAGCATGATGACGAGATGTAGCACGATGATAGGTGAAGGAGTTATCTTGGAGAATCAATTGAAGTAGCATGTCTTCAACTGATCTCATGTATCATCTTCTTAGAGATGATCTATGCTCTTATCTAGATAAGTAAAAGTGTTGAATTTTGTTGTAAATGTGTTATCTCTCTCTCTCTCTCTCTCTCTCTCTCTCTCCGCTGAACTATTGAAGAACATAGAAGAAGAATTGATTAAGGGTTTCCCCACATTGGGGTTTGTCCCTGGTTAGCGCCACATCTTGTGTCCTCTTGTCTTGGCTTGTCTTCTGTGATTTATTTTTATGTTCTATTTGCAGTTTACTTTAATGTTGATGTGATTGCTAATTTGGAAAAGATATTGAGCTAACTATGAAAATTGAAATATATTTCTCTAAGCATAGAACATACCTAAACTTAACAGCTTCAAACCGTGAAACTCAGACTAGGCTGAGAAGATATCTTGGTAAACACCTAGTCCAAGTTATAGATCTTTCGCCACTATATTTTCATAGATATGATCCAAGGAAGTTAGGTTTTTTTGTATTCTCTAGAATTTAGCCCCAAACAGAATTTGGTTCAATATAGTTCGGGATTTATACCCTATGGAAGTTTTGGTTTGTGAACAATCAAGAAATAAATTTTAAATAGGTCAACTTGGTATGTTTTCTATATATTCTTATCTAGAAATTTTCAAAGTGTGAAATATTTAGGGACTTTAAGAGACATATAGAAGTGCCTTAATTACATGTTATAGAATTATATCTCAATAATTGAACACGTGACACACTGTACAAGTTTTCTTGTGTTAAGAGGCCAAAAAGGTATGTAACTTACTAGTGACCTAACTATTCATTAGAATATCCCTTTTTTGTTGTAATAAATGGTTATTATTATTTCCAACATGCCTCCAAAGAAAGATACTGCACCAATTAAATCTATTGAAGACCCAACCTTGACCCATGAAGAAAGTGAAGACCTAGAATTTAGGTTATCTCAATTAAAGAAGAAAGTTAATGAAATGGATGGTAGTATTTTGAAAAATGAGAAATTCTCATGTTCTCAAGAAAATATCAAAAGAGAAATGTAAAAGAATATGAACGAAAATAAAGAAGAAATAAAAATTAATATGAATGAATAGAAAAGAAGATAAAAGGAATGTAAATGAAGATGAATGAAAATAAGGAATGAATAGAAAATAATATAGAAGGAATAGGAATGAGGATGAATGAAAATAAGGAAGAAATACGAAAATCCATGATTTCTATCTTGTAAAGGATTCCTAAAAGGGTTGTGCAAATCCAAGGAAATCTTGAAAACAAGGAGAAGAATGTTGTTGAGAATCAAACTCATACGGGGAAATTCTATCACAATTGGAGAGCACAAACGTTGAATCACAAAACTATACTCATGAATCTTCAATCCAAGATCCACATCTTTAGGGCTTCAACTCAACACCAAGGAACCATTACATTTTGAAGATTGATATGAGGAAATTTGATGGTAATGATCCCATAACATGTGATGGGTCCTATCAATAGGTATATTTTGAGAGTCATTATGCTATCCTCCAACCCTTAAAACTTTCCTTTTCTCATATTAATTTACATTTTTTTAACCACAATAGTGAGAAACTAAAAGATGCTTGTCATATTTCATGGCCTTATGTGATTAATATGTAGGAAAAGAAAGCATTTTTGGATATGTTTACTAAGCAGGAGTTGATTGGAGACATATAGAAAAAATATAGGGGGGCTTGTCCACTGCATTAACTCTGCAACTCGGCTTGAGATAAAATATTCCTCACCAACAAATTGAATTCACTATCAGTTGAGGAACTCAAGTGCAAGTGAAGATCCAAGGGAACCAAATCCACCAATATCGATATTTTGGAGGGAATCACTCCTATTTTCAAGGGAGCTGCCCTGAGCTACTTTTTGTATAAATAAACAAGCCAAAAGGCTCATTAGGACTCGAAATTTGTGGGAGATAGGTTAACTATTGAAATCCTAGTGCTTAACACTGTTATTTTCATCTTTTATGCCATGTATGTGACTCTTATTTTTTCTTAATGGAAAGTTTATTGTTGGCCTCTATCTGATTTAGTTTTGAAGGGATGAAACCCTTAGGTTTGGGCCCAACCCAGATGCTTTAGTCCATCTCTTGTATTTTATTCTTTTATTCTTGTTCTTTTCTTATGCAAGTCATTCTACTGCTTAAGTAGGATTACATTTCAAAATTATAGTTTTAGGTTTGACTGCAACCTCTCTTGTGGAAAGTATGGTGGAAGATTGTACGAAAATAAGCCAAAACCTTTTGTTTATGATTTCTTGGAAATTATTTAATTGAACAGATTGAGATTCTTTTACATGCTTGGTTTTTGAAAATTAGGATTTAGCAACATTGGTTTGGAAATTATATTAGATGCATGTTTTAGGATAGATTAGATATGGAATAAATAAATATCAACTCATCCTTTCCACTTTGATTCACTTTGATGTTATATTCATCATTGAATGCATGAACTTGACCGGTCTGCATGGATTTTTGTTGATATCCAGGGGCTGACACTTCCACGTCCATCTAGACCATTATATCTCTCTCGTGGAAACTTTACATTGCTTTCAAACTCTACCACCAACATCACTCTTCGAGGGCAAGTGAAGGACACAGTGGGCATAAATTTGGTGCAAGATAGGCCTCTGAGGGGTACTAAGCTTGGATAAGGGGCTCCCACAACCTCCATTCACCTTCTTTCACCTTTATCTACCCTCCTTCAACTTCAAGTCACCATTATTTTCCTGAAAGAGATATTAGACCCCCTATTGTAAAAAATAGGGCCTCTTGTAGCAATACATGGCCTCATGTAGCACTTCCTGTAGCGTTGCTTTCTTCAACCAGATTCACTCCAAACTTTGACCCTTGCACTTTGAAGTTGAATAATGGCCCCCAAGATTTGATTTCATGACTGAGGAATACTTTAAGAACAATCCAACCCCATCCTTTCCTCACTGCAATCATGACACAACAAGTAGAATTAGACTTAGAAATTGTTTTAATTGTGTTGAAAAGTGTATTTCTAGTTTTTTAGCAAGTTGCAAATAGATAAATTATTAATGTTAGTATGTTATTGATTTGATTAAGTATGCAACTAGAGTAGTATGTTTTACTTCTGCAACTAGACTAGCCTCTTCCTTTCATGCAATTTCAATTAGCAATTACATTTAATGAATGGCATATTCATTTATGTAGTTAGAATCATGTTCATTTTTTTACAATCATGATATGATTTCATAAGAAATTCTATTTATAGTTATTTGAAGGAGTGGTCTCTGAACACCTCAATTTGATCTAATGACTGAGGGTGGCATGACTAGAACCTAACATGTTGTGCATATAGCATTGTCACCTCTAAGTTTGTACGAACCTTGGGTTGATAATTTAAGTTGAGAATACTTGGGAGTTGCAACATCCTTGGTACAATACAAGGGTTCATCAACATGGATATTTCAGATGGTGAAATACTTTGATCTACACCAAGTGGCGTCCTTACAAAAATAAAATATTGCATCCATGTTCTTAGAACAAGACCAACATGTATGGTATCAATGGCTTTTCAAAATAAAAAAATGTTTCCATTATATCTTGGTGCATTTTTATAGAGGAATTGATAACACATTATGGGGATATTAAGAGCAACACATTCTTTAGTCAATTGGTAAATATTCAACAAAAAGGTATTGTTACAAAGCACATTTAACAATTCTAAAAGTTGAGTTTCATAATAAAAAACATATAAGAGGATAACTTGTTAGAACTATTTATGGGTACATAAAGGAAAGCACCCAACGTGAGGTTGAGGTTCATCTCTTTGAACTGAAATATCTAGAGCATGCTTTCAGTCTGGCAAGGAATGTTGAAAGTAAAAATATCGCCACTGAAAATTGGTCATTAATAACTATAGAGAAAATCATACCCTCTTTCCTAAATCGACAAGGTTAACTCCTCAATAGATGGAAGAAAGACGAGCAAAGGGACTATGTTTCAACTATGAAAACAAGTATAATAAAGGTCATAAATTCAATGAGAATAAATTATTCTACATAGGCAGTGAGGATGAAAAATATCAAAAAGTGGAAAATTCACAAGATCTAGACCTACAAGTAACTACTCCAACAATCTCCTATCATGCATTCACCGACATATGTACTCCCAAAACCCTCAAGGCAGAAGGATATATCAAAAGGAAAATTGTAACAATATTGATTGATTTAGGTAATACCCATAACTTCATGAGATACAAATTGGAAAATATTATTAATTTCTTTGTATATCAAGCATCACTATTTCAAATGATGATTATAGATAGAGGTAAGATAAATTGTGCACGGAAGCACAACAATATTAAGCTAAATATGGGGGAGTATTTATTGGTTAGTCCCATGATTACAATCCAAATGGGTGGCACAGATGTTGTATTAGGGGCCTAATGGTTACAGTCAAAGGTAATAGAAGGAAAGTAAATTGAGCTTAGAGGTATCCAAGGGAAACCCGATAAAGTGATAAGCTCTAATAACATGACAAAATTGCTAAAATAAGGACACCAAGGTGTAGTTGCACACTTTTTTCATTAGATTTTTAAACATCCATATCCTCCACTCTAGTGGATTTCCAAAAATTTATCAGCAATCATGCTAAGGTCTTTGGAGAAATGCCTAAGGGTATTCCATGTGTCCAAGATCATGACCATGCTATTCATTTGCAGCCTAGAAGTGTACCACCCAACATTAGACATTACAGAGATCCACATGCACTAAAGAGTGAGGTTGAGCGTATGGTTCAAGAAATATTAGAGGTAGAAATCATTCAACCTAGAGAGAGTAGTTTCTCTTCACCAGTGGTGATGGTTATAAAAAAGGATGGTTCATGGCATATGTGTCAGGACTACAAACAACTCAACAAAATGATGATCAAAGATAAGTTTTGTATTCCTGTCACTGATGAATTTTTAGATGAATTACATGGAGAAATCTTCTTTACAAATTTGGATATTCATTCTAGATATCATCAAATTAAAATGAGGCAAGAATACATTCCCAAAATAGCCTTTAGAACACATGAAATTCATTATGAGTTTTTGGTTATGCCAATTGGACTTAAAAATGCACCTTCAACATTTCAAACCTTGATGAATTTTATTTTCAAACCCTTCCTTAGAAAATGTGTGTTAGTATTTTTTTTATGACATACTAATTTACAAAAAATCTTTGGAAGAGCATTTACAACATGTTGACAAGGTATTTACACTATTTAAAGAGAAACAACTATATGCAAATCCTTCCAAGTGTGCCTTTGAGGTTCAAGAAGTGGAACATTTGGGCCAAATTTTATCACACAATGGTGTCAAGATGGATCTTAACAAAATCAAAGCTATGATGGAATGGCCATTCCCTAATACCTTGAATAAACTTAGAGGATTCTTAGGATTGATAGGATATTACTATAAATTTGTTAGGAATTATGGTCAAAGAGAAACACCTCTAAAAAAATTGTTGAATAAGGAATAATTTTCTTGGAATAAAGAATTGATCAAAGAATTTGAAGAACTTAAAGAGGTTATGTGTAAAACTCCCATCCTGGCAACACCTAAATTCACAAAAATATTCAGTGTGGAATGTGATGCATCATATGAGGGAATTGGTGAAGTTTTGATGCAAGAAGGAAGGTCCATTTCATTTGAAAGTACTGAACTTAAAGGAAAAATATACTCATACCCATCTATGGTGTTATAGACATATTCAGGCACTGCAACCCCAAACTCATATGTCCATAAACTAAGGGCTCCTTAAGTCCCTAAAAGTGTTGTTTCACACATGAAAGGATCATGGTCAACTGATTACATCATTTCCCAGAAGTTCCACATGAAAAACTACTCAGAACTGGCCAAAATTGGACCATACAGACTGCTCCATGGGCAAGGTGCGATGCATACTGACTGCCTAATTGGCCAGGTGCAATGCATACTCAAATGACCTTCTGTGGGGTGCGATGAGAGAGAATATACAAATGGCAGAGACATTTTGCAAAGCGGATGATCATGGAAGCTTCTAGAAACTTCTCCTGTGACACTTGCCTCTCTGAATTCGCCTAGGGATGAGTAAGAGATCATCAAATCTCCAAGTGGAACCAAGAAATATCAATGGAATGACACTAATAAAAAACCCAGCGCTGACTCACACCCTTGCAAGACACCTATAAATGGATCCGTCATCTGAGAGATTTGGAGGCTGGAATTTTGTATTTTGTAAGGAAGTGTTGATGGTTTGTTGAGAAGAGACATCGCATTGTTGGGTGATTTGCTTGTTCATGAGGTGAAGAGGGCTTCTACAATTGGGAGGATGATGCTGGATTAGACAGCTGGGTTGTAATCCTCTCTTACATTACTATTAATAAAGTTCTTTGAGTTTTCCTCCATATGATCTTGTATTTGTGAATCCTATTGTTTATGAATGCAATTGTATTGTCAATGTGTTTCTGATTTCGCATTGTTTATGATGTTTTAGATAGAGATTCTTTGATAGTTTGCTGTTACTTTGACTCTACAGGTACTCTTTGAAGCGGGACAAGTAGGAGAGGAGTGGCAAATTCTATCAAGGAAAGGAGAAATCAAGCTAGGATCAAAGCGGAAGATCCAATTTGGTCCTCTTTTCTTCTCTTCCATCTATCACACTTAAAGGAACTCTTGAAAAGCTTTCATTATTTGTTTCTAAGATAGCTACCCATCTTAGTGGGACTAGCAGTTTGAATCGACACTTGCTTTCCCTGAAACAGAATGGTGACTCCACTGGGGAATGAATAGTTTGTTTTGTTTGTTTATTGTTTTCTTTATAAACTACAGACGGAGCCTGAAGTTAGTCAACAAGCCTTCTAAATGTATTTGCTATGCAATTGCGAAGTAGATAAACACTGCTTCAGTCAATCTCCAGGTTAGTTTATGAACTAAACATCTGACTCACAAAGCATCCTAAGTGCCCTTGTGGTAGCTCAAAACCTCATCAGATCCTACCCTTATGCTTTGTGTTTACTGTCCATCATTACTCAGCCTAAATCACTGAACTTAGCTGCAAGTTTTGAGAAAAAACCAATCTCAGTTTTTCTCCCTGGCCCATCACAATGTATGTAACTGTGAAACCTAGATGCATCGCACCTCCCGTGTGTTGCAGGTGAGATGCATCCTTGTTTCCCTATGTTGCAGGTGTGATGATTGAGTAAACTGTGTTTTCTTCTATGAAATTTGGTTTTTTTCTCTTTGTTTTCAACTTTATTCAGTAGTTTTGCTGTTCTTGATCAGTACCTTCTTGCTGTAACCATATTCCTTCACATTATTTCAGCCTCCATCAGTTAGGAATTGTAAATGTTTTTTTGTATTTGTGAATCATTTGCAATCTTCCTTTGTCGAAAGTAGCCTAATCAAACTGTCGTTTTTTATGCAAGTGTCATAATTGTCATTTTGAATCAAAAGAAGAGTGTCGTAAAGTCTTCCTATTCTAGATAGTTGATTGTACTTGATTTTGAGATTATTAGTATTTCAAGTGTCAAAAAAAGTTTTAAATTCGAAATCGAAAAGTGTCATCTTAGTCTTCCTTTCATAAATTTGAAAAGAAAAATTGTTAGTACTGTCACTTTGAAAGACAAACTTCTAAGAAAGATCAACTCTAAAATAAACTTCAATGAACATAAAAATGCTTTGGAACCTAATGCAACACATCTAGAAGTCTAGGCTAGAGATGTTTTCTGGCGTCATAAAACCTGGTAACTATCATTTTCATCGAAGGTTGGGTGATTCCTCCTCTTTGATACGACAAGTGCCAGTATGGACTTGTGCTCTGCGTACCGTCGAGTATATATTGGGAGACCACAATAGGTTGATATCCTTTATCCTTAGGAAGCCGTGTCTGCCGCCCTATTGATCGTAATGCATTGAACACAGATTCGGGAAGATTGACTGCGGTACATAAGTCCTTCGTAATTTCTCTATCATTTATCACCAAAGTGTATTTTGCAGTTTTACGATCGATTTGGTAAACCCTCTGTCTAGACTTCCAGAGCAGTCACTTTCATTCCTTTTCAACTCCTTAAAAGAAAAGGTCCATCTGAGCACTTGTCACTTTAGGCTCATTAAAAATAGAAGGCGACTAGAGTCACCTTCAACTTTTTCTCGTCTCTTAAAAATTAAAAAAGCGATTTGCGTCAAAGTGTCTTTAAAATTTTTTTTAAACAGAATAACATCCTTGTTCCTACGTTGATTTGAGGTTAAGATAATGGAGTCTACTAATCAAGGAATCCCCCTTGGAGGGAATCCTAGTCCTTTCTCCTCTTGGGGAGATATTGGTTCTCTATATATGGCTACATTGTGCCTTCCAGGAATCACAATCGGCCAGCCAGTATGGCTTTTCTCGACCTCTGTCGTTCAAAACACCGCAATTCCTCAACATTCTAATCAGAAACCAGATGATACTGAAGTTACCCCTTCGCCTTCTACTTCGTTTGTTTCTCCTTCCCCTTCTTCCTCTTCGCTTGGTGAAACTAGTGATACTAAAAACCAAGTAGCTGAGAAGAAAAATAAAGGGAAAGAGAAGAAGAAGAAGCCAGCTAAACAAGGGAACACCAAAGCATCGTTTGGCGAAAATCTACACACTAAAGTTTCCAAACCAAAAACTCCATGCGCAATTTGCAAGGAGAACCATTACCATCGAGATTTCCCTTGCATCTCGCGGATCTTGAGAGAATGGTCTCCCTCGTTACACCATTCGGTTTCATCAACCCTTGACAGTCAGGTTGACATCACACCATCAACTAGTGAAAGCGAAGTCAACAGACAAAAAGGAAAAGTTAGAGTTCCATGTAGGTTATGTGAAGGTGATCATACTCTTCACCGTTGTCCTTTTCTGGACGAAGCCAAACATTCTGGATAACCACCCTACTTCACCACAGCAGCTTCCACCTGGATACAAGAAACTCTTGCCAAGTCCTTCGCTAGTTGAAAACCCGATTGACATAACTCAATTGTCGATCGAATCACCTATCATTGAAAGTGAACCTTTTGAGTCCATACCGGATCAAATTCAACTGGTCAAGATGGTAGTCGACCCAGTCTTACCTTCAGAAAATCCACCTTTAGATGATATAGTTTCCAAAGAGGATGAGAACGACACCGTTCAAATTATTTTTGCCGATATAGAGTCTAATGAACTTGGGGGCAATCTGCCCATTATTTCACCACAGGAAGAGACCCCCCCAGTTCATGAAACTTATCCGGACATTTATCCGGTACCTCCTCCAAGTAGTCTAGTCATTTTCTTTGACTGGAATCAACTAGCGAAACCTCGCCTTCCATCTAATGTACCATTCTAAATCATAGTACATGTTTACAAAATGATCTTGTCTGGCACAATCATAGATGAAGGGGCTTCGGTGAGTATCCTTTCCTCAATTGCTTGGAAAGCACTTGGTTCACCATCGCTTTTGCCTGAAAAACAAAATTTGTCGGGCTTCAACAAAGGAACCAGTCGACCATTAGGGATCCTTCCAAAGTTGCCAATAAATTTGAGAAAGAAAACCATTTATGTGAACGTGATGGTAGTCCAAGATCCACTAGGTTACAATCTACTCCTTGGACGTGATTATATATATAGCATGGAAGCCATTGTTTCCACATTCTTCCGAGTGATGTGATTTCCACATGAAGGCATACTGGTACAACTTGTCGACCAACTTTCATTTTCTGGTTCAAACATAGCTATAAATCAACCATCATGCCTAAACAGCCTCTTCGCATCAACAATGTCTCTTCCATCTTCATCCCATCCACCTAATTACCGCGAGTAGTTCGGTGAGTGTGATGAATATTAGGGGGCATGCACCCTAGTCTGCTTCGGCAGGTGAACCCAGAGGAAAAGAGAGATTTTCTTGAAAGGTCATAATACTTGGACCAAATAACATTCCCGTATAGGTTATGTGATCAGTCTGACGTGATTATTTCCTTTGTACGATTGTGAAGCATACAACACTCATCTTCGTACGTTATGTGATTGGGGCTTACAGCAATCACCTTCGTCCATTTCGATGGGCAAAGCAAAGGAAGAGTTTTTGTCGGTCAGCAGAAACAATCCTGCCTAACCTCATGCTCTTAGTTTGTAGGTTCTTAACCCTTTAACCTCGTAGCTCGGTCATTTTTAGCTTACATAAAAAGGTCATGAGCACATGTTATAGTAGTGATCAAGCTCATTAAAAAATAAATCTACCAAGAGACATTATCAAAAGACTGGTAAGAGCAATGTTCCCGCAAGGTTGGGGCTCGTTAAAAAATTAACCCACACTGAGCACATGTTGGCACAAGGTTCAAGCTCATTAAAAAATAAACCCGCCTCTGGTAAATAACCTTTTGTGATCGCTTTGCTATCTGCCCTTCTGAACTTTGGTTGTGTTCCTTCCGTCACCTCCATTTCATACAGCCAACCATACGCTTCCACTTGATTGTTTACTCTTTTGAGGAACATCTGCGATGAGTGATTCTGATTTCCATCCTCTTCACACTGCCATGTTTTGAGAAGTTCCAAACTTACCTGGAACCAGTTGCTACCCAGAAATATTACTCGTTCCTAAAAAACGAGTCTCTTTTAAACTCTTTTTAGACTCGTTAAATATAAAAAGATCGTCGAGCTATTAGCCTTCCCAGCTCGTTAAAGTAAGGGGAATGCTATCCCTCTCATATATTTTAATCTTTTTGGACTTGAGAGATTATTAAACAAAAAGATCAAGCGCTTGTCTCTGTCGTCTCGTTAAAACTATCGAAAAGTCATCCCTTTCATATTATTTTACACTTTTTCGGACTTAAGGGATTATGCCACGAAAAAGGACTGTTGGAGTCTCCTTTTCATCTATTTTCAGACTCTCTAAACAAGAAAAGGACCGAGTTATCTTTGTCATTAAACTCGTTAAAACAATAGCGACAAACTTGTCCACCCAGACAAGAACGAGTCTCACTGATGCTAGGCTCACTAAACACAAAGCGACAGGTTTTCCCGAAGGGAAAATTATAGACCAAGCATATGTTATCCTCCTCAAGTGTGTCAAAAATATAGAGGTACTGGTCAGCAATGACTGGGGAAAAATGGGAAGAAAACTTGAAGAACTCTATTGGTAGCAAGTCGCTCTTGAACATGACACTTTCACTCCATCACCGTGATTGAGTTGGGTTGGGTTTCTGTTCACCGTCACCATTGGTCCGCCGTGCCATCCATGGGGTTAATGCTACTAGTCCATATCAGTGTCACCAATATGTTCAAGAGAAGTCATTCAGAGAATTCACCATCCAGCAAACGCCTCATCCACTGCATTACATCCACGCTTCATTTTTCATGACCGCCATTCCTGAACCTCATATCATCAGATCGTTTTCACCTCCACAAAAATAATTTGCTCCATTTCACGTTGTAGATGTGGGATACATCAAGGCCCTCCTACGACAGGTCACTTCTTGTTGACATCAACTCATTATCCAAGAAGTTGACTTAGAAACAAAACTTTTAGTACTTTGAAGCTTGCATGCCTCAATGGCAAGTTTCTCACTTCCGGCGACAGGTTTACATCAATGACCTTCGACCGAAAGACTTTGTGTGGTGTTCGACATCGGCTCATATATTCACACCACGTGAATTGTACTGTAGTACCTTGAGGGTCATCATCATTATCGGTGATTCCTCTCGCATCTGTTAACAACTTACATCATTGGCTGGTAATCAGGCGATGTCTTTCCATGTTCAAGTTCAGAACATCTTTTCACATGGATCGACTTGTACATTCGGCGAAGATTGCATGATTTTTGAAGACCCTGGATCTAGTTTCATCCATCCGGGTTGCGATATATTTAGGAAAATAAAGACATCAATTGTACACAGAAGCTGCACAGATAGTCGTCTAGCCAGGGAAGATGACTCTTCATGTGAAGAATCAAAAGTCTGCAACAGCAGACGATTGTCTGTCCTATGTACATGAAAATGAATTTATAAAGCTGAGCATGGGAATGCCCACCTCAGATAGATCATGAAAATAATATGATGATGATGTATTGTATTGTATCTTATACAATTTACCTTCTAGTTCGAATACCTCATATCCTCATGAATAAAGCATTTCACCCGACATCAGAAGATTTACGACCTCATGCTTTAGGGGGTAGCTGTTATAGACATATTTGGGCACTGCAACCCCAAACTCATATGTCCATAAAATAAGGGCTCCTTAAGTCCCTAAAAGTGTTGTTTCACACCCTAAAGGATCATGGTCAACTGATTACATCATTTCCCAGAAGTTCCACATGAAAAACTACTCAGAACTGGCCAAAAATGGACCATACAAACTGCTCCATGGGCAAGGTGCAATGCATACTAACTACCTAACTGGCCAGGTGTGATGCATACTCAAATGGCCTTCTGTGGGGTGCGATGAGCGAGAATAGACAAATGGCAAAGACAGTTTGCAAAGTGGATGATCATGGAATCTTCCAGAAACTTCTCCTATGACACTTGCCTCTCTGAATTCGCCCAGGGATGAGTAAGAGATCATGAAATCTCCAAGTGGAACCAAGAACTATCAGTGGAATGACACTAATCAAAAACCCAGAGCTGACTCACACCCTTGCAAGACATCTATAAATGGATCCCTCATCTGAGAGATCTGGATGCTGGAATTTTGTATTTTGTAAGGAAGTGTTGTTGGTTTGTTGAGAAAAGACATCACATTGTTGGGTGATTTGCTTGTTCATGAGGTGAAGAGGGCTTCTACAACTGGGAGGATGATGCTGGATTAGACAACTAGGTTGTAATCCTCTCTTACAGTACTATTAATAAAGTTCTTTGAGTTTTCCTCCATATGGTCTTGTATTTGTGAATCTTATTGTTTATGAATCCAATTGTATGGTCAATGTGTTTTTGATTCTGCATTGTTTTGATGTTTTAGATAGAGATGCTTTGGTAGTTTGCTATTACTTTGACTCTACAGGTACTCTTTGAAGCGGGACAAGTAGGAGAGGAGTGGCAAATCCTATCAAGGAAAGGAGAAATCAAGCTAGGATCAAAGCGGAAGATCTAGGTTGGTCCTCTTTTCTTCTCTTCCATCTATCACACTTAAAGGAACTCTTGAAAAGATTTCATTATTTGTTTCTAAGATAGCTACCCATCTTAGTGGGACTAGCAGTTCAAATCGACACTAGTTTTCCCTGAAACATATGGGAAATAAATGTTGGACATACTACATGTAGTTAAGAAATGACATCCGTACACAATAGGAAGAAACTTCAAAGTAAAAATAGATCATGCTAGTTTTAGGTACTTCTTAAGACAACAACTATCTTTAGAAGAGAAACGAAAATGGGTCACAAAGATGTTGGGTTTTGACTTTGAAACTATCTACAAAAAGGAAAAACAATATTCTTATGGAAAGAGGAAGAAGTGAATGGTTTACTATGTGCTATTTCCATTCCAAAATATGACTGGGTCAAACAAGTAAGGATAGAATGACAGTAGGATGAGAAGATATGCAAAACCATTCAACAGTTACAAGAGGCCCTTGATGCAGTAGAAGAGATTACATGGAAAAATGCTTTATTATGGTATCATGATTGATTATAATATTGTAATAATTCTCAAATCAAATATAAGGTCCTATTGGAATTACACAGTTCCTTTATAAGTGGAAATTTGGGGTTCTTGAATACATACCATAGGATTAAGAAACATTTTTTGGGGAAGGAGTTAAAGCATATGTGTAAAAACAATTTGTGTAATTTGTGCTATGTCGATGAAAAAAAGGAGAGACTATCAAGACGCTACTTCAACCATTAGTCATACCATTTTATTCTTGGGAAGATGATTCAATGGATTTTATTACATTTAACAAAATATGAAGGAAGGATTGTCATTATGGTTGTGGTAGATCGAGTGAAACCCACTTTTTATCCCTTTATCATTCTCTTAAAACAAGAAATGTGGCATAATAATGTTGAAATATAATTTCCACTACCACGTTATTTTCCAGGAAACCGCCAGTCTTTTCCTGCACCACTTTTCGCCAAGCAATGGTATTCTCTGGAGGGCAGCGATAACAATCATCAGCTGACACGTGGGTGGGCAGTTTTGTCAAAGCAGTTTTTCCCAGAGCATAAAGATCGGTATGAAGAGCCCGTGCAATATTGATTGCAACCATCCGATTGATAACAAGGCTGACCACCGTCGATTGAAACCAAAGTTGATGTACAGGCCTGCAGCATATTGCGTGACGTGAAGTGCAATTCTCGTTGACCGCCAGTTTATGAGTACAATAATTAATGAAATTTTTACTTCGGTTGTTGAAAGTAGATGAAGAATTTATTTCATTTTTTATTTTTCATGGGAGTATGGGATGTAAAAACATATATGCCCTTTTTTGTGTTGTTGAATAGGTATGTAGTTTTTAGTTGTGTTGTTGAAATGTAATGCTCAGCAGCACGAGCTCAGATCAATGAAACTTTTATGCACAGTAGTACAAAGATTGAAATGTAATGTTTTTGTTTGTTGAAGAAAACGAAAGGGACCACGCAACAGCGTGAATATCATGTTTGTTTTTTTCTGTTGAGAAATGTAAGTGAGGCGCAACAGCGCGATAGCAAGAAAGAGAAGAATTTTTTTTACACACAGCAGTGCAAGAGTAAAAAGAAGAAGAAGTGAAATGTTTTTCACACAGCAGTGAATGTAAGAAATATTTACACACAACAGTGTAAATTTGTAAGCTGGGACAGAGTAATTGTCCCTGAAGAGTTAGAGAAATGTTTTTCAATTGAAAAAGAGGGCAAAATGCGTAGTAGAGTGCGAATGTTTTTTTTTTTGTTGAGAATGTGAAAGGGAAAAACACAGCAGCGCGTGAATGAAAATATTTTTACACACAGCAGTGTAAAATGTGCAAGCAAAGACAGAGCCTTGTATGTACAATAGTGTTTTTATTTTCAGAAGAAACAGAGCATTTGTTTTGTTGCAGAGACAGAGTAATTTCTCAGAAAGACAGTGAAGTTTTTTTTTAACTGCATCTGAAGCAGTTTTGGAGAATCCCTCTAGTAGAGGAAGAATCTTGTAACCACAGTTTTATTAATGAATACAAAAGTTTTTTTTGGTGTGTGTGAAAAATTCTGTCTTTAGCAAACAAATTTTTGATCCTGTGGCAAAATGGAGTATTATCCTCTGTTCAGTTATTTTATTTGGAATCATCAGAAATTCCCAACATGGTATCGGAGCCTGTCTAGGCTCTTTGAAGGTGTCAAAGAAGCTGAAGGAAGGATTTATTGCTGCAGCAGCTTCTCCAGCAGAGTGAATACTCAGTCAAGGTATTTCTCAAGTTAGTTTTTGTGTTACTGTTGAGGACAATCAGCTATTTTTAAATACACAGTCAAGTATCTTGAAGCACAATTAAGAGTGCAAGAATGGCTGGAGCCTGTTTCCTTCATTCAAAGCTTAACAGCTTGAAGGTTGACATTTAGAACATAAATGGCGAGGTCAAGGAAGAAAGTCTCCAATCCTCCTAAGGATGTGTCTCCCTCTACTACTAAAATAGAAGACAATCAATTTGATGAGGCTCCAAGGTTCAATGGGAACTTTAATATATGGGAAGCAAGAATGAGGACTTTCTTACAGTCTCAAGGGATTGAAATTTGGGAATCAGTGATTGATGATAGCAGGATGGATAGAGAATCCAAGGAGTACAATGCAAAAGCAGCAAAGACAATCTTGAATGGGCTACCTGATTCTGTAAAGAAGAATCTAGGAAAACATTCATCAGCAAAGGATATATGGGACAAACTTCATGACCTTCACTCAAAAGGAGCACTGACCATGACCATCAATCAAGAAGGAGATCCTGAACCCATCATAGAAGCTGAAAATGAGAATGATGACATCAAGGCTGAAGCAGACCTAGAAGATGAAAAGAATGAAAAGGACTTTGTAGAAGAACTCCTCGCTCAACTTATGACTTCCATGGAAGATATTAACATATTTGAAAAAAGAAAATGAGGCACTTAAGAAGATAGCTCTAGTTGGTAACCAAGATCAAACAAGGAAGAAAGATGACCTCATCAAGCTTCAAGTACAAGAAAGGGATGGAGAGCTTACCAAACTTAACAAGGAATTTCATCAAAGAAAAAGGAAGCATCATGAAGAAGTCATATCCATGAAAAATCAATTGAATAAAGCAAAAAAGCAGGAAAATACCTTGTCAAGTCAACTTGAACAAAGGCACAAGAGCGTGAACAAACTTGAAGAAGAGATTGGTCAGTAAAAGGTAGAGGTCTCCTCCCTTAAGTCTCAATTACAAGAAGCCAGGAAACAGGCACAAGGAGCTGAGAAGAAAATGGAGAGCAGTCAAGCAAAGAATGAAGAAATCTTCAAAATGAAGTCAGATATCATCTCCCTTAAAATAGTAGCAGCTGAAGCTACTCGTAGCAAGGAAGAAACTAAGGAACAACTTGCAAAGAAGAATAATCAGTGTGAAAGATTGGAAGAAGAGATTGTCCTCCTTAGAGAAAAGGTTGAAGGGATGAACAAAATCATGAAGAGCTCTCAAGCCTTTGATGACATGCTCAGCTATCACAGATGTCCATCTGATAAATCAGGACTCGGGTATGTAGGTGAACCCTCAAACAAGAATGAAAATGCTTTAAGCAAAAGAGATGTGAAGAAGCCAGAAATAAATTGTGATGCTCCTAGTTCCAGCAAAGGCAAGGAGAAAAATAAAGGCTACAATAGAAGAAATCCTATTCCAAGAAGAAATCTTGCTCCAAGTAGAAAACCAACTTCAAAAGGAAATGTAGATGATGTCAAAGAGGTAAGAGGCAACGGTTATCATCAAAGGATCTCAAGGCAGAAAGGCTTCAGAAGTACATCAAGGAAACCTCCATCTCCCAGGTACCAAAGTCCATTTTTTGGTTATTGTTATTCTTGTTCAAACTTTGGTCATATGGCAAAAGACTGTAAAGCATCTCATAGAGATAGATGTTATAGTCTCCGACAACCTCCAAGAAACAATTTTACAGGAAGAAATCATGAAATCTTATTCATGAACAATGTAGAATGCTTCAAGTGTCATAATTGTTACACTAAAAAATGTCACCATGACTATTTGCAGTTAGTATGGCTCCATCAACTGTCATACTATCCTCCTTGGCAAGTCTCATGCCTTTGCTCTCCATGTCAAACACCAAGAAAGAGAGAAAAGTCATTTAAAGTCAATTATCTCTGGGTACGGAGTTTCTCTCAGCCTTACCTGCGTGTACGCAACCCAAGTTCATAATACTTGCATACTTGTACGCTCTGTATGTAAAGGGGTGGGTGCGTACCCCTGTAAAGGTCAAAAGGCGCGAGTTTCATCTTAAAAAAGTTACTTGTGGTCATTTCTAGAGCATTCTAGAAGCTTGTTTGACATGTATTGAGCGCCTCCAGATGGTTCATGTATCCCTATGAAAGAGGAACTTATCCCATCAAGAGGGGAGCTATCCCATCCAAAGAGGGGCTTATCCCATTGATGGTGGACCTGATTAACTTCCTCTAGAGCACTATAAATACAAGCATTGGGCCAGAAGGAGGAGAGCTTGAAAGCTGAACATTTCTAAGGGTAGATGCTACTGGAATTAGGACTTCCTTGTAGAAGCTTGTGAGGAGAGATTCCCATCCTTTCTTGTTTCATTTGGAAGTGGGTGAGCTTATCAAAGTAAAGAAGAACTCTTGCTGGACCCTGGGAGGGACCTGCACAACACCAAGGCTCAGGTTGTAATGGTTTCTTTTGTTTCCTATTAATACAAATAAGTCCATTCTTCTCAACAATTTGTTATTTATGAATTGTTTCATATACTCCTTGGTCTGTATGTTAAATATGTTTTATTTTATGGGATATTCAGGTGCTATTTAATCGTTTGATTGTTAGTGAATGCAGGTTTCGAAGAGAAGGAGGAGCTCATCCGGATCGACGAGGCTGGACTACTACAACAGCGTTGGACTACAGGTAGGATCTAAACACTTGATTTCTTATATGGTAAATGCATATTTAGAGAAGGATTGTTCTTAATTGTCTTGTTTGTCACTAGAAAGCCTTAAGCTTCTAGGGAGGTTGGTTTTGTCCACAAAATTGACTCTTTCCGCATGACAAAATGGCGACTCCACTGGGGAACTCCATTGATGTGAATGATTTTTCCTTTGTATGAAACTTTGATTTGAGATAAGTCGTTTTCTTTCTGGTTTTTGGTTGTTTGACTGTGTATTTGGGTGGGCTAGCTTAGGGTTAAATTAGATTTTACTTTTTCTTAGTTTTGCTAGAAGTACGCAGCCTCTGCGTTGAGCACAGTGCGTACCTGTACGCACTGCGGCTTTGTGCACAGAGCGTACCCGCACCTGTGCAAACAGGTCGCCTGCGTACCCTGTCAAAATTGAGAAAATTTCAATTTTCTCCTTTTTGCCTCTTAGATTTTGTTTTTAATTTGTTTTTCCTGCCCAGATCCACTGGTTACCTGCCAGAGATCTTCATCTGAACTTGTTTCATCAGTGTCAAGTGTTTTAGTGGAATTCGTAGAGGTTCTAGCCTTAGGGTTTGATTTTTATACTGGTCCTGTAGTGAATTTGGCTTTAGAAGTCGTAAAACCTTGGATCTCCCTGGTATTTGCAGTCTTCTTAGGAGTCGGACCTTTCATAGAATCTACCCTTGTGAGACACCTACTTTCGTTTTGTCTCTTTGCCGAATCTCGAAAAAGTTTGTTGATTGAACTGTGAATTTCATTTTACAAAAAAGAACAAAAGATTTTATGTTTGTTTTTGGCTAGTTTTTTATTCTGCATTGACTAGTCCTTAGTTAAATCACGACTGAGTAAAACATCCTGGGATCATACTTTGTAGGTTTTGGCCTCATTAGATTTGCTTATTAGGTGAATTTCTTTTGATTTGCTTTTAAGTAGCTTTGATTTGATTGTCATAGATTTGTAAATGTTTGTTTTTTGATTTTTAAATGCTTTGTTAAGTAGGAAAAAATCCAAAAAAAAATCTCTTTTGAAAGAAAGTTTGCTTTAGGTAGCATTTGAGTCTTTGAAAAGAAAAGAAATTTTCGTGAAGTAATTAGTGGTCATGTGTTGTATGCTTGGAAAAGATAAAGAGATTGTTTCTTTGATTGTCTGTTAAGAAAGTTGTCTTTATCAATTTTTCATTCTCCAACTCTCTTAGCTAGGGAATTCATTGAAAAAGAAAATTAATATAAATCGTCCTAAGTGCATCTTTTAGTGGTTTGAGTCGAGTCTACACACCATCAGTTTCATCTCCGCTACCTGTTGTCTTAAATAAAAGCCATAAAAATTAACGCTTAAAGTAAAATCAACGTAGTAACTTTTTATTTACTAGGGCTCTGAAACACCAATATAGATCAGGCTAGTGTATTAGAGTAGGAGAGTAATTAACTCTCCAAGACAGTAAAACCAAACAAGTAGCTCATCTTGTGGTAGGATAAATCCAACTGTTGCATTTATACTCTGGGAAAGCTCCTCTTAAAGGAGAATCACGAGCTCGTGTCCGAACCAGTGAGGGGATCAATCCTCCCTCGTTGGGAACGACGCCAGACACACACGTATTACAAACGGTAAAACTTGGATTAACCATTGTCGAGGAGCCTGGGGTCACTTGTCGGTAAACCTTGGATTATTATCAAGGAGCTGGCAAGGGGATTGAGCTTGATACTCTGCCCTTGCGTGCTGTCGGAGCGTAGACTGTTCCCCCAGGTGTATTTGTTGCTGTTGGTAACCTTAGTGACCATTATCTTTAGGATTCTACCGAGGTGACGATGGAGGGAAGATCCCACTGTACCTGGAACAGACGTCGGCTAGACTCACTTGGATTTTCCGGGGGGTTCACTTCACTCGAGACGGTTAAAGTGGAGGAACTTGTGTCGGTCTATTCATTAAGCAGGTTGCCGGGGTAACTGTTCCACCCACCACTTCTGTACTGAATTCGGCGATGTTGGGTTTCATCTCCAACTAGTGTTTTCGGTCCGAAAGGCTACTGTTTGTGCATGGTTTGATGCCCTAGATTCTTTAGGCGTGTGATTCAAATTTGTTTGGTTCTTTAGAGACTTTAGGTGGTTTGCTTTGAGATTTTACTTTGTTTGTGTGTGCAGTAGTTAAAGGTTTTTAACTGTGGCGGAATTACCGAGACAGTCCCGTAGACTTCGGGGCAAGTCTCCTGAGATTGTTACCGTGGCCGATTTGTTGAGGAAGTCCCGTAGATTGCGGGGTGAACCTCCTGAAGACGTCCCGGGTCATTACGAAGGTTTGAAGGTCCTTGTAACTCCTAGTGGCAGTAAAGTAGGTTCACCTGAAGAAGGAGAGTCGTCATTGGTAGTCCATCCAGATTACCAGGGTCTAGAAACAGGTTATAATCCTGAAGCTGTTGCAGTTTCCGAGCTTGCTGGTAGTTTTTCATCTACTAGTGATATAGGCGAAGAACCTGAAATATCTGAACTTGTTACTCCAACTTCTAGTGTTCCTGATTCACCTAGGGTAGAAAGAGTCATCACCGAGAATCTTCCTTCTGGTTTGATAGCTATTGAAGAACTTGCTCCAGAAGAAGAAATCGTTTCTATCCTTGAAGATCAACCTACTATTGATCTAAGGGAGCGTGAATCCATATTTTACAGTCCTCCTAGAAGTACTACTTGGTATCTTTCGTTAACTAATTATTTAGACAACTCAGGGTCAAGTTTTTCTCCACCTCGTACTCCTTATCCACCCGGAGGTATTTATACTCCTGTAAATATGTCTGGTCAGTTGTCCGTGTTCACTCAATCTATTGAATCTTTCTTGTATGGCGGTCCTTCTGTTCCCTCTGGGTATCAGTCACTTTCTGGTACTTTTGCGGGAGCATCTCCTCAACCCGTTGAACATGGGTTATTAGCTGGAAACAATGGTAATAAACCGTTGGGTGTAGGAGACATTTACATGATGTCAGGTTCAGTTCCCGGTTCTCAACCTCAAGGTGGTCAGTTACTGCTTGGGGGGCAGCCTCAATTAACGCCTGGGGGGCAACCTCAAGGTACACAAGTTGCGGCTGGGGGGCAACCTCAAGGACAGTATGTACCCATGGTGCAATACATTCCTCAAGGTCAACCCCAACCTCAATATGTACCCCAAGGTCAACCTAAGTATCAATTTATGCCTCAAGGTCAACCCCAGTATCAGTATTTACCTCAAGGGTATCTACCCCAAGGTTAGTACTCGAGTCAAGGTTATCAACCACCTCAAGGTCAATCTTATGTTCAAGGTACGGGAAATGTACCTTTCAATTATCAATCCTACCCTCAATCCGGTTATGGATCTCAATATCCTCAACCTGTCATGGGTCAATACCCCGGAATGAACATATTGTGGTATCCATCGCAAGGTCAACAAGTGTTGCAGCCAAGCGTACAGTTGTCATCTCAAACTGGACAACCTTTAGTTTCTGGTACACCCCAGCAACCAGTCCAGTCTAATGTTCAAACTTTTGTACCTTCGGTAGTTACTCAGTCGCCAATTGCACCTAGTACTCCATCTCAAATGACCGCTACAACTACCGCAACATCTGTTCCTTCGACCGCATTTACTTCTGGAGTATCGACAGCTCCGGTTTCTACTGTCTCTGCCACTACTCCACAGACATCTTTACCATTGTCTGGATCTACGGTTCAAACTACGGTTCAGATGCCTATGGGGCAGCCTGGTTTAAGTACGGTTGTCACTAGTCAACCACAATTCGTTTACCAACCGTACCAGCGACAGTACCAATACGGGCCTGCTGTCTAACAACTGGTTTACCAGTATCAACCGTATCCTGGGTACACTTATCAACAACCTCAACAACCCCAGTACGGTCCGGTTAATCCTGGTTTTCTGGGAGGATACAATATCCTAAATGCGATTCCCATTCCAAGTTATCCTGGATATCCTCCTCCTGGGACTGGTCTTGTGACCCAGAGTTTTAGGGATCCTAATCGGCAACTACCGTTTATCGCAACTTTGGATTTACCAGACTTGTCGCGCCTAATGAACGATCCAATAAATTATCTTCCGTTTTGGCCGGCAATGCCAAATAAGTTGCCCAGTGACATTCCCAAGTTCGAGGGTAAGTCTGGAGAGGATCCATCAAATCATGTGATGACTTACCACCTCTGGTGTGCTTCAAATTCTATCTCGGATGATTCGATCCGCTTACGTCTTTTCCAGCGTACGCTCATTGGTCTCGCGGCCAAGTGGTACATTGAGTTACCACGGGCCTCTTTTTACAGTTTTAGTCAGTTAGCTACCTCCTTCCTAACTCATTTTCAGTTGCCAGTCAGATATGATAATGGCACCGAGCTACTAACTTCATTAAAACAGTCGACGTCCACTTATATTTCCGATCATATACATGAATGGAGACGTCGAAGGCGATTAGTGAAAGTTTTTATCCCGGACAAAATCTTAGCTGAATGGTTTGTTAAATCATTATTACCGAAGATTACTGAAGACGTGGCTAAGGCCGGCGTAGTTACTGAGGAGCAAGTGATTGCTCAAGCGCAGTACCTTGACTTAGTTTACACTCAGTCAGGTACGTTACACGAGAAGATCCCAGATCTTCCAAAGTCAAATCAAATCGCTGCTGCTCCTTCGAGATCTCATGCTGCTGATGGCATGATTGGTATGGTGAATACTAAAAGCAAGAAGAAGTCTTCAAAGAATTCTTCTCCTATTATAACCCTACCAGACTCCCCGACAGGAGAGTCTTCTCCTGAAATTTCTGCTGACATTCACGCTGTAGAGTCATCTACGGCCAAATCAAAAAACGGTGGGAAGAAGAAAGGTAAGAAGAAGAATAAAGCAGACAAGACTCCAAAGGATGTTGGACACCTAATCCTAAAGGGTTAGTGTGGAAGCCGAAAAGACTAAGCAGTCCAAGAGACCTTGGGATCTGAAACCCAAGAGTCACAACATTGTATTATAAATGTACATCTCCTGTAAATAAAAAAAATGAACTCACTGATTTATCTTTCATATATTTTGTGCTGTCCATGTGAGTTTAACATGGTATCGGAGCCACTTGTTTTTCTGTGGCCTTTTTATGTGCATGTCAGTACTGCACCTCTACCCATAATCCTGTAATAGTAAAACTGGCCTGGTAAATATGCAAACTCAAATATATTGTCAGCGCTGCATTCTTTCCAAGATTTGTTTGCCATTTCTTTATTTGGCTAGTCAGCTATAAAAATAAAATTACTCTATGTTTATAATGTTCAATTCTGTGGCTTTTCTCTACTGTCGGTCATGCCTCCCTGAGCGCTCTGCCAGCACTACCTGTCTAGTTGCACTAGACATTATCGCTTCTCTCTCTCACTGAAATCGGGTCTGACACTATTCCTAACGTCTCTGTCACCACTGCGCTCTACGCTCTGCCCATATACTCTGTCGATTCTCTGCCCTGTAATCAATCATAATTCATGTTATTGCATCTGCTATACAAAGGGACCGTTACAAGCCTTCAATAACTGACAGTGCTTGGAATCGTTTGAATGACTGTGCGTTGAATGTCGTCAAGCGGCTGAAGCAATCTTGAATATCCCGCATTTGGTGAGCGTTATGCAGATGCGTTATGGACAGAGGGGGTGAGCGGTCGACTCATTTCATTGCTGCGTGGAGTTGTTTGAAAGCCATCCAAATATTTCTATCAGCACTATCGAAGCCATGAAGCCATCGACATTGGTTGTGAGGGTTGTCGCAGTCATTGTGTTGTAGGGTCGAAAGAGATTGCTGGTATTGCTGTCCGTGCATCGATATGAGATTGCTGGTATTCTAACCAGCGATCACAGGCTGCCTTTATAATGATAGTTGCTGGTGGAAATATATCCAGAACGCAGGTATTTTGATGCTCCATATTTGGTTTATATTTGTTTAAATTTAAAGGCGATACATCTATGCCCTCGAGCTTTTGAAAGCCAACGATAACCAGCGTGATAAAGAAAGGGAAAGACTGTTGCATATATGTGTATATTGAATACGCATGTGCACATTAGGTGTATATTGAATACGCAGTTGGATATACACATAGTATATTGAATAAGAAGGTATATTGAATACGCATGTGAATAGTAGACCTTCTTAAATCTATGTGCGCATTGTCTCCTTCTTATACATTGGTTACGGTGTTATCTCCTGGTGCGTTGGCTCCTTCCTACCCTGTGTTAATTGTGGTGCTACATGCATATTTGAAGACTATGATTTTGTGCATTTAAACAATGGTCCATTGGAACGATTTCTCTGTAATTTGCTTTAATCAAAGGTTCGTCATTGAATTGTGGCTGAACTCTGCCTCTGCACTCAAGATCATGAATCTGCTGCATTGAACTGTTCCTGGAATCTTTGTTGCTCATGATTAGTGTACACGCTGCTTATGAAGCCTTCGAACCTGTGTTGAATGGTGCGTAAGGTTATGATGGTCATGCGGTGAAATATAGAGCATTGATTTGTGCTCCCTGTTGTGCATTGAGTTATTCCTGACTGTGTATACTTCTCGGAAATGATCTGAGCACTTTGTGAGCGTTGGTTCATATACACTAAAGGGAGTTTATATGGTGTGTTGGAATGTGTTGGTGTGCATTGTTCATTATATTTTCGATAGCTGAGTAAGCGTGAGCGTAACTGTGGTATGGTGCAACGTAACATGGTGCGGTGGTTGTATTGACTGGAAACCAGGAGGGGTCTCTGTATGTTGGGCTACATACTCACGAAATTCCTGAGCTGGTACACATGTTTCTAGGATCGTACCAAGGCTGGAACAGCGGTGTAAATGTCATCTTACAGTGAAGATAAATGCCTGGTCTACACTGATGAAGCAATATTTTGATTTAGTTATTGTACTGGAACCTGTGTATTGTTTTCATAGCTGATATATGCGCTGTTTTTAAATACTGGTTTTTTTGGCATCACGCTCTTGCATCCGCTTTCTGCTTTTATTGTGGATTCTTGAATGTTTACATGCTGGGGATGGTTGTTGAAGATTCAATGAAATTTTGTGAACTGGAGCCCAAGGGAAAGCATGTATTGATCGCTGCCATCTACTGTCCAAGAATACTGTTGTCCAAGAACACCGTTGTTCTGGTGCATTAACTCGATGACTGTGCTTGGTATCTTTTTAATATTGGATTCATAATTTCTGCATTAACTTCTTCTTATGAAGTGTGGAGTTCTCATTATAATGTGCATGGAGGAAAGGATCACTGGTATTATTAATATGATTTATGCTCACTGGGTCTAAAGTTGATATCAAATTGAAAATTTTAAGTTCTTCCACAAGTATTTGTCCAGCATATAATATATTTACATGAACCAACAACAAGGAATGCACCACCTCTGCTGGATGTAGTTGTGATACCCTTCTGAGTGGAGTTTTTTCTGACATTGTGGGACCACGAACACTGTACTGCTGACTAATATAAGCCAGAGGACCAGCACTGTACAGTTTGCTAAGTATTTGAACATGTAAGGAGGTCTATCACTGTTGTTTCAGCGTGCTAGAGATTCATTCCAATGCCTATGACCTGAGCAAGTGTTGGAGCAACATTCTGGGTCTAAAAGTCCTTGCTGGAATTTACTCTCATTGCTTATCTTCATTGCCAGAAAGTGGCAAGATCAGAGAACTGTGTTATAATTGTTGAAGTTTTGATAGCCATCATTTAGTGAAAGAATATTTGAAGGATCCAAGCAAGTTTGCAGTTGCTGCTGCCCCAGTTGTTGTATTTAAAACTCATTATAGTGCATTGATTTCTTGATTCCACTGCTGCATAAAGATTTTGGTGAGCTGATTGTAATCTTTTTGCACACTGATCATTTGCTGACATTTATAAAGGACATTGTTGTGTACTGTGAGTAGATATTATTTTTCTGCATTGAAGAAAAATGGCCAGAACCAGTGAAGTATTACAGTTCCTTAAAACTCTGATATTATCTACTGTTGATGACACATTACAAATCAGTAAAGGATCTCTCTCAGAAATTCAGACATGTCTACAAAATGCACAGGAAAAGATCGATTTTTTGCAGCTTGAATCACAGCTACAACAAGAAGAGCTACATCAAAATAGACACCATTCTGAACCTGTTTTTGTTCATAACATTGAGACAACCACCCATCAGCAACATGTTAATAATGTTACAGTTCATTCAAATAAAGCAGCAGTTGAACATGCAGATGCAGAAACTCAATCTGCACTTCCCAAGCCCATCATCAGACCTAGGGAACAGCTTGTCCACAACAAGCACAGAACTGGTCTTGGATATGACAAGGACTTGTCCTTTCATATTCCAGACTATGCCAAGCCCATTCAGTTTCAGAGTGCTGGATTCATTCATGACAGTTCAGCTGCTCCTCATGACAGTTCAGCTTCAGCTGTTCCAGATTCTGCCCCTCTTCCACAGCAACAACAACAACAAAAACAACAGATCGTGAAATGCCAACACTGTGACCGAGTTGGCCATTTGAAAGATCACTGTTTTGATCTTCATCCATGTAAGCACTGTCATAAAACCAGCCATTCTTCACATAGATGCTTAAGAAATAAACGTCCTGCAAGAACAAAGATTCATCTTGGATGGATCGCTTCTTGGCAATGGGCATCAACAGCCAAGAAGATATTCCAAACACATATCAGAACTTGTTCCAAAGTATTGAACAGTCTTTCAGTTGAGTTTTCTCCATCTTCTCACCTTGTATCTGACAGGGGGGGAAATGATGGTCATCTACAAGCTTCAAAGTCACATCAAGCGAGCCTGAGCCACAACCTGCCACACCAGTTTCAGAGTTGTAGCCAGAGACAAAGATGCCTGAACATGCCTTCAGTTGGCAATCTGGGACACTTCCTCTAGCAGAAGACTCCAGCTTCTTGCCAGTTTTGGAAGAGTTCCAAGAATTACAGAGTTTTTGGTCATCCTTAAACCATCACAGATTAAGAACACTTCCTCTAGCAGAAGACTCCAGCTTCTTGCCAGTTTTGGAAGAGTTCTAGGAATTGCATTAAGCATTCCAGCGTTGTTGGTCATCCTTAAACCATCACAGATTGAGAACACTTCCTCTAGCAAAAGACTCCAGCTTCTTGCCAGTTTTGGAAGAGTTCCGGGAACTGCACTAAGCGTTCCAGTGTTGGTGGTCATCCTTAAACCACCGCCCTTTTTTTACCAACATCTCATAGAGCACATTCAGCCTAGTGCTGCCATGCATTTTTGCACATTTTGTATTACAGCTCTCTTCTTGGACTCATACATAACCCTTCGGATTAAGGGGGGGAATGTTGGACACCTAATCCTAAAGGGTTAGTGTGGAAGCCGAAAAGACTAAGAAGTCCAAGAGACCTTGGGATCTGAAACCCAAGAGTCACAACATTGTATTATAAATGTACATCTCCTATTAATAAAAAAAATGAACTCACTGATTTATCTTTCATATATTTTGTGTTGTCCATGTGAGTTTAACAAAGGAGAAAACAGAAAAGTCGGAAACCAATGATGAAAAGCGCAAACCTCGATATCCTTGTCTTATTTGTGAAGAGGATCATTTTACAAGAGATTGCCCTCATCGGGCCGCGGTTGTAAAAATCGTCAAGGGTTCCCCAACTCCTGCTGTTTTGAAAGATCCATTTCCGAAGCAGGAGAGTAAGATGATAGGTTCTTCCTCGAATGCCAGTGAAGAACCCATATTGATGATGTCTCATGTGAGGATTGCGACTCGATCGCAAGATTATGGTAGTAAAAGTCCTGTTGATGGCAAGGAAGCAGAATCTTCTCATTCAAATCCATCAACCTCAGCTCTCGGTTCCGATCCACTACAGATCGAGAAACCTAACCCGGACTTAGTAATCAAACCGCCCGCCAAGGGTGTACTTCGAAGGTCTGCTTTTAATCCACATGCGAGAGCGGCCCAGAATTATAACATTGTTGAGGATTTAGCTGTTTCACCCTCAGCAATGTCGGCTTTAGAAGTGCTGCAATCATGCCCAGCACAGCGAAAATTACTTTTGTCGGCTATAGGAGCTGTTGATGTTCAGGACCCGAACATAATAATCTTTGATCTAGAAAATAGTACACCGCGTTTGCCTCATCAGATGGCTTTCCAGATCCCAGTGATAGTAAAAAACAGGCCTATTCATCGGACTGTAATTGATGAGGGAGCTTCCACGTGTATTATGTCGATTCAGTGTTGGAGATCGCTTGGTTCTCCTTCACTGAACCAATCCCCGACCACCCTTAAGGCCTTTGATGGCCGTGGGTTCCATCCGTTTGGCATTCTATAGGATTTGCCTATAGGGGTTGAAGGAAAAACCGTTAGTCTGGATGTGGAGGTGGTTGATGCCCCTCTAGACTACAACCTTCTCTTGGGTCGAAGTTGGTCTTACGCTATGACAGCGGTCGTTTCATCGGTCTTCAGAGTAATAAAGTTTCCATATAATGGCAAGATCGTAACAATAGACCAGCTGGCTTACTTTTCATCCGACCCAGCCCCTTCAGAGAGTATCCAGTATGTCGGTAAAACGACTATCCCTTATAAGGATGTTGGCGTAGGATTAGTTAAAGATTCCGGTTTACTGGGAACTTTTCGTTTTCCTCCAATCAACGCAGACCCTTCATTCGCATTCATTCATATGATTACATCAGATACTATTATTTACGATGATCCTTGGATTGTCCCATCTGAATCTGAGATAGACTCATTCGGTGATGCTATGCCTTTGAGTCCATATGAAATTGCTTATGAATCCGTGCAGTCTTTTACCGACCCGCGTTCAACCCAAATCAACCAAATGAATGTGGTCGGTGAGGAATCACTTTTCACATCAACCTCAGAATGGATAGCATTTCCCGAAGTCGTGTCATCTGACGAGCAACTTCACGAAATCCTAAGTGTAGACGATCTACCATGGGAAGATCTCCATCATAGATCTTCATTTTTACCTGAGGGTGATGGCTTTGAAAATGATTTTTCATCAATCTTTACGGCTGAATATGTCAAGGACGCTCAGAATCCCATGAAACATCCTGATTCAGAGTTGAATTTGGGAAACATTTCCAAAACTATTGCCATTGACATTTCAGTCAAAACTGGAATTGTTGAGAACATTCATATAGGTGCCTCGTGTACGGATGACGAAATTCAAACATACAAGGCCCTATTTCAAGAATTTCACGACGTGTTTGCCTGGTCCTATGAGGAAATGCCAGGAATCGATCCCTCCGTTGTTGTTCATGAGATCAAGACTTACCCGGACGCTAAACCCTTTTGGCAACGTCTGTGTCAGATACACCCTCGGAAAGCGGCTGCAATTAAAGCAGAAGTTGAGAAGCTGTTGAAAGCAGGTTTCATTTATCCGATCCCGTTAACGGATTGGGTATCGAATATTGTTCCGGTTAACAAAAAACAGCGAACAATAAGAATATGCATCGACTATAGGGATATCAATCGTGCTTGTCCCAAGGACAACTATCCAACACCCTATATCGATCAAATAATTGATGATTGTGCCGGTAGTGAAATATTTTCCTTTATGGATAGTTTTTCCGGTTACACCCAAATCAATATTCTACCTGCCGATCAACCAAAAACGGCTTTCATTTGTCCATGGGGGACATTTGCTTATTGAAAATTACCTTTTGGGCTGAAGAATGCCGGAGCCACTTTTCAAAGGGCAATGTCTTATGCATTTCATGACATCAAACACATTGTGCAACCGTATCTCGATGATTTGCCCGCTCACTCCTCACATCGAGCTGATCACCTTGTCCATTTACGAGCAATTTTTATGAGGTGTAGGCATTATCGTATACGGTTGAACCCACACAAATGTGTCTTCTGCATAGAAGTGGGACGATTGCTGGGATTTGTAGTTTCAAAAGCCAGCATTTGCGTCGATCCCTCGAAGGTAGAAGCTATCATCAAATTGCCTCCTCCTTCGAGTCTTCACCAACTCCAAAGTTTGCAGGGGAAAGCAAAATTTTTACGCCGATTCATTCCTAACTACGCCGAGGTTACAAAAGGTTTTACGCGGTTGTTGAAACAAAACGTTCAATTTACTTGGGATGAGATAGCTCAGCAATCTTTTGATGCACTTAAACACGCGTTGACCCATGCACCGTTGTTGCATCCTCCCAACTACAACCAAGATTACTTTTTGTACCTCGCTGCCTCTCATTCCACTATTGGAATGGTGTTAGTTCAGGAAGACGAAGTCGGAACAAAACATGTGATATATTATCTTAGTAGGACGTTAAATCCCACTGAGCTAAAATATTCGCATGTGGAGAAATTGGCCCTGGCAGCCGTTCAAGCTGTCCAGCGTTTTCGTCACTACATTCTTCTCCGGAAAACTACAGTCATTTCGGATTGCAACCCTATGATCTATATTTTGACTAAACAATTGCTAGGGGGCAAGTACTCCAAATGGATTTTTATCCTGCAGGAGTTCGACTTGGAATTTGAGAAGTCCAAGTCTAAGAAATCTTTAGTTTTTGCAGAGTTGATGTGTGATTTTGATCCGGATTTAAACAGGAACGCAATAGATTACAGAGATAACCATAAATACAGAGATGCGATAACCATAAATACAGAGATGCAGCGGAAATAATACTTCATTTCATTACTGTAAAATACTGAAATATGCTTACAAATAGAAATAACCCAGCTAGGGCGATTGTAGCTTATCTCTGAGAAGAGATGTGTCGGCTACATGCCTTTGAACTGTTTCGAACTGTATTACAATGAGGCTCGAAGGCCTATTTATTGTTGAGAAACAATGGAAAACCCTTCACATCCCGAAACCTAACCCTAGAAGATGAAACGCCAAATTGTGGGCCCCGTTTGGGTAAATTGGTACATCAATTTCCCGGGGTCGTAACTTTGGCATATGATCTCCGTTTGACGCGTACGATAGCTCGTTAGAAAGATCTATCCGAGTACTACCACTTTGGGAGGCAACATGGGTCCATGGACCCATGTTGCCCCAGAATCCCAAAAAAACATCGTTTAGGGCCTCAAAACGGCTCCGGAAGTTCAGGACCCGAAAAACTGCTAAAAATAGTAAACTGTGCTGCAATTTAGGAAACTGAAAAGACTGAAATAGACAGTTGTGGGGGTCCAAATGGGATAGGTGGGTGGCCACCAACATCCACCTGGATCATTCCTCCCCCCTTAGGAAGCAATGGTCCCCATTGCGTTGAGTTCCTCCATCTGCTGAACTTGTCCTGCAATCTCTGATGTGTCCAGTGATGGTGGGAAGCATGGTCGACGATGGTCCACATTGAATACTCGGTGCAAGAAAAGGAATGGAGGAATGCTGTGCTTCGAAGCATTGTTTCCCGTAGCCCTGGTACTGGTGTAAGGGCCATGTCGGAGTTGCCTGAGTTTCTGATGGGTTCTGGTAAGGCATTCTCTTTGCAGATGTAACCAAACTTTGTCGCCCACCTGAAACTTGTGTGGTACCCCTGTGGGTGAGGAGAAGTTGTTCCTGTGTTCTGTCATGACCGTATCCCTTTGCTGCTGCTGCTGCGTGGAGGAACCCTTTGCAGGGGTCATGGATGTAGCAACGATCTTCCCCTTACTTTGGGAGTGAACCAGACAGATGAATTTCCTGGTCTGTGATATGAGCTTGCTGCCTTTCTTGGTAGTGATCAAAGATGTGGCGGTAGGTGGGGCTACCTCCGGTATCCTGTATAATGAGTTATTTAAAGAAATAATGACAGCACGAGGCCTTGACTCATACACAGCATGTCGCCTCCACAAGTATGGTTGGCCTAATAATACATCGCAAACATCCAGAGGTGTAACATCACACAATACCTCGTCTGTGAAGGGCTTGATTTTGTAGGGAAGGCGGCATTGCTGGCGAACTTTCAGATCTCGTCCTTCATGAAGCCACCCGATACTGTATGGCTGTGGGTGTGGTGTAGTCGGTAGGCCCAACCGCTTCAAGACCTCTGCTGAAACGAGGTTCTTTTGGCTGCCACTGTCGACAATGAATTGTAGCGGCGAACCCTTCACCCACATCTGTGAGTGGAAAAGACGCTCCCCCTCCTCTGGATCTTCGAGCTCATTTTTCTTGATCTTGGCAGTGGCAACAGTGGCACTGGGATCTGCATCAATGATCTGCTTCCCTTTGCCATTCCCCTTATCGAGTTCTGGCTCAGGGTCGGAACATGCATCTGATTCAGAAGCCTTCAACTCGGCCACCAGCGACTGCTTGGTCCGACACTCACTTGTGTTATGAGTGGGACTCTTGTGGAACTCACACCACTTTCCTGTGTCCTTCTTCGGCTTCATGGTGTTGTTCTTTTCTTGCGGCTTCGATGGGTTGTCTTGGGTCACCCTGCCTTGGCTTTGTCCTTTGGGCTTTGGATTTGCAGATCCAAAGTCTCGCTTCTTCTGTTTGAACTTTTGCTCGATTTTGACAGCGTATCGGTATGTTGTGCCGAGTGAGGAGATGTTCAAGAACACCATCTCTTCCTGGATGTATTTGTGCAGGTAGCCACGGTATTTGAGTACCAGATGCAACTCAGAATCTTTGATACCCAACTGTGTGCGAAGGGTATGAAAAATGTTTGTGAACTCTGGCACATCTTGGTCTCGTCCCTGCCGCAATGTGGTCCATTTGATGTATTTGTCCTCATAGCTTCCGACAGGGTAGTATTGCTCCTTGATGGCATCCCTGAAGTCATTCCAAGTGGGTGCGGCTGAAAATAGTGAGCCTGTACTTTCATCCTTCTGCTCGCAGTAGGTTTCCCACCAATCCTTGACGTGGGGGGCTGCTTTGAGAAGAGCAAAAACAATCTTTTCCCGACTTGAAAATTCGTGAACAGAAAAATACCCATCTAGCAGATTTAACCATTTATCTACGGCATCTGCGTCTATTTGACCCTCGAAGATGGGAATTTCAAAATTAACTTGTACCTTGAAGGGTGTGGCATTTCCAGAGTCGCTGTTGGAAGCCGATGCGTCGCCTCTGGGTAGCCGCTGAAGAATCTGCGCAAAGCTATCCATCATCGCGTTCCTTTGCCGCTCGAGCGCTTCTTCGAGCAAGATTTTGATAGGATCTCCTGCCCCCTCGTCTTTCTTCTCATCCGCCATGGGAGGCCGTCGGGATTTTGCGAGGCTGGTCTTGCAAAGGTTCGACCAGTTCAAGCCCTAACTCCTTATATCCCGACCTCGTTGGGGACATGCAAAGAAAAACAGAGAAAAAGCAGACCGCTCTGATACCACTGATCCGGATTTAAACAGGAACGCAATAGATTACAGAGATAACCATAAATACAGAGATGCGATAACCATAAATATAGAGATGCAGCGGAAATAATACTTCATTTCATTACTGTAAAATACTGAAATATGCTTACAAATAGAAATAACCCAGCTAGGGCGATTGTAGCTTATCTCTGAGAAGAGATGTGTCGGCTACATGCCTCTGAACTGTTTCGAACTGTATTACAATGAGGCTCGAAGGCCTATTTATTGTTGAGAAACAATGGAAAACCCTTCACATCCCGAAACCTAACCCTAGAAGATGAAACGCCAAATTGTGGGCCCCGTTTGGGTAAATTGGTACATCAATTTCCCGGGGTCGTAACTTTGGCATATGATCTCCGTTTGACGCGTACGATAGCTCGTTAGAAAGATCTATCCGAGTACTACCACTTTGGGAGGCAACATAGGTCCATGGACCCATGTTGCCCCAGAATCCCAAAAAACGTCGTTTAGGGCCTCAAAACGGCTCCGGAAGTTCAGGACCCGAAAAACTGCTAAAAATAGTAAACTGTGCTGCAATTTAGGAAACTGAAAAGACTGAAATAGACAGTTGTGGGGGTCCAAATGGGATAGGTGGGTGGCCACCAACATCCACCTGGATCAGATTTCCCGCGTGCTGACACAGAAACTGTGGCAGAGGAGCCCATTGCGGACGAATCTCTGTTTCTCATCAGCACTTTAGATACGTGGTATGGGGATATAATTGTCTATCTCCAAACCCAATCCTTTTGGCTTGAAGCTTCAAAGTCGGAACGTCGGAAAATTCGATTCCAGTCCCAACAGTACAAAATTATTGGAGATACTCTATATCGCCGTGGGGCAGACTTGGTTTTCCGACGTTGCTTAACTCACGAAGAGGCAGAACGGGTTCTGAATGACTGTCACTCTGGAGCGTGTGTGGGTATGCCACAGCTCAGAAGGTGTTGCGTGCTGGCTACTTCTGGCCGTCCATGTTTAAAGATTGTATCATTGCGGTCCGAAAATGCCACAACTGTCAAGTGTTTGATCACAAGATGCGCGCACCACCAACTCCTCTCCACCCTATAATTGTCGTTGGTCCTTTTGCCAAATGGGGTATCGACTTTATTACATGTAACCCTCACTCGGTCGGGGGGCATGCGTATATCATCCTTGCAGTTGATTATTTTACTAAGTGGGCCGAGGCGATGCCTACATTCGAGGCAGACGGCAAGACAGCTGCAGTTTTCGTATTCAATCATATCATTGCTAGGTTTGGTGTCCCACAAGCGATAATCACTGACCATGGGCGCCATTTTCGAAACATTATGATGACAGAACTTACAGGCCAGCTTGGTTTGCGTCACGATAGCTCAACTCCTTATTATCCACAAGCCAGCGGTCTAGTTGAGTCCATCAACAAAGTTTTGGTTATCATGATCCGACGAATCATTGGGATTCATCGGTCGAATTGGCACAACATGTTATTTTCTGCGCTTTGGGCATATCGAACTTCAGTGAAAACATCAACAGGGTTCACTCCTTTCCAACTAGTTTATGGTTTGGAAGCAATGCTGCCCATTGAATGCGAAATCCCGTCACTTCAAATGGCTGTCGAATTACTTCCAGCTACTTCCGAAGAGGAGAAGCGTTTATTGTACTTAGCTCAATTAGATGAGACTCGACGTGACGCCGCATTGGCAATCGAGACTCACGCAAAACGTATGAAAGCTCAGTATGATCGAAATGTGACCCCTCGAAGTTTTTCGGAAGGAGACCTAGTGCTATTATATGATCAAGCTAACGATAAACTAGGTGATGGGAAATTCGTTCCTATGTGGCATGGGCCCTACATTGTCAAGCGAAAGCTGGCAAAAGGGGCCTATGAGCTGGTAGATTTTGATGGGGACTCTTTGGGTAAACCCAGAAATGGACTTTACCTAAAGAGGTATTATGCTTAAATGATGGGTATGGAGATTTTAGTTAGGTTAGGTTTTTCTTTCTAACTGGTGTGTTTGTTAGTTTAGACAGTGTGCTTAGCTTAGAAAGTGTGTTTTTCGTCGTTATTCTGGCTTATCTTGGTTTTACTCTTGATATTGCAGATGTCGATGCCTCTCCAAACGTACATTGGATTCGCTGATGGTGCTTGTCGTAGTACACGGAATATCTCTTCCGCAGCTTGGGTTATCTATTCGCCCTCTGACGAGTTAGTTTCTATGCATGGGGTGAGCCTCGGTCAAACAACAAACAACATTGCAGAATACAGTGCAGTGATTGAGTTATTATATGAATCTATTTCATTTGGGATTCGGAGTTTGATAGTGAGGTTAGATTCTGAACTCATTGTATTACAGCTTAATAGAGTTTATGCCATTAGAAATCCTGTGTTATTAAGATTGTTTTTGAGGGTGCGTCTCTTGGAACGTGAATTTTATTACATTGAATATCAGCATATTCCAAGGTCATTAAATACATTAGCAGATGCAATTGCTTCTCGAATGTTAGACAGACATTTGCGATAATCATACATGTAAATTTGAAAACATTTCATCACACATGTTTAACAAGATAAGCCGGTAATAATGATATATATATAGATAGGAGTGTGTCAAAAAATATACATCGTCTTCGATCATAGGTTGAAAAAAACCTTATGATCGGCAAAAATGATAAGTACAAAAAAACAAAATGTCACATGTGTCTACAAAAGTGACCGTCCAATCACTGGTGGTGCTCCCTATACGACACCACTGCACGCGCTACCCTACACAAGAACCTCCTAAAAGGTCCTGGGACTGCGACCACATAGCGCTGAAGTCTGATAGGAATATCGTCTATAGTCGTCTCTGGTATGTCTGCCGTAAGACGCTCTAGGTCCTGTTCCAACTCAGCTAAGGTCTCTGCGGCTGCATCCTGTGGGGCCGGTGCTGGTGCAACTGGTACTCTCCTCTCGAAAGGCCGGAGATTGGCTGGACGCCGTGGGCCTACATCTGCATTTTGAAAATTTTTACTGTCAGTTTTAAGACGATATATAAAAAAAAAAAAAAAAAAAAAAAAAAAAAAAAAAAAAAAAAACTTGTGAAAAATGAAGTACCTCTGTCGTCCCATTTTTCTCCCTGTGGAAGAACCATGTTCGGATCACCGCGAAAATCCACTCCGGCATAAGGAAAATCCTGGATCGCAAAGACCTGGTCCTCCAACCAGTGAAAGTAACCCGCAGGAAATCGGACAACTCCCGCTCCCTCATCAGGATGTCGGGCCATCACCGCAACCCATCGCATCAACTTTGGCTCCCGAGGAGGCCCAACCTCAACAGTGAGATGCTGCGGGATCAACATCGGAACTCTCTCTAGGGTGAAGCTCACAACTAAAGGCCCATACCCAAAAGTCTTTAATTGCCCGTTTTTTTTCCTAGTCAGTTGGCCCTTCATATTGGCCGACACAGCATCGCACCAGTTGAAAATGGTGCCTCGGAAGCAATCAATCGCCATCCGCATTTGGGACCCGGTGGAAATGTGCAAAGCGGCTGCGCCGCAGAGTCTGGTAACTATAAAGGCATTTACCATAAGTTTGGGCCAGGATATGTATTTGATTTCTATCCCCTTCTCCTGGTTTTGATTATTGCACCACTCTAGCCGGAGACTAGCAAGGGATTGGCCACCCGGCCTAGTCCCGAACAGAGACAATTGCTCGCCCCTATTAAGCAAACCAGTGAGAAAATATATGTCTGAGGGCTCTATCTCGAGCTGGTGCCCTCCGATGTAAAAGCATTGATCCTGAACATTCCACCTTTCAACCAGCCACTCTAAGAATCGCACCTGGGCCCTCATGCCAGGTATGGCCCAGTATTTGTAGAGACCGAATGCCTTTAAAGCATCAATGGAAGGTTGATGACCTATTGCGGCCAAATCGACATCTTCCTGTTCTCTTTCGCGCCAATCAAGCATGGTGGGAAATCTACACACCAGAAAACATTCATTAGAATTCATTAAATAAAAAATTAATGGTTTAGTTTTGAGATTTGAGGTTTTAAAAATGCTTTGCGCGGAGTACGCACCCCGTGTTCAGAAAACAGAGCGTGGGTACGCAGTTGTTCTGAAGGTAGGCTGCGTACTCCTACCATTTTCCCATTAACGAAAATGTTGAGGTACGCAAGTCACCCATGGGGCACCTGCGTACCCCGAAAAGCGGATCTTAAAACCCCAAAGCCCCCAAAAAATCAAACTAGGGCTTAAAATGAAATTCTAAACGGATGAAAACAAAGAGGAGGATTTTGTGAAATACCTGAAAGAGACGGCGCTCGATTCCGACGGTCAGATTCTCCACAAAGTCCACGGGAAGTTTCTTGCCAAAAGCCCTTTTCTCTCCTTCAACAGTAAAATGGTAAAAATGACATGGTAAAAAGTCTTTTTATAGGTTTTTTTGGATAAATGAATGCTAAGTTTGTTTATTTTTCACCATGAAAGGATATTTTTCAATGTATTTTTGCCTATCTTAAACAGGTATGAGTAATGTGTTGTTTTTGTGCAGGACAAAAGGACTTTTAGGGAAAATTGTCATTTTTCACGAACCAAAAACATCAGAGTCATCTTTTAAGCCCTTTTCTGACTCCTAAAACATGAAAAGATCGCCGAGCATTTCTTTTACACTCGTTAAAACGGAATTAAAAGACGGTCCCCTTATAGCCCTTTTCTGACCGTAAAAACAGGAAAAGATTGCCGGGTTTTTGTCGTTTCAAACTCGATATTGGAAATAAAACGACGTGTCCTTGATCGCTTTTTACTTTTCAGGTCAAAGACACTAATCATGAAAGTACTCCTTGGTCGCAAGATCAAGCGGTTCTCCCAGGTATTATTTTATACTTTTTCGGGCTTGGGGGACACAAATTTACGAAAAAGTTCAACCTGGAGTCTTCTTAAGTTTTTCAGACTCTCTAAAATTGAAAAACGCCGAGTTTCTCCTATACTGGACTCGTTAAAATTTCACAGTAAAGGACCTGTTCGATTACAAACAGGAACGGACCACTCCTTCTTAGGGTCCGAATTTAAACTAAGTTGGACTCATCCGAAGGATGAGCTTATAATCAAGCATATGTTATCCTCCTCAAGCTTGTAAAAAATAAAGAGGTACTTGCCAGAAATGGTGGGGGAAAAGAGAGAAGAATGAGCCTATTTGTTATCCTTTGTCTTAGAAGAAACCTTATTACCACTCTTGAACACGACACTTTTCATTCACCTGGGTTGGGAAATCCTTTGTCTTAAAGTTGATTAAACCACTCTGAAAGTCTTCAACCGTTTCTGGGTATTAACTTTGGGTCAATCGTCGCCAAGCCATCTATCGTGTCGTTATGTGTTCAAGAGGTCTCTGCAAATAAACCATTCATATGCAAAATACTTGTCATCCATTTTGACCATCCCTGAGTCAGTCCTTACAACAACATTTCTTCAACTTGAACTATGATTTCGTGTTGTGGGCTTGCCTGCAACGGGTCGCTTTCTATCGACATCAGCACATTATCTAGAGAGATGACTTAGAAATCGTCAGTACCTTGAAGTCCGCATGCATCAATGGTAGATTTCTCGCCTTTGATGACAGTTTACATCATTGACTTTCGATCAAAGGATTCTGTGACATGTTCGACATCAACCCATTCATTCGCATCTCATGGATTGTACTGGGTACTTTGAGAAACATTGACATCACTGGTGGTCTCTCTCACACTTGTTAACAGTTTACATCATTGGCTGGTAATCAAGTGGTTTCTACCATGTTCGACATCGACTCATTTATTCGCATGGATAGAATCGTATCGATTCGGGAAGTATAAATGAAGACCCTGGATCTAGTTTCCACCATCCAGGCTGCGAGGAGTTTTGTATTCATTATATAGTAGACCAACTATAAACAGATGGCTGCGTCCATACTGTGTCTACACAAGTCTATGATTATGATGTACTGCAAAATCATTCCTGTATCAGAGCAGTAGTTAGTTTGCTAGTTAAAGTTTTTGATCTGAGTATGGGAATGCCTACCTCAGCGATGATATCATCTTATATGTGTATTTTGTGTTGAATATTTGCAGGTTCTGACCGGGCTCTCCACAAGACAATCCTTGAAATGATAAAGTAATTCACCCTTCCTAGATGATATAAAACCCTAATCTACTACAGGCTTCGCACTTTAGGGGGCAATCTGTTACACTAAAAAATGTCACCATGACTATTTGCAGTTAGTATGGCTCCATCAACTGTCATACTATCCTCCTTGGCAAGTCTCATGCCTCTACTCTCCATGTCAAACACCAAGAAAGAGAGAAAAGTCATTTAAAGTCAATTATCTCTGGGTACACAGTTTCTCTCAGCCTTACCTGCGTGTACGCAACCCAAGTTCATAATACCTGCGTACTTGTACGCTCTGTATGTAAAGGGGTGGGTGCGTACCCCTGTAAAGGTCAAAAGGCGCGAGTTTCATCTTAAAAAAGTTACTTGTGGTCATTTCTAGAGCATTCTAGAAGCTTGTTTGACGTGTATTGAGCGCCTCCAGATCGTTCATGTATCCCTATGAAAGAGGAACTTATCCCATCAAGAGGGGAGTTATCCCATCCAAAGAGGGGCTTATCCCATTGATGGTGGACCTGATTAACTTCCTCTAGAGCACTATAAATACAGGCATTGGGCTAGAAGGAGGAGAGGTTGAAAGCTGAACATTCCTAAGGGTAGATGCTACTGGAATTAGGACTTCCTTGTAGAAGCTTGTGAGGAGAGATTCCCATCCTTTCTTGTTTCATTTGGAAGTGGGTGAGCTTATCAAAGTAAAGGATAACTCTTGCTAGACCCTGGGAGGGACCTGCACAACACCAAGGCTCAGGTTGTAATGGTTTCTTTTGTTTCCTATTAATACAAATAAGTCCATTCTTCTCAACAATTTGTTATTTATGAATTGTTTCATATACTCCTTGGTCTGTATGTTAAATATGTTTTATTTTATGGGATATTCAGGTGCTATTTAATCGTTTGATTGTTAGTGAATGCAGGTTTCGAAGAGAAGGAGGAGCTCATCCGGATCGACGAGGCTGGACTACTACAATAGCGTTGGACTACAGGTAGGATCTAAACACTTGATTTCTTATATGGTATATGCATATTTAGAGAAGGATTGTTCTTAATTGTCTTGTTTGTCACTAGAAAGCCTTAAGCTTCTAGGGAGGTTGGTTTTGTCCGCAAAATTGACTCTTTCCGCATGACAATAACATTGGTCATATGGCACGTGATTGTAACTTAACATGGGCTCTTACACAAGCTAGAACCATGCAAAAGAAGAAAGTTACACAAGTATGGAGAAGGAAGGAAATATAGTCCGAAAGTCCCTTGAGCTCTCCAGCCAATCTAAGCTTTTTTTAGAAGACTCTGCCAAAAGGAGACGATGCATACAGTTATGGGGAGCCTGTAATTCTTGATCATTATCGCTAAAGCTATTAGTGAATAGGTCCTTATGAAATCCTTGCTAAACTATATTAACAGTCATTTTTTGATGAAGATCATGTTTCAGGAGCCATTTCATGGGCTTCTAAAAAATAGCCTATTGTAGTGTTGTCTACAACAGAAGCAGAATATGTGGCAGCTACAGCAGCAACGTGTCAAGCAATTTGGATGAGAAGGATTTTAAGGAGCTTATGCCAAGAACAAGCAAAAGGAACTGTGATTTTTTGTGACAATAGTTCAGCTATTGAATTATCCAAGAATGTTGTGTTTCATAATAGAACGAAACACATTGACACAAAGTTTCATTACATCAGGGAATTGGTAAACAATGGAGAAATTGTTTTACAACACTGCAGGACTCAGGAGTAGGTTGCAGACATTCTGACCAAACCATTGGGACAGAAAAGCTTTGAATTCTTGAGGAAATTCCAGGGTATGACTGATAACCCAGTAGTTGAAATTAAAGGGGAGTGTTGAAATATAATTTCCATTGCCACTTTATTTTCCAGGAAACCGCCAGTCTTTTCCCACACCGCTTTTCACCAAGCAGTGGTATTCTCCGGAGGGCAACGATAACAATCATCAGCTGACACGTGGTTGGGCAGTTTTGTCAAAGCAGTTTTTCCCGGAGCATAAAGATCGGTATGAAGAGGTCGTGCGATATTGATTGCAACTATCCGATTGATAACAAGGCTGACCATCGTCGATTGAAACCAAAGTTGATGTACAGGCTTGCAGCATATTGCGTGACGTGAAGTGCAATTCTCGTTGACCACTTTATCAGTACAGTAATTAATGAAATTTTTACTCAGGTTGTTGAAAGTAGATGAAGAATTTATTTCATTTTTTTATTTTTCACGGGAGTATGGGATGTAAAAACATATATGCCCTGTTTTATGTTGTTGAATAGGTATGTAGTTTTTAGTTGTGTTGTTGAAATGTAATGCTCAGCAGCGCGAGCTTAGATGAATGAAACTTTTATGCACAGCAGTGCAGAGATTGAAATGAAATGTAATGTTTTTGTTTGTTGAAGAAAACGAAAGGGAGCACGTAGCAGTGTGAATATAATGTTTGTTGTTGTCTGTTGAAAAATGTAAGTGAGGCGCAGCAGCGTGATAGCAAGAAAGAGAAGAAATTTTTTTATGCACAACAGTGCAAGAGTAAAAAGAAGAAGAAGTGAAATCTTTTTCACATAACAGTGAATGTAAGAAATATTTACACACAGCAGTGTAAATTTGTAAGCTGGGATAGAGTAATTGTTCCTAAAGAGTTAGAGAAATGTTGTTCAGTTGAAAAAGAGGGCAAAATGCGTAGCAGAGCGCGAATGTTTTTTTTTGTTGAGAATGTGAAAGGGAAAAACGCAGCAGCGCGTGAATGAAAATCCTTTTACACACAACAGTGTGAAATGTGCAAGTAGAGACAGAGCCTTGTATGTACAACAATGTTTTTATTTTCAGAAGAAACAGAGTATTTGTTTTGTTTTAGAGATAGAGTAATTTCTTAGAAAGACAGTGAAGTTTTTTTTTAACTGCATCTGAAGTAGTCTTGGAGAATCCCTCTGGTAGAGGAAGAATGTTGTAACCACAGTTTTATTAATGAATACAAAAAAAAAAAATTGGTGTGTGTGAAAAGCTCTGTCTTTAGCAAACAAATTTTTGATCCTGTGGCAAAACAAGTATTATCCTCTGTTCAGTTATTTTGTTTGGAATCATCAGAAATTCTCAACAAATAATTCATGGAAACAATCCAAAAGCTACATGGAACACCAAATATTATTGTAAGTGGTAGACATCCAATTTTCACCCGAAAATTGTGGACAAAATTATTTTCTTATTTGGGTACTAAATTGCCTCATAACTCATCTTACCATCCTAACTTTGATGGGAAAATCTAGATTGTGAATAAATTTTTAGAAGGATATCTATGTTTCTTTTCATTAAAAAAAATACAAAATGGATCAAATGGTTTCCCTTAATAGAATGGTGGTACAACACATCCTTCCATACTTCATTAAAAAATGTCACCTATTCTGGAACTTTATGGATATCATCCTCCATTGATCAAATCACCCTTCAAAGGGACTGTAAAAGGCTCAAACAATAAAGGGCCACATCCAACACCAAAAGAGGTTCTCAAACTATTGAAGGAAAACTTGTTTATGGCACAAATAGGATGAAACAACAAACATATCAGCATTGCAATGAAAGGGAATTTGAAGTGGGGGATTTCATATTTATGAGAGCCTTTGCATCTGGTGGTTATGTTATAGCCGTCTATATGGCAGAGATGTTGGGTCACTATATAGACTTGGCGCTAATTCAACAGAAAAAGGCTATGAATATCAATCTTTTACTAAAAGGACCGGGACTGTTACTTAGTCAACTGAATCCACATCGGGATCTGCACTGAACGGATCTTATTCTCGATCATGACGCACTTTCTTTCATAGAGAGGCCTTAAAGCCTACCTACTAAGACCTCAGACTGGCTGGTCATAAAGCGAACTTTGGTCTAGTTTTGAGATTGAGTACCGGCATCGACACCTGGACCGACTAGCGGCTATAAGCAATGACCTTCTGTTGACCTCCCTCCTGGCTATGAGACTTACAATGATCGGCTATTGGATGACCCCCATCTACAACATATAAATAGATGTCCCTCAAGTAGCAAGAGAAGGACAATAAAATATCTCTAAGGTATTATGGCCCCTATAAGGTGTTACAAAGGATTGCAGTTATGGCCTACAAACTGGAGCTAGCTCCATCTTCATGTGTACATCTAGTCTTCCATGTTTCTTGTTGAAAGAATGTACTCATCAATGATAATATCCGATTCAAAAATCTTCTACCAAAGATTAATGAAGAATGGAAAATAATATTAGAAATAACAACAATTTTGGAAACAAGGACAAACTGAATACCACATCAAATGGATGAACCTCCCAGTGGAAGAAGAGACATGGGAAGAGGAACATTTCATGCATAAACACCCAATATTAATTTTTATTTTTAAAGGAACATGTAGTATTTTGTATTATAATGAAAAGTTGGATACAAGCTTAGAAAGCTTACATTCTACATCATGTTCCAAAACACTACTACATTCCATGGCCCACAAAGTAGAGCTTATTACAAAATTTACCTAGTATTCTGAAATAAAACCTACTATAGACTCAAGAAAACACTCCTAGCACTACAAGATATCTACAATACATTAAAAAAACTTCAGATAAAGCGGGACCCAAGGTTGTCTTCTCTTTGTGTTTCCATCCTTAGCTTGGAATTTGAATTATTCATGCAATTATGCGCTTTTTCTACTTCGGATCCTCACTAGTTCCAGCTATGTACGCATAAAACGTTTCTCCAATACTGAACTTTATTTTGAGTTCTTCCATCCTGAGATATAGTACAAACAGTTATGAGTGCATCTATGAATGAACACTCACAAAATTTCTTTGTAGCAATTCGTAATTGGTGGTCATCGGTAGCTAAAAATCCATTCTCTCTTTTTTCTCCATGACTCCCCCATGAATCAGAGTGTGCATCACTCCTTTAACCAACTCTATCAAATTTTCTAGAAAGTAATTCAACTTGGCCAACTCTCCTTCACATGATGCTTCCCCTAGAGCCTACATGTGCAAACCTCACATCTCCTCACAATTGAAGCCAATAAGCACTAACCAACTCTGATCACTGCTATGTTTCCTCAATGATGGCACTGGGCGAGGATGAAATAGAAGAATACCCTTCCATTTAAATCCAAATTTTCTATGGATTTTCCACCCTCGTGCATTGAATTTCCATGCATTTGTATCCATAATTAGATTTTAGAGGATTCGCTGGAATTTCAAGCAACTGATACAAAGAAAGATAAAAAATAATTTCAAGTTATTGAGGCTTGATTGAAAATTAGATGCCATACCTCTAATCACTTGAATTATTGCCATTCCTTTTTAGAGGGAGAAATGAAATTGCCACTCATACCTTGTTGAGGCAATGCTCAACTACAAGATGGAGAAATAACAAAAGAAGGACCTCCATCCTATCTTTCCCTGGAAAAGGAGTTAATGCCAACCAAAGTTCCATTACCAAGCTCATATTACGGACCACCTTTTGCATATAAATCTTATTTATGTAGTCATCTTTCAGCATGAGAGTCGGATCCATTATTATTTTGCTTAAGTGTATTTCAATAAGGATGATACTATAGTATTTCCTTTTATTTTCATGGTAGATGTGAGATCAATGTTACCATTTGATTCACTTGTACAACCCCTTAAGCCAAGTTGGCCCCTATATTAAGCATAGAATCGACTTTAATATTCAATTGTCTTAAGATGCGAAAGAAATAAATTTGTTCAAATTACAGAGATAGTAAGATTATCCTTTGGAAAGTCGGAGGGAAATCTAAATTCAGTGCATCCCTTGGTTTCCTCACTTGACGAATTACTATTGTTATGTTCCTATACCAATAGGTGTCATAATTTATGATTGACTTAGTTTATCTCTGAAATATGTACATACCTTTTCTTTCTGCAAATGTTTTCCATATTTGTAAAAAATCAAAAAAATAAAAAAAATGTAAAGAGGGTATGTCCTAAAAGAAAGATCAAAGGACAAAAAAAAGAAATAAAGAAAAGGTCAAAAAAAAGATGAAAAATATGAACCCCAAAGAAAAAAGACCATGAAAGTGTGCAAGTCCAAATGCCACTACTATTTTACTTTCTGTACAATAATGATTGTGTGCAAAGTGTTGTTATGCCACAATCCATGGTAACCAAACAGTTTAATCTTGGTTATTCCATGTTTTCAATTTCATGCTTAGAGATAGAGAATAAAATCTGACCAAACTGTTTAATCTTGGAAGATAAGTAGATAGGTAGAGTAAATAAAGGAGCTCAATAGTTTAATCTGAGCCCTTGGATGTAATAAGGATAGACTTAGATAGATTTCCATTGTAAAAGAAAAGAAAAGTTTCATAAGGGTTTGCCAGCTTAAGTGCACCCTAATAAAGAGTAGAAAAAATGGTAGGATGTGTAAGTGGGTAAGTAGATGAATGGTTGCAGAATGGTGTATGATGAATGATTAGTTGAAGCTCATATCATTTACTTTCATCATCATATTACTTTGAAAACATGGATAACAGAAACATTTACAAAGTCAAGTTATTAATTCCCTCATCTGCTTTTACCCCTAATGTCACTAAATTCCCACAAATAACAATCAAAGCACCAAACACCTTAATCCAAAGGGGCTCAGAGCATTTCTCTGACTTTTGGAGGGACCAGACCCTCAGCCCAATGATTTACAGGTTCCAAATGCTAACTCATCAACATTCACTCCTCCATAATTCATCCATTTCATTTAAAAAATCCCTTTTCCTAAGGTGAAATCGTTATTTTCCTAGGGAAAGTAATTAACCTGTTGAGGGCCCCGAGGTCGGGTCAACAACAAGGGGGATACCCACCCGGTCCGGAACCTAGTTAGCGGCTCCTTGCCCGTTTGGAGTAGCGGGTCCGACTAGGGATAACGGGACCAGTTTCCCGATGTATGGGATGTGTATGTGTGTGTATGTGGAATTTTAGTAGGTTACTTCTAAGAAACGTTCTAAAAGACTACTGTAAATTTATCTTACAAACTTGAGCCTAAATTACCATAATCAAATGAAAACAACACACAGAATTTACATTAACCCGGGATGTTTCTTTTTTGTCATGCGATCTAGAGGATTTCTAACAGCAGCTGGTAATAAAGATCATTCAACTGATATCAGAATACAAATCAATAAAGATAAACCATTCTGCATAAGAAGTTAGACAGAGCGGTTGTGAACAACACATCGCATAATCAAATCATTCGCATATTAAACATGAATAGACAAATCCACCGTACAGAAGTGCCAAATGATAACTTATATATTCATACATTAACATGCAAACAATATCAGCTGTATATCGTTTTAAGAATACAAGCAGAAATTAATCAAGAGATAAAAGTACCATTGATGACTAATTCTTACCCATAGACTTCAAACAATAACGATCTACCTCTACTTGCTTCTAACATCTACCAAGAGTACAGAAGTGCAACATCAGTAGCAGACATAAGAATGCAAACATAAATAAATCACGATCCTTCCATTCATCAAAACCTCCTCTGAGGGTGCAGAAGTGCATGTTCTGAGGACAAGTTTTTGACAAATATCTGGACCCTTCTCCAATGCAATGAGAAGGGTTGAAATACTACTATCTAATCCTAATAATAGTATTATTACAAAATTTTAGGATACGGCTCTCAAATGACCGTCCTTTTTCTAATTCTGTAAAACAAAAAGAAAAACAACTTTCTAAATTGAAATTACTTCTTAATCTGGTCTCTGAAATTGCAGTTTTCAAGCATGGGCTTGAGAAGAGTCGGTTGGCCGACTTCTGTGCTTAACTGGGCTGTGAAAACGGCATCCATAAGAGCTGGCGCTACTTTCTCGGCCGCGTTCATGATACACCTTACTATCATGCATTGGCTGTGGGGCTTAACTAAGTAAGTCCAGTAACTTTCCCAGTTTAGCCTCGATAATGCCCGGATTGTCTCCCCATTTGCCTGTGCTTTCTGCTTCCATTCAGCCTCCAGTTGCGATGCGATTGGTAGGTACCCCGGAGTGGATTCTGAAACTAAGTTGGCTCTGTGTAAATTTTCATTTACACAGTCGATAAGTATGTTCGCCTGTGTAGCCGCTGACTCTGCTGTCTGCTCCGCCTGTGTGATTTGCTCGTCCCACTTGTTAAAGAGCAGTTCTTTATGATGTTCATTAATCTTGGGTGCCCCTGCTCTTTTCCCTTCCTCGTCATTTTGCCAAGCCAGATACTCTATTACTCTTTTGTTGGCCTGGTCATAGTCGTTCCGCAATTCCACCACCTGGCTGGTGATCTTGTCGCTTATTTCACAAAACTCCCTCCACTGTGATATTTTGTGCACCATTTCCTCCTGTTGCTGTGACAATTGGTCGTTCAAGCCGATGGACTCTGAAATAAACTCTATCAGCTTGGGTTCATCCTTATGCATTTCTTGCACCGTCTGCATCTGTTTTTCTTTTTCTTCAATACTTCTTTGGTGGCTCACCTGCATCTGGCGAAAGCTTTCTTGTAACTCTTCAAGCTGCTTGGAGGCTTCAGCGTTCTCATTAGCTTGTCGCAACTGTTGTTGCAGCAGTTGTATTTGACTTTCACGTTCTTTTAGAAGCTGTTGAACTTCAGAGGCCTTGTCGATAGTTGCAGAAGCATATGCTCCCGCAATTTGAGACAATTTCGTGAGATTTTCTGTTGGATTGTTATTCGGGTCTTTCCACAAGACATCTAGGTGTTCAGCATTCTGAGCCAGTGCATTTTCAAGCTTCCTTTTCTTTCTTTGTCTCCTCACAACTGCCTTGTGCTGTGGACTGTAAAATACGTCCAGTGGAGGGATTTCTTCTACGTCGAGTAGAAGTTCTGAGGATGGAGCGATAGGGAGATGCTTTGTCTCTACGGTACCACTGACTATGGTTGAGAAGACCTCTTGCACCACCTGAGTATTTCTCACAGGTGTTTGAGGGACTTGGCCTTCAAGATTTATCAGTTCATTGAAGGTCTCCCATTCTTTATCTAGTTCTGCTATAACCAAAGGTGCTTCAGTGACGGGAGGGGGAATTCCTCTTGGTGGCGAGACGGCAACTTGCTGCTGAGCCATCGAACTTGACTGAGTCGTGTCTTTGATTGTTTCTTCGTTCTTGTCTTATTTGTGGACAGACTCTTCAGGATCTGGAGATATTTCTTTTACGGCACTGGAATCAGATTTGGAGGCGTTGGAGTGTTCACTGAGGCTGACGCTCGGAGTTGGTTCTCTGGTGGCCACTTGCAGTCTTTCCAGGGGAATGTTAGCCAGCCTTCTTTCTCTATACAACTTGAATTTTTGGAGGTTGTCTGGGGACAACCTTGATTGAGCTTCTTGCAAAACTTCTTTGATCGAGTTCTTACTCTGAAAGAGGTCGTCAAACGGATCTTTCTGTCCAGAGAACACACTTATCCTGACGCTAGTTGTAAATTCCTGGGCGACTTTATTTGGGTCGAATGGCCTTGGTGGGAGTTTAAATAGTTGGAGACACGTCACATTCTCCACCTCACCAAAATCGTGTCCCACATCGAATAAAGAGAAGGCCCCACATGTGACGGGGAATGGAGGCCAAATGGCCTTCTTTTTGTTCTTTAGGTCCTTAGTTAAACCACCTTCAAAACAAGTCTGATAAGCGATCTCTCGGGCTAACAATTTATCTGGGATGTACAAGGGTAGGACATGAGGAGGTACTGTGCTTCCAAAAACTCGAATGTAGGTAAACCCTTCTTCTCCAAACCATCTTGCTACGGAGGTGATGTCGTTTTGTGCTTCGGGAGAGCATCTCGGAGGGTCTTTATCATATATCATTCTATGGATGGGCAGTATGAGCCCGTGGCAAATCTGGTAAAAATGGGGGGCAAACTGAGAATCCCACAAGACTTTATGGTAGACATAAATGGGCAATGGGTCCTAGGTAGTCCATTGCCAGCCCATAGTGGGGAATTTAGACACATAACAGATAGAGTCCATTATGTAGGCAGACATATAAAAAGGGGGATAAAACCTTTGGGAGAAGGATCTTTTAGAACGATAGTAAAGAATGGCCGTGTATAGAGTGTCAGAAAGGATTTTGGCCCAATCTATTACCTCGGAGTTAGTCGCAGCATCAATTAACGACAGCCATTCAGATGGAAATTTATTGATATCAGGCTTACCGAATAGCCTACAGAGCATGGCTGCAGCAAAACAATACGGAGAAGTAAGGGAACCGGTGCTATACATACCGTTCTTATCTTTCTTCAGTGGTTCATCCCTTTTCGACCATTCTTTGGTAGTGTTTGATAGGTTCGGATTCTCTGCTGCAAACTTCCTAACAAAATCTGCATTGTAGATTGTTTGAGGTTCGGGAAGGTGATACATGAGCTTCAGGTCTTGAGCCGCGAACGATCCTACGAGCCCATGTCCTTTGACTTTGAATTGCCTATGATGCAGCTCTGCGTCATCTAAAATCCACTTGATCATGTCCGTATACGGTAGGATCTTCGGCCTTGATGCTATTCTGTGGAGGAAAGAGCACGCTAGATCTTCCAGGGATGCTTCTGAAGAGCGTGATGCATCTGCGACAGCAGCAGTTGCCTTGATTATTCTAGGGTTCTCTTCCTCCAACAGTCTATACATGCCTTCCCATGTGGAAATTCCTGCATCTTTATTGCATGCGGTATCTGTGTAAAGGGGCGCTATCTCCTTGGTCTTTTCTCTTGTTTCTGAGCTCTGAGCTTTGTTCTTCTTCCCCATCTTGCTTATCGTTTCTGTTTGATTTTTGCCTTCGCACTTCGCTCCTGCAGGTTATGAGAGAAATGGAAAGATTGATCAAAAAGGTGATGGGAGAGTTTTGAATGCAAGAGATAAATCAGATACGCCACCTTACGTGAAGTAAATCCGCATTAAGGCACGCGTCTTTATGCCACTTAATAACTGACAACTAATTCATTACTACCATTAAAAGCGCAATAATTTCCAAGTCAGGTTATAGTAAGTGGATTTTCTTTGGGTGGTGTGCCCGAAGGAGTCGTATCAAGGTGCTTTTATGACTTGCCAACGCATCCTGCATGCCGCGCGATCGCAAACGGTAGCGATCGCAATATCGCATATCGTAGCATCGCAACATCGCAACATCGCGGATCGCAATGGTTCAATGTTTGCTAACGTACCCCGCCTCATTTCTGCGATGTGCGATCGGACTCGTAAGCTTTTGTCTATGGATGTTAACGTATTGCGATGCGACGTGGTTTATCAATGCCGAGATGATGTGCATATTGGCCTTTAGAAGGGAAATGCGGGCGTTTCTTACCCTTTCGTGCTGCGACCTTGAAGATTTGCTTTTATGAACACAGGTTTAGGCTTAAGTTGTCCAAGAAACCTTTCCTAAGCTGATGCTTGCAATTTCAAAAGAAATCTTTATTATTATTATTTTTCTTTTTTGAAATGTAACTAAGGGTCCCCATTCATTCTAGCATCGTGGTCGATACTAGTTTGAACAAAGGGGGGGGTTGTTGCTGGCCACAACATAACCTTATATAAAACCCCCTTTTTTTCCCACAAAAACCCACAACATGCATCTAAGCCTAAGTTAGAAATGTTTAAATGTGGAAATGTAATATATTTCGAAACATTTTACTTAGCATATTCTCATGTCCACATCTATTTCATATTAACATAATTTACTATAGTTAGCTCCCGCAAAATACACTTCATCTCCTATGTATTATTAAAATCCCTTATTCTAAATATCTTGCCTTGGTTTGAAATATAAACCATAAATAAAGGAATAATTCGATAGATTGATTAATTGATAGATTAATTAATCTATCTGCGATCAAATTAAGACATATAACCCTCTGTTGCATAAAAAGAATTAGTTAATCAACCTGTGATTAATTAAGAACCTTCCTCCAATTGCTTCACTCCCGACGTCATTAATCTCCCTAATCCGCAATTACTACCCCGTCGGGCCCCTCCATTAAATCTCGATCAAGTCCCTTCCCCGACCACCGTATGATCTGACACCTTCAGATCTAATGGCTGACGCTCATATTGGGCGGCCCTCGATGCCGAACTTTACCTACTCGATATGAGTGGTTTCACTATTCACCCCACCGCTACGTGTCACCCGATGAATGGCATCGGGTGGACCTCTCCCAATACTACTACACCCTCATAAGTGGTGTGATAGATTTCGCTTACCGCCCCCACTTACCACCCTTGCTAAATGACAAAATGTCCCATCCGTTAACTGGCACCAACTGTCGTTTTCATTATACCCGCCAAAACATTGACTTTTCCAAATAAAAACAAAAATACTCATTATTTTGTCTTACCAAGAAAAGAACCTTCTGTTCTCCATGCACACTCAGAGTACGTTCGAGCCGTCACCCTACATCCAACCATCAACTTTCAGAAGCTGTTGAATTCCAGATTGCCATTGCAGACCCGTGCGCTCCTTTCAAACAATGCACGAGAGCCATTAGTCCCTTTATCCGACCATAACTAGGTATTTACCCGTTTTACTGAGAAACCCTATTTTCATATTCAACCTAGACTAAATTGCTGTGAAAATCAAGTAATTTAGTGATAGTAAGTTGTTTGACAGTCTAGAGACTCCCTGAAACGACCCAATTCTTCACAAAATCCTTGGAATTCCCTACCCTCGTGCTTGAATCCAAAAGAACCAAGGATAGACGCTACAGTTGCCTTGGATATCAGGCCAATTACCACTCCCCACAGATATTTAGACCATCTTCCCCTGGCTGACAATGATTTCCAAATAAAAGAACTCATGTTTGATAAAACCCCTTTGAAATTACATTGCAAATACCGGGATATCTACTTAAACCATGCAGATAAGATAGGTCTCTGGGAGTCAAACCTACCCAAATATCAATTCCCAAGTGTTCACGTCTTTCTGGAAATTATTCATTACTGCCATACAAATTATGACCCAGTTTTAAAAGCCGCAATGTCCTCAGAACAAAAAATCATTTTCACCATTATAGCTGAGTCCATAAACGAGATGTTATAGCTGCAGCCTGGTCAAGACCTCACCCCCCTGTCCATTCCCAATTTACTTGAAAGGTTCTTCAACCTATCTAGTTCCAGAAGTACTCAAATCCTCCATACCTTCATTTCTGAAGAAAAATACATTCCAAAGGAACCCCCTCCTTACATGTTAGCCTTCTTTTCTGATCTAGGCAGAGACATCACAAAAATGCTATCATGCATTCTAGATTCCACCACTAATGAGTATATAGATGAAACTGTTTTTGCCGGTATGTCTATATTTACCCCCGGTCAACCTCCTGTGGTCAAGTTTGATTATGCCAAATTCATAGCAGATAAAATGCATGATCAGTTTATGAGACTCGAAAATGAGAGGGTGTTCAAGTATTCATCAGTCTTGACAAGGAATAAAGACTATGGGAATCCATCATCATCAAACAACCAGGCTATAGATCAACCTAGTAGTTTGACAACAACTTCGCCAAAAGTTGTTCCACCCATTATTCCTGAATTAAATATAAAGCCACCAAAGGGAGTCGTACATAAATCAAAATTTAATCCTCGTGCTCAAGTTGCATAGAATTATAATATAGTGGAGGATCTGGCTTAATCGCCATCCGCTATGTCGACACTTGAGGTACTGCAGAATTTCCCCTCCCAAAAGCAGGCTTTGTTATCAACAATAGGTGGGATTGATCCAACGGATTCCAATCTTGTGGCCTTTAATCATAAAGGATATACATCTCAGTTACCAGCCCAGCTTGCTTTCCTTATACAAGTAAAAGCCCTCAATAAAACTATTCATCGAACAATCATTAATGAGGGGACATCCACCTATATTATGTCGATGGGTTGCTGGAAAACTTTAGGTTCACCACCCTTGTCGCGATCATCAATGGCATTAAAAGCATTCGATGGAAGAACATACACATCGTATTGGATTTTAAGTAACTTGCAAGTTGAACTGGGGGGCAAGAAAGTAGAGATTGAAGTCGAGGTCATTGATGGAAACCTTGATTACAATATTTTACTGGGAAGACCATGGATTTATGCTATGTTTGCCTTTGTGTCTACATACTTTAGAAAGATTGCATTTCCCTTCCAAGGTGGAATCACAATCGTCGACCAAATAACATTTTTTCCCAACAGTTCACAAGCTACTAGAAGCATTCCATTGATCCATGGAAGTCATCAATCACTTGAAAATGTCAAAGTAGGTCTCCTAAAAGACCCTTCTTTAGTGGGTACTTTTTCCCTCCCGCCTCCACTTGGACTTGCGGAAGTGGCCACAGTGGAAACCTGTCATATGATATCTTCTACAACCCCTGAAATTAAGAAGAACTCTGACAATTTTGATAGTGCGGATCACCATGAGGTGTTGCCACCAAGCCCCATAGAATCTTTATAGCAATCAATTTTCTGGGCCTGGGCGGTCAACCCGAATCAACACTCAACGAGTGTTTGGATAGATAGGTCTTTAGAGTACAGTATGTTAGACTCTCTCATAAAACAATAATAAATCCAAAAATAAATTAATTAATTAAATATTCCAAGTTAGGAATTTGTGCCTAACTCTTGGGTTGTTCCTCTAAGATAGGAGTTAGTTTAGGTAACTCCTATATTGGTGTGTCTGGTGAGAAATTATCTCAACTAAAGGAGAAATTATCTCAACCAAAGGTGTCTAAGATAGCACGCACTATCTTGAGAACAATGTCTCTCATCTATTTATTTGTAACACTATATTCAATTATTTTTGTAAGAATGAATGTGAGAGATAATACATGAGGAAGCATGAAGCTTCGGCTTTTTTCCGTCAATATTGTGTCTCTAGTTTTTATATGTGATTTATATATTTTTCTGAGTTAATGCCATTTTCAATATGTGGTATCAGAGCTTCTGATTGTTGGGACCCTGTGACAAAGCTTGAGTGTTAAACGAAGGAGAACCAAATGGCGGCATGATCCCATTAGGACTCCCACGTCTGCAAGCTAATTATGGTGATTACTGAAAACGGGGTTCTTTGAAAGGTACTGCAGGCGGCACAACCTGTGTGGACGATCTCTGTGGCAATGACGTTTTGGGGGAATTCCGAGCATCCTGAAGTGCAGGCCAGCAGTCTTCTCCTCCTATGACTTGCACCAAATCCTCTGGCTTGCTGTGATCATTATCACCACTGCCTGAAGGACCAGATTCCCCAGATTGCTGGACTCGGCCTTCTATTTCTTCGGAATTGGCAGAACTGGCGGCGGCAGCAGACGAGGGTTGGCCCCGGACCACATGTAACCATGAGGAAGAGCTTACCTTCCCACCATTCACAGACTGGCATGGGATTGAGCTTGAGCTGGGAATCGAATAGAAATCCGAAGAGATTGAGGTTGTCGTCATTATACAAACTCTAGCCCTCACAAACAAATTCTGTTGACCGGAGTCGTATAGAATTGCAGTCAGATTTTGAGTTCAATTATACAACGGCATATCTTTTTTCATGGCTATGAATAAGGGTGAGTAAAATCTCTGGTATTTATGGGGAAGTGATGTTTCAATTCTTCAGAGGTTATTTTGTTTGATAATTTCATGTTTCGTTGATATCTTGGCACATATTCGGAGAATATTAGAAACTCTGACACATTTGATAGTTGCAAAGAGGAGCTCGTGTTGGAGAAAAATCAAAATTCAAGAGATCATGCCCTCTGTCGATCAGTGATATTCTCTTCTGGAGGAAGTCACTGTATTTCTACATGCTGTACGTGGAGATTGCGTGATTGAAAAGCCTGGTGCTGACTTGAAGTTCAATTCACCGATTAGATCCGGAGTTGAGTCAGATTTTTGATTTTTTCTTCGCTATGGGACCCTGTTTACAAAGAGCAGCCGAAGTTTAATACATTTAAACCTGCGTGAAGGAGCAATGGAGATACGACTGTGTTGGAGTACGTGTGCTGGTGAGTGGATGTTGGTCAAAGTGCAATCTTCATTCCATAAACTTTACTCAACTCTTTTATGGAAAAGTCAATAATTTTATAAATTCATTTTTATGTTTTTTCATAATGGAAGACCCTTTATAAATACAACCAAAGTGGCGTATTAAAAAAAAAGGGTGTATAATTTATGAAAGAGTGTGGGTTTGGAGTGATAAGTTTTTTAGGGAGACGTGATTTTTTGAGAGGCTTGAAGTGATTTTATTGAGCAATAAGGGGAATTATGTATATATTTTTTAAAACGTAGCATATTTAAAATCAAGGGATCTTTTTTTGTAATGGAGGGATAAGGTGTGTTTTTATTTTTGAGTGATAAGTGAGTGAAATAATAAGGTATATTTTTTAAATGAGTGATTTTTAGGAGAGATAAGGAGTGGATAAAATCATTTATTTGTAATGGAGAAATAAGGCTAATATTTTGTAATTTTGGAGTTATAAGAGAGAAGTGAATATTTTTATTTCTGGAAGGTTGGGGCAGTTTTTTGAAGACAAAAGTTTGCAAGTGTGACATTCTCATTGCTTGAGAAGGTGAAGGTTGATGTAATTCACTATTTAATAAAAACATTTTTTTGTGGTGTTTGTGTCCTAGATCCGCCCGAAATTGAATAAGGGGATCTAAGGTACACTATGTGTGTTTGATGGCGCATGTGTTTTATGGCTTCATGTTGTTGCTTATGATTTGTGTCTAGTTTTGACACATAAATGATCGCATTTACCACACACATAAAGTTCAATACAAGCAAGCACAACACATGTAACGAAGTAGCTTCAAGGAAGGATAATTAAGCTCCACACATACAACACCTCATCACAGTTTTCAACATCGGCATTCTAGCTCAACAAATAAATTCACTCAATACAATCAAGTTCAAGAATCTGCAAACTCCAGTATTTCAAAGCAAAGTCTACATCAACATTCTTGCCAAAAAATTTAAGAACTTGTGAATCAAATTCCAATTACATTGCCTTGTACGGGTGCATTCTCGGTTGAAACCGACACCCACGTTTTGATTTGATCGACAGTGTTCGACACCCTTTCTTTAAGCAGACTCTATTGAATGTACGAATTTTAATTCTAAAGCAAATAAGAAACAAGTTCACAATCGTCATCAAGCGAGCGTGGTTATTCATTCAACTGTGCGTTCACACAAACGCAATCGTCATCAAGCGAGCGTGCCAGTCAAAGCGAGCCTGTCATTTAAGTAAAGTGAAACAAAATCAAGTGCACGACATCTACAACAAGAGAGCCTGATTTCAAGTGAGCAAGTTCAGATGGCGCAACATATTTAGTTGTTAAACATTCTTCACAGTTTGATCATCTCCAGTGATGAAGACATGGTGCACGTCAGCAAAGAAACTCTTGCTGATATTTCACGGCATCTACAGCAAACGCATGAAACCATTGAGTTTCTTCAACTTGAGTCCCAACTTCAAAGGAAAGAATTGCAAGAAAAGAGTGATACTTTCAAGTCTTTAAACCATCCAGATGATAAGTCATTCATCCCAACAACTTCAAGTGTCAAAGTTGTTCATGATCAAATTCCAATTTCTTCCAAACCCATCATCAAGCCTTGGGAAGAAATTCAAAATAACAAGAATAAACGAGGCTTAGGATATGTCACTGATGACACCAACTTACAAATCCCAGATTATTCCAAGCCAATTAAGTTTGTGAGTGCAGGATTTCTTGAACCACTCACCTCAGCAGGTTCTGAGAAAGTTGCAGTCAAACAGAATTGCATGCAACCTGAAGTTCATGTTCAACCGAAATGCTCTCATTGTCAAAGAGTCGGTCATATGGAAGATCAGTGTTTTGATCTCCATCCGTGTTGCCATTGTGGCAAGCACAATCATTCCTCAGAAAAATGTCGCAACCAACAAAAATCAGGCAGATTGAAGATACATTATGAATGGATTGATCCTTGGGAATGGTCATCCATAGTCAAACGGTTGTCTCAGTTCTACAACCGACTACATTCACACATAATGCAGCCAGCAGTGAATCGATGATGGTACTCTCATGCAGTTGAATGAGGGAGTACGACAGTGAAACTCTCCTACACCTGAAGGGGGGGAGTTCAAATATATTTTGGAGAAGATTGTCTCTCCTTTCAGCTGACAAAGGGGGGAAAATGTCAATGAAATTGACAAGTGGTTGTCAGACTGAAAGTCTCGACAACATCAGCGAAGTAGCCAGTGGGCGTCTTCATCAGCCAGTGGGCATTTGTCATCAGCAGTGAGCATCAGCAAATTCGCCAGTGGGTGATCGACAGCCAAAGCAGCAGTGAGCAGCTTTCATCATAGCAAAAGCAACATTGAGTTGTTTTTCGACATCTTCAGCCAGTGGGCAATCATCATCAAATTGTGTCAGTGGACACCGAATGCTGTTTTCAAGCAAAGGACAGTTGGATCCTTTTGCGGCTTGGAACATGATGGAGTTGTCAAGCGTCTTTCAGAGATGAATCAAGCATGCAGCTGATTCATGTTCTCTTCAGATTTGAGTTTTTTCCAGCATCCAGTTTTGGCGGTTTTTTCAGGCAATGTTTTTGAGGATCAACATGAGAACTTGGAAGATGGTTCTCGTTTTTGGATTTATCATTGAGGGGGGGAATGTTAGACTCTCTCATAAAACAATAATAAATCCAAAAATAAATAAATTAATTAAATATTCCAAGTTAGGAATTTGTGCCTAACTCTTGGGTTGTTCCTCTAAGATAGGAGTTAGTTTAGGTAACTCCTATATTGGTGTGTCTGGTGAGAAATTATCTCAACCAAAGGAGAAATTATCTCAACCAAAGGTGTCTAAGATAGCACGCACTATCTTGAGAACAATGTCTCTCATCTATTTATTTGTAACACTATATTCAATTATTTTTGTAAGAATGAATGTGAGAGATAATACATGAGGAAGCATGAAGCTTCAGCCTTTTTCCGTCAATATTGTGTCTATGGTTTTTATATGTGATTTATATATTTTTCTGAGTTAATGTCATTTTCAATACAGTACCTCTTCCGATCCTTGGTCTCGTATACATTCTACAGACAAAGGAATCATCCATTCAATGATGATAGGAGAGACGCCGTGGGAATATTACCACCATCGTTCACACCTTCAAGATAACAATGAATATTATTCAAGCGACCTTAATCATCCTTCAGTTTTTGATTTTTTATCAAATACTGTAAATACAATAGATTCCGAACGAAATTTGTCCAATATTGAAGAAACTATCGCCATTAATATCTTGACCAAACCTAACGTTGTAGAGAATATTCACGTTGGCAGTTCTTGTTCTCCATCAGAACTAGAAATTTATTGTGCTCTCTTTTGCGAATTTAGAGATGTCTTTGCATGGTCATATGAAGAAATGCCAGGCATCGACTTGAGAATTGTTGAACAGGAAATAAAGATGTATCCAGATGTCAAACCAGTACGACAACGGCTCCGACCTGTTCATCCAAAGAAAGCCACTGCCATTAAAGCAGAAGTTGAAAAAATTTTGCATGCTGGTTTCATTTACCCTGTTCCTCTCACTGATTGGGTATTGAATATTGTTCCTGTAATGAAAAAACAAGGCACAATTAGAGTGTGTGTCGATTATAGGGATGTAAATCAAGTGTGTCCGAAGGACAACTATCCTACACCTTTCATTGACCAGATAATTGATGAATGTGTCGGATGCGAAATCTTTTCATTCATGGATATATTTTAAAGATGCAATCAAATCAATATCCGCCCACAGGACCAGTCGAAGACTACATTTATATGTCCGTGGGGCACATTCGCGTATCGTAAATTACCTTTCGGTTTGAAGAATGCAGGGGCAACTTTTCAAAGGGCAATGAATTACACCTTCCATGACATCAAACACATCATTCAACTGTATCTCGACGATCTACCGGCTCATTCACGAAAGTGGACTGATCATCCACAGCATTTGAGAGCCATATTTCTACGTTGCCGACACTACAAGATACGACTCAATCCGCACAAGTGTGTGTTTTGTGTTGGTTCTGGTCAACTACTTGGTTTTGTAGTTTCTAAGGATGGAATTTGACTCGACCCATTTAAGGTTTAGGCAATCCTTGACATGCCTCCACCTTCAAATTTACTTCAGATTCAGAGACTCCAAGGCAAAGCTAACTTTCTGAGGAGGTTCATTCCACATTATGCTGAACTCGCTAAAGGTTATATGCATATTTTGAAAAAGGAGTACCCTTCCACTAGGATCTAATTGCGCAAGCTTCCTTTGATGCTTTAAAAGATTCCCTGATAAAAGCATCATTAATGTATGCTCCTGACTATCAAAAAGACTTTAGCTTGTATCTCGCCGCTGCGGATACGACCATCGCCATGGTTTTAGTGCAAGAAGATAGTGGAATTGAACATCCAATATATTATTTAAGTTGCAATCTTAATGATACAAATAGCAAGTACTCTTATGTTGAAAAATTGGCTTTAGCAGTCGTTCAAGCAGTACAGAGGTTTCAACACTACGTTCTCTTTCGCAAAACTACCATTGTGTCAGATTGCAACCCTATGACCTACATTCTGTTGCGTCAATTGTTGGGGGGAAAATATTCCAAATGGATATCCATTTTGCAAGAATTTGATCTGGAATTCACCAAATCCAAATCAAGGAAATCTCTAGTCTTTGCAGAGTTACTTTGTGACCTTCCCTCGTCATCCAATGATTTAACATCCAAAGCATCAATCGTGGATGAGACTCTGTTTCTGATATCGTCAAATGATATGTGGTATGGAGATATACTGGTCTATCTCCAAACCCAAACTTTTAGGCCTAACACTTCTCGAACTGAACAACGGCGTATTCGATAGCAAGCCAAGGATTATTTGATCATTGGCGATACACTTTACCATTGTGGTGTCGATACAGTTCTACAAAGGTGCCTCACGCATGAGGAGGCTGAAAAAGTTTTGAATGATTGTCATTTAGGTGCTTGTGGGGGGCATATATCTAGTTACGCTACTGCACAAAAGATATTACGAGTAGGTTACTTCTGGCCCACCATATTCAAAGATTGCATAATTGCAGTCAGAAGTTTCCATGCTTGTCAAATTTTTTATCGCAAAACCAGATTACCACTTGCACCATTGCATCCAGCAGTTGTTGTTGGGCCTTCGCTAAATGGGGCATTGATTTCATGACATGTAACCCCACCTCGACTGGGGGGCATGGGTATATTGTAGTTTCTTTCAACTATTTTACAAAATGGGCCGAGGCAATGCCTTCATTAAATAATAGCGGCGAAACGGCTACTCTTTTCTTTTTTAATCATGTAGTTTCTAGATTTGGTGTTCCACAGGCTATAGTCATAGATCATGGGTCTCATTTTCGCAATCACATGATGATTGAATTGACTACCAAATTAGGATTGTCCCACGACAGTTCTACTCCATATTATCCACAGGCTAACGGACAAGTTGAGGCAATCAACAAAGTCCTTAAGTGCATGTTGCAGAGAATGATTGGAGTCCACAAATGGAATTGGAATGTAATCCTGTACTCAGCTATGTGGGCATATAGGACTTCGGTGAGAAATGCAATTGGATTTACGCCTTTTCAGTTGGTGTGTAGTCTGGAAGCTGTCTTACCAATTCAGTGCGAAATCTTGTCCCTCAAGCTTGCAATTGATCTGCTTCCCGAAACTTCTGAAGAAGAGGCTCGTTTCTTGGAACTAATCCATCTGGATGAAACCCATTGTGATGCCGCGTTGGATAACGAAGCACATAAGAAACGTGTTAAGGTGCAATTTGACAAAAATGTCAAGCCTTGTGTCTTCTTAGAAGGTGACCTGGTCTTACTTTACGATCAAGACTCTGACAAATTAGGAGCGGGTAAATTCTAACCATTATGGATGGGCCCCTATATTGTTAAACGGGTATTGACAAAAGGAGCTTATGAGCTGGTCGATTATGATGGGATCCCACTATCACAGCCGTGAAACGGGTTGTATCTTAAACATTACTATGCTTGATTAAGTGTAGTAAACTCATTGTACATATGCTTTTATCACATTTTTTTGTGTTTTCTTTTAGAATTGTCATTTTGGTTAGGTAATCCACTTTACATTTGTTGCAGATGTCAAACTTTTTGGAACCATTTATTGGGTACGCTGACGGAGCTAGCCATAGTACGTAGAACCTATCTTCTGCAACCTGGGCCATTTTTGCTCCAAGCGGCGAGTTAGTGAGTTTCAGGAGGATACGTATTGGCTGATCGACGAACAACATCGTTTAGTATAGCGCGTTGATTGAACTTCTCTCTGATGCCATTTCACATGGCATACGTCGACTCGTTGTCAGACTAGATTCACAACTTGTCATTCTACAACTTACTGGCACTTATTCCGTTCGGAACCCAGCTCTTTATTGCATGTTCCTAAGAGTCAAGATCTGGAACGACAGTTTGATTCCATTCAATATCAACACATTTCTAGAAACTTAAACACATTGACTGATTCATTAGCAAACTATGCGTTACATAGACATTTGTAGCATTTGTAAAGAAAGCATTTTACATCAACATTTGCAACAGGATTGCATACCTTAACCAAAATGAAACTCCGAAAATAAAAAATATATAGTTGTTAATAGTTTTTACAAAATGTTTTTTGTCCAAGACAAAATCGGTCATCTGACTAAGAAACTCAAAATGAACGTAGAAAAGCATCCTAGACTGATGATGCTGGTGATAACATGTCACCACCTATGCGATCATGTGCAAGAGCCTGGTCCATCGACTCGGCACACTAGTAGTATGGTGTTGTAACCTCAAAGGTAGCTCATCAGTCCTGACATCCTAAATACCGAGAGTGAGGCCCTCGATCTGATCCTGCAACACTGCCAGGGTCTCTGCTATGTCCAGATCCCGAAGGATGGTCCTCCCTACAGCCTCTCCTGCTGGAGTGTCATCTGCTGCCCGTGGGCATGCCACTAGTCGCACTGGTCCAATATCTGCACACACATGTGAGTTTGATTAGTCTTGATAACATTAATAAACACAAAAACATTATAAAACTGATAAACAAAGATGTGGTCGAATCATTTTACCTATAGCACTCCACTGCTTGCCAACTGGTAATTCCAAATCTGGGTCGCCGCAGAAATCCATCCCGATGTATGGATACTCTACAAATACCATCTCCTGATGGTCAAACCACTCGAAAAAGGCATCAGAGAAGGAAATCTGTGACTGACCAGCATGTCTGGCCATAATATCAACCCATCTCTGCATCCGTGGTTCCCTCGGTGCTGGAAATCCCAGTGAAATGTTTTGAGGCTGCATCAGTGGAATCCTCTCTAAATCAAAAGTAGTCAATATGGAACCGTAGCCAAAATTCTTGGTTCTTCCATTCTTTACTTTGGAGAGTTGCTCTTTTATGACAAGAAGTACCGTCTCACACCAATTGAACACCTTTGGTTCCAGACATTCTAGGGCATACTGCATGTAAGATCTGTTTGCCAAGTGTAAACCCGCACTGCCACCCAATCTAGCAAAGGTAAATAAAATGGTCCTCAAGGGCTGATCGGTGACATCCCAGATATTGATATTTCCATCTCTGCTAGGCTGAGATCCATCTCTGTAGAACTGATGAATATAGTCTTTCATGGGTTCACCTCCACGAGCGAATCCTGATAGTGAAAGAGGGGCACCACACCTTGACAAACCCGTCAGAAAGTAAATTTCCTCGACTGTCAATGGAATAGATTTACCTCTGATCTGGAATACCTAGTCAATCGGATCCCAAGCATCGAGAAAATACTGCAACAAACTGATCTGTTGCCTCATGCTGGATATGCGGAAGAACTTCAGCAAGCCACAATTTCGTAATGCAGCAACTGTGCCTTGGTCGTGTAAAACAATCATGTCCTCCTCTTCATGTTCTCATTCACGCCATGTAATGACCATCTTGATCCAACAAATGTCTGAAATGAAGACAAAAGATGAGTTAGGATCCAAATTTGAGCAAAAATAGGCAAAAATTTGATGAAAAATCACTGTGTAAAGTTGCCTTTCTGCACCCATCGCACCCTGCCTTTGAGCAAGGTGGGATGCATACTAACTGGCCTATTGGTAGCTCAGTATGAATCGCACCTTTCGATATAGGCTAGGTGCGATGATTGGGGAACGAGATCTTTGAACCCCAGGGGCCCAGAAAAGTGGAAAAACTAGCTCAAAATCAAGAAAAGATGGAATGAAAATAAAGAGCTTAGGGTTAGCTCCTACTTGGTCCTGACGGCACAGAGAATAGTCCATTGGATCTCTTGAAATTGACTAGTGAAATTTGAGGGGAAAAACCACTCCAAAGCTCCAAAATCCCAAATTTGAAATGAAATGATGAAAATGAAAGGTAAAACTACTTTTTGTGTTTACTATTCACGTACTCCAAGTAAAATGTTAGTTTTTAGTTCATTTTTCCTACATATATGTGTATTTCTAATCAATTTTATGGAGAGATTGAGCAGGTTAATCGACCGTCGAAAGAAGTTCATGTGCTAAACAATGAATTGAACATCTTTTACCAACTTATTTAAGCATATCTTTCTGTTTTAAGCTTGTAAAAAAAAAATGAAACTAAAAACCGAGCATAGTTCCCCCCAGGGTTCAAGCTCGTTAAAAAATGAACCCACCTTCAGTAAATAACCTCTGTGATTGCCATGCTGTCAGCCTTTTGAGCCTTGGTTGTGTACCTCTCATCACCCCCATTCTTTTGGCCGATCATGCGCTTCCATTTGGTTGTTTACTGTTTGAGGAATAGCTGCGACGAGTGGTCTTGTTAGCCAACCTCTTCCTAGAAATCACCATTTTTTAGAAGTTCCAAGCTTACTCGAAACCAATTGCTACCCTAAACACCACTCGTTCCTAAAAAACAAGCCTTCTTTAAACCCTTTTCAGACTCGTTAAATATGAAAAGATTGTCGAGCAATTGGCCTCTCCAACTCGTTAAAGTGATTGGAAGTGCCATCCGTCCTGTATATTTTAATCTTTTTCGGACCTGAGGGATTATCTCACAAAAAGTTTGAGCGCTTGTCTTTTTCGACTCATTAAAGTGATCGAAAAGTCATCCCTTTCATATTATTTTAATCTTGTTTGGACCTAAGGGATTATTCTACGAAAAAGAACCTTTGGAGTTTCCTTTTCATCCCTTTTCAAACTCTCTAAACATGAAAAGGACCGAGTTATCCTTGTCGTTAAACTCGTTAAAACAATAGTGACAAACTTGTCCACCCAGAAAAGAACAAGTTTCACTATCACTAGACTCATTAAAACATAGCAATAGGTTTGCTTGAAGGGCAAATTATAGAACAAGAATATGTTATCCTCCTCAATCTTGACAAAAATAAAGAGGTATTGATCAGTAATGACTGCGGAAAAAGGGAAGAAAACTTGAAAACTTTATGGTAGCAGGTTGCTCTTGAACATGACACTTTCACTTCATCTCCGTGATTGAGTTGGGTTGGGTTATTCTGTTCACCGGTCGTCTCACCATTGGTCTTTCACACCATCCATCTTTTGGTGTTAATTCTACCAATTCATCTCAGTGTCGCCGATATGTTCAAGAAAAGTCATTCAGTCGAGAATTCACCATCCAGTTGATGTCTCATCCACTACAATACCTTCAACCTTCATGACCACCATTCTTGAACCTTGTGTCATCAGATCGTTTTCACCTCTAGAAAATCACTTGCTTTGTTTCATGTCGTAGATGTGGGATGCATCAAGGCCCTCCTACGACGAGTCACTTCTTGTCAACATCAGCTCATTATCCAAGAAGTTGACTTAGAAACAACCCTTTCAAGTGCTTTGAAGCTTGCATGCCTCAATGGAAAGTTTTTCACTTCTAGCAACATGTTGACATCAATGGCCTTCGATCGAAAGATTTTGCGTGGTGTTCGACATCAAATCATATATTCACACCACGTGAACTGTACTGTAGTACCTTGAGGGTCACCATCATTATCGGTGATTCCTCTCGCGTCTGTTAACAACTCACATTATTGGCTGGTAATCAGGCGATGCCTTTCCATGTTCGACTTTAGAACATATTTTCACACGGATCGACTTGTACATCGGGTGAATATTGAACAAGTTTGAAGACCCCAGATCTAGTCTCATCCATCCGGGCTGCGATATATTCAGGGATATAAAAACATCAAATGTACAAAGATGCTACACAGATGGTCATCTGAACCAAGGATGATGAATCTACATATGAAGAATCACCAGTCTGCATCTGCTGATGACTATCTGATCTATGTACATGAAATGAATTTATAAAGCTGAGCATGGGAATGCCCGCCTCAGCTAGGTCATGAAAATTATATTTTGATGATGTATTCTATTGTATCTTATACAGGTCACCTTCCAGTTTCGAAACCTCGGATCCTCATGATAAAGCATTTCACTCGACATCAAGATATACGATTTCATGCTTTAGGGGGCAACTGTTATAGACATATTTGGGCACTTCAACCCCAATCTTATATGTCGATAAAATAGGGCTCTTTAACCCCTAAAAGTGTTGTTTCATACCCAAAAATATCATGGTCAACTGATTACATCATTCCCAAAAAGTTCCACCTGAAAAACCATCCAGAATTGGCCTAAACTGGACCATACTGACTGCTCCACTGTCAAGGTGCAATGCATACTAACTACTACACTAGCCAGGTGTGATGCATACTGATGAGGCCTTCTATAGGGTGCAATGAGCGAGGATGGACAAATGTCCAAGACAGTTTGCTAAGTGGATGCTCATGGAATCTTCTAGAAACTTCTCCTATGACACTTGCCTCTCTGAATTCGCCCAGGGATGAGTAAGAGATCCAAGAAATCTCCAGGTGGAACCAAATGCAACAAGTGGAATGACACTAATAAAAAACCCAGAGATGACTCACACCCTCGCACACATCTATAAATGGATCCCTCATCTGAGAGATCTAGAGGCTGTATTATTGTGAATTGCAAGTAAGTGCTGATAGTTTGAGGAAGAGCATTGTATTTTTGGTGTGATCTTGCTATTTCATGAGGTGAAGAGGGTTTGATGCTGGGAGGATGATGTTGGATCAGACAACTGGGTTGTAATTCTCCCTTTTATTTAATAAAGTTCTTCGAGTTTTCTTCAATATAATTGTGCAATTGTAAATGTTATTATTCGTGAATGCCATTGTATGTTCATTATATTTTTGATTCCGTAATTATTATGATATAATAGATCAAGATGCTTTGACAGTTCTTTGTTACTGTGTTTCTACAGGTACTCTCCAAGCGGGATAAGTATGAAGAAGAGTTGAAATTTCTGTCAAGGGGGAGAGAGATCAAGCAAGGAGTTAAGCGGAAGATCCAAGTTGGTTCCTTTGCCTTTCTCTTATCTATCATACATAGAAGAAATCATGAATTGCTTTAAACTATTATTTCTAGGATAGCTGCCAAACCGAGAGGGCTAGTCGATTGAAAAGGCACTAGTTTTCCCAGAAACAACGGGGACCATACACAGTAGAAAGATGCAATGACAATGGTTCAGTCATAATCCGGACCATCGATAAAGAAACCATCCCCATGCTCGTCAATGGGCATAGGTTGAATATCTACAGGAAACCCCTCTCCAAGTAGGAACTCATTGAAAATTTGAGTAAAATAGTGTTGGTAGTGGAGCAGGTCTCTGCCTCCACTCCACCCACACCCTAACGAAAAAAAAAAAAAAACAGAAAAAGAGAATAAAAGATCCCTGGGTGAAAACCTCATGGAGGCGCCCCAATTGTCTCAAAAAAAAAAAAAAACTAACTTCTTTTGAATGCATTGCAGATTGCAGGAGGGTCACAGAAGAAAAAAAAGGACATGACCAGGCTACATACACCCTTGATGTCTCATTTCTCCATCACCATTTTCTTTTCCCAAGCCTTGGTCTCACTCGTCCTAGAAATTTTGCATCCTACAGTAAACTCTGTGCATTCTACAGGAGGTTCTTGTAGAAACCACAGAGGGCTCAAAATCCAATTCAGAAAAGAATCTGAGGGCTAAAAATTTGTCCAGAAGGCCTGTGGACTTCCCTGCCACCATTCATCCCCCTAACTCTCCATTCCATCCCTGCATCACTACATTTCCTGGTGTCTTAATTGTTTCAACTTTATTTTGTTGGCAAACCAAACATTCCGCCACAAACTTTTGAATATCTGATTTAAGGCCATCCCAAAAAAATTCCTTCTTAACCCTGTGGTAAGTTTTTAAAAATCCTAAGTGCCCTCCTAAGGGAGAAGTGTGCAATTCCATAAGAATCTTTTGTTTTAGCTGGGAATTCTTACAAAGGTATAAGCGATCTTTGTACCATAACGAATCATTTTGCCAGCTAAATGTATCAGAAGTACTGGAATCTTGTTGTAGCTTTCGAATAAGTGCCCACACTTCTTCGTCATTCTTCCATTCCTCCCTTGCTTCGTTTATCCAATTTGGTTGGATAATAGAAATGGCACACAAAAATGCTTCCACATCCTCATCCTTTCTTGAGAGTGCATCTGCCACCACATTTTGCTTCCCTTTTTTGTAGATGATTTCAAAGTCATAACCCAACATCTTTGTGACCCACTTTTGTTGCTCTTCAGAGGATAATATTTGTTCTAAAAAGTATTTAAGGCTATCATGATCCGTTTTTACCTTGAAGTGTCTTCCCATTAGGTAGGGTCGCCATTTCTTAAGTGCATGGAGTATTGCCAACATTTCCTTCTCATAAATAGCTTTGCTTAAAAACTTTCCCTTGATTGGACGACTTTCAAAAGCAATGGGTCTTTCATCTTGCATTAGAACAACACCAATTCCATTTCCTGAAGCATTACATTCCACAATAAAGGTTTTTGTGAAGTCCGGTGTAGCTAAGACCAGTGCTTGGCACATTGCCTCTTTAAGATGTTCAAAGGCCTTTGTTGCTTCCGGAGTCCATGAAAATGAATCTTTCTTCAATAATGTTGTTAGAGGTGTTGCTATTCTCCCATAATTCTTAACAAACTTGCGATAATACCCTGTCAACCCAAGAAATCCTCGCAGATGCTTTATGGATGTGGGGATTTTCCATTACTTAATGTCTTTAATTTTGCTAGGGTATACCTTAACTCCTTCATGAGATACAATATGACCCAAATATTCCACCTCCTGGACTCCAAAGAAACATTTGGATCTTTTTGCATATAATTGTTTCTCCTCCAATAGTTGTAGCACCCTGTCAACATGTTCAACATGATCCTTCCAAGACTTGCTGTAGATTAGTATATCATCAAAAAATACTAACAAAAATTTTCTAAGGAATGGTTTGAAAATTGAATTCATCAAACCTTGAAATGTTGAAGGTGCATTGGTAAGGCCAAAAGGCATGACCAAAAATTCATAATGACCCTCATGAGTTCTAAATGCCATTTTCGTAATGTCTTCAATCTTCATTCTGATTTGATGATATCCCGAACGAAGATCCAACTTGGTGAAGTAAATTGATCCATGCAATTCATCCAGTAATTCATCAATGACAGGAATGGGGAACTTATCTTTAATAGTGAGCTTGTTGAGCTCCCTATAATCCAGACACATGCGCCATGATCCATCCTTCTTGTGCACCAATACTACTGGAGCTGAGAAAGAACTTTGACTCGGTTGAATTATACCAGCCTCTAGCATTTCTGCAACCATACATTCAATTTCACTTTTTTGGACATAGGGATATCTGTACGGCCTGATGTTTGGAGGAACACTTCCTGGAATCAGATGAATAGCATGATCATGATCATGCATAGGTGGGAGACCTTTGGGAGTCTCAAATACCTTGGAATGATTGTCCAGGACTTTTTGGAGATCTGGAGAAATAGATGATTCCAATGTGGAAACATCTAGCGAACATAATTGTGCAATTACACCTCTTTGCTCCTTTTTTAGAAGCTTTGTCATGCCATTAGAGCTGATTATCTTTCCTGGTTTCCTTGCAATACCCCTTAATTCAACTTCCTTTCTTTCCGTAGAAAATTTGATGAAAAGTTCTTGAAAATTAAAAGCTATTGTACCCAAGGATTGTAGCCATTGGACTCCTAGTACAACATCAGCACCTCCCATTGGAATGGAAAGCATTGGGCTAGTCAATACATATTCTCCCATGGATAGCTTGATATTATGGCACTTTCCAGAGCAATTTATTGTTCCTCCATTTGCAATCATCACTTGACACTCTGGTGTTGGATATAGGAAGCAATTCAATTCTTTTGCTACCCTACAATGAATAAAATTGTGGGTGCTTCCTGAATCAATCAACACTATTACCTTTTTCTTCTTGATTTGTCCTTCTATCTTGATGGTTTGAGGAGTGGTAATTCCCGCCAATGCATTACAAGATATGATCGGATTTATTTGTTCTTCATCTAGGCTTTGTTCCTAGAGCATATCCTCTTCTTTTGACCTTTCTTGCTCCTTTTCTTCTTCCTCTTCACAATCTATGTAGAATAATTTCTTCTCAGCACACTTATGGCCTTTTGTGTATTTGCTATCACAATTGTAACAAATCCCTTTTTCTCCTTTTTCTTCCAATTGTTGTGGTGTCAACCTTGTAGGTTGTGGAAGACTAGGGGCAACAACACTTCCGTCTTTATAGTTGTGAGTGGTATGCTTCCTAGTTGCCATAATTTTGCTTTCCATTTTTCTTGCTAACCTGAATGCCTTCTCTAATGAATCAGGTTCCCAAAGGCGAACATCATGTTGGATATTATTCTTTAAAGACCCTATGAACACATCAATCCTATGCTCCTATGGAATATCTTTTACCCTTATGTTCAATTTTTGGAACTCCTCAATGTGCTCCATTATTGAACCCTTTTGTTTATTTTAAGAACCCCATACCAGCTATGTAAAAATTGCCCAAGTGATAAATTGTTTACGAGAACAAAGCCATTGATACCATACAAACTGATTTGGTTCCAAATATACAGTTGCCATACGTACCTTTTGTGCATTTTGCACATTATTGAGATCGAAGAATTGCTCCATCTGTAATATCCATGTGGCGGGATCCTTGCCATCAAACTTCCTCATATCGATTTTTGGAATATGGTGAGTCTTCGATCCAACATTAGCATCGATGGAATCATGATTAACATTTCTTTTGTTCTCAACATGAGTTTCCTTTAGTACCCTTTCACCCTTAGGGACCATTTCTTGTAGCAACTTATTCATATTTATCTTCAATTCGTCCATGTCTGTCTTCAAATCTATCTTCAAATCATCCATATTAGCTTCCACGTCAATCATCTTAGCTTCTACGCCTTTCTTTAAACAATCCATATTAGCTTCTACACCTTTCTTTAAACCATCCATATTAGCTTCTACATCTTTCTTTAAACCATCCATCTTAGATTCTGTTCCTTTTTGTGCAAGGGACAGTTGTTGCACTTGGTCTTGTAATTTTGATATATCATGTTGCATTTCTTCCTCTTCTTCATGAGTCATGCTAGAAATTTCAGGTTCCTTACTAGGTGTTTGCATTTTCTTTCCTCGGGGCATCAGTTACCAATAATAATGCTCTACTATGCCCTTTGAATTCCTTCAAAATAAATTTTCAAACCAAGCTTAAGAAAAAATTTAAGAAAATCTACACACCTTTTCTCACTTTGTAGGAGCTCGATATTGCCTCGGATGTATCTCTGTACTTTCCAATCATCTAGTTATAAATTTGTGAGCTGTAGTAGCCCTCTATGTCCTCTTTCCAATGCCACAAGTCTGACCCAAATTGGATTCTCCAAGGAAGAGTTATGTGAAATCTCCCACAGTGACTTGCTTATAGACTAGTTCAGTAGAGCGAACTTGTACGACGTGCCACGAGTCACTGTTTCGACCTTTGGATCTAAAACATGCATACAAGAAACTACAGTCCATCCTCTTTCTGCACCTTCTTAAGAAATTTCAATCCGATCCCCAGAGAGAAAGTTATGACGATTTTTCCCAGGTCACCTGTTTTGAATGTAATTCAGGAGTCTGCAAAAAGACCAACTTCCTCAGATCATATCTCCGCAAATATCGCACGAAAAGCTCTGAAATTTGGACCCAAGGTTTAGCGCGATTTCGTCTCAAATGGGTTTTTTTTTACGACTTTTGAAACGTCACAGAAAAAAACGTTATAGTGAAAATGCCACAATGACCTGTTTGGAGCAGCGAAACCCTAGAATCCAAAGCTCTCATACCAAATGTTATGAAACCAGCTCAAGAAAAGATAGAAAAGATAGATCAACGCCTTAGAATTCAGCCTCTTCGAGGGGGAAACCTCCTTTACATTACATAAATGAACAATTTTTGTATGCCTTCAAATGACAAAACCTCCTTTCTATATATAGGAGTCTAAGGAGTCACAATATAATCTAGCCGACCTAAAAATAATAATATAAAGCCACAAAAATAACAATAGAGGGATTCTATGGGGCACAGAAATAACAATATGGGGGTAATAGGGGCACAAAAATATAAATAAGGGGTATAACTACAATAGTAATGGGGTAATAACTAGTATTATAGGGACCCAACAGAAACCCACTCTGCATGTGATATATCTACAAAAGGTGGTGGGATTTGGAGCAAAGTACTGGGTTGAAAAAGGAAGGGAAAGTGAAAACAAAAGTCTTTTTGTGTTTTTTTGAATTACATACAGTCTCTCCATTTTACTCTACACACTAATTCTGTCTTTTTTTCTTTCCCGTATTCTCCTGTAAAGAAGGGATGCAACCATAGAAAATCAAGCCTGTTAAAAAAAAGTGAATTTGCATTTGGGCAGTCCGTTTATCTTGTGAGAAAGAAAAGCATTGGTTTATATATTCTTTGTTTTGTCAAAGTCTAGATTTCCTCAAAAATCCTGAGAAGTAGATTCAGGTTGAGAACAGGGTTTGAAGAGAGGGAAATTGCAAATTGTTGTTGTGAAAAAAAACATGAAAAAATTCCCTCTTTGGTTTAGAAAGACAAACCTTAGCCATTCCTCTGTTTTCAGTCTTGAAAACTTGTTGCCTTCCTCCTCACCTGAGAATTTCCAGCAGTCACTAAACATCATGACAGGGGGTTTTATGAGAAAAGAGCCTCTGAATTCCACCAAATTACATGAACACCCAGAAGTGGTAGCCCTCTTTACCAGGGAAAATTGGATGCCTTTCTTTGAGAGAATTCATGGGTATGATGAAGAAGTGACATAGGAATTTTTAATGTCTTTAAGACCCCATTCAAAAACCCATGCTATAATCAGTTTCAGGGGTCTAACCATAGAGCTTACACCAGAATTCATCAGCAGAATCATAGGTCTTCCACTTGGGCTCCCCTGGAGCAAAGAAGAAAAACCATTAGGACAGGTTGCTAAAAAGACATTTTTCCAACCTAATGAACAACCGATAGAGGATAAGAATGGGATCAGAAGGACAAGTATACCTCATCCATGGGGTGAAGTCAGCTACCAGATTATGAAATATATCTCGTGTGAAGGGAGATATAGTATAGTCTATGGTTATCATTTCATATTATTGCATGAACTAATATATGGAATGGGCCTACCTACATCTAGAAAACTCAGTCTCCGATATTTCCTCCTCCAATCTTTGATAAAGTGTGGCCCCAAGTTGAATGTAGGGGTTCCAGACCAACTGGCCCACCATAGGCTCATTAAATTATTGATAGAGGATGCCCTGCACACATACACCATCCCTATGTCTAGGGAAGATGACATAAAAACTCTCACTGATGACCTTGGCCCATCTGGCAGTGAAGAGGAGGAGAAAAAAGAGGAACTCGAGAAGGAAATCCATGAGGAAACACAGAATATCTAATTGGGAGAAGACAAAGAAGAAAAACAGAGAGGAGAAGAGAAACAAGACACCACCACAGTTGAACCTAAAGCAGAGAAGAAAACAACATCAAAAGCAGAGAAAAGGAAGAGGACAAAAGCTGAGAAGAAGAAGCCCAAGACAACTCAGAAAAAGACTGCCACAGGAAAGGCAGAAACTCAACAAGAAAAGGAGAAAACAACACCAGAGACAGCAGAAACAAAATCAGGAACAACAGACACAGGCAAGACTATAGAAGATGAAGAAGAAAAATAGCAAGAAGAAGTGTCTCCTGAGACGCTAGCAAGAGAAGCAGCAGCTGTTCTTGCTGCACTTAGCACTCCAGCTAAGCAAAAAGGGAAGAGAAAGAGACAGACATCTATGTATTTCAAAGCTCGAAAGAGCACCAGGATCAAGATAGGGAAGCCTCAGCCACCTTCAAAGGAGCCCATCATAATTGAGGATGCACCTACTGTGACAAAGGAGGAATCTCCCTCCAAAATCTCTATCACCTACGAGAGAGGGAGTCCTAAGACCTCCACTTGAAAGGAAAGGATCAAATTAATGGACTCTAAAGTAGTTCTACAGGAGGCACAAACCTCTCTACAGGAGACATTGGCCAAGCTCAAAGAAACTAAAAAACTGGAAAAGAAGGCAGAAGAACAGTCCCAAGATGAGGTAAGGCAAAGAGATACATGAGCATGGACCACAGCCTAACTTAGGCTCCTACTGCAACCTTCTAGAAGGTGGGAAGATCATCCCACAAAAAATTGCAGTGCGTCTTTTCTTCGAACTGGAGAAGGAAAGAGTCAAGACCCACACCTGGATGCATATTGCAAAATCCAAAGGGGTCGAAGATATAGGGCACATGGAAAATAAGTTGAGAGAGATGAGTAGAGAATTGAGCATGGTAAGGCACACAGAGAGCATCATAAGAGCTCAACTGCAGGAAGAAAATGAATTGTTGAAAAGGCAGCTACAAGAAAGGGAACCTCAAGGAGGAAATAAGCTGTCAATCTTGGAAGGACAGCAACAACAAGAGGGACCCCAGGCAGACAGTGAAGCAACAGAGAAACAACAGCAAGAAGAATAACCACAGACAGATAGTGAAACACTGATGAAACATCAGCAAGAAAAAGAATCCCAGGCGGAAACTAAAGTGCTGATTTTGAAAAGGCAGCTATAGGAAAAGGAAGCCTAGTTAGCCTGCATGGCCAGCTGGGCAATGGAGGCATTACAGTGTAGATAGCCAGCTAAATCATATGCAATATATATCAAAGATCATTGGCTCCAATTCCAGATTAAGACACTGGCCTAGAGGGGCACAATACCATTTCAAAATTATGGCCAATTTATGCATTTATGTGATCATAGCTCAGCTGAGGATAAAGCAAAGCTAGCATAATTTTACCTACATAACATGGCACGCCCTGACATGAATTTATGGGATCCAAATGCTACATTGGGAGACTTGCAGCTAATGGCTATGGCTTCGTGGATGAGCCATGAAGAAAAGAGAGCAATGGAAATTCAGAAAATGATGAAAAAAGAGCTGAGTGAGCCCCTGATGATTAGAGCAGAACCAACAGACCCATTAGCTCTCATCTATGCCCACCAACACCTTGCAACTAATCCTCAAATTCTCCCTGACTATGTTGATAGGCAAGCACAAGCTATTTCTCATTTCGAGGATATGGAGAGATTGTTTGGCGATGACTGCCTTCATGCCTGCATGAGAAGGTGGAATACATTGCCACATAGCCTAAGGATCAGGGAGTATCACTCCCCAAATAGGATGAGGGAGGCCATGAGGAGAGTGCCCCTGTATAAGCACTCAATGCAAAATTTGAAAGCCAACTAGATTGGTCTTAAGTTCAGTCCTCCACTGCTGCTAGGACTGTTGGAAGGAGTTAAGGAAGAGGAAGAACAGAAACAATGGGAGTAAGTGGATAGGAAAGCAGGTTTCCATGATAAGGAGGAAGACATCACATCAGAGGCTTGGGATGTCAGGGGATCTGTCAAAGCCCTTAAGGATGAAGAGTTAGATTAGTTTCTCAGGGGATGAGCAGCCCATTTAGCAGGGGGGTGATGATGAGCCCCAGAAATGGGTAATTATATGGGCTCATTCTGCCTCTTATTTCGACTTAATCCACCATTCTCATTAGTTTAATGCATGTTTTTTAATATATTTATGCTAATAGAGTGAATTGGGTTAGTCACTTTGCCATGAAGTCTAATAAGTGTTTTATGCAGTTTTTTTGGACAATTTTGGACAAAGACAAGGAATTTATGAGCAAATGGCAACCAAACTCGAGGAAAACAGGGAAGAGGACTTGTAGGGGGGGTGTCTCCTTCATTAATGACCCCTTTCCTCGAATCCTTCATCAGCAACTTGGAGCACAAAGACCCACATTAATGATTCCAAGGGGCAGCCGAGCAAGTCAAGTAGGGATGTTGTTTATCTTCAGTTCTAGGAAGCCGAGTTCCTTGATTTTGGGAGGACCGTTGGAAGTCCCCATTTGTATAAATAAGAAGGCTTCGAGCCTCAGTAGGTTAGCAAGTTCTTAGTATTTTTTCTCACTTTTGTGCAACACATTGTTCATCGTATTTTCGAGTTCTTTTTGAAAACAGTTTATGTGATGGAACTGCTATTGCTTGATAAATGAAGATGAAATAGTTTTGAGCCAGCACTGATCTCTTTCAAAGGGCTAAATCTCTTGTAGAAATTTTGAATAATATGACACTTATTCATAGAGATTATCCCGATTATACACTATTGCGGAATGCATGCATAATACATAACCTCCTCTATGTTGATCATCAATTTGCAGAATCAAAACATTCGCATGCGCACATTGAACACATCAATAACACATATCAACACAGTATGTAACCCGGGGAAAGCATACAGCTGAAAACCCCACACTATCTGTATATTATAATGATTGATAACATGTAACAATACATAGTACAATACTCCTCACAAGTACTCAGTACTATCTCCACCTGTTACACACAAACTAGCTCAGATCTGAATCAATCACAGGTTCAAATCTCCTCCACTGCTTACCTGCATCCACTGCGCAATCTTGCATGAGAATGGATGAGAATGGCTGATCCAAACTCGTATTTCCCTTGGCTGAACCACGCAATCCTCATTGGCAATACTCAATCCATTGATTGTGCAAATCTCATGCGCAACTATAGTCACAACTAATAGCAATCTCAACCTCTAACACCTGTCTCCACTGAACTGTCCATGCACTGAGTTAACAAATGTATTCTTTAGTTTCTTTATGAGTTAATAATTAGTGAATTAATTAACAATTAGTTCACATTACTCATCACTAGTGTATTTGCAGTTAAACTAAATACAACTAGTTCAACCAAGTCAAACTGAACACAACTCCATCAACTCCTCAATCAACTCCACCAAACTCAACCACATGAGTTCTCGCTGAAGTCCATCATGCAATAGCTCAACTGACCCATAAGAAAAGTGTATTTCCTTCTGACAGCGGCATGTGCCACATCTGTAGCTCGAACTGAAGTGCTCCAAGAGGATAAGATAATGTTTATATTCCAAATATTATTATGAGCTAATAATATTCAACTGTTCTATTTTTAGCCTGGCAGTCTAAAAATAGACTCCGCCCATATGTCTAAAAATAGAAGTCCATCTATTTTTACCAACATGACCAATCATCCACAAATAGCATCCTACAACTCATAGACCGTGATCCATATGTCTAAAAATAGACTTTGCGCCAAAAATAGCCAGCAGACCCACTTAGTGAAGGCGACTCCTTTTCACTAAGCTCCATCATCTTGTTGCATTCTCAACAGCTCTTGGGTTAGGGCCCAACCCAAGTTTCCCAGCACCTCCTTTGTGTATTTATATGTTTTCTTACTTCCATTCATCAGTTAATTTCTGTTGCATAAATTCACTTTGCTTTGTTAGAATAGGTTGCTTTTGATGGTTAGTATAGTTGTTATTGTTTCAGTTGATCAAGTAGGTTACTGCAGTGACAAAATAAGATTCAAAAAGACAACGGTAGGCCCTAATCTCCTTTCTTCGTTCTTGGGACTATGATTTGAGGTCAAGGCACTACTGCTGCCACCAAAAACACAGTTTTTGCTCTTCCATGCAACTGTTAGTGTGATAACCTGATTTGGAAAAGTTGATATTAGTTCAGATTCACTTGCTTAGATCATTTTCTGTTCATTTACCATAGTTATCTCACATGCTTTTCTGTTCACAAGGTACTTTTCAACATTTTCTATTTTTAGGTAAGAGATTAGGTCAAGATAGACAAAATTCTGTTTTTAGTTCTTTCTCTAGTCAGTTTTGCTAAGTAATTTCACAGATCTCTTGTAGGACCTTCCATCTCACCATCCATCCATGCAAAAGCCAGTACCAACTCACTTCTCATAGATTTCCAAAGTCAATCGCATCATTTCGCCAATCTGCCCTAATTTCTGCATCTTCTCCATAAGTTTTCCTTTCATCCTTTGAACAAATCCAACCATCACATTCGTTCTTGATCTTCCTTGACAAATTCTAGACACCTTAACACCTTCATCCAGCCTTCAGTTCCCTTTTCCCATCATTTTTCCACTTTCAAAACTCTAAAAATAACTTTCAGCCTCCTCCTGTAGATCCTCCTGTAGAACCTCCTGTAGATCCCCTGCAGCCTCCTGTAGAATTTCTTGTGAGTGATTTTTCGAAGTCTGATCACAAGAGAATTCTTCAGAAGGGTACTAGGGGCTTCTTAGGGCCTCTCCACATCTTCCTCACCATCTACAAAAGATAACTCTATCTTCCTTTGCCACCAAACCTCTACATAGTCATAACCAGATAAATCACAAGCATAATAATTTCACATAAAAACACTCAAAAATACAAAATGACGGTTTCTTCTCATTTCTTTTAAAATTTAGCTTGAATAAATGAAATTTACCTTTTTAGTAGTCAATGGCACTCATTTCATCAGTTTTGATATCTTTTCCTGCAACAGTAGGGTTAATGGGTAGATTAGGGTTTGCTAGGGTTTGCGTTACAGTTCAGTTTTCCTTCTCTTTTTGCAAGTAGAATAGCCTCTTTTGAGTTAGCTTTCTTTCATCACAGTTAAAAGCTTCTTATAAGAATTCATAGAAGTTGGCTTAAGCTCCTAGCAAACTTGCACCAGCTGATCAAGTGACAGCCTACAGTAAGAGCTAGTACTTGTGCATACAACACCGTCGCTTCCAAGTTTGTTATGAACTACTGGGTTGATAAAATTAAAGTGGGAAGCCCTAGGAGTTGCAACGTTATTTCTGCAATACTGGAGCTCACCAAGATCTTCACATTAGCCAATAGTGTCTCCTTCCCTACAACATCAAGCCCTTCATAGATGAGGTACTATGTGATGTTACTCCTCTTGAAGTTTGTGATGTATTATTAGGCCAACCATACTTGTGGAAGTGACATGTTGTGTATGATTCTAGGCATCACACTATTATTATTACTTTGGACAATAAATTGTACATGATACTGAAGGTAGCACTGCCTACCGCCATTTCTTTGATCACTATGATGCAATGTAGTAAGATCATTTCCCAAAGTAGGAAATTTGTTTTCCTTATGATTCACCCTTAGGGAAAGAATAATATTGTGGCCACGAACTCTAGATAGGTATCCTCTGCATAGCAGCAGTAGATGGACAAGGTTGTGGAGGAGTACAGGGACATCTTCACCTCACCCACATGGGTGCCTCTACTCTGTTAGGTCAAGCAGTCCATCGAACTGACCTCGGGTGTTCCACTACCCAATGGACCGATCTATTGACACTCTATTATAGAGAATGATGAAATCAAGAGGTTTATTCAGGAGTTGTTGCATAAAGGGCACATCAGACCAAGTTCATCACCCTATGGGATCCCAATCATGTTAGTATAGAAGAAAGACGATACCTCAAAATTTTTTGTTAACTATCGGCTGATGAACAAGATCATTTTTTCGAATAGGTATCCAATCCCACATATTGATGAAATTCTAGACCAACTTAAGGGGGTCAAATATTTCAACAATATTGACTTGAAGTCCGGTTATCACCTAGTACTGATCGAACCCTCTGATGTGGGGAAGACTGCCTTCAATTCCAAGGAGGACCTTTTTAAATGGTTGGTCATTCCTTCTAGGTTAACGAATACCCCCACAACCTTCATGAGGCCGATGGAAAACATCTTACGACCCTTCACCAACTCATTCATGTTGGTTTATTTGGATGACATTCTAATCTTTAGCCAGAGTTGGGAAGAGGACCTCCACCATATTCGACAGACCCTCCAAAGCCGGTAACAACACAAGTTGTGTAGGAATTTGGAGAAATGCACTTTTGGTATGACCCAGGTTCAATATCTGGGGTACATCATTGATGAGCAGGGTGTGCGTGTGGACCCAGCGAAGATACAAGTCGTTCAGGATTGCCTAGCCCCAACCACTCTAACAAGGCTCCGTAGCTTTCTGGGTCTTGCTAAATTCTATCACAATTTTGTGTTGGGGTTCTCTCATATCAATTGGCCTTTGAGTCAAGTCACCAAGGGAGAAGCAAAAGAAAATTTATTTTGGTATGAATCCTAACAAAAGGCATTTTCTGAGTTGAAGCATCACCTCTTCTCTGCACCAATGCTCACATTACCAGACCTGTAGTAACCATTTGAGATGAAGACAGATGCCTCCAACTGTGTTTATGTGTATATATGTATCTTTTTTCATTCCTACATAAGTCTAGATCATTAAATCCCCTAGTGAGTATAATAGATTGTTGATTAATTTATTGGGGATAATTTATAATGAATAATGACCCATGAATTAGTAGGTCATGAAGTTAGTAAATGTAATTTTCCATATTAATCAATTCCTACTACATTAGTGGTTAAGGCCTCATTAATGGAGGTCCAGTAGGTGGTTATGGTTTTAGACAACCAGAAACTATATGATATATATTGTAGTAGAAGGATTGTAGTTGGTTATCAAGTGAATATTAATATTTTTGGGTCTATGTTCATGTTAGAGGTTTCCCCCTTGAAGAGATAGATGACCATCACATCAGGTTTTGAATATTGATAAAGGTTTTCTTAGTATTGCTTGTCTTGAATTCTAATTCTAATTATATGATATTTATGGTTATATTTCCTTCTATCTAGCTCTATCTATTTTTTGTCTATAACTATATTTTATGTGATTTTCTTTGTATAACCTATTTTAGTTAATAAGGAACATTGCGCCGTCAAGAAGATTTATTGATTTCTAGGTTTAGTAGGTTTCTAACATATTTTTTTCTTAAATTTATCTACCATTTCTTACCCTTTGCTTGACCTTACAAAACATCTTTCTTTCATTGGTATGCTACAACACAAAAATATCTTTATGGCCTCGTAGAATTCCTTCAACTCCTATGGTTACTACACCTAAGCCTCTTCACTATTGAGTATGATTATTCTTGGTGGTCTTATTGCAATACTCTTACTAGTTGATTTCCCTAATTCCCTTGAGAATCGTAAGTTGAATGATAGGGAGAAATGCATGTCCACATATAATAAATAAATTTTAGTTACACCCCATGTTGTATAGAATTGAGTTAATTCTTTTTAGATGAAAATTTCTTCATTAAAATAAATCATATTATCCATAATCACTAATTGAGAAAGGGTACTTTGATAAAGTAACAATAAAAGTGGATTTCTCAACTCTAGTCCTATGATTTTCAGATCCTTTATAAAAAGTGTAGGGAATTTTTTTTTTATGATGCCTTATTTTAATGTGATGAGGCACCTACATTTCACTCCATACTATCTAGCCAACTTTTTTAGGTACACTACCTCTCGACCAACTACATACAAGATCTCCTTAGAGTTCAACATCAACAAGATATTCTTGATGACAAGAAATATTAACTTTGTAATATCATGAATGGTGTTAAAATCTTTGAAAATGACATTCGTTTTACTTCAATATCACCCCTTATGACATAGTAAATTAAATGGATACATGCCTCTCCCTCAATTGGTCTTATGGCTTTCCACAAACTTATCAAAATGTGTCCTCTAGTTTTTATTGGCCAAAGTTAAAGGTTGGTGTTGAGCAATTTGTCATTAAATATGATCTTGCCAACATAATAAGGTGGAATTTTTTTTGTGTCCCTACATTAGAGAAATTTTGAGGCCTAAAATGCATCTCTTAAGAAATATTATCAAATAATAATCAAAATAATAAAATAATATTAGATTACATCATCAAATTTTATAGGGGAAAAAATAAAAATAAAAACTATTTTTTCAACTTGTATTTTCAACTTCTCTCCTTATGGTTTTACTCAAATTTCTAGTGGGAGCACTCGTTGGATGCATAATTTAATTCATCATCCAATTAGTTCCCAAGTTTCATACTTTCGGTGGACTCTCCTGCACGAAAAATGAGAAATACATGAAAACACATGATTGCAATCATAGTTTTCATATATTTCTCACTTTTCGTGTAGCAGGGTCCATTGAAAGTATGCAACATGGGTACTCCTTGGATGAGGAATTAAATTTTGAGTCCAACGAGTTCTCGCGCTCAAAATTTGAGTAAAACCATAGGGAGATAAGTTGAAAACATGAGTTAAAAAATAGTTTTTTGTTTTTATTTTTTATATTTTTTTACTTTAAAAATGGTGAATCATTCCCCTTGGTTGACTTCATCATATTGAATCCTATTGGTTCTTCTAAATTTGATTTTAGATGTACATTTTTGTTTTGAGGCCCATATTAGACCTAAAAATTTCTTTAATGTCTTCTCCAGTGTAATTCTTGATCCTTAACAAAAAACGAAAAGTCGTATCTGTCGACATCACCACTAGATTACAACACTTTGAAGGAAGGATGTTATCATTGTAATGGTTGATTATTTAACTAAGTATGATCATTTCATTCCCTTAACTACAAATTTTTAATCTCTTTTTGTTGTTGTTTTATTCATTAAGAATATGTATAATATCCATTTTCCTCCTTACCATATCATATGTGATAGAGATATATAGGTTTTCAACAAAGTTTTGAAAAAAAATTCCAAGTTATTAGGGGTGACCTTTTAATGAGTACTACATATCACTTTAAAACATATGGGAAAAAATTGGTGGTTAACGAGTTCTTGGAAGGTTACCTTATAATGTGCATTGAATCTTAGCAACTAAAATGGGTGAAGTGGTTATATATTGCTAACTACTAGTATAATACGACATACCACCCTTCTAAAAATGACCCCTTTAAGGAATTATATGGATATGGACCCCCCTTAATGAAGGAATAAATCATTCAAAACATCAAAGTCCCTACTACTACTACAAATACTCTAAAGGAGATGCAAGACATCATTTCCATCATTAAGGATAACTTTCACATAGATATGAACTAAATGAAGTAGTAGGCATATTAGTATTGGTTAAAACACCAATGTGTAATGGTCAATATGGTATTTGTTTGGTCATAACCTTACAAGAAAACTACTCTGTGAAAGTAGGGAAAAAAAAGCTCTAAATTCATTATATAGGCCATATCAAGCACAAATGAAGTTGGAGAGGTGGAATATGTAGTAGAAATACAAAACAAGGGAAAATCCCATGGTTTATTCCATTTTTCATTTCTAAAGATGAAGGTTGGTGAAGACATACTAACATAGATATATATTTCATTGATAAATAAGGAAGGAAAGTGGACCCTTTAACACGAAGGAATTTTGGAAGAGAAAAAGTGTGTCAAATTGCAAAGTACAAGACAAATCAAAAGGGATTAGATGAAGAGGAGGAAATGTGGGATCCATAAGTGTTTTTTTCCAGGTATCCTAATTAGGCTTCATTAGCATGAAGCATGAATTTGAAGGAGCCAACAACCAAAAAAAACTTTCAATTTTCTTACCTTAAATATAACTATGTAGCTCACTTGGTTGAAGTAGTACTTTTATAATAAGTCGACTTTGGTTCGAATCTTACTCTATGCATGTCTCCCAAAGGTTTTGGGAGAAACATTTTTCTAGTAGTGAGGGCATGAATTTTACTAATCACAACAACCAAGTTAAGTATCAGGCTTATGTACATCAACAATTTTCCTTATAATTAGGATTTTGTAATAATATTATATTTGAAAAAGGGGTCACTTAAGTATAATAAATTCCTAATAATTTATTTAGGAGTTTATCCTTTAGCTAATCTATTAGGGGTATGCAAGTCCACCAATGATGACTTTCTTATTTATTTTTAGTATTGTTTATTTTCCAACTTTTGTTGTAATAGTGGCCACAATTTTTTACGAGATCATTGTATTTTACTTACCTACATTGTATGCTTTTATTGAATTTCCTCTTTGTCCATGTCAACTAAGTATCTGAAAAAAAATATATATATCCTCCTCAAATAGTTCTGTCCCTTTTTCATCTTCTTGAAGTCTATTTTCAATTATTTTTCCGTTTGTTCTTGCACCCTTTTCTTATCTATCTTGTAGAATCCTTTCATTGAAAAAAATATTCCAATCCTATATTCATATTTACTTGGATCACTTCTTAAAAGAATACTTTATTTGATACTTGTAGTCCACATCATTAGAAATGGTTCCTCATTATCTAATGTAATTTCCTTGTACTGTCTTGGGTGAGCTATTATGGCTACAAATACTTTCCTCTATTTCAACTCCTTGTTTCCATTGATCATCATAAAGTGGTTCATAAATTTCTAACATCTTGACACTTGTTTCCATCATGCTTTCCTAACCCACACTAACACATGCATGTATGGGGATATGATATATGCAATTTTCATTGTGTGTCTCCACATTCCATATAGGAATCACTTATAAGTGTACTTCCTTCTTAGCAACATAATATTTTTGTTATTGTTTTTCCCTTTCACATGATAGACCCTTTGGTTGTTGTCCATCTATAATGGCCCTTCCACTAAATTTTGGCACTACTTATCCTTTACATTAAATATATTTTACTATGTTAACATTATTGGTTGACCCTGTTAAACACACATGGACAGTAATAAATATGAAAGATAAATCATGTGAGTTCATTTTTTATTAACAAGAGATGTACATTTATAATACAATGTTGTGACTCTTGGGTTTCAGATCCCAAGGTCTCTTGGACTGCTTAGTCTTTTCGGCTTCCACACTAACCCTTTAGGATTAGGTGTCCAACATTCCCCCCCTTAATCCGAAGGGTTATGTATGAGTCCAAGAAGAGAGCTGTAATACAAAATGTGCAAAAAATGCATGGCAGCACTAGGCTGAATGTGCTCTATAAAATGTTGGTATAAAGGGCGGTGGTTTAAGGATGACCACCAACACTGGAATGCTTAGTGCAGTTCCCCGAACTCTTCCAAAACTGGCAAGAAACTGGTGTCTTCTGCTAGAGGAAGTGTTCTCAATCTGTGATGGTTTAAGGATGACCAACAACTCTGGAATGCTTAATGCAATTCCTGGAACTCTTCCAAAACTGGCAAGAAGCTGGAGTCTTCTGCTAGAGGAAGTGTTCTCAATCTATGATGGTTTAAGGATGACCAACAACTCTGCGATTCCTGGAACTCTTCCAAAACTGGCAAGAAGCTGGAGTCTTCTGCTAGAGGAAGTGTCCCAGATTGCCAACTGAAGGCATGTTCAGGCATCTTTGTCTCTGGCTACAACTCTGAAACTGGTGTGGCAGGTTGTGACTCAGGCTCGCTTGATGTGACTTTGAAGCTTGTAGATGACCATCATTTCCCCCCCTGTCAGATACAAGGTGAGATGATGGAGAAAACTCAATTGCAAGACTGTTCAATATTCTGGAACACGTTCTGACATGTGTTTGGAATATCTTCTTGGCTGTTGATGCCCATTGCCAAGAAGCGATCCATCCAAGATGAATCTTTGTTCTTGCAGGACGTTTGTTTCTGAAGCATCTGTGTGAAGAATGGCTGGTTTTATGACAGTGCTTACATGGATGAAGATCAAAACAATGATCTTTCAAATGGCCAACTCGGTCACAGTGTTGGCATTTTACAATTTGTTGTTGTTGTTGCTGCGGTGGAAGAGGAGTAGAATCTGGAACAGCTGAAACTGAACTGTCATAAGGAGCAGGTGAACTGTCATAAATGAGTCCAGCACTCTCAAACTGAATGGGCTTGGCATAGTCTGGAATATGAAAGGACAAGTCCTTGTCATATCCAAGACCAATTCTGTGCTTGTTGTGGACAAGCTGTTCCCAAGGTCTGATAATGGGCTTGGGAAGTGCAGATTGAGTTTCTGCATCTGCATGTACACTTGCTGCTTTATTGGGTACTGAATCTGAATGAACTTGAACAATATTGACTTGTTGTTTATGGGAGTATGCTTCATTGTTCTAAACAGAAACAGGTTCAGAATGATGACTCCACTGCTGTAATTCTTCCTACTGTAGCTGTGATTCAAGCTGCAAAAACTCTATCTTTTCTTGTGCATATTGCAGACATGTTTGAATGTCTGAAAGAGAGGCTTTGTTAATTTTGACTGTGCTGTTAGCAGTGGACATGATTAGAGTTCTCAATAATTCTAATATTCTTTCAAGCTTAGCCATTTTTCTACACCTTAAAAATCTCCAAATCCCACAGAAAAATGTAAGCTGCTAAATAATAAAAAATCCGCAAATACCAGCAAATGTTAGGAAGAACAGTGGCTGTAGATAAGTGTTATAACATCAAAGAAGCTCCATCATTACAGAGAAAACACCACAGTGATAATATATGCAACGTATTCAGCTCCAAGACATAGAAATAAATATGGAGTGTCTTCAATATATATACAGCCACACATCCAATGAGATGAGGAAGTTTGATTTCAGTTTAAATTACATTTTGGTAAAGTTGGTCGACCTGCATTGCTGAAGATATTGTGCGAGGTATCTGATTTGTCGATAAGATGTCAACAATTACAGTGCCAGTTCCAATACCGACCCCATCTGAAGACTCTGAACGCCTAAGGAAGGCTTTTGAAGAGTGGGGCACAAATGAGAAGTCAATCATACAAATATTAGGACACAGAACTGCAGCGCAAAGTAATCCGTCAACGTTATTTTCAACTGTATGAAGAGGATCTCTTGAAGCGATTGGAATCTGAGATTTCAAGTGACTTTGAGAAAGCTGTATTCCTTTGGGTACAAGATCCAGCTGAACGTGATGCGGTCATATCTCATGATGCAATAAAGAAGTGGAATGGAAAGAATATATTGCTTTTAGAAATTTCCAGTGCTCGATCTTCGGCTGAACTATTGATGGTGAGGCAAGCATATCATATTTGGTACACAAAGTCCCTCGAAGAAGACGTGGCTGAAGATTTTCAAAAAGCTCACACAATGGAGGGAGAACAGATACACGTCCACAGACAGATTGAACCCAAGAGTTTCCACCAGCCCGTCGAATGTCGTTTTATTGTTTAAATCTGAAAATGTGGGAGCTCTGAACATTAGTCTTCCCTGATAAGGCCATTGGCATTTGCAGGTCCGAGCATTGACCTGGAATCCCGCTGAGCATTTCCTGTCTCCACACCTTTCTAGACTCGTTTGGTAGCTGGTAAGATTGTAAATTTGACAGAACCAAAAGCAGTCTTCAGTCTTCAATACCAAAAGCGCAGTCACCAGAAACGTATCAACGCTTCAGGCTTCAGAGGAATCAATGAGCGCAGTCTTCATTAATAGAACGCAGTCATAAAAACGCAGTCTTCATTACAATAAAAACGCAGTCGCATTTTACAATAAAACGCAGTCTTTATTACAGTTTATATAAACTTCAGGCATTGGTCTTTAACGCAGCTCTGGAAAGTATACACAGTCAGTACTTCACTCTCGGATCCCAACAGAAATGACCAGCATTCATACCACATATACCACACGACGTTTAACAATACATCGTAACAGAAATTAACCATAGAGAAAATATCATCGTTCAACAAAATGCATAGGGGATTGGTTCTAAGAAGAGAAACCAGCACTTAATAAAAGGACCAGCGCACAGATTTTGAACAACACACCAATGCACAAGCTTCAAGATAGGCTAGGATGGCTCAACATTCCATCGCACTTTCCAACTTCAACACACAATCTTGGGTATAGTCGAATGTACTCAGTGCATCAAAACGAAGCCAATCTCAATCCAAATAGTTATGCACAGTACAGGAGACTTCATTCCAACGGATGCACATTAAATCATACACCAGCACATACCATGGTCATATAACCCAACATATACCAACGCTCCAACTCACATATATCACCAGTATTTGAGCAATGCAGCAACCAGCACGAACACGCAACTTTAAAACTCTTCAACTATGCGGTTAATAAATCTCTGAAGCCATAATCAAACCTCGTCCAAAAATAAAGTCAAAATGAGTATGTTTATGAGGATTTGTTTCAAACGATGAAGTGGTAAGTCGGATATTGGTAAAACAGGGCCACATTTTGAATCTTGGAAGAAGCAATACTTCATTACAGTTTATCAATACAATTTATATAAACCTCGGCATATAACTCTATGACTCGACATCGGTCTTCAATACATAATTCTATGGCATCGGTTTTAATACAATAATACAAAACCTCGGCATCGGTCTACAGATATATATTTCTATAACGCAGCGGACAAAAGGTTAAAGGTAACAACGACGAAAATTGGCAGTTTATCCTTGGATTCGGCTCCTCACACAGCAAAGACTCTTATGCAAACCTCACACCAATTCCACGATGTTCCACGCTGCACCGACGTCCCAGGATTAACCCACAGGCTTTCCTTCACTCTTTACGGAGGCTCTTCGACTTCACACTATAACCGACAGCGCACCAGGGCAGCGAATTCTCCATACAGGCCACGGACAGCAAAATCTCAAACGCCACGCCACAGCAAAATCTCAGGCCACGGACACCATGATCTCAAACGCACCATACATAGTCTTTGAAGTCACAAACAGTTTAAACACATGTATCAGTTTAAAATGCACCACTATGTAAGATAATATACCTCCATGGATAATCGGAATTGGGAATGAAATTATTTAAATAGATGGAGGGGCTAGAGCGTGGAGGCACAGGCATCATCAACGGCTACCTACAAAAAGCCAAAAAGCCTTCCCGGCTTTTGCTGTAACATACAGACGGGTGGAACAGTAGAATGGAGGCATCGCGCACTAGGCATGGCAACAGCTACGAGTGCCATTCTGTCAACAGTGGTGCCCGTCCTCAACCGTTTCTACATTATATGGATTTTATGTCAGGACAGAGAGCAGAGAGCGTATGCAGCGCTGGTGCGCCAGGGAGCAGAGGAGCAGAGGTGTGTCAGGCAGCGTATTCAGGCCAGAGGCAGCGTATTAAATGCAGGTGGAGCAGCGCTTTTAAATGGAGCGTTTCGAATCAGGTCAGCAGCGTGAGAGAGGGCATCGTTTAATACCATTCACTGTCACCATGTCAGGCACCAGTAACAACGCCTCTATGCATTCATCAACGCTCAGGTAAAAAACGCATGACAGAGGCAGCGCTCAGGTATGAGCAGCTCAGACACAGAATTATGGGCAGAGGTGCAGGACTGACATGCACATAACAGGCCACAGAAAAACAAGCGGCTCCGATACCATGTTAAACACACATGGACAGTAATAAATATGAAAGATAAATCATGTGAGTTCATTTTTTATTAACAAGAGATGTACATTTATAATACAATGTTGTGACTCTTGGGTTTCAGATCCCAAGGTCTCTTGGACTGCTTAGTCTTTTCGGGTAAATAAATGGGCATTCTCTTCTATATTTTCATCATTAGTGGAGTTTTTGATATGTATACATGCTTCCAGGGCTTACTATTGGAGGATGGAGATCCATATCCATGTTCGAATAAACTCATGATTCCTATATATGTTCTCTTAGTCTAAGACCTTACATATGTCTCTATTATGTGTTCTTCACAAAATCCTTCATGGACTCTTCTATAAATCCATTCTTGGATTCCTCTACAAAGTTTTTCCTCTATTCTAATCTATATTAGGATATCGATCCTCAAGATTTCCTTCTATTTTGCCTCTAAGTTTTGATGCTTCACCTTACAATTTCTTACTTTTTTTCGACCACATTTCATCCTCCATTTAGTCGGGGAGCACACTAGAGGAATTTTCCCATTATTTGGGTTGTCTAACCACTCCTTTTCTTCATTGTTTAACACATCTTCCTCGAAAATTGTTCCCTTATATTTGTATCTCTTTCTTATCATTTTTTGCACCATCATTATTTATCCAATATCTAAGTGTCTAGTCATATGTCCTATATTGTGTTTAATTAGGAATTGACCTTGGTGCTCTATCTTATATGATACTCAATATCCTTTATTATCGTCCACCATATTGTGCTTTACCTGTCATGTCAAATATTCCTAATTTTTTAATCTAAAGCTCACTATATTCCAAATATATATCTAGATCTATCTAATCCAAACCCATTTCATTCAAGTTTTTTCCTCTTGTACTTAGTTAAGTTTCCTTTTTTATTGTCTTTTGTCTATATCTTCCTTTTTTTTCTTTTGTCTATATCATTTTGATACATCTTCTTTCACTTAAGGGAGCTTCCCAAGAAATATCTTAAATTCAAACATCCAACCCCAAATCAACTTGTTCAAGGTTCATTTATTAGCCATTGAGTTCACAAAAAATTACCTAAAAATGTTTGGAAACTTAACAATCTATTGAGCATATACCTATATTGACAAGGTGGGGGGAGGGGGGTGAATTAGTATAAGACAAATTTTACTTATTTAAACATTCATAAGCTATAAGAAACCAATTGCATATGAAAAACATGGAACACAAGATTTATGTGGAAACTCTTTCAGGAGAAGACCATAAAATTTCATTTTAGAATTCTTTGTAGGCACCAAACTATGAGATACACCAATCCCCATCGCTACAAATATTTATAGGCACGAACCTATTGGAGACACCAATCACCACCACTATAAATATTCATAGGAACCAACCTACTAGAGATACCAATCCCCACTGCTATAAATATTTATAATAACCAACCTACTATAGAAACCAATCCCCATGACTGGAAATATTCATTGGCACCAACCGACTAGAGATACCAATCCCCAGTAATATAAATATTTGTACGCGTCAACCTACTAGAGATACTAATCCCCACTTTTGCAAATACTCATAGGCATGAACCTATAAAGAAACTAATCCAAGCTACTATAAATATTCATAGGAACCAACCTACTTCATTAATTATACTTGTTACTTCTACCTTCACCAGGTCTACTTACTCATTTTCCTTTACCGGATCAGCGTCTCCAAAACTTTTTTTTTGGGCCTCTTCCCCAAGGAAGAACTAGTACAACATGTCATGTATGCAATTTTTCATATTGGATTATGAAATTTTTACTTGAGGCACTTATGTATGTCTCCTAAGATCTCTAAGAATTTCATAGTATAAAAATCCTAGAAAATAAGTTATAATAAAAATTCTAAGGTGAACTATTTTAAACTAATTTCAACATCATTTTGAAACCATAACTTCCACATGGTATATCTCCAAAAATATAGTGAACCAAAGTTTGAAATTTTCATATGAGGTACTTCTATATGTCTCCACAAGTATCTAAAAGTTTCATAGTCTAAAACATCACAAAAAATAATTTATAAAAAAAAAAAAGCCAAACTAGCCTATTTCAAGCTTATTTCAAGACTATTCAGAAACCCTAAATTCCTGAGGGCATATCTCCAAATTATAGTGAACCAAAGTCTGAAATTTTTACCATAAGCACCTACATATCTCACCTTTGCCTCTTCATTATTTCATAATATGAACATATTAGAAAATAAGTTGTATCTAAAATTCTAAACTAACTTGTCTCAAGCATATTTCAAGAGCATTCAAAAACCCTAACTTCCTTAGGGCATATCCTCAAAATTGTAGTGAACCAAAGTTTCAAACTTTTATCACAGATACCTAGACATCTCACATACATTTGCTCAATATTTCGTATTCTAAAACATCTCATAAAGTAAGTTATAGTGAAAATTCCAATATGCTTCGTTCACTCCACTAATCACATTTTTCTCCACCTTTAAACCCCTAAGAATATTTCTTGGCTTCTATTGTGCACCTGATATCTCTTCTTGCTTAGATGGTCTTTGAATGCACTCATATATGCTTTATTTGTAGTATTTATATGTTCACTTATGGGGCCAACTTATAAAACTAGTTGTGCTAACCTGTACTTTTTGGTTGGGTCAACCTATCAAAATATTTCATATCTCCTCACTCCTATGGATTTAGAGGGAGTGCTATATACTTTTGGAAAGGTATCAAAATAATATTTTCAACCATATATCCTATGCTCCCATTTGAGTTAGGTATTTAGAATAAAAATTCCTTCAAATATAGGATATCCAAACTAGGCATCGAAAAAATTGATTATCCAAACAATATTTATAACAATCTTCATCTTGTAATCTTTATCATGGACATCTATAATATTCCTTGTATTTGACATAAATGACAACAATATTTCCATCAATCAACTTTACAACAAATATTTCTTCATTCTTGAAGTGCTTATTGCACTTTGACTTTTACATAATTTTTACATTTTATGGAAATCAAATGTAATCACAAAATTTCAAAAACCCATACAACATTTTTATATTAAAAATTAAGATAAAAAATAATGCAATCCAAGGAATATGAAGCATTTAAATATCATGTTCATATTTAAAATTACATTCATGTACAAGTGACAAGAAGATGGAGAGAATAAAATCTCATTCATATACAAGTGACAAGAAGATGGAGAGAATAAAATCTCATTCATATACACGTGAAAAAAAGAGAGTCACAATGAAGTATATGAGGATCCATTAATAACCCTTCAATGAATTGTTCATCATTCTTAATGCACTTTGATCACTACATTAAAAGTGCATAATGATGTATAAGTGTATTTATAACATAAATAAATTATTATTCTAATACCTACAATTGATCTAGGTGGATGTTGGTGGCCACCCACCTATCCCATTTGGACCCCCACAACTGTTTCTTTCAGTTTTTTAGTTTCCTTAATTATAGCACAGTTTACTATTTTTTGCAGTTTTTCGGGTCCTAAACTTCCGGAGCCGTTTTGAGGCCCTAAACGACGTTTTTTGGGAAATCTACCGCTAGTGTCTTTTCCGTCATAGTCCTTGGAGATATCTTCCAACGGGCTATCATGCACGTCAAACAGAGATAATATGACCAATTCACAACCCCGGGAAGTTGGTTGTCCAACTCACCCCAAAACGGGGCCCACAATTTGGTGTTTCATCTTCTAGGGTTAGGTTTTGCGATGTGAAGGGTTTTCCATTGTTTCTCAATAATAAATAGGCCTTCGAGCCTCATTGTAACACAGTTCAGAGGCATGTAGCCACCACATCTCTTCTTAGAGATAAGCTACCATCGCCCTAGCTGGTTTATTTCCATTTCTGGTTGTAAGCATATTTTAGTATTTTCCATTAATGAAACGAAGTATTATTTCCACTGCATCTTTGTGTATATGGTTATCTCTGTATTTTGTTGCATCCCTGTTTGAATCCGGATCAACAATATACATGATGTGTTGATGCATATGGTACATGATATAACAACCAAAATTACACTCATACTCTAACAATATGGTACAATGCACCTTCTCTAAAATAACTCCTAGATATAATTGATCTTTAATTCAATTTATTATTTTTTCCCATGGAAAAAAGTCATAATTTCTATTGATATATAAGAAATTACATTTTGTAGATGCTAGGGAATATGCATATGGAGGCAGAGTTTCCTGTCAAGTTCAGAAAACTGTTGACCAGAAAAAAAGAAAAGAACAGTTGTATCTCCACACAGGAAGTCTGTTATATGTTTATTGTGTCTATGCCTGCTCTCTAACGTAGAGAGAACAAGATCAAAATTGAATGTTGTCTCTTCAGAAACTAAGTATCAAAATCGGAACTGTATGTCCAAAGTCATAAATATAGACCAAACAGTTGTAAAATATAAACATGATATATACAAGTTTATCAGAAAATATTATAGGGCTTAAAGCCCATTTTCTTTAAGTTCCACAAAAGGTCTGTGGTAATTCTGGTGGAAGGTCCCATCTATTTCCTCCTGAATCAACTAGTCATCGCCCTGTCTAAGCGTTGCCTCTTTGGAAAGGTGATTTGCCCCCGTATTTTTCTCCCTGTAAATGTGGCGACAGGCAAAGGAGTCAAAAGAAGATATCAATCTTTGTGCTTCTTCTAATATATGCCTCAATGAAAATGCATTACAGTGGGATGCATTATTTAACCAATTACAAATGATTTTGGAATCACCAAACAACTGTAGATGTCTGCAATGCTTTTCCAATGCAAAATGAATGAGATGTTTAGCAGTACATAGTTCAGCTTAATTATTAGTTCCCTTGCCTAAACTTATTTGGATCTTGAAGCAATGTGTATCATTTAGGTAGAGTATAGCTCTGCCACCACATCCTGCCTCCTGCGTAGAGCCATCAAAATATTCCCACGGTTTTGATTTGTCTATGATTTCTGGTATAATGGTGCAGAGAGGGGAATTGGAGTCCTCCTCGGGAAGAAGATCATAATCCGCAATGGTATGGAGCAAGATGGCAGGCCAATGGGGTGTTTTGTGGTTGAAAATAGAATGATTTCTAGCAATCCATAATGACCAGCAAACAAGAAGAGGCATGTTTCTGGATTTTCCATTTTGGTTTTCACACCATGTACTCCAGGCATCCAGAATGTTGTGTCCATGCCAGTTTTTTAAACTTGGATAGTGAGAAATGATGGAATTCCAATCTTCCTTGGAGGTGGGGCAATTTAGGAAGAGATGTTCAGTACTCTCTTCATCATTGTGACACAGGTGACACTAGAAAGGGCCATGAAAAGATATTTTCATCAGATTTAACCTCTTAGGGATCTTATCAAACAAAATGTTCCACATCAGTAAGCGGGTACAAGGGGCCACCTTAAGCTTCTAGAGTAATCTCCAAGTCGGGTTTATGTTCTAGGGTTTGTGTGGTTCCATTAATCTAATATAACCCTCTTTTGGAGAATATGTTCCGTGTTTGGCGAAGGCCCATATAATCTCATCCGGTCCTTCAATTAGTCATATATGTGCCTGTGTAAGAGCATCCGTGTAGTCCTACCAATCGATTCGCCACTTTATAGGGATGTCCAGATAAAGAGTCGATTTCCATGCCTGCTATAGAAAGGAGGAATTGTTTCTGTCACCGATGTGTTTGATGTGGGTAATACCCCTACTGTGTAAATGCCTTATCAAGTCTGCCGGTAGTCTGTGTGCATTGCCACAACCAACCCATGGGTCTGTGCCAATATGAACAACATTGCCCTCCTTTATTCTCCATGTTATGCCTTCACATATGAGTGGAGATGTTATGTTTTATTCTGTGCTATTGTCTGAACCAGTCCATCAGGTTCATGGGCCAAATGTATTTCGCTTGTGCAACCTGGGACCAGAGGCTGTTTGTAGTGATAAGATGCTAGCCGAGCTTTGCCATGAGAGCTTTGGAGAAAAGTTCAAGCCTTTTGATGCCCCATCCTCCCCATCTCTTAGGCTTTGCTATTATCTCCCATTTGACCCAGGCAAATAACCTACCCGGTTGATTGCCTTTCCATAAGAATCTGCAACATATGCTTTGTAGTCTGTTCAGTATACCCTTCGGAATCCAAGCTAGGGTCATCTAGAATATAGGAGTGGCTTTAATCACATCTTTAATAAGGACTAATCTTCCTGCACGGGATAGGTATTTATGGTACCAAACCTGAAGGTGCTTTTCCACTTTTGCAATAAGCCACGTCCAGTCCGCAATCCTGTATCTGTGAGGCTTAAGCCTAAAGCCCAGATATTTAAGACCATCTTCCAGATTTAGAGAGGTAAAGGGGAAGTGCTGTGAGGTAAATACAATCTCATGTTGTGAGCAACCAAAGGTAGTAATCGTAGATTTACTATCATTTATTGTCATCCCAGTTGCCTGTTGAAAAAGATTGAAGATATTCTGGAGGACCATGGTATCTCCAATACTGCCATTTAAAAAAATGAGAATGTCATCAACAAATAATAGATGGGTGAGTGAAAAATTCTCAGTGATCTTGATGTTAGCCAGTTGATTTCTATTGCGAGCAGATATGATGACCCTGATTAATCCTTCCATGATAAGTTAGAAAAGTAGGGGGGGAGAGTGGACACCCCTGTCTGAGTCCCCTCTCCAAGAGGAAGAAAGATGTGGCTTCCCCATTTAATAACACACTGTAAGATACATCTTTAATGCAGCTCATGATCCATTTAATATATGCATAAGGAAAGCCTAGGTGAGTCAGTAATAATCTAATGTAGAGCCAATTAGCTCTATCAAAGGCCTTTGAGAGGTCCACCTTCAGAATCATGCCTTTCTGCTTCTTCATCTGCATAGAGTGAAGGAGTTCCTGAGCTGTGGCTATGGCCTCATGAATCTGTCTGTGCTAGAGGAAAGCAAACTGCTCAGAGGATATGTGTCTGGAAAGGATAGGCTTCAGATGGTTTGCTATGATCTTTGCAATAATCTTGTACAAACAGTTGCAAAGGGAAATGGGTCAAAAATCGTTGAAAGAGGAAGGATTGTCAGATTTTAGGATAAGGGCAATGAAGGTGGATTTGATGGCCGGGGATATTCTTCCACTCCTTCTGCAATCCTCCACAATCTTGAGTAAATCATCCCCCAGGATATCAAAAAAAGCTATGTAGAACTCGATGGTCCACCCATCCGGCCCAGGGCTCTTGTCTTTTTTAAACCATTTTATAGTTGCCTCAAGTTCTTCCTTCGTCACTTCCATCATCAGGTCCTTCGTGTCTTCCTTTTGTACAAATCTGGGAAAATGTTCAGCAACCTGCATGATTTCCATAATATTCACAGCTCTAGGCGCCTTGTAGATGCTTTTGAAGTGCTCAATGGGTAATCTAGCCAGATCTCGCTATGATGATACCGATTGACCCTAATCATTACGAAGTTCCTAAATAGTATTTATGGCTTTTCTACTGTTGGAAAATTTATGAAAGAACTTGGTATTGTCATCTCCTTCAGTGAGCTAGATAACCCTACTCCTGAGCCTCCAGGTCTCCTCCCTTTCCTTCAGTATTTGGGAACGCTTCGAGATGAGGGAGGTATAGTGATCTTTGCTATCTTGTGATAAGAAAGTGCCATTAGAAGTGTCCTCATGTGTGGCAATGGCCAACACTACCTCCCTCAGGGTGTTGTCATCAATCTTTCGTTTCTGGTGAGCCCAAATTTTGGAGATCCTCTTAAGTTCTGTCAATTTCCTAATAAAACCTTCTGTCTGATCCTCACATTCCAGTATAGGGTTCGTTTGCCAGTAATCAGTGACCATTTGAATGTAAGAAGGATCCTTGAGCCAAGAGGCATTGAATTTGAAGGGGCTTTTAATTCTCAAGGTTTATGTTGGCAAATTCCAAGTAAATTGGCCGATGATCAGAAATACCTCCAGTACCAACCCATTGTCAAATGTGAGGATGAGAGCTTAAGAAAGCTTCTTTAATGAGAAATTTGTCAAGTCTCCTTGCCAGGCTGTGGTCTCCATTGCGATTGTTTGTCCAAGTATACTGAATCGTGGCAGATGGGATGTCTACCCACTGATGCTCCTCTAGTAAAGTAGATATAGTGTTTGTTAGGCTGTCTACTTGAGCTGAGTGTCCCCAAGATTCACTGAACCCCAACGAGAAATTTAAATCCCCTCCAAGAATAATGTTGTCTTTCTGTAGGAATTCTGAGTCCAGAAGGGTTCTCCAAAAGTTTGCCCTATCCACACATGGACCATATACAATCATAATACGAACTTTAGACTCTAATGTGTGGGCATCTATATCCATACCTATAAATCCCCTACCTCCCCAAATGTTCCTGAGCTCCATAGTCTTGTTATATAAACCAATAGCGATACCCCCAAATATCCCAGACGCGTCCAAGGCGTGGCAAGTCCAAGTCGGAAGCCAAGAATTAAGAGTAGGAATAAGAGAATTAGTCAAACAAAGAGTTTCTTGTAAGAAGATAATGTCCAGCTGAGTCGAAGTGAGCAGTCTTCTGAGTGCTAGTTTTTTAGGAGGGCTAGCAAACCCTCTGCAATTGTAGGATAGAAACTTCATGGAGGGTGAGGAAAAGGGCCATTCCTAGCTCTAAGGGCCCTATCAATGGTTTGTTGTCGCCCAAGGGCAACTTCTTCACCCGCAGTGTGTCTGGCTCTAGTGAGATGAGATGGGAAACCCCTGGAGGGCTTATGGGAGGTAGGGGTAGTCTCAGGGTCCAAACCAATCGCGTCATGTCCTCTATCCTTCGATCTGGAATGGAGAGAGTACCGAGGGGATACAGAGGGGGAGGGGATGGGAAATGAAGGAAGGGAGGATGATGACAGAGATGGGATGCTAGGGGCAGTGATGGGAGGGGGAAGGGGAAGAGAGCAGTGAAGAGAGGAGGGAGGAGCATGTCCCTGAGATCTAAATTAAATCAAGGAGACCAAATATGATGAATTAGGAGGAGAAGTAATATTGCATGAATGGGATGCAAGAGCTTCATATATGCTAGATATAGGAGAAACGAGAGAAGAGGATGTAGATAACATACCCGACTGTGAGATTTCCTCCTTTGCTGGACTGGTACACGCTAGAGGGGGAGGCGATGAAGGGTTTGTAACCGTGTGACCCTTATTAGTACCCACTTTATCAAGTGTTCCCCGGGTGTCCTCTGCATCCTTGTCAATCTTCTCTGGTTCAATATCATTTTCGGGCCGAGTAGGGTTTCCTCTGGGCTGCTCCGTCTCCAAACTCTGTTCACTACACCTGTTCTTATGAAAGAGGGGGCAATCCTTAAATAAGTGCGCCACTTTGTGGCATCTACGACATCGATATGGAATGCCTTCGTAATCGATTATCTGCTTGCGGGATGTGTCCCTCCACTGTATAGTGATATACTCCCATAAGCCACCTCGGGTATCAAGATTGATAAGAACCTGAGCATATGCCATCATGCCTGTGTATTGATAGTACTTATCATATTCCATGAGGAGCCAATAGCATTGCCAATCTGCCTGAAGATTTCCTCAGACCAATATTGCAGAGGGAGACCCGGAAACTGAATCCATACTAGTCCGATACCTATTTGCTCAGTCTCTAGATCAAAAAGAGGTGTCCAGCGCTTCAGGAGAACCGGGGCATGTTCAAAATGCCAATAGGAGGACAAAACCTAGTTGGTATGATCCGCACGGGTAAATCTCAATGTGAACCATCCCCTCGCGAAAGTTTGCACGAAGGGGATGTCCACCAGATGGTGACCCCAAACCTCGGATGCCCAAGTTTTCAAACGGGTAGCCGTGTAATTTCGTCCTCTGATGTGCCCAACCAAGACTCTGTCCACGAAATCCATAGTCTCTCCCCACTGAATGTCCTCTTCCAATCTGAGAAAGATATCGTCCACCTTGGACTTGTAGCACTTGTACTTCTTCTTACAAGGAAAATTTTAAAAACCACCCTAAATTTATATGTATAATAAATGGGAGAATCCCCATGATACATAGGAAAAATGGGAGGTGATTTTATCACTAATATATATCTATATATATATATATATATATATGTATATATATATATGTATATGTATATGTAGATGTATATGTATATGTATATGTATATATATATATATATATGTATAAATATATATATATATATATATATATGTGTGTATATATGTATATGTATATGTATATGTATATATATATATATATATATATATATATATATATATATTGGCGAATATCTCACCAGATTATATTATCTTGTAAAGTCACGACGAATCTTTCACTGAATTATAAAATCTTGTAAGATCTTGGAAAATCTTTCACTGAATAATAAAACATTATGAAGTCTTGGCGAATGTTTTGTTAAAGTATGAAGCCATATATGATAATAATAAAACATATTCATTAAACTGTAATATACTAACATACATGTTTGGAAAAAATAAACATAATTTTCACTTCCTACAAACAATGTTGCAAGTTTTAGTGGCCATGTTTATCATGGTAGGAGAGATTAATGTTTTCTCTACCACTTTTGTCAAGCTACCACTTTTACCAAGCTATCAAATTTCTTTCTTATTCCATAGAATCCAACTGCGAGATAAAAAAAAAAAAACACATCAAGTTTGTTTACCCCAACACGCCAATAAGTAGCAAGCCCCAACTATATAATATAATGAAGTAGTAGGTATCCCAAAGGCCTAAAGGGGATCTAATGGAAAGAAGTGACCGTTTTTAGAAGCCTTCCAATCAATATATAAATATATAAATGTACATTTATTATTATTTTAATTGGAAATCTTCAATTAAATAATAAAATTTAATTACGTCTCTCCCAATCTAAATTTATTATTAGCATAATTCACTACCTTCATACGATTTTTAACAGCGTTGTAACATGTGGATTAATTTCCTTTTTGGTGCACAATCTCCGCCTTTTAGGACAATATGGTGCAGTGACCCAACCCCTACAAATCATTACGACAAACTAAGAATAGCAAAGAAGATGAAAGGTTGTACAAACCAGAGTATTTTTCAAACAACTAATCCAAGATCAGTACCTTAACTTTTTCATGAAGGTATCATATTGAGAATGTTTGAAAAATGGTGGGAAATCTAGGCAGCGACTATCTCTCTTCTGCGAGGGTGATGCGGAAAGAGTTAAGATTTCATTGTTTTGAATTTTTTTTTCTTAAATCAGAAAAACCAATATTAATGGAGATATCGATATTTTTTACTAAATTTTGTGAATTGACTAAATGTAGCTTTAACCATTCACCTTAAGATTTTTTTTACAATATAATTTTCTAAGTCTATTTAATATCTTCATTATTATAAAAACCAACCTATATCCATCTTAACTCCACATCTACCACTCGAGGGATGAAATCTATTTATCCCTCCCAACACTTGGTAGACCCGGAATTAAGATGGATCTAAGTTGATAGAATTTTCCCTTTAAATAGTCTATGCTCACATGAATACCATGGTATTACCATGGGTCAATACCATGGGTTATCATAAACCTGGAGCTTAAAAACTACTATTAGTAATTTATAAAAATTAATAAAATTAATAATTGATTTTTATTTTATTTTTTTATTTTAACTAAGTTAAAATGTTTAAGTGACATTAAATTACAAGATCCATTTTTACTCTTGATCTACCAAGCCCTGAGAGGGATAAAATATTTTTTCACTCTATGTTAATTTGCATATCACGATATTTGATCTAGAGTAAAGATGGATCTATGCTAGTTTAATTCCCCTCTTTAAATAGGTTGCATTTCATGTGAATACCACAGGTCAATACCATGTGCCATCTTTATTTTTATTAATACTAATATTAGGGTTAATAATGTTTTTTTGCATGGTATTAATAATAATTTGGCCCATGGTATTTGCCCCATAGGCTTCACCTAAATATAACAAATTTTTTGAATATTTGTAAATATAAGGTGGCTTATGGAGTAAATAAAAAAAAAAATTGTTTTATTTATTTACCATACTTATCGTTTATTTATATTTTTATTAACTTACCATACCTTTTTTATAAATATGGTATTTGGCCCATAGGATTCAATTAAATGAAACCTCATTTTTGAGCCTTCTTAAATAGAAAGAGGGTTATGGACTAAATATAGAAAGAGGTTTTATTTATTTACCATACCTATAGTTTATTTATATTTTTATTTATTTACCATACATTTGAAGTATAAAAAGAAGTTTTATTTATTTCCCATACCTCCACTTTATTTTTATTTTTATTTATTTACACGCTTGTGTGTTCATAAACATAAGGTGACATATGGAGTAAATACAAAAAAATGGTTTATTTATTTACCATACCTCTAGTTTATTTATATTTTTATTAATTTACGATACCTCTTTTATAAATATGGTATTTGGCCCATAGGATTCACTTAAATGAAACCTCGTTTTTGAGCCTTCTTAAATAGAAAGAGGGTTATGGACTAAATATAAAAATAGGTTTTTATTTATTTACCATACCTCTAGTTTATTTGTATTTTTATTTATTTACCATATCCCTAATAAAAATATAAAACCCCTTAATTTAGCACAAGGGCGAAAATTCGCCCCTAAAATTTTCCATGTCTTCTTAGACCCCCTGATGAGGTGGCTGGTGCTGTACCCGACTCGGAAGAGGGCTTGAAACTGCAGGGGAGGGGTTAGGGTTAGACGAGGAAGGGTTAGGGTTTCCAGGGGAGGTAGGAAAAGAATCGGCAAGTGGCGAAATGGCGGTAAAGCTGCCAAAAGGTGGAGCAGATGAGACCTGAGGGGGAAAACCGACAAATTCAGCGGTCACCGATGGGGGGATAAACAGCCGAGCTGGCACTCCAGATACAGGGAGGTCTAAACCAGGGTTAGGGTTTAAATAGTCAGTGATGAAACCGAGGGTAGCCGGGGAATGTGGGGGGGTAGAAAGCGCTGGCCAAGTAGGCGGGTCATCCAGGAGAACCACAGGCTGAGACCGTGATGGTTACGCAAAGGAGTATGAAGGATAATTTCCGGAGAATCCAGAGCTATAAAAACCTTCCGATGTGGAATACGTGGAGCGTCAGATGCATACCCCCTCCAGCGGGTCTTCAGTGTAATCAACGGCATCGAGGTCATCCATGATGACAGCTGCTCCTTGAAACGGATGACACCTCGAGAATACTGGAGAACGGAGAGTAAAAAACAAACCCTAGAAATGGACAACCAGGGACAGGGAGAACAGACCGTTGACAGGTAATGGCCAGGTAAAAATGCGAACAGTAAAGAACCCCCCAAAGCCTCGACAAGTTGTAATCAGGTTAACGGTGAGCAGAATGAAGATAAGGTAAAGTACAAAGCACAACATGAGACGTCAAACAGGGTTACCGGAGACCTTCCATGGTAATGTGCAGTAACATGCAGTACCCAAAAACCCTATCCGAAACCCTCGCGAACGATTAACCGCAGAGCCTTCATCCTTCCCTCTCCCCTTTATTATTATAAAAATATATTGAATAAAAATAATATGTAAAAAATGTAAAATTAATAAAAAAATATGAATTTTATTTATATTTATATAACAAAATTATGATGATGATGATGATGATGGTTAACATCCCCTGAGACCAAACATTGGTCTATCAGACCTAAAAACAAATTATTTAATTTGATTTAAGATTTTATTCCTATGCTCAAAAAGCTTGGAGAGAAGCCTTCCGAGCTCACTATAATTTTGACATTGTAAAAGGCTAGGAAGGTCATTATTGTAACAAAGATTATGAAACTGAGATCTAATGTGGTTGTACGCGGGGCACTCTAATAGGAAGTAGTTTTCATCCTCGATGTTCCTATTCTCACATATATGGCAGATCCTTTCCATCCATGGCATTTTAGGAACCGCCCAACGACCTGTTTCACTATGGAGCTCATGAGAATTCGTTCTAATCTTTGCTATATTAACTTTCTTCTTTGAGCTAGTTAAAATAGAGAGATACTTTTGATCTTCTAGGGTGGGGTTGATGACCTTCTTATAATAACTTAATTTTCTTTTAGTCGCTAAATCTTTCTCACACCACATTTTTTCTTTGAACTTATAAATAATAACATCTTTAATGTTATTTATGTCTTGCAATGCATCATTGTCGTTGATCTCGCAATAGTTTAACTAGGCCCTTGTGCCTTTATGCCACCCCCGATTGAGCCTTAGGTGGTTTTGGCTGGAATTTAAAGCTAGCTTAGGAAGTCGATGATCATCTATGTTATTGAGTTTGTGCTTGTACAGCAGAAACCTAATCATAGCTAGGCTCTTAATAGGGGAAAGACCTGCTTCTATAAGGAGAATAGGATAGGGTGTATTACTTTTAATTTTCAGGTTATAAGTTATAAAACGCTTCTGGATTTGCTCAATCTTTCTTCATGATTCTCTGGAGATGCTGCAACCCCAAACCTCATAGCCATCTAAGATAACAGGAGTGACTAAAGTTTCAAAGAGGAATTTCTTTTTATCCCACATTACGAGGTTTGTTGTTTTACAATTATTTTCAAGACCAAAATAAGCTTTCCACCCCCCATTAATCATTTTCTCAATGCTATGGTTCCAGTTGAGCTTGTGATGAATATCAATTCCTAGGTACTTGTAAGAATACACTTCCTCCAAGTTATTATTGTCATACATAAAATTAGCATAAGTGTCCTTCTTGGATTTGATAATCATAACTTTTGTTTTGTCAGTGTTAACAGTCATACCCATGGTAGAGCAGAAATCCTTAAGAAGCCTAAGTTGCTTATCAAGATCAGATGGGCACCTTGCCAAAAGAACAATATCATCAGCATAAAGAAGAAGGATGACGACTATCCAGCTAAGATCGTGCCATCACATCCTGCTTCCTCTAAGTAGCCTTCAAGCTTATTGATGTAAATGCCAAATAAGGTAGGGGAGATGGGGCAACCTTGTTTAACTCCGATGTTACACTTAATATCTTTTTACCACCCCTCATTGCTCTTTAGCTTGGCAATTACATTCTCGTATAACCTTATAGCGACAGCTCTTAACTCGAGAGGAACATTTAGCTCTTCTAATCTATTCCAAAGGTTGTATCTAGGAACAGTATCGAAAGCCTTTCTAAAGTCCACAAAGCAACAAAATAAATTGGATTTATCATTACGACATTCCTCTGCAATGATCCTAAGCGTAACGAGGTGGTCTGTTGTTGAGTGATGCCTTCTGAAACCTGCTTGGCTTTTAGCCCGCTTACCTTCACTTTCAAGCCATATGCTTAACTTCTTTTCCAAAATACTACCATATAACTTGGCTAAGAGAGGGCTGATCATAATTGTCCGATAATTAGAGGGGTTAATATTTTTTATATAGATATTAAAAAGAAAACTACTCCGGATGATAAATAAATAGGATAAACATGGTATGTTAAGATGAATGGAACGAAGCAAATTAAGAGACAAATAGATGAAAAAGGAAGGAAAACATTGCTAAAATGAGAATATTGATTAAGGCAATGCGAATAACACCATTTAAATAGAAAATCATTAAAATTGATACAATTAAACACAAAGGAATATTGAGTAAGGCAATGCAAATAACACATAATTTAAATGAAAAATCATTAAAATTCATACCAATAAACACAAAGATGTGTTGTATTTTTTCTCTTGAAAAAATGTATTGTATTATTTTTGTCCTAAATGGATGTATTGTATTTTCTCGTGAGGAAAAGATGATGTAAGAACATCCACTAAAATTCATATTAGGATTGTGAACGAGATATATATCATCCAGCAACGCCATTGAGATGCGTGTCTTGTTTGGAGAAAGCATTTTAGGAAAATGACACAAATAATGGGAAGAAGGCTCAAGGTGGAGTTATAAGAGTCAGTGAGTAACTTAAAAGGTGGGTATTGTGGAGGAATGTAGAAGGATCTATTCATGAAGTGATAAGATGTAGACATTGGGTTTTGTTTCTATTGTGGAGGAATGCAGAAGGATCTATTTATGAATTGATCAGATGTATACACCGGGTTTAATTTTTATGATTTAAGGTTTAAATGTTACAAGTTTTTATGATTTAAGGTTTAAATGTTATAAACAAAAGGTTGAGGACGGGAGGCATGTAGATGGGTAATTATCAAAATTATTTTAACGAATGTTTGATTTTTATGGATAATTTGATTGGTTTCAATCTAACTTTTCGTCAAAAAGAGAAAATATTGTTAGAGTACTTTGAAGAATGATTAAAGTGTATTGATTAGAAAAACAAAATGAAAAAGAAGAGATAGTGAACAGAACCATCGTTATCTTGATTGTCTAAAAATATTCCAAGATCAAATCAACAAAAATGAGGTTAACACCTGACCAGGGCGTTCACACCTGACCAGGGCGTTCTGTTATTTATCATATAAATATATAAAGTTATATTCTGTGATTGTTAATGTCTACCATTATCTAGGAACGTCACTGCTGGAATGAGATGCAGGTGGAGAATAGAGAATAGAGAACATAGTGAACAGAACCATTGTTATCTTGATTGTCTAAAAATATTCCAAAATCAAATCAACAAAAATGAGGTTGACACCTGACCAGGGCGTTCTGTTATCTATCATATAAATATATAAAGTTATATTCTGTGATTGTTAATGTCTACCATTATCTAGGAACGTGACTGCTGGAATGAGATGCCGGTGGAGAATAGAGAATATAATATATTTTTTTTGTCAAGGTGAATATGGGTGGGATTATTGGTAAATTAATTTTAAATATTAAAATTTTAGAGCTTAGAATGGGTGAATATGGGTGGGATGATTTGTAAATTAATCTAAAATATTAAAACTTTAGAGCTCAGAATTGGTGTAGTAATTTTATTGTTTATAGTTTCTTACATCACATGTTTTTTTGGTTGATTTTTGTTTCTTTATATAACGATTATTTATCTTGTTTTTATTATTTATCTTTTTTGTGGGGAAAAAGCAGGTTTGATTCTGATATTTTGTATTCTTTAAAATAAAAGCAAACTTAATTCTAGTATTATGACATGTTTGTGCATACAACATGATTATTTACCTTCATTTCTTTTAAAATAAGAAGTAGATGTTGTTCCTCGGCTTTGCTATTACCATAGTAAACCATATTTAAGAAAAAGGGTTATTATTTCGTGCATCAATCTACTGGAGAATTATAGAATATAACACGCCGTTCGTTCGGGCATCAATCCTCTGGAGAGTTGCAGAAGATATGATGCCTAGCGTCCCATGTGGGAATGCCCTTTCGAACTGGGCAAAGATTGATGATAGTTTATTAAGATTTAACAGAAGTGGGAACGGCTCTTCACAATGAAGGAATATTGAGGTCAACCGGTTTACACCGTTCGTTCGTATTTGTGGGTCTCGCCCGCTATAAATCAACCTCAACCCGCTGCCAAATGCGTGACAGACGAGAACACCAGCGAACAAAAAGTTCACGCATTGTTGTCGAATTCGTTTTTCCAGGTTGTAGCCCTTCACTGGGAATCTTGGTTGGGAAGAAATTCAGTGATCGGAGTTGCAATGAACGCTACCGCGCAGAGCTGTGTAGAATTGATGAAGACAACTTCTAACGGAGCATGGCAGGGCGATAACCCCATGGATTTTTCATTCTCACTGCTCATAGTGCAGATCTGTATTGTGCTGCTCGTCACCAGGACGCTGGCTTTTCTGCTCAAGCCGTTGAGACAACCTCGTGTCGTAGCAGAAATCATTGTAAGCCCCCAGTTAATATATGTTAGTGCGTAGTACTCGTGTATATATTTCAAACTCCGATGATCCACTTGGCCAGCTTACCCATGCGCGATTTAGCTTATTCATCTTGTCTTGATAAGCCTGGTAATTGCTTGATAAAATTACAGGTGGATTAAAATACGACAATATAAAATTACAATAGAGAGTAGCTTGATTCCATTATTTTTAACATATTTATTTCATAACTTTTGGTTTCTACAACCTTTATAACTTTCCAGCACCTTTAAAACATCATCCAAGATATTTCGTGATGTAAGTTTGCAGGGAGAGTATATGGAGAATGTCGACCAAAAATATTGTCAGGATGGATAACGCTAAATTTTTTTATTTCTTTTTATTATACAGATTCATGACTTTTCTGTGTTGGTTGTTATCAACAATCCAGGGTGGAATTATTCTTGGCCCATCTCTTCTGGGGCGCAGCGAAGTTTACATGCGCACTGTTTTCCCAAAGAACAGCACCCATGTACTCGAAACTGTTGCAAATATCGGCCTTCTATTCTTTTTGTTTTCAGTTGGGCTAGAACTAGATTTACAGGCAATTAAGCGAAGTGGAAGGAAGGCCTTAGCAATTGCAGCAGCTGGAATTACCTTACCATTTGTGGCTGGTATTGGGGTTGCTTATGTGCTCAGGGCAACGATTTCGAAGGGTGTGGGCTATCGACAGTTCCTCGTCTTCATGGGTGTATCGATGTCTATCACTGCATTCCCGGTACTTGCTAGGATACTTGCAGAGCTCAAGCTTCTCACCACCGATGTGGGACAGATGGCCATGGCTGCAGCTGTTGTGAATGACGTGGTTGCTTGGGTTCTCCTGGCCGTTGCCATTGCCCTTTCGGGAACAGACAAGAATCCGGTCATATCAGTCTATGTTCTGCTGTGTGGCTTAGCATTTGTTATTTTCATGATGGTGGCCGTGAAGCCGGCCATGGCCTGGATTGGCCATCGTTCATCTGACAACCAACCGGTGAGCGAAGAATGCGTTTGCTTTACACTTGCGGGAGTGCTAGCAGCTGGATTGGCAACGGATGTAATTGGGATACACTCAATCTTCGGAGCTTTTGTGTTCGGTTTGACGATTCCGAAAGACGGCCCATTCGCAGGGATGCTTATTGAAAAGATTGAAGACTTTGTGTCTGTCTTGCTGCTGCCATTGTATTTTGCCTCTAGTGGTTTGAAGACTAATGTCGCAACGATTCATGGAAGCGCGGCTCCGGGTTTGCTTGTTTTGGTTATGGTGACCGCCAGTGCTGGGAAGATTCTGGGTACGTTTTTTGTGGCCATTGCCCACAAAATGCCCTGTCGAGAAGCAATGACTCTAGGATTCTTGATGAACACCAAAGGATTGGTTGAGTTGATTGTCCTCAACATCGGAAAGGATAGGAAGGTAAAACCCAAATTGCAAAAATCTTCAAGTTTATCTTGAATTATGTGATTTGAATAGCTCATTTAGATTTATGTGCATGTTTAATTTTGTTTTTCCAGGTTCTGAATGATGAAATATTTGCGATCTTGGTGCTCATGGCTCTCTTCACAACATTCATCACCACCCCTTTAGTAACGGCTACATACACGCCAGCGAGGAAGGAGGTTGCATACAAGCACAGAAAGATAGAGAGAGAGAAGCCAGAGGACGAGCTCAGAATCCTGGCTTGTCTGCACGCAACGAGAACACCGGCGATGATAAACCTGATAGAGGCCTCCCGAGGGATTCGAAAACCTTCCTTGCGTCTCTACATCATGCACTTGGTGGAGCTGTCGGAGAGGTCTTCTGCGATCATCATGGTTCACAAGGCCAGGAAAAACGGCCTACCATTCTGCAACCGCAACCGTTCTCAACAAGACCAAGTGGTGGTCGCTTTCGAGGCATATGGACAGCTCAGCAAAGTAACAGTGAAACAAATGACCGCGATCTCTCCCATCCAGAACATGCACGAGGATATCTGCAACATTGCGGACCAGAAGCGGATCGCCATGATCATACTCCCCTTCCACAAATACCCGCACGTGGACGGCGTCCTAGAGTCTCTGAATCCGGGGTTCGAAACAGTGAACCAGAGGGTATTGGAGCACGCACCATGCTCGGTGGGCATCCTGGTGGACAGGGGACAACTGAGGGGTCAATCCCAGCTGGTTCCTTCCAACGTTGACCATCACGTCGCGGTGCTCTTTTTCGGAGGACCGGATGACCGAGAAGCTCTGGTTTTCGGAAGAAGAATGGCGGAGCATCCCGGCATTAAGCTTACGGTAATAAGGTTCCTGAGCAGCACCGAGTTCGAACACACAGCCATTCACCTCACTGATTCGCGGCGTGCCCACAAGAGCGAGAGTCACCGGCAATCATACAACTTTTCCGATGCAGAAATGAAGAGAGAGCAGGAAAAGGCATTAGACGAGGAAGCCTTGCGAGTTATTTCCAGTCGTAGCTGGAATTTCCGTGGGCAGAGTAGTGGCACTGATAACGTGGGCGAGTCGATTGTGTATGAAGTGCGGGAGATCAGCGGTAACACGGTGGAGGCGGTGCTGGCAATCACAAATAGCAACAAATATCACATGTTTTTGGTGGGGAGGGGTCGTTTCCCATCATCTGTTGTTGGAGACTTGATGGATAGGACCGTAGAGTGTCCAGAATTGGGTCCAATAGGGAATGTGGTGGCCTCTTCCGACGTTTCCATCAGCGCATCAGTATTGGTGATTCAGCAACACGACGCCATTCATCCCGATGAGTTGGCTTCCCCGAGGACGTCTGCTCCGTCTCGTTGAGCGTGTGATACGCTATGTACTGATGTTTCATGTTATTACGTGTGATCCGCTATGTACTGATGTTTCATGTTATTTACAGTAGTTAAGATGTTTCATATTATTTATGGTGATAATGTGCTACAACTCTATAGAGGGAGGCTTGTACCTGGTTATAAAACTAATTGGAGTTTTAGGTTTGCTCTTTTGAGTAAGGATTAGTTAGAAATAATTAATTCCTACTTGTCTATGGTTGTAATTCCCTATTTGAGGAGTTTGTTCCTACATAATAGGAATTAGCTAGAATATAGTTTTTCCTAGTTTAGTGTGTGGTTGAGAGAATCTCTCAACCACACCACTGTGTATAAATATGTGTGTAAATTTCCTCGTTCATATTATAGAATATATTTGAGTGGTTGTGCTATTTTATCTTGGTATCAGAGCCCTAAGGGCTGGCCCCTCGTGGGCTTGGCCCGTCCTGCGCTGACAAAAATAAAAAGTTTAGTAAATGTTTATTTTTCCATTCATTTCTTGGGTTGTCCATTAATTCGGGCTAAGCTTGGTGTGTAGAGAGTAGTGTGTGGATTTTTCCACTACTCGTAAAGAGGGTGTGGAGAAACAAGCGTGGATCGGCCCACAGCGTGGATGAGGCCAGATCAGCTTGGATCTGACATTTGAAGCGTGGACGCTCTGTTTTGGTGCCAGGATCCCTGTGGTTGGAGCTGAGGAAGAACGGCGGTTGTAGCGGATGCGCGGTCTGCAAGAGGGATTACATCAGTCGATGCATGGTCTGCGAGAGGGATTACATCAGGAGAGTGGTATGCGAGTCGACTGCTTGTTCCGACATGAGAATCTGGCAATCTGTATGAGTGCTTGATCGGTGGATTGTTGCTGGGTCACCGCTGCTACATGATCAGTGGATGTTGTTTGATGGATTAGGGCTGAGTCTGCTGGGAAGCCGAGCAGCGGAGACTGTTAAGGTAGATCAGTGGAAGAAGTCAGATCTGTTGTGGAGCCGGCGATGATGCCGAGCAGACAGCAGATTTGGTGAGATCAGGAGAAATCAGATCGCTTGGATTACCGAGTGGTTGAGCTGACGGTGTGTACCGAGAAGTTAGTGGATTTGGTGTGATTGTTGGGATTAGAGCGATGGGGCCGAGGGTGCCCATAGAAAGGTGTATATCGCATGTGATTCGCAGAGGGGGCCAAGTGCCTAATCTACTGGCTGCATGTTGGAGGTTGTGTCCCGGCTGGTGACAGAGGTGGTGGATCTTGGTGCGTTTGAAGGCACTGTGTGGTTGTATTTATACACGGAAGTTGAGAAGGCGATTCAGTATGGCTGAGACAGCGATATTGGAGATTTGTAGGCACTGTTGCAATTCAAAGTCGGCATTAGCGACGATCCCTCTGGTAGTTTGCTGTCATGCAAGGGCACCAACTTTTTCCAGTGGCCAGGGGTATCCTGCAATAGTCAAACCGGACGCGTCGTGGCGCTTGTGCTGACGAGGCTCATACTCGGTAATTCAACGAATGCGTATATGAAGGGCATAATCTCAAAGTTGTTGGGAGATCTCGAGTTTCTTGAAATATTGGAACTGTCAGACCTGCAAGGACTCGCTGGCTCCATTCTATCATCGCTCGACAATCTCATGAATTGTGATTTGTTGGATTGAGTGGCAGTTCCTTTGTGTGTTAGGCGTGGGAGGTATTAGATGCTAGTGCGTAGACTGATCAAATTGGTCAGATCTCTGTTTGCACATGGAGCCAGTTGACAACACAGTGCGAGGAGGGCCGAGTTGGCGTAGGTGGACTGACCTGATATGAAGTAGGGGGTCTGATTTTTCAACTGTAGAGGAAGTGGATCAAGATCTGCTGCGATTTTGTGGTGAGGAGGAGCAGAGAACTCGACAGCATGGGTCGTGGTGTTAATTGACTTCTGAGGCGCAATAAGAAAAAAATGACACCTGTGGGGAGGAGAGACTGCAAGTATTTGCGGTTTTCTATAAGACCTGCCTTTGAAATTGTTTCTTCTCATTCTCTACACAGGATCCACGAACGAATCCGTTCAAGTCCAGAACTTCGCATTTCTAGAAGGACCCATACAACTTCGCTAAAATCTGTGGAATGGGGTTTCGATTTGATTAAATTTGTTGCAGGAGACCTATTGCGAGGATCAAAAAAACGGTGGAAGCTGTTCCGAGAAGATGGATTTCTCCAGTGGCGCGCAGACGCCAGAGATGGAGAGGAGTAAACTTGTGTTCTTTGATAGGAAGAAGCAGTTTGAGTTGGAGGATCTGCTGAGGGCGTCTGCCGAGATGTTGGGGAAGGGGAGCTTTGGGACTGCTTATAAAATCGTTCTTAATGATGGCTGTGTTGTTGCTGTCAAGAAATTATCATGAGTTGTGTTGTTCAGTGATTGTGTGTGTTTTAGCGATTTCTATTATGGTATCGCAAATATTATTGGAATAATAATTGTCTTGATGAGCCAAGTGGGAGTTGAGCGAATGTGTTACTGTTTTGGAGATTGGACGACCGGCAGTCCACTCCTAAGTAGATGGTGAAGGAAGATACTTGGCTATGTCAAAGGCATGGCAGTGATGGCAGTTACCTTGATGGCGATGGAAGCTAGGCACAAATCTGGCATTTCATAGAACGAGCAGTGTTCCGGACTCGAAATAGTTGCTGCTATGTTTGAGAAATAATCATCTTTGGGCAAAGATAAAGAAATTAAATTTGAAGAGTTTATGTTGTATTTTCTTAGAATCATGTTTAAATATTATTGAACCTTATTGAGCCTAGCTAACTCAATGTAGGCAAAGTTGTTTTGTTAGAATTTGCAACTCTAATGAATGACAAGTTAAGCATGGAGTTCCAAGAAGTTATTTGAACAGAAAAGGATACCCAAGATCTGAACAATGAACAGATGAGGCAAAGCAGCAGTGACAACATTTATGGTGGACAACAAAGTAGATGTTTGTTTAAGTTAGTGTGGTTTGTGGAATAGACTCCCTAACATGTTATAAACAAGTCCAATTGTTGTAATGGTCATCGTATGTACCCAGAAACTCCAAAATGTTGAATGAAATGTAAGCCTTTTAAAGGTATTTGAAAGTTCGTGGTGATCTTAAAACCACTTTGTAATGGATTGCCTGTGTGGCTGGTTGGTGGTGAGCCAGAAACCATCCATAGAGCCTTAGTGGCTACAGAATTTGCCCGAAGGTGGCACATTTAAGTTCCGGATTTGCCCGGTGGTGGTAGATCGGACTTGCCCGGAGGTGGCACATTTAAGTTCTGGATTTGCCCGGTGGTGGCAGATCGGACTTGCCCGGTGGTGGCAGAGCCTTAGTGGCTACAGGATTTGCCCGGTGGTGGTAGATCGGACTTGCCCGGTGGTGGCATATTGCCTGAGTGGCTAACGTGTACACAGGAGCTTTGTGCTCATAAGAGCAGGTGGACTGCAGTAACACCTGGCTCACGGTCTCAGATATTGATGTGTCTGAGCATAAGAGGGTTGGTGCACTTTTCAATTTGACAATTGCGTCGAAAAGTGCAATCAGCGCAACTATTTGCGATTGTTATTTGGACATGAATATTTGGCTTAGAAAGGCACTGATCTCTCTTTGTTTTTGGAAGTTCTGTACATGCAATTCGCCCGATGGTGGTGGATTTGTAGGTACATATATGTAGTGATAATGGTCGACAAAATCATGTATGCAAAAGGACTAGCGGTTGCAGCGGTTGGTACCCATACATTCCGGTGGATGGTTGCTCTTTATATGGACATCGACATATTCTTTGTTATGTTTGACCACAACCAGACTTTGTGAATCACTAGCATGACAAGTAGTCATTAAGGGGGGGAGTTAGAAATAATTAATTCCTACTTGTCTATGGTTGTAATTCCCTATTTGAGGAGTTTGTTCCTACATAATAGGAATTAGCTAGAATATAGTTTCTCCTAGTTTAGTGTGTGGTTGAGAGAATCTCTCAACCACACTACTGTACGTCTAAGATAGAATTCCTATCTTGAGACTATTGCTTGTATAAATATGTGTGTAAATTTCCTCGTTCATAATATAGAATATATTTGAGTGGTTGTGCTATTTTATCTGGATTTATGTATTTATAGAAGCTTAACCAATTGCGATAAAAAAAGGTCAAAGATTATGAGAATTTGCTTTAAAATTTATAAGGTATTTCACTTTCATTGCTCAGAAAGCAGTTTTTATGAATTAATAAAAATGCAGTTTTTTTGCAATTATTTGAAATAGCATTTTGGGAAAATTTAAATAACAATTTTTCCAACATATATATAAATTAAAATATAAGGGTTAAAATACAGAGAAAGGAATCAGCTTACAATTCACTTTTCTGTAAATCAGTCCTGATAATGAGTCTTGGTCTAGACTCGAAACGTCGACAAATAAAAAATGAACACTGTGGAATATCCGAGTTTAATTTCTCAAAAACCACACCACAAAAATCTACAAACCATTATCTATTTATTTTTAAATATAAATAGAATTTTAAAATAATATTATTTATAAAAACAATAATATTTTTATAAAATAATTATATCATAATTTATTATATATATATATATATATATATATAATTTTATTAAATTTCAAAAATTCTAAACATCCAAGTAGTAATAGTACTAATCATTCATTTAAAAAGTATATTTCATAAACCCCGAACACTAATCTCACAAGTCTCTCATCAAATCGCATTTCTTTATGTCATAAATCTTGAAAACTCATCTTACAAATTACACACAAAATGCATTTATTTATCTTATATATTCCCAAGACTCATCTCACAAATCCCATATCAAAACACATTTATTTAGTGATCACTTTGGCGACTAAACTCAAAATGTATTTCTTTATCCCATAAATCCCCAAAACCTATCTTACAAATTCCATATTACTAGTATAGTCATATAGGTATCAATATAACGCACACTTCATCTTACATGTTCATTTTGCTAGAATTAAAAAAATATTTAAAACTCATCATCATCATCATCATCACAAATTATATATATATAATGGAACAAGATTCTTAACTATGCAGATATAACCCTACTAAAGATTCATAATATGTAAATAGGCTTTGATACAATGTCATGGCTTATCAATACCACAAGCCCAAAAAACTATAACTCACAATTGTTCATATGACATTTCTTTTTATTAACCAATTTTAAAATAGAAAAGAGCATAACAACTTTTGAAATAAATCTCAACCTTTGATTTGTACGTATCTACTAAGAATATTCTAGAATCCTTTATTGAGGTTAAATACCTACCATCCACTTAATAATTACTGATAATTAAATTAAGATTGTGGAAGTCTTATTCCAAAATAGACTTGACATAATAATTATTGATAATTAAATTAACCCTCTTCCAAAACACGCCTATCAATATAAAAGTACATTTTTTTAATAATCACTTTTAAAGAGACTAAATTTGATCATGCTAACAAGAAAAAATAAAATAAAATAAAATAAAAAAGTCATATTTATTCCATTGAACATCAACTTCCTTGAATTTCTCTTTAAATTTATTAAATAACTCCCCTTACCTGTAATATATCTCCAATCTTAATATTGGGATCTTTATGTGGTGCGATGTTAATACATGTTGATGATTTATACCTTTTTTTCAAAAAGAAAAAACACACTTGCTTTCATTAAAAAGAAGTTGCATATACATAGGTTTTTCAATAGTTTTCACCTATTCACGGAATTGTCCCTTTTCACTTTTGTCTTTTCCTCATTTGGATCTAATATCTATCTCTACTAGATTTCCTCTTTCTATCGCTATAATAGCATATACATCATGTCTTCAAAAAACAAAAAAAAGGTTCATGATCTTCAATGTGTCTCACTTAACTATAAAACAAAAGTTTTAGAACTATAATTACATTTCAAAATACCAAAAAACTAAGTTATTAACAAACAAACAAAATCTAAACATTCCTTCATATTATCATGTTTCGAGAGAGCTGAAATGTTCATTTTTCATAAACAAAGTACTTAATCAAGTCTGGTTCAGTGTTGCACACTTCTTTTGACAACAAATTTTCTACTTGATTTTGTTCTCTGTAGATGTGAGTGAAGGATATCCTTTTAAATACCTCAATTAGCAACCTAATCCTATCCATTCAATAAGTGAGCATTGGAGCCTCAAATTCATTTAACAAATTAGCCCATTCAATAATTAATTTAGAGTCTCCAAAGACATCGATCTCATTAATGGCAAGCCACTTAGTGCAAAAAAGGACTCCCCATAGAGCAAGAAGCTATGCTCTATTGTTTGAACCTATGCCATTATACCATCTGAAATGACAGTAATCTCTAGGCTTTATTACAATGTACATCTCACTGCCACATACCTCTGAAGTTGAGGCGCCATCATAAAAACCTCATATATCTGTAAAACTACATCTTCTTTTGGATAACTTCTCCTTTATAGAACCTATCTCCAAAAAGTATGTTGAAATATCAAGGCATGTTAGCGGATTTTCCTAGAGTTAACTGGACCATCCTTGGTCTCTCTCAGTAACTTGTATATATGCATCCAATAAATGGAAATGTTTTGAATCATTGATCTAATCATAACTAGTATACCCCCCAAAGATAACCATCTATGAGACCATAATGATTTCAAATTTCTTAATGATCCATTCCCAACGCTTATTCTCATAATTTTGCGGTATAATGAAGAACCCCATATATCTTAAACCTCCTTCCAAAGGCACCAACTAAACATAATTTTTTTGGCAATCTCCAGCATCAATGGATCCTGATGGTCAATCGAGATCAATGTAGGCTTACCCTTACTCATAATTAAGCCTGATGCTTCCCTAAAACTAGTCAGGATCTGATGAAAAGGATTCAATTATGAAATAAAGGTTTTTCCGATTAGTAGAACATTTTGTATGAACATCAGATGAGATAGAAAAATTATCCTTGACATCCTACAACCAGATATGATACCCCTTGAACGTGCCTCCATAATCCTCCTACTTAATCCATCTATCATAATCAGAAATAGGAGAGGATATATGGAACATACCTATCCGAGACCTCTAGACAACTTGAATAATTATAATGAAAGGTCGTTAATAATGACCACAAATTTCATTGACAAAGTGCAATCCATGATCCATTCAACGATCAATACTCTAAAACCGATCTTATGAAGGGTCAACCTAAGAAGTTCCCAAACCACACTATCATAAGCTTTAATTAGATATATATTCATGATACATGCCTCAATCTGATGAGGTTTAATTGAATTTATACATTCCTAGGTAATGGCGACAACATCATGAATCTATCTTTGTTCTAAAAAACCAAATTGTTCGGAAGAAATATGCTTAGACAACATTGGTTTTATCTTGTTAGCTATCAATTTGGAAATCATTTTGTAAATTGTTTTACAAAGAGAAATAGGATAGAAATCATCAAAGGAAGAGGGTTTCGATACCTTTGAAATTATAGGTATGAAGGTAAAGTTTATTGAGCTCCAAATCAAACAAAGGAAACAAGATTGATTGACCATTGCTGAAATTTCATCTAACATAATATATTGAAAATGAATGAAGAGCTCCACAAACCAGCCATCTGGTCCTAGGCTCTTGTCCATGACCAATGATTTTAATACCCTAATACCTCTTCTTTAGTGACCGGTCTTCCCATATGATCGTTATCCTCCTCACTAACTATATTGGGAAAGAGGTTTATAATCTCCATTTGTCTGTCAAATTATACCCCTTCTCTAGGTTTATATAATTGGCTGAAAAAGCAGACCCCTTCCCTTTGAATCTTGTTTTGTGAAAATATAGTATTCCCCTCTCCATATCTAATAGCCCAAATAACATTTTGTTTCCTTATGAATGACACTTGATTATGAAAAAATCTAGTATTCTTGTTTCCTTTAGCAACCCATGTCACCCTACTCTTTATACACCATTCCTCTTCTTGTGATTTCAATATTTAATTATTTCTTTCTTCAATAGCAAGAAGCTTATTTTTTGTGGAGTTAAAGAAACATCTCGGAGCCTTAGGATCAACCAGATACTTTATCATCATATCTATAGAGATCAATTCCCTCAACAATGCCTTCTTTTTGTCCCTAACCCAAATCTTGACTGCTTTCTTCAGCTCTTTGAGCTTGTAGCAAACTATTTCCATACATGAAACCCCATGCCTAGGAAGTGTAGTTAGCCATGTATCTTGAACCATTTCTTCAAAGGATTTCTCCTTTAGCCAATAATGGTTAAACTTGAAAGGATAGGCCTGCTTCGATATTTCTCTGGACCATTCCAAAAAAGCTGGAAAGTGGTCAGATAATAATGTAGGGAGGATCCATGAAACCAAGTTTTTCATGTTCCAAACCAGAACAGATTGAACAAATAAGTAATCCAATCTTATAAAAATACCCTCTTTCCTTGAACGCTTATTCCTCCATGTCGGGCCAATTTTTGTAGTTTTGATATCCACGAGTGAATTATGTGTGAATAAATCCTTAAAGAATGAACCCTACTTGTCCTTCGTGCTATTTATTCCCAAGACCTTGTCCTTATCCATATTAAAGTTTAGGTCACTTGCCAACATCAAAGAAATCAGGTCTAATAGACCACTGGCTTAAATGTGATCCCAAAACCTCTTTCTATCTAGGAAAGGGGCATATATATTTAGGAGATGAAGGTGCACATTAGACCCTCTTTGAAAACTCGTTAATAAAATTTATGCTTCATAATTAAAAGCTCCAAAATTAATTATGTTTGGGTCCCAAAAGGCAGCTAGTCCTCCTAAGAGACTAAGGGCACTAGTCGCGCACACAAACCAAAGTGGAAAAATCTCTAGTAAATAATCCCATGTCTTTTCTTGACAAATCATAGTTTCCTACAAGACAACCATAATAAGATTATAATTCTGGATGATACTACATAGGGATCTTCCTTCCTAAGAAAAACCCCTCATGTTTAAAGACATAACTATCATTCTGGAGGAACCTCCATGGGTATATCCCCTCTAAGAACCTAAGAACCACTAACTTTGACATCGAAATTCCCAACCTTAATGCAAACAAGATCATTATTAGGAATATGAAGATCGTCTAGCGACTTCTGAAAAGATGAGAATAGATCGAAAGGGGTCATGAAACAGTTCGATAAATTCTTAAATTTGACACTTATTTTCTTCCAGGTAGTGATATTTTTCCTATAGTTAGGACTCACAGAGACTCCTGCCTCAGGAATATATATATATATATATATATATATATATATATATATATATATATATATATATATATATATATATATATATATATATATATATTATTGTGATAGGCTCTAGCCCAATCAACTCATCTTGGGCTAGGTTTTCCAACTCCACATCTTTCGAGTCTAGAGAGGATGTAGAACCTAAAGGTGCCCCAAATTTTATAGGTGAAGATAAATAATTCTCCTTCAAATAATTATCAACTTCTGCCCTAACCCTAGCATGCCTATCATAATAAGGATCACTTCTGATGCAGGTTGGTCTGGTCAACCTTTCTAGGGAGACATTATTCATAAGAAAAGGAAATGTGGAGCCCATTTTCCCATCCCTAATGGCATGGTTGTAACAATTCTCTTGAGGGGAGACCTCTCCACTAGAACATGCCAAAACAACATTAGTGATGATGGGAATATTAACATCATTAATAAGGGAAGAGGAGAAATTTTTATTACCTGGGGCTGATGAATATATGTTAGTAGAATTGTGACAATTATCATGCCTTATACCTTCTTTATGTTGATCTACCCATTCTCCATGACGAGAACCCCTTCTGACACAGACTTCCTAATGCATTCCGTTAAGAGGTGACCCATCGCATGAAAATAGAGGCACTTGAAAAGGAGTACCCAATAGTACAAACATTTCCTGAAAGAGAATGGTCCCCATAAGAGATCAATCTCTGCCAGAAAACCTCCAACATAGTCTATTTCAACTAAAACCCATCCAATCCTTTTGTCGAGGATTCCTTCCTCCAAATAGAATAATGTGCCTTTTTCATTTTCAATGGCCGAAATGGCCTCCTTAGACCACAACTCCAAAGGAAAACCTAGAATTTTTTACCCACATAATATTGCATCTGGGCACATCCTTCAGAGGGTTAAAACCAACTTGCTAATTCTAGAGTGAGAGAAATCCCATTAGAGAAATTTTGAGGTCTAAAATGGACCTCCTAAGGAATTTTATAAAATAATAGTGGAAATAATAAAATAAGATTCGATTACCTCATTAATTTTTGGATGGAAAAAAGAAAAAACTACTTTTTAAACTCTTATTTTCATCTTATCTCCCTATAATTTGACTCAATTTTAGAGCGGGAGCACACGCTGGATGTAGAATTTTATTTTCCATCTAAGGAATTTCCATGTCGCATAATTTTGATGGACCCTTCTACACGAAGAAAGTGAAATACATGAAAATATGTGATTGCAATCACATTTTTTCATGTATTTCACATTTTTCGTGTAGTAGGGTCCATCAAAAGTATGCAACATGGGTACTCCTTGGATGTAAAATTAAATTATGCATCCAACAAGTGTTCCCACTTGAAATTTGAGAAGATTAGTAGGGAGATATGTTGAAAATGAGAGTTGATTTTATTTTATTTTCTTTTACCATCCCATGGTTGACATAATCATATTGAATCTTGTTGGTTCTTATAAAGTTGATTTTTTTGGTACATTTTGTTTCAAGGCCCAATTTTTACCTCTAAATTTCTATAATTCCCTTCCTTTTACCCATGGAATGGAAACAATGCAAGGTACATCCTTGGAGCACAGAAAGTGAAAAGAAAACCATCCATTAAACAAACCACTCATCATTTTCCTGTACTTCAACATAGGAGACCAAATTTTATCTACCCACACCTTCATATGTTCCTCCATTATCTTGGAGAATTCCCACATGTTGACTAGCGCCCTCTTCTTTAAACCTTCCACCTTTTAAGCATCCACCCCGAGAACCAGACTCTGAACTCTATTAGATGTCTTAATTGTCTTCCTCTGCCTGGTACTCTTTCCCATACCATAAATTATATGTCCACTATTTTCAAGAGAATTAGCATCCTTTAATGATACCGCCTGGCATATTGATCCCTCTCCACAACCCGACGACGATGATACCTCTACATAGGACTTGCTACTAGAAAGTTTATCATTTTCTTTTGCTAATACCATAACCTCAACAATGGCTCAAACCCGAGGGATAAATCGTGCAAAAATGTCTTTTTTGACACCATAGACCATAATAATATTGCCAAAACAATAAACCATCTTCCACGATCCGATGATATACCTAAATCATCAGGAAAACCATTAACCAGGCACCACAAATACGCTGTGAATGGTAGATGGATATCCCAAAATAATATAACCTTCCAACTCAACCTTCCCTCATCCCACTTCCAGCTAAAATCAAGAAAACTAAACAAGAGGAAAGGAAGTGACGAAACTAAGCACAATTCCAGCCACTGGAATTAAGAAGAATCCCCACGTCACTTTTGAAGATATCCCACCACCCACCACATGGCCTCATGCACGAAGACACCATATAAAATGCATGAATGAATCTAATCAACACTATATCGATCCACTCTTCTCCCTCTTTAGAAGTACATCTCTCGCTGCATCACAATAAATAACTAAATCCCTCGGATGATCTCCAAATCCAAACACCAAAATGAGTCAAATTTTGATGGAATTGCCATTCAATGATCAATACTAAGAATTAATAGGATCTAGGATGGCTTCATTAAAATCCAACCAACCTCCCAACTCAAAAACATTTTGAAAAAATCCCTCTGAAAATAGGGGCAATCCAGGCACGACAACTATGAAAAAATGTTGATCCAATGGCCAAACATGGTGATTGTTCTTACAAACAAAACACCACCATGCAAAAACTAGAATCAACCCCTAAACTCAAAGACCAATAATTGAATCTCATATGAAGGAGATGATATAGATATAACTATGGCCCAAAAGACATCAAGAAAGAAACTCAGTACAAGCCACCCAAACAGGAAATACCACACCCATGTCACTCATCATATGAAACCCAACAGTCCCAACACATAGATAACCATCTAAGGGGATGATCCTAGAAGTGACTTCGATCCAACATCTAAACTAGAAGAGGTGGGGGAAACTGACAACAAAAGAGAGATGAAACAAAAACCAGTAGAAGCTCCAACCTATCCCCTCTATTAAAAGGCCCCCCATATTAGGGATATAATCCATAAGTCCTCCATATTTTGCATGACTTCATTCATACCTTTAACAAACTCCTTCCATAGTTTTCGATCTTCAAATTTTATTTACCTTGTGTACCACTTCTATCAACAATGGATGCAAAAAAATGTTGTTGTTGTCCCTTATTCTCATGCTTTTCTCACAAGGAAAACTTACTTTCTACTGGTTCATCTAAAATTGTGAAACCTTCTCTTGCAACAACTCTTGCTGGAGAAAAATCTTCCGCTATTACTGCTTCTCTTCCAAAGAGTTCTCCACTAGTTATCGCCTCCTCTCAAGCCAAGGCTTCTAAAGATTACCTATAAGGGAACATAGCAGAGGAGAATTCTAGATAACCATATTGGTATCCATAACCATATGGGTGTCCATCTCCATATTTAAACCTTGCTTGCAAATGTTTTCTCTACCAACTTCCATGCTTACTTTTGGTTCTAAGTTAAGCCTAAAAGCTATGAATATCAACTCCTACTTTTTTGAGTCTGTGAATAAAAGAATCCAACCATAATTTATATCTATCCACTTGATCCATCACAATATTCCGCATAATCCTTTTCTATTTAACATCTTAAAAAGTTTATTCTTAAAACTATACATTAATTTTTTTTATTTTATCTATAAACTTATATTAATTTTATAAAATAACCTTTTTTCACGTACAATATACCACCCACCATACTAATTTTCATTTATGTAATATATTTTATTCACATATAACATACCACCAACTTTACTTCTTCACATATCATATACCACCAATCATACTCACTTTCGTTTATGAAAAAACCTTCCTTCGCATATAATATTGGCACCAACCCTACTTCTCTACATATAATATACCACCAACCCTACTAATTTGGGATTACTCTATGCTCGTCAGTTGATATATGCCCATGACTTAAATATCTACCTAATCCGTCACAATAAAAAGCCTTTCTTCGCATATAACATTGGCACCAACCTTACTTCTCCACATATAATATACCACTAACCCTATTAATTTGGGATTACTGTGTGCTCCTCGGTTGATATATGCCCATGACTTAAATATGTCTACCTAATCCATCACAATATTTCCTATAGGGATTATTGAATCTCAACAACAAGGTTATATATATCTACGACTCATATTGATCAAGCTAATCCATCACAGTGTTTTTATTCAATTAATCCATCGCAATATTATTTTTTAAAGGATTATTCATTTTTAACGACAAAGTTTAAATACATTATATCAAATCTCATCATGTCATTTCTGAGAATTAACCTAAATAAGAAGAATCCAAAATATTCTTACCAACTATCTCGCACAAATCTAATTTGATTTGATTGAATAATTATATATGGAGTACTAATTTACCAGATATTTCTCCTCAATTCCGCTTTAATTATATTAAACAATATAATTTATATTTTGTATATTATTTTTAAAAGAAAAACATAAAATAACTAAATAATTAAATTTAACAATACAATGATAAGATTTAAATTACAAATTTTTAAGATTTAAATTAAAAAATTTTAAGATTTACATTAGAAATTTTTAAAGTTTTAATGTGATTTACTCTATACATATTAAACATGAAAAGGATAAAAAAAATAAATTGACATTCAAATTCATGAATTTTTCGAAACTTTCCATATTAAAATGAATCTACATTAATACTTATTTGTGTGTATAAATTATTGTTTAATATTTTAATTTTTAATTTAAATTTAAAGTTGTTCAATGTTTATTCTTAAATTCTAAATGTTAATTTAGCTGAATATTGAGCATGAAAAATATACATCTTACTTATATTAAGTTATAGAAGCACCTCATTTATCTTAATTCAATAAGGGCTCACTATATTGTTCACTATACTCCCAAGTATCTTCTTCTTGCTACATCATTTTCTCAACCAACCTTATTATACTTAGTAGATCCTCCTAAATTGTTGATTCTTTATCTCTAATATGGAAATTTAACTTTGAATCCTTTATTTGTGACTTTGTTGCACACTTATTTGCAGGTATGTTGTATTATGTAATGGGAAGTGCTTCTTAGTTTCTACTTCCCTCCTTCTACATAGAAAGAGTAACTTTCTATGTTGATACCTATTTGTAAGTATGTTGCACTATGTAATGGGAATTGTTTCTCAGTTTCTACCTCTAGGCTACTTTTACATATTTAGGGTAAAGTTTTTCACCATGACTCTTTTCATTATTCTTATTTTCTTCCTTCTCTTTTTCTCCTTTTTCATTCTTCTTCACTTCTTCCTATACCTCATTACATCTATTCTTTCCTCTCTTCCCTCTTCTCCTCTTTTCTCTCCCATTTTTACCCCTTCACTTCTCTCCTCTATTTATCTTAATACTTGTACAATATCTAAGGTTGTCTTTTTGCATATAGAGGAGTTGAACTTTGAATAAAGTTAAGTTCGACAAATCAATATATTTATGTGTATTATGGATTATATTATTGTTAATTGCAAGTGTATTAATAGTTATTTAGTTGTTTCCTTACAACAACCTTCATAAAAAAGTGATGGCCTTGGATTAGAATGATGAAGATGTCTCAAGATATAATTGAATTGTTTCTAGTCAAGATTTATCATTTTCCCAAAGGTTTTGGATCTAATTGTGGGAAGCAAGGAATTTTTCACCATTGGGAAAGTTCTAACTCATGTGAGGGCCTAGCCTTGAAGCCATGGGAGCACCTTGAGGTAGTGGTCGAACATGTGGTTTTACCTAGAGATATTATAATAAAATGGTTTCATGACTCGTGCACACATAAGTGGATCAAATCCTAACTCCCATGGACTCCTTCTTTTAGAAAGGAAGAGACAATTCAAGGAGAATGTGTTTGAAGGTGACAATCATCTATGTTTTGTTCAACACAAATTCCATGGCATCCTCTAAAGGAGAGAGTGTTGCTCCTATATAAAATAATATTGTAGCCACTACAAGTGATTGCAATAGGTAACCAACCAAAGTAGGAATTAAGAGGAAAAAAGAGCACCCGAGACCAAGGAGGTTGTAATAAAGGAAAACCAAGATCATCTAAGGACTATTTAAAGGCTACAAAATAATGGAATCAACATTGAATATTTTATGAAGTAATATAAAATTCATCTCGAAGGAAACAAATATACAAAAATATGTTATGAAACCAGCTCACAAAAAGATAGAAAAGATAGATCAATGCCTTAGAATTCAGCCTTTTCGAGGGGGCAACCTCCTTTACATTACACAAATGAACAATTCTTGGATTATTCAAATGACAAAACCTCCTTTCTATATATAGGAGCCTAAGGAGTCACAATATAACCCAGCCGACCTAACAATAATAATATAAAGCCACAAAAATAACAATAGAGGGATTCTATGGGGCACAGTAATAAAAATATGGGGACAATAGGGGCACAACAATATTAATAAGGGATACAACTATAATCCAAGTGCAACAAGGATAGGATATCTAACAAATGTGTATGGTCCCAATGCTCCAACATACGAGCTTGTGATTTTGCAATCCATCCAAAGTATCCTTATGTTGATATGAGACAACTATTGGATCTTTGGTGAAGAATTTGATATCGTAAATCCCTCAAGGAGAAAAAAAGGAGGAATAAGGTGGTTAGATTACGATTTAGATTGGTTCAAATAGCTCATTCAATAACTAAATATACTGGATTTGGAAAGTACAATGATATGCTTGCTTAGAAGAACAACAGAAGTAAAGTTGTTCAAATTTCTTCACATCTAGAGATATTTCTCATTGTATAGAGGTTAAATCATTGACCTATGAGCATGGAAATTAGTATTAGTGGCATTCCTAAAAATTTCCCCTTCCATTTTGAATAATTTTCATTAGATTGCCAATATTTTATTAACAACACTGAGAAATGGTGGAATGAAACAAAGATACCTCAAGGTTCCTGATGTATATATTCCAACAAAAACTGAAATATCTCAAATCTTGTCTCAAAAAATAGAATAAAGAATAGTTTGGCGATACATTCAAAATGTAGCATGAACTTAAGGAGGAGATGAATACCTTACAAAAAATATCATTTTGAAAGGCATAATGGACACAATCGCAGTAAAGAATACATTTGTCTAGACCCATATAATTGAAAGAGGAAGAAAAAGAATAACTCATTTGGAAATAAAAGTTCCAGGTCATCTAGCTAAAGAAAAGGGGAAGATACAATGTTTTTCCATATATCCATGAGAAAGTATAGGAAACATAATGAAATCTCCACACTAAAACAAAACCATGGGAACAAGTTCAAATCTCACCTAATATTGAGCAAGAGCTAGTGAACTTTTATTGCACCCTTCTCTCTAAACCCAAACCAAACCAAGGAGATGATATTCAAAAAATAACTCATCACATTCCTAGGCTGGTCACCACAGAGAAAATGGGGCACTTATGACATACATTACCATGGTTGAAGTGGAATAACCCATGATAGAAATTATCAAAGGTAAATTTCGTCGACCAAATGGATTTACTGCAGGGTTTTCCATGCTTATTGGCTTATCATTAGTAAATATGTTTATGGAATTTAGTGGAAGAATCATGAAAAAGAACTTCTTCCCTTTCTAATATAAAATTTATTTTTTCACCTTGATTCCTAAGGAAAATAGTGTGTAGGATTCCATTAAATTTAAACCTATTTCCCTATAAAATGTTATTTATAAGATCTTTACCAAAATTATTTCAACTAATTTAACCTCTTCTCCCTTCTCTTTTTTCTCTAGAAGATTCATGTTATGCATAAGGGTGCAAAATCCTTTACTTCATTATATTGTTCCATAAGATGATTCACTCCCTCCAATTTACCAAGAAACCTATTATTCTCATTAAGGTTGACATGTCTAAGGCATTTGAAAAATTAAGTTGGAAATTTGTCATATAGGTTCTCATGGAATTTAGATTTTCCTATTTAGGGACTAAATGGATCCCAACCTTACTTCCTCTAACTTTTTCTCCAATCTTGTTAATGACTCCCCATTCTCTACTTTATCCTCTTCCATAGCATCAGAGAAGGGGGCCCACTATCCCACTTCCTCTTTGTCTTAATGTCAAAATGACTTGATCAATATTTTAAACTGGTTTTTCAATGAATTAGATCAAAGGGAAAAAGCTACATGGTGAATATCTGGAATCCCCCATCAGTAATTCATTGATGATACTACACTCATGATTTTCCACTTGATTTGATAATCTCTTTCCTTTGAACAAGTTTTGTATTACTTCATGGAAGATTATGGAACTTCAATAAATCAAGGTAAGTCAAACATATGTTTTTCAATACTTCTCACACTATTGAAATGAATATCTCTAGAATTTTTGGATTTCAAAGGAGCTCACTTTTTCCAAATACCTAGGTTCCCCTTAGATGGAAAATTATCTCCACAACGCCTCATAATAGGACTTGCTAACCATTCTTGTAAACAATCTAGCCGATTGGACCTTTCATGCTCTCGATGTTGTTATACTACTAACTGTTCTTAATTCTATCTTCATGCCATGCCTTTTTGTTTCTTTGCTATAATTTCTCTTAAATATGTACTCAAGGTGATCTATATCCTACAACAAACCTTCCTTCTTGGGGAAGAAAGATTGAAAGAAAATGGACATTAGTTCCATGGGAAAGATTTTTTTCTCTAAAATAGTAGGTGGGTTGGGCCTTTGAGACCCAAAGATTTTAAGCTCTTCCCTTGGGGGGAAACTTAGTGGTAGTAGTTATAGAATGGAAATGTTATGTGGATCGATTTTTTAAAGCCTAAGTACACCCCTAACATCAACCAGCTAATCGGGTTCGTAAGGAAGGTCAATGTATGGGATCTTCTATATGGAACTCAACTTAGATGAAAAAGAAACTAGTTCAAACTCATTGCTTTTGGGAAGTGTGAGATGGAAATTATATTCTCTTTTGGGATGGACCATGGTAGTGACCACCTATTTTGAGAACTAGGGCAGACCTTTCTTGGCTACAAGATAACATGGTCATCAAAGGTAAAATTCATCTTTCACAATATTGGACCCCTTTGCAACTAAATTGTAGCTTGAGATCTTGGCTTCATAACAAGAAATTGGGGAAAATTTATAATGAGGCCACTTAGAATTTTTTTGGCAAAATCTTACCAATAGAAAGATAAATGTTAATGAGGATAAGGATAAACTTTGTTGTGGATATAGACCTGAACAAAATTTCAATTTTCACAAAGCTTACAATTCAATAATAGGCTGCCAAAACATCCCCAAATTGGAAATATGGAAAATAAATTTATTGCTAAAAATGATCTAGGTGGAAATTGGTGGCCACCCACCTATTCATTGGCTCACAATAAAAAATTTCAGTTTTGGTAGTTTTCTATTTTTGGTAGTTTTCAAGTCTTGAACTTTTGGAGTTGTTTTGAGGCCCTAAACGACATTTTTTGGGTAAATGAGCCAACAATGGTCATAGAATTTGTTAGTAGTTAGAAATTATACTCCCCGGATATACCTTTCCAATGGGATATCGTGTGTACCAAACGAAGATGACATTCCAAAGGTACAAGTTCAAGGAGTTGATATTCCAACTTACCCCATTATGGCCATAAGCCTTTGACACTTCATCTCTTAGGTTTAGGTTTCTAGATATTTATGGCTTCTCATTCCTTCTCGATGCCAAAAATGCCTCAAATCCTCATTATAACATAGTTCAAGAAGGTGCATAACTGTCACATCTCTTCTTAGAGATAAGCTATCATCGTTCGAGCTAGTTTTCTTTCATTTTTCATGTATACAGTTTCAACATTTTCGATTATTAATTGAAGTCAAGTTTCATTTTATCTCTATTTTTTGGTTATAAATCTGTATTTCATTTCATTCCCTTCATAAATACCGATCATAAAATCTCCTTCTTTCTTTTGTTATTTCATAAAGGGAAGATCCTTGCATGGGACAATCTAACTAAACAATGATTTCAAGGACCATCTTACTACCATTTTTGTGGGGCTGAGGGGGAAACTAAAAAACATATTCTTAATTCATGCTCATTTGTGATTGGTTTGTTGGATAAGGGGGAATTTATTTTCAAGAGAATACAAAAAGGTAGAGATGGTCTGAATAAAAGCATTGCCAACTAGGACTTCTCCATATTTAGTATTCCTATTTTCATCGGAGCCTAGAAACGCCTTGGATTTGTAATCTAGAATATATATAAAGAAATAAATCGTATAATATTCAAAATTATCTCATTAGGAGCTCAAAAACCTTGGGAAAAAAATAGTAGAAATCAAAGAAACAATCCTCATATCCCCCTAGTTTGACAAGCACTAGGATGCAACAAACAAGTGATTATCAGTATGCAAACCACCCAAATATAGCCTAATTTTGAGCTCCACTGTCTCCAATCTTACTATCCAACCTGGAAAATTTTAGGGGTTTGGTCCCCTCCTCCTCCATTCTATATCAAATTAAATTTTGACGGCACTTCCAAAGGCAAGCCTGACCCAACTATCTTTGGAGGAGTCTTCATAAATGCAATAAGCAAAATTTGTAGAATCTATATGGGATCTATAGGAGTTGACACCAACAACGTTACAAACATTTATGATTTAGAATACAGAATGTCAATGGTTGTCCAAGAAATATGTTCTAAGATGATCTTGGAGGGAGACTCAAAACTAATTATACATATGCTTACTAAATTTCAAAATGGTACAACAAATTACAAGCTTATGAAAACTTGGTGCTTAGAGGGAGGCATTGAAAGAATTCAAGTTTTTATCTGAAAAATTTATGTTATTTTGTCATCCCATGTTCAATGAAAGGCTAATAAAGTAGCAAACAAACTTGCGAATGTAGGCATTCATCACTCACATTCTACATTAGACCAATCTTGGAACTTTGTCTCCCATATGCCTTTATTTAAGGAATGAACAACTCTCACCCTTCAGAATTTCATTCCCTAGATGGGCTTATTGGGAATCTACCCTACTACAAACACATGTTGCCACTCAACACCAGCTTGTCCACAAATGGGACAAGTGGCCTTGTGTGTACCCCCACACATATATAACAAATATCTCACCCAATGTTAGAATTCACTCTAGAATGAATTTTGGCCATTTGAAAGGTTATGTGTTAGTTATTCCATAGGATAAGACTATAATTCATGAATATTTGGGGACATACAATACCTCTCGATGGTGATTCAACCTAGATCATCCTCATTCTAGAGTTATGGTAATCATTATGGATCAACCCCTAGATATTGGTAACACGCATGAAGTGAATCAATATTACCAAGCTAGTAACCTTTACTAGTAGTTAAGATTGTTACGTGAAAGGTTTTGAGTTAAAGAAATGATTCCTATAATGACATTATGTTATGCTTGGAAAAACTTGTTCTCAAAATTCAACAGGTAGATCACAAGGCTAAAAGCCATTGCTTGGACCATTCTAGGGTTGAAGTAAGATGAACTTAAAAAGGTTGTTGAACATACCTTGTCTAAGGAGAATCCCACTCCACCTCTTTTATATGGCCAAGTTCATTACCTTTTTGAAGCTATTTTTGAACCACATATCTTATGTATAGCTCAGATTAACATAGGCCTTGTTAGAAATATCCTTTTTTGTTCTAGTTTAGCTTCCAAAAGCATGTATACCTATACTCATTTTCAAATTCATTAGATGAAGTATTTGAATTTTGTCATTGGTTTGGTTTTCGAGACTCGCAATCTAGTGGTAGCAGACTTTGTATAGTTCTTTTTTAATTAATATAATTTATATTTATAGAAGGAAAAAAATATAATTATGATTTGATTTGTGTACTCTTTTATTTAATATTAATACTTCACTAAGGTGGACATAGGCCATTTGTTATGGGGTACAATATACCATTCTCTCGGTGTACATGAAATTTTCATTTCCCATTTCGTGGTAGTCAGTAGATCACTTGTTACATGGAAAAAAGATAATTATATATGAATTTTTATATAATATAGATGTATTTTACTTTATCATTTCAATTCATGTGTATTGAACCATATCTATTAAAATATAATGAAAATTCTTAGTAAAAATATCATAAATATATTGTTAATACATTATTTAATAATTCATAAGTATTTGATTAATTAATTAGAATTTTTGCATTGAAAGGAGAAATTTACATTTTAGTATCATGGAGTGGAGAGGAAAAATTAAAACAAAGAAATTAAATTAAAAAATATTCATAACATATATATATATATATATATATATATATATATATATATATATATATATATATATATATATATATATAATTGAAAGGAAACCAACCTAGATTCATATGTTAGCCTAGATCCATTTTAACATTTAATCTATAAAGATTCCTGAAATATATCACACATTGAGGTGCAAATCTATTAAAAAATGCAATCACTTTCAATAGTTGATGAATCTAAGATTAAGATGAATATAGAAAAATCAGTAATAGAAAAATAAAATATACTAAAATTGTCAAATTAACCTAATATTTACAAATTTAAAGATGATCTAATTAATATTTCATAAGCACAGTTCTATTCATCAAATAATGTTACAAATAAATACATGAGTGTTATCTCAAGATAGAGAAATTATCTTGATCATACAATCAAATTGGTTGACCAAATATCTCAACCTTACACCAGTATAGGAATTTAGTTTAATGGAGGATATCTCTCATTCTAACTAGATATAACAACCTCCTAAAGACTAGGAACATACTACTTCTAAAATTAATGAATACACCAAAGACAAGTAGGAGTTCTACTCATAATTCACAATTAATCTTTCATAAGCACACTTCTATTCATGAAATAATGTTACAAATAAATAAATGAGTGTTATCTCAAGATAAGGAAACTCACACAATCAACTAAGTTGAGCTAAAATCTCAACCTCACACCAATATAGTAATCTAGTTAAGGGAGAATATATCTCAACCTAACTAGGTCTAACAACCTCCCAAAGACTAACCTCTGCTATCACTCCAACCATTATCCTCTACTGTCTTTGTCACAAGCACTGTCACATGCTCTCCAAATATCTCTTTATTATATTTAGGACCTCTCAGTCCTTCTGTTGCCATTGCTACAACACCCTCCAAAGTTTCACTACATTTGAATTTTGGAGCCTAGTGTTGCCTTGGTTGTAAAGTGTAGTTTATGTTCATTTATATGCTTTGAGTGTTCTTAAGTGTTGTATCATTGATTTGAATATACTTATATGCATTTCATGGTCACAACACCTTTCTTGTTTTAAAACGACACTTTTGGGTCACAATCGCACACACTTCACTGTTTGTACTTGGGGAATGTGCATAAAGTGGTGTTCTGATGTATATTCATTTTTGTTTACATTTGTCTAAGTTTTCTTGATGAGTTAGTATATGTCACACTTGGGTTTCTGTTTAGAAATCATCTTGTTCACTCCTTGACCAATCATCTACACCTAGACAAATTTCGGTTGAAAATTGTCCCATTAGGGCCCAGAGCACATGAGCGCATTTTGAAGCCTTGATAGGAGACCCCTTGTTGTTTAAAAGTGCATTCAACACCCTCCCTAAGAGTTCGAAACACTCCAAAAGCATGAATCCCCTTCGTTGTTCTGAACTGCGCCCTCCAAGAATGACTAAGTCTTCCTAGAGCACACTCCTTCGATTCGAAGAAGTGAGCCCTCCCTAAGCACCCTAGTGCATCGTGAAGACCAAAAATCTCACCTCGTCAAACTTCCCCTATACGTCTCATTCCCTCCTGATTCAGTGCATTGTCACACCCTAAAGGCATGAAGCCTAACCTTTAGCCTTCAGGAATGTACCCTACACCCTCTTTGATCACTCTTGAGCATATGAGCACACCCCAAAGGCAAAAATATTTAGCTTTTAGCCTTTAGGAGTATGCCATGTTCACTCCCTCTCTCCCTTGAGCGTATAACACACTTGGGAAGCTCAAAGATTTTCCCTTCGTCCTTTAGACTTGCGACATGCACCCTAACTTGAATGCCTTACATCGTAGGGTGCATGAGCACATCTTGAAGCCTAAAATCTCCTCCTTCTCACCCCTTCTATCTCTCGAAGTGTGTCATTGTGCCTTATAGCTACCTTGACTCTTTTAGGTGTGCTGAAAGGGCATGAAGAGTAAAATATGCATAAAATATGGTAGAGTAGGAGATTTTCAGACTGATGGTTTCTTGTCATGAGTGATTGCAAAAACATGTATTCTAGGGACCTCATCACAAAAACACACAAATAAGATCAGTAAAAGAGGATAAGAAAAGGAAGCATGAAAAGAACCAAGAATGCACTTGAAACTTGATGATCAAAGTTCCATGAGGACCTTAAGATTGAAGACCCTTCGGAGGGTGGAAGCACCGTGAGTAGATGATGGTAAAGAAAAGACACAGTGGCAACCATGTCACCACTAAAGAAATTTCATGTCATAACTCACTATCAGTCCTAGTCATCCTAGAGAGTGACATGTCAAGTTTCATCATATGATGATATGGAAGACAAAATATATTATTGTAATTATTGTAAAAGAAAAACAAGTAGAAGTCCAAGAGTCATATTTAAACTCAAGAGTTGCGAAAGTCTAAACGACATGTAATACCAAAAGTCATATGTAATTCCAAAAGTCATTTGGAACTTCAAAAGTTGTAGAAGTCCAAAGGTCACTAGAAGGTAGAAATTCAAGAGTCATGAGGATATGAACGATCACTTTTCAAGTTATAAATAGATCCTCATTTCTCATGTAATGGAATTTTAGCCTTCGCTTCTCCCATAAGGAATAAGAGAGATAATTTAGTTCTTTTGGGTAGCAAGTAGTCACTCCAATGTTTCACTATTGGATCAAGTGATGTTCATTATATTCATGCACCTTAGGACTTTTGTTAGGCCCCTATACTATTAGTGTAACCCCTTATTGTTATTAGTACAACCCCCTTACTATATTGTTGTACCCATGTAGTCCCCATATTGTTATTATTGTGCCTTGTGATTATATTATGACCCCTTAGACTCCTATATATAGAAAGGAGGTCTTGTCATTTGTATCATCGAAGAATTTTTCATTTGTGTAATGTAAAGGAGTTTCCCCCCTCGAAGAGGCTGAATTATAAGGCGTTGATCTATCTTTTCAATCTTTTTGTGAGCTGGTTTCATAACATTTGGTATCAGAGGTTTGGATTCTAGGGTTTCACTGCTCCAAATAGGTCATCGTGGCATTTTATCTATAACTTTTTTTTCTGCGATGTTTCAGAAGTGAAAAAAAACCCATTTGATAAGAAATCGCACTAATCCCCGGGTCGAAATTTCAGAGCTTTTCTCACTATATTTGTGGAGATATGATATGAGGAAGTTGGTCTTTTTGCAGACTCCTGAATTACATTCCAAACAGGTGACTTGGGGAAAATCATCATAACTTTCTCTCTGAGCATCGGATTGAAATTTTGTAAGAAGGTATAGAAAGAGGACATACTGTAGTTTTGTTTATATATTTTTCAGAGCCAAAGGTCGAAACAGTGACACGTGGGATGTCGTACAAGTTCACTCTACTGAACTAGTATATAATCAGGTCACTATGGGAGATTTGGCATAACTCTTCCTTGGAGAATCCAATTCGATCAGATTAGTGGCATTGGACAGAGGACACAGAGGGCTACTGCAAGTCTCAAATTCAAAATTGGAAGATCTGAAATTACAAAGTTACAGTCCTTTTGTTAACTCCCAGGTTGTTCCCTTTGACTCCTGAGGGAATACGGCCGGGGTAACCACTAACCAAGCTTTGGATTACAGGTTCTAACCGACCTGCAATCAGAGAGGGCTCTCTCTTTTAGTTTTTACTTCTTGAGGATCTTAGGCTAGTTATGAGGTATGGGTTTTGAGTTAAATTCTGGTTGAATGATGTCTTTCAGTGCCTAAGGTGAGATCTTTAGATAGTTTCAGTCCATTGGGCATTGGAGTCGGTAATTCTGGGTTGCTTGAGGTGTTGAGTGAGATTTCTCAGAAACTGCAGGGCCTTTGGATATGTCATGGAACAAACTTAAGGTTGTGGTGGTGAATATGAAAAGCCAGTGAAAGGCAATTAAGAGTTTTTCACTAAACTGATGACATGAGAAGAAACGTATCACCCAAGAGCGGATTTGAATTCCTGAATAATAGTCTTTGTGAAAAGTCTTAGTCTGAAGGTGCAACAATTAAGAATTGCACTTTTACAACTATAACCTGGAGAAAAACACTCATAACTGCATAGATTGAGTTCAGGGTACTCAGTGAATAAATCCTGAAACTATTATTTTTCTGTGCTATTAAACTGTGGAACATCGAGCATGAACGGATTATGAAAGAATGACATACATAACAAGAAGGTTAAAGAAAACTTATTGCGCCACGAAATATGCAGGAATCCTGGAGCAGTTAGCAAACACATCACAACACATCAAACAACACAGAACTTTGGAAATTCCATTAGCTCCTTGTATTAGACTTCTGAAGTTTACAACATAGGCTTTTTTGAAGAGAAAAACAACAACCCCTGCAAGCTTATGCGAGGGGGAATATATACAATCAGTTTTACAAAAATATCTGAATCGCTGAGTCATTTGATTAATAAATACGTTCACCAACTTTCAGAATAGCAGATAAGGAAGTTATTGATGCTCTAAATACAAAATAAATACTCTTTAGTTCTGTCAGAAGTCTTTTTGACCTTTGGAGGCCACTGAGTCGGTTGAGCGTTTCTGCATTAATGCTGAATGATATGTCTTTATGGCTTTGTCGTGCTGTAGCTTTCTCGGCCCTGTTGTATGTAGCTGTCAGTGTTGCTTTAGTGGCCGAATTGGTTTGCTGAGTTGGCTCAGTCCATTCTTTTCAGTCATACTGAATGCATTAACTTTCTGAACCTGCTGATTATATATTTTTATGCAAAAATTTGATGGATACCTGTTGGTTCACAACAATAGCTGTATCGTGCTGGTCCACCATTCCTGTGTAGGCAATTGATGCCTCAAAATTGAGCCTAATGTTTCATCTGCCTCTATATATTTGAAGTAATTTGGGGGTGCTTCAAACAAATGTCTGATTTCATTCATAATAAAAAACAAGTTTTCCACTTTCTCATAGAGGCTCTGCCCAGGCGCAGGCCCTGCTTCCTTTGGGATAATTGGTCCTACAGTTATTTGATTGGCAGCAAATGTGTTTACCCTTTTAGCATAATTTTCATGTGATAGGAGCCTTCCTGCACTGTTCAGTAAGCTGGGAAGGCCTCTGCTATGCAATGCTGTGAATTTAACTGTGAACTTATTTACTTCTGTATGCATCTCCTGGCACCTTCTATCCAATGTCTGCACCAGATTTCTCAAAGTTAGGACCCTCTTTATCATCAGGATGGTGTCAGTTCTATTAGTGATCCCTATTGCTGCCAGCTAAGGGCCTGTGCGATTATTAAGGACATTTATCATTCTGTTGGCTATCTCAGGCATATTGCCTAGAGATGCCCTTGCTCTTTGGCTTTCCTTGTGTGCTCTGTTGATGAGCTCCATGTGCTGATGAATGGTCTCTATGTACTTCCATTGATCTGTTATTGATTGGCCAATATTGGCCCATAGGACTTTCTTGATCTCGGCCACTACTTTCTCAAGGGTGAGTTCTTTCTCTAGCTCTTTTATTTTCTCCTTAAGAGCTTTCACCTGTCTTGCCTTTTCAGCTACACTTTGCTTTGATTTGTCATATTTCTCATTGAGTGTGGCCAATTTGTACTTGGCTTCATTCAGCTCTGCCATCTGTGCCTCTAGAACCTGAATTTCTTTCATCATTTTCTGCATGTCAAGACTTTGAGCCTGTTCTGATGTCGTTGTTGGTGCTTTCGTTAATGGAGCTGTTTCAGCTGTCTGCCCTGCGGGAGGAATGATAGTTTGAGGGGACTCCTCAAGGTTTATGACTTGCTGAGGGGGCTGAGATGTCTGGCCACCCTCTTTCTGCTTTGGTGCTTCCTGTAATGCAGCCTCTGTCTCTACCAGCTTTCCTTCTGTTTGCACCAGTTGCTTATGTAGTGTTAGCAGCATGGCTACTACATCCTGGTCCTTTCTCTGTTGAGCAACCTCTTCTGTTTGAGGGTGAATGGTTGCTGGGATCTTTATCATCTTTCTTAAAGCTGCAATGTCTGAATCTCTTATCTTTAGGAGCTCCTTTATAGCTTTGGGGTCCTTTGGGTCATGCCCAAGCTCTATAATGATGTCTTCCAAAGACCTGATCATGTTGTCTTTGGCCTGAGAGGATGCTTTCTCCAACTCAAGTTGAGCAGTCATATTGTGCAGACTGTTTTCCAACTTATGTGCCAAGAAGGTCTTGTCTGCAAGTGTTGAGTAGACCATCTCACCCGTTTGCTTGTGAAGTTCTATCTGGTCCATAGGGCGGATGTCCTTTGCAAGAATCTCAAGGTTGGTTCTTATATAGTCTGCAGCTGACTGTGGCTGCAGCATGGTGGGCATGAAATGACTCATGGTCATTTTCCCTTTCGTTATGTCATATGCTGACATAAGCCTTTGCTGGTTTGTAGGGGCCATCTTAAGCAGTTGATTATAGAGCTGGAGCCTGACTGGCTCATTTCTCTTCTTGATGTCAATGAATTGTTGCTTAATACCGGACTCTGCCCTTCTACGCTGACTTGAGGAGCTGACCTCTCCTCCAAGGGTTCTTTCTTGTTCCTGCTGAAAGGAACTGGCAGATGCCTCCATGCTAGGAGGGCCCATGCCCAAGGATTGCCCAATAGGCATTTCTTCTTCAGAGAGGGGATTTAATCTTTGCCTTTTCTCCCCTTGAGTTTTGGATGCAGTGAGGGGAGTCTCTTGCTCTCTGTTCCTCCTCTTGCCTCTTTCTTCGTTTGCTGGTGTTTGGAGAACTGAGGTCTCCACTATTGTTTCCTGCCCGGGAGGCACACTTTGTTGAGCCTGTTGCTGTTGAGCCTGTTGCTCTGTAGAAATGGGAGTTTCAGCCACTTGTTCTTGCTGCTTTGGCTACTCTTTTTGTTGTTCTGCTGTAGGGGGTGGCTATTCCTGTTCCATCTCCTTTTCTTTACCCTTGCTAGCTGCCTGATGAGTAGTTTTAACTGCTTGCTGGTGGGTTGTAGAGGATGAGGCAACTGCTCCAAGTTACCTTTGACAAGAAGAGAAAACCTGCCCACAAGTTTCCAAGTCAACTTCTTTCTCAAGATTCTTAGCTTCTTTTTGTAGTATTTCTTCTCCAGGACTTGCTTCCTCTAAAGTGCCCTCTTTCCATCCTAACTGATTAGCATATTTTTCAATGTGAGGTAGCCTTATATGATCATAACTAGCCAATTTATGCTTGACACTTCTAAGACTAATGAAATGATTGGGGTCATAGGGTGACCAGAGGAAGCTGGTTTTTAATTGGAGGCCCTCTAGGATCCTATCTGCTTCTTTCCATCCTTCTTCTCTTTTATTATAAAGGAATGGGCCCAGTTGGTTTCTGATTTTGAGCTGTACTTTCTTGTTTTTGCTATGGAAATGGACCATGTCTGCATTTCCAAACTGCCTGAAATACTCTAAGGCAAAGAGTCTCATAGGGACATATCTTGGCAGTCTATATGGGGCCAATTCACAGCCATATATTCTGATTACTGTATGGTTTTGGTAGAAGTACCAATCCCCAATGTTGTAGGCCTTTGAGAGCTGGAGAATCCTTTGCATCTCATCTGTCAATCTTGGAGGAGGGGTACCCAACAGCAAGGACATGGCTGGATGGATAAAGAGGTCTATGAACTCACAGTAGTTTTATGGTGAATAAGATGTGTGGTGAAAAACTGGAGTCCAAAATACCACAGACCTTGGGTTCCCTTGAGCATCAAACTTCTTGAGAGGAATAGGGAAGCCATCAGGTTGATAAAATAGTAACAAGTGATAGATGTATGAAGTGTATCTAAACACCCTTTCCCTTTCTAGATTCATTAATTGTTCATGAATCTTATCGGCAATGTATGCAACATAGTCATAGTGTACAGCAAGAGGCATTCCAGGGGAGAAGATAGACATCATTGCCAGAATGGTTTCATCAGCATCCTCTGCTGATCTGTAACCTAGGACATAACTGATCAAATCTACTAGAAACTTGCCCAACTCATTGAAATATACATTTCCTATAGGAGGGGTTCTCACAGTTTCAGAGCCTGATTCAATGAATAGCTGATTAATCTTAAAATTTGGGCACTAGACAGCTTGCCTCGTTTCTGTAGCAAGTCCTTCATGGAAAGGGGAGTCAATGGCCTTGTAGAATGAAAGTTCAAGATCTGATTTATAGCCTCAGGGGTGACATGGAACAAGACTGCACCTGAGGTATTGAGGACAGCTCTTTGACATGGGTCATAGTTGGCACTGCATTTGTGAATTAAATCTGGGAGGAAATTGACCTGAGGGAGGTTGTAAATGGGCAAATTGGAGTCCCAAATCCTTAGGATATCAGTCCCATTGAGGTGCTGGGCCTTCAGCTCACTGAGCATATGAATATTATATTTGGCTTGCATAAAAACTGTCTCAGTCATCTGGTAATCTACATCACCTAGGGTCTGCCATTCCAGCTCTCTATGTGGGGCATTAAGAGGTGCAACATTTAGTGCAACTGGGGTCTCCATGTTCCACTAGCACCTGGAAATGGATTTGAGCTTGATTTTGTAGGCACAGCAACACAGGGCAGTGAATTTGCAAGAACACGGAGATTTGCAGAGGAAAACAGGGGAATCATAGCAAAACAGGTCACAATGCCCCCGAAAGAGGTTCACTGAGCGGACATTTGAAATATCACAGGTGGCTTTCCCGATGAATTCAGTGCAGCAAAGGTTTTGAGTTCACGAATGCGTGAAGTGACTGTAAATTTACGGAGACTTGGCTCAATTTAGATTTTTGTAGGTGAAATTTCGACCCAACAACTGAAGAAACGCTGGCCACCGGGGATTTGCTGGTAATTACACTGTTTTTCACTCTTTTTTCAGCTAGCTTTGGTGAATTATGCACGAAACCAGGTGCGGAGGGGAAATTTCGGAGAAATACCTGGTGGATGCTGGCAATGGTGACAAATGCAGGTGAGTTGGAAGCGCCCATGGTCTTCAGGTCGATTTCTGCAGGTTGGCGGCAAAATGGTCGTAATATTCATGTAGAGAGCAGAAATAGTGCTTTTGGAAAAAGTGACAAAAAATGCGAATTTTAGTGAAAATATGGACTTTTTTGGGTTATTGGCGCCTTTTTGGATGACGTCAGCATGACGTCATCAGGTGGGGTCGGGTACAACAGGGTGACGTGGCGGTCTGTGAGTGGTCCACAGGGACTGCTGAGGTGGCGGACAACTCGGATCAATGGCGGGCGGGGCGGCGATGCGATGATGAGTTGGCATGACGTGGACGTGACGTTGGTAGGCGGTATACAGAGGGCGGTAAGCGGTTCCATCGGACCGCTTATGGTACGGTGGTGGTATTGGCAGGTGGCCTCCCGATAAGATTTGGGAGAGACGCGTGGCAAAGGCCTGACGTCACCCTCTGACGCTTTTCGGGAGGTAACGTCCGGTCATCGGGGGCCGCCCGATATGGATATGGGCCGTCGGATGGGAAAGCCCAGATCCGACGGTTGACGGGTTGGTAAGATGGAAGTATGATACGACAGCGGGCGTGGAATATTTTATTGTATTTTTTGAAACGTGCGCCCAGGCGGGATCTTGGAAACTTTGGCGGATTTGTGGATTGTTTTAATGTTTTCTGAAAAACGCGCTTTTAACCCAAAACTTTGGATTAGGCGGAAAAATGTGTTTTTGGTGTTTACTGCAAATAGCGCGGGTTAGGGGTAATAGTGGGTCTTTACAAGGCCTTTTTGTAAGTAAAGTGGGTAAATGATTTCAAAGGGTTTGTAAAAGGAAAAAGGGGTAGGATTTAGGTTATTACACCAACGTGGGGTTAGTTTAATCCCTGATTTTTGCACAAAGCATCTCGAACCAGATTTTGAATTTTGCATGATCTGTCCAGTATTTGGACATATGGCTACAATGCCAAGGGGAAGGGAATATACATATTGTTGGGGTTTTATACACCATGGTGTTATAGTAATAGGGAAAGGGAAACATAGGGAATTAAGTGTAGATAGAGTTAGTAGTTAGTATTGGAGGAAAATAGGAATGGGAAGTGATAGATACTGAGTTTTCAAGGAAACAAACTTAGTTAGGAAGTAGATCAAAATGAAAAGAATTTTACACAAGAAATGTGGCTCTTAATGCAACAAGAATTAACAAAAGAGTTTGACTTTCTTCATGAACACAGGTGGTCTTGGGATGTTAGCAAGGAGGGTGATGCGGGATTGATTGGGAAGTTAGACATGCTTCATCTTGCTGCTATAATATTGCTGAAAAGGAAGAGCTGCACTGAGACCATGTTTTTCCTTTGCTTAGGCCAGTGAACAGTCATAAATCATGCTTCTGCAACCCCATCTACCTACCTACTCTATTGCCTAGCATTTTTTGTTACTTCAAGGAGGGTGCATTTGGACTTGCAAACCCTCATATGCCTTTTCTTTTCTTTTGGCCTTTTTCTTTTGATTTCTATCTAAGGCTGCCCTTATTACTTCCAAGGCCCCAGATTAAACAGTTGGGAACCTTCCTTCTCTACCTAACTACTTTATCTACCAAGATTGAACTGTTTGGATAGATTTCTTTCTCTAATCTATAACAAAATTTGAAACATGGCATGACCCAGCTTAGACTGTTGGATCACCTATTTAGGAGTAGGACAACATCAACCAACTGTAGATATGTGTCTTCCACAAGAATATGAGATCTTTGCATCATCAAAGTAGATCATATTGGCATTTCCCCTGCCAATCATGAAAAATGAAACCTATTGGTATAGGTAGCTAACAATGGCTCCACTTGGGGATGGTTTTTCTTCTTGAAAGACCAAGAACAGCAGGCCAGACTGCCTTGGCTTGTGATTTCTTTTTAAAACTTGAAAACTTCCTCTTTGGACTTCAAAACTGGAATCTGCCACCATTGTGGAACCTGCTGAAATAAAGGCCTTTTCCTGCTTATATACAATACTTCTTAAACTGAGCTATTTACATGCTAAAAGAAAATAGTATATACAACTGATTATATACAGGGAAGAAGCCATGCTATATATATGGAAAGTAATCAAAGTAGTGTTTTAACATCCGACCATTCACAGGGCCCTCTTCAGCTTCAGTGCCATCCAGATTTTCCAAGAAATAAGTGTTATTTCCTTGTACTGCTTGAATAATAAAAGGCCCTCTCCAAAGGGAATCAAATTTTCCGTGCTTACCCTTGTCTTCTTTTCTTGAATCCCATTTAAGCACTTTATCCCCAATGAAGAAATCTTCAGCCTTGGTTCTTCTATCAAAGGCTTTCTTCAGCTTCTCTTGTAGGACTTGAACTCTGTCATACACTTGATCTCTGGTTTGCTGCAAACATATGACCTGGTTTATTCTTCTTTGCATGTCATTTGGTTCAGCTTGACTTTCTTGAAGTAGCTTCATGACAGGGACCCCCAACGATGAAGGGAATTTGGCTTCCATTCCATAAACCAATTCATATGGGCTGACCCCTATAGATCTCTTGGTTGTTAGCCTGTCTGCCCATAAGGCATTTACAAGTTTCTTGTGCCAATTTTTCTTATTCTCTTCTAGTACTTTCTTAATGATGTTGATAAGACTTTTGTTAGATGATTCAGCTAACCCATTGCCTTGAGGATAGTATGCAGTAGAATGGCCCAAAGTAATGTGGAATTTGTGGCAAAAGTTCACCATTTTCTTGGATCTGAAAGAAGCAACATTGTCTGTTATGATCTTGTCAGGACAACCAAACCTAGAAAGGATATTAGTCTCCAGGAACTGAATGATAGTGGCATCATTTGCTTGTCTACATGGAACAACCTCAATCCATTTAGTAAAGTAATCCGTGGCTGTTAGAATCCATCTATGTTGGCCTGAGGATGAAGGATGTATTTCCCCAATGAAGTCCAAGCCCCATTGCTGAAAGGGCCTTTCTGTTGCGACAGGCTTTAGGGGAAGTGGTAGCAACTTTCTTTTTCCCTCAAACACCTGACATTTGTGACATGAAGTGGTAAATTTTTTGACATCAGAAAACAGAGTGGGCCAATAGTAACCTGCTCTTAATATTTTATCCACAGTGGACTTCCAGTACAAATGTCCACCACAATCACCTGCATGAAATTCTTTCATAACCTTGTCAGTTTCATCCATATTCAAACAGTTCAGCAGTATACCTTCATGATTTTTCCATAGTAAATTACCATTTATAACACAAAATCTTGCAGCTTTCATTTTTAGAAATCTAGATTTGGTTCTGGACAATCCTGGGGGAGCACACAGGTTTTGCAATATATAACAGATGTCAGAATACCACAGGGATTGTTCAAAGGCTACATTGATCTTTGGAGTCGCCAGCTCCAATTCATTGTCCAGTTGGTTAATGTCCAAGGCTTGAAAGTTTGTTTCGGACATTAATTTGGCCAAACCTTGCCCTTTTATCAGTTTTGTAGGTTTTATTTCAATGTCAAATTCTAAAATGTTGGCAATCCATTTTCCTCTTCTGCCCTCTAAGTTTTCTTGAGTGAGTATGTCTTTCACAATGGGGCTTGGTACGTAAGCTATAACATGGGAGTATAAGATGTAGATCCTAAAGTCTTTGATGGCTTTGACCAAAGCATAAGCTTGTTTTTCCATGATCTGATATTTCAGAGGTGCATCTCTAAGGGCTTTGCTAAAGAAAGCAATGGGTTTTTCATTCCCTTGATCATCTTTCTGTAATAAGACAGCAGCAATGGTATGCTGAGAGGCAAAAGAGAAAATGATAAATTCTTTGTCAAATTGAGGATTTGTTAATACTGGGGTTTGGGTAAGGGCCAATTTAATACCTTCAAAAGCCTGATTTGATTCTACTGTCCATTTCACTTTTGAATCCTTCTTTAGCATGTTGTTTAATAATCTGATCAGTTCTGCTAAGTTTGGGATAAATCTCCTTAAAAAGTTAATCTTTCCCAAGAAAGCTTGTAATTCTTTGATGTTTCTTGGATGGGGCATTTGCAAGATGGCCTGTATTCTGTCTGGGTCAATTCTAATGCCGTCCTTTGAGATGATATGACCCAATATCTTACCTTCTTCCAAACCGAATAGAGACTTTTTGGGATTTAAGGAAATTCCATACTTCCTACATGTTATGAATATTTGTCTCAAATGTTTTAAGTGTTCTTGGTCAGATTTTGAGAAAGGTGTGAGATCATCTAAGTAAATTACAAGGAACTCATGGATCTCTTTGGAAAAAGCAATATCCATTGCTCTCTGAAATGTAGCTCCTGCGTTTTTCAATCCAAAAGGCATTTTAACATATTTGAAAGTTCCCCATGGCGTTGTGAAAGCTGTTTTATCTTGATCATCAGGGTGGACTAGGATCTGATTAAAGCCTGAGAACCCATCAAGTAATGAGATTCTTGAATCCCCCACCACTCTTTGGAGGATGTGATCCATTTTTGGTAAGGGATAATTGTCCTTGAGGGATGCTTGGTTTAAATTCTTTAGATCCATACAAAGCCTAATCTCCCCAGTTTTCTTTCTCGTGGGGACTAAGTTTGAAATCCAGTCTGAAAACCTGATTGGTGCTATGATACCAGCTTTGAACATTTTTTGTACCTCTTTCTCAATTGAAGGAAGAAGCATAGGATTGATCCTTCTCAATTTCTGCTTGAATGGCTTTTGATCAGGCTTGAGAGGGATGGTGTGTTGGATAACCGAGGTGTCATAGGATTTTAAATCCTCATAACTCCATGCAAACACATCTTGGAACTCTTTAAAGAGATCAATGTATTTGGGCTTTTGGTCAGGAGGTAAAGATGCAGACAATTTTATTATTTTGGGTTTTTCAGTAGTTCCAATGTTGCATTCTTCAATGGTAGCATTAAGGGGTTTCATTTTTGGCTTTCTAGGAACATCATTTGAGTCAAAAATGTCCTCCAATGGAGTTAGGCCTGTTGGTAGAAAGTTATCTTTTAGCTCTATGATTTCAGCCTCTATACCAGCTACTTCATCCAAATGCAGTTGTTCAAGTTCTTTTATTTTTTCCTTGTCAAAGTTCGTTGGGCAGAGTATTTGATTTGCTGTTTTAGGTGATATTGTTGTTTGGTGCTTTTCACTCAATGGGTGTGTGTCTTTCACAGTGTCAACATCAATGTTCAAGCTTGAGAATTCATGCTGCAAGGTTAAGAAGCTGTTTATTTGTGCGTCATCTTCAAACACTTGCCAATCTTTGACATTGTCTGGGACAGAAGGTCTGTGTTTTATCTCAGCTGTAAAGGAGTGATTGGGTTCAAAAGGCAATTTGCATGTACTGGCAAATGTAGCTAAACTGTGGGCATGAAGGTTATGAGTCCTAGGTATTTTGGTTATTTGAAATTCTGTGAAGGCTTTGAGAATTTCAATAGCGGCAACCCTGTATGATCTTAGTCTTTTGTCATTGGTGACAAAGTTGCCTTTTACTTGTTGGATAATAAGGTCTGAATCCCCCATGATTGAAACTTTCGTGGCCTGCAATGATTTTACCATTTTGAGGCCTAGCAAAAGAACCTCGTATTCTGCCATATTATTAGTACATCTGAAGTTAAGCCTATAGGCTCGACCTTCTGCATGACTGTGTAGAGCATTGGAAAGGTATGTTTTAACGAATAACTTAGTGGTGTTTCAAGCAATAGTTGTAACCTTTTCTTTGTTATAAAATAAGGAGAATGTAATGAGAATGAGCACGAATGACCCAATCAATAATAGTTATCTTCTCTATGCAGGAAAAGACAAAAGTAGGAAGGTGCGGTGCAAAACGAGAGTTCCATGAGGAGATAACGGCTGTCCCTCCAAAACCAAATAAAATCCAGACCAGGGCGAGTAAATCAAGGCAGATCAATCCGGGACGAGATGAAGGACTGTCAGTTCGGAAGGCTAGGCAGAGAAAAGAGAGGAGTTAACAGTTTAACAGATCCCTCAGGATCTTTGATCCTGAGGGATCGTTACTTTCAATTATTTCATTGTTTAGTTAACTCCGCCATTACTTGTATAAAAAGGGGCAGCATCGAAGACTTCAGGGAATTTTTGATTATCTTGTATCTTTACTTTCTGTTTACAGACTTCACAGTTGGTTAAACTCAGACTATCGAGTCTCTTTGAGACTTAGTTTTGATGTACTATCATTGATGCGTTAATATAATATATTTGGTGTTACTTTCTCCCTGCATCTGAAGTAAGTTACGGTGGTGTGCCATTGGAAGCTAAGGGCCCGGCTCCAACGGACACTGGCTGATTGTATCATTACAGTTTGGCTTTGTGTGGTTTGTTTATTGTTCTTAATAATCTGATATACTTACATGCTGTTCCATACTCGTTCATCAGTAGTTTTCCTTTTGTAAATCTTTGTAACAAGTTTACATCATATTTCCAGAATTGATCACATAACATTGTTTTGAGTTGTTCACTTCTGTTACAGAATTTATAAGTGGAATGTTTTAGCTACATGTGGTTGGAGTGACGATCATAAGAAGATGGAATTAACGTTGTGTGTGGACTACTGGTGATCATTTCAGATTATGTGTACATATGATTGACGTTTCCTGTTTATGGTGGTTTGCTGTTCCATTTGATTAAGCTGTCTACTTGTACAAAAGATTGCTCTTTCTTTGTATGTAAGTTGATGCCAAGAATTGAGAGTGTTGAACTCGCGAAATTTAGTTTCTTTACTGCCATTCCTTTCTGCTGTTCCATTTCTGAATTGCCGTTCCATTCTGCTTTCTTGCTGTTCCTTTTTTTACTTGCATTCATTGGTTTGGTGTGGGAGGAGGATCAAGGCTGTCGTGAGACACAGCAGACGCTATTATGCTCCCAGATCCATGATCCATACTCTAATTCCTTTTCCTTCATCAGTTTCTAGAGGGATGGGTTACTATTTCCGTACCCTTGACTGATAAAGTTTCCGCGTGTGATTTCTTTATGCAAAAGTAATTTAGCCATAGCTTAGCATCTGTTTACTCTTGTATTTCTTAGACCTATACTACTAAGCATTACTTTGACAAATAGCCTCAAATTGAGATACCCTTTACAATAACAAAACGCTCCCGGATTGACTTGTAATGTGAGATAACTAGAGGTGAAAAAGACCCTTGTTACAGCTCTACATTTTGGCGCCGTTGCCGGGGAAAGGGTATAGCCATTTGTCTTTTAAACAGGGTAGTGTACAAATCTGCTAGGGGAGAGTTGGATTTTAAAAACGGAAGGTAAGAACCTGCGTACGGAGCATGTAAAAGCCCTGCTCCACCGTCCGCTTTCCTAGCAGAATTGATTGGTTAAATAGGATTTAGCAGTTTAATTGGAGTGCATGACTAAGCAGAAAAAGCCAGAGAAAGATCAAAAGCCTCCATCCAAAGCCAAGGGGCCGGTGACCCTTGGACGAACGACCTTCATAGACGAAATCTATAAGAAAGACGAATCTCAGCCATTAGTAGGTTATAGGAAAATCAATTCTAAACAGCCTACTAGTTCCCTTCAAGCCTCGGGATCACCATCTGAAGCCTTTGCTGAAGTGCACAGTCAAACAGAGGAGCAAGACTGTCAAGAAATTGAAAATTTGACTCCTGGACTATTGCACGAAGGGAATCTTAGTAACTTTTGCGAAGGAGGAGGAGAAACAGGGGAAATCGGGGAACCTAGATCTCCTATTGAACCAAACCAGCCTTTAAATAGCCCGGATAAAGGAAGCGCTGCAAAAATCCTTGTTGAAGGAATTCATTCACCTCAGACAGTTGGGACCATCATTATCCATGATAAAGGGAGTGTTGTCAAAACAATCCCTGTTAAGACTACCCCTTCTCAACCAAGGAACACTCTCTTGGAAATTCCTGAAGATTACTGGCATATATTCGATCTCATGGCGCAGAATCAGCCAAACACCCAGACCTCCACATTGCAATATCCTATAGTAGATTCTGTAGCAAATGCGCCCATGAAAGCTATCCCTCTCCAGCATATCCCCACATTTCATGGCCTTACATCAGAAGATCCAGATGCATTCTTGTTCGAATTTGATGTATTATGTAGAGGATACGATTACACCACCGATCCCCAGAAATTTAAATTGTTCCCCTCCACATTAAAAGGGGCTGCTTTAAGATGGTTTATGGGCTTAGGTGGTGGGGTTATTAACAATTGGGATCAAATGAAAGAAGCCTTTTTAAAGAAATATCAGGATTATTGTAGGTCAAGAGAACTAAAAGATGAAATTTTTCAAATGTCAGCCAGACCAAACGAAACTCTAGAAGAATATGTGGAACGTTTCCAATATAACTTGCAAAGATCTCCCTATGCATCGTTACCTCTGCCTGATAACGTGTTGAAAACCGCATTAATTAGAGGTATGAAAGAACAATGGATTGAAACGTTGAATATTATGGGGAAAGGAGACATTTATCAGGAAAATTTTGCTGATATCATTGATCTGTGTATCAGGAGCTCAAGAGGCAGCACGAGGATAAAACCAGCAGAATATGATCGCTTTACCAGAGATAACAGAACATCAACAGAGGGAGTAACACGTGTGGAACTTGGAAATTTGCTAGAAAATTTTAAAACTGATATCCTGGGGACATTAACTACACAGCTTGATATTGTGCAGGCTAAACAGAAGCAAACAGAGGCGGAACAGAATCTAGCGATTTTCTGCCCTCGATGCAGGAAGAAACATAGCCACAAGGAATGCCCGCTGGATACAGTCCAAATATGTGCTATCTGTACCAAGGACCACCTGACTGAAAGCTGCCCCTCACTTCCTGGTTTGAAGGCAGTATACAAAGAAGCAGAAGAGGAGCCAGAATCATCATATTTTATTAACCAGCGTCGTCAATGGCAGCCTAGGCAATCTGGTATGTTTTCAGACCCCTCCTCTTCTTTTCAACCCCCGCAGTTCAATGCTTAGCAACAGAATATGTGGCAAAACCAGTCTCAGCCCCCGTTTTCGAATTGGTCACCTCAAATGTTTCCTACTCCGAATCCTTGGATGACCCAATTTGGTTGGCCAAACTTCCCTTATCCCCCACCATATTGGCAGAATAATTCATATCCTCCGCAGTGGACCCCTTCTACTTCGCAAGCTTCACCCTGGCAGACAAGCTGGCCAAAATCGACATATCAGCGAGTAGGATCAATTCCACTCCCTCAACCAACTCTGCCAACCTTACAACAAAATCCCCAGCCTAATCTGAGACCACAGCTCCCAGCCCAACCCAACCCCAATCCAAATAATAGACCAGTTCAATCTCTTCAAATTATAGAATCCTCAGAGATTGAATCTGATCTGCGGGAGTGCAATGATCTTCAGTTAAGATCTGGGCGAATAACAGAAACTGAGGGACATAGAACAACTCACATTGAAGATCAGTTACCTATAGAACAGCCGTCACAACAGGAAGATGTAAATAAAGACCAGGCTCATCAACAAGTAATTACATCTCCTCCACCTTTCCCAGAACGATTGGCCATTCCACGACCAACACAATATCCAGATTTTGATATTCTGGGAGAACTACAAAACTTGTATATAAGAATTCCATTCCTTCAAGCTATACAGGATATCCCCATATATGCAAAAACCATAAAAGACCTGTGTAGCAGAAAATAAAAAAGAAATGTAACCTCTAACCCAAGAGTCCAGGTAGTCGGCACCTTATCCGACCTCCTATCAGGAAAAGAAACACCAGTTAAATACGAGGACCCTGGAAACCCAATTGTCACTGTTCAAATCTATGGGCAGACCTTGACCAACGTCTTAGTTGATCTAGGGGCTGCAATTAACATCCTGACAACATCGACTTGCCAGAAGCTCGGAATTACATCGGTAGAACCTACTTCCACTTTGTTAGAACTAGCTGACCGATCAGTAATCAGACCAGAAGGCACCTTGTATGATGTCATGGTTTCAGTGGATTCCTGGGAATACCTGACCGATTTCCTGATAATTAATCCGAAAACCCAACTAGATGGACATCCGCTAATTCTAGGTAGACCGTGGCTCGTTACTGCTGACGCCTACATTGGTTGCCGGCAGGGAAACATGACCATAACCAGAGGGCCGGATATCAAAAATTTAATCTTGTACCCTCCAGCGCAGCCAAGCATCACGATGATGAGAACCAACCTGCGCCCTGCCTCATATATCACTGACAATATTAGACCCCCATTAACAGTCCAGGAAGCGCTAGATTTCAAAGATCAAACGGAAGACGATGCCATCAATAAATTCATTAATCAAACAGAATCCACATCGTATACACAATGTTTTATGATAAAAGCGGCATTTGATAACGAATTAGAGGAGGATCCTCTGAAAGACGAACATGACCAAATTATACCTGTGACTTCTGTCGCTAATAGCAAAGTAGTGCAAATTGAACCGGGGAAAACTTTAAATATTAACGCTAATCTGACACCAGATCAAGAGACAAAACTCATCCAGCTGTTATGAAAGTATCAGGAGGCATTTGCATGGGACTATCCCGATATGAAAGGGATTGATCCCCAGCTATGCACACATCATATTTATATCGAAAAAGATGCAAGACCTGTTCGTCAACCGCAAAGAAGACTCAACCCCCATTTAAAAGATGTTGTAAAAGCTGAGATTCAGAAACTTTTAGATGTTGATTTTATTTATCCTATTTCTGACAGCAAATGGGTCTCTCCACTTGTGGTAGTACCTAAAAAGAACGGGAAATGGAGGATCTGTGTGGATTATAGAGAATTAAACAAAGCCACACAAAAAGAGCACTTCCCTCTTCCATTCATAGATCAGGTACTGGACACCTTAGTAGGCAAGAAATTCTTTTCTTTCTTGGATGGCTTCAGCGGATACAATCAGATTCAGATTGCCCCTGAAGACCAGGATAAGACTACCTTTACTTGTCCCTGGGGAACGTTCGCTTATCGAGTCTTACCTTTTGGTTTATGTAATGCTCCAGCCACATTCCAAAGGGCTGTTCTTAGCATCTTTGCAGATTTAATTAATGATGGATTGGAAGTCTACATGGATGACTTCACACCATATGGAGATGACTTTGATCCAGCTCTAGATACTCTCAAAAAAGTCCTACAGCGCTGCATCGCTACCAGACTTTGCTTGAGTCACGAAAAGTGTTACATGATGATGACCGAAGGACTCATTCTGGGACACTATATTTCAGCAGCTGGTATTCTGGTAGACCCGGCTAAAATTCAAATACTTTTGCTTATTCCGACCCCCACTAATCAAACAGAGGTACGCAGTTTTCTTGGTTTTTCTGGGTATTATAGACGATTCATACAACATTATTCACATATTGCCGCACCTTTACATGCATTAACTGGAAATTTTGACTTCTTATGGACAGAGAAATGTGATCGAGCCTTCAAAGAATTAAAGAAGCTGGTATCTACAGCTCCAGTTCTCCGAGGACCTAATTGGAATTTACCATTCCAAATTTCAACTGACGCCTCAGACACAGCAATCGGTGCAGTTCTGGGCCAAGAAGAGGATAAAAGACCATACGCCATCTATTACATCAACAAAAATTTGGCTCCGGCTGAATTAAATTACACTGTCACCGAAAAAGAATTTTTAGCTGTGATACACGCTGTTAATAAATTTAGACACTATATTACAGGCTATCCCGTTATTTTGTATACAGACCATTCTGCTATTAAGTATTTAGCAAATAAGCCTGTTACAAATGGAAGAATAACCAGGTGGTTGATCCTGTTGCAGGAGTTTGATATTACAATCAGAGATCGACCGGGGAAGGAGAACCCTGTAGCTGATTTCCTCTCACGAATACCAAAATCAGTTGAAGCAGCAACAGTCGGGGACCAATTTCCAGACGAACACTTATTTGCTGTCGCTGTTCAGACTCCCTGGTACGCTGATGTTGCTAACTATCTTGTAGTAGGTAAGCTTCCAAAACATTTAACCCCCAATGAACAGAAGCAGATTGTTCAGAAAAGCAATCGATTTTCGTGGGTTGGGGGCTATTTGTTTCACACAGGAGCAGATATGGAAATCAGAAGATGTATTCGAGAGGACGAAATCTTTGATATCTTGAAAGCCTGCCACGACGGGCCATGTGGAGGACATTTTGCTGAACGAAGAACAGCACATAAAGTATTACAAACGGGATATTACTGGCCTACAATTTTCAAGGATGCGAAAAAATTTGTCCAGGCCTGTGATAGCTGTCAGCGTGCAGGACGACCTGGTCCAGCCGACGAAATGACTTTGCGGCCTCAATTAGTGATCGAACCTTTCGAACGCTGGGCTCTGGACTTCGTCGGACCCATCAGCCCGCCATCAAACCAAAGAACCTACATTTTTGTGGCAACTGAATATGTTACCAAATGGGTTGAAGCGGAGGCATTGCCTAGAGCTACAAAAGATTCGGTAATACAGTTCTTGTTCCATTTGTTTGTACGTTATGGTCTTCCGAGGGAAGTAATTACAGACGGAGGACCACAATTTGTGGGGCATAAATTAGCTGCAACACTCAATAACTATCGTGTCCAGCATAAAATTACTACCCCATACCATCCTCAGGCAAATGGGCAAGTGGAGAGCAGCAATAAGGTAATAGAGTCTATTTTGACAAAAACCGTTGCCTCACATCGGCGTGATTGGGCCGCCCGACTACCCGAGGCACTGTGGGCTTATCGAACCACATGGAGAAGCACCACCGGCTATTCACCATATCACTTAGTGTTTGGAAAGCAGCCCATTTTTCCTATAGAATTCGAGATCCAAACGCTGCGAATGACCCAAGAAGTCGGATTGGATTTAAGTGAAGCACAGAAAAATCGATTACAGCAAATTAATGAATTAGATGAAATAAGGCTCTCTGCATTACAGAATACAGCACTCATTCAACAGCAGCAAGCCAAATGGCATGATGCGCTTATTAAAAACAAGATATTTCATGAAGGAGACTGGGCTCTGTTATATGATTCTAGATTTCAGGATTTCCCGGGGAAGCTTCAGACTCGTTGGTTGGGACCATACGAGATTCAAAAAGTCCATGACAATGGGACCCTTACTCTGATCACAATCGATGGGTCTGGATATACATTTAAGGTAAACGACCACCGAGTTCGTCTGTATCGCAAACCGCTCACTCGGGAATCTTTTTGTCAGCAGCTACGCCAAGATCTTAACATTGAGATTATGGGTGAGGAAGATTAGATCAGTAAGAAATTCATCTTTTATTACCACATCTTGTATATAAGATTGTAAATTTTGTATATATGTTTTTAGTATTTGTGCGTGTTGTTCCTTTTCAAAAGGAACAACACTTGAGTGTTTTTGTTGTTCCTTTTCAAAAGGAACAGCACTTGTGTGTTTTTGCTGTTCCTTTTCAAAAGGAACAACACTTGTGTGTTTTTGCTGTTCCTTTTCAAAAGGAACAACACTTTTGGGTTTTTGCTGTTCCTTTTCAAAAGGAACAGCACTTGTGGGTTTTTGCTGTTCCTTTTCAAAAGGAACAACACTTGTGGGTTTTTGCTGTTCCTTTTCAAAAGGAACAGCACTTGTGTGTTTTTGATGTTCCTTTTCAAAAGGAACAACACTTGTGTGTTTTTGCTGTTCCTTTTCAAAAGGAACAACACTTGTGTGTTTTGCTGTTCCTTTTCAAAAGGAATAGCACTTTTGGGTTTTTGCTGTTCCTTTTCAAAAGGAACAGCACTTGTGTGTTTTTGCTGTTCCTTTTCAAAAGGAACAGCACTTGAGTATTTTTGGCTGTTCCTTTTTCAAAGGAAACAACATTTGTGTGCTTTTGCTGCCCTTTTTTTTTAAGGCAATGCATCAGATGAACTCCTCCTCACCCTCCCTTTCAAAAAGGAGTAGTATGCTCTTGTCCCTTTCATATAAAGGATGTGTTGTCCATCCTCTTTCCAAGGCCATAAGTAGCAGCTATACATTTATGCAATGAATATAAAAGTCAGGATATATCGAGATCAGCATATCATAAATCGCTATCTTTAACAGCCCTAGTATTGATGCAACAACAAAGGAAGGACCCACACACTCATCATTTTTGCTGTCATGATCTCACCTCCTCTGCCTTGTTGGAAAATTTCATCATGTTGAGTTCCTACAATTTTCTCTATTATTACTTGGAAATAAGAACAGAAGATTTATATCTTCCTATTGGGATGACAAGACTTCTTCCGCCATTCCCACTCTTAAGGAGGGCTGAACCACCCTTATGTGTAATTACACAAGAGCAAAGTCTGTTTCAAAAAAAAAAAAAAAAAAAAGGCGAAAGGAAAATAAAAAGAAATTATTTGTCAAATGCAGGATAGGGGGTTTCATTAAAGAACCAGCCTACTATGATCATAAGATTGGAAGCGAAGTGGCATTCCCATCATGGCCACCACACCAGGGATATGGTCCAACGGGTTCACTACATAAACAAACCTTGGAACAGGGGGTCTCATTACGAGCCGGCCTGCCCACGTTTCGCGCCTCTCTGGTGAATGGCATCATGGTTATCTGGTTACCAAGCCAGCATGATGGCCTGCATTTTGACAAGAATTGCTCTTCAAAAATACACAAAGGACCATGGTTCCAGGGTGAAATAAACAACTCTGCCAAGGTTATGAACACCTGTCGGCAGCAGATCTCTGTTAATGGTATCGGAGTCGTAATATATACACCAATTTGGATCATATCAAATACTTCTTTCTATCCTCGTAATAATTATATCTTACACTTTGATGGATACGTCGCATGAATATCTATCACCACCAATCATGGCAAAGGTATTGACTGTGACTACCTCAGACCTTATATGAGTGCCAGACGTCCTATCCTCCTGTTTTGCATCACATCACGCAGGCTTATGCAAAATGCGATCTACCTTTTGCCTCGATCTCGGTATTTCTTTGTCTAATCTGAAACATGGCAAAACTCTATATGCTGTTCCTTTATGACTTGGTGACGGGACGACGGCTCCTCCTCCATTTGACGGCTGGGACAGCCTATCATATTGCGAGGGGGGAGGTGACCTCATTACTCCGCCGGCCACGTGTTAGCACATCATTCGGAAATGATATGGTACGAAGGTACGGTATGGGTTAACAGCATGACAATGCTATTTTTGCAAAAAGTTGTTATTTACAATCAAATTTCATGCATGCTCTGTGTTTTTTTTCTTACTGTGATTACGTTCTTTGCGACAGGTAATTGTTGTTCCTTCTAGGATCCCGAAACAGAACCATGGGAGGCAAGGCTATCAGAAGCGAGCCTAGTGAGCTAGTAGTCTCCGAAGCTGCTCGGGAGATCCTAGAAAGGGCGGGGTGGCTAACTTATTTTAGCCGCCTGCGTGAATCAAATGAAACTGTGGCCATGGAATTCCTGTAGAATTTGCAGGAAGAACACTCCGTAGTGGGTGGGAAGCAGATAATGGTCACGAAAGAAATAATCGTGGAAGTAACAGGATTACCAGCCTCAGGACCAATATGGACGATAAAGAAAGAGAGGTTGCAAAAGATCATAGAAATTTTCCAAGACGAAGGACAGAATCTAACAGTGAAGGGAAAAGGAGTGCTGCCGGCAACGCTAGGAGAACCCTGGAGCGAATTGGCAAAGGTGGTGCAGAGCTACATCACCTGCAAGGGGCGAAAAGATGTGGTAAGACCGCGTCACCTTAAGCTCCTGGCTGTGTTAAAAGGAAAATGTTCTGTGAATCTCCCTGCATTGTTAAATTCATTACTGCATGATGCCTCTCGGAGCCTAAAAAAGGCACACCATGAAGACGCAGTGGTTAGCCACCATGGGTTGATCCGCCTGATAGTGAGCTATAGTCTCACTCAGTAGCAGAGTAGCTGGGGGGAGCTTATTACAGCAATTGGAGGGGGAGTGGCATCACCATCCCCAAAGGCTAAGCATCCCGCTAGTACCTCTGAAGCACCCAAGGAGCCCAGAGAATCACCAAAACCCAAGCATCCCTCGGATACACCCGAGCAACCCAAGAAACGCACGGAGTCAGTAAAACGAAAACGTTCCTCTAGAGCATCTGGACATGCAGAAAAACATAAGGAACTGGCCACAGAAGAGCGTGCTGCCTCGAAACGTAGGCATTCCTCTGGCACGCCAGAACAATCTGAAAAACGCAGAAAGGTGGTGGTGGAAGAACAGGTGGCCAGCACACCTGAACAGCCCGAGAGGCCTAGGAAGTCAGCTCGGTTGGCAAGAATAAAAGGCAGGCTGGAGAAAATCCAGCTAAGCATTGACCAGCCGATCGAAATAACAGATGAGCCACCAGTGCCAGAACAGGAACCCTTGAGGGAAAATGTGGAACAAATTGAGAACGAAGCAGAAGCCGAGGAAGGAAATGAACATTCTGACTCTGAGGCCGAGGCCGACTATCTGGAGGCAGCCACTGAGCAGCCAATTCAGGAGGAGGAGATGGAACAATTGGGGGACAGCCCTCCACAGGTCCCCGTGGAGGAAGAAGAGCTGGCCACCATCTTGGCCAGCCTGGGAGATTATGCTTCACCTTCCAGTCCAGCAGACCCTCCTGAAGGACCCTCTGGGGAAGAGACGCATGAAGAATTGCATGAAGAAATGGCAGGAGGAGAAAACCTCCCTGTTGTTGACAAAGAAAATGTAAATACCAACCGGGAACAATCCGTTCCCAAGACACCAGAAGAAAACCCACCTGCTGATGACGTGGAGAATGAAAATGCTTGTCGGGAACAGTTCGTTCCCAGAATGCCAGAAGAAACCCTCGATGAAAGAGGAGCAGAACTGAGGGCCACTCATGCGCCCACTGCCGAGGCAAGAGAAATTAAGAAATTGAGAAAGAAACAGCAGAGACTGCTGAATATTATAGCCCAGCTTCGGCAGAAAATTCGAAGTTTGAAAGCCAGTCTGAGAATAAGAAGGACCATAAGGAGAAAAAGAAGGACAAATGCAGCAGGGTCCTGTCAGATGAGAAGGCAAGGGGCTTATAGGCGTCTCGTAGGTCAATACTCCGCTGATAGACCTACGACTGTTCCAACCAGCACTGAGGAACAAAATGTCGTTCCATCTGATATGGAACATCAGAATGCCGTTCCTATTGACGCTGAGGAACAGACTGCTGTTCCAAATAGCCCATTGGGACCAACTGCCGTTCCAATCAAAACCGAGCCGCAAGACGACATTCCATTTACATAGGGGCCATCCTACCCCTTTATTCATGTTAAGAAAGAAAGGGAAAACAAAGCAGTCCAAACTGAGGCACCACCTTTAGGGATAATTCGGGATACGAATTCCAGGCAGCGAAACGTGAAGGTCCAGGTAAAACTCCCTACCTCTGAGAAATCATGGAAAAAGGATCCAAAAACCAAGGCCTTGCACCATGAGATGAAGCAAGCCCGACAGGAGGCTGACCAGCTAAGGGAACAAATGATCCCTCAGGAAAAATACGAGGAGTTGCAGCAGGAAGCTGAGCAATTAAAGGAACAAATGATCCCTCGGGAAAAACATGAAGAACTGCAGCAGCAACTGCGGAACATGAGTCAATCAGAGAGTCAGGCCTTTGAAGGATGGCAGAAGGAACAGGAAAAGGTTGCCAAGGTAACACGTCGACTAGATGCTGTTATTAAACAATTGGACACTGTATGTTCGCTGTATAATGATGTTTTGACTTGCAGGGCCCCTGCAAAGAATTATGCTTTATTTCTCCTTGAAAGATACTTAAGATTGAAAATAAAAGCTGTCAGGGCAGGTGCCCCTATTCAGATTAATACTGTTAATGATTTTATTGATTGTTGCAAACATTATGGGGTTAAGGTCCAACGGTTACTATGTGAATTCTATTTGCACAATACGGTGCTTGAGCAGGAAACTGATTTAAACCCTGGCCCTTTCGTGGGAGATATACAGCTACAAGCCTTTGTTTCATTTGGGGTCAATCAGTTAAAGTGGCTCAGGGCTTACAATGCCTTTCAGAGGCAGGAGAACAGCCTAGATCTATGGGTCAGGGCTGAGCCTAGAGACCCAGTTCACCTATGGCAATCACACAAAAGCCTTATGAGAACCCCGGGCGTCATAGAACTGCTAGGACCCATGCATGAGGATTTGATCCGAAATAGCTTGGAATACTTTCTGGCTATTAAGGATTCTGCCCTGGATGCTGCCAAATTCCGCTATCGGATTTCTACCCCAAGCATCCAGCTCAGGGAGCCATTCAAATACGAGAATTTTGAGCTGGCTGCTGAACGGTTGAGCCTTTATGGCCAGCGCATTCTGCAAGCTGGGCCGTCTTGGTTAGGATACCGGTTCCGTAGCCCAATTATTTGGCACCCTGCACCTGGGTACCAGGCCTTGTATAATATGCCTGCAGATCAATTGAATCAATTCTTTGATAATCTGGTTGCTCACCATGGTTGCAGACCTCCTCACGAGGTGCCCTCTCCCGCCTATTCTCTTACCGCTCTCCATGTTAATTATAACGTTTTCATGAGGCCATGAAACAGAGTAAGCCGGGGGGTGTGTAGAGCATTGGAAAGGTATGTTTTAACGAATAACTTAGTGGTGTTTCAAGCAATAGTTGTAACCTTTTATTTGTTATAAAATAAGGAGAATGTAATGAGAATGAGCACGAATGACCCAATCACTAATAGTTATCTTCTCTATGCAGGAAAAGACAAAAGTAGGAAGGCGCGGTGAAAAACGAGAGTTCCATGAGGAGATAACGGCTGTCCCTCCAAAACCAAATAAAATCCAGACCAGGGCGAGTAAATCAAGGCAGATCAATCTGGGACGAGATGAAGGACTGTCAGTTCGGAAGGCTAGGCAGAGAAAAGAGAGGAGTTAACAGTTTAACAGATCCCTCAGGATCTTTGATCCTGAGGGATCGTTACTTTCAATTATTTTGTTGTTTAGTTAACTCTGCCATTACTTGTATAAAAAGGGGCAGCATCGAAGACGTCAGGGACTTTTTGATTATCTTGTATCTTTACTTTCTGTTTACAGACTTCACAGTTGGTTAAACTCAGACTATCGAGTCTCTTTGAGACTTAGTTTTGCTGTACTATCATTGATGCGTTAATATAATATATTTGGTGTTACTTTCTCCCTGCATCTGAAGTAAGTTACGGCGGTGTGCCATTGGAAGCTAAGGGCCCGGCTCCAACGGACACTGGCTGATTGTATCATTACAGTTTGGCTTTGTGTGGTTTGTTTATTGTTCTTAATAATCTGATATACTTACATGTTGTTCCATACTCGTTCATCAGTAGTTTTCCTTTTGTAAATCTTTGTAACAAGTTTACATCATATTTCCAGAATTGATCACATAACATTGTTCTGAGTTGTTCACTTCTGTTACAGAATTTATAAGTGGAATGTTTTAGCTACATATGGTTGGAGTGACGATCATAAGAAGATGGAATTAACGTTGTGTGTGGAATACTGGTGATCATTTCAGATTATGTGTACATATGATTGACGTTTCCTGTTTATGGTGGTTTGCTGTTCCATTTGATTAAGCTGTCTACTTGTACAAAAGATTGCTCTTTCTTTGTATGTAAGTTGATGCCAAGAATTGAGAGTGTTGAACTCGTGAGATTTAGTTTCTTTACTGCCGTTCCTTTTACTGCTGTTCCATTTCTGAATTGCCGTTCCATTCTGTTTTCTTGCTGTTCCTTTTTTTACTTGCATTCATTGGTTTGGTGTGGGAGGAGGATCAAGGCTGTCGTGAGACACAACAGACGCTATTATGCTCCCAGATCCATGATCCATACTCTAATTCCTTTTCCTTCATCAGTTTCTAGAGGGATGGGTTACTATTTCCGTACCCTTGACTGATAAAGTTGCCGCATGTGATTTCTTTATGCAAAAGTAATTTAGCCATAGCTTAGCATCCGTTTACTCTTGTATTTCTTAGACCTATACTACTAAGCATTACTCTGACAAATAGCCTCAAATTGAGATACCCTTTACAATAACAAAACGCTCTCGGATTGACTTGTAATGTGAGATAACTAGAGGTGAAAAAGACCCTTGTTACAGCTCTACAGACTGCTTTGTTTGTTGTGAATCCACACCCCAGCTCTTGCCCCTAATTTGTTGACTGATCCATCAAACTCAACGAACCATAGAATCTCTTGATTTGGGGGGTTCCCCACATCTTGATCATGACTTGGAATTATAAGTTGGAGTTCTTGTTTACTATCTGGCTTGTCCTTTGGAATTGCCTCATCAATTGGCTTCTCAATCTTGATTTCTTGGGAACTTGATTACTCGCTGATGTGTAGATCTTGTTCAAGCATGATAGGTTTGTTATCACCTATTGGACTTACATCATTATTGAACAGAATAAAGGAGTCCATATCTGAATGGACTGCATAAATAGGGAAATTTTGAGGTTTTTGTTCACTACTCACCATGTATTTCATGAGTGACTCTCTGTACAGCCTCTTGGGTTGTCCAAAGACAGAAATTGTGGCATATGACATGTCTAATTGCAGGGAACCTTGGAGTTTAGCCCCCCATGATCTTGATAACAACATTCCATACTTGGGTGGGATATCAACAACTACAACATCCATCAAGATTGTCTTATTTGGGTATTGGACAAGTGACACACATAGATCCTTTATGAGGCCTAAACACTTAACTTGGCTAGAGTCAAATGAAAATAGGTCCTTATATGGTCTTGTAATATCTAGATTTAACCTTTCCATGACTGATTTTGGCATCAGGTTATGAGAGGCGCCTGAGTCAAACATTGCATTGTGTAGTATCCTATCATGAACATGCAAGCTGACATAAAAAGGTAAAATTCCAGCCACTGCTGTCTTCCCATCAACCTCTAGACCGAAAAGTAATTCTGGGGTGTCATCCAACACATTGACATCATCTTTATTATGAGTAAGTTGAAGGGATTTCTTGATTTTTTGTTTGTAAATGTCATGCTTAGCTAGCTCTGAAAGAGGAACAACTATCTTCAATTTTCCAATCTCAGCTTCTAGATCAAAAGGTCTTTCAGATTGGGTCTTGGTGTCTTGCTTAACAACCTTTTCTTTGTTAATTAAGTTTTCTTCTTGACTCTCACTCTGATCTTGAGGCTTGTCCTTTTTGTTTACCTTTTGAAGAGTGTTGCTTGGATTATGTTGCAAGGGTGATGTAGCCATTGGTTGTTGATTTGAGGGAGATACTTCAGTTATTTCTTCAACTGTTACTTCATTTGTAATTGAATCAGTTTTGTCAATTGGCTCTGTGACAATAGTTTTCTTAGGCAGTGGAGTGTCCTTTGTTTTCTCAGGCTATGTCACATTTATAGTTCTGCTCCTTAGCTTGTATTGCTTATGAACTTCATAAACAGCTGTGTCATAGCCTTGTTTAAAGTCAAATGACTCACCTAACTTGGTTTGGGACTGCTTGATGTCTTCATTTTCATGATCTTCTTGACTCAGAAAGATTTTCTGATTATTGTCAAGGCCCATCAAATTGATGTGGGTATCATCTATCTGCTCATTAGAAGTAGATGTTTCAGCATAGTTTTCCTGGAATGGTGGTCTAATTTCTGGTTCAGGGCTTGCTCTACCAACATTAGGATTTTGATTTCTTCTAAAATTGGGATTCCTGATAGGATTATTCTGTGGTACTTCCCATGATGACTTCCTCTCAACTGATTCTACTCTGTCACCTAACCTATGCATGCCCGTGATTATTGCATCCAATTTATGATCCAAGCCTGAGGGCTCTTCTTTGAAGGTAGTCTTTCTTTCAGTTTTGGTCCTATTTCTCCTAGCTATCAAGTTGGCTTCTACACTTACTGCTATGTCTTGCATTTCAGCTAGAGTTCGAGGAGCTCTTTCTCTTAATTGGTATGCCATATCCGAATCAAACCCATCAAGAAAGGTGTATAAAGCTAGGTCAGGTGGGGGTCTGAGATTTTGGGGAATGGCATTGTAAACATTGTTGAACCGAGCACAATAATCCAAGACAGTTTCTTGGGGACCTCTTTTGATGGTATTGTATTCAGATAAAATATGAAGTGGATCCTTTTTCTTCTCCCATCTGTTAATAAAGGTTTGATACAGGGCTTCAGGGTCACCTATGGAATTTACTGGGAGTCCTCTAAACCATGTTCTTACATCACCTGTCAGGCTCTGCACAAAAATTTTCACCCTAACCCCATCATCATCTATCGCATAATTTTCAAAGTAGTCCTGCATTTTCTTGGTATGTTGAAGGGATGGATAAGAGCCAGTACCATCAAAATATGAAATCTTGCTTTGGTAGTCTTGGGGCATAGGACCTTGGTTTGTAGGTAACTGCAGTGGAGCATATCTATTAGCCATGTTTGGGGGGACAATAGGGATAACAGGGATGAATGGGACGAGTGTAGGAAAGGCAATGACAGGGGTATGTGTAGTTGATGGAGGAGTTGGAAGAATGCCTTGTGAAGTGGATGAAGAGCTAGTGGATTGTGGACCAGTTGTATGAGGATGTAGAGAAGCCTTAACAGGGGTTGGAATGTTAGTTTGGATACCTATTTCAGAACTTGAATCTGAAAGAGTCCCTTCTGATTTGTGTCTCTTGAGGATTCTTGAAATCAAGTTTGGATTCTGAAATTCAGGTGATGGATCAGGGTCTGGGTTTGACCTAGTGTATCGGGTTTTCTTCATAGGAGCCAGTTTCTGTGATTTTCTTTAGGAGAGTTTTCTTAGAGATAGTAATATTTGACAAGGACTGATCGGGCATAGCACATCTGTATGGAACTTAAGACTGAATAAAGATTGACTGAGGCAACTTTTATGTACTCCTGCAAATGCAATGCAGAGGCAGTTTCTAGGCTGTCTGGCTGTCACTCAGGCTTTATCTACAGTATTAAGAATCAGACAGGGGGTTATAAAGTTTATTGAGTTCCCCAGTGGAGTCGCCATTTATGTTAACTCCCAGGTTGTTCCCTTTGACTCCTGAGGGAATACGGCCGGGGTAACCACTAACCAAGCTTTGGATTACAGGTTCTAGCCGACCTGCAATCAGAGAGGGCTCTCTCTTTTAGTTTTTACTTCTTGAGGATCTTAGGCTAGTTATGAGGTATGGGTTTTGAGTTAAATTCTGGTTGAATGATGTCTTTCAGTGCCTAAGGTGAGCTCTTCAGATAGTTTCAGTCCATTGGGCTTTGGATTACAGGTTCTAGCCGACCTGCAATCAGAGAGGGCTCTCTCTTTTAGTTTTTACTTCTTGAGGATCTTAGGCTAGTTATGAGGTATGGGTTTTGAGTTAAATTCTGGTTGAATGATGTCTTTCAGTGCCTAAGGTGAGCTCTTCAGATAGTTTCAGTCCATTGGGCAATGGAGTCGGTAATTCTGGGTTGCTTGAGGTGTTGAGTGAGATTGCTCAGAAACTGCAGGGCCTTTGGATATGTCATGGAACAAACTTAAGGTTGTGGTGGTGAATATGAACAGCCAGTGAAAGGCAATTAAGAGTTTTTCACTAAACTGATGACATGAGAAGAAACGTATCACCCAGGAGCGGATTTGAATTCCTGAATAATAGTCTCTGTGAAAAGTCTTAATCTGAAGGTGCAGCAATTAAGAATTGCACTTTTACAACTATAACCTGGAGAAAAACACTCATAACTGCATAGATTGAGTTCAGGGTACTCAGTGAATAAATCCTGAAACTATTCTTTTTCTGTGCTATTAAACTGTGGAACATAGAGCATGAATGGATTATGAAAGAATGACATACATAACAAGAAGGTTAAAGAAAACTTATTGCGCCACGAAATATGCAGGAATCCTGGAGTAGTTAGAAAACACATCACAACGCATCAAACAACACAGAACTTTGGAAATTCCATTAGCTCCTTGTATTAGACTTCTGAAGTTTACAACACATGCTTTTTTGAAGAGAAAAACAACAACCCCTGCAAGCTTATGCGAGGGGGAATATATACAATCAGTTTTACAAAAATATCCGAATCGCTGAGTCATTTGATTAATAAATACGTTCACCAACTTTCAGAATAACAGATAAGGAAGTTATTGATGCTCTAAATACAAAATAAATACTCTTTAGTTCTGTCAGAAGTCTTTTTGACCTTTGGAGGCCACTGAGTCGGTTGAGCGTTTCTGCATTAATGCTGAATGATATGTCTTTATGGCTTTGTCGTGCTGTAGCTTTCTCGGCCCTGTTGTATGTAGCTGTCAGTGTTGCTTTAGTGGCCGAATTGGTTTGCTGAGTTGGCTCAGTCCATTCTTTTCAGTCATACTGAATGCATTAACTTTCTGAACCTGCTGATTATATATTTTTATGCAAAAATTTGATGGATACCTGTTGGTTCACAACAATAGCTGTATCGTGCTGGTCCACCATTCCTGTGTAGGCAATTGATGCCTCAAAATTGAGCCTAATGTTTCATCTGCCTCTGTATATTTGAAGTAATTTGTGGGTACTTCAAACAAATGTCTGATTTCATTCATAATAAAAAACAAGTTTTCCACTTTCTCATAGAGGCTCTGCCCAGACGCAGGCCCTGCTTCCTCTGGGATAATTGATCCTACAGTTATTTGATTGGCAGCAAATGTGTTTACCCTTTTAGCATAATTTTCATGTGATAGGAGCCTTCCTGCGCTGTTCAGTAAGTTGGGAAGGCCTCTGCTATGCAATGCTGTGAATTTAACTGTGAACTTATTTACTTATGTATGCATCTCCTGGCACCTTCTATCCAATGTCTGCACCAGATTTCTCAAAGTTAGGACCCTCTTTATCATCAGGATGGTGTCAGTTCTATTAGTGATCCCTATTGCTGCCAGCTGAGGGCCTGTGCGATTATTAAGGACATTTATCATTCTGTTGGCTATCTCAGGCATATTGCCTAGAGATGCCCTTGCTCTTTGGCTTTCCTTGTGTGCTCTGTTGATGAGCTCCATGTGCTCATGAATGGTCTCTATGTACTGCCATTGATCTGTTATTGATTGGCCAATATTGGCCCATAGGACTTTCTTGATCTCGGCCACTACTTTCTCAAGGGTGAGTTCTTTCTCTAGCTCTTTTATTTTCTCCTTAAGAGCTTTCACCTCTCTTGCCTTTTCAGCTACACTTTGCTTTGATTTGTCATATTTCTCATTGAGTGTGGCCAATTTGTCCTTGGCTTCATTCAGCTCTGCCATCTGTGCCTCTAGAACCTGAATTTCTTTCATCATTTTCTGCATGTCAAGACTTTGAGCCTGTTCTGATGTCGTTGCTGGTGCTATCGTTAATGGAGCTGTTTCAACTGTCTGCCCTGCGGGAGGAATGATAGTTTGAGGGGACTCCTCAAGGTTTATGACTTGCTGAGGGGGCTGAGATGTCTGGCCACCCTCTTTCTGCTTTAGTGCTTCCTGTAATGCAGCCTCTGTCTCTACCAGATTTCCTTCTGTTTGCACCAGTTGCTTATGTAGTGTTAGCAGCATGGCTACTACATCCTGGTCCTTTCTCCGTTGAGCAACCTCTTCTTTTTGAGGGTGAATGGTTTCTGGGATCTTTATCATCTTTCTTAAAGCTGCAATGTCTGAATCTCTTATCTTTAGGAGCTCCTTTATAGCTTTGGGGTCCTTTGGGTCATGCCCAAGCTCTATAATGATGTCTTCCAAAGACTTGATCCTGTTGTCTTTGGCTTGAGAGGATGCTTTCTCCAACTCAAGTTGAGCAGTCGTATTGTGCAGACTGTTTTCCAACTTATGTGCCAAGAAGGTTTTGTCTGCAAGTGTTGAGTAGACCATCTCACCCGTTTGCTTGTGAAGTTCTATCTGGTCCATAGGGTGGATGTCCTTTGCAAGAATCTCAAGGTTGGTTCTTATATAGTCTGCAGCTGACTGTGGCTGCAGCATGGTGGGCATGAAATGACTCATGGTCATTTTCCCTTCCGTTATGTCATATGCTGACATAAGCCTTTGCTGGTTTGTAGGGGCCATCTTAAGCAGTTGATTATAGAGCTGGAGCCTGACTGGCTCATTTCTCTTCTTGATGTCAATGAATTGTTGCTTAATACTGGACTCTGCCCTTCTCCGCTGACTTGAGGAGCTGACCTCTCCTCCAAGGGTTCTTTCTTGTTCCTGCTGAAAGGAACTGGCAGATGCCTCCATGCTAGGAGGGCCCATGCCCAAGGATTGCCCAATAGGCATTTCTTCTTTAGAGAGGGGATTTAATCTCTGCCTTTTCTCCCCTTGAGTTGTGGATGCAGTGAGGGGAGTCTCTTGCTCTCTGTTCCTCTTCTTGCCTCTTTCTTCATTTGTTGGTGTTTGGAGCACTGAGGTCTCTACTATTGTTTCCTGCCCGGGAGGCACACTTTGTTGAGCCTGTTGCTGTTGAGCCTGTTGCTCTGTAGAAATGGGAGTTTAATCCACTTGTTCTTGCTGCTTTGGCTGCTCTTTTTGTTGTTCTGCTGTAGGGGGTGGCTGTTCCTGTTCCATCTCCTTTTCTTTACCCTTGCTAGCTGCCTGATGAGTAGTTTTAACTGCTTGCTGGTGGGTTGTAGAGGATGAGGCAACTGCTCCAAGTTTCCTTTGACAAGAAGAGAAAACCTGCCCACAAGTTTCCAAGTCAGCTTCTTTCTCAAGATTCTTAGCTTCTTTTTGTAGTATTTCTTCTCCAGGACTTGCTTCCTCTAAAGTGCCCTCTTTCCATCCTAACTGATTAGCATATTTTTCAATGTGAGGCAGCCTTATATAATCATCACTAGCCAATTTATGCTTGACCCTTCTAAGACTAATGAAATGATTGGGGTCATAGGGTGACCAGAGGAAACTGGTTTTTAATTGGAGGCCCTCTAGGATCCTATCTACTTCTTTCCATCCTTCTTCTCTTTTATTATAAAGGAATGGGCCCAATTGGTTTCTGATTTTGTGCTGTACTTTCTTGTTTTTGCTGTGGAAATGGACCATGTATGCATTTCCAAACTGCCTGAAATACTCTAAGGCAAAGAGTCTCATAGGGACATATCTTGGCAGTCTATATGGGGCCAATTCACAGCCATATATTCTGATTACTGTATGGTTTTGGTAGAAGTACCAATCCCCAATGCTGTAGGCCTTTGAGAGCTGGAGAATCCTTTGCATCTCATCTGTAAATCTTGGAGGAGGGGTACCCAACAGCAAGGACATGGCTGGATGGATAAAGAGGTCTACGAACTCATAGTAGCTGTATGGTGAATAAGATGTGTGGTGAAAAACTAGAGTCCAAAATACCACAGACCTTGGGTTCCCTTGAGCATCAAACTTCTTGAGAGGAATAGGGAAGCCATCAAGTTGATAAAATAGTAACAAGTGATAGATGTATGAAGTGTATCTAAACACCCTTTCCCTTTCTAGATTCATTAATTGTTCATGAATCTTATCGAAAATGTATGCAGCATAGTCATAGTGTACATCAGGAGGCATTCCAGGGGAGAAGATAGACATCATTGCCAGAATGGTTTCATCAGCATCCTCAGCTGATCTGTAACCTAGGACATAACTGATCAAATCTACAAGCAACTTGCCCAACTCATTGAAATATACATTTCCTATAGGAGGGGTTCTCACAGTTTCAGAGCCTGATTCAATGAATAGCTGATTAATCTTTAAAATTTGGGCACTAGACAGCTTGCCTCCTTTCTGTAGCAAGTCCTTCATGGAAAGGGGAGTCAATGGCCTTGTAGAATGAAAGTTCAAGATCTGATTTATAGCCTCAGGGGTGACATGGAACAAGACTGCACCTGAGGTATTGAGGACAACTCTTTGACATGGGTCATATTTGGCACTGCATTTGTGAATTAAATCTGGGAGGACATTGACCTGAGGGAGGTTGTAAATGGGAAAATTGGAGTCCCAAATCCTTAGGATATCAGTCCCATTGAGGTGCTGGGCCTTCAGCTCATTGAGCATATGAATATTATATTTGGCTTGCATAAAAACTGTCTCAGTCATCTGGTAATCTACATCACCCAGGGCCTGCCATTCCAGCTCTCTATGTGGGGCATTAAGAGGTGCAACATTCAGTGCAACTGGGGTCTCCATGTTCCACTAGCACCTGGAAATGGATTTGAGCTTGATTTTGTAGGCACAACAACACAGGGCAGTGAATTTGCAAGAACACGGAGATTTGCGGAGGAAAATAGGGGAATTATAGCAAAACAGGTCACAATGCCCCCGAAAGAGGTTCATTGAGCGGGCATTTGAAATATCACAGGTGGCTTTCCCGGTGAATTCAGCGCAGCAAAGGTTTTGAGTTCACGAATGCACGAACTGACTGTAAATATACGGAGACTTGGCTCAATTTAGATTTTTGTAGGTGAAATTTCGACCCAACAACTGAAGAAACGCTGGCCACCAGGGATTTGCTGGTAATTACACTGTTTTTCACTCTTTTTTAAGCTAGCTTTGGTGAATTATGCACGAAACTAGGTGCAGAGGGGAAATTTCGGAGAAATACCTGGTGGATGTTGGCAATGGTGACAAATGCAGGTGAGTTGGAAGCGCCCACGGTCTTCAGGTCTATTTCTGCAGGTTGGCGGCGAAATGGTCGTAATATTCATGCAGAGAGAAGAAACAGTTCTTTTGGCAAAAGTGACAAAAAATGCGAATTTTAGCGAAAATATGGACTTTTTTGGGTTATTGGCGCCTTTTTGGATGACGTTAGCATTATGTCATCAGGTGGGGTCGGGTACAGCAGGGTGACGTGGTGGTCTGTGAGTGGTCCACGGGGACTGCTGAGGTGGCGGACAACTCGGATCAATGGCGGGCAGGGCGGCGATGCGATGATGAGTTGGCATGACATGGACGTGACGTTGGTAAGCGGTATACGGAGGGCGGTAAGCGGTTCCATCGGACCGCTTATGGTACGGTGGTGGTATTGGCAGGTGGCCTCTCGATAAGATTTGGGAGAGACACGTGGCAAAGGCCTGACGTCACCCTCTGACGCTTTTCGGGAGGTAACGTCCGGTCATCGGGGTCTGCCCGATATGGATATGGGCCATCGGATGGGAAAGCCCAGATCCGACGGTTGACGGGTTGGTAAGATGGAAGTACGATACGGTAGCGGGCGTGGAATATTTTATTGTATTCTTTGAAACGTGTGCCCAGGCGGGATCTTGGAAACTTTGGCGGATTTGTGGATTGTTTTAATGTTTTATGCAAAACGCGCTTTTAACCCAAAACTTTGGATTAGGCGAAAAAATGGGTTTTTGGTGTTTACTGCAAATAGCGCGGGTTAGGGGTAATAGTGGGTCTTTATAAGGCCTTTTTGTAAGTAAAGTGGGTAAATGATTTCAAAGGGTTTGTAAAGGGAAAAAGGGGTAGGATTTAGGTTATTAAACCAACGTGGGGTTAGTTTAATCCCTGATTTTTGCACAAAGCATCTCGAACCAGATTTTGAATTTTGCATGATTTGTCCAGTATTTGGACATATGGCTACAATGCCAAGGGGAAGGGAATATATATATTGTTGGAGTTTTATACACCATGGTGTTATAGTAATAGGGAATGGGAAACATAGGGAATTAAGTGTAGATAGAGTTAGTAGTTAGTATTGGAGGAAAATAGGAATGGGAAGTGATAGATATTGAGTTTTCAAGGAAACAAACTTAGTTAGGAAGTAGATCAAAATGAAAAGAATTTTACACAAGAAATGTGGCTCTTAATGCAACAAGAATTAACAAAAGAGTTTGACTTTCTTCATGAACACAAGTGGTCTTGGGATGTTAGCAAGGAGGGTGATGGGGGATTGATTGGGAAGTTAGACATGCTTCTTCTTGCTGCTATAATATTGCTGAAAAGGAAGAGCTGCACTGAGACCATGTTTTTCCTTTGCTTAGGCCAGTGAACAGTCATAAATCATGCTTCTGCAACCCCATCTACCTACCCACTCTATTGCCTAGCATTTTTTGTTACTTCAAGGAGGGTGCATTTGGACTTGCAAACCCTCATATTCCTTTTCTTTTCTTTTGGCCTTTTTCTTTTGATTTCTATCTAAGGCTGCCCTTATTACTTCCAAGGCCCCAGATTAAACAGTTGGGAACCTTCCTTCTGTACCTAACTACTTTATTTGCCAAGATTGAACTGTTTGGACAGATTTCTTTCTCTAATCTATAAAAAAATTTGAAACATGGCATGACCCAGCTTAGACTGTTGGATCACCCATTCAGAAGTAGGACAACATCAACCAACTGTAGATATGTGTCTTCCACAAGAATATGAGATCTTTGCATCATCAAAGTAGATCATATTGGCATTTCCCCTGCCAATCATGAAAAATGAAACCTATTGGTATAGGTAGCTAACACCTTTCAAGATCGAGCTCCTAAAATCAAGAAAAAGCAAGATGAGGAAGTTTGATGGCAAGGATCTGGTAAATTAGATACTACAGATGGAGAAATATTTTGATCTACATGGTGTACCACTATTAAAAAGGTATGTATTGCATCTAATTATTTAGAATAGGATCAATTTTTATGGTATAAAGGGCTTTGTTCTCGTAAACCATTTGTCACGTGGTCAATTTTCACGGAGGAAATGATAGCACATTATGAGGATACAAAGACAAACTTCTTCTTTAGCCAATTGATAAATCTCAAACAAAAGGGTTCAATGGAAGAGCACATTGAGGACTTTCAAAAATTGAATAGAAGGGTAAATTATATTCCAAAGAAGCAAAGGAGTGATGTCTTCATAGGGACTTTAGAGGATAACATTCAACATGACGTTGTTTTTGGGAAGCTAATTCATTGGAGGAGGCATTCGAGTTGGCAAGAAAAATTGAAAGTGAAATTATGGAAACAAGGAATCCCACCACTCATGACTATAATTATGGAAGTGCTCCTTCTCCTAGCCTTCCACAACCTACAAGGCTTACACCACAACAATTGGAAGAAAAAAGAGAAAAAGGGCTTTGTTACAATTGTGATAGAAAATGCACTAAAGGTCATAAGTGTGCTGAGAAGAAATTATTTTACATAGAGTATGAAGAGAAGGAAGAAAAGGATCAAGAAACATCAAAAGAAGAGGATATACTCCAGGACCCAACCCCTGAGAATGAACAAATGAATCCAACCATATCTTGTAAAGCATTGGCAAGAATTACCACTCAAACTCTCAAGATAGAAGGACATATCAAGAAGAAAAAGGTTCAAGAAGTGAAAGATCACATCGAGAAAGAAGAAATGAATCCAACCATATATTGTAATGCGTTGGCCAGAATTAATACTCCTCAAAATCTTAATATAGAAGGACATATCAAGAAGAAAAAGGTTCAAGAAGTGAAAGATCATATCGAGAAAGAAGAAATTAATCCAACCATATCTTGTAATGCCTTGGCTAGAATTACCACTCCTCAAACTATCAATATAGAAGGACATATCTAGAAGAAAAATGTCCAAGAAGTGAAAGATCACATCAAGCATCAAGAAATGAATCCGACCATGTCTTGTAGAGCATTGGAAGAAATTACCACTTCTCAAACTCTTAAGATAGGACATATCAAAAATAAAAAGGTTCAAGCAGTGAAAGATCGCATCGAGCATCAATAACAAGTTCTCCAAGTTTTAAAGGATAATGCCACTTTGGTGCAGAATCGAATGAAACAACAGGTAGATCAACATTGCAGTGAAAAACGTTTTGATGTAGGTGATTGGGTATTTTTACGGCGACATCTCAAGTAAGATATTTATGAGAAGGAAATGTTGGCAATACTACATGCACTTAAGACATGGCGACCTTACCCAATGGGAAGACACTTCAAGGTAAAAATGGATCATGATAGTCTTAAATACTTTTTAGAACAAATATTATCTTTAGAAGAACATAAAAAATAGGTCACAAATATGTTGCATTATGACTTTGACATCATCTATAGAAAAGGGAAGAAATTTTTTGTTGTAGATGCACTCTCAAGAAAGAATGAGGATGTGGAAGCATTGTTTTGTGCTATTTCTATTATCCAACCAGATTCGATAAATGAAGCAGGGGATGAATGGAAGAAGGACAAAGAAGTGTGGCCACTCATTCAAAAGTTGCAGATATTCCAATTCAAACAATATTTCCAGAACTTGAAGAGGAAGGAAAAATCAAATTGGAACCTGGAGCAGTCACAAAAACAAGAACCTGACAGCTATGAAATCGATCATTTCAGAGTATCTCATCAAGTGGAAGAAGTTACCCGCTAAATATTCCACATGAGAGGACAAGAATTTTATACAGAAGCATCAAGAACTACTCAATCGTTGAGGACAACACTTTTTGAAGGAGAGGGGCATGTTAGGCCCCTATACTACTAGTGTAACCCTTTATTGTTATTAGTACAACCCCCTTATTATATTGTTGTACCCATGTAGTCCCCACATTGTTATTATTGTGCCCCATAGAATCCCATTATTTTTATTATTATGCCTTTACATTATTATTATGTCGGCTCTGATTATATTATGACCCCTTAGACTCCTATATATAGAAAGGAGGTCTTGTCATTTGTATCATCGAAGAATTGTTCATTTGTGTAATGTAAAGGAGGTTTCCCCCTCGAAGAGGTTGAATTATAAGGCGTTGATGTATATTTCCTATCTTTTTGTGAGCTGGTTTCATAACAACTTTTAATTAATATTTGAAGCATTGATGGCCAGCACATTTTCACACATGGATTATGGATGTTTGTAAGACTATTCTATGAATGTTCATGGTTCATGTTTTATTTCACTAGTACTAAGGTAGTTGACCTATTTTGGTTATTTTAGTGCTTATTATATTGAGAATGTGTTGTAATGGTTATAACGTTTGTTGCATTTGTGTGGACTATTATGCTAGATGTTAGACGAAACATTGTTGTTTCTTTGTGTCTCTATTAGGGTGGTACTATTACCTTTCTCCTATAGGCTCACTTTCTTTCCCCTATGCAGTAGAAGAACCTTGATGCACCTGCAACTGAACATTCACCAGGCACACTTGCTTTCTTTTCAAAGGAACCTATGTGATTCTATCTCTTGATGATAGCTAAAGCTAAGGAAAATCCTTAAGTAAATGATAGTTGAAATGTATTCCATAAGGGGCTCCTATCCAAAATAGTGTGAGGTCTAGTTGGGACTGTATATCGAGGACACCCCCTTGAATGATGGCAGGTCCAATATTGTCAACATTTATGGTGCTAGAAGGAGGGAAGCCATATTTTTATGGCTAATAACTCCACCCAACCACGTCATACTTCCTTTGTACAAGGAAACAACATTCCCATCACTTCTATGAATCGTATTCCTGAAGTAGGTAGATCTTCTTAGCCCGAACCTAAACAAATTTGAGATATTTCTTACAAGCACATTCGAGCAATTTGACCCATAACCCGTAAGTTTGCAAAGGACATTAGATTGACTCCTGGAGCACATAATCTTCGTTATTTTCTGAATAATAAAGAAACCAATCCTAATGGGATAGTGGTTTATAGAGTAGAAGATTTTGTTTCTGCTACTCTCGAAGAGTTGGCAGAATATGCATAAAATATATAAAAACCATAGTAGCCTCCATCCTTTAATAGGGGTGACAGGGAAAATTTTGTTCTTTCAAACGATACTTTCCATGGGTTAGGTATACATGAAGGAGAGGAAGAAGATCCTTGGGATTATAAAGAAGGAGAGGAGGATATAGATGAATAAATGGTAGAACAAGGTCTAGATTGGATGACTCAAGGTCCACTTTCCCTTCCGAGTATTTCACGTAACATGCCAAGACACCCAAAAAAGTTGTTAGAAAAATATGACGCTAACAAGACGCTCAAAGTGGAAGACCATTTGGATAATTTCTACCTACACCTGCAGACGCTCAAGGTACATTATGACAATGTTGCATGTAGACTCTTTCCTTGTACCTTAGATGGTAGAGAATATGCTTGGTATCATAGTATTCCTGCGAATTCAATTCAGAATTGGAGGGGGTTTAAAAAGTTGTTTCTATAAAAGTTCGTGGATGACAAAACCCCAATCATGTTATTAAAATAGTTAGGTAATATGAAGATGGGGGAAAAAGAAAAGGTGAAGGACTTTAATTAGAGGTTCAATAAGATATTGAACCATTTCCCTCCAAATACGAGACCTCATGCTTGCATCATAATTGATTACTATAATATTTCCTTGCTAGTAAGCATTTCAAAATTTGTAAAGAGAGCAACAAAAGAAACTTTGGCTCAGAATTTCAAATAATCCATTGTTGTTGAGAAGGATTTTGTGCAATTGGACTCATCATTGACGATGGATTATCCAAGGACTCCAAGGATACAAGAAAAAGGTCTCAAACCTCTTCAAACAAGGCCAAAGATAAGGAAGCTACTGATCTAGAAAGCTTGACCTGAACTTATATCAAGACATTGTCCAATGAGTTGGTTGACCTAAAACAAAGGACAAGCAAGACCACTGTTAGTAGCAAGCCCCCGAAGTTTAACTTCCTTAGGAAGTTCAATAATAACAACAACAACAATAGCGAGTCATCATAGAGCTCGAATGTTCTGTTGAATGTCGAGAGTATGAGCATGGACTAACATTATTATTTTATGATCTATAATCTTGGGAAAACTTGTTAATGCTATGCAAGCTCCCTCATCAGTTAAAATTATGTTTAGGATCGTCTCATTTACCCAACTATGCAAGAGGTTTATGTGTCAAGTTATATGTCTTTTATGTGTCATGTGTGAGAAAATTATGAATTAATTAGCTAATTAAATAACATGGACAACAATTGAAATCCAGAGAAGTATACATAACAAAATCATAAGAAAAATATTATCAAGGAATTCACCCTCCAATACTAGGCTACATCTCCTAGGACCTCCTTCAATGGCTAGGCCTTCTTGGAATTATTTGGTCAAATATCTAATTACAAGCTTCTACTCAACTCCAATGTCTTTACAGACTGTACCATTTGGTTCATAGGACCCAAAAACCCCAAAAATGACTATTAGATCTCTGAAAACTGACTTTGGCTGATCTGGGCATGACCTCCTTCCTTGGTGGCCCTAGGCTTCCCTGAACTTCCCTATGGAAAAATAACCTCTAGAAGTCCTCTATTTCCTCTAAAACCTATTCTATTGTCTTCAAAAGGTCAAAATCATCCAAAATTGACTATTAATTTTCTAAAATTAGTTGAAATCCCATCAAGTTATGGTCTTTTTAATTTTTCCCTAGGAATCTCCTCCAAATTTGGAAAACTTTAGTTAATCCTGCTAAATTTGGGGGCGGTTTTGGATTTGGAAGAATCTGCCAAAATATCTGCCAATTTAAATGGAAGTTAGGGCTAACCATAACACCTTGGTTTAAGGATGTGGTCACATGTGGCAGTTAAATTTGTTGTTACTTTCGAATCCTCCACCTTTAACTCTTTAAATATAATTCCTGCCCAGACATTATTAAGAATTGATGTGGTGGTGTAGTGATAGTCCATATGCATTGTAGAGAGGAGGTCATTGGTTCAACCTTGACCTCCACCAAATTTTGTTCCTTTGTGCACCGAGCCTACCAAGGCTATTGGGAGGTGCCACGTGGTGGCCTCTGGGCCTGCCACGTGACATTCTCTCATTCGCCCAAAATTAACCAATGAAATTGCGCCAAATCACCAATTTGAAAACCAATCACCTAGTGACACTTGGTGAGCCCTCATTGGGCATTTACTTCGTTGAATTTCCCATGTCACCTGCCCAGTCACTTGCCACGTCAATAATACGTACTACTGACTGGGTAGTACCTGTAAATTTTTTTTTTTTTTTTTTTGGTGAAACAGTCAGTAGGATCTAACTTCCTCATATGAACTCCATTTTGAGTGAAAAAAGTTGAATTGGAATCATATCGCTGAGCCGGACGCGGTCATTCATGAATTGATCAATTTTGAACACTGTGATTTTTGAGCTATTTCTTTCCCCTAATCCAGATTTCGATCATTTTCACTAAGAAATCTAGAAAAGATATGCCCATAGTGGAATCACAACATGAATAATTTTGTTGTGCATATTATTGAATCAATTCTTGTCGATGATAAGATTCAACAAATAGAAGAAAAGGAATAATCTAAGGTAACTGAAGAGATTGCAAGTGTCGGACATGCAGTTAATACTTTTTGTTGTGTGTTCAATGCTGAGAAGAAAAAACTAAAGAACCACCATTGAATGAGACCCTGACTCAGAAGAAAAATAGTTGATATATATTGATAAGTCAAGGGCCTATTCCTAAAAAAGAGCTAACAAGGAAAAAGTTGAAAAAATAACTATTAACAAAACTCACTCCTTCTGTTGGCTAAGCTTCGAATAAGTCTAGAAATGCTATCACAAAAAAGAACACTTTTACCAACACTAAAGGCGAGACCATCTCTCTGGAAGTGCCAAAAAAATTCACTCTTACAGACACTTCATCAATCCCCACTGCACTTAACTACAATATAATCAAGGATAATATGAATAAAGCACGCACAAACATTTCTATATTTTACCTCACAAGAATAGAAAGCCAGTGGGAATTTCTTGTTCGAGCCATTGATTAGGGATCATAAGGTAATAATGCTTCTTCCCATAAAATATCTCGTAGATCTTTTGGTCCCCTAGATTTGGTTGTTAATGTTGCAACATTAGAAACTAATTATACTCTCTTCCCTCCTTTTCTATTGACTTCTAAAACTTTTAATTACAATGTTCATAATTGTTTAGTTCATTATGGTGCATTCGTAAATGTAATGCCACTATCTGTTGCAAAGCAAATAAATTCCAAATGAACAAAACAGAGGCACAAATTATTAAGTTGGACAAATCTTTGGTCCAGACTCTTGGTGAACTTAGGAATGTGCTTATCATATTATCTAAAGATGATCGTGTTCACTGTAGGTTTTAACCCTGTACAGAAATTACCTACATACGAATTCTTAAACAAAGAAAATAAATAATGCGAGAGCATAACCCATAAAACACATATGCACAGAGATTTTTCCCTGGATCCCAAAACCGGGACTACCAGCTTGATTTTTCATTATGTTCCTTTCAATGTTACAATACATATTTATACATGCCGAAGCATCCAATACCATGGACCGAAATCCATTGCGTCCAATACCATGGACCAAAAACCATCGCGTCCAAAAAACATGTGCGAAAATCATGCACAAAACCATAGGTGGGTCCGCCCAACCTAACTTATGGTCCAAAACCAAAATTTTCCGGGGCACTGCCCCGAACCCCATAAAGTGGGGTTACAGGTGCCCTTCAAACCCCCTATTAACTATGTGGAAAGAATATAACACAACCCAACAATCTCCCACTTGTTGTTTTCTTTCCACAGGGGGCCACAGGAGAGCTTAGTCATTTTTTTTTCAGCCCTAAGATTCCCATTGCTTCTCTACACCAAGAGAACTTCTCAGAGCTCACAGATTTTGTCAATACATCTGCAGTATTCTTAAAAGTGTCCACCTTTACCAGCAACACCTTTCTGTCTTCTATCATATCCCTCACAAAGTGATACTGAACATCAATGTGCTTTGTCTTTGAATGATAAGCAGGGTTCTTTGCCAAGAAAATTGCACTTTGGCTGTCACAGTCTATTCTTATAGCTCCCTATACTAACCCCATACTTGAACACAATCTCTGCAACCAAACTGCTTCCTTGCTTGCATGAGTGGCTGCCATGTATTCTGCCTCTGTAGTTGATAGTGCCACTACAGATTGTTTCTTACTCATCCAACTGACTGCACCTCCAAATACGTTAAACACATACCCACTTGTAGATCTTCTCTGATCCAGATCTCCAGCCCAGTCTGCATCAACAAAGCCATGAATATCCAACACTCTGTCCAATCCCGGTCTTCCTTGGTAGCACAAACCATAATCACTAGTGCCACGCAAATACCTGAAAACCCGCTTCACTGTTGTCCAGTGCTCCTTCCCAGGTTTTGACATAAACCTGCTCAATACTCCCACTGCATGTGCAATGTCTGGTCTAGTACAGACCATTGCATACATCAGGCTACCCATTGCACTTGCATATGGAACACGAGACATGTCCTCTTCCTCTTCTTGTGTCTTGGGACACTGTTCAACAGATAACCTCACACCTACAGGAATAGGAACCTTCACCGATTTAATATCCTGCATATTAAACCTCTGCAGTATTGTCTCGACATACTTCCTCTGGTTTAACCAGAGCTTCCTCTTTGACCGATCTCTTTTAATTTCCATGCCCAAAATATAGTTTGCAACACCAAGATCTTTCATGTCGAATTTGGAGGACAATTGGGTCTTCAAATCCTGGATAATTTCTTTGTCATTTCCAACCAGCAACATATCATCCACATACAAGACCAGATAAATAACACGGTCACCAATTAATTTAAAATACACACAATGATCTGCTTTGCTTCTGGTGAAGCCAAGTACCCGTATAAATGTATGAAATTTGTGATACCACATTCTTGGTGACTGTTTTAACCCATACAGAGACTTCTTTAACTTGCATACCAGTTCTTTCTTACCCTTCACTGCAAAGCCTTCAGGTTGCTTCATGTAGATTTCCTCTTCCAAATCCCCGTGAAGAAATGCTGTCTTCACATCCATCTGTTCTACCTCAAAATCAAAAGCAGCAGCAACAGATAAAAGTAATCTAATAGAAGTTACCTTGGCAACAGGAGAAAAAATATCACCAAAATCAATTCCCGGCACCTGGGAATAACCTTTTGCTACCAACCGAGCTTTGTATTTCTCCACCTTTCCTTCCGCATTTGTCTTCTTCTTGAACACCCATTTGCTGCCAATGGGTTTCCTTCCAGCCGGCAACTCCACCAGATCCCAAGCCTCATTTTTGTGCAAAGATGCCATTTCATCAACCATGGCCTCTTTCCAGACTTTTCCATCCTCTGAATCCACTGCTTCCTTCACATTTCTGCGATCATCATCAGTAACAGACAAAGCAAAAGCAGATGGACTATACCTTTCTGGTTGCCTTCTTTCTCGAACTGATCTTCTCACAGCCGGAGTTTGTGGCTCTTCATCTTCTGATTCCTCCTCTGCTGTAGAGTCTGATTCTTCCTCCTTTGGCTCAAACTCTATCTTCTTAGGTTCCTTTGATTGGACTTCATGTTGAATAACATCTTTTACCTCTCTAAACACCACATCTCGGCTGTACACAACCTTCCGTGTGACTGGGTTCCAAAGCTTATAACCCTTTAAACCATCCTTATACCCAATAAAGATGCACTTTTCAGATTTACTATGCAACTTGGTTCGTTTCTCCTTTGGAACATGTACATATGCATCACATCCAAATACCCTTAGATGTGAAAGAGAGGGTTTCTTACCAGTCCATACTTCTTGTGGAGTCTTATCCTCCAACACTGATGAAGGTGATCTATTGATCAGGTAACATGCAGTATCCACCGCCTCTGCCCAGAATTCCTGTCCTAACCCGGCACCACTGAGCGTGCTTCTTGCCCTTTCCATCAACGTCTTGTTCATTCTTTCTGCGACTCCATTTTGCTGAGGTGTATATGGAGTAGTCTTCTGCCGTGCTATACCACACTTCTTACAAAATTCTTCAAATTCCTTGCTGCAAAATTCTCCACCATTATCTGTCCTCAACACCTTTATCTTCTTCTCTGTCTGATTTTCGACCAGAGCCTTAAATTCTTTAAACCTGTCAAAGACTTCAGATTTCTTCTTAAGAAAATATATCCATGTATTCCTTGAGAAGTCATCTATAAATGATACATAGTACACAGACTTACCCAGTGATGGAACCTTCACAGGTCCAAACACATCACTGTGCAAAAGCTCTAATATCTGTTTCGTCCTCTTACCACCAGAGGGGAAACTCACCTGATTTTGCTTCCCATACACACAATTTTCACAGAAATCAAAATCCAGAGAGCTATCATTCATACCTTCTACCATACCTTTACCATGAAGTATTCGAAGGCCCTTCTCTCCAATATGTCCAAGCCTTTGATGCCACAACATGGTCTTCTCTCCGGAGACCACTAGATTTTCTACTCCATTTTCAGGAACCATAGAACTATTGCACCCATCAACAACAGTGCTACCTTGCAGCTTGTACAGAGTTCCAATCCGAACTCCCCGCATCAATATCAGTGCTCCTCGAACCATCTTGCATGTATCTTTCTCGAACACCGTCTTTACACCTGCATCATCCAACTTGCTTACATAAATCAGATTTCTGGCCAATGCAGGAATATGTAGAACACCCAGAAGTGTTCTAACCCTTCCACCTTGCAACTTCAACTTTACTTTTCCCCAACCAATGATTCTAGCCTTCCTATCATCTCCTAAGAAGACATCACCACCATCGTATTTCTCATACTCGCAGAACCACTCTCTATGGGGAGTGAAGTGAAAGGATGCACCTGAGTCAATCAACCATGCCTCATGATCTACATGTGTACTTGAAGAAGCCAAGTACACATCCCCACCTTCATCTGAGGTGGTTTTTTCCTCTGCAGAAGGAGCATCATCAGATCCCTTTCCTTTATCAAGAGCTTTAGATTTACAATCCCTTCTGAAGTGCCCTTCCTTTCCGCATTTCCAGCACACCACCTTTGTAGGTTTTCCTGGAGATTTAGATCTCCCTCTAGATTTAGATCTCCCACTCGATGACTTATTTTTGTTTCTATTCTGGTACCGTCCTCGTACAGACAAGGCATCACCATTCTAGTTGTCCATATTTTTCCGTCTCATCTCCTCGATCAGCAAGGCTAAGACTATTTCATCAAACTGCAAAGCAGTTGCATTGCTACTTATTGCAATAACCAGACTATCCCACGAATCTGGTAGAGAACACAACAGACTGATGCACTTATCTTCATCTGGAATTTTAATATCAACAGATAATAACTGACTTACCACAGTATTAAACGCATTCAGATGCTCTGTCACTGAGTCTCCATCTTTCATCCTCAGGTTATACAGCTTTTTCCGCAGGAACAGTTTATTCACCAGAGACTTAGATTGGTACAAAGTCCCTAACTTGACCCACAAAGCCTTTGCCGTAGCTTCCCCTGATACATTCAGCAATACTGAATCTGAGACACACAATCGTATTGTGCTCTTTGCCTTCCGATCCAACTTCTTCCATTCTTCATCGGTCACTCCCGATGGTTTAGTACCCAGATCTACCGCGATCCACTGATCTTAATCCACCAACAGATCCTCCATCTTGAGTTTCCACAACTCAAAATTCTTACCATTGAACTTCTTAATCGCTATCTTTCCACTGCTCGCCATCTTCTTTAACCACCAGAATCGATCTCGCAGATCTCCCACTGAACAGGGTCTACCACAGGCCCGAGCGAAACCCCTCAGCAACAAAGGCGTCCCCTTGAAGCCAAAACAGCTCTCATACCAAATGTAGGTTTTAACCCTGTACAGAAATTACCTGCATACGAATTCTTAAACAAAGAAAATAAACAATGCGAGAGCATAACCCATAAAACACATATGCACAGAGATTTTTCCCTGGATCCCAAAACCGGGACTACCAGCTTGATTTTTCATTATGTTCCTTTCAATGTTACAATACATATTTATACATGCCGAAGCATCCAATACCATGGACTGAAATCCATCGCGTCCAATACCATGGACCGAAAACCATTGCGTCCAAAAAACATGTGTGAAAGTCATGCACAAAACCATAGGTGGGTCCGCCAAACCTAACTTATGGTCCAAAACCAAAATTTTCTGGGGCGCTGCCCTGGACCCCATAAAGTGGGGTTACGGGTGCCCTTCAAACCCCCTATTAACTACGTGGAAAGAATATAACACAACCCAACATTCACTAATGTATAAATATCATAATTGTGGACATACCATAAGCATATGATTTACTCCTTAGTTGAGATTGGTTGAGCAAATTACAAGGGTATTTTGTGACCGATTGGCCATGTATGTGGCTTCCACACAGAGGCAAGAACAATTAGATATGGCTGGAAACATAATCTTACAATAAATACATGGTTACATCCTTGGAAGGTAAAAAGGAGTTAGTCGCTTTTGCTGATCTTATTTTTGGTAATCTCTTTTTGGAAACCGATCTTGGATGTTATCTCACATAGCCATCACTGATTCCACCAGATACACAGCTGGATCTCTTTCCTTGTTCTCTAGCTAGTGAAAATGATTTATGTAATATAGATGTACATAGAATTATTAGTAATAATAGTAGTAATTATACAAGAAATAGCTTGGTAGATTGTAAATTTTGGACTCTTCAATTTGATGGTTCTAAGACACATGATGATTCTGGAGATGGCTGTGTCCTTACAGACCCACAAAACAAGCAATGTGTACTTTCATGCCATCTAGAGTTTGAGTGCACTAATAACACTGCAAAATATGAAGCACTCATACTTGGATTGAAGAAAGCTATAGACTTGAAGGTAGAGTTTCTGAAGGTAATTGGTGACTCAGGAGTAGTCACCCGTCGGGTACGAGATACTATACAATGTGTTTCACATCATCTCAAAAATTACCAACATGAGGTATGGAATTTGATAAATCATTTTAAATCTTTCAATATTGTTTCTATTCCCATAGTTATAAACAAAACAACAAATACATCAACAAATGTTGTTGCTAGGATTTCGCCATTGAAAAATGGTTTTTCTATCGAAATTTTATATAAACCATATTTTCCATCTAATGTTATGAATTTATGCCTTTTCAATGATGACTAGAGGACACTACAATTTATGGAGAATGATGATGTATTTAATGATGCCTCCATAAAGGAGGATGAGCATGAGAAGACTCTACAAGAAGCATCTCAAGCGCTGAAAGGAAACACCATGCCAAAATCTGTAGTGTCCCTGGAAAAATTATATGAATTGCAGAACTAGTTTAGAGGGCCAACAAACACAAAGACTCATAATTCAAAGATCGCATCTGAACAAGTCAATTTTGGGAGCGCCACAAGATCTGAAGTATGTCAATATCGGTACCTATTGTTCCCTGTAGGAGTGAAAAAGATTTATTAATTTATACAAGTAGTATCGAGATGTGTTTTCTTGGACATACGATGATTTAAAGACTTATGATACCCACATCATACAAAACGTGATTCCTATAAAAGAAGGGGTGAAACTGTTCCGATAGAATCTACAAAAAGTTCATCTGACACTAGAGCCCCATATTTATAAGGCATTGAGAAAGTTATTGGATGCTCAGATAATCTTTAAAGTCAGACATTCCACGTGGTTGTCCAAGTTGGTCCCAGTAAGAAAGAAGTATGGTGTTGATTTATGAAATCTTAACCGAGCTTCTGATAAAGACAACTATCTAGTGCTATCCATGGAGCAGATACTCTAGATAGTATCTGGGTCTGAAATTCTTTCACCACTAGATGATTTTTCAAGCTATAATCAAGTTCTCATAGCGGAACTAGACAGGTTGAAGACTATGGTCCTGACTAAATGGGGAATGTTCATGTTCAAAATAATGATGTTTGGACTAATTAATGCTAGTGCAACTATTCTAAGAGTGATGGACATCACCTTTCGTGGCCATGCAATCTTTCTTATGGAAAATCAATTTCCTCAGAAAATCCATCTCCAACTACAGATAGATAGTCAATGCCATATAGGACATGGTTAAGAAGGACGAAGTACATAGGTGGTAAAAACATGAGAGACACTTTTTCTTGGATTAAACAATCTATTGTCGATGCACCTACATTTTTCAGTCCAAATTACTGTAAGGATTTATTGCTTAATACATTTGCTTCAGATTTATCGATTACCGTTGTATTAACTCAGAAGGAAAATGAAGGAAATGAGTGGCCTATCACTTTTTTGAGCGCCAGTCTATAGGGACCAGAATTAAATTACCCTGTAATTGATAGACAATCATATATCGTACATAAGGCAGTGAAGTATTTCAGGCCCTACTTACTGAAAGCTCACACCACTATATTCGTACCTCACCCAATAGTAAGAACGTTTCTTTTGCAACAAGAGCTAGGTGAGAAGAGGGATAGTTGGGTGACCTGTCTTCATGAATATGATCTGGAGTTTAAACCATTTCATACTATAAAGGGTCATGGACTATGCAAACTAGTGGTTGAAGCAAAGGATGCTCTTGAGCAAGATCTCTAGGGATGGGAGAAGGAAATCGAAGTGTAAAATATTGATCGAATTCCTCAAATGCAGAGTTACGATTATTTTTGGAACATGGTACCTTTCCCTCACACTTATAAAGTAAATAGAAAAGGGAAATCTGCTTAAAGGCTCTATCATCTCAACTAGTCCATGTAGTGCTTTTCTGGAAGCACCTTAATGGAGATCTATTAAGGTGCCTTGAGCCGCAAGATATAGAGAATGTTCTAGAGGATCTACATGATGGACTGGAAGGTGGCCCTTATGCAGGAAACACAGTATCACATAAAGTCATCAAGGATGGTTATTATTGGCCCACTGTTGATTCAGGTCCGGGTGTGACAAAGGACCCTTCCAAGACCTTTTACTTCCGTGATGTGTTAGATTGAATTTTTAAAATAACATAAATGAATACATCTGCATGCAATAAAGAAGAGGAACATGACATTCGTCAACACATGAAAACATAATCAGTTGATAACAAAGTTCGTCCAGGAGGGACTATGTCTCCAGGCCCCAATGTCAATATGGGTTAGGCCGTTGCATTAAGTGCTATCAATAGTGATGATGTACATAAGAGGTGATGTCGCTATCATACAAGGAAAATGCCCTCACACAGGAGTGGCTCCAAGAGATGTTACACTACAAGAACTCTTATTCAAAAGGACTCGTATTAGTATGACACAAACTCATGCATGACGATAGTGAGCATCCTTCCAACATGGCATAAAATGGATCTCAATGCAAACATACATGGTGACACATGAGTATCCCATCATCATACAACAAAGGGATCTCAAACAAGACATGACGAATGATGACAACAAGTACATCCCACAAAGGATTCTGCATCACATCAAGTAGGAATCATGAAACAAGTAAGAAAACAAGATCCCACATCAAACATCAAACATCAAACATCAAACATCAAACATCAAATAAGGATCTATGCAGCACAATGCATCGCAAAAAGAAGTACATGAACACACTGCATATACCTCACATCCTGAGGCCATCTAAAGGAAAGGATGTCAAATTGCTGAAGTTGGCCGTACCGTCAATCTCGCAGTGTCGAATCTCGTGGAATGACTACGTGCATGTTGATTGATGACACTTCACTCCACTTTGAAAAGTGGCCAAAAAATGAAATGAGAAAATGGAAAATATGAATGCAGCATCAGATTTGTGGTGTCGAATAGTGCCAAATTGACTGTCAAATTTTTGAATTCTGAGAAAGTGAAAATCTAGGGCTTAAGGTATCTTTTAGATTCCCCCTAGAGGAACATGACATTCATCAACACATGAAAACATAAGTAGTTGATAACGAAGTTCGTCCAGGAGGGACTACGTCTCCGGGCCCCAATGTCAAGATGGTGTAGGTCGTTCCATTAAGTGATGTCAATAGTGATGATGTACATAAGAGGTGATGTCACTACCATACAAGGAAAATGCCCTCACACAGGAGTGGCTCAAAGAGATGTTCCACTACAGGAACTCTCAGTCAAAAGGACTCCTATTAGTATGACATAAACTCATGCATGATGATAGTTAGCATCCTGCCAACATGGCATAAAAGGGATCTCAATGCAAACATACATGGTGACAGATGGGTATCCATAATCATACAACAAAGGGATCTAAAACAAGACATGACGAATCATGACAACAAGTACATCCCACAAAGGATTCTGCATCACATCAAGTAGGAATCACGAAACAAGTAAGAAAAAAAGATCCCAAATTAAACATCAAACATCAAATAAGGATATGTGCAACACAATGCATCGCAAAAAGAAGTACATGAACACACTACATATACCTCACATCCTGAGGCCATCTGAAGGAAAGTATGTCAAATTGCTGAAGTTGGCCGTACCGTCAATCTCCTAGCGTTGAATCTCATGGAATGACTACGTGCATGTTGAATGATGACACCTGCACTACAATTTGAAAAGTGGCCGAAAAATGGAATGAAAAATGGAAAATATGAATGCAGCATTAGATTTGTGGTGTCAAATAGTGCCAAATTGACTGTCAAATTTCTAAATTTTGAGAAAGTGAAAATCTAGGGCTTAAGGTATCTTTTAGATTCTCCCTAGATTCCTCAAAGATTCCCTCCTCCAGGTCCTCTACAAATCAATTGCTCATATCAAAAAACTCACTGCGCCATTGGGTTCGTGTCGCTGAGAGGTCTAAGATCGACATAAAATTTGTCCAATTTGGACACTGAAAAAATTTCACCCTCTTGGGAATTTCGCTCAATCATGGTTCCACATGCCTTTTCTCTGGGCTCATGGTTCCACCTAGAAATAAATTAATTAAAAATTTTGCCTCAATTTCCATGCACGCTACTAGTTCCTCCATTCTTGGGCGCACTGGGAAAATGTTGAGTTTATATGTCAAATTTCGGGCGGAGTTTACAAAAACGTCATTTAGGCATTGTGGTAATAATCCCAAATTATATTGAGGAGGTTGGGTGGTCAAACCCCGACCCCTACTCATTTACACACCCTTCAGTTTTTAAAAATCGTATTAATGTGTTTTTTTTTGGGTTGGGTCTGCATTGGGCATCTCGCCCTTTAATCCTCCGCAACACCAGAATGGGCGTTGTTGGTATTCGGTGGCACATTAATGTTTTGTTTGTTGGGCTGTTGATACATCATATGAGGCTGCCTGGTGGGACTCAGCGCATGTGGGCTAGGTGGGTTTGATCCCTATCGGCCTCGCATGTTATCATGGCATATGGTTACGTATGGTTAGGCGTGCGCTGGGTCCACCGGAGGTGGCCTGCACACAACTCTTTAATATTTATGTTGTAATATATGCAGGAGATGGATGGAGGGCTCAGGAGGGTAATGGTTGCCGAGCCATATTTAAATTTAATTGTGTTGTGGTTGGGTTGGCAGGGGTCATGGCCTGTCGGCCTTTTAATAAATCAATTTTTTTTTACTGTAGCTTGGGGTGGTGGGGATGGTGGCCCACCACCTCATTTATAATATTTTTTTTATTTTATTAACAATAGGCAATTTTTTTAATTTTGTCTAACATAAGGGTTATTAGAAAAATTAAAGAGGCAACAATTTCACCCGCTTTCAGGAGCTAGGTTTCATGCCCTGAGGTCGGTCAAATTGTAGGACACTTAAACCTGGCCCATAGTCCAATTTTGACCAAAAATTTGACTGGCTTGTTCTCCCTTATACGATCTCGGATTGACGAACCGTTTGCACTGTTGCTATGGTCTTGGTTCAAAAGAATTTTGATCACTTTGATTTTCGAGATTTCATAAGCCCTATTTTTCCCGTGTGTGTCTCTAGAGCCACTGGATCAATCCTCCCCACTGAGGAGCTTTTGGTCCTCCAAAAGCATGAAAAACAATATGCAACTTCTTTGTACCTTGTTTGCATCACAAACATCCTAAAAGGTCTCACTTCCATCTCCTTCACCTTTGTTCTTCGGATCCTTAAGCGATGAGCCAACACCTACAACCTCTAGTACATTGTTTTGAAAATTACATCTTGACTTTCATGACCAACTAATGACCCAAGCATCCCATACTTGCCACGAGTTTATAACACATACTCAGTGGTCAATTTTATATCAAAATGGAAACAATAAACCAACTACAAAAACAAGGCCAACATATCATTGTTGCTTCAACAAGTGATGGAGAACACATCATCACTGCAACACATGATTTACAACAATAAGGCCAAACATTATTTTTCTTTGACAAGTGATGGAAACACAACATCACTTTTACAATTTATCATGCAACACAAAATAAGACCAGAAATCATTGTTTCTTAACAAGTGATGGAAAACACATCATCACTTTTACATTTTAAAATGAAACAAGTGATTTACAAAAGTACGACCATGACATGCTAACATATCTAGAAGCCATTTTTCACTTATCAATGTGAATGGGTCACCTCATTGTGGTGGTTTTTCTTGTCAAACAATCGTTTCATCTGGTTAATGCATTAACACTTTGTCATTAAGGCGCTGCTCTGGATGGAGCCTCCAGCAAGTGGCTCTTTGATGGCCACTTCTATCGCAATAACTATAGTGGGTATTCTTCCTCTAGATCTTATTAACATGTTTCTTTACCTGTTGTTGAGGGGGTATTTCATGCCTCCTCCTTTGGTGTGCTGCTATTATTTTCCAACACTTAGAAAATGTATGGTTATGTAATCCACAAAAGGTACATGGGTTTCGATGCCATGTTTTACACTTATCATGAACAACATGATTATAATCGAAATGAACATTCGAATATTGAAACTGGTTATACCTTTCCTTGTTGTCCCTGGTGTAAGTATAGCAATGAGAGCTTGCCTCAGCTCTCTCCTGGCAATGGGCACTTCCATGGGATGATGGGGATCTGTTTGCATCATTCTCTTTCCTCAATGATTTTGATGACATATCGAAAGAATATAACACCTTCGATCATTCTCCTTTGGTGTATCCCAAGCCTACAAATCGATGTTTATGCACAACCTCCAACGGTTGAGTTATGCCTTGGTTATTAACACCAAGTTATTTTTCCTCCTTGTGCCTTGTCCTGGTAAGGAGCCTCATGTTTGTCCTTGTAATTGGAATCTCCAAATCTCCAACAGAAACAATTCTACGAAAAGATGAAATCGAAAGGAAATCAACATCTTTTACCTCCTTTGTTGATTTGGAAAGAACTGATGAGGGCTTCTCATCATCTGTTGTTGGTGGTTTGCTATCTATCGTGGTGCATTCGCCAACTTCCTTTCTGACATACCCAAGTCCTACCTGACGAGGTAATTCTTCTACTTTGATGGGGTTGACAATGCCTTGGCCATTAATGCCTAAGCCTTTTCCTTCATACCCCATTTTCTTCAATAGTTTGGAGCCAATTCCCATGATATGATTTTGAAAAACAACGAAATCATCTTAAGGACACATACATGAATTTAGAGAATTACTTTTTACCTCACATGGGACACACTGCATCTTTTCCAAGGCCTCGTCCTTTTTTTGCAGCTGTCGTAGTAGACTATGTTTCTCCTCTTTCTCTTCATGTAGAAGCATATTCAATTCAACGTTCTATGTTTAAAGATTTTGGTTGTTGTGCTTCAGCTCTTCGAGGGCCTCTTCTGTGGCTTGCAATTGAAGCCGCAATCACTCCTTTTCCTCTGTCTCTTTTTGTAGAGTTTCATACATTATTTCCACCTTTTTGGAAATTTTGAGCATGGTCTCGTACATCACTTTTGCATCCTCTATTGCTGCACATTCCATTGTTCACGCTTGCAATTCACATCCACGAAAAGACCACTCTGATACCTCTTGAGCCAGGTCTGGGTGTGACAAAGGACCCTTCCAAGACCTTTTACTTCCATGATGTGTTAGATTGCATTTTTAAGAGAACATAAATGAATACATCTACATGTTGTAAAGAAGATGAACATGAAATTCATCAACACATGAAAACATAAGTCATTGATAACAGAGTTCATCCAGGAGGGACTATGTCTCCAGGCCCCATTGTCAAGATGGTGTAGGCTACTGCATTAAGTGCTATCAATAGTGATGATGTACATAAGAGGTGATGTCACTATTGTTAGAGTCGGTCTGGTCAGCCCTCCATCAGAGATCAAAACTCTTTGTGCATTTCAATTTTAGGTGTCCCGCTCCATTCACTCAGCTGCATTTTGCTAGGGACATTCCATGATCTGACGGAGAAAGTCATGCTAGTCATTTTCCTTCATGTCTGGCCCCTGTTGGCTCAGGTCTTTGTCCATAATCACTAAAGCTCATGACAGTCCAGGTCTGGTCTTTTACAGGACAAAGTCATTTTTATGATTGAGTCTAGCAATTCATCAATTTGGTCTTTGAAAACATGTCCAGAACAAGCCATGCAGGCTAGAGGGAGGCCTTATACAACTATGGTTCAGAGAGCTTCATCATCACCTGGAGAGACATCAAGTCTTCTTCAAAACTCTGTTTTGAAGAAAAGTCAAAAAGGTCAATTATGATTTTTTTTTCCAAAAAATCACCAGTTGAATTTTCAGATGCAATTATGATTTACATGGCCCAATGCTCTGTCGTACAGCCCCTGCAAAGAGGTGCCGAAAATTTCATCATTTGAGCAAAAATGTGAAGGGGAAAGTGAAAATTAGTGTGTTTTAAAGGTCAATGAAAAAGTGTAACACACAACATTAGAAAATGGGTTTTCAAAGAGGCAAAAATCAAACCCATCTCCTCCAAGGCTATAAATACATGTTTTGACTCAAATCAAAAGCATTGTGCTCTTGCAAGACTTGGAGAAAGCATTTCAAAGGTGTGAAGGTGAGATTGGAGAGTTTGAGTGATTGGAGGCAGGTTTTGGGAGCGCGCAACACATATAACCATGGGCACGGCGCACTCACTGGGCGCAGTGCACACGCAGCCAGCTTGCCGTTGAAATATTGCACAGGCGCGACGCATATAAGGCGCGCGGCGCACACAGTCCAGCAGCCAAGAAACGGTGCCAAACCACTTCAAACTTCAGGGAAGGCTATCAAATTGAGAGGTAAGCCTTATGACATCGCCTGCTCATCAAGTTTTGTGAAGGATATGGTGTTTGTGAAGAGGTTTGAATGTCACCCAAAATACATAATGTCAACCATGTGAAAATCACCAAGAAAATGATGGATGGGTTTGAAAATTTGTGTTGATATTTCCAAGGTTTCACTCCATTCACTTATTCCCCTCACCTATCATTTTTCCCCATCCTTCCTTGTCATTTTTCTTAAACCCCTGCCCTAAGTCACTACCAAACCCTCTTCCTATTCCCCCACTATTTGGTTAACTCAAAGTCACCACGAAATGAGCTCATTGTGCAAGCCAAGCTGCGGAAGAGGGTGCATGGTCAAAGGGTTAAAGAGTCAAAACAATTAGGAATAAATTCGGGTGTTTTCATAGTGCGTGGTGCACACACCAAAGAGTGTGGCACACTCATGGTGCGCGATGCACACAGGGCCCGCCCATTGTGTAAACATAACACTGGCGCGGCGCATACCCGGTGCGTGGTGCACTGGGCAGAGCACGCAACGCATAAAAATACAAGGCCCAGAAACTATCCCGTCTGCCTAAAAACTTGTGGATGCTCACCAATTTTGAAGGGTAGGCCACCAACATCCATCCTTGCACCAAAATTGAAAGGGATAGCATGATTGTAGGGGTAGGAATCAAATGCAATTTTTTTTTGTAAAGCAAACAAAAGGGAAACAAAGAAATCATTGATCCTAGGGTTTATGCTACAATGACAAAGCTGCCAATATATTTCAAACCCTACCCCATCAACCCTATACCCAAACTACTCCCAAATCCATGATAAATCTCTCCCTTTAAACCCCTATTCCTATTTCATCACTCCCCTCCTAATACTCCCCGTTTTATTGTCCCCTTGGTGGCATATTTTCAGAGCAACTACTAGCTTCATTAGAATTCAAGGGCAACATAAAATTCAGGGTACAAACAACAACAATGGCATCAGAAGTTTCATCAGAGTATGAGGAGGAGACCCACAGTGACACAGCTTCGGGAGAAAGGGCCGAAAGGAGACATCACCCGAGTGGCATACATCTTAGAGACGAGCCAAACACCCTCACCGAGTTGCAGGCATGCCCTCTTTCTATGTCTTGCTTCCAGCACTTAGCATGTTTCGAATTTTATCAGAGGGTGGCAAATGTCAGAGTTCATCATGAGTTGGCCTGACTTTTTGCACTTCACCTACATGGAGGACAATCTATCTTGGCTGGGGTCACTTTCACATTGACACCTGAGACCATATCAGTGGCAATAGGCATACCCACCATTGGAGAGAAGTGGTATAAAAGGGAAAAGGTGGAGAGGCATCATTATGAGCCTTACATCAAAGACAGCTGTTTCAGCCACCTCACGAGAGTTTTTCCGTTCAAATTTCTAAAAGATTAGTATGCCCCGCTCATGAAATTGATCATGAAGTATTTCAGAGTCAAGGGGAGGTTTTCTCTCCTCTATGCCTATCACATCAGGTTGCTCATGCACTTTACCAGGGTGCGGATGATGAACCTCCCATTTTTCATCTGCGGGAACATAGAGAGGATGAGAAATTTCATGCAGCACAAGACCCCTCGACAACAGCTCAACAGTGTGTATCACTTTGCCCTTATCCGGATTTTGGTAGATAATCAGTTGGGATTGCAGGGTATTTCTTGGGAGGACTTCATCTCCCGTGACTTCTTCAACACTCCACAGGTGGTTTCAGAGGCAGAGCATGAGCAAGGGGGCCCATCTCATCAGTATGAGCGACATGAGACTGCCACTATGCCAATATACATCACCTATCCAAAAGGCAGTAGACCCTTATTTGTAGCAGCAAAGCGAGTGTTATCTCCACCCGGGGTGGAAGGGGCCTCGCTTCCGACATTGGCATCACAGGAGCAAGGCAGAGATAAGGAGCCAGTGCATGATGAGGGTCCTTCGGGTGAGCCATCAGGTGAATGAGAGACAGAATTTGTTCTCCTCTAGGATGATGAGACAGATGCAGAACCTACAAATGCTTAGCTTGGAGAGATCATTCAGGAGCAGCAATCAATGATTGAAAACTTATCCCTGGACTTGGAGAGGGCCAATTGGCATGTGAAGTATCTGGAGTAGAGGAACAAGCAACTTGAGGATCGGCTAGCTGAGATAGAGTTGCAAATGATCAAGGAAAATCTAAAACACATCATGGCAGCACAAGGCAGACCTATGGAGCAAAGAGATGAGGACCAGGAGTATGTGTTAGAGAAAGTGAATGTTCACTTAGAGCAGTAGTTGGATAAGGCTAACAGGGAAAAAGACATGCTGAGGTGCATGACTCACCACTACATGGCCCGAAACATGAGCTCCAAAGCAAGAATCAAGAGCCTAAAGGCAAAATTGAGCAAAGCAACAAAGGAGGCAAAGGAGGCAAAGGAGCAAGATCGGCTTCGAATCTTGGCCGAGGCTTCCTTGGCATAGCATAGCACTTCATAGGAAACATCCAGCCCAAATTTCAAAAATTTTGGGGAAATTTTGGTCACTTGGAAAATTTTTGGGTAAAAAACAGGGATTTCCCCCTGTGCGTCACGCCACTGGCGCGACGTTAAAATTCTAGGGCTCCAATTGAGAAATGGCTTGCAGATTTGGATTCAGCATCAAAAATTACGGCTACTAGTGTCCGAGCAAGAGATTTGGGCAAGATCTGGGTCTCCTAAAGGTCAAAAAACACCCAAAAATGGCCTCTCTGCCACTTTTTTGACACACAGAAAGTAGTCTTGGGAGAATGAATATTTGGAGAGGAAAATGAGCACCAAATTTGAAAATTCCAGTGGGTTTAGAAAGTAGACAAGACAGGCTTTCAAACAAGCCCACTTGGACACATTTTGGACACATGAAAGTGCCCCAAAACAGGCCCTAAAGCAGCGTGACGCACAGAGAAAATGGCGTGGCGCACAGAGGAAAAATTGCCAATTTTCTTCCGTTTCGCAAAATTTTGGTTCGCGACTGCTCCAAGTGGGCCCGGTCATCTACACTTCGGTTTTTTGGCACCAAAGGAAGAATTTAAAGAGTTTTTTCTCCAGATTGGCTTCTATCCAAGTGGTGAAGGAAGGCAAACGGTCACATAATGCCAAATGTCATGTTGGCACCGCTGCACCTGTAGCTGATGGTTGGCTCTCCATCTCGATTTTGTAATGATTCGAGTAACTTCCCAACCCCTGGGTGTTCTATCTCTTCCTCACAAATTCTATATATTGTATGCAAGTTATTTGCAAAGGGTTGGTTGGCTTGTAACTTCTGGGAGACTGTGGGAAAGAAACTTTGTTTCTTCCCCGTGTATATTTGATAGAGAATTAATGAAAGGCAGCAGCTCTGTTTCATGAGATTCTTGTGGTTGTGAGTGTAGCAAATGTGTCTCTTATGTTTTCATATCTATTTTTTTATGTTTCATAATTCAATTCATGTTCATTTCCAGTGAAATTTTCTGAGTGAGATTAGGTAGAATCAATTTTATTGCTCTGCCTGTGGGAAAATTTCATGTTCAGTGTTATTCTTTTGTTGAAAAGGATTCATGTCACTATGCCCTTTTCACTTTCCTTAGCAATCTATTTATGCTGTGGTACCTCAAACTAAATTTTTACATTTTCCGCCTACCTTGCCTCACGGAATAATCTGTGCCTTTGTATTAAATTCTCTGTTCTTTGCTGAGCGTTGGTCCCATACCATCCCAGAAGCTCGGTCATTCATAAAAATTGTTTCTTGTATCCATATTCACTTACTAGCCTAAGATCAATATTTCATTGTAAGTCATCTCAGACCATTTTTTGCTTATCTATTCACTGAGCGTGACTCAGAGAGAGCCCTCTCCTGTTCTGGTAGGGCTAGCTACCAGACTGAGCGTGGTTTGTGGTTACCCTGAATTTTGCCTTCCTTTATCCTAGGGAAGATTTAGGTGCTAACATAGTGGTGACTCCACTGGGGACTCTAATTTGAAATCAAATCCCCTTGTTTCATAATAGTTCTAAGCTTCCGGATGATGAGCTTAGGCTTGGAAAGGCTGAGTAAGTTGGTCGTGTCCTGTGATTTTTCTCAATAGCACGCTGGCTTCGAGGCGATATACCAAAGCTAATCCAGACCCGGATCCTCCTCATATTTACGAAAACCCCAATTTGATCCTAAGACTCCTTCGTCAAGAAAGCACCATAACTCCCGTGTTCAAATCCCATTCATGTCCCGACATTTTTTAGTATCTTGAAGAGCTTGAGTTTGACGAACGATTTGAGATATCACTGTTTGAGTCTAAATCCGAAAGGGCTGTTGATTATACCGTCCCCAATTCGCAATTTCTTGTAGACCTTGAAACAGAAAGAGCTAATAGATTAATTGATAATTACTTTGCAACATAGCCCCAAACCCCAACTGCAAGCCCCTTGCAAACTGTGCACACTCCTCCAACACCTCCAAGGCCAAATCCACCTAGAATGATGGCTACCCGTTTTGCTCCCCTTGTTCTACCCCAAGTTCTAGATGACATGCCAACGGATTATCAAAGAAAAATCTTTTTTTTTGATGGCACTCCTAATAGTATTACTGCTCAGCAGCATGTAGACAAAATGGCAGATTTCTATGAACTTCATGAGATCAATGCGGAGAACGTGGCAATGAGGCTCTTTGTACAAACATTTGTAGGTGATGTGAGGAAATGGTTCAGAGGTTTGCCGGCAGCAAGTATCACTACCTTGTCTGAAATACAAAGACAATTTTTGAACTGCTGGGAAGTGAAAAAGAATCCCCTTCAAATTTTGGCCGAGTATGAACAAATCAAACAGAACGCCGGTGAGTCGGTCCAAGATTATTGTGTTAGATTTAATGCAGTCTACAATGAAATTCTAGATCATCTAAAGCCACTTGTGGGACTAGCAATGATGAAGTTTCCAGATCGTTTTGATGCTGACATGGCGTACCAATTGAGAGAGAGAGAACCGGCTACAATGGAAGACATGAAGAAAATTGCGGTCAGCGTTGAGGCAAATATGTTGTCCAAAAGAGATAGAGCGAAAGCAGAGAAGAAAACCACTGTAAAAGAAGAATCTTCTTCAATGGATCAACTTCTCAAAAAGGTAGAGCAGATGCTTGAAAGGGTAAAACTTGACAAGAAAGAGCCACAAGTTAGGAATCCTAGATTTCGTGGCCAACATCAGCCACAATATAGAATAAGACAAAGAGATCAACGAACTCAAGAGCAGACAACACAACAGCCGGTACAAACACCTTTGCAGCAGAATTTTGTGCATGGACCGGAGTTAGATGAGGACGGGAATGTAATAGGCAAAGAAAACCATCTCTTTACTCCAGATGAGCTGCCTACTTACATTATCGAAGAGGAAGAATGTGCAGTGAATTTAGCTGCACACCAAGACACGGATTTTATTCTAGCTAGCGACACCTTGTTGGAAGAAGAATCAGAAGAATATCAAAGCGGGTATAAGAATGTTGTGTCTGCACAACAAAAATGATATTCACTTAGAAACAGAGATGTGTTGGCCAAACAAATTCAGAAAAAGAGGGAGGGTGAAACAACGAAAAATGATTCATCAGCTACACAAAGAAAAGGAAAGGAGGCGGTTGGTCTGGAGAGCAGCAAATCAAAATCAGCAGAACAATCACAACAACCAACCACATCAAAAGAAAACGAAAGGAAAGAGATCCCAGTCAAAGAGGTAGAAAAAACTCCTGCTTTTAGCCTAGAGAATGAGATTTCTAAGTTAAAGGTATCCATCCCCTTGACTGAAATAATGAAGAACAACAGTTATAGAGGACAGATTTTTAAAATGTTGAATTTGGACCAAATGTCCGACATGGTAAATGTAGAAGATGATCAGCCTGGAATGATTTTTGGACCAGCAACGAATGGTGAGTCTCCCGATAGCGATGTGCCACCCTTCTATATCAGTTTACGATTGCATGATTTTGTGCTACACAATGCCATGTTCGATTCCGAAGCTTCTCACAATCTCATGCCCAAGGCTATCATGGATAAGCTTGGTCTAGACATCACCCGGAAATGTCATGAGCTCTATTCATTCGATTCCAGTAGAGTAAGGTGTATAAGGCTCATCAAAGACTTAGTCATGAGTTTGGATCAGCTTCCTATGAAAAATGTTCTGATGGATGTGGTGGTAGCAGATATTCCTCCAAGGTTTGGCATGCTTCTTTCTAGGTCTTGGGTAGCGAAATTGAAAGGGACACTATAGCTGGATTTCTCCTATGCAACAATCCCGGTGTTTGGACAAATGAGGAAGTTATATTGGGAACAAAAATTGAAATATATGATCACAAGCAAGGAGAAACCTATAAATCATCCCATTAATTATGTACATATAGATTTAGAGTCTTTTGTTTTGTTTTCAGATAGTTTAAATGAGATAGATAGTCAGATAGTAGAAGCATATGACATACTGGAAATAACAGAAAATTTCAGAGAAATTTTGAAAAAAGAAAGACAAGAAAAGCAGGAAAATGTTGGGCAATCAGCTGAAAGTACTGGACAGCAAGCAGACAAGGCACAACAAATAGATTTCCAGCACTTACAAGAGGAGAAAGAAGGCTTGTGGACAATGGATTTCAATGGAGCAGTAAGGAATGATGGCGCTGGTATTGGAATTTGGGTACGCAGTCCTTTCTCCGCCCCAAACAAAGTGCCTAGCAGCATGAGAGTTTGCTCTTACAAGCTGGCCTTTGAATGTTCGAATAATGAAGCTAAGTATGAAGCTCTGGTTGCTGGCCTGAAGATTCTTAGAAAGCTGAATGCAAAGAGGATTTCGGTATATGGAGACTCTGAGTCGGTAATAAAACAGGTCATAGGTGAGTATCAAGCAAAACATCATACGATGCGGGCCTATCGTAATGCAGTTTTAGACATCTTGAATTTATTTTCAGAATACACCTTGACAAATGTGCCTCGTATACAAAATAGTATTGCTAATGCTCTTGCCAAGGTATCAAGCAGCTTGAGGATCCCCATGAACTCCAACAATAAATTTGAAATCCATGTCAAGCATCGTCCAACCATTCCAGACAATCAGCGACATTGGCAAGTGTTTCAAGATGATGAGGAGATTAAGGATTTTCTGCTCAACAAAGGCAAGTTCAAAGAAACCTCAACTGATGTAGAGAATGATGAAGGCAAAGGGAATGGTACAAATGAAGTGCAGATCAATCAAATGGACGTATTGCAGCTGAAGAATAACATCATTCCTAAAGGCTTGATACCTCTAGAGGAACTTTTTGATCAGGATGATGTAGCCCGCAAGCCAACATTACAGCCGACAGAGAAGGGTATAGAAGAAGTTAACATCGGTACAGTTGCCAATCCAAAGTTGGTAAAATTGTCCAAATCATTAATGCCAAAAATCAAGGACAAATACATCAGTTTGATGGCTTCATTTGCAGATGTATTTGCTTGGGATTATTCTGATTTAAAGACCTATGATACAAATATTATTCAGCACACAATACCTATCAAGCCCAATCAAAAACCATTTAGACAAAAGATGAGAAGGATAAATCCAAAGTTGCTGCCATCTATCGAAAAGGAGGTAAATAGGTTGTACAAGTAAGGTATCATTGTGCCTATCAGATTTTCAGATTGGATATCTAAATTAGTGCATGTACGCAAGAAGACCGGTGAGATCTGCCTATGCATTGATTTCAAAAATCTAAACAAGGTCTCATTGAAGGACAACTATCCACTGCACAAGATGGACCATATACTTCAGCGAGTAGTGGGGGAATATCGTATGTCACTGCTTGACAGTTATTCTAGATATAACCAAATTTCCGTCCATGAAGATGATAGAGACAAGACAACATTCACCACTCCATGGGGAAACTTTCACTATGCCAAAATGCCCTTCGGTTTAAAGAATGCAGGTGCCACATTTCAGCGGGCAATGGACTTGGCGTTTTCAAATGAGAAGGATGTGCTTTTGGTGGTGTACTTGGATGATTTGATGATATTTTCCAAATTTGATGAAGAGCACATGCATCACCTAAAAATTGTCTTTCAAAAATGCAGGAAATATGGTCTATCGCTGAATCCTAAGAAGAGCTTGTTCGCCATGGAGGAAGGCAAATTACTTGGGCACATCATTTCAAAGGATGGAATTCGTATAGACCCAGCACGTGTGCAAGTAATTCAGCAAATCGATCTGCCTAGGAACAAAAAGGAGATACAATCATTCAATGGTAAGATGAATTTTCTGCGTTGCTTTGTGCCTAATCTTGCAGAACACTTGAGAGAAATGACTAACATGCTTAAGAAGGACAGCTAGGTGAAATGGATAGAGGAGGCTGTAAAATCTTTCAACTTGGTCAAATTGGCCCTTTCTTCAGCTCCTGTTCTAGTCAGCCCGGACTACACTCAGGATTTCATATTGTTTTCATTTGCTTCTGAGCACACTATGGCAGCGGTATTATTACAGAAGAGAGAGGATCATGAAAGACCAATTGCATTCTTCAGCAGGGCTATAAGGGATGCAGCTTTAAAGTACAACATCATTGAGAAGCAAGCCCTAGCATTGGTGAAGGCATTGAAGTATTTCCGGGTATATATCCTACATTCTCACATTCTGGCCTATGTTCTTAATACTGTTGCAAAGGATGTTTTAGTGCAGACCGATCCGGAAGGGAGAAGAGGAAAATGGATTGCAGCCTTGCTGGAATATGATGTGGAAATAAAGCCTACAAAGTTGGTCAAAGGACATAAATCAAGCGAATGGCTGAATCAAACTTGCATGCCTTGGACATAAATCTGAACGCTGCCATGTCCGATGAGAATGAGCAAGGAACATCAATTCAGGTATCCGAAATGTTTGCTTTGTCCCCATGGTATTCTTATATAATATATTTGCTGAAAAATCTATCACCACCGCCCGGCATGACTAGAAACAAAGCGAGAACACTCAAATTGAAGGTTGCCAAGTTTTGTATTTTTAATTCTGCACTGTATTGGAAAGATCCCGGTGGCATTTTGTTAAATTTTCTGGTGGAAGAGGAGGCAAAGATAGTCATGGAGGATTTCCACGGAGGAGAGTGTGGTGGTCATATTTTTTGGAAGTCAACAGCTAACAAAATTTTGAGAGCATGGTACTACTGGCCCACTTTATTTGCTGATGTGCATAAGATGGTCAAGCGCTGTCATAAATGTCAGATTTTCGAAGGAAAACAGAAATTACAGCCTTTGCCACTTAAGCCTATTGAAGTGAGCGCTCCCTTCCAGCAGTGGGGGTTGGATTTCATTGGGGAAATTCATCTTGCCTCTTCCAGACAGCATAGATGGATCCTTATAGCGACATACTATTTCACAAAATGGATTGAGGCAGCCCCTACCAGACAAGCCACGGACACGGTAATCATTTCATTTCTCGAAAATAACATCTTGTCTCGCTTTGGTTGTCCAAACAAATTAATCACTGATAATGCAGCATCTTTAAAATCGAAAAGGATGGTAAAATTTTGTCATAAATATCACATAATTTTGGGTCATTCAACTGCCTATCATCCGCAAGGAAATGGATTGGTGGAATCTTCGAATAAATCTTTGGTCAACATCATCAAGAAGCTGCTGGAAATAAATAAGAAGAGCTGGAACAAGAGGCTGGTCCATGTGCTTTGGGCAGATCGAATCAGTCAGAAAATGTCTATTGGTATCTCACCGTTTGAGCTTGGATATGGAGTTGACACAATATTCTCCACCTCTCTTGCTGCCCCGGTGGTCAGACTTCTTCAGGAGGCCGACAGTGAAGAAGACCCCTTGCAGAGAAGGCTGAATCAAACGATCCACTTGCAGCAAACAAGAGAAGAAGTTTTCAAGAACACATCCAAGTTGCAGGAGAAGATAAAGAAAATCTATGACAGAAAAGCAAAAGCAGATAAATTTCAGTTGGATGATGTGGTGTTGAAGTGGGATGCAAGGAATGAAGAGAAAGGCAAGCACGGAAAGTTCAAAAATCTTTGGAAAGGTCCTTTCAAATTTGCAGCATATAGGGGTCAGAATGCCTTTCTTCTAAAGGAAATGAATGGGGAAGATTGTCCTGGAGGGCCGATCAATGGTCGGCTGCTCGAGCGGTATCACTGCTAATCTATTAATGCTACTTCCACTGTCATTGTAAATACCATTTTTATTTCAGTTTGGCTTCAGTCTATAAAGTTAGTTTTTGAGTTATTTCAATGTCAAGTAGAGCCAATTTCTTGGTTCTTTCAGTTTCATAAATAAGTCAGAGTCCTGTGCTGTTTATCGAAATGATGGCTCCATAGCCCAATGGACAAAATGCACTGTCTAGCTCCTCTAGAGATCTGTTGTTCTTGGTACCTCCAAGGAGCTACCATCCCCCATTGGAGCCAATGTTATAGTCGGTCTAGTCAGCCCTCTGTCAGAGATCAAAACTCTTTGTGCATTTCAATTTTAGGTGTCCCGCTCCATTCACTTAGCTGCATTTCGCTAGGGAAATGCCATGATTTGACGGAGAAAGTCATGCTAGTCATTTTCCCTCATGTCTGGCCCCTGTTGGCTCAGGTCTTTGTCCATAATCACCGAAGCTCATGACAGTCCAGGTCTGATATTTTACAGGACAAAGTCATTTTTATGATTGAGTCTAGGAATTCATCAATTTGGTCTTTGAAAACATGTCCAGAACAAGCCATGCAGGCCAAAGGGAGGCCTTATACAACTATGGTTCAGAGAGCTTCATCATCACCTAGAGAGACATCAACTCTTCTTCAAAACTCTATTTTGAAGAAAAGTCAAACAAGGTCAATTATGAAAATCTTTTCCAAAAAATCACCAGTTGACTTTTCAGATGCAGTTACGATTTACATGGCCCAATGCTCTGTCATACAGCCCTTGCAAAGAGGTGCCGAAAATTTCATCATTTGAGCCAAAATGTGAAAGGGAAAGTGAAAATCAGTGTGTTTTAAAGGTCAATGAAAAAGTGTAACACACAACATTAGAAAATGGGTTTTCAAAGAGGCAAAAATCAAACCCATCTCCTCCAAGGCTATAAATACATGTTTTGACCCAAATCAAAAGCATTGTACTCTTGCAAGACTTGGAGAAAGAATTTCAAAGGTGTGAAGGTGAGATTGGAGAGTTTCAGTGATTGGAGGCAGGTTTTGGGAATGCGTGGCGCATATAACCAGGGGTCCAGCGCACTCACCGGGCGCGGCGCACACGCAGCCAGCCCGCCATTGAAATATTGCATAGGCGCGGTGCATACAAGGTGCGCGGCACACACAGTCCAGCGGCCAAGAAACATTGCCAAACCACTTCAAACTTCGGGGAAGGCTATCAAATTGAGAGATAAGCCTTATGACATTGCTTGCTCATCAAGTTTTGTGAAGGATATGGTGTTTGTGAAGAGGTTTGAATGTCACCCAAAATACATAATGTCAACCATGTGAAAATCACCAAGAAAACAATGGATGGGTTTGCAAATTTGTGTTGATATTGCCAAGGTTTCACTCCATTCACATATTCCCCTCACCTATCATTTTTCCCTATCCTTCCTTGTCATTTTTCCTAAACCCCTGCCCTAAGTCACTACCAAACCCTCTCCCTATTCGCCCACTATTTGGTTAACTCAAAGTCACCACGAAATCAACTCATTGTGCAAGCCAAGCTGCGGAAGAGGGTGCATGGTCAAAGAGTTAAAGAGTCAAAACAATTAGGAAGAAATTCGGGTGTTTTCATAGTACGCAGCGCACACACCAAAGAGCACGACGCACTCATGGTGCATGTCACACACAAGGCCCGCCCACTGTGTAAACATAACACTGGCGCGGCGCATACCCGGCGCGCAACGCACTAGGCAGAGCGCGCGGCGCACAGAAATACAAGGCCCAGAAACTATCCCGTTTGCCTAAAAACTTGTGGATGCTCACCAATTTTGAAGGGTAGGCCACCAACATCCATCCTTGCACCAAAAATTGAAAGGGATAGCATGATTGTAGGGGTAGGAATCAAATGAATTTTTTTTTGTAAAGCAAACAAAAGGGAAACAAAGAATTCATTGATCCTAGGGTTTATGCTACAGTGACAAAGCTGCCAATATATTTCAAACCCTACCCCATCAACCCTATACCCAAACTACTCCCAAATCCATGATAAATCTCTCCCTTTAAACCCCTATTCCTATTTCATCACTCCCCTCCAAATACTCCCCATTTTATTGTCCCCTTGGTGGCAGATTTTCAGAGCAACTACCAGCTTCATTGGAATTCAAGGGCAACATAAAATTTAGGGTACAAACAGCAGTAATGGCATCAGAAGTTTCATCAGAGTATGAGGAGGAGACCCAAAGTGACACAACTTCAGGAGAAAGGGCCCAAAGGAGACATCACCGGAGTGGCAGACATCTTAGAGACGAGCCAAACACCCTCACCGAGTTGCAGGCATGCCCTCTTGCTATGTCTTGCTTCCAGCACTTAGCATGTTTCGAATTTTGTGAGAGGGTGGCAAATGTCAGAGTTCATCATGAGTTGGCTCGACTTTTTGCACTTCACCTACATGGAGGACAACCTATCTTGGCTAGGGTCACTTTCACATTGACACCCGAGACCATATCAGTGGCAACAGGCATACCCAACATTAGAGAGTAGTGGCATAAAAAGAAAAAGGTGGAGAGGCATCACTATGAGCCTTACATCAAAGACAGTTGTTTGAGCCACCTCACGAGAGTTTTTCCATTCAGATTTCTGAAAGATGAGTATACCCCGCTCATGAAATTGATCATGAAGTACTTTAGTTGCGAGGGGAGGTTTTCTCGCCTCTATGCCTATCACATCAGGTTGCTCATGCACTTTACTAGGGTGCGGATGCTGAACCTCCCATTTTTCATCTGCGGGAACATAGAGAGGATGAGAAATTTCATGCATCATAAGACCCCTTGACACTAGCTCAACAGTGTGTATCACTTTTCCCTTATCTGGATTTTGGTAGACCACTAGTTGGGATTGCAGGGTATTGCTTGGGAGGACTTCATCTCCCGTGACTTCTTCAGCGCTCCACAGGTGGTTTTAGAGGTAGAGCATGAGGAAGGGGACCCATATCATCAGTATGATTGTCATGAGACTGCCACTATGCCAGTGAGCCATCAGGTGAACGAGAGACAAAATTTGTTCTCCTCCAGGATGATGCGACAGATGCAGAACCTACAAATGCTGAGCTTGGAGAGATCATTCAGGAGCAGCAATCAGTGATTGAGAAGTTATCCCTGGACTTGGAGAGGGCCAAGTGGAACATGAATTATTTGGAGCAGAGGAACAAGCAACTTAAGGATCGTCTAGCTGAGATAGAGTTGCAAATGATCAAGGAAAACCGGTAACACATCATGGAAGCACAAGGCAGACCTATGGAGCAAAGAGATGAGGACCGGGAGTATGTGTTAGAGAAAGTGAAAGTTCACTTGGAGCAGTGGTTGGATAAGGCTAACAGGGAAAAATACATGCTGAGGCGCATGACTCGCCACTACATGGCCCAAAACATGAGCTCCAAAGCAAGAATCAGGAGCCTAAAGGCAAAATTGAGCAAAGCAACAAAGGAGGCAAAGGAGGCAAAGGAGCAAGATCAGCTTTGAATCTTGGCTAAGGCTTCCTTGGCATAGCATAGCACTTCATAGGGAACATCCAGCCCAAATTTCAAAAAATTCGGGGAAATTTTGGTCACTTGGCAAATTTTTGGGTAAAAAACAGGGATTTCCTCCCTGTGCGCCACGTCACTGGCGCGATGCTAAAATTCTAGGGTTCCAATTGAGAAATGGCTTGTAGATTTGGATTCATCATCAAAAATTACGACTACTAGTGTCCGGGCAAGAGATTTGGGCAAGATCTGGGTCTCTTAAAGGTCAAAAAACACCCAAAAATGGCCTCTCCGCCACTTTTTTGACACATAGAAAGCAGTCTTGGGAGAATGAAGATTTGGAGGGGCAAATGAGCACCAAATTTGAAAATTCTAGTGGGTTTAGAAAGTAGACAGGACAGGATTTCTAGAAAGCCCACTTGGGCACATTTTGGACACCTGCAAGTGCCCCAAAACAGGCCCCAAATTAGCGAGATGCACAGAGGAAAAATTACCAATTTTCTTCATTTTCGCGAAATTTCGGTTCGCGACTTCTCCAAGTGGGACCGGTCATCTACACTTCGGTTTTTTGGAACCAAAGGCGGAATTTAATTATTTTTTTTCTCTAGATTGGATTCTATCCAAGTGGCGAAGGAAGGAAAACGGTCACCCAATGCCAAATGTCATGTTAGCAGCGCTGCGCCTGTAGCTGATGGTTGGATCTCCATCTCCATTTTGTAATGATTCGAGTAACTTCCCAACCCCTGGGCGTTCTATCTCTTCCTCACACATTCTATATATTGTATGCAAGTTATTTGCAAAGGGTTGGTTGGCTTGTAACTTCTGGGAGACTGTGGGAAAGAAACTTTGTTTCTTCACTGTGTATTTTTGACAGAGAATTAATGAAAGGCAACGGCTCTGTTTCATGAGATTCTTGTGGTTGTGAGTGTAGAAAATGTGTCTCTTATGTTTTCATATGTATTTCGTTAGGTTTCATAATTCAATTCGTGTTCATTTCCAGTGAAATTTTCTGAGTGAGATTAGGTAGAATTCAATTTTATTGCTCTGCCTGTGGGAAAATTTCATGTTCAATGTTATTCTTCTGTTGAAAAGGATTCATGTCACTATGCCCTTTTCACTTTCCTCAGCAATCTATTCATGCTGCGGTACCTCAAACTAAATTGTTACATTTTTCGCCTACCTTGCCTCAGGGAATAATCTACGCCTTTGTATTAAATTCTCTATTCTTTGCTGAGCGTTGGTCCCATACCATCCCAGAAGCTCGGTCATTCATAAAAATTGTTTCTTGTATCCATATTCACTTACTAGCCTAAGATCAATATTTCATTGTAAGTCATCTCAGACCGTCTTTTGCTTATCTATTCATTGAGCGTGACTCAGAGAGAGCCCTCTCCTGGTCTGGTAGGGATAGCTACCAGACTGAGCGTGGTTTGTGGTTACCCTGAATTTTGCCTTCCTTCAGCCTAGGGAAAATTTAGGTGCTAACAACTATCATACAAAGAAAGTTCCCTCACGTAGGAGTGGATCCAAGAGATGTTCCACTATAAGAACTCTGAGTCAAAAGGACTCCTATCAGTATGACATAAACTCGTGCATGATGATAGTGAGCATCCCGCCAACATGGCATAAAAGGGTTCTCAATGCAAACATACATGGCGACACATGAGTATCCCATCATCTTACAACAAAGGGATCTCAAACAAGACATGAAAAATCATGACAACAAGTACATCCCACAAAGGATTCTGCATCACATTAAGTAGGAATCATGAAACAAGTAAGAAAACAAGATCCCACATCAAGCATGAAATAGGGATCTGTGTAGCACAATGCATCGCAAAAAGAAGTACATGAACATACTACATATACCTCACATCCTGAGGCCATCTGAAGAAAAGGATGTCAAAGTGCTGAAGCTGGCCGTACCATCAATCTCGCAACGTTGAATCTCATGGAATGATTGCTTGCACATTGAATGCTGACACCTACACTCCACTTTGAAAAGTGGCTGAAAAATGAAATGAGTAAATGGAAAATTTGAATGCACCATTAGCTTTGTGGCGTTGAATAGTGCAAAATCGAGGGTCAAATTTCTGAATTCCGAGAATGTGAAAATCTGGGGCTTAAGGAATCTTTTAGATTCCCTCTAGATTCCTCAAAGATTCCCCCCTCTAGGTCCTCTGTAAATCATTTTCTCAGATCAGGAAACTGACTATGCCATCGGGTTCGTGTCACTAAGAGGTGTAATATTGACATAAAATTTGTCCAATTTGGACACTGCAAAAATTTCACCCTCTTGGGAATTTCACCCAATCAGGTTCCATCTGCCTTTTCTCTAGGCTCATGGTTCCACCTGCAAATAAATTAATTAAAAATTTTACCTTAGTTTCCATGCATGCTCCTAGTTCCTCCATGCATGGGCGCACTAGGCAAACACTGAGTTTATATGTCAAATTTCGGGTGGATTTTACAAAAAAGTCATTTAGGCATTGCAGTAATAATCCCAAATTATATTGAGGAGGTCAGGTGGTCAAACCCCGACCCCTCCTTATTTACACACCCTTCAGTTTTTAAAAACCATATTAATGTGCTTTTTTGGGGGCTAGCTCTGCATTGAGCGACCGACCCCTTAATCCTCCGCAACATCGAATGGGCGTTGTTAGTATTTGGTGGCGCATTAATGTTTCATTTGTTGGGTTGTTGGTACTGTTAGCTCTACTACAATTCTTAACAGTTGAACGTCAAAAGCAGGTTTGGTGGCTGGTTTATGCCGAGAAAGCAGTGTGAAGCAGTCTCTTCACCTACCTCTCATTTGGTTTTATTACACTCTCTTAACCTCTCGCTGCTTATATTTTCCTCTAAATCCTTCCTAAACCTATATTCCTTGTCACTCCCACTTATTCTCTTATATTCCATTGCCCCTATTTTCCTTCGTTTTGCTCTGAAATTTCTTCATAAACCCCTGAAATCCATCGGAGCCCCGTTTTAGTTTAGCCCCAGGCGCTTATGGTGTTGAACCCATATAACCCAATCATATGACCCGCGCCCTTATAACCTTCTGTCGTGACCGCAACCATTGATTTGCCGCGTCCAGATTTAACGGTCTGCATTGTTTCTTCTCGCATGTTAGCTCCTTTCGCATCATCTAACTGTCCATCGGAGATCCAACGATAGTCGCAAGTCCTCATCCCGCAAGCCGCGCACGCGTTAACTCGCGGGGGCGGCAAGTTCAGGCTGCCACGCGACGTTTTATTGTTGGATCATGGTAGTTTATATGGAAACTGCTGACGGTCGATAGGCGGTGTGGGGAAACTGCCCACCCGCGAAACCGTTGATTCCCCATTCGTTAATAGTCGTGCATCTTCCTTGTGCGATGGTCGTCCGATCATCCTCGCCCATGATCCAACGGTCCTCACTCTTCTGATCATTCTGTCTCCCGATAATGCCTGTAATTCAATCTCCATCGCCCGTTTGTTTAATCCAACGGCCCATGTTCATTCACCTTTCCGCGCTATCTCCCGATAGCCTCTCTGATCAAACCTCTGTCGTTGACCTATATGATCCGACAGCCCACATTTGATTTCTATCTTCCCGATAACCATTGTGAAATGCTTCCCACTAGCGCTCTTCACAGTTCAACCATCAACTACCTGTACTTCGCGCGTTAAAACTCCAACAACTGCAATTAATCAATAGCATGGCCGAGAAGGAAAAAGTACTGCCTCAAGTAGTTAAAAAGCATTGAATGTGTGTGGGTTTCATGCATTTTTCACTCTACCTGTTCAGGAAGGACCGCAGAGCACCAGAACGATCAAATTCATCCATTAAAGCAGTCAAACTATAGCAAAGGCCCATATCTAATTGTAAATGCGATTGGCGGTCCATTAAGACATCTCCACACATAGCCTAGCAGAGCAATTTTGTAAACAGATTCTATTTATACCCAGAAAAACAATGTAATCAGTTGATGAGTGTTATTTTGCTGTAAGGTTCAACTTCTGAAGATTATAACTACTGTGATACCTGCAGCGTTTGGTCTTCATTTTCAGCTAATGCAAGCTTCTTTTATTGTTAATTTCTCACTGTTCACTTCTTCTTCTTGTTCTAGGTTGTTCATGTCTTGAATTTATTCATGTGCTGTTAATGTTAGCATTAGAGGGGCTGTCATCCCACCTCTATGTTAGGATTTAGCATGTATCATTGAATTTGTATGCAGGTTTCTATTCTTTTAGTGCCAGAGAGCTGTCATCCTGTATGTGTATTAGAAAACAGATTTACAGACATTTTAACTGGTTGCAGTCGACCATCACAAGATCCTGTGCATTTGCTGGTGTGGTCAGTCTTCTCCATTATCACCTTATCCTCAAACTATGAGTAATTGGTGGTCTAAAGCCTTGTAGTCTGGGGGTGTTCACCCATGTCTGGGGTCAAGCACAATAGAAGTGGTTATTTGGCTTGAATATGCAACATTTATTTCATTCATCCACCATTTTCCAACATTTTTGTTGAGTTTGTGATGTTCCTAAGCATCTCTAATATACAACCTAGGAGAGTTTCTTGGGGTGATAACATTAATTGGCGCCGTTGCCAGGGAGAGGAGAATCAAAGCTCGGCTTCCCTGAGAGAATGATATAACTTCAAGCTTTGATGACAGACAAGGTTTGAACACAGTTTCTGGTTGTAATCATCTGTCTGGCGACTCCACTGGTGGAAGACCATCCTTTGGCGACTCCACATTGCAGATCTGGTGTAGTTGGTGAAGCATGTTCGAAGAAATCCTTAGAAACCATCAGCTAAACCATTGCTTGATCCTGAGAAGTTTGTTCAACAGAAGAAAATATTGCAGTAAGGAGCATCAGAATCAGGTAAGCCTTAAAGAATTTTTATGTATCTCTGTCAGTGTAGAAATACCTTCAGAGATTCATTTAGCTCCTTAGTCAATCATTGCCCTTTCAGACCTCAGTTCACAAAAAGAAGCACCATGTTGTCCATCATATTCTTCTGTCTCCATTATCCTTTTTATTGATTCATTTCATTTAGTCTACCAGTATCTTTCCATTTACCTCAGTCATGGCAGGCCAGCAAGCTCTCACAAAGATAGAACGAATAGTTGCTGCTAGGTATGGGCCATTAGTGTTGCCTACCCCTTTAAATGCCATGCCTATAGGAGATTATCAAGAGTTTATGCCAAAGTTTACTAGTGCAGAAGATATATTAGCTAAAGAGAATTTAGAGGCATTTTATTGTTATGCTGATAACCTATATATCAATGAAGAGGATGTCTAGATGAGGGTTTTTGTCCAAAGCCTAGACGGGGAAGCTAGAAAATGGCTTAGAAATTTACCCGCTAGGTCCATTGCAGACATTGAGGCCCTAGATGATATATTTTTAAAGCACTGGGGAAATAATAAAGATCTTCTCTTTTATCATGATGAATTTTGGAACTTGCAGAGAGAATATGGCGAGCTGCTGTTTGAATTTAACATCGGATTCAATCATATGTACAACAGAATTCAATCATATGTACAACAGAATGCCAGCTGAAGTAAGGCATACCCCTGTTTCTGCCAGGCTTACTTATGCTAATGCCTTCAATTCTCAGTTCTTCCTATTGTTAAGAGAAATAGGATGCACTTCTCTAGGTGATATCCAAGAAGAAACTTTTGAAGTTGAATCGAACATTCTGGCTGCAGAGAGACTTGGAGGAGATGCTGAAACCAGAAGACAGGGAGGTGAATCCTCATCATCCTCAGAGCCTAATATCGATGAATTAGCTAGGATGATTGAGTTTTTAGCCTCTGAAGTTTCCAAACTAAAATCTGAGCAGGATTTTGAAGAAGCAGGAGCTCATTGTTCCTTTTCTCTTCCAACTCCAAATCCACATAGAGGAGTAGATGAGCATTTGCAGATTCTGCAAAGAAATAAGATTACAAATGAAGACAAAGGGGTGAGGTCCCTTTTATAGAATATAGTCATGGAAGAAGTGCAGCATGAGGAGGAGGTCCATGGTTTGGAAGGTGTTCCTTTCCTAACAAGGGTTGCTTATGAGAAAGCAATATCCAAAGGCACTGCTCAACAATTTGTTGTAGCTGCAGAACAACAAGTTGATCAGCAACAACAATCAGTAGAAGGCACCTTCATCCTCCAAGAATTTGTGCTCAATGCTAGCTCACCTTCACATCGCTATGCAGATCTGCAAGTTGAACAACCTGCTATTATCCCTAGCACAGTGATCAATAAGGGAGAAGAAAGCCCCCCATCATCTTTTGCTTCTCTGTCTGCTCAATTGACAATCCCTCAAAGTTGCCCCTTAAACACTGAGGCAGAGCATAATTCAATGCTCAAGGCTGAAACTGATCATCTCAGTCTTGATATTTTGATACCTGCTCAGATGGCCCCCACATAGAATAAAAAGGTAGCTTATCAGATAATCGAGGAAGAGGGTGTACAATTATGGAAATCCTCTGAGGATTGTTCAAAGCAAGATGGAGAAGCAAAAAATGTCTCTGTGTCCCCTGCACAAGAATACAATGGTACATCTTTCATATTAGTTGTGCAGACTACAAAAGACACAAACAAGTACACAACAACATTGTTTATGCAGCAGGTGTACAAAGGCTCCCGTGAAAAACATCCAAGGAGGAAAATACACAAAAGGGAAATGAAATTTGATCCCTATCTACCTATCAAGCTCAAATGTCCTAAACTGTTTGAGATAGAGGATCAAATAATCATGTCTTGCTGATATATGATGAACCGAATGACAAGCAACAATTTTGATGGCCCAACAAATGGGAAATTTTTGAAGTTTTAAGTTTTCAGGCCTAAATGATTGTAAGCTTTTCCCTTTACAAGTTTTAGTCTGGACCTAGTTTGAGTCCATGCCCAATGGATACTAGGAAAATGTTTTTAAGCTGATTTTGTATGAAGGCATTGGTCTACAGGTTCTTAAGACCTCACAGAGAGGATCTCATCCCCAGAAGGAGCCAATCTTAGCTTTGCTACAATTCTGAACAGTTGAAGGTCAAAAGCAAGTTTGGTGTCTAGTTTATGCCGAGAAAGCAGTGTGCAACAATCTTTTCACCTTCCTCTCATTCGTTTTTCTTACACTCTCTTAACCTCTCGCTGCTTCTATTTTCCTCTAAATCCTTCCTAAACCTATATTCCCTGTCACTCTCGCTTATTCTCTTGTATTCCATTGCCCCTGTTTTCCTTCATTTTGCTCTTAAATTTCTTCATAAACCCCCGAAATCCATCGGAGCCACATTTTAGTTTAGCCCCGAGTGCTTATGGTGTTGAACCCATATACCCCAATCATATGACCCACGCCCTTATAACCTTCTGTCGTGACTACAGTTGTTGATCTGCTGCGTCCAAATCTAATGGTATGCATTGTTTCTTCCCGCGTGTTAAAAATTGCATGCCTTCCACATCATATAACCGTCCGTTGAAGATCTGACGGTAGTCACAAGCCCTCATCCCGCAAGCCACGCACGCGTTAACTTGCGGGGCAGTGGTTTCGGGCTGCCATGCGGCGTTTTATTGTTGGATCGCGGTAGTTTATACGGAAACCATTGACGGTCGATAGGCAGTGCAGGGAAACCCCCAGCCCGCGAAACCGCCGATTCCTTGTGCGATGGCCGTCTGATCATCCCCACCCATGATCCGATGGTCCTCGCTCTTCCAATCATTCTATCTCCTGATAACGCCTGCAATTCAATCTCCACCGCCTGTTTTTTTAATCCAACAACCCATGTTCGTTCGCCTGTCTACGCTATCTCCCGATAGCCTCTCTCATCAAATCTTCACCATTGACCTATATGATCCGACGACCCACATTTGATTTCCATCTTCCCGATAACCATTGTGAAATGCTTCCCGCCAGCACTCTTCATAGTTCAGCCAACAGCTACCTGTACTCCACGCGTTAAAGCTCCAAAAACTACAATTAATCAATAACATGGTTAAGAAGGAAAAAGGACTGCCTCGAGCAGTTAAAAAGCATTGAATGGGTATGGGTTTCATACATTTTTACTCTACCTGTTCAGGAAGGACTGCAAAGCACCAGAACAATCAAATTCATCCATTAAAGTAGTCAAACTGTAGCAAAGTCCCATATCTAATTGTAAATGCAGTTGGCGATCCATTAAGACATCTCCATGCATAGCCTGGCAGAGCAAATTTGTAAACAGATTTTATTTATCCCCAGAAAAACGATGTAATCAGTTGATGAGTGTTATTTTGCTGTAAGGTTCAACTTCTGGAGATTGTAACTGTTGTGATACTTGCAGCGTCTGGTCTTCATTTTCAACTAATGCAAGCTTCTTTTGTAGTTAATTGCTCACTGTCCACTTCTTCTTCTTGTTCCAGGCTGTGCCTGTCTTGCATTTATTCATGTGCTGTTAATGTTAGCATTAGAGGGGTTGTCATCCCACCTCTGTGTTAGGATTTAGCATGTATAATTGAATTTGTATGCAGGTTTCTGTTCTTTTAGTGCCAGAGATCTGTCATCTTGTATGTGTATTATAAAATAGATTTACATACCTTTTAACTGGTTGCAGCCGACCATCACAGGATCCTGTGCATCTGTTGGTGTGGTCAGTCTTCTCCATTATCACGTTATCCTCAAACTGAGAGTAATTGGTGGTCTAAAGCCTTGTAGTCTGGGGGTGTTCACCCATGTCTGGGGTCAAGCATAGTAGAAGTGGTTATCTGGATTCAATATGCAGCATTTCTTTCATTCATCCACCATTTTCCAACATTTTTGTTGAGTTTGTAATGTTCCCGAGCATCTCTGATAGACAACCTAGGGGAGTTTATTAGGGTGATAACAAGTACATCATATGAGGTCGACGAATGGGGGCTGGTCCATGTGGGCTCAGCGGGTTCGATCCCCACCGGCCTCGCACGTTATCATGGCATATGGTTACTTATGGTGGGGCATGGGCCAGGTCCACCAGAGGTGGCCTACCCACAACCCTTTAATATTTATGTTGTAATATATGCAGGAGATGGATGAAGGGCTCGGCGGGGTAATGATCGTCTAGCCATATTTAAATTTAATTATGGTTGTGGTTAGGCCGGCGGAGGTTATGGCCTGTCGACCTTTTAATAAATCATTTTTTTAATGTAGTTTGGGGTGACGGAGTTGGTGGCCCGCCACCTCATTTATAATATTTTTTGATTTTATTAACAATAGGCAATTTTTTAATTTTGTCTAACATAAGGGTTATTAGACAAATTAAAGAGGAAACAATTTCATCTGCTTTCAGGAGATAGGTTTCATGCCCTGGGGTTGGTCAAATTATATGACACTTAAACTTGGCTCACACTCCAACTTTCACTGGCTTGTTCTCCCTCATACAAGCTCGGATTGACGAACCGTTCACACTGTTGCTTTGGTCCTGGTTCGAAAGCATTCTGATCACTTCGATTTTCAAGCTTTCATAAGCCCTCTTTGTCTTGTGTGTGTCTCTAGAGCCACTTGGATCAATTGTTTTCAAGGAAACTCACACTTTTGTTTGTAAGTGCCAAGCTTGTCAAAAATGCATCGGTCATTATCAAAGGTCAGCTGCCCTACTGCTCCCAGTAGCTGTTGAAGAACCATTCCAATAGTGTCATCTTGATTTTATTGGAAAGATCATTTGACACTTGTCAAAGTAGCACCGATATATCCTCATAGCTACAGATTATTTCACCTGGTGGTCGGAATTAGTCCACTCAAACAAGTAAATGACTAAGAACTCATTCATTTTATACAACAAAACATCATCACTAGGTTTGGGGTTCCTATGTCACTTGTATTTGATAATGCAACTTACTTCTCATCATTAAAATTTTATGAATTTGCATTGGAAAATGGGATTATTCTCAAGCATGAAACTAATTAATCTCCCCAGGGAAATGGTCTGGTTGAATCCACAAATAAAAATATTATTCGCATCATTAAGAAGACCATTTTCTCTAAAAAGAAGAGATGGCATACTGCTTTGACTAATTTCCTTTGGGATTACTGTGTTACCCATAAGCCTTCTCTAAGAACCTCACCATACTTTCTGGTGTATGGTAAAGATATTATCTTACCTCCGAACATGTACCTCCCAACCTTGCAAGTCTCTTAAGAGTCACAAGCTAAACCTTTGCTACTGGTTCAAAATAGGATAAACACTTCAATAAAACTATAGGAAGAGTGGCTCAAAGTGAAAGACGGATTTATCATGCATCAAAACTATATAAATCATTGGTTTGATAGAAAATCCACACGGGTGAAGAGCTTTGATGTAGGTGAGCTAGTTCTAAGATGGGATAAACCCCATGAAGACAAAGGTAAACATACAAAGTTTCAACCATTGTGGATTGGATCATTCATAATTAAAGAGAGAGAAACTCGAGAACAACACTTTCAAACTCAAATATTTGGATGGGAGGCTTGACCCCATACCCATTAATGGCTGAGATCTAAAGCATTATTTTTAGTAGCAGCTACAGGCTACAGTTCATATACATATTGTTTTGTATCTTTTCTTTCTTTATCTATTTTTTGTTGTTGCTCTAAGTGTCATGTCTTTATGTTCTATTATAGTTTCAAGAAGAAAACATCTGGGGTAAGGAAACATTTTATTTAGGATGAAAATTCAAGTATTGTATTTATGGTTGAATAATTTTTATGTTCTTACATTGAGAGAGTGTGTGTGTGTTTTGTAGGTGAGAAGGGCAGACAAGGGGAGATACAGATCTAGATGGGGGGGAGAGGGAAGAAGAGAGAGGAAAAGACAGGGAGGGAGGAAGAGATATATATATGGAGAGAGAAATTTTAGAGAGAGAGAGGGGGAAGAGAGAGAGAGAGGGGGGGAAAGGGAGGGAGGGAGAGAGAGATAAATAGATATATAGAGAGAGTGTGTATGTTTAGGGGTTGAGATAGAGAGATAGAGAAGGAGAGACAATGGGAGAGAGAGATATAGATGGAGGAGGTAGAGATGTGCTTACACTGAAATCAATGCACGCTATTAATCTAATTACTTTGAAATTAATGTACATCATACATCTTTTTGCATCAAATCAAAAATCAAAATCTACACTAAAATCAATGCTTCTAGTGCAAACAATCAAATAAGATTAGAAATCAACATCTATATTGAAATCAATGCATCTATTGCAAGAAATCAAATAGGATTAGAAATCAATATCTACACTGAAACCAATGCATCTAATGCAAGCAATCAAATATAATTAGAAATCAACATCTACGTTGAAATTAATGCATCTAGTGCAAACAATAAAATAGGATTAGAAATCCACATCTATACTAAAACCAATGCATCTAGTGCAAGAAATCAAATAGGATTAGAAATCAATATCTACATTGAAATCAATGCATCTAATGCAAGCAGTCAAATATGAGTAGAAATCAACATCTACGTTGAAATCAATGCATCTGATGTAAGTTATAAATATGATTAGAAATCAGCATCTAGATTGAAATCAATGCATCTAGTGCAAGTGATTAAATAGGATTAGAAATCAATATCTACACTGAAACCAATGCATCCTGTGCAAGCAATCAAATAAGAGTAGAAATCAATATCTACACTGAAACCAATACATCTAATGCAAGCAATCAAATATTAGTAGAAAACGACTTCTACACTGAAATCAATGCAACTAGTGCAAGTGATTAAATAGGATTAGAAATCAATATCTACACTGAAACCAATGCATCATGTGCAAGCAATCAAATAGGATTAGAAATCAATATATACACTGAAACCAATGCATCTTGTGCAAGAAATCAAATAGGAGTAGAAATCAACATCGACATTGAAATCAATGCATCTAGTGTAAGGTATTAAATATGATTAGAAATCAACATCTACATTGAAATCAATGCATATAGTACATGTGATCAAATAGGATTAGAAATCAACAACTACATTGAAATCAATGCATCTATTTTAGTGAAAATCTAAAATATTCATGACTTTCTAGATCTAACTTCTATGTCTGTATTTGTCTTTGTGAGACTCTTTTTTCTTACCTATCTCTCGACCTTCCATTCTGTGTCTATCTACCTCCCCCTCTCCTTCTCTCTCTTCCCCTCCCTCTCCCCCCCATCTCACTCTATCTGCCTCTCCCTAACTTTCTCTATATTTCTCTTCTTTCCTCTCTCCATCTCTCCTTATTTGTCTCTCTCCCCATATCTATCTATCTATCCATCTATCTCTCCCTCTTCCTTTCCCTCTCTATCTCTTCCCTTCCTTCTCTCTCTCTCTCTCTCCCTCCTTCCCCCCTCCATCTATATCTCTATCTCCCATATATCCCTCTTCCTCCCTCCCCCGCTCCATCTATATCTCTATCTCCCATTGCCTCTCCTTCTCACCCCAAAAACATACACACTCTCTCTCTCCATCTCTCTCTCTCTCTCCCCCTCCCCCTTTCCACTCCCTCTCCAAATTTCTCTCTCTATGTCTTTCTTCCCCTTCCAACTCCATCTCTTTCTCCCCCTATCTCTCTCCTCTCTCTCAAGTCCTCTCTCTTTTTCTTTCCTCTCTCTCCCCTTCTCTCCCACCTCCCTTTGTCTATCCCCCCATCATACACACACTCTCTCTCCACCCTCCTACTCTGTCACAATCTCCCTCCCTCTCTCCTTCTCTCTCTCCCCCTCTCTCCCCCCTCCATATCTATGTCTCCCTGTCTCTCTCTTACCCTTCTTTCCCTATATTTATCCTCTCATTTTCTCTCTCTTCTCTCATCTCCTCTCCCCCTCATTCCATCTTCAGCTCTCCCTTGTCACTCCCTATCTTTCCCCCTCCAAATCCATCTCTCTCCCTCCCTCTCTCCCCCTCCTCTCTCGCTTGCTTTCTCTCTCTCACTGTGTCTCTCACCTCTATCACTCTCTCCCACTCTATTCCCCCTTCCATCTCACTCTCTTTCTTAAATATGACCCATTGTATTGTATTTAAGAAAGTATCTACATTAATAAAAAACATAATTGGTTGTAAAATATTAAACCTATATTTCACATCAATCATGTTAAAGAAGATACAATAATAAAAAATTAAAAGAATCATGCAGTATCTTTCCTCTATCATTGTTAATCACTTTTGTTTCTCACTTCGCTTGCATCCTTGGTTAAGATGCATCTACCCTAGATCATTATAATATTATTTATATTATATAAATTTCACATATGTATATACAAAAGTATCCCCATTTTTTAATTTATTAAAACCTACATTTAATCTCTATGAAAATATTGTTATTAGTCTGAGGATTTAGGGTTTAGATATACCTCAAAAGTAATTATAACCTTTTTGCTCTTAGATTTAATTAAAAAATGTTATAAAATTATATTAAAATAAAATATTTGTAAAATATTTTTATTTTTAAATAAGTTATTGTTTTTGGGCATGTGGTATTGATAAGACATGTTATTTACCTATGGCATTGTAACAATTAAAAACCTAGATCCATAACATAATAATGAAAAGTCTTGCTAGCCCATGGTATTGATAAACCATGGTAGTAGCCCATGGTATTATGGTTTTCTTCCCTCATCTCCCTCTCTATATTTCTCTTGTGGGTATTGGCCCAAGGTATTGTAAAAAAACCTACTTAGAAGTTAATAATATCCATGGTAAATATTCATGATTAAAACTCTTGTCATATTGTAAATATTGAGTTTTTATCTGCTTATTAATTAAATTTATAGATGGAACACATATATATTAATTGTGAGAAATATATTGATTGCATAAAATATAATATTACAATATTATATGTTACCCAATATTTATAACCACCCCCACCTAATAAATAGTGGCCACGAGTGTGGAGAAATACTAATTAAAATGTAATATTATTAAATTTTACCTAATATTTTAGGTCACACCCCACCCTAAATATTACATTCTACTCAATATTTCCCCTCACTCCTACTAATTGTATTGAGCACCTTCCATTATATTGAGTTTACCTTCATATAACGGAAAACCTGAAATTTATGTGATTATTATTATTACAATATTACAGAAAGCCATGAAATTGACTTATTACATGACACAATAGAGATACATCACTTATTAGAGGCTGGTTATTATTAAGTAAACGATAGAGATACATGTGTTGTGTGCATCATACGCCACTAAATTTACCTCGTTATTATTAGAGGATATGTTTCTTTGTTATTCAATGAATAAGCTAATCAAATCGATCTATTTTTAAATTGTATATATATCATTTTCAAAATTGAGTTTGTTAATATTAGGAGACACATTTTTTTATTTTAATTAATTTTATTTTTTTAATTACTTTTTTATTTTAAAGTAACGTTACACATATCTTATATATTAGACATATACAGTAATGTTACATATATCTTTGGCATATACAATATATATTAGCTGACACATAAATAGCAATGTTATACAAATCTTCCCCATATACAATATATATTAGCTGACACATATATTTTTTTTAATATTTTTATTTTTATTCTTTTAATGTAACTTGACAACATCTCCCTCATATTTTTTTAATATATTTTTTTAATGTAACGTTACGTGACAACATCACGGTCATAATTTTTTAATCTTTTTAATATAATGTTACGTTCTTGACAACATATCCCTCATAATTGTTTAATATTTTTTAATGTAATGTTATGTGACAACATCTCCCTCATAATTTTTTAATTTTTTTTTAGTGTAACGTTAGGTTACGTGACAACATCTCCCTCATATTTTTTTAATATTTTTTTTAATGTAACATTGTGTTACCTGACAACATCTCTCTCATATTTTTTAAATATTTTTAATGTAAAATTACATTACGTGACAACATCTCCCTCATATACTGGGCTATAGAGCACCTCTTGGCACAATAATACATGTGTGTGAAAGCAAATGGCCCAAGACTTTGTAATGCAATAAAAGAGGAATGTGACAACTTCAATGCTTGGATATCTATTTATTCTCCTTATTTGTTTGGAAAAAAAGGCATAGGTTTGAGCTAAGGCCAGATGGAAAATACAATTTGTCAAATAGGAGAACCTATTAGACCCATTATTATTCTAGTGTTTGAACCACTCCACTTGGTATAAGTATACTTGTATGTTAACGCTTGTTCAATCTAGTAGAGAAGGGATAAGGGGAAAATTTAAAGTGAGAAAACCTAAATCAAAGGTCTTAAAATACTTCTTTAAACGTGAAAATCCTTTGCTCTCAATAACTTGGGATCCCTCTTCTACCTGTCAAGAAAAAACAATAAGTGCCAATGCATAGTTCTATTAAATGAATAAATAAAGGGTGAAAGAAGAGAAAGGCTTCCTACACAGAGAGGTGAAGTAAGCAACTTTGTCAGGGTACTGTCCAGGCTCACTGGCAGCGAAGAAATGTTTGTGCCTTGAAGTGACTTTGTCGGGGTATTGTCTAGACCTGCTGGTAGCGGGATAACACCAAAAATGTAAACTCATACTTTGAATATCATAAACTTGTAGTGTACATTACACTTTTTTGATAAAAATGGTTGTGATACGGTGTATCTTTATGTGTGTTTAATCAAGTAGATAAAAGTAAGATGTTATGTGTAAAGACAAGTCAAAAGGGGGAACTTGGGGCATTCAATACTTCCTGAAGGTCTAACCCTTAGCTAAAAGCTATTCCCAGATAGAGAAGATGAATTCCACATAGTGTGTCGCCAAGTGTAGTCGTTGCTAAAACACCCTCCAAAATTTCACTACATTTGAATTTTAGAGCCTACCTCATTGAAGTATCGAGTGTCGCCTTGGTCTTCAAGGGTCATTTTGTGTTGATTCATATGTTTAGAGTGTTCTTGAGTGTTATTAAGTTTCGTTACATTGATCTAAATATCCTTATATGCATTTCATGGTCACAACACCTTTCTCATTATAAAACGACACTTTTGGGCCGTAGTCGCACACACTTCACCATTTGTACTTCGGGAATATGCATAAAGTGGTGTTTTTATGTATATTTTTTTTGTTTATGTTTGTCTAAGTTTTATCAATGAGTTAGTATGTGTCACAGTTGGTTTTATGTTCAAAACTCATCTTCTTCCCTCCTTGATCAATCATTCACACTTAGACATTTTTTTGTTGAAAAGTGATCCCATTAAGGCTAAGAGCGCATGAGTGCACTCTGAAGCATTGATGGGAGACCCTTCGTTGTTTAGAATTTCACCTTGCACCCTCCCTAAGAGTTGGGCACACTCTGAAATCATGAATCCCCTTCGTTGTTCTGAACTGCACCCTCCAAGAATGACTAATTATTCATAGAGCACACTCCTTCGACTCGACGAAGTTTGCCCTCCCTATGCACACTAGTGCATCTTGAAGACCCGAATCTCAGCCCTTCAGCCTTACCATATGCACCATGTGCCCTCTTGAACTGATACCTTGAAGGCATGAAACCCTTGCCTTAAGTCTTCAGGAATGTGCCCTACGCCCTCTTTGAGCCCTCTTGAGTGCATGAGCACACCTTGAAGGCACGAAGCTTTAGCCTTCAATATTCAAAAGTGCACAGTGTGCCCTCGTTCTCTCCCTTGAGCGCATAGGGAACTTGCGAAGCTCGATGCTTTTCCTTTTGTCCTTTGGACTTGCGACATGCGTCCTACCTTGAATTCCTTGCTTTTTAGGGCTCATGAGTGCATCTCAAAGCCTCGAAGCTCCTCCTTCTCAACCCTTAAGACTCTCGAAGTGCGGCCTTTTGCCCTATATCTCCCTTGACTATTTTAGGTGCATCGAAAGGGCATGAAGAGTAAAATTTGCATAAAACAGGGTAGAGTAGGAGATTTTCAAACTGATGGTTGCTCATCATTATTTATTGCAAAAACAAGTATTCCATGAACCTCTTGGAAAGCACACACAAAGAAGATCAAGCAAAGAGGATAAACAAAGGAAGCATGAAAAAATCCAAGAATGCACCTAAAACTTGATGATAAAAATACCATGAAGAATCCAATATTGAATACCCTTCAGAGGGTGGAAGCACCGTGAGCATATGATTATAAATAATAGACATAGTGGCATCCATGTCACCACTAATGCAATTCCATGTCATCAATCACTGTTACTCCCAGTAATCCCAGATACTGACATGTCAAGTTTCATCATAGCTAATATGGAAGACAAAATATATTATTGTAATTATTGTAAAATAAAAACAAGTAGAAGTCCAAGAGTCATATCTAAACTCAAGAGTCACGAAAGCCTAAAGGACATGTAATACCAAAAGTCATATGTAATTCCAAAATTCATTTGGAACTTCGACAATTGTAGAAGTCTAAAGGTCACTAGAAGTTAGAAAGTCAAGAGTTGTGATGATATGAAAGGTCATTCCTCAAGTTATAAATAGATCCTCATTTCTCATGTTATTTACTTTTAGCCTTAACTTCTCCCATAAGTCATAAGAGAGATAAGTTAGTTTTGGAGAGAAAGTAGTGGCTCTAGTGCTCTAGTATTGGAGAAAGTGATGTTCGTTGTATTCATGCATCTTGGGAATTTTAATTAATATTTGAAGGCATAATGGACAACATATTTTCACACATGGATTATGGATGCTTGTAAGATTATTCTGTGAATGTTCATGGTTCATGTTTTCTTTCACTAGTACTAAGGTATAGTATGTCCCTATAATACTAGTGATTCCCCCACTACTATTGTCGTTGTAGCCCTTATTTTTATTACTATGCCCCTGTTGTCCCCATATTGTTATTGTTGTGCCCTTATATTATTATTGTTATGTCACCTTTGATTACATTGTGACCCCTTAACTCCTATATATAGAAAGGAGGTTTAGTCATTTGTATCTTCCAAGAATTGTTCATTTGTGTAATTTAAAGAAGGTTTCCCCCTTGAAGAGGCTTATTTTGAAGTCGTTTATCTATATTTTCTATCTTTTTGTGAGCTGGTTCATAACATTTGGTATCAAAGCTTTGGATTCTAGGGTTTCGCTGCTCCAAACAGGTAATCATGACATTTTCGCTATCACTTTTTTTATGTGAAGTTTCAGAAGCTAAACAAAAAACCCATTTGAGACAAAAGCGTGATTATTATCAGGTCCGAATTTCAAATCTTGTCTTGCTATATTTTCAAAGATATGATCTAAGGAAGTTAGGGTTCGTGCAGGCTCCCAAATTACATCCCAAATAGGCGACCTTAGGAAAATCATCGTATTTTTCTATCTGAGTATCATATTGAAATTTTGTAAGAATTTACAAAAAGAGGATGGATTGTATTTTTTTGTGCATTGTTTTTAGGTTCGAAGGTCGAAATAGTGACACGTGCAACTTCGTACAAGTTCGCTCTACTGAAAAATTGTATAATCAGGTCATCGTGGGAGATTGGGTATAACTCTTTCTTGGAGAATCAAATTTCCATAAGACTGGTGGAATTGGAAAGAGGAAGCAGAGGGCTACCACAATTCACAATTTCAGACCTTGGAGATCTAAAATTTCATAGATAAATCAGATTCAATATCGAGCTGCTACAAAGTGAAAACAAGTGTGTAGTTTTTTAAAATTTTTGCATAAGTTTGGTTTGAAAAATTAGTTTGAAGGAATTAAAAGGGAATATTGAAGCATAATTATCATTAATTGATGCTCGAAGAAAGAAAATGGAAACACCTAGTAAGCAAACTGAAAGCTCTAGCATGACTCATGAAGAAGAGGAAGAAATGCAACATGATATATCAAAATTACGAGACAAGTGCAACAAAATTCACTCTCACAAAAAGTAACAAAAGCTAAGATGGATGGTTTAAACAAAGGCATGGAAGCTAAGATGTATGGTTTAAAGAAAGGCATGGAAGCTAAGGTGGAAGCCAAAATGGAAGATTTGAGGACAGATTTGACAAATTTGCTAAAAGAAATGTTTACTAATGGTGAAAGGGTAGAAAAGGAAACTCATGATGAGAACAAAATAAATGTTAATCATAATTTCATTGACTCTAACGTTGGATTGAAGACCCGCCATGTTCCAAATATTGATATGAGGAAGTTTGATGGCAAGGATCCTGTAACATGTATACTACAGATGGAGCAATATTTCGATCTCCATAATGTGCAAACACACACAAAAGGTATGCATTGCAACTTTATATTTGGAAACATATCAGTTTGTATGGTATCGATGTCTTTGCTCTCGTAAGAAAATTGTCACTTGGGAAATCTTTACAGAAGAAATGATATCACATTATGAGGATACAAAAAGCAACACCGTTTTTAGCCAATTGATAAATATCAAACAAAAGGGTTCAATGATGGAGCACATTGACAACATCGAAAAATTGAATATAAGGGTAAAATATATTCTAGAGGAGAATAGGATTGATGTGTTCATAGGGACTTTAAAGGATAAAATCCAACATGAGGTTCGCCTTTGGGAACCTGATTCATTGGAGAAGGCATTCATGTTGGCAATGTTGGCATTATGATACAGATGTTGTCCTTGATGGAAACTCACATAGATGACAGTTCACGGTGCAACAAGTTAACATCAAAGGTTTATAGATCAAACTCCAAAGATTGAAGAAGGAGAGTAGTTTAAGAAGTATATGCTAGTTCACTTTGTCAAAATGATGTATACACGTGGGTCCACAGAACAAAAATAGCATATATGTATGCACGCACTATCACAAGAGGAAAAGCACGTACAAGATGGAAAAACAAGGAATTCAAGAGCAAAGAATACCAAGGGTCAATACCATGGTATTAACCCATAATATTGAGTGGAGTAATGACTTGATCCCGCCCAAGAATACCACAAGTCCTAAGTGGTTTTGGTTCGAGGTATTGAGAAAGGCCTACAACTATATAAGGAGGAGAAGATCATTAGGTCAATGTGTGCAAGTGTTATAGACATATTTGGGAACTGCAATGCCAAACTCATATGTCCACAAACCAAGGGCTCTTCAACCCCTAAAAGTGTTATTTCATACCCTAAAGGATCATGGTCAATTGATCACATTATTTCAGAGGAGCTCCACCTGAAAAACCACTCAGAACTGACCAAAATTTTACCATACTGACTGCTCCATGGTCAAGGTGCGATGCATACTGACTATTACACTAGCCAGGTGTGATGCATATTGAAAAGGCCTTTTGTAGGGTGCGATGAGTGAGAATGGACAAATGGCAAAGACAATTTGCTAAGTGGAAACTCATGGAATCTTCTAGAAACTTCTCCAATGACACTTGCCTCTCTGAATTCACCCAGGGATGAGTAAGAGATCAATGAAATCTCCAAGTGGAGCCAAGAAATATCAGTGGAATGACACTAATCAAAAACCCAAAGCTGACTCACACCCTTGCAAGACATCTATAAATGGATCTCTCATCTGAAGGCTGGAATTTTGTATTTTGTAAGGAAGTGTTGTTGGTTTATCTATGAGAAGAGACATTGTATTGTTGGGTGATCTTGCTTTTCATGAGGTGAAGAGGGCTTTGATGCTAGGAGGATGATGATGGATCAAACAACTAGGTTGTAATCCTCTCTTCTACTATTAATAAAGTTCTTTGAGTTTTCCTCCATATAATCGTGTATTTGTGAATATTGTTATTTGTGAATGCAATTGTATGGTCAATGTATTTATAATTCTGCATTGTTTATGATATTATAGATCGATATGCTTTGATGGTGTTTTGTTACTTTGACTCTATAGGTATTCTCTGAAGCAAGAAAAGTAGGAGAGGAGTGGCAAGCTCTATCAAGGGAGAGAGAAATCAAACAAGGAGCCAAGCGAAAGATCTAGGTTGGTCCCCTTTGCTTCTCTCTTATCTATCATACATAAAGGAAATCACAAATTGCTTTGATTGTTTATTTCTAAGATAGCTACTTGTCTTAGTGGCACTAGCAGATCGAAAAGACACTAGTTTTCCTAGAAACAAAATGGTGACTCCACTGGGGAGCGACTAGTTTGTTTGTTTGTTATTTTTGTTTGCTTTATAAACTACAGACGAAGCCTAAAGTTAGCCAGATAGCCTTCGAACTGCATTTGCTATGCAATTGCGAAGTAGATGAATTCTGATTCAATCAATCTCCAAGTTGGTTTATGAACTGAACATCTAACTTACAAGCATTCTAAGCACCCTTGTGGTAGCTCAATAACCTCATAAGATCATACCCCTATACTTTGTTATTTACTGTTCATAATAGCTCAGCCTTAATCCTTGAACTCAGCTGCAAATTTGACCAAAAACCCAACTCAGTTTTTCTCCCTAGCCCATCGCACTTTCTTTGAGTGGAAACCAGTATGCATTGCACCTCTTGTGCGTAGCAGGTGAGATGCATCCCTGTTTCTCTGAAGGATAGTTGCGATGATTGAGTGACCTCATTTCTCTCTTTGAAATTTGGTTTTTTTGTCCTTGTTTTTAGCTCCGTTTGATTGTGTTGCTGCTTATGATCAGTGTCCCATTGTTCAAGCCTCTTTCCTTTACATGTGCAGCCTCCCTTGATTAAGATTTGTAAATGTTTTTATGTATTTGTCAATCATTTATAGTCCTCCTTTGTCGAAAGTAGCTTAATTGAATTGTCGTTTTGATGCAAAAAAGTGTCATAACTGTCATTTTGAGTCAAAAAGAAGTGTCGTAAAGTCTTCCTCCTCTAGATAGTCGATTTTACTTTTGTCATTATATTTGATTTGAATTGTTAATCTTTGGATTGTTGATAGTAGTTTTCTATTCGAAATCAAAAAGTGTCGTTTTAGTCTTCCTTTCGTTTTTGAAAAGAAATTGTCGAAATTCGCTTTGAAGAAAATAGTTCAGATCTATACTTAGTTTTCCTTTTTGGCATTCTCACATTAAGGAAACAAAAAACAAATACATGCACGTGCATTTGCATTTAGACTGTGTGCGAAAATGATTGAGGAAAAGTGCATTTAGTGTGTGCTCTTTGCTCTCTATTGAAAGAATCATAATCTTCTTTCCTTAGTAGCTAGGACTTTCATTGCTAAAAGAAAATAAACGACTATTTATCATTTTAGATTGCATATTTAAGAATTTTACATCTGCATCACACGGTGAACCTTGAAAGACAAACTTCTAAGCAAGATCAACTGTAAAATAAATCTCAGTGAACATAAAATCGCTTTGGAACCTAATGCAACACATCCAGAAGTCTAGGCTAGAAATGTGTTCCAGCATCGTAAAACCTGGTAACTATCGTTTTCATCGAAGGTTGGGTGATTCCTCCTCTTTGATATGACAAGTGCTAGTACAGACTTGTGCTCCCCATACCGTCGAGTGTATATTGGGAGACCACAATAGGCTGATATCCTTTATCCATAAGAATTCGTGTCTACCACCCTATCGATTGCAATGCACTGAACACAACATTCGGGAATATTGACTATCATACATAAGTCCTTGGTAATTTCTCTTTAATTTACCACCAAGGTGTATTTTGCAATCTTGTGATTGGTTTGGTAATCCATCTGTCTAGATTTCCAGAGTATTCACTTTCATTCCTTTTCGACTCCTTAAAAGAAAAGGTCCATTTGAGCACTTGTCACTTTAGGCTCATTAAAAATTCAAAGGCGACTAGAGTCATCTTTAGCTTTTTCTTGACTCTTAAAAATTGAAAAAGAAAAGTTGTGTCAAAGTGTCATTAAAATTTATTTAATACAGAACATATTTTTCCCTTAATTTTGAGTTGATCAAGAAATATGGAATCGTGGAAGAAATTCAAACAAAACCCCATCGTTCGCGGAGACTAGTAAGTAAACTATCTTTGACTCCAGAGACAAAACCATTTCGGGCAAAACAGTCTCATTTAACTATGTCCAATTCACCTAATCTATTTGAAACTTGTGTTTCAACATCATAAGAGACTACAGTTACTCTGATCATTTCTGGTACATCTTCCTTTACAGAAGAAGCTTCCCGGTTACAAGAGGACATTGGAACTGATCCTAGTGTAATGGTAGAAACTTCTATAACTGAGACAACTCCATCTAGAGTTGAACTAGAGACTGAAGTTCACTTACTTGAACATCTGGAAGTTGAGTTCCAAAATTCAAAAGGTGTTAACCCTCCAGTATCTGTTACTGTAGAAGCTGTACCTTCTTCCGCTCCAGAAATATTTTACGGACCTGATGGTCTACCTCTTCCACCTAGACTGATTTCCATAGAAGAGATAGTAGAGGATCTTCCATCGAGTACTCCATTGCATTTTGGAATTGGGATCCACGTACATCCTTCTAATCCTGAAGTTAGTTTTCTTAATAATCTTTCATTGCAAGTTCCTATCAAATCGCTAGGAAATATTTTGGATAGACTAAATATGTCTGAACAACCATCAACATCTAGGACTGTGTTAACTAACGCAGCTACGACAGAGCTTCCTGATGCCATTCCTACAATGTTTGCTGGTATACCATTTGTCCCAGCTAGTTATCAACCACCAGCTAGAGTCCACTCAGGAACTATTTCGATAACATGGTCTGTTCCTATTTCTTCCTCCGAAATCTCATCTGTTATTTCTTATGTTGAAACTCATCAAATTGATCATGTATATCAGTATCAATTTGGGCAGTTTAGTCTTCAAAGACCGATCTATCCTTTAAGCACTGGATTGCCACCATATGGGGGGCAGTATGCCTTTTCATTGTTCCCTCCTGGGGAGCAACCATATGAGAGTTTACAACAAAATTCAGGTCAAACGGGAATTACATCCAGCGGTTGGGTACCAATATTGCCTCAACAACCAAGGGTTGTATATTCAATGCAACCGGTCCAACCTATGTCGAATATTCCCACTACACCTACTATTATGACCGTATTGCAAGTATAAGCACTACCTGTTGTGTGTCAACCTCAAGTCTCTCAGGTTTCAATACAACAGCCTCTTGTCTCTGCGGCCCAATCACAACCTCAGGTTAGTGCCTCCTTACCTGGAATGACTCAGGCTCAAATAGGTACCATCACTCCGCATCTTGGTCAATCATCTAGTATTGGGCAATAGCAAATGGTCCAACAACCATGGCTGGTACAATATCAACAACCGCAATTCTAGCAAGATTACCAAGGACCTGAGAAACAAGTCTTTGTAGGTAACGAGCAACCGCATTTTCAAAATGGTTATCAACAACCATACTATAATGGTTATGCCCATCAACCTTATCAAAGTTACCAGCATCAGATACATTATGCTGGTATGCAAAGACCTACTGCTCAGGCAATTTCATCTTATCCTGGGTATGCTTCGCCTAACCTGAATCAACAGTTTCCTTTTGTGGCAACTCTAGAATTACCAAATTTGAGCCAGTTGACGAATGATCCAATTGCTTACGCCCCTTGGTGGCTAGTGATTCCTCATAAACTTTTCTCTGATATTCCTAAATTCAATGGAAATCCAGGTGAATATCCATCGAATCATGTAATGACTTTTATTTTGTGGTGCTCATCTAACACCCTAAATGATGATTCGATTAGGCTTCGCCTTTTTCAGTGAACGCTAACTGGTCTGGTAGCAAAATGGTATATTGAATTGCCTAGAGCCTCGTTTGATAACTTCAGCACCCTTGCCACAACGTTTCTAACCCACTTTCAGTTTCCCATAAGGTACGAAACAGGAATAGAACTCCTTACCAACTTTAAATAGACAACAACCACTCACATATCTAATCATATTCATCAGTGGCGATGTAGTCGTCGAATGGTAAAGACATATGTTCCTGATCAGCTTTTAGCTGAGTGGTTTATTAAGTCATTATTGCCTTCTATTACTGAAGATGTGGTGAAGGGAGGAGTTGTCACTCAAGAGCAAGTCATTGCTTGTGCACAATATTTAGACTTGATCTATACTCAATCTAGCACGCTCTACGACAAAATTCCTGATGCTCCTAGACCATAATTTTTCGTTCCTCCCCCTCCTAAATCAAACAAGGACTCTCATGTCGGTGATGGTGTGATCGTTACCACAAGCACGAAAACCGCAAAGGATCTATCTAAAAAAGCCCTTGCAGTTTCTAGTCAAAAAGAAAATGAAGAACCTCTTGCCTCAGAGATTAATGCTGTGTCATCTGACAAGGGCAAAAATCCAAAGCACCCAGGGGGAAAGAAGAAAGGGAAAAATAATAAGAAGAAACAAGAAAATTCAACTCCTAAGAAATATTATAGAAACCCTACTGGGCGAAAGAAACCTAATCAACCGTGTTTCCTATGTGATGAGGACCATTATACAAGAGATTTTCCATGTCGAGCTGAGGTCACAAAGTTTTTAAAGACTTAAAATACCTCAGCGGTATTGATTGATCTATTTCCAAACCCAAAAACTAATATGGTTTCTATTGATCATGCTTCCCCATCCCAATTTCTTATGCTATCCATCTCGAAACAACAAAATGATACTTTGATATCAACAGGGAATAAAGATTATGGGAATCCACAATCGTCGAAAAACAAGGCCACAGATCAACCTAGTAGTTCGACAACAACTTCGCTAGAAGTTGTTCCACCCATCATTCCTGAATTAACTATAAAACCGCCAAAGGGAGTAGTACATAAATCAACATTTAATCCTCGTGCCTGAGCAGCAAAAAACTATAGTATAGTGGAGGATCTGGCCCAATCGCCATCCGCTATGTCGACACTTGAAGTATTGCAGAATTGTCCCTCCCAAGAGCAGGCTTTGTTATCAGCAATAGGTGGGATTGATCTGGCGGATTCCAATCTGGTGGCCTTTAATCATAAAGGATACGAACCTCAGTTATGGGCCCAACTCACTTTCCTTATACAGGTAAAAGCCCTCAACAAAACTGTTCATCGAAAAATCATTGATGAGGGGGCATCTACCTGTATTATGTCAATGAGTTACTAGAAAACTTTAGTCTCGCCACCCTTGTCACGATCATCAATGACATTAAAAGCATTCAATGGAAGAACATACACACCATACGGGATATTAAGTAACTTGCAAGTTGAACTGGGGGGAAAGACAGTAGAAATTGAAGTCGAGGTCAATGATGGAAACCTTGACTACAATATCTTTCTAGGAAGGCCTTGGATTTATGCTATGGCTGCCATTGTGTCAACATATTTTAGAAAGATTGAATTTCCCTTCCAAGGTAAAATTACAATCGTTGACCAACTAACCTTTTTCCCCAACAGTTCACAAGCTACTGGAAGCATTCCATTGATCCATGGAAGTTCTCAATCGCTTCAAAATGTCAGAGTAGGTCTCCTAGAAGACCCTTCCTTAATGGGTACTTTTTCCCTCCTGCCTCCAAGTAATCTGGCAGAAGTGGCCACAATGGAAACCTGTCTCCCTCCCCTTCTTCCTCTTCGCTTGGTGAAGATAGCAATGCTAGTAACCAAGTGGCTGAGAAAGTGAGAACAATATTGTTTAAATTATTTTGTTACTTCAGAGTCTAACGAACTTGGGACAATCCACCCGTTCCTCTACAACAGGAGGAAAATTCCCTAGTTCAAGGGGTTCATTCAACCGTTTATCCGGTAACCCCTCCAAGCAATCTAGTCGTTTCCTTCGATTGGAATCAACTAGCAAGACCCTACCTTCCATCTAATGTACCATTCCAAATCATAGTACAAGTTTACAAAATGATTGTGTCTGGAACTATAATAGATGAAGGGGCTTCAGTGAGTATCCTTTCCTCAAATGCTTGGAAAGCGCTTAGTTCGCCATCGCTTATGCCTAGTATGCAAAATTTATTAGGTTTTAACAAAGGAACCAGTCGACTGTTAGGGATCCTTCCTAAGTTGCCGATAACCTTGAGAAGGAAAAATGTTCACTTGAATGTGATGATGGTCCAGGGGCCATTAAATCATAATCTACTCCTTGGATGCGAATATGTTTATAGCATGGGGATACATCATGAAGGCAAAGTTGTCCAGCTTATAGACCGGCTTTCATTTCCCATTTCAAACATAGCTCCAAGTCAAACATCATCCCTAAATGGTATCTTTGAGTCAAGTGTGACTCTTCAAACTTCATTCCATCCACCTAATTAACACGAGTAGTCCAGTGAATGTAACGAAGCTTAGGGGGCATGCACCCTTGTGTATTTTGCAGACAAACCAAGCTGTAGAGATAAGTTTCCCTGTAAGTTATGTGATAGGTCTGGGTGACCTTTCACCTTTGTCTATTTGGCGAACAAATTGAAAAGTGTTTTGTCTAAATATTGATAGAAAATTATCTTGCTTAACCACAGTAAGTTTCCATATGGTTACTGAAGACATTTTTTATGCTGGGGGCATGCAAACCTTTTTATGCAAGAAAAAACGACCAATTTCATTTTTTAGCTTTTTAGCTTTATAGTTTGGTCGTTCCTAGCTTACATAAAAAGGAAAATGAGCATACTTTACGCAAGGTTCGAGTTCACTAAAAAATGAACCCACACCCCTGAGCAATGTTTCCGCAAGGTTCAAGCTCATTAATAAATAAACTTGCCTATGAGCATAGTTTCTCTCAGTTCAATATCATTAAAAAATTAATCCACCCTTGGTAAATAACCTTTGTGATTGCCTTGCTATCAACGTTTTGAACCTTGGTTGTTTTCGTACCATCACCTCCATTCTTTTGGCCAATCATACGCTTCCACTTGATTGTTTACCCTTTTGAGGAATCGCTGCGACGAGTGGTCATGTTAGCCACCCTCTTCACACTGCCATGTTTTGAGAAGTTCCAAGCTTACTCGGAACCAATTTCTACCCAAAAACACCACTCGTTCCTAAAAAACGAGTCTCTTTTAAACTCCTTTTAGACTCGTTAAATATAAAAATATTATTGAGCTATTGGCCTTTCTAGCTCATTAAAGTAAAGGGAAGTTCCATCCCTCCTATACATTTTAATCTTTTTGGACCTAAGGGATTATTAAACAAAAAGATCGAGTGCTTGTTTTTTTCGGCTCGCTAAAGCGATCAAAAAGTCATCCCTTTCGTATTATTTTATACTTTTTTGGACTTAAGGGATTATGTTACGAAAAAGGACTACTAGAGTTTCCTTTTCGTCCCTTTTCAAACTCTCTAAACATGAGAAGGACCGAATTATCTTTGTCGTTAAACTCGTTAAAATAATAGCGAAAAACTTGTCCATCGAGACAAGAATGAGTTTCACTGTCGCTAGCCTCACTAAAATATAGCGACAGGTTTGCTCGAAGGGAAAATTATAGAACAAGCATATGTTATCCTCCTCAAGCTTGACAAAAATAAAGAGGTATTGGTCAGCAATGACTGGGGAAAAAGGGGGAGAAAACTTGAAGAATTTTATTGGTAGCAAGTCGCTCTTGAACATGACACTTTCGCTCCATCACCATGATTGAGCCGGGTTGGGTTATTCCATTCACTGGCCATATCACCATTGGTCCTCCGTACCATCCATCTTTTGGGGTTAATGCTACCAATCCATCTCAGTGTCACCGACATGTTCAAGAGAAGTCATTCAGAGAATTTACAATCCAACAAACACCTCATCCGCTCTAATACCTTCACCCTTCATTTTTCATGACCGTCATTCCTGAACCTTATATCATCAAATCGTTTTCACCTCCAGAAAAATCGTTTGCTCCGTTTCGTGTCGTAGATGTGGGATACATCAAGGCCCTTCTACGACAGGTCAATTCTTGTCGACATCAGCTCATTATCCAGGAAGTTGATTTAGAAACAACCCTTTCAGTACTTTGAAGCTTGCATGCCTCAATGGTAAGTTTCTCACTTTCGGTGATAGATTTACATCACTGGCCTTCGACCGAAATATTTTGCATGGTGTTCGACATCGGCTCATACATTCACACCACGTGAATTGTACTAGAGTACCTTGAGGGTCATTATCATTATCAATGACCCTGCTCGCGCCTGTTAACAATTTACATTATTTTTTGGTAATCATGCAATGTCTTTCCATGTTTTACTTTAGAACATCTTTTCACATGGATCGACTTGTACATCGAGTGAAGATTGAATGAGTTTGAAGGCCCCGGATCTAGTTTCATCCATCTGGGATGTGATATATTCAGGAAAATAAAGACATCAATTGTACACAGAAGTTGCACAGATAGTCATCTAAGCTAGGAAAGATGACTCTTCATGTGAAGAATCACCAGTCTGCAACACCAAACGATTGTCTGTGCTATGTACATGAAAATGAATTTATAAAGCTGAGCATGGGAATGCTCGCCTCAACTAGATCATGAAAATAATATGATGATGATGTATTGTATTGTATCTTATACAGGTCACCTTCCAGTTCGAATAGCTCGGATCCTCATGATAAAGCATTTCACTTGACATCAAAAGATTTACAACGCCATGCTTTAGGGGGCAACTATTATAGAAATATTTGGGCACTGCAACCCCAAACTCATATGTCCATAAACCAAGGGCTCTTTAACCCCTAAAAGTGTTGTTTCATACCCTAAAGGATCATGGTCAACTGATTACATCATTTCCCAAAAGTTCCACCTAAAAAACCACTCAGAACTGGACAAAACTATACCATACTGACTGCTCCATGGTTAAGGTGTGATGCATACTGACTACTACACTAGCTAGGTGCGATTCATACTGAAAAGGCCTTCTGTAGGGTGTGATGAGTGAGAATGGAAAAATGGTAGAGACAATTTGCTAAGTGGAAACTCATGGAATCTTCTAGAAACTTCTCTCATGACACTTGCCTCTCTGAATTCGCCAAGGGATGAGTAAGAGTTCAATGAAATCTCCAAGTGGAACCAAGAATTATCAGTGGAATGACACTAAAACCCAGAGCTGACTCACACCCTTGCAAGACATCTATAAATGGATCCCTCATCTGAGAAATCTGAAGGCTAGAATTTTGTATTTTGTAAGGAAGTGTTGTTTGTTTGTTTGTGAGAACAGACATTGTATTGTTGGGTGATCTTGCTTTTCATGAGGTGAAGAGGGCTTTGATGCTAGGAGGATGATGCTAGATTAGAAAACTGGGTTGTAATCCTCTCTTCTACTATTAATAAAGTTCTTTGAGTTTTCCTATATATAATCTTGTATTTGTGAATCTTGTTATTTGTGAATGCAATTGTATGGTCAATGTATTTCTAATTATTCACTGTTTATGATATTATAGATCTAGATGCTTTGGATGGTGTTTTGTTACTTTGACTCTACAAGTATTCTTTAAAGTGGGACAAGTAGGAGAGGTGTGGCAAACTCTATCAAGGGAGAGAGAAATCAAGCAAGGAGCCAATTGAAAGATCCAGGTTGGTCCCCTTTGCTTCTCTCTTATCTATCATACATAAAGGAAATCACAAATTTCTTTGATTGTTTGTTTCTAAGATAGCTACCCGCCTTAGTGGTACTATCGGATTGAAAAGACACTAGTTTTCCCGGAAACAGCAAGTGAATGGGTTTATGAGGAATACTTCTATCTGAAGTATATGTTATGTTGTAGGGGATATGATTATGAGATAATATGAAATATTTTGTGCACCTTGGATAAATGTTAGATCAAGATCATAAGAACTGAAATGACTTATCATTGCATGATCTAATGTTGATTGGGCTAGATATGAATACTAATGCATGTTTCATTATGTAAATGTTATGATCTGAGTATGAATGAAGTCTGGAATAGCTGTGCAATTTTAAGTTAGTATTTGCAGATCTATATGCTGGTTTGCTTTGTTAAAAGCGCATATACATGCTAGTTCGGCACATCGAAGTAGCGTATACATTATGAAATATGATGTTTGAAGTTGCAGTTGGTTCTAGTTGTTGTTACAGAGTTTTGGTGACTGTGTTATGGTGATAGTGTTCTGAATGTTCAGATTGATTGATTGTGATTTGCTTCAGTGATGATGGGTTTTCAGTGATTGATTTTGAGCTTCAATGTTGCTGAAGGTTTCGGTATGAAAATAGGATGAAACATGGCCTTTAGATTGTGGCGTTGTGTTCCAGGAGTATCCAGTCTGAAAATTTATTAAACGTCATCCCTCGAGGAAGAGAGAAGGTTGTAGACTTCTGTAGGTTGATGCCTACGTACTGGTAAACATATCGACGAGTACAAGAGCCAGGGGGTTGGAGCTCCCTTCCAATAGCAGCTGGAAAATGAGTGAAGGTTGGAGCCTTCTGTAGGCCGATGCTTACGTACTAGTAAATAGATCGGCTAGTACAAGAGCTAGGGGGTTGTAGCTCCCTTTCAGTAGCAGGTGGAAAAAAAGTGAAGGTTGGAGCCTTCTGTAGTTTGGCGCCTACGTACTAGTAAATATATCAGCTAGTACAAGAGCTAGGGGGTTGTAGCTCCCTTCCAGTAGAAGATAGAGAATGAGAGAAGGTTGTATCCTTCTGCAGGTGGGTGTCGACGTACTGGTATGAGTCTGCACTAGTACAAGATTGTAAACAAGTTTTTCTTATATTAAAAGAAGACAGCAGTAGGTGGTTTTTGTCCCGCATTAGGTTTCCACCTTAAATATTGGTGTTCATGTGTGTTGCTTATGTGTGATGGCTTATTCTATTATTACTGCACATGGTTACTATTTATATGGTTAATAAAGTACTGATGCACCGATGAAATATTAACATATGATGAATTATCTGAATCATAAGTTCACTGGATATACACTAGTTGCCTTAAAGACAGTTGTGTGTACACACGAGTTACCTTCATTGAAGTAGCGTATATAAATTTGAGTATGAAAAGAAAAATTTATTGATTTGATAAACAATGATTCACCCCCTCCCCGCCCTCCTCTCAGTATTATTCCCAACAATTGGTATCAGAGCAGGTCCTTTCGTAGAAGCTTGATTGCTTGAAGGAGATCCGTAGAAACAATGGGAAATAAGCTAAAGAAGAAAGCACCTAAGAAGAAGAAGACATCTCAAAGGAACAGTGAAAACAGGAGAGACAACTGGCCATCAGGTGGAAGCAAGTATTTAGATTCAAAATCACCTCAAATTGAAGATGAACAAGCAAAAGAAGTATCATGTACAAATTTTTGGTCCTCTGGTGATACTTTTTTTCTGTTCATGCAATGTTGGAGATATTGAAAGTGATAGTGAAAGAAACACAGAGGAAGAAGTTAAAAGACTCACAGATAAAATTAGAGATCAACAAGATCTATTTAACAAAAGGGAGAGTGCCTTCAGAGAAGAAGTTACCAGATTAAAATCTCAATTTGAGGAAGGAAACAAAGTAAGGAAGCAATAGAAGGAAAAGGAATATCAATGTCAAAAGCTACAGGATGAAGTGACATCATTAAGAAATGAAGTAAATGAAAAGAGTACAACAATCAAGAGACTTAAAGATAGATCCAGTTACTATGAAAGTCTTGAAGCTAAGATCCTCTCTCTAAAATAAGATCTTAAAAATTCAAATAAGAAGAATGAAGAACTACCTCAAGCAGATGAAGAACAAGAAAATGAGATTCTCAAATTAAGGCAACAAGTGGAAGAAGGAAGAAAGGCTAAAGAAACCATGAAGAAGAAATATCTAGAAAAGGAAGAGCAATATCAGGTTGAGGTAAATATCTTAAAAGGTAAATTAGAAGAAAAGGATAAACTGTTATGATTTCAAGGTAGTACTAAGATTCTGGATAATATTCTTAGTATTCAAAAGTCTCCTACCATCAAAACTGGTATTGGTTTTCATGAAACTGTTGAAGGTCAATATCGCACACAAGATGAGAGAAGGAAATCTAATGAAAATTCTGAAATGATGAACAAGGAAATAAGAGGTCAACCCCATCAACAACCAAGGAAAGAAAGTATTCAAAGAAAATCATTTACTCCCAACCATGGAAGTGATAGTCAGTTATTTCCGCTAATGAATAATGTTGGATGTTTTATATGTCATAATTTTAGACATGTTGCAGCCATATGCAGAAGTAGAATGATTCAAGCTAATAACCATCGAATAGAAATATCATCAGCTTCCAGGTACTTTAAGGGATATTGATTTTTGCAATATGTTTGGTCACAATGCCATTGATTGCTATAGAGGGAATATGAAACATTTAAGATGTTATGCTTGTAACAAGTTTGGGCATATAGCAAAAGAATGCAGGAGAAAATTTCAGCCAACATACCAAAAAGAGAAGACATCATCTCACTCCAAGGTATGGAAGAAGAAGAAAGTATAGTCAGAAAGTGGCATAGCACAGTATACAGACATAACAAACTTAGGGGGAGCTAAAAATTAGAAACTTCATTGTTCTAAATCTCATACGCAATTATGATGAATACAAGTTGTGTATATACGCAATTTTGAAGCTACACAGTCACATATATGTTGGTTTGAGGAAAAAGCAGTTGGATAGACTCAGAAAAAGGGGATTGATATGATTCAATCAATTATCAAATATCTGTTATGTTCTTAGTGAGTATGATTACAGTCTGCTGATGATGTGTGGAAGTGGTTTTGGCCCTCATAAGATGTTAATAATTTGATGAAAAACTGGTTGATGATGATGCCTTGATGATTCTTACTAACAAATGCAATGACCAGTTCTGATAGTGAACAGATGGAACAGGTTCAGGGGGAGCATATGCTTCTAATAATGCATTTTTGGCATTATAATAGAAGATGTTGGTACATGATGATACTTATACTACTTGATTCACATAGATGCTTTGATTCAGATGACTCTTCTGATGATGGACATACACAGGTTGTTAATCTTGATGTTGTTGACATATGCTTATGGTATAGATCATATATGGTGTATGATAGTTGCTGATGAATATCATGGTCTTGTTTAGATCATTGGTCCTTGTTATAAATGTCATGTATATAATTTGATGTAAAGGTCATGTAAAGACCTAACCACTATGCATGGGAAGGATGATGTAATAATTGCTATTTCAGTCATGTATAAACATTTTGTATATCCCCACTTGGTTGGGTGATTGATGTATGTATGGGTCAATGGTCTTAGGGATGCCATACTCACTTAGTTGAGTTATAGAGTCATGTTATTATTTTGAAAAATATCTTTGCAGACCTTGCATGTACTCAGGGGGAGCATGAACAACATAATGAATATCAAAGAGGGAGAATATCTTGGTCCTCCATTTTCCCTTGATGTCAAAGGGGGATATTATCTTGGTGTTGTGGTTTCCATCAAGTCCAATGGGGTAGATTGTTGGTATTATGATATAGAATTTTTCCTTGATGGCAACTCACATAGATGATATTTCATAGTGCAACAGGTTAACAACAAAGGATTACATATCGGACTCCAAAGATTGAAGAAAGAGAGTAGTTTAAGAAGTATATGGTGGTTCACTTTGTCAAAGCAACGTATACATGCGGGTCCACAGAAAAAAAGAGTGTATACATATACATGCTCTCTGACAAGAGTAAAAGCGTGTACAAGTTGGAGAAAAAGGGAAATTCAAGAGCAAAGAATACCATGGGTCAGTACCATGGTATTAGCCCACAATATTGAGTGGAGTAATGACTATTTGATCCCGCACAAGAATACCACGGGTCCTAAGTGGTTTTGGTTTGAGGTATTGAGAAAGGCCTAAAACTATATAAGGAGGAGAAGATTATTAGGCCAACGTGTGCAAGTGAATGGGTTTTTGAGCAATACTTCTATCTAAAGTATATGTTATGTTGCAGGGGCTATCATTATGAGATGATCTGAAATATTTTATGCACCTTGGATACAACGTTATATCAGGATCATAAGAACTGAAATGACTTATCATTGCATGATTTGATGTTGATTGGGCTAGATATAAATACTAATGCATGTTTAATTCTGTAAATGTTATGATCTGAGTATGACTGAAGTCTGGAATAGTTGTGCAGTTTTAAGTTAGTATTTGCAGATCTATATGCTGGTTCGCTTTGTTAAAAAAGCGTATACACATTGGTTTGACACATCAAAGTAGTGTATACATTATGAAATATGATGTTTGAAGTTGTAATTGGTTCTAGTTGTTGTTACAGAGTTCTGGGTTCTGCTGTGTTCTAGTGATAATGTTCTAAATGTTCAGATTGATTGATTGTGATTTGCTTTAGTGATGATGGGTTTTATTACAGTGGTGATTGATTTTGAGCTTCAATGTTGATGATGGGTCCAATATGAAAATAGGATGAAACGTGGACTTCAGATTATGGTGTTGTGTTCCAACGTGGTCCATGGAGGAAGAGATAAGGTTGTAGCCTTCTGTAGGCCAGCACCTACATATTGGTAAACATATCATCCAATACAAGAGCCAGAGGGTTGGAGCTCCCTTCCAATAGCAGCTGGAAAATGAGTGAAGGTTGGAGCCTTCTGTAGGTCGGTGCCTACGTACTAGTAAACAAATCGGCTAGTACAAGAGTTAGGGGGTTGTTGCTTCCTTCCAGTAGTAGCTGGAAAATGAGTGAAGGTTGGAGCCTTCTGTAGGCCAGTGCCTATGTACTAGTAAACAGATCAGCTAGTACAAGATCTAGGGGGTTGTAGCTCCCTTCCAATACAAGCTAGAGAAAGAGAGAAGGTTGTAGCCTTCTATAGGTGGGTGCCTACGTATTGGTATGAGTTTGCACCAATACAAGATTGTAAACATGTTTTTCTTATATTAAAAGAAGACATCAGCAGGCGGTTTTTGTCCAGCATTGGGTTTCCACCTTAAATCTTGGTGTTCATGTGTGTTTCTTATGTGTGATGGTTTATTCTGTTATTACTGCACATGGTTACTCCTTATATGGTTAATAAAGTATTTATGTACTGATGAAATATTAACATATGATGAATTAACTGAATCATAAGTTCACTGGATATACGTTGGTTGCCTTAGAGACAGTTGCATGTACACGCGAGTTACCTTCATTGAATTAACATATATAAATTTGGGTATGAAAGGAAAAAGTTATTGATTTGATAAATACTTATTCACCCCCCCCCCCCCCCCCCCCACCCCTCTCAGTATATACGTGGTTGCCTTAAAGACAGTTGCATGTACACGCGAGTTACCTTCATTGAATTAGCATATATAAATTTGGGTATGAAAATAAAAAGTTATTGATTTGATAAATACTTATTCACCCCCCCCCCCCCCCCCCCTAGTATTATTCCCAACAGGCAAGAAAAATTATGGCAACCAAGAAGCCTACCACTCACAACTATAAATATGGAAGTGTTGTTTCCCCTAGCCTTCCACAACTTAAAAGGTTGAAACCACAACTATTGGAAGAAAATTGAGAAAAAGGGCTTTGTTACAGTTGTGATAGAAAATACACTAAAGGTCATAAGTGTGCTGAGAAGAAATTATTTTACGTAGATTGTGAAGAGGAGAAAGAAAAGGAACGAGAAACATCAAAAGAAGAGGATATAGACAAGGAACAAACCCTAGAGAAAGAAGAAATGAATCCAACCATACCTTGTAATGCATTGGATAGAATTACCACTCCTCAAACTATCAAGATAGAAGGAGACATCAAGAAGAAAAAGGTAATAGTGTTGATTGATTCAGGTAGTACCCATAATTTTATTCATTTTAAGATATCCAAGGAATTGAATTTCTTCCTATAACCAGCACTATAGTTTCAAGTGATGGTTGAAAGTGGAGGAACCATAAATTTCTCTGGAAAGTGCCATAATATCAAGCTATCCATGGGAGAATATTTATTGAATATCCCAATTCTTTCCATTCCAATGGTGGTGCTGATGTTGTACTAGGAGTCCAATGGATGCAATCCTTGGGTACAATAGCTTTTAATTTTCAAGAACTTTCCATGAATTTTTTTTTGAAAGGAAATGAAGATTAATTAAGGGGTATCGCAGGGAAACCAAGAAATATAATTAGCTCCAACGGAATGACAAAGCTTATAAAGAAATAACAATGAGGTGTAATTACACAATTATGTTTGCTAGAGGTTCCCACATCGAAATCATCTAATTCTCCAGATCTCCAAAAAGTCTTGGACAATCATTCCAATGTATTTGAGACTCCTAAAGGCCTCCCACCTATTCCTGATCATGATCATGCTATTCATTTGATTCTAGGAAGTCTTCGTCCAAACATCAGGCCTTACAAATATCCTTATGCCCAAAAGAGTGAAATTCAAAGTATGGTTTCAAAAATTCTAAAGGCTGGTATAATTCAACCTAGTCAAAGTTCTTATCCTGCTCCAGTAGTATTGGTGCACAAAAAGGATGGATCATAGCGCATGTGTCCGGATTATACATAGCTCAACAAGCTCACTATTAAAGATACATTTCCCATTCCTTTCATTGATGAATTATTAGATCAATTGAATGGATCAATTTACTTCACCAATTTTGATCTACGTTCAAGATATCATCAAATCAGAATGAATATTGAAGACATTCTGAAAACATCATTTAGAACTCATGAGGGTCATTATGAATTTTTGGTCAAGCCTTTTGGCCTTACCAATGCACCTTCTACGTTTTAAGGTTTGATGAATTCCATTTTCAAACCCTTCCTTAGAAAATTTGTGTTAGCATTTTTTGATGATATACTAATCTATAACAAGTCTTGGAAGGATCATGTTCAACATGTTGACAGGGTGCTCAAACTATTAGAGGAGAAATAATTATATGCAAAAAGCTCCAAATGTTTCTTTGGAGTACAAGAGGTGGAATATCTGGGTCATATTGTATCTCATGAAGGTGTTAAGGTAGACCCTAGCAAAATTAAAGCCATTAAGTAATGGAAAATCCCCACATCCATAAAGCATCTGTGAGTATTTCTCGGGTTGATAGGGTATTATCACAAGTTTGTTAAGAATTATGGGAGAATAGCAGCACCTCTGACAACATTATTGAAGAAAGATGCATTTTCATGGACTCCAGAAGAAACAAATGCCTTTGAACATATTAAAGAGGTAATGTGCTAAGCACTGGTCTTAGCTACGTCGGACTTCACAAAAACCTTTATTGTGGAATCTGATGCCTCAGGAAATGGAATTGATGTTGTTTTAATGCAAGAAGAAAGACCCATTGCTTTTGAAAGTCGTCCAATCAAAGGAAAGTATTTACAAAAAGCTATTTATGAGAAGGAAATGTTGGAAATACTACGTGCACTTAAGAAATGGTGACCCTACATAACGGGAATACACTTCGAGGTAAAAACGAATCATGATAGTCTTAAATACTTTTTAGGACAAATATTATCTTCAGAAGAGTAGCAAAAATGGGTCACAAAGATGTTGGGTTATGACTTTGAAATCATCTACAAAAAAGAGAAGCAAAATGTTGTGGCAGATGCACTCTCAAGAAAGGATGAGGATATGGAAGCATTGCTTTTCGTCATTTCTATTATCCAACTAGATTGGATAAATGAAGGAAGGGATGAATGGAAGAACGATGAAGAAGTGTGGGCACTCATTCAAAAGTTACAACAAGATCCTAATACATCTGTAACATTTACCTGGAAAAATGATTCATTATGGTACAAAGATCGCTTATACCTATGTAATAATTCCCAACTCAAACAAAATATTGTTATGGAATTGCACACTTCTCCCTTAGGAGGGCACTAAGGATTTTTAAAAACCTACCACAGGGTTAAGAAGGATTTTTTGGGATGGCCTTAAATCAGATATTCAATTTGTGTCAAAATTTTTGGTTTTCCAACAAAATAAAGTTGAAACAATTAAGAGCATAGGTCTATTACAATCTTTATCCATTCCAAGCCAACGTTAGGAAAAGGTTTTAATGGATTTTATCACAGGTTTACCCAAGTCCAAATGAAAGAGTGTCATCATGGTGGTAGTTGAAAGACTTATCAAGTATGCACACTTGTGTGCATTATCTCATCCATTTAAAGCCAATACAGTTTCTACTGCATTTATGGAAACAATTCAAAAGCTACATTGAAACTCAAAGATTATTGTAAGCAACAGAGATCCCATTTTCACTGGAAATTTTTGAAGAAAATTATTTTCTTGTCTTGGTACTTAGTTAGCTCATAGCTCATCTTATCATCCTCAATCTCATGGGAAAATTAATATAGTAAACAAATGTTTGGAGGGATATCTTTGTTGCTTTATCTTTGATAAATAGACACAATGGGTCAAATGGTTGCCTCTAGTTGAATGGTGGTATACCACTTCATTCCATACTGTAGCAAAAATGACCCCATTTACGACACTTTATGGATATCATCCACCATCCATCACATCATGTTTAAGAGAAAAATCTAAGGTTCAAGCAGTGGAAGATCACATTGAGCATCAACAACAAGTTCTCCAGCTCTTAAATGATAACCTCACTTTGGCGCAGAATAGAATGAAACAACAAGTAGATCAACATCGCAGCGAAAGAAGTTTTGATGTATATGATTGGATATTCCTACGGATACAACCATATAAACAAATGTCCCTCAAGAAAGCTAAGAAGGATAGTAAATTATCACCAAATTATTATGGTCCATACAAGGTGTTGAAAAATATTGGTACTATGGCATACAAATTGGAGCTTCTTGTAGCTTCCCAAGTGCACCCAATTTTCCATGTTTCATGTTTAAAGAAGGTTATAGGTGACAAGCACCTAGTTCAAACAATATATTCAAAACTTGGTGAGGAAGGAAAAATTATATTGGAACCTAAAGTAGTCACAGAAACAAGAACTCGACATCTACGAAATTGATCAATTTCAGAGTATATCATCAAGTGGAAGAATTTACCCACTGAAGATTCCACATGGGAGGATGAGAAATTTATACAGAAGCATCTAAAACTACTCAAGCGTTGAGGACAACACTTTTTTGAAGGAGAGGGGCATGTTAGGTCCCTATAATACTAGTGATTCCCCCATTACTATTGTCATTGTAGCCCTTATTGTTATTATTGTCCCCATATTGTTATCAGTGTGCCCCATAGAAGCCCACTATTGTTATTGATATGCCCTTATATTATTATTGTTATGTCAGCTTTGATTATATTGTGACCCCTTACACTCCTATATATAGAAAGGAGTTTTAGTCATTTGTATCATCCAAGAATTGTTTATTTGTGTAATGTAAAGGAGGTTTCCCCCTCGAAGAGGTTGATTTTGAAGTTGTTGATCTATCTCTTCTATATTTTTGTGAGATGGTTCATAACAAGGTAGTTGAACTATTTCAGTTACTTAGTGCTTATTCTATTGAGAATGTGTTGTAATGGTTATAAAATTCATCACGTTCATGTGGACTATTCTATTGGATGTTAGAAAAACACATTCCTATTTGTGTGTGTCTCTATTAGGGTGGTATTATAACCTCTCTCCTAGAGGCTCACTTTCTTTCCCCTTTGCGGTAGAAGAATCTTGATGCACTTGCAACTGAACATTCACTAGGCACACTTGCTTTCTTTTTGAAGGCATCTATGTTATTCTCACTCTTTCTTGGCAACTAAATCTAAGGAAAATCCTTAAGTAAATGGCAGTTGGGTCGTATTCCAGATGGGGCTCCTATCCCAAATTGTGTGAGGTCCATTTTGGACCACATATCAGGGATACCCCCTTGAATGTTAACAAGTCCAGCACTGTCAACACCTTCCTACTACAAACTCACCATTTCACTCCAAAAAATCATCCTACAACCAACACTAGGTTTTCTTAAGAGAGAAAAATACAAATCACTTCCATCTCAAAAAGTGTCCATGCTCCTCCCTTCATTTGATGAATTGTCATCACATACAAGTTGGAACCAAACATGCCACTGATACTTCAAATCAATCATCAATCAGGAAATTGTTTTACTTGAGGCCCTACTATCAATTTTCCCATTAATATTGATTCATTAGCCATCCTATGGAGCTACTTCCATCTACTTAGAAGCATGAGTGTCATATGCTATACTCACTAGTTATCTAGGTAAGTGAGCGGGATACAAGATGTATCCATCTAATTCTTATATTCTCGTTTCACTTTCCAATTAGGCGTTTTAGTGCACCACTCTAAAAATATTTCATGAAGAAAAAACTCATAGCCATAACGCCCTTCTTGCTACAACAGTTATTACTTTGTAGACTTGGGAAAGATCTTACATAACAAAACATTGCATCACTACTACATACATCAACAAGAAATAATGAAACGTATGACAAGAATACAATCTTCCTCCTATATGGTTATTCACATTTGACATCTTCCATTACTTCTTATTTTATTTTTGTCTTCATCATGTCTTAATAAAATATGGTAGCTAATGATTCTTGCAAATAAAATATGTCTCTTGTTGGAATGGCCAGCTCCAACACAAACTAAAACTTGTGACAAGTTGGCCAAACTAAATCTCAGTATATCTTTTCAGCCAAATGTACAACGACATGACATATTCACTATTTTCAATTCAAAATTCATGATAAACTGAAAACTAAGCTTTTATAACATTGTTATAGGTGACAATGTTCCTTTTCTAATAAATATTTTATCTATCTTCTCCTTAAAGTACCATTTTTATTTTCCTGGAAGTTGTCCTTTCAACTTAATCTTCCAAAGGCCATGCTACCTTTTCTTGTAATTATTGGGGTTGAGAAGAAAAAGGGGATTTGTATTTTGGAAAAATTTCCTAAGTATGGGGATACTCTAGTAGAGGGTGGTCAATACCATACAAATAATACAACATATTCTTGACATTCTATGCAGAGGTGTAATGGAGGCTGAGATGACTATGCAATATTTGAAAGATTCATTGGCCAACAAGGCATCCTCTAGTTGTGTAGGTTGATTAGATATGGGAAGAGGTGGAAACTCAGTTCGGTATGGTCTAGCAGATAGTTTTTGTTTGGAACGTATGAGGACATCTCATCAAAATGAGTTGGCTAGGTGTGTTGGTAAAATATTTCATGAATTCGAATATGGAAGACCAAAACTATGTAAGGAGCTATTGTTGATGATCAAGGGTTCCATTTCGCTCATGTTCTTCTCTGTTATGTTTGATGTTGTTTTATTTGATGCTACTCTATTCGATTATATCTAAAGCTATTGTGATCTTTCTTTGTTAACTAATATTTTTATGTTGCAAGTGCTATTTAACATTGTTTTTTTCCTATGAACAAGTTCTATGAATGATAATATTGAGGGCCTAGTAGTTTTTCAATCCATTGTTATTATTATCTATGTGTAATGTAATGGTGTTGGAAATATTGCTACTATATGAATAATCACATTTTGAGTCCTTGTAATTGTCCATACAGAGTTTTTGCTTATTTATCCTTTTGATTTTTAATATAAATATGACCTATCTAGAGGTTTTGTTCTAGATTCATGGTTCTATTTTTTATATTCTTTGTGTCAATTTTGGGATCAATGAATGAGATATGGATTCTAATATACGTTTCTTGCAAGTGCCCACATGAATACTCTCTATGTTGTAATTAACTATGTCACTACATAAATAAATGAATCATGTTCCTTTTATTGTTTTATGTTGGAGTTAGTTATGTGCGCATGTGATGAAGGCCTATTGGATGTTTATTTTTCTAGTTAAAACATGTATTGTGTGCAACCAATACTTTCTGTAGAGGTTGGGAATACGTTAATGTTTGAAGTAAGGGCCTCTAAAAGTATTTATATTTAATGGGTTTGTCTGTGTTGTATAACAATTGAATTCAGTTGCGTTGGGTTACTATGAGCTAGATATATCTCCATTTCCCTTGTCTCCTTGCATAAATTTCAAATAGTCTACAAACCCATCAACATACCTTAGGCGAGATCTTATCTGCTTATAGATATTGAAAATACCAGTACTTGAAGGGGATTTGTTAGAATATTCTTGAACCTTAGGTCACTTCTACTACATGCCAACAACAATTATGGACATCTTCTACAAAATTGTTTCCTCTACCAACTCTACATGAGCATATGGTTCTAAGTCCTCTATGGGAGGTAGGACCTACCCCTCCTCCTAATCCAACATGAAAGGCCTATAGAGTTTTATATTCTCCACATTCACTACTAAGTAAATGCCCATGTATGGAGATAGAATGAGTATATAGGTGTTATCTCCCACGTTTTCCAATATCTAAAAAGGTTCATACAATATACCTTGATCTTCTTACTATGATATTGTAATATTTGTTTTTTTATTTGCAACCAAAATCTGTCTCCCACGCTGAATGGTATCTCTGTTCTATGTTTTCATGTCAATCCTTGTACCTTTCTTACAACTTCTTCAACATCACTTGTATTTACAAATGGACCTTTATAATATTGTCAACAATATGTTTTGCACTCAATGCATCTCTTATGATGTACTCCCACCTCTTGTTGTCCATATGCACCATCTAAGGGTGAAGGTAACATACATCCAAAGAAAGTTTCAAAAGGTGACTTACCAATAAAAGTGCGGAATCATTAGGGGAATTTTGAGGTCTAAACTGGGCCTCCAAAGTAAAATTAAAAAATTATTTGTTAAAATAACAAAATAGGTGATGTTTTTTTAAAGGAAAAGAAAAAAAGTACTTTTTTAATTATATTTTTTACTTTTCTCCTTACATGTTTGCTCAAATTTCAAGTGTAGGCATCTAGTCGATGCATAATTTATTTTTTCATCCAATGAGTACCCACTCTACATGCTTTTGAGTAGACCCACACTGAAAAAATTGAGACACATATTTTCAAGAAACACACCTTTTCATGCATTTTTTATTTTTTTAGGTGTGGTTCTACTCAAAAGTATGCACTATGCAAAGTGCATACTCATTGGATGTATAATTTAATTTCACATCTAATGGGTGACTACACATGACATCTAATTTTAAAACTATAAAGAGATAAGCTAAAATATAATTAAAAAAATAGTTTTCCTTTTTTTCCCTCCAAAAATATTTACCCTTAGGGATAACATCATCATCCTGAATCTTCATTGGTTCTTTTAAAATTGATTTTGATAGTACATTTTTTAGGCCCATTTTTTACCTCAAAATTCTCCTAATGACTCTATTGTAAGAGTGTTGTATATATATTATATGTTCATCTTAGACCTTCAAATGCTTTTGATAGTAACCCCTCAAAAGTTGCACCCAAGTCCTATTGACTACTTTTGTTTTTCCATATATCTATAGATGGAATGTTGTATACCTCTTCAACTTCATGTTTGTATTCTCACACAAAGTATTCAAAAATGCATTGAGGCATTTAGTATCCTTATCTGAGATGATGCTTCTTGACATCCAAAATTTCACTTAGACATATTAAAAGAACAAGTTTTCTGCTTCATGTCCTTTAGTGGTATTTTACAAGGCTTGAGTACACACATCTTTCTAAATCTTTCAACTACCACAAATGGGTAAAATGTCTCTTCCTAGTTTTTCATAAACCTCCAACAAAATCCACAAAGCTGATTTTAAAAGGTTGAGTTGTTATAGGTAAGGTATGGTGTATACCTTTCTTACTATTACAATGATTGCCAAAATAACAAAGTATACATCCTCTAATGTACCATGCTACATATTCTTGTATTTTGGGACAATACACGTACCCTTGTAAGTTAGAAACTATCTCCCAACACCAAATGTCTTACAACCTTGGATGTGTGAGCCTCCTTGATAAGATGTAGTCACTCACCTTTAGGAACAAAAATCTTGTCCAACCCATAAAGTAACCAATTCTAGAGATGATAGTTAACTTTGTTGTCACCATACTCTACATTACTTTGGACTTCCAAATGCTGAAAAATGCCCTTGAAGTCCTCATATTCTATGTGTAAATCTTTATATGAGTCATGGGTGAAAGAATACATGTGCATCAGAGTCCCAAAAAATAAAACGTTTTATGTGGTTGGCCTTATAAACATGTCTTCCAATCTATTTATGTTTCCCTTCTTATTCCTAATGACTAAATTCAACTTCTATAACCGCATCCACTTGTAATGTCTAGTCTTCTATAAATTACTCTAGACCTATAAATATTATAGAGACTAGTGATATGTGTACATAATGGTCTCATTTCCCATCATATAACACCTCCAACTTTTAATAGATTGTTCTAGTCATATATCTCCTTGTCATAGGTAAGCCAGTAATAACTTCCCCATGAAATATTTCAAAATGATAGCATATATGCCTTCTTCCTTGCATTAAAATGGTGCCCATGGCATACCCACTTACATTTGTCTCTATTTAAAAACGATTTTGCAAGTTTAGTATGGAGAAAATAGCTAATCAAAATCCTTTTGTTTATATTCCCCCATTATAACCCTTTTTTCTTGCTATTATGGCATGCAGTGGTTCAACTACTACTAAAAAATGAAGCTACAAACTTCTATAGGTATTATTTTTCCCCAACAAAGCTCCTAACTTCAAATACATTTGTAGGAACTAGCCACTTCATGATGGCCTCCTTATTTTTGGGATCTATCTTGAGCCTCCCTCCACCAATCACATATGCCAAATACATCAAAGAATACTAGGAAAACTGCATTTCTTGAGGTTAGGAAGTAGATATTACTTCTTAAAAGTTTCTAGCACCTACATAAGATGTGAGATATAATCCTTTGAGATAACACTATAAACCAATATATCATCCAAATAGACTATACCAAATTAATCTAGATATGGTCATAATACATTATTCATTGGTCTGATAAAGGTATTTGGTGCATTACATAAACCAAATGGCATGATCAACCATTCATACAAACTTTACCTTGTTTTGAAGGTAGTCTTACAAGTGTCTTATTCTTTGACATGTACTCGGTGGTACCTTGGTTTGAGGTCCAAATTGGTGAATTATTTTCCATGCTACAAATAATCTAATAGATCATTAACCCTAGGTAAAGGGTACAAATTCTTGAGCATAATATTGTTTAATTATCTATAATTTATTCACATTCACCAAGTCCCATCCTTCTTTGGTACAATTATGATGGGTGGCCCATAAGGTGAGGTTCTTAGCCAAATCACACCCTAATGGATTTTTTATATAGCCAAATATTCAATAATGAAGAGTTTGGCAATAATTGCTTTTCAGGGTTCACTTTTCTCTTGGGAAATATATGTATAGGATCCTAGAATACTCCTGTATGTTCCTGTAGCAACTCTTCTAGATAGTGTTTCTACTCTTTAGTACACCCCTCTAAGGATGCGTTACTCTTATCAACTCATAATATTATGTCATATTTTCTCATAAGAAAAGTAAAACATATTTCTTATTGGAAGTAATCAAACTCTTGGCTAGGTTAGAACTTACCAGTGGGACTTTTGACTTTCTCTTATGCACATTTATGAAGTAGGACTTCCCATACTAAACTACACAATATTGGTTGGATCTCCACATGAAGATTACATCCCTCATATCCATGTAGGGGCTTCCAAATATGACTCCACATATGTCAAGGGGTACTATATCCAATTCCACTTCATCAATAAAATCAACACTTACATCAAATTTAATATTGCACTATTTTGTTATCTTGACATATGTTTCCCAATCCCAATGGATATGGGCTAGGATGATTGTAAACCTCCAATCCAATCTTAATTACTATATCAAGTGTTATGATATGATTATTTGAATTAGACTCGAATAGAGTGTCTATCTTGGTATTCTTGACCTAGATCTTGGTGTCGAAGCGTTTGGCCATTTCCTTCCCTTCTTGGTGATGGAGGCTTCTAAGAATCACCTCCTTCTATACTGATGTGCAAGAAATATTCTCATCCAAATTTGAGCTACTTTCAACTAGATTTCTTGAATTTGTGGCTAGAAGATTGTTTTTCTTTGTATCCTTATTGTTGTTCTTTGGCTTTAGTTCTTGATGTAGTTTCCAACATTTTTCCTTAATGTGATATTACATATTATAATTTTTACAATGGTTAATGGTATCATTACATTTATGTGTAATGGTTATCATATTTTTATCCTTCTTCGCTTTGCACTTCTCCTTCTCCTTGTTGGAAGATTTCTCATGATCTTTCTTTTTGGAATGACTTCACTACCCTTTCTTATGGCCCATGTTTTCTATATATTGTGCCTATACACATGCCTCATCCATAATCCTTAGCTTGAAAAAAATCACCTTACTTCACAGATGATATGTAGAACCCCATATACTTGAGGAGTAGATTTGTTTTTTTGGGAGAGTTACCTTTCATGATAGCCATCTTTCTAACCTCGTTGGTGTACTCTTTTACACGTTTCCCTTGCTTCTACCTAAAGTAGTGCTACTATATCCATTGGTACTATACACACCCAATAAGGTATAATTAGGGCTTAATGGGGGTTTTTAAGTCCTACCACTTAGTTACTAGTGGACCACTCTCTAGCCTAAGTGTTTCCATATGGATTTTCCACAAGGTTAAATCATGGCCCTCTAACTTCAGTCTAGAAAATGTTATATTTTGTTATTCATTTATATGGTGAACATTGACATAATATTCTAATTGTTGCAACCAATAATTAAATTTTAATGAATTGATATTAACCTGGTATGGCTTTATATCTACTTTCTATTTGATCTTAAATACAAATTATGAAGGGTTAATAAAAATTAAATTGGCCTACCTTTTCTTAGGCTCTTTCCGCAATTCCTTTTCTAAGTCTGATTATTCTTCCAATTTTCCCTCACATTTTATCTTTGAGTTAAATCCTACACCCTCTTTGAAAAATCCAAGCTTGCTTCCTAAAGCCACCATGAGGATGTTCATATTGTGATTGATGTTGGTTACTCATGCTTCCAAACTTGCAAATATTTATTCTATTGGCTCTTAAGGGTTAGTGTTAATAGACTTATTGGTCATAGCTGGAGTTCTATGACATTCTCTTAAACCAACTCCTAAATCCATACAACTTCCCATAAAACAACTAAAAGAAACCTACTTTGACACCAATATGATCTATAAAATGTTGTGATATTCCATTAGAATAGTTTTTCATAATAAAGTACTATATGAAGGTTAATTTCTTGTAGATATCATACTATTTATATAATGTTTTTATGCTTAAATGTATATAATATCTAAAGTGTGAAAAATATAAAAATACCTAGACACCATAAAAAAAAAAAAAACACAAGATTTGCCTAGGGAAAAACATACAAGAGAAAACAGGGCTAGAAGGTGAGGCCACTCTGCTCTCTTTTATGCTAGTATGGAAATATGTTGATACAAAGAAAGAGGTAATATTTGTGGAGTTATGTTATGAAACCATCTCACAAAGAGATAGAAAAGATAGATGAAGGCCATATAAATTAGCCTCTTCGAGGGGGAAACCTCCTTTATATTACACAAATGAAAAATTCTTGGATGACACAAATGACAAGACCTCCTTTCTATATATAGGAGTCTAAGGGGTCATAATATAATCAAAGTCGGCATAACAATAATAATGTAAGGGCACAATAATAACAATGGTGGGCTTCTATGGGGCAAAATAATAACAATATGGGGACTACATGGGCACAACAATATAATAAGGGGTTACACTAGTAGTTGAGGGACCTAACATGCCACTCTCCTTAAAAAAGTGTTGTCCTCAATGCTTGAGTAGTTCTTGATGCTTTTGTATAAAATTCTTTTCCTCCCATGTGGAATCTTCAACGGGTAAGTTCTTCCACTTGATGAGATACTCTGAAATTGATTGATTCCGTAGCTGTTGGGTTCTTGTTTTTGTGACTGCTCCAGGCTCCAATATGATTTTTCCTTCCTCATCAAGTTTTGGCAATATTGTTTGAACTAGGATATTCTGCAACTTTTGAATGACTGGCCACACTTCTTCGTCCTTCTTCCATTCATCCCTTGATTCATTTATCCAATCTAGTTGGATAATAGAAATGGCACAAAACAATGCTTCCACATCCTCATCCTTTCTTGAGAGCGCATCTGCCACAACATTTTGCCTCCCTTTTTTGTAGATGATTTCGTAGTCATAACCCAACATCTTTGTGACCCATTTTCTCTTTAGAGGATAATCTTTAATTTTGGTTTGTGGAAAAACCTGTGAACAATTACTGAAACCAACGTTTCGGACTAGCTTAGTGAGTCCATCATCAGGGCAATGTGATTTATATTTTGAGAAGAGAGAGCGTGAAATTATGGAGCTATTAATAGTGAATTGAGAAAAAAATATTTGATTTTATTTTTTCTTTTATTGTAGGCTTACAAATGACTAACTAATTAATAATTATTTCTTTATATATATATATATATATATATATATATATATATATATATATATATAATTATTTATTTATTTATTTATTATTAATATTAGTATTATTATTATTATTATTAATTTTATTTTTATTTTTTAATTTTTATTAATTTTATTTTTATTTTATTTTATTTATTTTTTAATATTAGTTTATATAATTAATGTATTTGTCTTAAGAAAAATTAATAAATATTAATCTAGGAAATATCTAAAAATTTCCGAGATTAATATTTATTAATTTTTCTTAAGAGAAATACATTAATTATATAAAATAATATTAATAAATAAATAAAATAAAATAAAAAATAAAAATAAAATTAATAATATATATATATATATATAATATATATATATATATATATATATATATATATATATATATATATATATATATATATAGAAAGAAAGAAATAATTATTAATTAGTTAGTCATTTGTAAGCTGACAATAAAAGGAAAAATAAAATCAAATATTTTTTCTCAATTCACTATTAATAGCTCCATAATTTCATGCTTTCTCTTCTCAAAATACAAATCACATTGCCCTGATGATGGACTCAGTAAGCTAGTTCGAAACGTTGGTTTCAATAATTGTTCACAGGTTTTTCCACAAACCAAAAATAATTCTACCAACCTGTAAGGATAATCTTTGTTCTAAAAAATATTTAAGACTATCATGACCCATGTTTACCCTGAAGTGTCTTCCCATTACGTAGGGTCACCATTTCTTAAGTGCATGTAGTATTGCCAAAATTTCCTTCCCATAAATAGGTTTGTGTAAATACTTTCCTGTGATTAGATGACTTTCTAAAGCAATGGGTCTTTCATATTGCATTAAAATAGCACCAATTCCATTTCCTAAAGCATCCCATTCCACAATAAAGGTTTTTGTGAAGTCCGGTGTAGCTAAGACCGATGCTTGGCACATTGCCTCTTTAAGATGTTCGAAGGCCTTTGTTGCTTCTGGAGTCCATGAAAATGCATCTTTCTTCAATAATATTGCTAGAGGTGCTACTATTCTCCTATGATTCTTAACAAACTTGTGATAATACCTTGTCAACCAGAAAAATCCTTGCAGATGCTTTATGGATGTGGAGATTTTCCATTCCTTAATGGCTTTAATTTTTCTAGGGTCTACCTTAACACCTTCATGAGATACAATATGACCCAGATATTCCACCTCTTGTACTCCAAAGATACATTTGGAGCTTTTTGCATATAATTGTTTCTCCTCAAATAGTTTTAGCACCCTATCAACATGTTGAACATGATCCTTCCAAGACTTGCTGTAGATTAGTATATCATCAAAAAGTACTAGCACAAATTTTCTAAGGAAGGGTTTGAAAATGAAATTCATCAAATTTAAATGTAGAAGGTGCATTTGTAAGGCCAAAAGGCATGACCAAAAATTCATAATGACCCTCATGAGTTCTAAATGTTGTTTTCAAAATGTCTTCAATCCTCATTCTGATTTGATGATATTCTGAATGAAGATCCAACTTGGTGAAGTAAATTGATCCATGCAATTGAACTAATAATTCATAAGTGACATGAATGGGAAATTTATCTTTAATAGTGAGCTTGTTGATCTCCCTATAATCCGGACACATGCGACATGACCCATCCTTCTTGTGCATCAATACTACTGGAGCAGAGAAAGAACTTTGATTAGGTTGAATTATACTAGCCTCTACTATTTCTGCAACCATACATTCAATTTCACTCTTTTGGGCATAGGGATATCTATAAGGCCTTATGTTTGGAGGAACACTTCCTGGAATGAAATGAGTAGAATGATCATGATCATGAATAGGTGGGAGGCCTTTGGGAGTCTCCAATACCTTGGAATAATTGTCCAAGACTTTTTGGAGATATGGAGAAATAAATGATTTCGATGTGGGAACCTCTAGCAAACATAATTGTGTAATTATGCCTCGTTTTTCTTTCTTTAGAAGCTTTGTAAGTCCATTAGAGCTTATTATCTTTCCCAATTTCCCTATGGTACCACTTAATTCAACTTCCTTTCCTTCTGGAGAAAATTTCATGAAAAGTTCTTGAAAATTAAAGGCTAATGTACCCAAGGATTGTAGCCATTGGACTCCTAGTGCAACATCAACACCACCCATTGGAATGGAAAGCATTGGGCTATTCCATACATATTCTCCCATGGGAAACTTGCTATTATGGCACTTTCTAGAGCAATTTATGGTTCCTCTACTTGCAACCATCACTTGACACTCTGGTGCTGGATATAGGAAGCAATTCAATTCCTTGGCTATCTTACAATGAAAAAACTTATGCGTACTGCCCGAATCAATCAACACTATTATCTTTTTATTTTTGATATGTCCTTCTATCTTGATAGTTTGAGGAGTGGTAATTCTAACCAATACATTACAAGATATGGTTGGATTCATTTCTTCTTTCTTGATGTGATCTTTCACTTCTTGAACCTTTTTCTTCTTGATATGTCCTTCTACCTTGAGAGTTTGAGGAGTGGTAATTCTTTCCAATGCTTTACAAGATATGTTCGGATTCATTTCTTCTTTCTCTAGAGTTGGTTCCTGGTGTATATCCTCTTATTTTGATGTTTCTTGATCATTTTCTTCCTCCTCTTCACAATCTATGTAAAATAATTTCTTCTCAGCACACTTATGAGCTTTAGTGTATTTGCTATCTTAAATGTAACAAAGTCCTTTTTCTCTTTTTTCTTCCAATTGTTGTCGTGTAAACCTTATAGGTTGTGGAAGGTTAGAAGAAGAAACACTTCCATATTTATAGTTGTGAGTGGTAGGATTCCTTATTTCCATAATTCCGCCTTCAATTTTTCTTGCCAACTTGAATGCCTTCTCCAATGAATCAGGTTCCCAAAGACGAACCTCATGTTGAATGTTATCCTTTAAAGTCCCTATGAAGACATCAATCCTTTTCTTCTCTGGAATATCATTTACCCTTATATTCAATCTTTTGAAATCCTCAATATGCTCTGCCATTGAACCCTTTTGTTTGAGATTTATCAATTGGCTAAAGAAGTTGTTACTCTTTGTATCATCATAATGTGCTATCATTCCTTTTGTGAAAATTTACCAAGTGACAAGTGATTTACGAGAACACAACTCTTTATACCATAAAAATCAATCTGGTTCTAAATATGAAGATGCAATACGTACCTTTTGTAACAGTTGCACCTCACGTAGATAAAAATATTGCTCCATCTGTAGTATCCAATTTCTGGATCCTTGCCATCAAATTTCCTCATATTTCCTTTTCTTGATTTTAGGAGCTTGATCTTGAAACGAATGTAGATTTTTAATTTTAGATTTTCCAGTTCTAAAATTGTGATCTACAGTAGCCCTCCACGTCCTCTTTCCAATGCCACTAGTCTGATCGAAATTGGATTCTCCAAGAAAGAGTCATGCAAAATCTCCCAAGATGACCTGATTATATACCTTTTCATAAGAGTGAACTTGTATGAAGTTCCACGTGTCACTGTTTTGACCTTCGGATCTAAAAAATATAAACCAGAAACTATAGTCCGTTATTTTTCTGTAACTTCTTACACAAATGCTCAGAGAGAAAGTTATGACGATTTTCCCAAGGTCACTTCTTTAAGATTTAATTCGGGAGTCTGCAAAAACCCTAACTTCCTCAAATCATATATCATAAAATATAGCAAGACGAGGTCTAAAATTTGGACCCGTGGTTCAGCGAGATTTCCTCTCAAATGGGTTTTTTTTTTTAGCTTCTGCAACATCGCAGAAAAAAATGTTATAGTGAAAATTCCACAATGACCTGTTTGGAGGAGCGAAACCCTAGAATCCAAAGCTCTAATACCAAATGTTATGAAACCAACTCATAAAAGGATAGAAAAGATAGATGAACGCCTTATAAATCAACCTCTTTGAGGGGTAAACCTCCTTTTCATTACACAAATGAACAATTCTTGGATGATACAAATCTCAAGACCTCCTTTCCATATAGGAGTCTAAGGGGTCATAATATAATCAGAGCCAACATAACAATAATAATGTAAGGGCACAACAATATAATAAGGGGGTTGTACTAATAACAATAAGGGGTTACACTAGTAGTATAGGGACCTAACAATTTAATTGAGACTTGTGAACAGTAGGATTGCTACAAAATATTACACCCTCTATTTCGCTCTTTAGCTTTCCATCACTATAAGCTCTTCTCAACAATGGAACACATAGAATGCCTTAGAATGGAACCCATTCTCCTCCAAGTGGCCTAGTATTTAGCATTTTCTAATAGCCATCTAGAGGTAAGGTTTGTACCTCTTCAACCCTGAGTTATATGTATAGTTTTCAACCTTCTAGAATCTTGTTGAATTGAGGCTTCTGTGATCCATATCAAGTTTATGAGAGATTTTTCAGTGTAAATAACATGATATTTCATTTGTCAATGCATTTCAAACCAGCGAGTGCGGTTCATCGTCAGAGCAAGTTGAATGAACATATCAGGCTTTGCATGTTAAATATATAGAGCATAACCTCCAACGGCTAGTTAACGGCTATATTGATAACGACTAGATTTGACCAGTTAGTTAGGATAGGATAATAACCATTAATTAATTAGATAAGTTACCCTGGTTAGTTATAAAATGGACCCTTTTTATACACTTACAATTATAAATATGTATTAAAAAATAAAATTATAACATAAATTAATTTAAATTAATAGTTAGTTAACAAAGTTATTATATCTAAAAGCTAGTTATAAAAGTTATTAAATATATAAATATTAGAGCAATATATAAATAGCTAGTTATATTCTTATTAAAATATAAGTCAAAGGGCTATTGAAATATAAGTCAACAGCCCTTTGACTTATATTTTAATAGCCCTTTGACTTATATTTTAATAAGAATATAACTAGCTATTTATATATTGCTCTAATATTTATATATTTAATAACTTTTATAACTAACTTTTAGTTACTCTAATTTTTAGATATAATAACTTTGTTAACTAACTATTAATTTAAATTAATTTATGTTATAATTTTATTTTTTAATACATATTTATAATTGTAAGTGTATAAAAACGGTCCATTTTATAACTAACCAGGGTAACTTATCTAATTAAATAATGGTTATTATCTTGTACTAACTAACCGATCAAATCTAGCTATTGTCAATATAGCTGTTACCTAGCCGTTGGAGGTTCTGCTCTATCTATTTAACATGTAAAGCCTGATCTGTTCATTCAAATTGTCCTGATGATGATGAACCACACTAGTTGGTTCAAAACGCATCGACAAATGAAATATCATGTGATTTACGCTGAAAAATCTCTCATAAACTTCTAGAATCTTCTTGAAATTACACACATGACTACTCCCATATACATGGGTAATGGGGGTTGTTAGGGAATTCCCTTGTACCATGGTGGTCATCGTAGTAGTTCAATTTACAGAGGCATAAATTTTGCATACCATCTCCAATTAATGTGATTCTTATGTTGTTGGAAACGTCATCGAGTGTAGATTGGCATCAAGGGATCCTTGTATAAGTGAGGAAAAAATTGACCCAAAACTATGTTATTTTATTCCTCAAAATGACTCTGAAAGGTTCCAAACCCCAATATTCTAAACTAGGACTTGCCATTAAATGAACGTGGTAATTGATTTCTCCAATTGTTTCCACTCTAAAAGAATCAATATAGATGATAAATAATATAATGATACATTCTATATTAGGCACAAAAATAGATGGCTTTCACATAAAATATCTCAAGCTAATAGAAGCAACTAAAAGTAAAAAAACATAAGTCAAAGAAATCTTTGACAAACTTGAAGTAGTATCCCATGTACTAACAAACTTTATAGCATTAAAAGTTTTTGTCAACAAGATAAATGATAGAATTTATCTCTTAGATCATATATTTTCTAATATCCATGGAATCCAAAAGACTACAAAGAATCCTACTCAAAATCCCACATCACTCGAAGTCCTAAACAAGGACATGATAGACAAGGTCCCTAAAAGAGGGGAACATAGTAGGATAATATATTTAGATATATTTTCCATAGAAGATTCCCAACTAGAATGGAATTTTCATTGTTAATCTAAAGACCTATTGGAATACATAAATGACCCCAATCACAAGGAATTAAGTAGGAATATAAAGAAATATTTGTGTAGGCCATAACTATAAAGTTAGAACCTAATGAAGACGTCACAAAATAAAAGTGTTAGCATGTCTTCCCTTGTCATAAATGGACTCAAAAACATCATAGGAATCACATTAGAGAAACCAATTATAAATATAGTGTAAGAAATTATGAAATAATCAAGGATTCCTTTCATCTTATTCTAAACTTTCTCACTACCACAAAATCTACAAATGACTCCTTAACTCCAAAATATATGGCATATTTATTAGTTGCATGCTTTATAGGCTTAGCTGGGGATTTACAGAGGTGGCTTACATAAAATTCCAAATATGAATTCTTAAACTCTCCTATTATTAACTATGATATTTTGTAGAAACTAGGCAATTGATTATATGGAAATGTAGTGGGACTCGATCCTAATGATTTGGTATCTTTATACATGAGTCAAAGACTAGGAGATCTTTCCTTGCATAAAGGATATTTCTACTACATACACAAATTATAATATAGTATATACAGATGAATGATCCCACCTATGTTAAATATTACATTTGCATATTTCTAAGGGATCTACAATATTCCGTTGAAAAATATTTCAAAGACAAAGGCATTCACCTTCAAAGAATATCTCTAAAATGGATGATTGACACATCAAGATAGTTATTCAAGAACATTGTTTGGAAAAGAGGGTCAATGAAAATTTCAAAACATTTGAAAATATGTTCACCCTGTGCCTTTTTATTTTATGTTGGTGAAATACCTAAATAGGGATATGGAGAATACAACAAAGGACACCAATGGATACATTCTTCAAAATTTCATTGCAAGTTTTGTTGTAGTAGGAAAAATAAATATTATAGCTTTTGATCTAGGTTAGAACTAGATAATCCAAGGTATGCTACTAAATAAAGAAGTATAAGAAACCAAACCACATTTTTTATTTAAAAGGACGTGTTTCACCATTGAAGGTTGTTGTTTATTTTAATTTCTAGAAACCTAGCCACTGGATTAAAATATGTCCCCATAAGAAGAAGAAACCCAATATCTATGTTCTCTTGTTTGAAGAATTTAAGCCTAAATGGTGGAACCTATGCTATTTTTCTCCCACAAATCACCCTAAGGGTGAAATTCACATTTTGGACCCATCGAAATTCTTCTCTAATATTGAAAAAATATATATACTTCCTCTTCTGAATTTAGTGACTCAAGATATGGGATTCCTCCTACCCCATTAAATTTTGGGGGTAGAAAGTAGTTCCCAGTTTTATTTATGTATTTTTTCTTCCTCTAATATAATATCTAATCTTAAGAAAGCATAGCAAAACTTGACCAAATACTTGAAGAAACTCTTGTTTGGTACCATGTCAAAAGAAAATATCTAAGATCAAGGAAAGAAGATTTGTTGAGGCAAATAGCTAGGTAAAAATCGATCAGTAACAAAAAAAATCCTACTACCATATCCATATAAGAAAAGCTCAAGGAATTATTCTCTAGCTAAACTATATGCAACTCACCTTGATAAGAATTTGATAGATAGAAATTCAAAAAATGAAAAAGAGGCGCATTGACCAACATTCGTTGATCAGTTGTATATAAATTTTGATGTGTTATATAATTGTCAGGTCTCCTCTCTCTCACACACACACAAACATATCCCACATGACTATTCCCCTTATACATAGTTATACTTAGTCTTTCTTCCAATATGTAGGTTCACATCCTCCCACATTACCATGTCTTCTCAAATTATTTCTCCCTGCATGAATCTATACTTTGTCATTTCTATATCCAATATATTTCACATGTGTATGTGGGATATTCCCTTAAACAAAATCCTATTCTGTGACTTGCATCATGCATCCTGCATTCATTTTTTTTTATTCTTATCTGTATGTAAAAGATTGAAAATTTTATGGTGTGATTTGCAAGTATAATGATCAAAGTTTTTAAAAACTTATGTCAATTTCCTCAATACATTAACATGATTTAAAAAATCATTTTTTCATAAAATAAAGAAGACATTGGTTTTATAACAACAAACACAAAACAACAAATGATAAAGGAATTCACCCCTCCTAGGCTACATCTCTTGGTCTAGCTTCCAATGTTAGGCCTCTATCATTATGCTAAAACATATGTGTTTACATCAAGTTATAGTGCTCAAAATATTGAAAAAATGTCTCAAATGGCTCTAGAACAATAAAAAACCCCTATTTTGGTTCTTTTTGCACCTCATTTGGCCAAAATATGAGAAAGTTATGTTCGTTTCCTCCTTTTCCCAAATTATGCAGCTAACCATGCTACAATTCGGCCTCAACCTGGCTCGAGCACCCAAAATGCAGAACTGATGCTCAAATCTGGCACAGTTCTTGCATGGTTGGTGAAACTGATAAGGGTGCATTAAGTCCCCAGTCCCAAAAATCTTGGTCGCATGATGATCGTATGACCATGAAAGGTGCTAAAGATTGGGGGCTCTGTCTAGCCCCTGTCCATGCATGCCCCTGGTCTTATGCTCCCGCATATGTCCTTGGTTCAGCTCCCTAGGGGTTGGCCCCTGTACCTCCATGTTGTTGGTCACATGCAGCCCCATAAGGCTTGGGGATAGCAACTTGTGGATGGCCCTCCAAACTATGTCGTGCCCTTGGTTTCATACGGAGTCATATGACAAGGGCTGGCCCATGATTATTTTTAGTCCCACCTTCGGAATTTTGTTATGGGCATATGATGGTCCCATACAACTATGCCAGGTCGCCGTGAGGGTTGACCCCCATGTCCGGTTTTCGCTCAATATTCATACTTGGGTTGCGTGGATGCCATGACCACGGGGTTGGGCTAGGTCCTAGTCCTCGGCCCCCCGCCTATGGTCTTGCGGGGCAGGGGTGGCCAGGGGCTAGGGTTTATCTCACCCTTCGCCCCCTAGAAATGTGCCAACCACCAATTTTAGCTAAAATTTACATACACTGCTTTAAAAAGAAACAAGGTGTGGCGTGGTGGTGTGGGCTTTGGTTAGTTTGTATGAGGTCTCGGTTTAGAATCTCCGATGTGCTTTTCAGCCTCCAATAATTTTAGTGTGCCATTTGGAGTCCATGTGGCCACCTCTGGTTAGCCCACGTGGCCTTCCACCATTGGCCACAGAAAAACACAATCAACAATAATAATTAAAAATTCGACCTTGGAGCAAATTGGAGAATTTCTGCAAACACTTTTTTTAACTTTTCAACCAATCGGATGAGGCCATGTGGCAGCCTACCACCGGCCCAAAAATACCTAGTCACCTGTCCATTTACCAAAAAATTCCTTATTTGACAATTCGATTAGAACGTGATTTTGGGAGCATCCGATGTTGGATTTGAGTGAAACGAGTTGCATTGGATTCAAGTCACTGAGATATGTCCAATCGTAACGGTTTTTAGCTTTGTCACACACTTTCAATTTTGAGCATTATTTTGATCCAGTGAATCACTCCTCCCCTTTGGAAGCTTTTGGACCTCCAAAAGCTCTTTATCAATTAAAAAATAGATGAGGGTACAACTCCCTCACCTTTCTAGTCTCAATCCATGAAAATGTTCTTTAATTTGACATTTTTGAGCTTCTCATAAGAATACATCATTTTCCTTGATTTCAGATTCCTTGTCTTGTTGTCATAGATGACATCTTGTTGCAATTTTTTGGAATATGCATAACAACAATTTTTTTTTGAAGAAATAAACATGTTCCCTCCTCAATCTTCAATCGAAGGAAACTTAAACAATCTCAAATTCTTCTCACTTTAAACATTGTCTTCATGACGATGCTTACCATGTCTAGCCTTGTACTTAGCTTAACTCTTGACCAAATGTGATTGCCATCGCCATGCATCATCCCTTTTCAAATCCAACACATTATGAAACCCACAAGAAGTTTTGGAACCAATATCCTCTTTTTCAATTTTATTTTTCATTTTCTCTTTGACTCTTGCACTCTCTAACACTCGCATCTTTTTCACACCAATGTTCAAGAATGTGCATGTTGTTGCAAATTTACTCCATTTTGTTTGCCTCGTTGAGGAGGCAACATGTGAGAATCCTAAAACATCTTATCACATGAATTAGAAACATCAATGAAATAAGATTTCAAACTTGAATCATATCCTTGAAAGGCTTAAGATTCCTCAACACCTTCATGTTTGATCATTAACAATGCAAAGTTTTGACTAACATTACCAATCCTCTTCATTTGTCCGACATTTACAAGAGATGAATTCAACTTCTTGTTGTGTGCTCTAACAATATACTCAATCACATTCTTGAAAAAATGGTATTTTTTCCCATGGCGATGAAAAATAGCTCTCATATCATATAGATATGGGCTTCCCAAAACAATAACACGTATATCAATTAGAATTACATCAAGCTCTACCTCATCTAGAAAGTTTGCAGTGATTTCAAATCTAAGTATGCATTTCTTTGTCACCTCCAATTTTGCATTCTCACATACCCAACCTAAATGATATGGTTTAGGATGAGGAATGGTTTCTAGATTCAACTTCTTGGCAATGTCTTCTGAGATAAGATTGTCTTGTGAACCACTATTGTTACAGTTCAATTTGGGCACATCAACCCAAACTTTCAGATCCATATTATTAGTGTCCATCAAACCCTAATTCATTTGTTTTCATTCCCTAATGAGGTCAACCTACATCATGCTTTCTTCCCAAGAATTTCCATGTCACTATTCATCAAAAAAATGCCCCTAGAGAGATCATTGCAGGTGGCCCTTTATCAGGCTGCATTGCAATGCAAGAACTGCACTATTTGGGTGCACTGCAATGTAGTTAGCCTTTGTTTCACCTGCGCCGAGCAAGATTCATCGATTTTTTTGAAATGAATCCATTGGATTCCTCATCCAATGGGTGCTTTTGGAAGTTTCCAGATGGATTGATCTCGCTTTTGGATGAGGAAGAGGATGAATGAACCTTAATCCATTATCCCTTCCTCCATGGAACCACTTCCCAAATTTGGCAAAGCATTCATGAAGGCCATGAATCGAGCATGAACCTTCACGGGTTTTAATCTTTCCTTTTATCAATAAAGAATTATAAGCTTTTTCCATTCATGTGTTTATATGATGTATATTGTATTCTGGATTCTATGGTATGTTTAATTAAAAGATCTTTATTATATGATTTGATGGGTTTCTGTCTCGGCTTATGTGCAAGTACTTTCCAAGTGAGTTAAGTACGGAAAGGAGTGGTGAAATTGGTAAAAGGAGAGAGGGATCAAGCGAAAGTTATAGGTTGGTTCCTTTTCTTCCTTCTCTTATATGTTAATTATAGGAAAAGAAACGAATTACTTTGTATGTTGTTTCTAGACTAGCTACTAGGTCTAGAGGGTTAGTCATTTGAAGAAACACTAAATTTTCCCAAAACAAAATGGTGACTTTGCTGGGGAAATCTTATCCCTTTTAGTAGCTTATCCACCTCCTTAGACACTTTGAAATACTTTACTTGTTGTAATTCAGCGTTTTGCATTGAATTTTGGTCAAAATTTGAGGTTAGATGACTCTTGAGTGGCTGCACAGGAATCAGTGCAGGCTAGTCTTAGAGACAGTGCGCTACAGCGCACTTAGGCCTTCTTTGACCTACGTTGATTAACAAAGGAATATTTTAATCAGCGTAGTTTTTCCCTCTTTGGCCTGCGCTGATCAATGCAAACTAGCCCTCTTTGACCTGCACTGATCAGTTTTGAAATCATTGAAATCAGCGTAGTCATTATTGAGAGCTAATGCTCTGCAACGCAGTTAGCTCCTTTGTGACCTATGCTTATCAGCCTTAGGTTAAATTCCCACCTTTGGATTGAGTTTTTTCCAAAATTATTCTGATTGCTTGCTTGCTGAAAATCAATGATGTCTTATCTCTGAAAATAGTCTTTTCATCTCCTTAGCCAGCCAACCCTACTTTGTTTGGATTGATTAATGTTTCTTTAATGTTTTCTTTCTCATTATCAGTCTATAGTCAAAGTTAGAATATAGTTGATCGATTGTTTTGTCGATAGAAAAGTGTCGTAAAATCGCCATTTTCTTCGACAAAATGAAGTGTCGTAAAGTCTTCCTTCATAAATAATCGATTGATTTATTTGTGAATTTGATTTGTATTTTCATTTAGAGTGTTGAAAATATTCATTTCTTTAAAATCGAAAGTTTTTTTCATTCTTCCTTTCCCTTTAAAAGAAATTGTCATAAATCAACATTTTTTATGAAAAGAATTTTGAATTGTTTGTGCATTAGTTTTTCTTATTGCAACATTCACATTAAGAGAAACTGAAAAAGAAAAGAAATACATGCAATTTGCATTGTGCATATTAGAGTTTGTGAATTCTTGAAAGGAATGGTTTAGGGAATTGCATTAGTTTGTGCTCTTTGTTGCTTGATCAAAAAATGTTTGTTTGCTCTATCCCTCATAGCTAGGATTTTCATTGTTGAAATTAAATGGAAAGAGTGCTTCTCATTCTTGTTGCATTTTTAGGAATTTCGGAAAGCATCTCATGGTGAACCCTCAAAGGAAAATTTTAAGCAAGATCAACCTAAAATTTACATCAATTAACCTAATAACGCATTGGAACTTAACGCAAAAATCTAGAGGTCTAGGCTAGAGACATGTTTCATTGTCTTAAATCCTAATGGCTGTCAATTTCATTGAGGTTGGGTGATTCCTCCTCTTTGATTCGATAAGTACTAGTACAGACTTGTGCTCCCTGTACTGTTGAGTATATAATGGGAGACCCTAATAGGTTGAAATCCTTTATCCTTAATAAGTCGAGTCTGTCGCCTTACCGATCATAATGCACTGAACACAACATTTGGGAAGACTGACTGTCGTATGGTAAATCCTTGGTAATTTCTCTTTCATTTACCACCAAGATGTATATTGCAGTTTTGTGATTAGTTTGGTAAACCCTCTTGTCTAGAATCTCCAGAGCAGTCACTTTTGTTCCTTTTTGACTCTTTAACTGTAAAAGGATCATCTGAGCACTTGTCCCTTCAAGATCATTAAACATCGAAGGTGACTAAAGTCATATTTTACTTTTTCTTTACTCTTTAAAAATGAAAAAGTAAAGTTGTGTTCCAATGTCGTAAAAATTAATTGACCGTGGATAACATCCTCCACGCTCGTTCCTTAGTTGATATTAGGTTAAAGCATACAGTGACAAATCCAGAGTCCACCAATCAAGGAATTCCTTTTGATGGGAATCCTAGTCCTTTTCCTCCTTTCAGAAATATTGGTGCTCCTTATATGGCTACATTGTCCCTTCCAGGATTTACCATTGGCTTGCCAGTATGGTTGTTTTCAACCTCCTTGGTTCAAAATGTCATGATTTCTCCAGAATCGAGTACTTCTCCAACTAGACAAAACCAACCTCTAGTTGACCCTTTGCTTCTTCCTCGATTGTTTCTTCCTCCCCTTCTTCGTCTTTTCCTGGTGAAAGTATTGGTACTAGTAACGAGGTGGCTCAGAAGAAGAAGAAAGGGAAGAAGAAGAAGAAGAAGCCAATTCAGCAGAGAGGAAACCAAGAAACCATTGCTTTGAATGCAACATTTGATGAGAAATTGCCCGTCAAGCCTCACAAAGTTCGATATCCATGCAAACTTTGTGCAGGAGACCATCTTCTTCAAAATTGTCCTGATATTCCTCAAATCTTAGAAGAATGGTCTTCTCGTTCACATCATCCTGTGTCATCAACTTCTAGAGATCATGTTGGTGACACACCATCAACTAGTGATAGTAAAGTTCATGGAAAGAAGGGAAAAGTCAAGTTTCCATGTAGGTTATGTGAAGGGAATCACCCCATTCACCTTTTTCCCTATTTGGATGAAGCCAAAAAAGTGTTAGATAACCCTCCTTTTTCACTGCAGCGACTTCCATTTGGTTACAGGAAACTATCCCTTAATCCTTCACTAGTTGATGAATTGATTGACCAAAATCAGTCGTCGGTCGAAACCACTCTCTCTGAAAGTGAATCTTATGAGTCTATACCCAACCCAAATCAATAAGTCGAGGTACCAGATGCCCCGATTTCACCTTTAGTAAATCGTACTTTTCTCGAAGAGAGTGAAAATGATACCACTCAAGTTCTTTTTGTTTCTTCAGATTCAAATGAGCTTGGGGGAAATCCTCCTGTTCTATCAAGACAAGAGGAAAATCCTCTAGTTCTTGTAACTCAAGGGGTTAATTATCTTGTTTCTACGATACCTCCTCCAAGTAGCCTAGTCACTTCCTTTGATTGGAATCGATTACTAGAATTCTGCCTTCCTTCTTATGTGCCTTTCTAGATCATAGTACAGGTTTGTAATATGATTATATTTGGCACTATTATAGATGAAGGTGCATCCGTGAGTATCCTTTCCTCAACTGCTTGTCAAGCACTCGGTTCACCACCACTTGTGCCTATTACCCAGAATTTGTTGGGTTTTAATAGAGGAACCAGTCAACCATTAGGGATCCTCCCTCAGTTAACTATTACTTTGGGAGGAAAAACGGTTTATTTGAACGTGATGGTAGTCCCAAGACCTTTAGATTACAATTTACTTCTTGGGCGCGACTATGTTTATGGCATGGGAGCTATTGTTTCAACACTCTTTCTAGTGATTTTTTTCCTGCATGAAGGCAGAATTGTCACCATTGACCAGCTTTCATTTCCCGATCCAAATATGGCTCCCATTCAACCATCTTCCCTAAATGGTCCTTTTATACCAATGGTATCATCCCCACCATGGGTTAATTATGTGGCAAACGGTTCCATACCTACATCAATTGACGATCAATTCAATGATGTTGTACATCATGTACTAGGGGCATTGGAACCAGATCTCTCCTTCATGACCTCGTATGGGTCGTGAAACCAAGGGGTTCGAGGATAGTGTGTTGTCTTGTGTCAACCTCGTTAAAAAATGAAACACAGAGCATGAGGATAGTTCTTTTACTGTGTCAACCTTGTTAAAAAATGAAACAGGTCCAAGGATAGTTCATTATCTTGTGTCAACCTTGTTAAACAATGAAACAAGGGTCTCCTAGGAAAGTTTGTGGTCTTGTGACAACCTCGTTAAAAAATGAAACAAGGAGTATGAGGATAGTTATTTTACTGTGTCAACCTCGTTAGAAAATGAAACAGGCCTATGAGGATAGTTCCTTGTCTTGTGTCAACCTTGTTAAAAAAAGAAACAAGGAGTATAAGCATAGTTCCTTGTCTTGTTTCAAGATTGTTAAAAAATGAAACAAGGAATTTGAGCAGAGTTCCTTGTCTTGTGTCAAGCTCATTAAAAAATGAAACAAGGTCCCATGGATCAAAGTTCCAAGTCGAGTCTTTGATTAGATCTCGTAAAATCCTAGTCGAGTCTTTCTCTTGATCTCGTAAAAGAACCTTCATTCCATCCACCTGATAGCCATGAGTAGTCTACTTAGGTGAATGTAATGAAGCTTGGGGGGCATACACCTAGTGGTAAAGTTAAGTTTCCCTATAGGTTATGTGAAGGGAATCACCCCATTCACCTTTGTCCCTATCTGGACGAAGCCAAAAGATGTTGGATATCTGTCCTGCTTCACCGCAGCGACTTCCATCTAGTTACAGAAGACTCTCCCTTTCATCATGCTAGGGGCATGTAAACCGATCTCAAGCATAGTTTTTCATTTCAAGCTTGTGTAAACATGAAACCGAATCCAAGCATAGTTCCCTATGGTTCAAGCTTATGTAAAAATGAACCCATTTCCATTTTAACCCTTGTGATTGCCATTCTATCAGCCTTTTTTCATCAGATGAGCCTTGGTTGTTTTCATTCCATTGCCACCATCCCTTTGGCTGATCATACGCTTTCACTTGGTTGTTTTACCTTTTTTTGAGGAACAGTTGCAATGAGTGGTCTTATTAGCCAGCCTCTTCACATAAATCAACATGTTTTGAGAAGTTCCAACATCACCAGAACTAGTTGCTACCATAGACACCACTCGTTCCTCAAATCAGAGTTCTCTTTAAGCTCTTTTTAGACTCTCTAAACATGAAAAGATTTCCGAGTGCTTGTTGTTTCCAACTCGTTAATAGATTAGAATCGATATCTACTCACTATAGTTTTACCCCTTCTTCGGGCTGAGTTAGATTAACTGCGAAAAGGTACTCGTTGGTCAAACATGATCAATAGGTTCTCTCTTGTATTGTTTTATGCTTTTTCGAGCTTGAGAGACAAATGTATGAAAAATAACTTATGGAGTTTTCTTTTAGTCCCATTTTCAAACTCTCTAAATGTGAAAAGGACTGAGTTATCTTTGTTGTTAAACTCATTAAAAAAATTTAATAGCGACAAACTTGTCCATCTAGACAAGATCGAGTTTCACCTTCGCTAGACTCATTAAAACATCAAATAGTGATGGATTCACCCGAAGGGTGGAATTATACAACAAGCATATGTTATCCTCCTCAAGCTTGATTAAAAATAAAGAGGTACTGGTTAGAAATGACTAGGGAAAATGGAAAAAGCTGGGAACAATTTATGGTAGTAGGTCGCTCTTGAACATGACACTTTCACCTCATCACCGTGACTATGTGGGTTGGGTCATTCAGCTTGATGGTTATCACACTGTTGGTCTATCATACCATCCATCACTTTGTTTTGGGTGAATGCTACCAATTCACCTCAGTGTCACTGATATGTTCAAGAGAAGTCATTCAGTTCAAAACATCATCCTTTACAATATAATAAACCTTCATTTTCATGCCTTCCATTCCTGAACCTTGTGTTGTCAGTTAATGTTTCATCTCCAAAATAATTTACCTCGTTTCATGTCATTGATGTGGGATACATCAAGACCCACCTGCGATGAGTCGCTTCTTGTCGACATCAGCACATCATCCAAGAAGTTGAATTAGAAACACCCCTTCAGTACCTTAAGGCTTGCATACATCAATGGTAGGTTTCTCGCTTCCGGCGATAGGTTGACATCACTGGCCTTCGACCAAAAGAATTCGTATGGTGTTCAACATCAAATAAATTATTCACACCATGTGAAATGTATTGCAGTACCTTGAGGTTCATTATCATTATCAGTGATTCATCTCGCGTCTGTTAACAACTTACATCATTGGTTGGTAATCAGACGATGTCTCTCTATGTTCGACTACAAATCATCTATTCACATGGTTAGACTTGTACTTGAGCGAAAGATTGGATGAGATTGAAGACCCCAGATCTAGTTTCATTCATCCGAGCTGTGATATATTTTTTAGGAGTACTATATCAAAAGTAAAATGGCCTTACATTCATGGTCATCCATTCATGGGTCTATATCTGTAGATGACTATATTTGTACATGTAATGAAAGTTTATAAGCTCAGCATGGGTATGCCTTCCCTCAGCTAGTTTGTGAGAAAAAATCAAAATATCATGATATATGTATTGTAACTAATGCAGGTCTCCTTCCGTTTTGAAACCTTCTCTTTAAGTGGTAAAGCATCTCACTCGACATGTTTAGTTTTGACTTCATGCTTTAGGGGGCAACTGTTACAGGTCAATTTGGGCACATCAACCTAGCTTTCAGATCCATATTATTAGGGTCAATCAATCCCTAATTCATTTGTTTTCATTCCCTAATGAGGTCAACCTACATCATGCTTTCTTCCCAAGAGTTTCCATGTCACTATTCATCCAAAAAATGTCCCTAGAGAGATCATCACAAGTGGCCCTTTATCAGGCTGCATTGCAATGCAGGAACTGCACTATCTAGGTGCACTACAACACAGTTAGCCTTTGTTTCACCTGCGCTGAGCAAGATTCATCGAATTTTTAGAAATGAATCCATTGGATTCCTCATCCAATGGATGCTTCTGGAAGTTTTCAGATGGATTGATCTCACTTTTGGATGAGGAAGAGGATGAATGAACCTTAATCCATTATCCCTTCCTCCATGGAACCACTTCCCAAATTTGGCAAAGCATTCATGAAGGCCATTAATGGCTTAACCTCCTCCATTTAGCTATAAATTGACCAAGCATTCAAAGGCTGGTCTAGGTTGGATTTTCTTGAGCTAAGGAAATGCTATTTGAATGATATTAGTAAGAATATTGTAATGATGTCGAATTGTTTCTTTATGAGGAGAGAAGGATTTGAAACTGGAAGGATGACACTGAATCAAGCATGAATCTTCACGGGTTTTAATCTTTCCTTTTATCAATATTCTAAGATTTTTCCATTCATGTGTTTATATGATGTATATCATATTCTGGATTCTATGGTATGTTTAATTAATAGATCTTTATTGTATGCTTTGATGGGTTTCTGTCTCGGCTTGTGTGCAGGTACTTTCCAAGTGAGTTAAGTACGGAAAGGAGTGGCGAAATCGGTCAAAGGAGAGAGGGATCAAGCGAAAGTTACAGGTTGGTTCCTTTTCTTCCTTCTCTTATCTGTTAATTATAGGAAAAGCAACAAATTACTTTGTCTGTTGTTTCTAGACTAGCTACTAGGTCTAGAGGGTTAATAATTTGAAGAAACACTAAATTTTCCCAAGAAAACTATCAAACAATGTATCTATCTTGGTATGTTTGTAAATAACTCTAAGATGGAAAAGATCTATTCTTGTTTTTTCACCTTGAGTTTCATTGAGACAATTTGAAGAACTAGTACTTGCAATGTCCTTAACTTTCGAACCCATGGTTTTGATATTTGTTTTATCTCCAGAATCTGAACCTAAATCATGTTGTGTAGTTGAATTTGTCTTCTCCTTCTCCTTGTTCTTAAACTTTTTGGGTCTCATTTCTGGATGAATTTTCCAGCAATGATCTTCATCATGGCCCTCTTTGGAATAATGTTTACATGTGATTTCTCTTTCTCCATATTGATTGTAGCATTATTCTTTCCATTTCCTTTTAACTTACCTTTTATTCTTTCTCCAGACTCAAAGGAACTCTCACTAGTTTCTTCAAAAAAAAATTTCTCTCTTGCCTCTAAATGAGTTGCCTGAACAAAAACTTCATCTAGTTTTGTAGGGTTAAACATGAGTGTAGAGTCTCCAAAATGTCTTCAAAATATCATCCACCTTCACCTTTATCGCCACCATTTCACTCACATGTCGCAACTCCATAGCCATATAATCTTTCATTAGCCTCCATTTTCATGATTACATGGGGTTACCTTTGTGTTTTCCAGAAGTTAATGATTTCTAGTATTATAAGTGAATTAAATGGTTAAAACTTAGAAATATGACATATACTTGCTAATACTTAAAATTGACATGAGTTTCATGACATGTGTAGGTCATTTTGAAGCTTCCAAGGCACCCTTATGTGGCCTCCAATGTTCAAATTCGAATTCCCTTCAAGATATGGAAGAAGATTTGGATAAAGGTCAAAGAGGATATGTGTCTCATCATTATCTATTTGAGTTGTAACTCTATGAGATTTTCTAGGGATCTAGAGAGAGAATAATGGACCTCCATTAATGAGGTAGCTTCTTATGTTTTGTATAAATAGGAGAGCCTCCTCCTTTCAAATACATGTGAAAAGTTGGGGAAATTCTCATTTTTTGAATATAGAATTTGGATTTGGCACCATGCTCATGAGTGATGTTCACTTTGATTTGATTATGCTTGTCTTTGGAGCCTATCAACTTTCAAATCCCTCGTGCTTTTGGATTGGCCACCTATAATGCATGAGATTGATTGTTTTTCATAGATTAAGATTTAGTGCTTTCATAGATTAAGATTTATTTCTTTCATGTCTTTTCTTGTGTGAGAGGTTAAGAGTGATTTCTTTTATTTGCTTTCATATCTAGAAGTTAAGATGTTTTTTCTTTCATTTCATTTCATGTGGTTTTGATTATTCATTTCATAGGATCCTGATTTGATAATACACACATGATTCCTTAGAGTAGAACTCATTTCATGTAATTTCATTTCTGAAAGAGTGGTGTGCTTTTCAATTCCTGCAAGTGTGATAGATTAAGATTTCAATTCCACGCACTATACTATAATTTATTTTTAATTTATTGTTGAATTAGAATAAGTGAATTTGGTTTGTCATTATTTGGTTTTGTAGTTAGATTCATGTAAATTGAAAGTTAATTTCTAGCATATATAGTGCACGCACGCTTCGCAAGTTTTACGAAACCCCCAGGTTGAGAATTAAATGATAGGTAATTAATTTGCATCAACAATTAGAATGGTATGTCTCAAATAATTATGCAATCCTCTAATTTATTTGAGCAATGTATCTTGTGAGGGAAAATCTATACCCAAAATCAAAGCCCTATTCCTAAATTCTCGAGTATAAGATTGCACATTTTTCCACTTAGCTTGCCTAAAGTTCTGCCATTCCATAATATCTTTATGCATGTATGCTAATGGATAAAATTGCCTTATTATTGCAACAAAAAAATCATTCCAAGAGGGTAAAACCTTACCATGTTTCTTCATGTCCTCTAAGAGAAGCAAGTTTAATCTTGGTTTCATCATATTTGATTATTTGTATCCTGCAATACACTTCAATCTGTTGAATCCAATTGTCTAATCTTTCTGCATTTAATATCAAGCTTAAGCAAACCAGTTTTACCATGACCCCTTGGGGAACTTGGAGGTGTTTTTGAAAGGGTAGTAGCAGTAGAAGAAGATGATGGTAAAGATGAAGATGTGGATGATGATGAAGGTGAAGGTGGTGATTTGTCACCATTCCCTCCATTTCCTTTTTGAGACTTGTCTCCTTTTCCTACATGATATTTTGAGCTCTATACATATAATATTGAATTCCTCTCATACATGACCTTAGGCGTCTCTGACATTTCAAATAATTCTTTTCTAAAAGTCTTCTCATCTTCAAACATCCCTTCAGGACCCTCTTCATGTGCCATGACTATTGAAGCTTGAGGTGTGTTTGTTCTCCTTGAAACAGTTTGAGATCTTGGCTCCACAAGTTCTCCTTCTCCTCTTTTGAGCTTCAACCTTGTAAGCATTAGAAAAATACTTGCAAACAAATTAAATATTCACAATAACATGTGCTTTGATACCAAAATGATTTGTATGAAAAATCTTGAAGATTTTATGGTGTGATTTGCAAGTATAATGATCGAACTTTTAAATGACTTATGTCAGTGTTAGCCTCCTGCTGCAGCAGGTTAATCATCTTTCATGATCGACATTTTTACATGCCAAATATGTCGTACTATGCATGCTGCAATGCTCCATATTTGATACAGATGGCCAAAGAAGTGTCCATAAGAGTGTGCTAGTCTAAGTGCCACTGCTGTGTTCCGATTCTGATAAGCAATCCATTTTTTGGTTTAAGGCAGTTTTTCAATTGGAGGTACTCAGGTTGGAATTCACTAACCTCTCCCTTCTTCTCATCACCCCAAAGTCACTTACTAACATCCACAGGAGGTCAAGATCTGCTTGAGCCTCTCAGTTTCATCATTTCCATGACATGTACCTTGGTGAACATCTGCTTCACTCAAGGACTGCTCACTCAGTGTTTGTGAGCCTTCTTTTCCCCAAAAAAGCCTAAGGTCTCATACCTTAGCGCCCTCTTTTCATCTACATATTAACTATTAACTTTATTATATAACTCCCTAACAATTTTCCCCTTTCCCCTATTTAAATCATGTATATAAATCCCCTTATGTAAATATCCCCCCCCTGGAAATATAGCCATATTATTTACTAAGTCAGGGAAATCACAGTCCATCTAGGATTGTTTTTAGCCCATCCGTGTCCAAGGATTACTCTGACATCTGGTCAGAATAATAACCTCTTCCCTAAACCAAAAACCCCTAAAAACCTTCAAAAACCCACTTTTTGTGCCTTTTCCCCTCATTTTGTGCATCACATATTAACCCCGCATGTCAAAAACCCATATTTCACTCATATCCCTAAGTCCGACTGTAAATACATTAATGCGCCCTCTATTAAAATCCATAACCCACTAAACCTAAGTCTAAAACCCATCCGCCGCGATATATCAAACTTGGAATATTCCTGCGAATATTCCCACCCGCTAACCCGCCGTTACCTCGCAATTGTCGCCAACCGTTGGATCGCCCACCCCACAGATCAACGGCTGGCGGGCATCCCCATCCACGACACGCCCGGGCTTTAGCGTCCGGGAGTTCGGCGGTTTTGCCGCCGTACTCCCGCCACGCGTCAGGCTCTGGGGTGTGGCAGAGCCCCCTCCCCCGAAACCACCTTTGCCCATAAGTGGTGCGCCAGAAACCACTTACCACCTTGTGACGTCACACCCCACGTCACCCCCTGCACAGTCCCTGCTTACATCACCCCTTATCCAGTCACCCGATGAGTCACTTGCCCGCGTGGCCTCCTGCCACGTCACTGCCACGTGTCCCTGCCACCGTACCTGCCACGTCATCTTCTGTACATAATGACGTCATGCTGACATCATCCCGCCATGTCGCCTTGCTGACGTCATGATGACGTTACCCGTCGTACAATGCTGACGTCATGCTAACGTCATCAGCACTTTTTTGGGCGCAGAGGCGCAAAAGTCGCACTTCGGAGCCTCGGAATCGAATTCTGAGGCAGTTTTTGATGAGCGATTTGTGCCTAGCGCTAGGTGCAGGATTTTTTAGGCCGAAATGGAGAATCTTCAGGGAATCTTTAAGGAATCTTCTCACCATGCGGCCCCAGTAAGCCCGAAAAGGCGCATAAATGATCCGTTTTCTTCACAGAGCATATCAAAAGGAACAGAAGATCATTCCAAATGATACAGAGGCCGAACAACGGCCATTTACTGGTGATTAGACCCACAGCGCATCAGATCAGCAGTCCAAATTTTTTCAGAGAGTATCAGTGGAAGAAAAGACGCTAGAGAGTATCAGTCAAGATTTTTTAGGGGCTCGAGGCACCTGAACATTGATGAAGCCCCCAGAAAGTCAAATCAATAGGCATCAACCCATCCTTGCCTTCAAATCACAATTAAGGCATTCAAAGCACCAGGACAGCAAGAAAGCAGAAACCCATACTCATTTATTGCAGAAAACACTGCAACAAGCCACCAAAGACAACATCAATTATTCAGTTTTGATACATCGGCCCTGAGCGCGGCCCGAGATATTTTTTGTATTTATTTCAGGATAGGATTAGGTCAAGTAGTCATTTTTTATGACCTAATTAGGTCAAGATGTAATAAAGGAACTCTGCAGAGAATTTTTTCCCTATATATACCACCCTCTGTATAGTTTTAAGGGTTGGTTAATTGAGAATTTTCACTAGAGACTCGTTGTGTATACCTGAATTTTTCTGTAATCAAAGATTGCTTAAAGCTTGGAGAGCGAACTGTCTGTTGTTGATGAATGTTTTGAAGAGTTGAGAATGGAACTCCTGCGCTGCGGCCCGAAGCAATAAGTGCCTCTTATCTCTGTTTATGTGTTTGCGATTATCTAAATAGCAGAAAAAAGGAATAGCCTAGAATTAGTTTAAATACTCTCTATGCTCAATTTCTGTTGTTTCTGGATGTTTTCCTCTAAAAGAATTGGTTATGAACATTGAATTCCTCCTGGCTCATGTTTACCCCAATTCACCTGTGTCGGCCAATTATCTAGGGATTCTTAACTGCCCCTAGGTAGCGCCCTGTTATTTTCTCTGCTAATCTGTTGGAGAGATTCTTAACTGCCTCTCTTTCTTTAGCATTCAGTTCATCCCTTAAACCTGAAAATTGCTTCAACCTCAGCTATCTTGCTCCATGTTCCCTCACTATTATTAAGGAAGTACACTGGCAGTTCCCCTCCTCGACTCCACGCCCAATGGCTTGAAAGATTCAGACTATACTCTGCCTCTCTACCTGAAAGTGTCAGTTTTCCCACCAAAACTCAATCAAAACCCCTGTGCAACATATCTAGCCTAAAATCGTCCATTTCAACAAAGCTAAATCATAAAGAGAGATCCCTCTCTGACTGCAGGTAGGCTAGGGCCTGCAGTCCGAAGTTGGTTTGTGGTTACCTCGGCCGTATCCCTTTAGGAGTCAAAAGGGACAACCTGAGTGATAACATAATGGCGACTCCACTGGGGAGATGAATCATGTGTTTATTAGTGTAAATCCTCAAATCTTGACCAGTTCGCTTCGTTTTCTGGAGAAAGTGTTCCTTTTCTTCAGGGCTTTTCATGTTCGGCTCTGATCTGTGACGGTGGACAGAGATCAGGCACTTCAAGGTTGATTCATCCACCTGGCGACTCCACATCATCCTCATAATAAAGACTCCGCTGGAGAAATGAACCCGAAGGAAGTATATAAGCAGATCAGGCTCTTGACTTGGACTATCATCTAAGAGATCATGTTCTTTCTCTTGCACCAGATTTTGCTATGCATATTGTACTTTAGAAACGATTTTATGTCAGATTTTTGTGTTTTTCCTTTGGAAAAGGTTGTTGAAAAGCCTCCTTGCACATCAGAGCAGCAGCTTTCAAACGCTGTTGAAGATCATCATACAGCCAAGGAAGAACCAAAAATAGAGCCCAGTCTTCTAGTTCCTATACATACTCCTGTGCCTCGTAAAGTTCCTGAAAGATATAAGCCGCTCATTTTGCCTCCTGTGCTTGGTCCTCTGCCGGCAAATCATCCTGAATATCTCCCTAGATTTGATGGAGAGAATGGTATTACTGCCCCAAAACATATCCAGGCTTTTGAAGATTATCTTAATATATTTGAAGTAGAAGATGAAGATGTCAGTCTTAGACTATTTGCCCTTTCTTTGCAAAGCGAAGCTAGGACTTGGTTTAAAGCGTTGCCTGAGGCGAGCATCTCTAAGTTTCAGCAGTGTGCCAAGCTTTTCCTTGATAGATGGATGATCAGAGGTAATCTCGTCGTGCTCATCGAAGAATACAATCATTTAGAAAGGCATCCAGATGAATCTGTTCAGTAGTTTTCAGACAGATTCAATCAAGTTTATCAGTCCATGCCTCTAAATATAAGACCTCCCCTTGATCTAGCTCTATTGCAATATCCTAGAGCATTTGACACAGATATGGAATTCCGTTTGAGAGAAAGATGCCCGTCCACTTTGAAACAGATGCAGGACATAGTTGTGGACGTGGAGGCAAATCTAAGAAGGAGGGAAGAACAACGCAAAGCAGAGCAAGAAGAAAGATTTCATAGTGTGTTACAAAAGACAGAGGAAATGATGCAGCTGATCACAATGAAAGTGGAATGTTCAGAGCACCAGAACAGATCTGTTTCGCAACAGGAAAGTAGTGACATTCACGAACAAACCTGCCACAAAACAGATGACATATTCATCCAGTCATACGTGATGGAGCAGTCTCCTGATATACTGTGTGAATATAATAGCTTCTCTTCTTTCAACTCTCCACCCAAATATGATCTGTATGATGATGATTATGAGCCTAACGACCAAATCAGCCTTGTAGAGGAATCAAATCCTATTTTGGCAGGAAGCAGTGTTCAGGTTCAGCAACCTGAACCCAATGATCAGCATGCCCATCTCAGCTATAAAGAAAAGGAAGAAAACGTAGAGTGTGTTGATTTCAGTGAAGGAACTTTACCCTTTTGTTTTGAATCTTTTCAATTTATCAAGGATAACTATCATGCTGTATATGATCAAGTGTCACCGCGTGTTGCTATTGACCGTCTGGAGGTTAATCAAGATATTGTCCCAAAGGTATTGCCTCTAGTTTTGCAGCCACAAAGAGCCATTGAATATCAGATTGAGGAGGACCCAGAAGCAGCAGCATATGACCATATGATCCAAGTGGATCCCCTGCCTCTTTATTTTCACCCATCTGAGTTGTTTAAAGAAAAAGAAGACCAGTAGCCTGCACAGATCAATCAAGTCCTATTCGAGCCAGATTGTAATAAATTACAAGCACCCCTGCAGGTCCTGAATGACCTATCCGCTGGCAGGCAGAATGTGAAAGAGATCAATGCTCTGCGCCCTCAACAGGCTGCAAGGCTCAGTATCGAGTTAGAAATGATCCCTCGACTCCAAGGCATGGTAGTGATCCTCAAACTTTGTACAGTTCTTTAATTCAGCCTAGAAATTGTATATGTATGTTGCAAGACAGTTTTGTACAGTATTTAAACACTGCAAAGGAGGTCAGTAGCTTCCTGATCTTCTCAAAGATTGACAAAGCCATAACAAATTGCAAAATCTTAGTTGGTCTCACTAGCAAGCACAAGCAGCAAAGCCCACTCATGTTATTATTGCTTAAGTGGCTGCATTGGCTATTTCACTTCACCTAACAACAAAGTAAGTACTGGTTAGGGTAGGTAGGTAGGTAGGATCAATAAGGCAGCCAGCCAAGGGAAATTTGCAGAACACAGCAACAATTAAATGCAAGGCAGTCTGACCTACTGTTCTTGGCTTTTCACAAGGAAAAGCCATCCCCAAGTGGAGCCACTGTTAGCCTCCTCCTGCAGCAGGTTAATCATCTTTCATGATCGACATTTTTACATGCCAAATATGTCATACTATGCATGTTGCAATGCTCCATATTTGATACAGATGGCCAAAGAAGTGTCCATAAGAGTAAGAGTGTGCTAGTCTAAGTGCCACTGCTGTGTTCCGATTTTGATAAGCAATCCATTTTTCGGTTTAAGGCAGTTTTTCAGTTGGAGGTACTCAGGCTGGAATTCACTAACCTCTCCCTTCTTCTCATCACCCCAAAGTCACTTACTAACATCCCCAGGAGGTCAAGATCTGCTTGAGCCTCTCAGTTTCATCATTTCCATGACATGTACCTTGGTGAACATCTGCTTCACTCAAGGACTGCTCACTCAGTGTTTGTGAGCCTTCTTTTCCCCAACAAAGCCTAAGGTCTCATACCTTAGCGCCCTCTTTTCATCTCCATATTAACTATTAACTTTATTATATAACTCCCTAACAATTTTCCCCTTTCCCCTATTTAAATCATGTATATAAATCCCCTTATGTAAATACCCCTCCCTGGCAATATAGCCATATTATTCACTAAGTCAGGGAAATCACAGTCCATCTGGGATTGTTTTTAGCCCATCCGTGTCCAGGGATTACTCTGACATCTGGTCAGAATAATAACCTCTTCCCTAAACCAAAAACCCCTAAAAACCTTCAAAACCCATTTTTTGTGCCTTTTTCCCCTCATTCTGTGCATAACATATTAACCCTGCATGTCAAAAACCCATATTTCACTCATATCCCTAAGTCCGACTGTAAATACATTAATGCACCCTCTATTAAAACCCATAACCCACTAAACCTAAGTCTAAAACCCATCCGCCGCGATATATCAAACTTGGAATATTCCTGCGAATATTCCCACCCGCTAACCCACCGTTACCTCGCAATTGCCGCCAACCGTTGGATCTCCCGCCCCACAGATCAACGGCTGGCGCGCATCCCCATCCCTGACACGCCCGGGCTTTAGCGTCCGGGAGTTCGGCGGTTTTGCCGTCGTACTCCCGCCACGCGTCAGGCTCAGGGGTGTGGAGGAGCCCCCTCCCCCGAAACCACCTTTGCCCATAAGCGGTGCGCCAGAAACCGCTTACCACCTTGTGACGTCATACCCCACGTCACCCCCTACACAGTCCCTGCTTACGTCACCCCTTGTCCAGTCACCCGATGAGTCACCTGCCCGCGTGGCCTCCTGCCACGTCACTGCCACGTGTCCCCGCCACCGTACTTGCCACGTCATCGTTTGTACGTAATGACGTCATGCTGATGTCATCCCGCCACGTCGCCCTGCTGACGTCACCCGCCGTACAATGCTGACGTCATGCTGACATCATTAGCACGTTTTTGGGCGCAGAGGCACAAAAGTCGCACTTCGGAGCCCCGGAATCGAATTCTAAGGCAGTTTTTGATGAGTGAGGCACAAATCGCTCATCGCAAGATTTTTTAGGCCGAAATGGAGAATCTTCAGGGAATCTTTAAGGAATCTTCTCACCATGCAGCCCCAGGAAGCCCGAAAAGGCGCATAAATGATCCGTTTTCTTCACAGAGCATATCAAAAGGAACAGAAGATCATTCTAGATGATACAGAGGCCGAACAGCGACCATTTACTAGTGATTAGACCCACAACGCATCAGATCAGTAGTCCAGATTTTGTCAGAGAGTATCAGTGGAAGAAAAGACGCCAGAGAGTATCAGTCAAGATCTTTTAGGGGCTCGAGGCACCTGAACATTGATGAAGCCCCCAGAAAGTCAAATCAATAGGCATCAGCCCATCCTTGCCTTCAAATCACCATTAAGGCATTCAAAGCCCCAAGACAGCAAGAAAGCAGAAACCCATACTCATTTATTGCAGAAAACACTGCAGCAAGCCACCAAAGACAACATCATTTATTCAGTTTTGATACATCGGCCCTGAGCGCGGCCCGAGATATTTTTTGTATTTATTTCAGGATAGGATTAGGTCAAGTAGTCATTTTTTATGACCTAATTAGGTCAAGATGTAATAAAGGAACTCTGCAGAGAATTTTTGCCCTATATATACCACCCTCTTTATAGTTTTAAGGGTTGGTTAATTGAGAATTTTCACTAGAGACTCGCTGTGTATACCTGAATTTTTCTGTAATCAAAGATTGCTTAAAGCTTGGAGAGCGAACTTTCTGTTGTTGATGAATGTTTTGAAGAGTTGAAGATGGAATTCCTGCACTGCGGCCCGAAGCAATAAGTGCCTCTTATCTCTGTTTCTTAACTGCCTCTCTTTCTTTAGCATTCAATTCATCCCTTAACTGCCTCTATTTCTTTAGCATTCAATTCATCCCTTAAACTTGAAAATTGCTTCAACCTCAGCTATCTTGCTCCATGTTCCCTCACTAATATTAAGGAAGTACACCGGCAGTTCCCCTCCTCGACTCCACGCCCAATGGCTTGAAAGATTCAGACTATACTCTGCCTCTCTACCTGAAAGTGTCAGTTTTCCCACCAAAACTCAATCAAAACCCCTGTGCATTATATCTAGCCTAAAATCGTTCCTTTCAACAAAGCTAAATCATAAAGAGAGAGCCCTCTCTGACTGCAGGTAGGCTAGGGCCTGCAGTCCAAAGTTGGTTTGTGGTTACCTCGGTCGTATCCCTTTAGGAGTCAAAAGGGACAACCTGAGTGATAACAGTCAGTTTCCTTAATACAATAACATGATTTAAAAACTCAGTTTTGCATAAAATAAAGAAGACATTTGTACTATAACAACAAACACAAAACAACAAATGATAAAAGAGTGCACCTCCTGGGCTACATCTCCTATTTCAGCTTCCAATGTTGGGCCTCTTCCATTATGCTACAACATATGTGTTTACATCAAGTTACAGTGCTCAAAATTTTGGAACAATGTCTCCAATGGCTCCAAAAGAGTTAAAATCTCCTGTTTTGGTTCTTTCTACACCTCATTTGACCAAAAACTGAGAAAGTTATGCTTGTTTCCTCCTTTTTCCAAATTCTGCAACTAACCATCCTACAATTTGGCCTCAACCTAGCTCGAGCACCCCAAATGTGGAAGCGATGCACAAAACCTGGCACAATTCCTGTCGACAAGAAAAATTGTAGGATCGTTAAAGGCACCATTAAGCCCCCAGTCCCGAAAATATTGGTCACATAATGACCCTATGACCGTGAAAGGTTTCGAAGTTTGGGGGCTCTCTCTAACTCGTGTCTCCATGCGCACCCCTGGTCTTATGCTCTCGCATATGTCCTTGTTTCGCCCCCTAGGGGCTGGCCCCTCTAACTTTACGTTGTCTGTCACATGTGGGCCCATAGGGTTTAGGGCTGGCCCCTGACTCTTTTCACTCCCACCTTCAGACTTTTCTTGTGGGCATATGATGACCCATATAACTATGCTATGGGTGCCATGAGGACCAACCCCCATCTCCATTTTTCGCTCAGTCTTCAGACTTGGGCTGTGTGGATTCCATGACCATGGGGCTGGGCTAAGCCCTAACCCTTGCCCCCCCACCCACGGTCTTGTGGCAAAGGGGTGGCCACGGGCTAGCTCTTATCCCCCCACGGACCCCCCAAATGCGCCAACCACCAACGTTAAATAAAATTTGCCTATGTTGTTTTAATAAGTAAAAAAGTGTGGCACGGTGGTGTGGGCCTTGGTTAGTTTGTATCATGTCTTGTTATCGGGAAAACTAGTGTCCATTCAAAGCTGCTAGTCCCACTAATATGGGTAGCTATCTTAGAAACAAACAAACTAAAGTCACTTTTGTTTTCATTTATGAGAGATAGATGAGAGAGAAGCAGAGAGTACCAACCTCAGTCTTTTGCTAGTCTCCTTGCTTATTTCCTCTCTTCTTTGATAGAGCTTTTGCCACTCCTTTCTCACTTGTGCCACTTCAAGGAACACCTGTAGAGCCAAGGAAGAAAAATACCATCAAAGCATAGATATCTATAACCATAAATAATGTAGGATCAGATGTACATTAACCATATGAATGCATACACAAACAAGATTCAGAGATATATAAGCATATGGAGGAAAACTCAAATAGATTTATTGATAGAAGTAGTAGAAGAGAGGATTACAACCAGGCTTTCTGATCTAGGATCATCCTCCTAGTATGAAAGCCCTCTTCACCTCATACAAAGCAAGATCACCCAACAATGTCTTCAAATAGAAACCAACAACACTTGCTTGCAAATTACAAAATGCCAGCCTTTGGATCTCTCGGATGAGGGATCCATATATAGATGTTTACAGGAGAGTGAGTCAGTTTCTAGGATTTTTATTAGTGTCATTTCACTGATAGTTCGTGGTTCCACTTGGAGATTTTAGATCTCTTACTCATCCTTGGGAGAATTCAGAGAGGCAAGTGTCATATGAGCAGTTTCTAAAAGATTCTCTAGGTTTCCACCTAGCAAAATTCTTCTGCCATTTGTCTGCTCTCACTCATCGTACCCTACAGAAGGGCTTTCCAATATGCATCGCACCCCCCATGTGTAATAGGTGAGATGAATCGCACCCTATGCATGGAGAAATCTGTATGGTTCTGTTTTGACCAGTTCTGAGTAGTTTTTCATGGAGAACTTATGGGAGATGATGTAATCAGCTGACCTTTTTCCTTTAGGGTATGAAAAAACACTTTTAGGGGTTTAGAAGCCCTTGGTTTATGGAAATATGTGATTGGGGTTGCAGTGCCCAAATATGTCTATAACAGTTCCCCCTAAAGCATGAGGTCATAAATCTTTTGATTTCGGGTGGAATACTTTATAATGAGGATCCGAGGTTTTTCGAACTGGAAGGTGACCTGTAATAAGATACAATACAATACATTATCTTCATAATATTTTCATGATCTAGCTGAGTTGGGCTTTCCCATTCTCATATTTATAAATTCATATTCATGTACATAAGACAGACAATCGTCTGTGTGGCAGACTGATGATTCTGGTAGAGCCATCATACTTTAGTTTGGATGATTATCTGTGCAACTGTGATGTACATTTTCTGTCTTTATTTTCCTGAATATATCGCAGGCCAGATGGATGAAACTAGATCTGGGGTCTTCAAACTTATTCAATCTTCGCCCGAAGTACAAGTCGATCCATGTGAAAATATGTTTTGATGTCAAACATGGAAAGACATCGCCTAATTACCAGCCAATGATGTATGTTGTTAACAGGTGCGAGAGGAATCACCGATAATGATGATGACCCTCAAGGTACTACAATACAATTCACGTGGTGTGAATATATGAGTTGATTTCAAACACCACGTAAAATATTTCGATCGAAGGCCATTGATGTAAACCTGTTGCCGAAAGTGAGAAACTTGCCATTAAGGCATGCAAGCTTCAAAGTACTAAAAGGGTTGTTCCTAAGTCAACTTCTTAGATAATGAGCTGATGTTGACAAGAAGTGACCCATGGTTGGAGAGCCTTAATGAATCCCACATCTATGACGTGGAATGGAGCAAATGATTTTGTGGAGGTGAAAACGATCTGATGATATAATGTTCAGGGTGGAAATCATGAAAAATGGAGAGTGAAGGTATTGCAGTAGATGAGACATTAGCTAGGTTGGTGAATTCTCTACGAAACTTCTCTTGAACATACCGGTGACACTGAAATGGATTGGTAGCGTTAACCCCAAGGTGGATGGTACGGTGGACCAATGGTGATATGACCGGTGAACAGAATAACCCAACCCGACTCAATCATGGTGACGGAGTGAAAGTGTCATGTTCAAGAGCGACCTGCTACGAATGAAGCTATTCAAGTTTTCTTTCCTTTTTCCCCAGTCATTGCTGACCAGTACCTCTTTATTTTTGTCATGCTTGAGGAGGATAACATATGCTTGTTCTATAATTTTCCCTTTGGGAAAACCCGTCGCTATGTTTTAATGAGCCTAATGACAGTGAAACACACTCTTGTATGCATGGACACGTTTGTCACTCTTGTTTTAACGAGTTTAACGACAAAGATAACTCGGTCCTTTTCAATTTTAGAGAGTCTAAAAAAGGATGTAAAGGCAACTCCAGTGGTCCTTTTTCGTAATGTAATCCCTTAAGTCTGAAAAAGTGTAAAATAATATGAAAGGGATGACTTTTCGATAGTTTTAACGAACCGAACAAGACAAGTGCTTGAACTTTTTGTGTAATAATCCCTCAGGTCCAAAAAGATTAAAATCTAGAGGAGGTATGGCACTTCCGATCACTTTAACGAGCTAGAGATGCCAATTGCTCAGCAATATTTTCATATTTTACGAGTTAGATGAAAAGAGCTTAAAGGAGATTCGTTTTTTGAGGAACGAGTGATGTTTTTGGATAGCAACTGGTTCTAGGTAAGGATTAGAACTTTTCAATCATGACAGTGTAAAGAAGGTGGCTAATAGAATCACTCATCACAATTGTTCCTCAAAAGGGGTAAACAATCAAATGGAGGCGTATGATTGGCTAAAAAAGAGTGGAGGTGATGGTAAGAACATGACCAAGGTTCAAAAACTGATAATTATGCAATCGCAAAGATTATTTACTGAAGGTGGGGTTCATTTTTTAATGAGCTTGAATTTTATGGAAACACTTGCTCATTACTAGGTTTATTTTTTAACGAGCTTGAAATTCGTGTAAAACTACTCATGCCAGTCGTATAATAAGGATGTCTCATCAGTATGTTCACTTTTTAGGGAGCTTGCCCCATGCGCAACTTTTCTCCTGAGCCTTTCGTTATGTAACCTAGGAACGACCAACCTACGAGTTTAAAGGGTTAAGAGCCTACAAACTAATAAAATAAATGGTCATTTTTCACTTGCATGCAAAAATATTTGCATGCCCCCAGGTATAAAGTAGAATTTCCCAGTTACCATATGGAAGTTCTTGCACTAGCAAGATCATTCCATCAGCATCACAGACAAAACGCTTCCTTGGCGATGTCCATCGAAATAGACAAAGGTGAATGGTGGGAGCTTCCACTCACATAACATTTGACGAGGGAATCCTTTTCCAGTCTGAATCCATTTTCCTAAATGGACATGGGTATCAGACTAGTCATATTCCTACGTGGAAACCTACCTTATATTTGGGGTTTTCCTGCCGAAGCAGAGCAGGATGCATGCCTCCTGGGTTTTAGTCACAATCACTGAATCACTCGCGATCATCAGGTGGATGGACTGGAGATTGATTATACATTCCTTGTGCAAAAATACCAGTTAGGGATGGCATTTGACTAATAGTTTTGTTTTAACCAGGGAAGGAAAGTTGGTCTACGAGCTGGACCACTCTGCCTTCATGTGGAAAACACATCACTCGAAAGAGTGAGGAAACAATAGCTCCCATGCTATAAATGTAGTCATGCCCAAGGAGTAGATTGTAATCTAGAGGTCCTTGGACTACCATCACTTTTAGATGAACGGTTTTCCTTCTCAAAGTTATAGGAAAATTGGGAAGGATCCCTGACGGTTGACTGGTTCCTTTGTTGAAGCATGTTAGACTTCGAATCTCAAGCAGAAGCGATGGCGAACCAAGCGCTTTCCAAGCAGTTGAGGAAAGGATACTCACAAAATCCCCTTCATCTATAATAGTACCAACCATGATCATTCTGTAAGCTTGTACTATGATTCAGAATGGTACCTTAGATGGTAGGTGGGGTTTTCCTAGTAGATTCTAATCGAAGGAAACGACTAGGTTGCTTGGAGGTGGGACCGAATAAATGGTTGGATATATCTCTGATGAAATTCCTTCCTGCAATAAAGGAATGGGTATATTTCCCCCATGTTCATCAAAGTCTGTGTTTACGAAGAGAATTTGAACGACATCGTTCTCATTCTCTTTGGTGACAGTATCATCTGAAGGTAGGCCCTCTGAAGACAAGATTGGGTTGACTGCCGTCTTGACCCATTGACTTTGGTCCGGTGTGGACTCAGAGGGTTTATCTTCAATGATAGGTGCTTCGACTGACAACAACGGTGTGCCAGTCAGATTTTCAACTAGCGATGGACTCGGCAAGAGCTTCTTGTATCCAAGAGGAAGTCGCTGCGGAGACGCAGGACAGTTATCCAAGACTCTTTTAGCTTTGTCTAAGAAGGGACAACGGTGGAGGGCATGATCACCTTCACACAGTCTACAAGGAAATTTGGATCTTCCTTTTTGTCTATTGACTTCATTTTCACTAGTTGACGGTGTGCTCTCAACATGATCGTCGGCAGTTGAAGACACCAAATTTTGCAAGTGGGGAGACCAGTCCCTCAAGATCCATGGGATGTAGGGACAATCTCAATGATAGTGGTCTCGCTTGCAAATGACACATGGAGATCTAGGTTTGGAAGGTGCAGAGTGTGGACTTTCGCCAGATGATGCACGGTTTCCCCCTTTTGTTGTTGGATTCTTCTTCTTCTTCTCCTTCCCTTTCTTCTTCTTCTCAGTTACTTGGTTTTTAGCATTGCTAGCTTCACCAAGTGAAGAGGAAGATGAAGAGGGAGAGACAGAAAAAGTAGATGGTTGGGGAGCAACTTCATGTGTTTGCTAATTGGATTTCTGAGGAATTACGGTGTTTTGAATGACAGAGGTCGAGAAAAGCCAAACTGGCAGGCCAATTGTGAGTCCTGGAAGGGACAATGTAGCCATATGTGGAGCACCAACATCTCCCCAAGAAGAGAAGAGACTAGGATTTCAACCAACGGGAAATCCTTGATTGGTAGACTCCATTTCTCAACCTAAATACCAATGAGGGAACAGTGACGTTATTCCAATTAAAATAAATTTTATGACGCTTTGACACAACTTGCTTTTTCAATTTTTAAGAGTCGAGAAAAAGCTAAATATGACTCTAGTCTCCTTCGATTTTTAATGAGATTGAAGTGACAAGTGCTCATATGGACCTTTTCTTTTAGGGAGTTTGAAAAGGAATGAAAGTGACTACTCTGGAAATCTAGACAGAGGGATTACCAAACCAATTGCAAAACTGCAGAATAATTTTTATAGTATGGCAGCCAATCTTCCCGAATGTTGTGTTCAGTGCATTGCGATCGATAGGGCGGTAGACACGGCTTCCTAAGGATAAAGGATGTAGCCTATTGTGGTCTCCCACTATATACTCGACGGTACATGGGAGCACAAGTCCATACTGGCACTTGTTGTCTCAAAGAGGAGGAATCGCCCAACCTATGATGAAAGCAATAGTTACCAGGCTTTACGACGCTAGAATACATCTCTAGCCTAGACTTCTAGATGTTGTGCGTTAGGTCCCAAAGTGTTTTTATGTTCATTGAAGTTTAACAGTTGATCTCTCTTAAGAAGTTTTCCTTTAAGGTTCACCGCATGATGTAGATATACAATTCCTAAATATGCAATCTAAGATGATAAACAGTGGTTTACTTTCTTTTTGCAATGAAAATCCTAGCTACTAAGGAAAGAGAAATGAAATTATTTCAACATAGAGCAGAGAGCACACACTAGATGCACTTTTTCTAAATCCACTTCAGCATGAAACCTTAATGCAAATGCACATGCATGTATTGTTTTTCAATTTCCTTAATGTGAGAATGATAAAAAGAAAACAAAGTATAGATCTGAACTATCTTCTTTCAGAGCGACAATACTAACAATTTTCTTTTCAAAAAAAATGAAAGTAAAGCCAAGACGAAACTTTTCGATTTCAAATTTAAAATTGCTTTCAACACTTGAAATACTTAATGATTCAAATAAAATACAATGGAAAAAGTGTAATCGACTATCTGAAAGAGGAATGCTTTGTGACACTCTTTTTCTTGACTGAAAATGACACTTGCAACACTTTCAAATCAAAAGACAATAGTTCGATTAAGCTACTATTTGCAAAGGAGAACTGTAAATGATGAAAAATACATTAAAAAACATTCACAATTCCTTCTGATGGAGGCTGAATAATGCAAAGGAATATGGTTTCAACAGAGATATACTGATCAAAGATAGCAAAACTACTGAATAAAGATGAAGACAATGAAGAAAAAAACCAAAATCTGGAGGCAGAAACAGTCTTAGTCAATCATCACACCTGTAACACAAGGAAACAGGGATGCATCTTACCTACAACACACAGGAGGTGCGATGCATCCTAGTTGCCAAGAAGAGATAGTGCGATGGTCCAGGGATGGGACTATGCTTGGTTTTCACTCACAGTTTGCAGCTAAGTTCAGGGGCTTAAGCTTAGCTAATGATAGTCAGTAAGCACAAGGTATAGGGGTTGATCTATTGAGGTTATTTGAGCTACCACCAGAGCACTTAGGATGTTTGCAAGCTAGATGTTCAGTTCATAAACCAACCTGGAGATTAACTGAAGTAGCATTGATCTACTTTTCAGTTGCATAGCAAAATCAGTTCAAAGGCTAGCTGGCTTAACTTCAGGCTCCATCTGTAGTTTATAAAGCAAAAAACAGTAACAAAACAAACAAACTATTCACTCCCCATTGGAGTCGCCATTTTGTTATCGGGAAAACTAGTGTCCATTCAGAGTTGCTAGTCCCACTAAGACGGGTAACTATCTTAGAAACAAATAAACTAAATTCACTTGTGTTTTCCTTTATGAGAGATAGATGAGAGAGAAGCAGAGAGTACCAACCTCAGTCTTTCGCTAGTCTCCTTGCTTGTTTCCTCTCTCCTTTGATAGAGCTTTCGCCACTCCTTTCTCACTTGTCCAGCTTCAAAGAACACTTGTAGAGCCAAGGCAACAAAATACCATCAAAGCATAGAGATCTATAACCATAAATAATGTAGGATCAGATGTACATTAACCATATAAATGTATACAAAAACAAGATTTAGAGATATACAAGCATATGGAGGAAAACTCAAATAACTTTATTGATAGAAGTAGTAGAAGAGAGAATTACAACCAGGCTGTCTAATCCAGCATCATCCTCCTCGTATGAAAGCCCTCTTCACCTCATACAAAGCAATATCACCCAACAATGTCTTCAAAGAGAAACCAATAGCACTTCCTTGCAAATTACAAAATTCCAGCCTCTCGATCTCTAGGATGAGGGATCCATATATAGATGTTTACAGGAGAGTGAGTCAGATTCTGGGATTTTGATTAATGTCATTTCACTGATAGTTCTTGGTTCCACTTGGAGATTTTAGATCTCTTACTCATCCTTGGGCGAATTCAGAGAGGTAAGTGTCATATGAGCAGTTTCTAAAAGATTCTCCAGGTTTCCACCTAGCAAACTGCTTCTGCCATTTGTATGCTCTCGCTCATCGCACCATACAGAAGGGATTTCCAGTATGCATCGCACTCCCCCTGTGTAATAGGTGAGATGAATCACACCCTATGCATGGCGTAGTCTCTATGGTCCTATTTTGACCAGTTCTGAGTAGTTTTTCATGGAGAACTTCTAGGAGATGATGTAATCAGCTGACCTTGTTCCTTTAGGGTATTAAACAACACTTTTAGGGGAATAGAAGCCCTTGGTTTATGGAAATATTGGATTGGGGTTGAAGTTCCCAAATATGTCTATAACAAGTCTTAGTTTTGAATCTTTAGGGTGTTATTCGGCCTCCAACAGTTTTAGTGTGGGAGAGAATAGAGAGAGAGCCATTCAGGGAAAGGAGGTAGAGCCTTTCACCCAGGTCCAACAGATGGATGCCTTTCACCGTGAACCTTTTGCCTTTCAACGGGAAGGAAGGATGGAAGAAAGGTTTCGGTTAGTTTGTATGAGGTCTCGGTTTTGAATCTCCGGGGTTTTGTTCAACCTCCAACGATTTTAGTGTGGAGTGGTGGTGTGGGGCTTGGTTATTTTCTATGAGGTCTTGGTTTCGAATCTCTAGGGTGTTGTTTAGCCTCCAACAATTTTAGTGTGGGCCTTGGTTAGTTTCTATGAGGTCTTGGTTTCGAATCTCTGGGTTGTTGCTTTGAATCCAACAATTTTAGTGTGCCACTTGGAGGCCACGTGGCCACCTCTGGTTGGCCCACATGGCCTTCCACCACTGGCCATAGAAAAACCCAGTCAGCAATAATAATTTAAAATTCAACCTTGGAGGAAATTCGAGAATTTCTACAAACAATTTTTTTTAACTTTTCGACCAATCAAATGAGGCCATGTGGTAGCTTTCCATGTGGCAGCTTGCTGCTTGCCCAAAAATACCCAATCATCTGTTCATTTGCCAAAAATTTCCCTGTTTGACAATTCGATCAGAACATGTTTATGGGAGCATCCGATGTCAGATTTGAGTGAAACAATTTGCGTTAGATTCAAATGACCGAGATCTATCCAATTGTACATGCTTTGAGCTCTGTTGAACACTTTCAATTTTTAGCATTATTTTTATCCACCAGATCATATCCCTTCTTAAATACAAATTTAGTCACTAAATCCAACACATATTTTGCATGAATAAAGATTATTTTTTATTAAATGAGACACCTTTATTGCTAAGATCTATCTATCTTTCCTAATCCATGCAATACTCTCCATTTATTAACCACTTTGTTACACGAATCCATACAACTAATGACAATAATATACTTAATACTATCAAATAATCCAAATTACCCACATATTAGTTCATTTATCTGTTCAACATTGTTCATTAGTAGTGTGTTATGAAACCAGCTCACAAAATAGAAGAAGAGATAGATTAACGACTTCAAAATAAACCTCTTCGAGGGGGTAACCTCCTTAACATTACACAAATGAACAATTCTTGGATGATACAAATGAAAAGGCCTCCTTTCTATATATAGGAGTCTAAGGGGTCACAATATAATCAGAGCCGACATAACAATAATAATGTAAGGGCACAACAATAACAATAGTGGGCCTCTATGGGGCACGATAATAACAATATGGTACTACATGGGCACAACAATACAATAAGGGGTTTTCAATAATAACAATAAGGGGTTACGCTAGTAGTATAGGGACCTAACTTAGTGAATAAGAATGTGCAATAAGTATTTTGTAGAGATATGCACAACACTCTTGATCATCAAGATCATGATTTTTAGTGATATATGGCCTCTAGATGGTATTATTATCTTGAAACAAAGAAAAAAAATCTTGGAACTCAAACATTGTGCATGTTGGATGCATGCTTGAAGTCCTTAATTTTTTAGAACTAGTTTCATGGTGTGCTAATAATTTCAATAGAAAGAAAAGACACATATGACTCTTGAATTTTCTAAGACTCCCATCCTTTTAACTCCTAGTGTATTCAAGAAGATGCTATGACTTCCAAAAGTCAACTAAGTTTTTATAGTAGCAAAGGTTGATGCCTTCCTTTCCAACCAAAATGGAGGAGGAACCTTCTAAAGAAATTCTCGAAGAAATTGACGAAAGAGTTGGCTAACTCTAGAAAAATGGGGTATGTGCACTATACAACCCCTCCAAGGATTTTTTTTGGTTATTTGCACAAATTATTGGGAAAGATCCATCAAATCCATACCTAAGGACTTTATTATGGTCTACACTATTATTTTTTTTAACAAGATCGGTTATGGTATATTCATTCAAAAAGAGGGAGATAAACTCTGAGATACAAAATATGTGAACAAATCAAGGAGGAAGGTTGGACAAAATTCTTTGATATTTTTTTCCTACTTTTACATAGAGCTCATAACTTCCTAGCTTTCCTACTACATTGAGCTTGTATATTATAACATACTAATGGAGAAGAAAGGAGAATTTTCTATTCATATATAACTGAAGAGATATTTGAGAGACAAGGAGAGGAGTTGCATTCTAGATGTGGAAGAATCAATTTCTGAAACTTTTGACACTGGTTGTTCCTTTCACTCTTTGTTAATGCATTTTTCCTCATTTTGCTAGAATCCACTACTGTAATCCATTGACTTTGAGTTTTCCCTTTATTTCTTGCCCGCCATTTCTGGCATACTATGAAGAGAATTCTTAATGTAAGCACAACGATTATTGAGATTTTCAATGGATTTCTCGTGCTCGTTGTGTTGGTAGTTACGAAAAAAAATTCAGTTTTACATCAATCCTCCAACTGATTGGTAGGGACCTGATCTATTCTAGCACCACTTTGATTGACTTACAATGATAACAACACTGATTCGGTTCCATGGGGAGAGAAACATAGGATCAGAGGGAGCAGGAAAAAAAGGAGCAAGAGGAGAACGGGCACTACAGAGAATCAAAGGGAGGAAAAGGGAAAACCCATAGAGAGGCAACTAGGATATAGGAGGCCTACAGAATGGGGGAGGGAGGAGAGAACACATAGGAGAAAAGAAATGAGAGAAATAAAGTCATGCAAATAAAAGAGGGAAGTAGGGATAATTTAAGGAGAGAGAAGGCCCAAGGAGGAGCCCGTGAACCCAATGAATCATCATGCCTTTGGAGTTGATGATAAAAAAATATAGAGGAAGCAATAATGAGGGAGGTGTCATATCGGATTTGGAGTAGGAGCTTTGACTGATGGAGATTTCAAAGAGATAATGACAACGACAAGCCTTGGGATTTGGAATTTTCTGGGAACAAGTTGTACATGTGAAGGGATGAAAATTATGGGATGGATTTTATTAACATTTCTTGATTTATTTTGGTCTCTCCTTATGGCCTGATGCAAGATTTACTTGTAAGATCATCAACTATCTTGTTGTTTTCCCTGAGAACATGGTAGAAAGAGACCTCTCCAATATTTTTCAAGTAATGTTTAATTCTGGAGATTATTTGGGAAATATCATAATTCTTGGGATTCGTATTCTTGACCATCTACTAGATAAGAATAATAGAGTCACCAAATATAATTGGATTCATATAATTTCCATTGCTAAGGATTTGTGATCCCATCAAGAAATCATAGGCCTACACCTTATTATTTGACTCAATGCCCAAACCCCACTCAAATGTGATTGAATTTGATCCTAAATGATCAATTATAATACCCCTAGCTCCTACATAACTAGGATTTGATTTGGAGGTGCCATCAAATAAAAGATATGGTTTCATGAGCATTTTTATCCAAATTGATAAATCTCATTCTTTTAGTCGAACCTTCCAATTATCATCTTTGGGAGAGTTGTTCTAGGAACGCAAGGCCGATCTAGAACAAAGTTGAGCCAAATCTTTTCTTCCTATTGAAGAAGATTGCCATCCATTTTTTAACCCATTTTTCTATAATTAATTTCATTGCTAGGCTCCAAGTTTTGAACAAGATGTTTAGAGCTTCTGGCTTTATACTATGAAAATTGAACATATTTCTAGCTAGCCAAATTTACTAGCAAAAAAAGGAAGGGAGACAGGTCCAAATTATTTTCAACATGTTATTTTGTATAAAATAGTAGGGGTAGCTAGAGTTCGATTTAGAAAAGAACTTTGATAAGATGACATTGTAATTGAAATGGACCTCAATAGGATTGAACAAGTTTTTCCGACATTCAACAATGAATTTATAGTTGAATGTAACAGAGGTTTCAGGGATGAGAGGGAAAGCATCCTCACATGCAAGGGGGAAATCAGGAGGAGGAACGAGAGAAGAAAAGGGATTGGAGTTGGATGGCTAGGAGAGGGAAGAGGACAAGCGAGGGTTAGTCCAGGGAGGGGGCAAAATGAGGAAGGAATAAAGGACTTTGAAGTTTTGTTTCCTATTTTCTTGCATTTAACAGTTTCCCAATGAGTTTCTTGTGTTTCAACTGATTCATATGCTTCTCTCTTTGGATATATATTTGAAAAATGACCATATTCATAACATACCTTGCATTATAAGGGTAGTTTCTCATAGTCTAGTTGTTGAATGTGAGCCACATTGTCTACCTTGATCTTCACAGCTTCTGGTAGCCCTTTGCCCAAGTCAACTTCTACATAGATGTGAGAAAAGGAATGCATATTTTCCTTTAGTTAAATTCTATCAATGTATATTCTAAAAGCATTAACTATATATTTTATAGATTTGTCTCACCAATGTTGAAGAGGTAGGTGGGGGATACGAACCCAAACCGACATCGCGTTGGGAACATCAAGGTCAAGATCAAAATATGGGGTCCATCTATTCAAATGTAGACCTTTGGTGTCCTTGAAGTAAGGACCATTTATGAAGATGAGGTCTTGGTCTTCCTTGGATTCAAATTAGAAAGTGAAATAACCTCTTCCACAAAAACGAATTCAGATTTGGCCTTGAGTTGAAGCAGACCAGTTCTTTTCCACCCATTTTTGAATTTTTTTTGGAGAGGGCTATAGGCCCATGAATTTACCAACCAAACTTCTCTCAGCTAGAGAGAGAGTAGCCCTTTGAGGCATAATAGAAGGCCAATTGATTTCAAGGATGTCTTCCATTCTTTTGACAAACTTAGAGATCAAGGGTTTCTTGCGAGGGGCACTAAGAGAGGAGACGATATTAGAGAAGGATAGGGTTGTAGCAACATGAGGGGCCACAATAGTAGAGCGAGCCCCCTCTAGATCAAACTATCTTGATGGATGGGAGTAGAAGGGATAAAATGATGCAGTCTCAGATAGGGAGTGTGGCACAGGAGTGAAATCCTTTTGTTTTTTTATGGAATTCTTCTACACTATTCAACAAATGAAGGAATTATTTTTTTACTGGGTATATGAAATTTGTGCTCAAATTTCCTGTCAATTATGAAATTGTATAAAATAAAAAAATTCTATATGACTTCATACTTACTATACGCTATTGTTTAATGAAATTTTTTGAGAGTCTCCTGAGGTCACCAAAATCCATCTATGATGTTGAACTCATCCAATTCTAGCATTCCTCCCTCTAGAGGCATACGGGTATGCTTCACATTTATCGAGTTAAATTCCTTTCTTTCAAAGTGTAGAAAAATGTTGATTGGCCCTTCTTCTAGTAGGTTCTCCCCTTAAGCCCTAGCCATTTTGGAGAGAAGGGGTATTTTCAAAACCAAATGGAATTTTCATATATTCATCTATTTAGATCCTAAAATAGGCCTCTTATGATTCCAATTTATGTTTGTGAAAAGTTCTTTCTAGCAGAAGTGTGCCTATGGTACAAATATTAGGCACATTTCTTTAATGGAAAAAGGAAAAAGTAATTCATTCCTCTATCCATTAGAGTTGGCAGTTATGCTATCAAGGGTATTTTTGGCATTAATTTATATTCCACCTATATAGAAAATTTAAAGTTAAGTAAATTATAAGAAGTCAAGGATATTGACCTTGAAACTATTTTTTTGCATCTATCTCAATTATATTAGATATGGTGCTATTTTCCAAATAACACAAGCTAAAGGTGGGGAAGATACTTAGGTTTTGACTACTAATCCTCAAGATGTTCACAAATATCTCAGTCCTCTACAAAACACTAACAAGCATCACAAACAACTTGAACATTGTTGACCCACAAATGGCTCACCCTACAAAAAAATTGTGCAAGCCATTGCAACCCAACTCTCTTGTAGAAAATTTAATATGACAAAATAAAGAAACTCTTGAGTAGGTGGGGTCTGTTATCACTCCCCCGAATCTCCAAGGCTGAGGAAGAGTCCAACTGAGGTAACCAAATACCAATCTTTTAGCTTGGTAGCTAGCCCTACCAAGTCGGAGAGGGATCTCTCCAAGGGATCACAACCAAGAGGGCTGGATAGTTTATGGTTTTAGGCTAGATGTAAAGTGCAGAGGGTTGATTGATTTGATTTTGGTTGAGTTGTTGGAAGACGATTAGGTCAAAAAGACTAGGTCAGGGAAAATCACGGTATGATTGCAGACATCTGATGGAGCAAGGTAGGTAGGCACTCAAACATTTTAAGGTTATGAAGTGAGATGGATAAGAGTGGTGAGGTTCTACAAGGAGCAAGACAAGCATGTATTCTTTCTAAACTGAAGAAACTAGACAAACTATGTAGATTTCCCCAAAATAGAGCATATAAAATGTATTCTGCTTATCAACTTGAAAATCAACATATCATAGAAGTGAAATGCAATATGGGAGTACAAAACATTCAAATATATGAAACATAAGAAGAAACTATGTCAAAATTCCATACCACAGGTATTGCACCAAAATAGCTGCAACTCATTCTTTAATTTCTGCCAAATACTGATTACACTAGTGTCTGTGATCAATAGCCAAACATCCAACTAATTCCAACCTGTGAAATGACTAAGAAAATACATAAGGCCTCAAAATAGCTCATCCTAGCCTCAGGGGTCGAATCCATGAGAGGAGGAGCAGTTGCAAGAAAAACTGAACTGATAGCTAGAGTATAGGGTGGTCAAAGTGACTCATCGCTAACTCTAACAAACTGATTCATTACATTCCATGTAGGCCATTTGACTGATGTATTTACACTAGATAATAGTAAAAAACATAATAATTATATCATATTGATCAATTACATTAGTAAAATATCAATTCCCCTTAGGTGAAAGTGAGTTTAGAGTGAAACAGTGAAAAATGTAGAAGGCTATCAAACGCACCCTTTTAGTGTCAAATGCGCCCTTCAACTTTCGGACTGCTTTTGGATGCCTTCCCAGTGTCCACGTTTGCTCCAAGATAGCTCGTTGGAAATCCAATTGAGTCTAATTTCCAAGTATGCCTTCCATTTTCCATTTGGATGTCATTTGCCTTGTCAAAATCCCAATCTCCCAAGACTAGTAAACGCGCAGCGACTAGGCCAAAAAAGAGGCAGAAAGGTGGTTTTTTGATGGTTTTTTACCCTTTTGGCTGACTAGTTTTCCTCCAAATGATTAGCAAATGCACAGGGTGCATGTCCTCATCACTTTGAATCCAAAAAGGCTAACCATTTTCTCATTGGATTCTCCAAAAAAGAGCGCAACGTCCAAGGTGTTGTACATTTGACTGTTTCATTGTGCTAAAAATACTTCAAAAAACATGGAAAATCATGACTTGCAAAATTTGTTCAAAAGTGGTGAAAATTGGTGAGCTGATATCTGATCATATGTTTGAGGCATGGAATGATGCCTCGGTAAGAATATCTAGCCTCCTTTTCTCCTCTTGCAGACTTGCTCGGTCAAGGCTTCAATTTTTGCATGGTCTCTATTGAGCTTGGCCCTCGCAATTCTATTTCTCATGGCATAGTACTTTGCCATCCTTCTCTAAATCTCAACATCCCTATTAGCCTTGTCTAAGAAGCTCTCAAGATGACCATTTACCATATTGATCCAATGTTCCTGATTCTCATTTATCATTTTGGCAAATTTCTCATTCAAGGTGAGCTCATTGGCTAGTTCTGCCTCTTTTTGCCTTTCTAGCTCCAAGGCTCTCTTTAGGCCTCTAGTCCTTGGTATTATTCTTAGTAACTGTTCATCAACTTGTTCACCATACTGTCCATATACCTCATCAAGTAGGGCCTTAGCCTTTTTAGCCTCTCTCTTTGTTTTTCTGAGCTGAATCTCCATAAGCTCATGTTTGACCTCAAACTGCCTGTTCTCCTGCTCATAGTAGGAAATAATGTATTTGGACCTTTGAAAGTTTACCTAGAGCTCTCCTATGAGTGCATTCTTCTCCTTGATGAAAATAACTATGCTTTCACTATCATCATGCCCATCTGGGTCAACTAACTCAAAATCATGCTCCATCTCATGGAGGACTTCCTCCTACTGCTAGATCCCTGCCTCTTTAACCTTTTCCTTACCCTTTTGTACCTACTTTTCCAATGAATAAGGCAAGGCCCCTCCCACAATCAGTGGGGAAAACACTTTCCTATGCCCTCTCTGATAGGTATGTGCCAAGGTACTTAAACTAGCCCCTTTGGGTTTTCTGCTCTCACCATGATCAATATGCTCTTTCCCACTGCCTTCATCCCTACCAGGTGAATGAATAGGCTCATGAAATGGCGATGATGGAGGTGATGGTGTGGCTGAATCATCAGATGAATGTGGATGATGTATGGGATGAGGTGGAGAAATGGAGGTGGATGGGTGAGAAGATTAAGGTGCTTCTTGACCATGTTGAATAGGTGGGACTGTGAAAATCTCATTGGATATGAAAGTGTCCCATGCAATGTTAAGTTGATCAAGGTGGTGTAGGACTATCATCTTGATGAGAGAGTGGTGAAAGATTCTATGCATTTGATGATCATAATCCTTTCTTTGGGCAATGAATGACATCTTGTCAATGTTCCCGTAAAGATAGTGGGGTATACTGAGAATTTTGACTCTTGTGAAATGCATGAGCAACCAGATATGATAGGAATAGAGTCTAGAAAACATACCCTCACATTGTGAGGTATTTCATGATGATTTTCATCATGGGAACATATCCATCTAGGAGGTAAGAGAAAGGAAAAATCCTCTTTCTCTCATTCTTGTAGCTTGGTTTAAGATATGGCTCATAATAGTAATGATCCAATTATCCTTATTTAAACCATTTTTCTCCAATATTTTGGATCCTAGTGGCAGCTGATATAATAGAAGGAGATATGGTGAAGGTGAAACCAGCAAGCGTTTCCTGGTTTTCATCGAGGTTGGTGATGAATAATCTAGTCAACTTAGGATGATGTTGGATCCTTTCCAATTTCTCACAAAACTCAAAACAACACATATGTTTAAAGCTTGCCACAGTGATGGGAGATGCCACGAGTTATCTCGTGTTGGTTGTCTCATGTCTGATAATTATTCCTCCTTTATTATATCGCCTCCTCTCTTGTCTTTGTTCCTCACTCTGAGTTCTGTGCTTTTCTTCTGCCATGAATTATTCCTGTCAAAACCCTAGGGAGATGATAAAATGGACTGTGGGTGTGGGAAATATGGAATGATGTGGGGAGATATGATGAGAAGGGAATGGGGATTTGTGGTACAAGGAAGGTGATAGTGGATAGTCTTTAAGTGATAGGAGTGGTAACGAAATGCTAAGAAATGTGATTTAAGAGTGAAAATATGTTACTAGGGTTTTGAGTTTAGAAATGACAGCAAAGACTAAGAAACCCTATGTAGATCAACAATGGAGGGGAGGGTTGAATATATTTTCCCACCTACCTAATTTACTAAAGTGTGTGATGACAAATTTCGAAGTTTGGTGGCGATGGAAGATGTTCTGGCATGTTTTTCGTCCTTTTAGGAAAACATGTAGCAACCCAATCAAACACGCCCTTCAACTACAGGAGCATAGCACCATGTAAAAATTCACTCAAACGCGCAGCGACCCAGTCAAACTCGCCCTTCCTTGTTTAAACGTGCCCTCTGGCTCTGTTTTCCCAATTTTGCCTTAAATTCGAAAATCTTCTTTTGCTAAGGAGATTTGAAAGTGTAGGAGTGCAAATGGAGTTTGCATAGATGTCTTGAGAGCTTTTATACTTGAATTATTTTGATTTATGAGTTGCACACCCACTTTGTAATGTTTCATGTCTCTTTTCAAACTTTCATACTAATGCTTTTCTTTTAACTTTCTGACCCTTTTTCTTTTGACAGGTGGATGATGCTTTTGGCAATGTTGATGACCTTTGTTTGGATACTATTGGCAAATGGAATTGAGTCTATAGCTGAAATAGTGACTTATTACATATAATCGACATAAAATTACATCGATGAAAATAAAAATTATTACATCTGTTTTGAAGTAAAAATTTACAAATTGGAATAAATTCCCATTTGAAATCAAATTTGGGGCTTTTAGCAACCATGGTTACATGCTTGTAAACCTTTATTTAACTTAAAAAGATATTATTTGCTTCACTCTCATATTTTGTTGACCTTATGCAACGAGATAGTGATTTATTGGACCTTGGGAAAATAAAACCTAGGTGACCTAATGTAACCTTAAAAGACTGAATTTCAGGTGAATTTGACTGATATAAAACATGATGAAATGAGCCTTCATGGTCAATGGATGCTCAGCAAGACACATGAAGGTGGGCCAGAAAACACAAATTTTTGAGAGGGAGAAAGTGATTTTGGATTTTGGGCCACCATCATTGAGTAAATTTGTGCATGATTACCTAAGTGGAATGCAAAAAATGTCAACGGGACACTAATATGATATAAAATGTGGATTTTGATCACTAATTGCAGTATGCAAATACTGACTCTAACAAGGTCCCCATAGGAAATACCGAGATGTGGCTCTCATATTGGTTTATATGTTCATGACTTTATGACTATTATGATTTTTAATGTCTTATGATTTACTATACTTACGACAACAAACTGGAAAGAAACTCAAACACAATGTATTGGCTTCATGGTTAAATTAACATGGAAGAATGGCTCTATTAATGAATGGAGAACAATCATATTATCACTTTTGCTTGATTATGAATGCACACAAGTATTGTATTTTGATATCACTAGTACATAACAAATTTATTCATGGTAGATCCCATTTCTTTAAAAGTGTATGTCTTAAAGCATGATAATTGAGTTATTTTGTGTGTTGTAGGTGAAGCACTTTTTGCTTTATTACTTGTCGAGCTTATATATTAAAGTTTTTGTTTATGTGCTATGAAGTATTTCCCTATCTATCTCAAAGAGACATAATAATAATATCATAGGGATTGTCACATGAATATCTTTGGGCATTTGATTTGGGAACCATATCATTTGTTCCTAAACATATGATATGATTGGTCTATGATTAAACCTAGATATTTTATATGAGGTACATGTTGATATTTGGATGACACAAAAAGAGGAAAGGGGTTTCCATTCTTAATTTATAAATAAGGTTAATGTTAAAGTGGTGAATGTTTCTATATTGTTAATGTAGCACATATTAAGGCATGCCTTTGGATGCATGCCTCACATATGAAGGATGGTGAGCCTTGGAGGAAGGCCACCAACCCACCTCATTCTTTCGACGTTACTATTGAATATCTTCCCTTTTCTCTACTTGAAACCTAGTGTATTAAGGAGAAATTATGAAGAAATGCAGTTGGAAATTGTGCTATATTTTTCTTGAGGTTATTTGCAAACAATATAAGAACTCGATAGCTAGGTATGTATAATTTCAACTCCTTGGAAGATAGCCAATTGAAAAATGTATGTATTATGGCTCTATCTGTGTGGAATGTTTGGGTCAATCCCCTCCATATTTGGTTATTTATACTACATTTCACCTCCCTATCTTTGATTTTGACATTGTTCAACTTATAATTTCCACCCATGAACAATGTTTCATGGGTTCTCTACATGGTATTGTTGCACATGTTCTCTTTGTCTAAAACATTTTTTCACAACCTAAGTCATATAGGTATATATGCATCACCTTTCTTTTGCATGTGGTCAACCATTTTGAAAGAAGAAGCTTGCGCTTCAAACCCTACTTTAATTTATGAACCAATGCCACAATTTAGAGTCGGCTATTTTAATCTATTCTCTAAGACAAATTGGGTTGGTTGAAGGGGGCGAGAACAGGCATATCATAATCCAATATGAAATGTGAGAAAGAAGAATTATGCCTCAATTTTTCCCTTTCAATGCACCCATTTTTTTCTGTTGATAGGTTGATTGTTTTCACCTATTTTGGAGGTAGAGACTACCCATCTTATACCTTATAATTTCCTCTGCTACAACTACACTTAAGGGCATTACGAGCTGGTTAATTAAGCACCCTAACCCTTCCTTTCCATGCATGTACATGTACACCTTTTAGTTACCCACTATTTTAGAATATGAGCCATTCTTTTGTTCTATGGCCAACTACCTCTCTATTGTATAACAACCCACAAACTTGTATTCATATTCCATAGTAGTGCACCATTATATGACTATGTAATTGGACCCATCAGTTGTTTACTTGGGTTGATATTACTATTGTATATGCAATCTATAGTTTTTAATATTAAATCTCTGGGTTGACAATATGTTTTCTTCAAGCCATTATTGATACTACAAATCTGCAATGTTAGGCCTATAATTCTTATGTTACACCATTCCATGATGACGCTCTTATCCTCACCTGCTAATTTTGAATGTATTGTGACTAAGATATTTCTTGAGCTAAATTCCATATTTTTACTAGTAGAATATACATCTTCATTATGGTTTCATGTGGCTAAATTAAGGGTTTCCTTGAAGTTGTTTGTGAGCTATTAAAACACTCCTTGGCTCCTACAACCATGTGTTTGGTTTCTCTCTCTATAACGACTAAGGTTCTTTATACATGTCATACCATAGCATGGATATTTTCAAGAATATTTTGAACATAAAGTTTAACTCGTCTAAAGAAATGGATGCAACCATTTATTATAACCAACCTCCATTTTGAAATGTGTACTTGAAACCATTTTTGTATATTTGCAGTCACCATCTTCCAGGAATCTAAATCTTGTTATTCTATGTCAATTTTCACTATTTCATGTAATTCGTGCACCTTTTTTTCGGCCATTGACGGTATTTGGACAATCATATGAAAAACAAAAAAACTTATTCTCACAGTTCAAAACTAAAAGATGATTTTAATGTAGGTTGCTTTCTAACTTGAGTTACTTAGCCAACCTCCAATTGTTTAGAGAAGATTAGAAAGATGTTAATATGTATATTGTTGCAGTTATAAGGAATACTATATAAATTGTTATTCCTCATGATAAGCCACAAATGATTCAATATGTTTTGATACACATGTATGATAAAATCCTCTCTGTCACAAGATTTTTTCCCTTATTAATATATTCTTCAAACATATGTTGTGTCAAGTACCTAGACTTACATTAGGAAAGAGATATGCATATGACTATTTTATTTTTTAGTTATAATGTGCTTGAGATATATCATGTCATGATAAAATCTATTTATTCTATTCCATAGATGAGTTTCTTTTGTAAGGGTTCAAAGAGTACATGAGGGGACACGACAAGAGAAAAAATGCATTGTGGGATGAAAATAAAAATAAAAAAATCAGTATTTTCCATCCATTTTTATATTGATTATGATGAATTTTATCAATTGAATCAAACAAGACATTTGTATCTAGGAGGACCTCAATCTACTCATATGCCACATGACTCTCCTCAGCCACAACCTAAAATTATGGAGATTCCTCGGCCATATCCACCACTACAGTAGTAGCCTCAATGGAAATATGGATGGGAACCAAACCTTTCTATACTAACCTACAAAATTTCTCGTTGGACCTCCAATTCTCAAAATTATATTCCATCACCCATTTCTATCCCCTATATTTCATTTGTTGGGTGTGGAGCATGATTGTTTAAAAGTCTTTGTTTCAGCCAGATGTATACCCCAGGAAGATTATACACCCCTCCATGCGGGGGGGTGTGGGGGGAACTTGTCCCCCCCGCGAGGGTCTGGGGGGGCTAATCCCCCCCCAGCTGGGGGATCTAGTGGCCGGCGGTCCCCCGGCAGGGGTTTCGTGGGCAGCGCCCCCCAAGCTAAAAACAGATGTAAAATTGTCTTATAAAAGTATAGTAATTTCTAGTCAATCTGGGCCATTCATTAGGTGAATGATCTGATGGTAGAACTTATGTTTAGTTTAGGGTTTTTATTCCCTAGAAGGAAACCCCTCTCTTTGTATGAGGGTATTGTATTGAGGCTATGTAATAGATGTGTATTCTCAGAGTGAGAAACAGAGAGGTGAGACTATGAGAGAAAACAGAGGATATTACAACGGATCTACTGTAGGTTGTGTCTCTTCATTTTGCTGGATAATAGAAAGGAAGGACTGGCTGTTTAGGGTGGACGCAGCCCAAACTAGGTGCCACGTATATCTGTGTCTCTCTAGTTTTATGTGTTTGTGTTTTTCCGCATATTATATGTCTTGCATTTCTATATCATATATATTAATTTTCTAACAACTGGTATCAGAGTTAAAGGTCTATTTCGCTGAAATAACTAGCAGGAAATAAGGGTTTCTCGTTTGAGTGGGAGCAATGGCAGAAGATGGTAAGTTTAGGGTCGAGAAATTTAACGGCCAAAACTTCTCACTATGGAAGATGCAGATGGAAGATTATCTATATCAGAAAGATCTGTACCTACCATTGAGCGGAAAAACAAAGATTCCGACAGGTATGATAGATGAATAATGGAACCTTCTCAATAGAAAGGCTCTCAGAACAATACGGTTTTGCCTCACAGCGTCGGTCGCCTTCAACATTTCAAAGGAAACAATGATAGAGGGTTTGATTCAGGCATTGGCGAAACTATATGAAAAACCCTCGGCCTCAAACAAGTTATTTCTTATGAAACGGTTATTTAATATGAAGATGTCAAAAGGTGGATCTATTGTAGACCATTTAAATGATTTTAATACAGTTACAAGCTAGTTAAGTTCTGTAGGGGAAAACATTGATGATGAAGTTAGAGCTCTATTATTCTTGTGCTGATTGCCAAAAAGTTAGAATGGTTTAGTAATGGCCATCAGTAACTCTGTTTCTAGATCTAGTACTTTAAAATTTGATGATGTTGTCGGTGCTATCCTTAGCGAGGAAGTGCAATGGAAAATCTCCAGCGAAACATCGGGTAATGCTTTGAGTGCAGAGTCTAGGGGAAGAAGAATGAAAAGAGGAAAGAGCTCAGGATATCATAGTAAATCAAGGAAAGGAAGATCCAAGTTCAAATCGGGGATGGTGTGCTGCAAATGTGGAAAGAAAGGACACCTAAATAAATACTGTAGATCTCGAAAGGAAAAGAAGGAGATGCACAAGAAGAAAACAATCATGAAGAAAATGTGATAGGTGAGGTGTTACAAGATGCTTTGATTCTTTCTTTAGAAAATATTACTAATTCCTGGGTGGTAGATTGAGGGGCCTCATTCCATGCCACACCTGATAAGAAATATTTTCATGACTATGTTCAAGGAGATTTTGGACAAGTCTGTTTGGGTGATGATAAACCTTGTAAAATTGTTGGAATGGGTAAGGTTCTTGTAAAACAGAAGAATGGAAACCAATGGCTACTAAAGGAGGTAAGGCATGTTCTAGATCTGAAGAAAAATCCGATTTCAACAGGGTAGTTAGGCAGTGAAGGTTGTGTGACAACGTTCATAGATAAAGCTTGGAAGGTCACCAAAGGAGCCCTGGTAATAGCAAAAGGTGAAAAGGTTGGTACATTGTATTTATGCAATGGTATTTCTAACTATGTTAATGCTTTAACTTCCAAAGGAGCAGATGCAGCATTATGGCATCATAGGATTGGACACATGAGTGAGAAGGGGATGAAGATCCTTCACTCAAGAAATTTGTTGCTAGGTTTGAAGGATGTTGATTTGGACATCTGTGAGATTTGCATTTATGGAAAACATAAGAGAGTCAGATTTCTCAGAGTTGGGAAAGAAAAGAAGAGCAAAAATATAGATCTTATGCATACAGATGTATGGGGACTTTCTCAGGTATCATCTCTCAATGGCTCTCATTATTATGTTACTTTTATTAATGATGCAACTAGAAAAACTTGGATTTATTGTATTCAGAACAAATCTGATGTATTTGATACTTTCAAGAAATGGAAAGCTTTGGTTGAGATTGAGACAGGAAAGAAATTGAAGTGTATCAGATCAGACAAAGGAGGTGAATATTGCAACAAAGAGTTTGAAAGGTACTATTCAGAGCATGGAATTCATAGAAAGAAGATAGTTCCAAAAACACCACAAGAAAATGGTGTGTCAAAAATGATGAACAGAACAATCATGGAGCGTGCAAGGTGCATGAGATTGCATGCAGGATTGCCTTTACAATTTTGGGTAGGTGCTGTAGATATCGTTGTTTATCTAATAAACATAGGGCCTTCAAGTTCCTTGGATGATGGTGCTTCAGAGGAAGCATGGACAGGTAAAAGGGTAAACTACTCTTTTTTAAAGCCTTTTGGTTGTGAGGCCTTTGTCCATATTAATAAAGAAAATAGAACAAAGCTTAAGGCAAAATCAAAGAAATGTACCTTTATTGGATACGGTGTTAATGATTTTGGTTATCGCTTATATGATTAAGAAAATCACAAAATCATTAGGAGCAGAGATGTAATATTCAATGAAAAGGTCTTGTATAAGAATTAGTTGTAGGAAAAGAAACGGGAAAAAGAAAACAAGGAATACACAGTTCTTGATGGGATCACTGAAAAATTAAAGGTGCCTGAAAAATAACAACAATCAACAATCACAACAACAACAACCACAACAACAGCAACCACCACAACAACAACAAGCACCCCAAACACCTAAAAGTGTTGTTAGAAGATCTACTAGGATAATTATACCCCCTGAACGATACTCTCCTTCTTTATATTATTTATTGTTGACTGATTCTGGTGAACCCGAATGTTATGAAGAAGAAATGCAGGTTGAAAGCAGGAAGAAGTGGTAGCTAGCCATGGAAGAAGAGATTGACTCCTTAATGCATAACCAGACTTGGGACTTAGTCAGGTTGCCTGTAGGTAAAACTACATTGCAGAATAAATGGATTTACGGGCTGAAGGAAGAAGATGGAGGAAAATAGAGGTACAAAGATAGACTTGTGGTGAAGGGGTTTGCACAGAAGAAAGGTATTGATTTTGATGAAATATTTTCTCTTGTTGTTAAAATGACTTCAATAAGAACTATTTTAAGTCTAGTAGCAGTTGAGGATTTGCATCTTGAGCAGTTAGATGTAAAGACAACCTTTCTCCATGGGGATTTGGAGGAAGAGATATATATGTAGCAACCATAAGGATATGAGGTGAAAGGGAAGGAGAAACTATTGTGCAGGTTGAAGAAGAGCTTGTATGGCTTAAAACAGGCTCCAAGGTAGTGGTATCTAAAATTTGACAAGTTTATGTCTGAACAAGGTTATACTAGATGTCACTCTGATCATTGTGTTTATTTGAAAAAGAAAAATGATGGCAACTATATTATATTTTTATTGTATGTATATGACATGATTGTTATAGGGTCTAACATGCAGGAAATAAATGTGCTCAAAAGAAAATTGGTAAATTCATTTGCAATGAAGGATTTTGGAGTTGCAAAACAAATCCTTGGTATGAGAATAACTAGAGATAGGAAAAATCACAAATTAACATTGTCTCATAATGAGTACATACAAAAGGTGTTGAAAAGATTTAATATGCACAATGCAAAAATAGTTAGTACACCTATTGCTAGCCATTTCAAATGTAGTAAGGATATGTGCCCAAAAAACCAATGAAGACATGGATTATATGTCTATAGTTCCATATGCATCAGCAGTTGGAAGCTTAATGTATGCAATGGTCTGCACAAGGCCTGATATTGCACATGCAGTGGGAGTTGTAAGCAGGTACATGAACAATCCAAGAAAAGAACATTGGATGGCAGTGAAATGGATTCTCAGATATTTGAAATGTACCACAAATAAAGAATTATGCTTTGGTGGTTCAAACATTTCTATACAGGGATATGTTGATGCAAATATGGCAGGTGACAGAGATAACAGGAGGAGCAATACAGGATATGTATTTACTATAGGTGGAACAACTATCAGTTGGGTTTCCAAAATCCAAAGTGTTGTTGCACTTTCAACAACTGAAGCAGAGTATGTTGCTACTAAAGAGGCTATTAAAGAAATGATTTGGTTACAAAGTTTTATGGATGAATTGGGTAAGAAGCATGATATGGGAATGTTATACAGTGATAGCCAAAGTGCCATTCATCTTGCAAATAACTCAGCATTTTATTCAATACTAAACACATACAGCTCAAGTACCATTTCATACGATCAGTGTTGGAAGATGGAGAGTTGAAGCTGGAAAAGATACACACTAGCCAAAATCCTGCAGATATGCTAACAAAAGTTGTAACCAGGGAGAAACTGAGAATATGCTCAATTTCAATTGGTATTCAAGGATGACGATGAAGATGAGAAACAACTAGGTCCAAAGAGGAGTCATTATCCAGCGAATGAAGCAGCAGTGGAGTCGCTACAATCATTCTCCAGGTGGGAGATTGTTGGGTGTGGAGCATGATTTTTTAGAATTCTTTGTTTCAGCCAGATGTACACCCCAGGAAGATTATACACCCCTCCACGTGGGGGGGGGGGGTGTGGGGGGGACTTGTCCCCCCCCCGCGGGGGTCCGGGGGGGCTAATCACCCCCTGCTGGGGGGTCCGGGGGCCAGTGGTCCCCCAGCGGGGCTTTCGGGGGCAGTGCCCCCCAAGCTAAAAACAAATGTAAAATTTCCTTGTAAAAGTATAGTAATTTCTAGTCAATCTAGGTCGTTCATTAGGCAGATGATCTGACGGTAGAACTTATGTTTAGTTTAGGGTTTTTTCCCCTAGAAGGAAACCCCTCTCTTTGTATGAGGGTATTGTATTGAGGCTGTGTAATAGATGTGTATTCTCGAAGCGAGAAATAGAGAGGCGATACTGTGAGAGAAAACAGAGGATATTACAGCGGATCTACTGTAGGTTGTGTCTCTTCATTTTGCTAGATAATAGAAAGGAAGGACTGGCTATTCGGGGTGGACGTAGCCCAAAATGGGTGAACCACATATATCTGTGTCTCTCTGGTTTTATGTATTTGTGTTTTTCCGCATATTATATGTCTTGCATTTCTCTATCATATATAATAATTTTCTAACACCATTAACTTTGTCACATATTCAACATTTCTATGGATAAGATTCTCTGATTTCCCCTTCCCATACAGAAAATAAAAAACAACCCATAATTTCCTCACTTGTTCTCTCTTTCACTCAAGCTACTTCAACTCATTCACATACCAGTACACCCAGGATTGAAAATGAGGGAGGATTAGAGATTTCCTTCCCGGACATCAATCCTAAGATACGTGAAAAAAGGAAAAGTGTAAAAAAAAAGGAGGGCACTATTTTAGATATGTGTCTAGAGTTGTTTTGACTATGAAAATTAGTTAACTTTGTGGTTTTCTTCTCTTTAGATTTTGGACGTGTTTTATGACAATAATATTATATTTTTGGTTATATTTCTATCTTTATTCATAAGGAAGGCATACAATTTTTTTCATATATGCCACTTTGGAATTACTAATAAATCCTCATGTCCTATTTTATGATAATGGTATATATTTTTTGATGATGAATTAGAATGATGTGGTAAATGATGATGGAGGATGTTGAAAGTTTTATCATGCTACTATTTATATTTCATTTTTATGGGAGTTACAAGGTGATATTTTAAATGATATATTTGAATTGAAACGAGTCTAATGGGACCCCACTTACTTAAAATAAATTTTAAAAATTATAAAAGTTTCCCTCAAAATTCCTCTTCTCCTAAAATAAAAAAATTAAAATAATATATATATCTATATATATATATATATATATATATATATATATATATATATATATATATATATATATATATATATATATATATATATATATATATATATATATATATATATATATATATATATATATATATATATAACTAGATAAATTTAAGCAAAGGAAAGCAGCTACCTTCTAACTAATTGAAGGAGATTAAAAAAGGAGCAAGAGGCTATTAAGGAAAGAACCTTTTTCAAAAGTGAAGAGAGAAGAAATTTCTTGAGTGACAAGGAAGGGGTGATTTCATAATTTTGTTGTATGTTCCTATAAGGTTCTTATAGTCTTTCTACAATTTTTTGTCCTTTTTAGAAGGCTTGATTATTTTAAGTGCTCATTAGTGCACTTTTTGTAGAGCTCTGACTAAGATGGTATTATCAGAAGGGTCCAAGCCAAAAAATTTCATTAGCTTGCTTCTTTGATGACACTTAGTTGCCTTTGTAAGGATATTTAACATCTTTGGCTTATGAAGTCATTTTATAGTCCAATTTTTCGTAGAAATTTCAAAGGAAAGTTAATTTTTGTCAAATGAAATAACTTTCTTGCTTCTTTTATATCTAGTATACATATCTTTACAATTTTACGAATATTTATTCTAAATAACTAAGAAAATATGTGGTACATATTTCTTGTTCTTTGGCTATCCTACGTCATAATACTTAATACATGTACAATCTTTTTAGGCTTTTGGTGTAGACTTGTAAATTTTCCTCTATATTATGTTACTTTAGCATATATGTCAAAGATTTCATTTACTTTTTTTGATTGTAAATATTTTTTTATTAACTGTATATAAAATTTTGTTGTGTTGATTATAAATATCCATAAATTTGTAATTATTCTAGTACAAATTAGACAAGGGATTTAAGCAACCGGGCTTAGTTCCATTATCTTACTTAGCCCTAAAAGTATTCGAAGCAATATTAATGAAGAATTAAAATTTCACCCTCAATAGTTTTTTGGCAACCATACTTGGGAATAATTGTTCTTTACCTAATATCTCAATCTCATTTTTCTATGACTATTCCTTCTACCAACTAGCCTTGATCTAGTAGGATCCATAAATAGAAGTGGCCTTGAAAATAGCTCAAAAATAAAAGTCATAAAATGGAAGTGAAAATAGAAATAGATCGTAGTGCTCGTCACTCTGATTCCAACGGTGCAAACGACACTCAAATATGAGTTTGTATGCTTAAGTTACAGATGGTCATTGTTCTGGTCCAACTTGGCCAAGTGGCAGTATTAACGAGGCAACAAATTGACAGAATCTTGGTGCATGGAATCCAACAGTCGAAACAGGAAAATTTGTCACCTTTTTAATTTGTCTAATATCCCTTATTTCCTGACGGAAGAAAAATAACCATTGTGGTCTAAAAATAAAAATAAAAAAATATATGGGGTGGTGGGCTGCCACCCCTCAATGGTGATATTATATTATATTGGGTGGATAGGCCACCCCTGGTCGAACCACACATTATATATTACTATAAACCATTACCATAACTATCGACGAATATAAACCGTTTGCCATAAGCGCCAACAGAATCACATGTAACGAAAATTTTGCCACAAATCATCAGACTTTATATGGGAAGCGGGAGATTCGAAACTGGAACCTCCACCGACCTAAATGACTCTGCCACCAATGAGCCACAACTAGTTCCTTGGTGGCTCCACTCACGAAATAATATTTAAACTCTCATACGCCATTCAAATGAGGTGGAGCAACAGATATCTAGGCATGGAACCCTGAGTGATAGAGGTCGTGGAACCATGATCGAGGGTATCTTGGAGATGATGAAAAAATTCCCTTAGAGGGCCTGTTATAGACATTTTTGTGCCTCGCAGCATGGAGCATGAAATGTCGATAATTACAGGGATCCAAAGTCCCTAAACATGTTGTTCTTACCCCTAGAGGAACAAGGTCAGCAAACCACAGCACTTCCTATCAGTTCTCCACCTGAAAACACTCAAAAACAGGCTATTTTTGGATCATGTCAGCTGCTCCACTGAGCATCTGTGCTGAATGTCAACTGCTCCTCCTTGTACCTGCGCTGAAAGTCAAAACCAATGAAGGCTACCTGCGCTGGGCGAGATTGGCCAAGTGGCACAGTCATTCTGCAAGGTGTCAACTGCCCAGGAAGCTTCCAAACTGACACTTGGTTCAAGGAATTCGCCCTATGATGAGTAAGAGGTACTTGATCTCCATGTGGAAGCAAGGATCTCCAAGTGGACTCAAGAACTGAAGTTTAACTGAAGAGGGAGAGGACACAAGGCAGCTTTAGGTCAGTCTCAAGCTGACTCATCCTTTCTCCAAATCTCCTATATATAGAGCTCTTCTATGAGGTCTAGGGAGGCTGGAATTTTGTGCAAAGCAAGGAAGTGCTGTTGGTTTACAGTTAGAGCTATTGGGTGATTGCTTTTATAGAGGAGAAGAGGAGATTTCTTGCTGCTGGGGAGGTGCTGCTGGATTGGAGCCATTTATGGTTGTAACCTTCTCAGAACCTTTTTCTTCTATCAATAAAGCTTTTGATGTTCTCCTATATACTTGTATTGCAATGATGTATTGTTTTTATCTGTATATTTGATCCATTCTAATCCATGCATCAGTTATGAGTACATGTTTCTTGTAGTTTCCCCCTCTTGTTTTTGCAGGATCTTCGTGTAGCTGGGCCGGCAAAGGGAGTAAGGAGTTGGGAACAAGAGGCAAAGAGAGAAGACAGGATCGACAAAAGCGAAAGACATCGGTTGGTCAATCTTTTCTTCCTTCTCTGTACTTTCATAAAGGAAAAATATCAAAGCTTTACTTTCAGTTGTTGCTAAGGAACTATCACCCTTAGAGTAGGGATAGGGTCATTCCGAGTCGGATACTTTTCCCCACCATCATAACTGGCGACTCCGCTGGGGACCTAGTATCTTGTTGGTTTATTGTGTTTCTTGCTATTCATCTCATAAACAAGGAGAGCACCAAATCGAACTGCAATTGAGTCATTCAATTGCAAAGTAGAGGGCAGCTGCTCTGGTTCAGTTTCTGAGCAAGTTTATGATTTGAAGAGCTGATCCACAAGGACTCTTGTGCTCTTTGTGATAGCTTTTCATCCTCTTGATCATCCCTTAGCTTGTACTTGACCTATAGCTTTTTATTTCAGCAAAAACAGTGAATTTTTGAGCTTTTTATGACCCGGAAACCCTTGTAAACGCAACTCTCGTGTCTCCGTGCAGGCTGCCCAAAGGTAGTCTGCATTTCAGCGCAGGTACTCCCTTCGGGAACTGCGCTGAAAGTCAGTTTGACAGACCAGAGCCTGCGCTGGACCAGTTAGCTAGTGTCTTGCTGAGGTTTCCTACTGAGTCTTGGCCCTGTTTTCACTGTTGTTTTGCTGCTGATTGCTTGTCATTTGTACTTGCACCCAACCGATGTCTTTCGCTTTTGTCGATCCTGTCTTCTCTCTTTGCCTCTTGTTCCCAGCTCCTTGCTCCCTTTGCCGGCCCAGCTACACGAAGATCCTGCAAAAACAAGAGGGGGAAACTACAAGAAACATGTACTCATAACTGATGCATGGATTAGAATGGATCAAATATACAGATAAAAACAATACATCATTGCAATACAAGTATATAGGAGAACATCAAAAGCTTTATTGATAGAAGAAAAAGGTTCTGAGAAGGTTACAACCATAAATGGCTCCAATCCAGCAGCACCTCCCCAGCAGCAAGAAATCTCCTCTTCTCCTCTATAAAAGCAATCACCCAATAGCTCTAACTGTAAACCAACAGCACTTCCTTGCTTTGCACAAAATTCCAGCCTCCCTAGACCTCATAGAAGAGCTCTATATATAGGAGATTTGGAGAAAGGATGAGTCAGCTTGAGACTGACCTAAAGCTGCCTTGTGTCCTCTCCCTCTTCAGTTAAACTTCAGTTCTTGAGTCCACTTGGAGATCCTTGCTTCCACATGGAGATCAAGTACCTCTTACTCATCATAGGGCGAATTCCTTGAACCAAGTGTCAGTTTGGAAGCTTCCTGGGCAGTTGACACCTTGCAGAATGACTGTGCCACTTGGCCAATCTCGCCCAGCGCAGGTAGCCTTCATTGGTTTTGACTTTCAGCGCAGGTACAAGGAGGAGCAGTTGACATTCAGCGCAGATGCTCAGTGGAGCAGCTGACATGATCCAAAAATAGCCTGTTTTTGAGTGTTTTCAGGTGGAGAACTGATAGGAAGTGCTGTGGTTTGCTGACCTTGTTCCTCTAGGGGTAAGAACAACATGTTTAGGGACTTTGGATCCCTGTAATTATCGACATTTCATGCTCCATGCTGCGAGGCACAAAAATGTCTATAACAGTTGCCCCCTAAAGTATGAGGCCGTTTATCGGGTGAAATGCTTTATCCAGAGGGTCCGAAGTTCATTCAAGTGCTGAGAGGTGCCCTGTAATACAATACAATACAATACATTATTTTTCATTCTGTTTTCATGATCTAGCTGAGGCGGGCATTCCCATGCTCAGCTTTATAAATACATTTTGGTACATAGAACAGATGATCGTCTGATGGTAGACTGATAATTCTCTACTGAAATTATCATCCTTTGAGTAGGATGATCATCTGCTGCAATGATGTACATGACAAATGCTTTTATATTTCCTAAATATGTATCGCAGCCCGGATGGATGAAACTAGATCCGGGGTCTTCAAACTCGTTCGATCTTCACTCTAAGTACAAGTCGATCCATGTGAGAATTTCGCTGAAGTCGAACATGGAAAGACATCGCTTGATTACCGGTCAATGATGAAAAACCGTTAACAAGCGCGAGAGGAATCACCGATAATGATAATGACCCTCAAGGTACTGCAGTACAATTCACGTGGCGTGAATAAAGGACTTGGCGTCGAACGCCACGCAAAATCTTCTGGTCGAAGGTCATTGATGTATACCTGTCGCCGGAAGTGAGAAACTTGCCATTGAGGCATGCAAGCTTCAAAGTACTGATGGGGTTGTTCCTAGATCAACTTCTTGGATAATGAGCTGAAGTCGACAAGAAGCGATCCGTCAAAGGAGGGCCTTAATGAATCCCACATCAATGACACGGAACGGAGCTAATGATTTTAGTGGAGGTGAAAACAAACTGTGACATATGATTCAGGGTGGCGATCATGAATGGATGAAGGATAATGTATGGCAGTGGATGGGACACGGTTGACACTTTCAGAATGACCTCTCTTGAACATATAACGACACTGATGCGATGGATTGGTAGCATTACCCCAAAATGTGGATGGTTTGGCGAAGACCATGGTGATGAGACCGGTGAATGAAACAACCCAACCCGATGTGGTACGGAAGAAAAGTGTCATGTTCAAGAGCGACTTGCTACCATTAAGCTTTGATGTTCTCCCAATTTTTCCCCAGTCATTTCTGACCAGTACCTCTTTATTTTTGTCAAGCTTGAGGAGGATAACATATGCTTGTTCTATAACCTGCCCTTCGGGCAAGCCCATCGCTATGATTTAACGAGCTTAGCGATAGGGAAACTCGTTCTCGTCTAAAGACAAGTTTGTCGCTATTTAATCATTTTAACGAGTCTAACGACAAGGAAAACTCAGTCCTTTTCATTTTTAGAGAGTCTGAAAAGGTACAGAAAGTTAACTCCATAATTCCTTTTTCGTCATCTAATCCCTTAAGTCCGAAAAAGTATAAAACAATACAGAAGGGATGGGTGTTCGGTACTTTTAACGAGCCGAACAAGACAAGCGCTCGATCTTTTTGTGTAATAATCCCTCAGGTCCAAAAAGATTAAAGTCTAAAAGAGGGATAGCTCTTCCGGTCCCTTTAACGAGCTGGAAGGCCAGAACTCGGCAAACTTTTCATATTTTACGAGTCAGAAAAGAGCTCAAAGATGACTCGTCTTTTGAGGAACGAGTGATAAACAGGGATAGCAACTGATTCCAGGTACAAATTGGAATTTTCCAATCACGGTAGTGTCACAAGGATGGCTAGGTGAAATCACTCTTCGCAGCTGTTCCTCAAAATGGGTAAACAATCATATGGGGGTGAACGACCGGCCAAATGACGGTGGAGGTGATGGATGAAAACACGACCAAGGCTTTTAAGGCTGATAAATTTACGATCGCAATGGTTATCTACCGGGATAGGTTCATTTTTTAATGAGCTTGAACTCTGGTGGAAACTTTTGCTCACGCTTTTCTATTTTTTAACGAGCATAAATTCCGCGGTAAAACTGCTCGATTCATGGTCAAATTTGATTTTTTACTTTTACTAGCTTTTCTCTTTTCAAATGTAGTACTTCACCTTCAATTGCTGCAACAAACTTTGTTAGAAATGGACAATATTTGCATGAAAATGAGATTATAACCCTAATATTTAACTTTAAACTGTGTAAAAAGTCATAAAAAGGTGTTTTTACCTCTCATTTACCATTTCATTTGCATTTTGCTTGTTGGAGCTCTGGAGGTGCCTCTTCTTCCTTGATTTTCACCAGCTGATTCCAGGAGATTCTGTGGACGATTTTCGGCGCCGTTTGGACCAGGTAGGAGCTAAACCTTAGCCCTTCACTTTCATGGTTTCCTTTTTCAGTTTCATGCACATTTTTCAGGGTTTCTGAGCCTCAGGGGTTTCATCAAGGCGCCCTGGCATCAGCGTAGGTTCTCCCTTCGAAACCTGCGCTGCATGTCAGGTTGTCTTAAGGCAGACTGCGCCTCAGCGCAAGGGAGAGACTCTCTGCCTGCGCTGGGCCTAGAAAAACTGATCCTGCATGTGATTTTCGATGATTTTTCGCCAGTTTTTCATCAAAATTAGGAACTTACTCCTTCTCTTGTTTGCTTGCAGGGAACTTTGAACAAAATGTCCCTTACATGGCAAGAACGAGAACATGAAGCAGAGGACATGGTTGCACTCCATGACCCGGTCACGGTGAACGCGCTTCGGAACTGTGGCCTACTGAAGTTCTTCCGTATCTCTAGCATGAGAGCACAGATTTCTTTACTGCAGTATATGCTTGATGCTTGGGATCCTGTTAACTAAGTATTCTAGATTAGGGGGAAAACCATCCCCTTGACCATAGAGGACATGTACTTCTTGACTGGGTTGTCAAGGCGGGGTGCCCCCATTTCTTTGTCAGGTACGGCTCGAGGGACTAATTCCACCAGAGACTATATCCGTCAGTATTGCCGGGAAGGTTCACAGCCGAGCAAAGACGGCAAGATCAATATCCGTGACATCACTAACAGGTCTCTTAGGTCCATTCTGTTTACCATTGGTAGGATGGCCGGTAGCGCAACTTTACATGTTGCCAACAGATCTTACATGCAGCACGCCTTGGAGTGTCTCCAACCGAAAGTGTTTAACTGGTGTGATGCAGTACTTGTTCAGATGAAAAGTCAATTGACCAAGGTAAAGGACGGGAGGCTGAAGAACTTTGGATTTGGTTCTATTCTGACTGCCTTCGCCTTGGAGAAAATCCCATTGATGCAGCCTCAGTACATCATACTTGACTTGCCTTCTCCGACTGAGCCACGCATGCAGAGGTGGGTTGACCACATGTCCCGAGGTGGGTTGGTCAATATTTTCTTCCTTCTCTGTACTTACATGGCGAGAACGAGAACATGAAGCAGAGGACATGGTTGCACTCCATGACCCGGTCACGGTGAACGCGCTTCGGAACTGTGGCCTACTGAAGTTCTTCCGTATCTCTAGCATGAGAGCACAGATTTCTTTACTGCAGTATATGCTTGATGCTTGGGATCCTGTTAACCAAGTATTCCAGATTAGGGGGAAAACCATCCCCTTGACCATAGAGGACATGTACTTCTTGACTGGGTTGTCAAGGCGGGGTGCCCCCATTTCTTTGTCAGGTACGGCTCGAGGGACTAATTCCACCAGAGACTATATCCGTCAGTATTGCCGGGAAGGTTCACAGCCGAGCAAAGACGGTAAGATCAATATCCATGACATCACTGACAGGTCTCTTAGGTCCATTCTGTTTACCATTGGTAGGATGGCCGGTAGCGCAGCTTTACATGTTGCCAATAGATCTTACATGCAGCACGCCTTGGAGTGTCTCCAACTGAAAGTGTTTAACTGGTGTGATGCAATACTTGTTCAGATGAAAAGTCAATTGACCAAGGTAAAGGACGGGAGGCTGAAGAACTTTGGATTTGGTTCTATTCTGACTGCCTTCGCCTTGGAGAAAATCCCATTGATGCAGCCTCAGTACATCATACTTGACTTGCCTTCTTCGACTGAGCCACGCATGCAGAGGTGGGTTGACCACATGTCCCGACATGCTGGTCAACCTCAGATTACTTTCACTGAGGCCTTCTTTAGGTGGTTCGAGCGTCAGGAGATGGTGTTTTCTGAGTATCCATATGTGGGTATGGACTACCGAGGTGATCCGGACTTGGTGCTACCGGATGGCGAGCAATGGGGCGCTATTGGTAAAATCTCTGACCATATCACTGTTTATTGTTTTTACTCATGATGTTACTGTGCAAAACTAATCAAACTCTTGGGTGCATGCAGATGTTGGTCCTGTTCGTCCAGCAGCCCGTCCACGATCGCCAGCTGCTGCCCCAGCAGCAGAGCCTGCTAGGAGAGTTGTTATTCGCGACCTTGGTGATACTGAGACACTTACAGCTGTGCAGGAGCAGGTTGAGAGCCTTACTCGTGGTCTTCCGGATGTACAGATTGACGAGTTACCTTTACAGTTGCAGCGGCACACTATTGGCGTGCCTAGACGATGGACTCGTCTCTTGCGCATGATTGCACAGACCGTGACGTACTATCATGAGCACCACTAGGCTAGGGTGCCCCCTAGCATCTTTTTGAGTTCTAGGTCATACGACCAATTTTGTTTTGATTACAGCACATCATGTACAAACTATAAACAACTTTATATATTTTGATTTTCGGGGTTTATTCTGGTTTATTTGCGATCCACTTGCATAGCACCGATGCATCTCTTTTTATATATGTCGTAAATGTCTATCAAATACATAGTTTGCTAATGAATCTGTTAATGTGTTCAAGTTTCTGGAAATATGTTGGTATTGAATTGAATCAAACTCTCTTTCCAAAATCTTAACCCTTAGAAACATTCGATAAATAGCTGGATTGCGGACTGAATATATACCAGTGAGTTGTAGTATCACAAGCTGTGAGTCTAGCCTAACAATTAGTCGGCGTATACCATGAGCGATGGTATCAGAGAGGAGTTCAATCAACGCGCTATACTCAGCGATGTTGTTCGTTGACTGCCCAATACACACACCTCTGAAACTCACTAACTCGCCGCTTGGATCAAAAATGGCCCAGGCTGCGGAGGACAAATTCCGCGTACTACGACTCGCTCCGTCGGCATATCCTACATATGTCTCAGAAAAATTCGACATCTGCAACAAACGAGAAGGGTGGATTACTAAACCGAAACAAACACTTTAGCGAAAACAAAATACAACAAAAGCACTCAGGTTACTATTCAGGCATAGTAACGCTTGAGGTACAACCCGTTGCGGGGTTGCGCCAGTGGTATCCCGTCATAATCCATTAACTCGTAGGCTCCTTTTGCTAACACCCTTTTAACAATATAGGGACCCATCCATAAGGACTTAAATTTTCCTGCTCCTAATTTGTCGGATTCTTGGTCGTAAAGCAAAACCAAGTCACCCTCAGAGAAGATACGAGGTTTGACATTCTTGTCGAACTGTGCCTTGACTCGTTTCTTATGGGCTTCGTTCGCCAAAGCGGCATCACGATGGTTTTCATCCAACTGGATCAATTCCAAGAAACGAGCCTCTTCTTCTGAGGTTCCGGGGAGGAGGTCAATTGCGAGTTTAAGAGACGAAATTTCGCACTGGATCGGTAAGACTGCCTCCAGGCCATACACCAATTGGAATGGTGTGAACCCAGTGGCGTTCTTTACCGAGGTTCGGTAAGCCCACAATGCTGAGTACAGGAGTAGGTGCCATCTTCTTTTGTGAACCCCGATCATCCTTTGCAACATACGCTTCAGGACCTTGTTGATTGCCTCAACTTGTCCGTTGGCTTGTGGATAATATGGGGTAGAGCTGTCGTGAGATAGCCCTAGTTTGGCAGCTAATTCAACCATCATGTGATTGCGAAAATGCGATCCATGATCTGTCACTATAGCCTGCGGAACGCCGAACCTGGCGACTACATGATTAAAAAAGAAAAGGGCAGCTGTTTCACCAGTGTTATCCAATGTAGGCATCGCCTCGGCCCATTTGGTAAAATAGTCAACAGCGACTATAATATACCCATGCCCCCCGGTCGAGGTGGGGTTACATTGCATGAAATCGATGCCCCACTTGGCGAAAGGCCCAACAGCAACTATAGGCTGCAAAGGTGCGGGCGGTCTCCTGGTTTTGATATCAAAGATCTGACACGCATGGCAACTTCTGACAGCTATTATGCAATCTTTAAACATAGTTGGCCAGAAATATCCTGCTCGTAAGATTCTTTGTGTTGTTGCATATCCAGATTGATGCCCCCCGCACGCGCCTGAATGACAATCATTCAGGGCTTTCTCGGCCTCCTCATGGGTAAGGCACCTCCTCAGAACCGTATCGACACCACGACGGTAAAGTGTATCACCGACGATCATGTAGTCTTTAGATTGGTATCGTATACGCTTCTGTTCCGAGTGTGAGGTATTAGGCCTAAATTTTTGGGTTTGGAGATAAACAATGATGTCTCCATACCACTCATCGCTTACTGATATCAGAAACAAATTTTCATCCACGATTGACTCTTCTGATGTTTCATCGTTGGACGACGATGGGAGATCGCATAATAATTCCGCGAAAACTAGAGCTTTCTTCGATTTGGATTTTACAAAATCCAAATCAAACTCTTGAAGGATCGCTATCCATTTTGAATATTTGTCCCCAAGCAACTGTCGCGACAGTATATACGTCATGGGGTTGCAATCTGACAGAATGGTCGTTTTCCTAAAGAGGACATAATGTCGAAACCTTTGAATCGCTTGAACAGCAGCAAGCGCTAGTTTTTCAACATAGGAATATTTACTTTCTGTGTCATTTAAGTTTTTACTTAAATAATAAATAGGATGTTCAATTCCATCGACTTCTTGCACTAAGACCATCGCAATGGTCGTATCTGCTGCAGCTAGATACAGGTTAAAATCTCTTTGATAGTCCGGGGCGTACATTAATGACGCTCTTACTAGGGAATCTTTCAGAGCGTCAAAGGAAGCTTGCGCAACCTGGTCCCAGACAAAAGGTACATCTTTTTTCAAAAGACGAGTATAACCTTTGGCAAGTTCTGCGTAATTTGGAATGAACCTCCTCAGAAAGTTTGCTTTCCCTTGGAGTTTCTGAATCTGAAGCAAATTTGAAGGTGGAGGAAAATTAATGATTGCCTGAACCTTACAGGGGTCGAGACGAATCCCATCCTTAGAGACTACAAAGCCAAGTAAACGACCAGAACCGACGCAAAACACACACTTGTGCGGATTGAGTCTTATCTTGTAGTGTCGGCAACGTAGAAATATTGCTCTCAAATGCCGTGGATGATCAGTCCGCTTCCGCGAATGAGCCGGAAGATCGTCGAGGTAAGGTTGAACGATGTTCTTGATGTCATGGAAGGCATAATTCATTGCCCTCTGAAACGTCGCCCCTGCGTTTTTTAAACCAAAGGGTAATTTTCGATAAGCGAATGTGCCCCACGGACAAATAAATGCAGTCTTAGACTGGTCCTGTGGGCGGATATTTATTTGATTATACCCGGAAAATCCATCCATAAAGGAAAAGATTTCACATCCGGCGCATTCATCAATTATCTGGTCGATGAAGGGTGTAGGGTAGTTGTCCTTTGGACAAGCTTGGTTTACATCCCTATAGTCGACGCACACTCTTATCGTCCCTTGTTTTTTCATAACAGGGACAATATTCGATACCCAATCGGTTAGAGGAACCGGGTAGATGAATCCAGCATGGAGAAGTTTTTCAACTTCTGCCTTAATGGCAGCGGCTTTCTTGGGGTGCACCTGCCGAAGCCGTTGTCTTACTGGTTTGACATCAGGATACATTTTAATCTCATGTTCAACTATGCTCGAGTCAATGCCTGGCATTTCATCATATGACCATGCAAAGACATCTCTAAATTCGCGAAAGAGAGCACCATATATTTCCAGTTCTGAAGGGGAACAACTTTTGCCGACATGAATATTCTCTACAACATCAGGTTTTGTCGAGATGTTTATGGCTACGGTCTCTTCAATATTGGATAGGTTTCGCTCTGAATCCACCGTATTTACAGTATTTGTTAGGAATTCAAACACTGAAGGGTGATATAGGTCGTGTTGAGTTTCTTCTTCACACTCTGGAAGAAGGGAACGATGGTGGTGATCATTCCATGGTGCCCCCTCAATCATCATTGATTGTAAGATTCCTTCGTCAGTCCCATGAACTTTTGACCATGGATCTAATGGGGTACCATATTCTCCAGACCTATCTACCCAAACGCTTGACGAGCGTTGATTTGGGCTCGCCTCCCATGCCTGAAACATTGATTGCTACAATATTTCTATAGGGCTAGGTGGCAAAACCACTTGATAATCCATGACGACTTTGTCTCCTGCGACCTTCGAAGAAGATACCATGTTGCATGTTGCTACAAACGGGATATCCCCTACATGGAAAGGAGGTGGCAACGCGAAAGTTCCCATCATTGTGGGATCTTTTAGCAAGCCTACTCCGATATCTTGCACTGAATGGTCGCTCCCATGGATCATGGGAATGCTTCCAGTAACTTGTGAACCATTAGGGAGGAAATTCTGTTGGTTGACGATCGTAATCCCTCCTTCAAACGGGAATGCGATCTTCCTAAAATATGTCGACACTACAGCTGCCATGGCATATATCCATGGTCTTCCCAGTAGGATGTTATAGTCAAGATTGCCATCAATGACTTCAACATCAATTTCCACTGTTTTTCCTCCTAGTTCAACCTTAAAGTTATTTAGGATACCGTACGGAGTGTACGTCCTACCGTCAAATGCTTTCAATGTCGTCGAAGATCGCGACAAGGTTGGAGATCCAAGAGTTTTCCAGCAACTCATCGACATGATACATGTCGATGCTCCCTCATCAATAATCATTCTATGAACAGTTTTGTTGAGTGCTTTCACTTGAATAAGGAAAGCTAGTTGCGCTGGTAACTGAGGATCATATCCTCTGTGATCAAAGGATACAAGATTGGAATCTTTAGGATCCACTCCACCAATTGTTGATAACAATGCCTGCCTTTGGGATGGACAATTTTGCAGTACCTCAAGAGTCGACATAGCAGATGGCGATTGGGCCAAATCTTCCACTATGTTATAATGCTGTGCCGCTCTGGCGCGAGGATTAAATGTCGACTTGTGTACTACTCCCTTAGGTGGCTTTATTGTTAATTCATGTGTGAGGGGGGGTACAGCTTCTGCCGAAGTTGTTGTCGAACTACTGGGTTGATCTTTCCCTTTGTCGTTCGACACCGGCGGATTCCCATAATCTTTATTCCTGGTCGAGATCAAAGCATCATTTTGCTTAGAAACCGACAACATAAGCACTTGTGACGGGGAAGCATTTCCACTATCAACCATATTTTGACCTGGGGTGGGAAATGGATCAGTCAACACAGCTGGAGTTTGGGAACTTTTAAAGAACCTCTTTAACTCAGCTTTGAACGGACAGTTCTTTGTCGAATGATCCTTTTCATCGCATATCTGACATGGATAAATTTGTTTCCCTTGCCCAGGAGGGTTTGAAGGAGTTTTTTGAGGGGATGACTCACCCTGTTTCTTCTTCTTCCCTTTGTTTTGTTTCTTCTTGCTTCCTGGTTGATTGGAGTTTTTGCCTTTATCCGTAGATACAGCATTTACCTCCGAAGCAAGAATCTCTTGATTTGCTTTTTGATTCGAAGTCTTACGGGCTTTCTTATTTGAATCCTTTGTCGACTTAGCGTTTGCAGTTCCAATCACGCCATCACCGGCATGAGAGTCACTATTCGATCCGGGAGGAGGAGGGATTGAAAATTCCGGTCTGGGGGCGTCAGGTATCTTATCATAGAGCGTGCCCGACTGAGTATATACTAAGTCCAAATATTGAGCACGAGCAATAACCTGCTCCTCTGTTACGACGCCTCCCTTGGCCACATCTTCTGTTATAGCAGGAAGAAGCGACTTTATAAACCACTCAGCTAATAGCTGATCTGGAACATAGGTCTTTACCATTCTGCGACGACGACGCCACTCATGTATATGATCTGATATATGTGTGGCCGTTGTCTGCTTGAAATTGGTCAAGATCTCTGTTCCAGTTTCGTACCTTATAGGTAACTGAAAGTGTGTTAAGAAAGTCGTGGCTAGGGAACTAAAATTGTCGAAAGAGGCTCTAGGTAATTCAATATACCATTTAGCCGCCGGACCAGTCAATGTCCTCTGGAAAAGGCGAAGCCTTATCGAATCATCATTCAAGGTATTCGACGAACACCACAGATGGAATGTCATCACATGATTCGACGGGTCTTCGCCAGGATTTCCATTGAATTTAGGAATGTCCGAAGGAAGTTTGTGAGGAATCGCTGGCCACCAATGGGCATAGGCGATTGGATCGTTCGTCAATCGATGTAAATCTGGTAATTCTAGAGTTGCCACGAATGGAAACTGCTGATTCAGGTTTGGCGAGGCGTACCCAGGATACGATGGAATCGCCTGAGCAGTAGGCCTTCGCATACCAGCATAATGCAACTGATGTTGATATGACTGATATGGCTGGTGGGCTTGGCCACTGTAAAGTGGTTGATTTAACCCGTTCTGAATATAGGGTTGCCCACTATTCGCAAAGATCTGTTGTTCAGATCCCTAGTACACCTGTTGAAACTGAGGTTGTTGGTATTGCACCATCCATGGTTGCGAAGCCATGTTTTGCTGTGCGATACTAACCGACGGACCAAGATGCGGGGTTATGGTTCCCGTTTGTGTCTGTGTCATCCCGGCAGTTGGCGATTGTGGTTGTGTTGCAGGTTCAATGGGCTGTTGCATTACAACTTGGGGTTGACATACAACAGGCATCGATTGAACTTGCGACACGGTTACAATTGCTGGCGTCGTCGGGATACTAGACATAGGTACACACTGTTGCATGGAATATACAACTCTTGGTTGTTGGGGTAACATAAGTACCCAACCACTCGTCGTTACTTCAGTCAAACCTGAATGTTGTTGAAAACTGCCGTATGGGTATCCCCCCGGAAGGGGAAGTGAAAGGGCATATTGCCCCCCATATGGTAACAATCCGGAACTCAAGGGTATAGATTGCCTTTGAGGACTGGATGGCCCAAACTGATTTCCAAAGGGATCAATTTGTCTAGTTTCAACATAAGAATTACCGGGTATTATAACGGAAGAACAAACTGGAACAGACCAAGTTGTCGTAATAGTCCCTGGGTGGACTCCTTCTAGCTGATGAGAGTTAGTCGGGACAGCTGGTATGCCGGCAAACATCGTTGGAGTGATAGCAGGAGTTTCTGCTGTCGCTGTGTCATTTGGCACAGTCCTAGATGTCGACGGTTGCTCAGACATTTTAAGTCTATCCAATAAACTGCCTAACGATTCTACAGGAACTTCCAGTGGCGATGGACAAACTTCTGATGCAGAAGGAAAAAGAGTGGCGCCTACTCCAAAATGAGTTGGAGTATTTGCTTGCTGGTCCTCTACGATTTCCTCTATTGCAATCAGACCAGGAGGAAGAGGAAGACCGTCAGGTCCGTAAAAGATTTCTGGTGCCGAAGAAGGGGTTGCTTCGACAGCGACAGTTGTTTGAGCAACAAGACTCTGTGGACCGGTTTCAGATGGAACTGGTTCAGTTATGCAAGTACTTGTCCTCAGACTAGGATCAGTACAACTGTCCCTCTGTTGCTGTTGAACTTCTTCAATAGAGGCAGGGATTCCAGAAATATTAGGAGTGACCAGAATCTCAGATGTTGTCGGAACTGTTGTTCTAACTTTAATGGGAGATTTTGACCCGGTCAAGCGAGTTCGCTTCGTCCGTACTACTCTCGATTCCGGAGACAAAGACGGTTGACTCACGAGTCTCCTCGAACGACGGAGTTTTAATTGACTTTCCTCCACGGTTGCGGATTACTTGATCAACTAAAATACAAAAAGGGGAATTATGTTTCCGTATTGAATGAATTTTATTAGACGCTTTTAGACACAACTTTGCTTTTTCATGTTTTAAGAGTCGAGAAAAAGCTAAAGATGACTCTAGTCGCCTTCGATGTATTAACGAGCCCGAAGTGACAAATGCTCGGTTGGACTTTTTCAGTTATAGAGTTTGAAAAAGGCCAAAAGAAACTGCTCTGGAGATCTAGGCAGAGGGTGTGCCAAACCTTTCGCGAAACCACAGAATACGTTTTACGGTACGGGTGGTCGATCTTCGTGAATGCTGTGTTCACTGCATCGCGATCAGTAGGGCGGTCGACACGGCTTCCTAAGGATAAAGGATAAATGCCTATAGGGGTCTCCCAATATACGCGACGGTACGCGGGAGCACAAGTCCGTATTAGTGCTATCGTCCCTCAGGAGGAATCACCCACCTTCGTAGAGATCGACAGTCACTACGTTTAACGACGCCGGAACACGTCTCTACCTAGACCTCTATTGTGAGCGTTATGTTACAAAGCGTTTTTAGATTCATTCAATATATTTTAAGTTGATCTTGTTTAGCAGTTTATCTTTCAGGATCACCACGAGATGTATTGGTACAAATTCCTAAATGCAGCTAAAATGATAAGCAAGCTTTACAATCTTTTTAGCTTTGAAAATCCTAACTACTGAGGGGAGAGAAAAACATTATCTTTCCACACAGAGCACAAAGCACAAACTAATGCACTTTCCCCTAGATCAATCACGCAAACTTATCAAAAAATGCAAATGCAAGATGCATGTATTTCTTTTCTTTTCCCTTAATGTTGATGTAAACAAAAGGAAACTGTCGTATAATTTTCGAATTCAATTTGAAGCGTAAACAAACAAGTTTTGTCTAAAATCAAAAGACGCCTTACAGGTACTTGTTTCGACACTAAAAATGTATGAATTCAAACCATAAAATGAAAAACAAACAAACTCAAACAGCCATGAACAGTAATAAAACTAGCTCTTAAGATCACAAAGACACTTTTACAGTTCAGGATCTAAGAGGCCACAGCTATACTGGTTTGCTTTTCACAATGGGAAACTGTAACTGAAACAAGAAATACTGAAAGAACAATCACAGTTTCATCACACAACTGAGGCGGAATAATGTCAAGGAAAGTTGGTTTACAGCAAGTACAAATGACAAGCAATCAGCAGCAAAACAACAGTGAAAACAGGGCCAAGACTCAGTAGGAAACCTCAGCAAGACACTGGCTAACTGGTCCAGCGCAGGCTCTGGTCTGTCAAACTGACTTTCAGCGCAGTTCCCGAAGGGAGTACCTACGCTGAAATGCAGACTGCCTTTGGGCAGCCTGCACTGAGACACGAGAGTTGCGTTTACAAGGGTTTCCGGGTCATAAAAAGCTCAAAAATTCACTGTTTTTGCTGAAATAAAAAGCTATAGGTCAAGTACAAGCTAAGGAATGATCAAGAGGATGAAAAGCTATCACAAAGAGCACAAGAGTCCTTGTGGATCAGCTCTTCAAATCATAAACTTGCTCAGAAACTGAGCCAGAGCAGCTGCCCTCTACTTTGAAATTGAAGGACTCAATTGCAGTTCGATTTGGTGCTCTCCTTGTTTATGAGATGAATAGCAAGAAACACAATAAACCAACAAGATACTAGTTTCCCCAGCGGAGTCGCCAGTTTGTTGTGGGGAAAAGTATCCGACTCGGAATGACCCTATCCCTACTCTAAGGGTGATAGTTCCTTAGCAACAACTGAAAGTAAAGCTTTGATATTTTTCCTTTATGAAAGTACAGAGAAGGAAGAAAAGATTGACCAACCGATGTCTTTCGCTTTTGTCGATCCTGTCTTCTCTCTTTGCCTCTTGTTCCCAACTCCTTACTCCCTTTGCCGGCCCAGCTACACGAAGATCCTGCAAAAACAAGAGGGGGAAACTACAAGAAACATGTACTCATAACTGATGCATGGATTAGAATGGATCAAATATACAGATAAAAACAATACATCATTGCAATACAAGTATATAGGAGAACATCAAAAGCTTTATTGATAGAAGAAAAAGGTTCTGAGAAGGTTACAACCATAAATGGCTCCAATCCAGCAGCACCTCCCCAGCAGCAAGAAATCTCCTCTTCTCCTCTATAAAAGCAATCACCCAATAGCTCTAACTGTAAACCAACAGCACTTCCTTGCTTTGCACAAAATTCCAGCCTCCCTAGACCTCATAGAAGAGCTCTATATATAGGAGATTTGGAGAAAGGATGAGTCAGCTTGAGACTGACCTAAAGCTGCCTTGTGTCCTCTCCCTCTTCAGTTAAACTTCAGTTCTTGAGTCCACTTGGAGATCCTTGCTTCCACATGGAGATCAAGTACCTCTTACTCATCATAGGGCGAATTCCTTGAACCAAGTGTCAGTTTGGAAGCTTCCTGGGCAGTTGACACCTTGCAGAATGACTGTGCCACTTGGCCAATCTCGCCCAGCGCAGGTAGCCTTCATTGGTTTTGACTTTCAGTGCAGGTACAAGGAGGAGCAGTTGACATTCAGCGCAGATGCTCAGTGGAGCAGCTGACATGATCCAAAAATAGCCTGTTTTTGAGTGTTTTCAGGTGGAGAACTGATAGGAAGTGCTGTGGTTTGCTGACCTTGTTCCTCTAGGGGTAAGAACAACATGTTTAGGGACTTTGGATCCCTGTAATTATCGACATTTCATGCTCCATGCTGCGAGGCACAAAAATGTCTATAACAGGGCCAGAGCTTCCAGTGTCATAATTTTACAAGTTTATAGTCTATTTTGCACGTTTTCATGCCAGGAATCCATCTGTGTAGTTTTTTTCTCCAGTCGAGCTCTCCATTTTTAGGCCATCATCCAAATCGGAGGTATACTAGTCATTTTTGTAAAGTTTCTTGTAACTGATTTCTTTGATGCCACTTAATAAAAGAAGGCCTCCCCACCTTGAGCAGGGCCCAAAGACGTAACCCACATTGGGTGAACTCTATAATAAAATTTGTTTGTATGCCTTTGATCTCACGGTTTCTTTATGATTTCTGCTTCTTTTTCATGTGTTAGGTTACTTGGTTAATATGCTCTTTTATATGCAATCATGAATGCATCCTTCAAGTTAAAATATATGGATCAAGTTTGATATCAGAGCAGGTCTTCATTATGCGATTTGCATGAGTGAATGCTAACTAGGAACAAGCTCCAAAGAGGTGAAGGAAAACTTAAATCCTTTGATTCCGAAGCAATTCATGCACCACGAAGACGAAAAATGGAAGATGAGGAAGCTCGAATTGAGGAAGAGCGAAATTATCGCAAGATCTTCTTAACCATGGTAGAGAAATTTGACAAGATGATTTCATAGTATAAGAAGACAATAAAGCCTGAGAAGAAAGAGATAAATGATCATACATCAGTAAATCATCAAGGTGGAGGAGAAGAGCCTCCTCCCTCTCCATCCTCTAGTGACAATTCTTCTTCTTATTCTTCTTCTTCTTTTTCTCATCGCTCTAACAGAAATCATAGGAATACATCTAAGAATCCATCTTTTAAGGTAGATGTAAAGTTTTATTTTCCCACATATAATGGAGAATATAATACAAAGAAACTAAACAATTGAATTAGACAGGTCGAGTTTTATTGTTGGATTCAGCAGATCAAGGAAATACGAGGCAAAGATCCAATTAGCATCTCTTCGATTGAGTGGCACCACTCTTGTCTGGTGGGAGAGAAAGTTGCAGAAAGGTAACAAACTCTTGGGTAATCTCATTCAAGGAAAAATTTAAGGATGGAAATTTATCTTAAAGTTTAGAAACCTTGGCGAATCCCACTAGTCCATATTATGAAATCTATAAAATACTTGGAGATATTTTTGTAAAAATATTCAAATTTATAATATTTTTATATAGTCTATATATAATTTTTTGGAGATTTTTAGGGTAAAATAATTTCATTCTATAAAATTTGGGCAAATCATTTTTACAAAAAAATGGAAATCAGTGAATCTTTTTTTTGGAAAAATTATAGAAAATTATCCCATGGGTGAATATTAGCCCCCAAAATTTTCCTTGATCTCATTTCTTCTTTGTCCAATTTTGTTTCTGCATTAACGACAAAAGGCTTTAATGGAATGGCAATATTTAAAGTAAGGAAAGGGTCAAAATTTACAAATATTCACAAAAGAGTTTATAAAATAAGCATTGAATTTGGGCATTTCACTTGATTCAGCCGAAACTATAACAAAGTATATTGGTGCTTTACATATTTACATCAGACATTCTTTGTTATTATTTGATCCTACTACTATTAATTCGGCTAGTGTGAAGGACATTCGCCTTGAAAGAAAGGGAAATAATGATAAAGAAGAGAAACTAAAGAAACAAACTTTCAAACCTCATAATGGCAAGTTCAAAGGAAAAGGAAAGGGAAAGGACAAGAAGGAAACTACAACCAAGAAGGAGGAAGGAGTGAAGACATCTTGCACACATTGCAAGAAGGAAGACCGTGATTATGAACATTGTTGGAAATTTCATCCGAGTTGAAACCAAAGAGATTTGGTGGAAAGGGAAGGAAAAAGACAGTGGCAATTGTGCAACAAGACCTTGGATCTGATTCCGGTGATGAGACATTGATCACAATAGTGGGCACACAAAGTACACTTTCTCTTCATGCTAATGAAAATTTTGAATCACATGCAAGTACAAGTTATTTAAATGAGCCTCTTGTTAATGAACGAAAGAGAATTAACTTGTTCCACATTAGAGTCATAACGAAACATACTAAAGTGGAAACCTTGTTTCATTCGGGCTCACAAGAAAATTTGATTTTAGAATCCTTGGTTAAAATGTTAGGATTAGATACTATGCCTCATCTGAAAACATACCCTCTTGGTTGGGTGTGTGATAAAGAAAAAATACATGTAACAAAGTAGTGTAGATCTAGATTTGTGATTACATCAAAACTATTTTATGAGGTTGATCTTGATGTTGTACCCTTGGATATTTGTGGTATTGTATTGGGGAATTCGTATTTGTATGACAAGAAAGCTATTTTCTTTCACCATGAAAACAAGTATCAACTCACGAAAAATGAGGTGGAATACATTGTTAGAGATCATTGCACCAAGATCAATGCCAATATTGTAAGTGCAAGTCAAATGAAGGGATTCATTAATTCCAACAAAGGGTGCATGCTCATGGTTGTGAGAGAAAAATATGTTGAGACATATGAAGCTTTCCAAGGTTGTGATCCCACTCATAAAAAGGAATTGTATGAAATTGTTTTTAACTATGATGGGATTTTTCAGGAACCAAGTGGCTTGCTTCGAAAACATGAAATCCAACATGAGATCCACTTGCAGCAAGATTCTCCTTTACCAAACATTGGTATGTATAGGTTATCAACTATCAATATGGAGGAGATAAATAATAAAGTACAATAATTGTTGAACCAAGAGCCTCGATATTGCAACAAGAATGTTGCAACTCCCAAGGCTACTGACTTTAATTATCAACCCAGGGTTCGTACAAACTTAAGATTTATTGACACTATATGTGTGGCATACAATGTTTCCTTCCTTTTTTATCATCATGCAATGGAGTGCATGTATTGAAGTCAAATCCTAAACTAATTGTAGAAAATGAAATGTTCGAAATGGAACCTTAACCTATTGCAAGAAAGAAAGTACAAGGAAAGATACTGAAATCAAATGCTAAAACACACCATTTTCTAACTAAATTCTAAGAGGATTTTCTTCAAAATAATTCTAATTCAACATGTATGCAACCCTACTATCCTAAGCATGTATATTCAAACCATCAAACCTTCTACTTCTGTGCATGAAAATGAATAAAATAATTTTTTTTTCTTTCTGTCTTTTTCATGTGAGTGTGTGAAATTTAATCTCCTTTGGTGATGTGGCAGGTGGCTTGGAGATTATGGTGGATGGTTGAAAGTCTTGGGAGACCCTTAGGTCACCTTATGTGGCTTCCTAGAGGTTTTCCCTAAATTCAGCCTCAAAACAGGCCACTATAGGAAAACCTACAGGGTGTACTAAAAACTTACAGGATCCCCTGAAAGCCTACAGGATACAGCCGAGAGAAAAAGGAAGGATGTTGAAGGTGATGGAAATCTTAGGGAAGGTTTTTTGTGGATGGAATGAGGCAAGGTAGTGCCTAAGACCACTTCAAAACTCAAAACCAAAGTTGGGAGATGGATGGATTTGCTCAAAAAGCTTGGAGCAGTTTCCTTGTGAAATGATGAAATTGGTGAGGGTTTAATGACCAATAAAATAAAATCCAAATTGGATGGGACAAATTTTTTTATTAACCAGGATTTCTTAGGTCCCTATTCCAAGTGGAATCACTCCAAAGACCTCTGTTAACCCATGCAAAAAAAATAAAAAATCATTACTAGTCGAAAATATAGAAATTCGAGAACTAGTGAGAAAGTAAATCTAAAAAATGCCTAACCAAATCAAGTGCAAATGCAATGGGGTGATTTTTTTTATGAACTAGAATTTTGTTTTGATCTAATGCAATTGGAAACAACTCGATTGAATATTGTTAGCATGCTCTAAAAAATAGCAGAAATTTATTGTTCTTTGCTAAAAAGGAGGTCCAACAATTTAGATTTGGGAATACGAAGATTAAACCAAGAAGCTCATTGATTACTATGAACTTACAAATATTTTCCAAGGCTGAAATAGTTCTTGTGATCCTACAAAATAAATTAGATCAACCATTTAACTCAATCCTACAACAAGAAATCATTAATACTAAATTCAAAAATAGAAAGAAATAAAAACTAGACATGCATGTGAATAAGAAGTGAAAAGAAGGAAAGAAAATGATACAAAATGGATCTGAGGCTCCTGGGATGGCCAAACCCAAGGAAACGTAGACACCTATGGAGGAGAATAAGATTTAGAAGCTGAACATGACACCAATCTTCATTATTTTCATCAATAGAATTACATCCCTACAAGAAAATACATGGAGCTACAAAAATACAAACTCTCTCCACAATAACACTAATGAAAATCTATCCCTAGAGGAAAACTCAACTTGCTACTTATAAAAATTGATTAGGAATCATTCCCCATGAATGGAGGAAGCTTTCCCCACCAAAATCCCTTGATTAGTGGATCTGGTCCCTTGATTAGTGGAACACATTCCTAGATTTTGTCAATCATTGGAGTTCCACAATTTGCACCATAATTCCATAATATCTTGTTGATTTATTATTTATGATTGATCCTTCTGTAGTAGGGAACAAGTCCCTAAATTATCTCCTCCTCCAAATCTTCATAATCTACCCATATTCTCATAATATTCCACAAAAATAAATAATGTTAGGCACAAATATCCAATTATTCATAAACCTTCCTAATGAATATATTAAAGTTAAAAATAAATTATCTAATACAAGAAGAGAGGTTTAATATGCTGAAGGATGGTTAGATGGACCTTAATTTATGTTTAAATTATAGGCATGGGCCTTAATTTATGTCTAATTTAGAGGCCCATCAAAGATCAATTTCTTCTCCATGTGATTCACCTATTGTGTTGGTGTCAAAAAAGGATGGCACATGGAGGATGTGTGTATACTATAGGGCACTCAAAAAAATTATGGTGAAGAATCGGTACCCTCTCCCTCACATTGATGATTTGTTAGATCAACTGAAAAATGTTGTCTATTTCATGAAACTGGACTTGCGTAGTGGTTATCATCAGGTCAGGATTGCAGAACATGATGTATGGAAGACTGCATTCAAGATGAAATAGGAGTTTTTAGAATGGTTGATGATTCCATTCAGACTGTACAATGCTCTAGCCAAATTCATGAGGGTGATGAATGATATTTTCAGGCCTTTTCTTGATGATTTTGTACTTGCGTATCTTAATGAAATTCTTGTTTACAATAGGACATGGGATGATCATGTCTGTCATGTTAAAAAAGTGCTTGATGTTTTACAAAAAGAAAATTTGTATGTCCAAATTTCTAAATGTGAGTTTGGGAAGATCTCTTTGGTTTAATTTCTAAATGTGAGTTTGGGAAGATCTCTTTGGTTTACTTACGTCAAATTGTTGGATGTGGACAATTGAAAATAGTTCCTTCTAAAATTGATGTGATTGTAAAGTGGCCTAAACCCACCAATGTTATAGAGGTTCATAGATTTTTGAATGTAGTACAATACTGGAGAAGGTTCATTTCCAACTTCTTTGTCATTGCATCCCCCTTACATGCATTAATGAGTTTGGAGAAAACCTTTTAGTGGGGAGGAATGCAATAGAGATCCTTTGATGCACTGAAAGAGAAGATCGATATCGCACCATTTCTGGCCTTACCAGAACTCCAACAACCTTTTGAGATCGAGACTGATGCTAGTGGATACGCCATGGGAACAGTTTTGATGCAACATATGAAACATGCATGTTACCAATCAGAGACATTATCCTAGGTTATTGTGAACTATCCCACATATGACAAGGAGTTGTATGCCTTGGTTCAAAGTGTGAAGAACAGGAATCACTTTTTGATCGACAAGGACACCATCATTCAGATAGATCACCATCCCTTGCAGTACCTTCAATTGTAGGCCAAGCTACAACAAGAATATCATTTTAGATGGATGGGGTTCCTTAAATAGTTTCACTTGGTAATAAAATACAAGAAAGGCACCAGAAATAAAGTGGAAGATATGTTTTCTTGCCCTCCTATTTTTGCATCTATAGTTTTTCAAAATGCCTCTTTATCTTTTGAAATTTACGCTGAACAATATTTTGATGATGATGATTTTAAGGAGATTTATGCAAAGCTGACTCATGGCTGCAGGTGGAAAATTATCATTTGCAGGGAAATTTGTTGTATCACCTTAGAAAATTTTGTATCCCCACCAATGAATGAATACATGTAATCACAGAGACATATACCTCTCTTGTGTTAGGACATTTTGATGTAGGGAAAAATTTGTGTCATTTGTAGAGGTTGCGTTATTGGCCTCACATGAAAAATGTTTTGACTTGATATGTAAAGGGATGTGTTTTGTGTTTAGTTAGAAATCCCACTAATAGAAAATTGGGGCTCTACACACCACTCTCTGTTATCAGTCGTCCATGGGAAAGTGTGTCGATGGATTTTATAGGAGGTTTTCCTTTGTCCAGGAGAGGTCATGACTATTTGTATGCCATTGTGGATCGATTTAGAAAGATGTGTGTCTTAATGCCTTGTAAAAAGCAGGTCACTGCAAAGTAGACTACTCATCTCTTCTTCCAATTTGTATGGGTCCACTTTGGGCTACCCACATCCATTGTGTCTGATCGAGACTCTTGTTTTCTTAGAGAGTTTTGGACAAGTTTGTGGAGGATGATGGACACCAAGTTGAAGAGGAGCACGAAATTTAATCCACAGGCCAAAAAAAGAATAGATTTTGTCAACCACAAAGTGATTCACTTACTCCGAGGCTATTGTGGCAAACATCCCAAGTGTTGGTACGAGGAACTTCCTTATGTACAACATGCATACAACCGAGTAGTGCATTCATCCACACAGAGCTCACCATTAGAGACATGATTTGGTTATTTACCAAAGGATCCCTTAGACATGGTATTTAGGAGAGATGAAGATTCCAATGGGAAAGATGACAGGGACAAAGCGCAAAATTTCATTCAGAAAATTCAGTTGATTCACCAGGTAGTGCAAGAGAAGTTGGAGAAGAGTCAAGCTTAATACAAAGCCTGACATGACAAGCACTAAGTTGATCACCAATTTCAGGCTGGAGGCAAAGTGTGGCTCCACATCAGTAAATATAGAATGAAAGGGGACAGAAAGAAGCTACGACCAATCTGATATGGCCCATTTGCCATCTTAGAGAAGATTGGAGGCAATGCTTTTTGTCTTGATTTTCCAGCATACATGCAGATGTACTTAGTGGTGAATGTTGAAAATTTGAAGCTTTATGAGCCTTCATTGATCATGGACACCAAAGAGATTGAAGAAGTTCCTATAGTGGACAATTTTGCACCAGAATACTTGGACAAGCTACCAAAGGGCATCATTCTCGACAGGAAGACCAAGACCTCACGACGGGGAGACATGGAGTACCTTCGTATTGGTTTCAAAGGAATGCATCCAAGTAAGGCTCAATGGATGGAAAATGAGAAAGTGAGGGAGAAATTACCTCACCTTCCCATTGACTGATAAAGATTTTGGCGATCCAAAATCGATCCAAAAATAGAAGTGGCCTTGAAAATAACTCAAAAATAAAAGTCATTAGATGGAAGTGAAACTAGAACCAGATGATAGTGCTCATCGTCCTGATTCCAACAGTGTGAATGACACTCAAATTTGAGTTGGTATGCTAAAGTTATAGTTGGTCAAATTTCTGGTCAAACTTGGCCAAGTGGCAGTCTTAATGAGGCAAAAAAATGGAATAATCTCTGTGCACGAAATCTAGCGGTTAGAACATGTGATTTTTTCACCTATTTAGTTTGTCTAATATCCATTATTTTTCGAGAGAAGAAAATTAACCATTGTGGTCTAAAATTAAAAATAAATAAAATATACGGGGTGGTGGGCCACCAGCCCTACCACCCCTCAATGGTGATATTATATTATATTGGGTGGATAGGATACCCCTGGAGGACCTACCCAACCCTGGTGGAGCCAACACATTATATATTATCGTAAACTGTTTCCATAACAGCCGAAGAATATAAATTGTTTTCCATAATGGTCGACATAATCACATGTAACCAAAATGTTGTTTATTTTAAACAAACATCAGACTTTATATGGGAGGTAGGAGATTCGAAACCAAAACCTCCGCTAACCTAAATGACTCCACCACCAACGAGCCACAACTCGTTCCTTATTGGCTCCTCCCTCCACATTATATTTAAACTCTCATCGAGGGGGATTGGCAAAGGAGGGACGGAGGTTTGGGCATGGAACCCTGAGTGGAAAAGGCTGTGGAACCATGAGTGAGGGTATCTTGGAGATGCTGCAAAGACTCCCTTTGAGCTCCAGAGGTGCTAGTATCAAAATTTGACAACTTTATAGTCAATTTTGCATCTTTTTGTGCTAGGAATCCATCTGTGCAGTCTGTTTCTCCAGCCGAGCTCTCCATTTTCAGGCCATGATCTGAATTGGAGGTATAAGGGTCATTTTTGTAAATTTGTTTGTAACTGATTTCTTTGATAGCACTTAATAAAAGAAGGCCTCCCCACTTTGAGCAAGGCCTAGAGATGTAGCCCACATTCGGTGAACTCCGTAATCAAATTGTTTATGTGCCTTTGATCTCATGGATGATTTATGATATCGTTTCTTTTTCATGTGTTAAGTTATTTGTTTTATATGCTCTTTTATATGAAATTATGAATGCAACCTTGAATTTAATAGATCTAGATCAAGCCTAGATTTATTCATTATTTGAATGATCAAAGAAGTATAACCCATTCTTTGTTTGGATTCATTCTTGAAACTGGTAATTCTATTGTTGAATTTGAGCATTCTTAGGTTGTCATAATCTGTGATATTAACGTACACGAATGAAAAGAATCCATTAAGAGGAAATTTCATAATTTCCTCACTTAATGTTAGTTGGTTTATGCTCGGTGAGCCTCGATCTTCTGTAAAAACTCACAATCCAAGTCCCAAATTCTAGCTTTTAAATAAAATAGGAAGCTGCAATAGTTATTCTTGATGAAACTCAAGCTCGAAGAAAGTTCTATCAAGACCTAGTCCTTCTCATTAGTAAAAACTTCTCCTTCTCAAAGAATCATGGCCAAAACATAAGAAACAATTTCCAACATGACCGTTTCTTTTGACCAATATTCATCATCAACTCAAATTGGTAGTCTTTGTATTAACCCTGTGTAGTTTGTTGCTATATAAAGAAGTATGGTTTATTTCAATTTGAAGATAATGCCAACACCACCCCTTGGCACGTGTCTTCTCCATTAAATTTCTTTCCAATAACACCCCCTTGCCAAAGTTTAAATATCATTTTCCAAAATTTTCAACGAAAGGTACTATTATAACGAATGGGAATTTGATTAATTTCTCTAATGCTTTTCATGATATTGGGGAAAATGATAATGACACTTATATTTGTTTATTTCCTAGCTCTTTAGAGCATAAAGAAACAACTAATTTCTTTGAGTTTCCTCCAAAATCATTCTCAACCTAGGCTAAGCTATGTTATTGGTTTAAGATGACCTATGGTTAACCTCAAAGTCCTATTGACTTACTTTGAAAATATAACAATGTAATGTATTCAAAGGGTGAAACTATTAAACATTTTAATATTAATTTTACCAAGTTATAAAATCAAGTTCCTGAAGTCATTAGACCATATAACCAAGTAATCATGATACACTACTATAACGCATTATGTAATAGCCCTGACAAAAATTCCATGTGTGTGTATATACATATATATATATATATATATATATATATATATATAGAGAGAGAGAGAGAGAGAGAGAGAGAGAGAGAGAGAGAGAGAGAGATAAGGCCACAATTGATGGGACACGTATTCCAAGCTGAATGTTGGGCAAGACATCCTAGGGGGTGTTCATTTGGTTTTTTATGACTAAGGAAATTGGCAAAGGAAATGACTAAGGCTTTGGAGAGGCATGAGGCATTTATTGCAATTTTATTTATGAAAATAATGGAAATTAGGAGAAAAGGAAGGTGAAAGGTCACAAGTTGCATGTGAGGAGAAAAATGAAGGAAAATAATGGAAATGAAGAAAATAGAGGCCTCATTAATAAAAAGGCTTCTAAGGATCAGTGGACAGGGCTTGATCAGTTGAGTTTTGGAGCTCTCTCATTATTCTCTCTCTCTCTCTCACTCTTGGACACTTAGAGTTTCTTGGAGACCTTTGCATTGGAGCAAGAAAGGCAAAGAAGGAAAGAGAAAGAAAAGATCAAGTAAGGAAAGGCATGATCAAGTAGCTATAGCAGGCTTCATTATAGGTATCGACTTGCATGTGTATTTTTCTTGCTAGATTTCACATGTATGGTATTGCATGTCTTTCTTTTCTACCATGGCACGGGTTTTTCCAAGTGTGATGGTATTTTCAACCTATCCTTGCCATTTCCTGATATATTTGATGAGATGGGTTCTCTTATTCGATTTATGTGGGATGGACAGATTGGATTTGAAGCTGAGTGGGTGGATCTACGAATTGACAAACAAATGGTCTGAGTGGTCCCTGAACTAGACTAAGGATCACGAAGCCACTAGCCTAATAACCCCTAAATGAGACTGTGGGTTGTGGTAAATCCAAATTGTGTGCCTTGGTGGGCCTAGAAATCCTTGCTGGTGAATGGCTGGATATACGGTAAAGCCAAGAGGTGGAACTTATCTCTGTTGGTCCTAGTGGTCCTAGGATGAGATGCACGGTAAATCCTAGAGAGTATGTCTCATTGTAGGGCCTAGTGATCCCTGGATCAAACTTTGGAGGCACAGTAAATCCTGAGAGACTAGGACGCACTCAAATTCCTCACAGTGTAGATGGAGAACTCCAGTGGAATCCATGTAGATTGGTGTTTTTGATATATTCTATGAGTCCCACATTCATGCTTGGAATATGGCATAGGGGTGATTGGCTAAAGAGAGACTTGGCTCAGCCAATCTATAGTCAAGTGGAATGTGGTAGTCCCATCTCTGGTTGGTTCATTGCATTCATTAATGAGAAATTAATTCCCTTGATTTTCAAGTGTAAATGTATTGATGTATATGTGGATTTTGATGGCTGATATGTTTCTGGTATTTTTGTTCCTATTATGCTTGTTATATGTACATTTTCTAAAATAAACTATGTATGGCTCTCAGCATGTTTTTACTTGTATGTGAATGGCTAATGTGTCTATGACCTAATAGAGGATAATGCAACAATTGACATGAGGGAAAAATGGTTCATATAAATTCTCAAATAAGCATGAGATCCCTCCACTTAATTATGTTGTTTACACCTGTAGGTTACATGTTGATTATGTGTTTGACGAAATGTCTGTCATGGCTAGTACGCGTTTGGTTATGGTATTGTTCAGTTTATTACTTTTGCATCATTGTTTCCCTATATTTTTACTAATTCTAAGCTATCACTCCATTTTGGGTAGTGGCTTGGGCTCTAGGCCTGAAAAATTGGCTTAAATCTCAAGATCGTTGGCACAAAACTGGATATTTTCATCTCTGGTCGCTGGCAGGAAAACCTATGAAAGGGACTTTAGGTTTTTGGTCGCTCTCTTTTCCATAGCATGAGAGAGACTATGGCCTAAGAGATCCAGAACAACAGTGGGACCTAGGGACAGGCTGTCTTAGTGGCTAACTTGTCTCCTGACGGTTCTATTGATGATGTTGGATGGTTGTGAGTGATTTTCCATTGATTCAACTTCCTTAAGGTCACATAGGAGGTCAAATTTGATCTTAGTATCCTCTCGTCTCATGTTTACCCCAGTTGGCATGGTTACTTGGGTGGATGTGGGAGGAGGGTGTTACAGAGTAGTATCAAAGCATGGTTCAACTCTTGGACTGATGGGTGATGTGCGTTGTTCATGCGTGCATGTCAGTTGCATGTGTGTCTCTTATACTTGCATTTCATGTGCTTGTTGCATTGACTTGATGATTGATTATGGTTGTAGTATTGTTGTTATGGAGGATTTGATATTGATTTCATGAAATGTATCTGTCATGAGTATGTGACTGGTTGTATATGGTTATATGTTGCTTACATTTTGATTTTATGTCGCCTACTTACATACCTGTATGTTAGGCTAGATTCTTGAATATGTTGATTACATGTATCAGTCTTGTAGGTTGATTACAAGAATTGATCGCTTATGTTCGACTACATGCGTTTATGTGTATGTGTAGTTGATTAGGAATTGTTTATGCATGTGGAAATGTGTGCAATGTAGTAATGGCTTTTTTATATGGTCATGCATTGATGACTAGACTCTAGCTAGAATGACGTGTATATGCTTTGACACTCATGTGTTATATGTTCATATGTAGTTTTTATGCATGTATGGTCTTGGTTATAGTATGCATGAATAGTAGGTCAAACATGCCTTGTGAATTCATGGTATGCAAGTTAGGTAATCATGGTGCTATTGTTTGTTATGATGCTAATGTGTTTGTTGAGATAGAGTGGGAGATGCAGATCATCATAATACGGTTGCAACATTGGAATTTGGGGTAAAAACATATCGTCATACAGGTATTGTATGTTGGCATGCAAGTATGTAAGTTAAGGATTACTATATGCATTAGGTTTGTGTACATGTTTTTTGATGTTATGATTACATTCATGATAGATGTTAGTTGATTAGTGTAGTTATATTCACATGAGTTAGATAGTCAATAATCATGGTAACATGTAGTTGTATGAATTTCTATTGTTGTTTTATGTTACATAACTTGATTATTAGGTTATATTTTGTTGATGAGCATGAAATATAGCTTATTGTTGTCATATGCTATTAACTTGATGATTATGGTTATCTCATTGAGATCTTGATGTTCTAATTTGGATTGGCCATATGTGTGATGGTTATGTTCATTGCATTGAATATCTTTATGTTATATGTATTTTGTTAACCTGGCTTGGCCTATGCAGATGGTTATGGTTGCGATATTCAGGCATGAGACGACATATTTGTGATTTGGTGTCATACTAATCTAGACAAATCATACATGTGATTTCTATGAATAAATGATAATTGTTTATGAGTTAGGATGTGAACATGTTAGTTAGTGATTGTTATGGATAACATGATATTGTTTATGTTAAGATGATGTGTTGAGAATTTATATCCTGCTAACTAGCTTGATTGTGCAGACAAGATAGCCTCCCTTGAGATACAGTAAGGTACGAGTTTTCTTATGTCGTATATTTGGTTCTTGACTATTTGATTATGTCGTCTAGTTAATTTTTTTAACATTGTATGTTTGCAAGTTGGTTGAATGTTTGACAAATTTCGTAATATGAGTATGTGTTTATAAGGTTTCTTGCCGAAATGATGATTATACTAACACAAATATGTTGATACAGTTAATATGTACTTGAGTATAGTACGTGACAGTTGTAGCATTGTGTCTAAGGACTATGAGTTGACTATGAATTATGAAATGATTGTTAGTCTTGGTAAATGTTGATTTCAAATTGATAGATATGATTGTCTTGATATTTGGAACATGTGGTTAAAATGTGTGAGAAGTTACAGGGTAACATGTTAGGTACTAGTGTGACAAGGTAACACTTGATGTGTTTATATAACTAATAGTTGGGTGATGTGATAGTACATAATAAGCCTTGATTGCAACAAGGTAAAAAGGGTAAAAGAAATGAATTGGATAATAATTCCTTTAGCTATGTTTGGAAACCATAATTCCAAATGAATGAGTGCCTTGCATATAGGGAGTCTTCTTAACCTTGATTTTGTTTAACATTATATGGATATGTGTTATAGTCATGAACATGTACTTGACAAGTATATTAGCCAGTCTCTAGTTGGAGGAGAATTTGTCAAGGGAATTGGAGTCCCTTGAGAGATGGCATGGATGTGTTCAGTTGCAAGAAATGTGCTTGGCACAAAAAGGCAAGGTAACTAGTATGTTGACATTATGTTTATTTATCCACTGACAGTTATGTATTGATGGAAATATGATGCAGGAGGTCGCATGGAAAAGAGATTGCCACAAAACCTTGAAGAACGCTCAAGTTGAGCTTCCTTGGGAACCTTGGGGATTGAGTCACAAAGTTTGTTGCTAGTCTCGTGCTTTTGGACTTTTGGTGCTTTTTTGTGCTTGATTTTGGTTTTTTTTTTTTTCATCTTGTGCATCGTCATGCCACTTGGGTTGTGGTGTTGTTATTGGTTTCATGGTTTCCTTCTTGGGTTCTTCTTGTCTTGCCTTTTATATTTTGAGTGTCTTGGGAATTGGTTAGGGAAGAGGAAAGTTGATGGAGCTTGGGGAAAGCTATGTGGTACCCAATAGGTAATGTAAGAACTTAGATGAAGCTTTGTGCATGAGTAAGTGCAACGGAAGGTAAGACTATGGCAGTTGGTTGGACTGGTTGGGTCCATTGTGGTAAACAGATGGTGGCAATACAAACATGAGAAAGGTAAAAGGAAGAGGTAAAGTAAATGGACTTGAGATGTCGGATGGCTTGACTAAGTTGGGAATGGTGGTTCTCAATGTTGTGCATGAATAAAGGAAGTTCTCTTAATGTTGACCTTGATATTTAGTATTTATGTTGTGATCATGATTACTTTATGCTAATGATTATATGCATATATGTATGTATGTACATTTTTATCTGACAGGGTCATCATGGATCATGATTGTTTTACGCTAATGTTTATGTATATGTATGTATGTGTCTATGTATATATGTCACTATCCAACATGGTCATCAAGAATCATTCTTATGGAGGAATGATTTCTTACGCAAACAAATTACATGAAGAGGTTCCTAGTCTTATGAGGAATCAATTGGAAGAGTAGTCATGAAAAATATATGAGGCCAGTATGATGTGGTTATGATTTGATATTATGTGATTATATTATGTCTATGTTATGGACAAGTTATACCAAGGGATACATCAGCAAAATGAAAGCAGTGTGGTTTGTGGCATGCTAGGATAAGCATGAATAAGGCACTGGAAGCAAGGTTTCTTGGTAAGGACAATGTGGTTTTGGATATGTGGTACTATGGTTGTGCATGTGTTGTATATGTTGTACATGTTGTGTTTGTGATGTTTTGTGCATGCGGTGTGGTGTATATTTAGTGTGTGTACCTTTTGTTTATGCAATGTTATGTACAGGGTGTTAGTATAGATAGTGTTGTATGAATGTTGCATATTCAGTGTTGGGTATAGATAGTGCTATGTACATGTTGGATATATGGTGTTGTGTATATATTGTACTATGTATATGGTGCTCTGTGCATGTGGGACATGCGGTGTTTTGTATAGATGATGCTATGTACATGTTGGATATGCAGTGCTATGTACATGTGGTGTTGTGTGTATATGGTGTTGTGTACATGTTGTACAAGTGGCACTGTGTGCATGTGGTGTTGGGTACATTTCGTGCATGTGGTGTTGTGTACATGTGGTGTCACGTACATGTCGTGCATGTGGTACTGTGTACATGTGGTCTTGTGTACATGTTGTACAGTGGTGGAGTGTACATATGCCACTGTGTACACATTGTGTAGGTGGTACCATGTACATGTTATGTTGTGCACACATTGTGCAAGTGGTTCTTGGTACATCTGGCACTAGCATATGTGTGGGATTGAGTGCATGTCATACATGTTGTCCTATGGGCATGCAGTACTATGTATGTGTATTGTGTAGTCATGACATTGTGACATGTGTATTCATTGTGTTGTTCTTTGTGTGGTACATGTATTGTGTGGTTTTGTACATCGGTTGTAGACATATGAGTTGCGTTGTATACCAGGTGTATGTGTATTCATTTTGTGGTGTCTCACGTTGTTTCCGGATATATGTCTTGTGATTTACATTGTGTATGTATACATGTTCTTCCGTGTCATACACTGGACGTAGGTGTATGTATTGTATTGTGAAGTGGGTTTAGGTGTATGCATTGCATGTCAGGTATGGATGCATGTATTGCATGGTGTTGTATGTCGTGTGGATTGTATGGGTGTGATGTACACTACATGTGTGTGCACATGGTTGATGATAAGGCACTTAGTGTTGTCAGGTGCGGCAATCAATCCATTGTGTGTACAGAAAGAACAACGACAGAAGTAAGGATCGATTAAAGGATAAGTATCATTATATTATTTTAGTTTTACCATGTATGTGATCTATGATTCTGGTTTATGATGGTTACATGTGATTTATGATATTGATCTATGATGGTTGAGTTTTGAGCTAACCATATGTGATATGTTTATACATGATGTTTTGATCAAATAGTTCGTTTGACTTGTTGTGGTAGGAAACAAACAAAATTGCAAGTGTACTTTATTAACGATCTACCAATGAGGTATGACTTGAAGTTATTTCAAATTATTTTAAATCTAATGGAAGTTATGTGTGTGGTACAAGAAGCACAGGAATTCCTGGATTGGGTGGTTGAAATCAACTGCAAGAAATTGTAGCAACAACAAAAGGAATTGGAAAATGCAATAATATTCTAAAAGAGTACTTCAGGAGTAGGGCCGTTGTGGGATACTGGTACCCAATAGTGTCCATTGATTTCCATGAGCATGTTATGACTGGTATGATGGTTTGAGGAAGGTGTTGGTTTCTAATTTTTCCTATTTTTACCCACCTTTTTTATCCCTTTCTTGAACTCATTTCATGCCCTTGTTGGTCAATTTGCATTCTAAACAATGAAGGTACACCTATTCTAATGTCTTTGTGAATTGCTAATCATTGAAACATAGTCCTAGGGGATTATTTCCTAAAGTGACTTGCTAACTTAAGTTTTCATGCAGATTTGGAGAAATGATAAAAAAGGCATGATTCAGCATATGATGGCTGTTGAGATTGAAACACTATCTTTAAATTATCTTGTATCTCAAGAAACCACTATGTATTTGTAGGCAGACGGTTTCTGTAATATCAGGCAATGTTAGTTTATTTATGAAATGTATAAGTAGTGATTAGGGGGCTAGGAAATCCATCAGGAGAAGATATACACTATTTTCAAGCTATAACAACAGACCTCTGTAATGATATATTTTGATTAATACAATTTCTAATCCTTTGAGTATTATATAGATCTCAACCTTGCCACAACCCTGATTAGGGAATTGGGCCCACACACCTAACCAAGTGCTATTGGATTATATGCATGTGTGTGTAGGTTTATTTTCTACTCTATTATCTCTTTGTTGTGTAATGATTTCAGTTTGTTGTTGTGATTCTTAACTTGTTGTTACTCTTAATTTTTGTTACAGTTATAACTTGTTGTTACACATTATTATGTTATGATTGAATGCTCAATGTTGGGTAAGGAACTTGTGGCTTGCATTTAACTTGCATGGTAGCCTTGAAATAACCAGTCATGCCCCGAGTTGACAATTAATGTGGAATTGGGTAAATTGTATGATTCATATATCAACACCAACATTTTGGAACTGTTGCCAAGGAGGCTATCGAAGGTGTGAATGTACAACCAGTATTGACCATAGGACCATTCTCTCATCCTAGGGAGGGAAGTTTTTCACCCTCCTCTAGGTCTTGAGCATTAGATTGTTTGTTTCTTTCAAATGAACCATTATCTCGTCTTGGGAAGGGAAATTTTTTTTCCCTATTTCAGGTCCTGAGCTTAGAATTTTGTGATTGGTTTGCTTTCCTCCTTTTTATTTCTTTTTAGGGACCACACTCTCGTCCTGGGTGGGGAAGTTTTCACCATGCTTTAGGTCCTAAGCTTTCAATTTATTTGAATTTTGTCCTTTTATTTTCTGATTGCATGAACAGAGATACAAATAAAAGGGGCAGAGGAAGGAAAGATCTAGGCAGAAATACTTATATCCAAGAAATCATTTCAAGAACTAAATCAGGAGCATCATCGCGAGTTGTTGTTAGGGTGAGATCTCATATGAGATCTGAAGGGCAGTCATTTTCACAACTAGAACCTCCCTGTTACATAGGAAAATGACCTCCTCATCAGCTCAAAGGAGAAGGAAAGATGACTAAAAGACTGACCAAGTTCACAAGCCTATTTGTCAAGCCAATGCTCTCTTGGAACTAGTAACCTGCTTTATAAATCTTCCTAGCCATGCATTAGGTGTGTTAGTGCCTAGGGTAACTCTATATATTGCCCCAATAAGAGCATTAGTCAACTCAAGTGCATTTCTATGGGTCAAAGGAGTAGCTTGACCAATAAATATCCCTATATTTACTCCTATGTCAGCTCATAAAAGTAGGGAAACATCCATATTTGACCTATTTGGAGGAATTACTATACCTACTGGAGTCTACAAACAAGGAAAGAGCACAAAAGCATGGAAACATCTCTGCTTTTTCCCAAAGGAACTCATGAAGGATTTGGAAAAGCATATCCTCTCATGCTATATATTTGAGGCTAGGGCCATTGTGAAAGAGGTCAAAACTATTGAAAGGATTACCTATTGACTGTCGAAGCTAGTATGAGACATTGGCTCTTCAAGAGGTTAAGAAGAGAGAGCGAGAGAGAAGCTGGAGGAGTAAGGGAAGGTTGATGCAACCGATGGTTATAATCACTCTTTTCATTAATTAATATAGTCCTGCAATTATGTTTTCCACTCCATGGCATTGGTATTGTGATTTATTTACGTGTTTATGTAACGTTAATGATTATGAGTGGATTAGATGTATACAGTTAGATATCCCTATGTATTAATGTACTGATTGTTGAAGTTATATGCTATGATATTACACCTTGTCTTTTTTATGTGAAGCTATTGATATTGGAGCTAGTTGAGGGGTCTTCCACTCTGCTGCTTTGCGCTCTCTAGCAACACCACACCAAGACTTGAGGTAACAATCCTTCTTCCTACTTCAATTCTCATTTCACTAATACAGATGTGTGCATGTATCTATGGGCTAGTTGCAGCTAATCCGACTGTATGCCAAGGATCATAGGAATATCCTTAATGGTATCTCCATCACCAAACACCTGTGCATTAATCCCTATAGAAGAATTGGCGACTCCACTAGGGACTACACTTAGTTCTCAGTTTTCTCCCAGAAAGTTCCTAGATCTCTCTTTCTTCCAGGCCTTCCTATACTTCTTAATTGCCTTTCTGACCACTCAAGACTATACAACACCCTTCTCTCAGTTCTTAGCCTTATATATGATCCCCACAACCTTCTTTTTCAAGGCTATTCCTAATTAACGCACCTTGCCAGTGTAAACAATGCTTTATAAAGCATTGTGGCCTTGCACACAGAGTGTTAGTGTAGTCACTAACTCTCTGTACCCTTTGTTATAGTGCATTAGTTGGCCATTTCTTGATAAACGGACTATTTTGTGACCTCATGGGTTGGAAAAATTTCTTGTAGACTCATCATGGATCTGCAACTGTGCATGTTTGATTAATATCTGTCTCCTGAACAAATTTTTTCTTTTAGGGAAATAACTTTACTGCTTAAAGTTTTTCATAAAAAGGAAAATACAATTTTTTTTTACTATTTTCTACTTAGTTGGTTAGATCTGCATTTATTTGGTTTCAAAAGTTGTTAGAGAGAATTGTAGTTATGTCGGTTGTGCTTGTGTTTTACTGAACTAGATGCATGGTATATATATTGACGTATAAATGACTCCTCCTTTGTAGAAGCAACTTATTCATCGAAAGTGAAATTTAAAGCATTATTTTTGCATGATTTGAGTCAGAGTCCCACATAACTTCATACGTCAACACCCCCACCGAAGACTTTAACAAAGTACATTTAAAATTTACATAATAAAATCAATCAAAAACTCTTTTTTGAGTAAACACATATTAGTTTAGGCTAGGATCTTGGGTTAGGCAGTTGTGAGTTAACTACCCAAGATCATACACCAAAACTAGTGTTCTTCACTCATACTATCCGGGAACACTCCATTAAAAGTGGAGCTAAATACGAGACAACATCAAACTGTAAATGAAGGTAGCCCGCCTTTGCTTACATCTCCTTTGGGTATTCTGTGTATCGGGGATCCCTTCGGTGATATTGGAGCTGAGTTGGGGACTTAGGTATCCTGCCCACATAGTGTACTATCCACCACTATGTCCCCCCAGTAGTGTCTATGATTTGAGGTAACTATAGTGACCATAATTTTTAGGAACGAACACAAGGTTATTGGGGCGGGTTTGTTAGGATATTCTGACACATAGGATATAGTTAAGTTCAACTTGGTCTAGTATAGAGTTAGGTTAGAGTTAGGTAAAGTGTGTTTCTTTACCGTTGTACATTTTGTAACTTACAATCCGACGGTCACGATATGTAGTGATCCGACGGTTCACTCTCACCTCGGTATTACCGACACTTGATCCGTGGCTTGACACCCGATTGGTCCATGAGTTCTATTTAAAGCGCATGGAGGGTCATTGTTCGGGTAATCCGTGCATGAGAGAAGCTTATGTAAATTTTCATTCTTTGATTAATAAATTGCCTGTAGTACCCACGTTGGGACAGGCCGTGGACTGTTTCCCTCCTTGCACTTTGAGGGTTTCAACCACGTCAAAAATACTGGTGTATTGATTTGAGATCTGGTTGTGAGCGGTGTCCTTTTGGTATTCTTTCTGAGGAACTTACCCTGTAAATTCCTACATGGTATCAGAGCTATTTGAGGGCCGCATCCGTTGGTGATCCAAATCTGAAGCCGGTAGAACTGCATGCGGCTGTCGTTTCCTAGATCTGCTGTTTCTGACTGCTTTCGGGCCGAGAGGACTGCTCTGTTGCGTTCGGAGCATCTGTTCCAGTGAGGAACCCCTTTCGTTTCATGCGAAAAGGTTTCCGGTAGCCCTAGCTGCGTCATTTTTCAAATCGGGAGGTATACAGTGTTTTTTTTTGCAGTTTACTGTTATTTTCTCTCTGCTTATTTCGGTTTCGGTTTATTTAGCTTTTTTTTTAACCGGATCTATACCTTTCATTTCTGCGTATGCTCTTTGCCCTGCGACTCTGTGCGATCTGGGCAAATCAGAAACAGAAAGGAAGGATTTTTCTCATGCGTATGCTCTTTTCCCTGCACCTTAGTGTGATCTCGGAAAATCAGAAACATTGAGAAAAATATTTAGTTTTTCGGCTAAAGCTAACTTTGAGATTTTTTTTATAAAATTTCTAGTTTTTTGGCTAAAGCTAACTTCGAGCCGCAAGGTTCGTTTTTCTTTGCATATTCATGTTGGGTTTTGTGTTTTGTGTTTTGTAGGGAAAAAGAGGTTTCTCAAGGCAAGCACGCAAACCAAGGCCCCCCCCCTCTCTCTCTCTCTCTCTCTCTCTCTCTCTCAAATTTTTTGTATAGATCAATTGGTTCAAAGCTATTTTAAGAGAGTAGAGGTCTTGGGTTCAAGTCTCCATTTTGTGGGGGCGGATTTTTTTCATTCCCGCACATTCGCGCACTTTGCTGGCAACTTCAACAATTATTTTTCAAAAAGCCATAACTTCTTCATCCGGAAGCCTTTTTCAGAGCCGTTTTTTTTAAAACCGCCTATTTTTTCGAGATCTATCCATTGGAACACCTACTTTCAGCATCTTCAGCTTCAGTTTTTTAAAAAAATGGAAAGCCCATGCCAAGTCATTCTTGACAGCACTAACTACTTCCAATGGGTAGCCTACATCGAAGATTTACTTAGAAGTAAAGGTCTCTTCAGAATAGCCACAGACCAAGAGAAGAAACCAAAAGATGAAGACAAGGCGGAAAAATGGGAAAATAGACAAGATCAAGCACGTGGTTTGATAGGGATGTCTATTTCTCCTGATCTTAGATTCCACATTGCAGAACTTGAGACTCCTCATGAAGCATTAGAAAAACTTGCTAAAGTTTTTGGGATTAAAAATGAAATTAGAGCCCATCAACTTGAAAATGAGCTGCTTACTTTGGATCCTAATAATTTTTCTTGCATTAAAGATTTCTTGTCCAAATTCAAGAACCTTAGATATCTCCTGGAAGGTGTTAAAGTTAAGAAAGACGATGGTAACCTTATTTATTCCATCCTTACTAAGTTGGGACCAGCCTACTCTGTATTTGTTTCCACTTTCCATTCTACAAGAGAAGCTTTCATTTGTCAAGGACAAGACTACAAGGCCCCTTCCTTTGACTCCTTTTGTGATTCCTTAATAAGAGAACAAGAAGAACTCTTACACCTTGGTCTTCTTAATCTTGGAAACTCTTCCACGAAAGCGTTAGCCGCCCAGCAGCAACCAAATTCAAAGAATCCTAAGAAGTCATATCCTCAAAAGAATGGTCCTAAACCATCTCAGCCTCAAAATGAAAGATCATTTCAGCAAAATGATAAGACCAATAGAAACAAATGGAAGAAGACTGATAGACATTGTAACTTTTGTAATCGAGATGGCCACTTAGAATCTAAATGCTTTAAGAAGATGGAAGCCTTGGAAGCTGCAATGAAGAAACATAACATCCATGTGGAGCCTACTTCAACTTCAACTTCCAGAATGGCACTTTCTGCATGTCATTATCAATCATCTCAGTCTGGTTATGCATTAAATGTATCTTCTTCTTCTTCTCATTCTCATGAGTGGCTCATTGATTCTGGAGCCTCTTGTCACATGGCCAAAAACCAAGCCATGTTTTCTTCTTTAAATGATTGTAACACCAAAAATATATATATTGGTGATGATAAATCTCTTAATGTTGTAGGGACTGGAACTGTTCATCTAGACAATGGTCAGTTTAATGATGTATTATGTGTTCCAACCTTATCCTGCAACCTTCTATCTGTCTATCAGATAACTCATTCAGGTGAAGGTAAAATTGTTGAATTTTCACCTCATGATGTTGTAATCAAGGATCTAAAAGATCCTAAACAGATTCTAGCTACTGGTCTTGCTGATGATTCCGAAAGGTTGTATAAGTTTCACAACTTTGGGTCATCAAATCTTCCCTCAGTATTTGTTGCTCATAATGATGAAGTGAGCAAACTTTGGCATGAGCGATTTGGTCACTTAAACTATCGCTCCCTTCAGCATCTACGTAAAGAAAATATGGTGACAGGTCTTCCTATGGTATCTTGCAGAGATGGTGTTTGTTCCGGATGTGTACTCGGAAAACATCATCGGGACAGTTTTGACAAACGTGCCTCTTGGCACGCCTCAGCCCCTTTACAGCTTGTGCACAGTGATTTATGTGGTCCTCTTCCTGTTGCTTCATTCTCTGGCTGCAAGTACTTCTTAACTTTCATTGATGATTTCTCCAGACGCACTTGGGTATACTTCTTAAAACTCAAGAGCGAAGTATTTAACACTTTTTTGGCCTTCAAATCCTTTGTTGAAAAACAATCTGGACATCAAATTCTTAAGCTAAGAACTGATAATGGTGGAGAATATGTTAAAAACACATTCATCAACTTCTGCACCGAAAATGGAATTCAAATGCAACATACTGTTCCATACACTCCACAACAAAATGGTGTAGCTGAAAGGAAAAATCGCACCTTAAAGGAAATGGCTAATTGTATGCTGCAATCTAAAGGACTCAGTCTTAGTTTTTGGGCCGAAGCAATTAATTGTGCAAATTATATAATCAATCGCACTCCTACTAAGGTTCTAGAGAATATCACTCCAGAAGAAGCTTGGAGTTCCATTAAACCAGATGTAAGTCACTTTCGTGTGTTTGGAAGTGAAGCATGGGCCCATATTCCAGATGAAAAGCATAAAGCTTTAGAACCTAAGAGTGAGAAATGTACTTTTGTTGGATATTCTGAAGATGTAAAAGGTTATAGACTTATTCCATTTAAGTCCAAAAATGTTATCATTAGAAGAGATATAAAGTTTGATGAAAATAAATCGGCCTGCGAGCCTAGTCCGGCGGATGTGCCACCTCTTCCTATCTCTTCTACTTTTGAAAACATTTCTTCTTCAGATGATGAAAGCGAGGATGATAATCCTCCCCCACCTTCTCAGGATCCTCAACTTCCACGATGGGTCCGTGCTACTCGGGATGCAGCAGGTGATCTTGCCGGAGATCCTACAGATCAGCGACGTACACGTTCTCAGTTTGAAAGAGCCTCTTCTTTACTGGCTCAAGCTCCAGTAAATCATGATCCTGACACTTTTGCAGAAGCTTTAGGCCATCCACATTGGGAAGAAGCTATGAATGAAGAATATCATTCATTGATGACAAATGATACATGGGATCTTGTTCCTCTACCAAAGGGACACAAACTTGTTAGATGTAAATGGGTTTACAGAACCAAGTATGGACCAGATGGGAAAGTTGATAAACATAAAGCTCGTCTCGTTGCTAAGGGCTTTTCACAGGTTGAAGGCATTGACTACACTGAAACCTTCTCCCCTGTTGCCAAAATGAACTCTATCCGCCTTGTTCTTTCCCTTGCTGCCTCCTTAAAATGGGAAGTCCATCAGATGGATGTTAAATCTGCCTTCTTGCATGGGGACTTGCAGGAAGAAATCTATATGGAACAACCCATTGGCTTCATACAAACAGACTCCAGCCTTGTTTGTCGACTTAAGAAATCCCTTTATGGCCTCAAGCAAGCTCCTCGGGCTTGGTATGCCAAAATGGATAGCTTTCTTTTAGAATCTGGCTTTTCTAGGTGTCATTCTGACAATACTGTCTACACCAAGAAAGTGGGCAACTCTCTTATCATCCTTGTTCTTTATGTTGATGATCTTATTCTTACTGGTAGTGATCCCAACCTTATAAACCATGTGAAGACCAGCCTTAAAAAGAAATTTGAAATGACAGACTTAGGACACTTACACTATTTTCTCGGTCTTCAAGTCTTGCAATCCCAGGAGGGTATTTTCCTTTCCCAGTCCAAGTATGCTTGTGATATTCTTTGTCATTTTCACATGGAAGACTGTAAGCCAGCCCCTTCTCCCTTTCAGTCTGGAGTCAAACTTTGAGTCTCTTGTACTTCTCCTGAAGTTGATGCTACCTTATACCGTCAACTTGTCGGAAAACTCTTGTATTTAACCCATACTCGTCCTGATCTTTCCTTTGCTGTTGGCCTTGTTGCTTGTTTTATGCAAAACCCCCGTGAAAGTCATTGGAAAGCAGCTAAAAGAATACTTCATTATGTTCAAGGTACAGTACAGTTTGGGATTCATTACAGTGCCAAAGCAGCTCCTCTGTTAGTTGGTTTCACTGATTCTGATTGGGCTGGTGACCCTGATGATCGGAAGTCTACTGCCGGTTATGTCTTCACTCTTGGTTCAGGACCTATTACATGGGCTTGTAAGAAACAGGCTGCCATTTCTCTTTCGTCAGCAGAAGCAGAGTATCGTGGTGCCGTGGAAGCTAGTAAGGAAGCCTTGTGGCTTCGTCAGATCCTATCAGAGTTTGGCTTTGAGCAGCAACATCCAACCACACTTTGGTGTGATAATCAAAGTGCCATTCAGCTATGCAAAGATCCAGTCCAGCATCAGCGCAGCAAACACATTGAACTACACATGCACTTCATCAGAAAGCTCATTCATGACCATGTTCTTGAAGTGCAATATTGTCCAACAGATGATCAGGTTGCAGACATCTTCACAAAGGCTCTCACAGAGGCGAAGTTCACTAAACTTCGATATATGCTTGGAGTTCAGGAAGTTGTCACTAAGGGGGGATAGGCTCTAGTGCCTCCTTCCTTCTCCTATTGTGTCATATTTGTAAATCCTTCAATCCTATCCCAAGTTGTTCTTAAGGGGGGATGTTAGGATATTCCGACACATAGGATATAGTTAAGTTCAACTTGGTCTAGTATAGAGTTAGGTTAGAGTTAGGTAAAGTGTGTTTCTTTACCGTTGTACATTTTGTAACTTACAATCTGACGGTCACGATATGTAGTGATCCGACGATTCACTCTCACCTCGGTATTACCGACACTTGATCCGTGGCTTGACACCCGATTGGTCCATGAGTTCTATTTAAAGCACATGGAGGGTCATTGTTTGGGTAATCCGTGCATGAGAGAAGCTTATGTAAATTTTCATTCTTTGATTAATAAATTGCCTGTAGTACCCACGTTGGGACAGGCCGTGGACTGTTTCCCTCCTTGCACTTTGAGGGTTTTAACCACGTCAAAAATACTGGTGTATTGATTTGAGATCTGGTTGTGAGCGGTGTCCTTTTGGTATTCTTTCTGAGGAACTTACCCTGTAAATTCCTACAGGGTTGCCTTGGTACCTAACATAGATGAACCTACTTTTGTCTTCGATGTTTGGGAGGGTGCTCATCTTCACGAGAGTACTTGGCCCCTTAATATGAGGATCAGATGAAGCTCAAGAGTAATCGTAACTGTACATTTGGCCAACCCTCTCCTTTATCCATTGTGATATTGGGTTTCATCTCCATCAAACTGTGGTTATCAGACAAGGTCATACCCTCTACTTGTTGATTGATTTCTTTAGAGTATTTTTTTTTAGGTGCCAGTTCGTTACCACTGAGACTTTAATAAATATCACTGTAAAATATATTGATAAAATTTATCGGCCACCGTTGCTACATCCAACCATTTTCGTCAATCTAGATGGCTACTAGGTCTTCCCCCACTAACTATGGAGGATTCGGCGAACCCCAGTAAACCAGATTACCCATCTTCAGGTAATCAGTTTCCAAGATCTCACACTGAATTAGTTTGGACATCCCACAACTCGATTTTACCAGAAGATTTCTTTATTGAAGGTTTTATTCCTCGATATAATCCTCTGATCAAGAATCCATTGGGAGCGCTCTTGATTGAAGTTGCACCTATACCTTCTACGTCTTCTCGTAGACCTATACCTACCATCCCATCAACGACTAATGGGTCATGGGATTTTGTGGACACTTTTGGTCCACCTCCACCTCCCCAGTCAATAGTCAGTACCACACCTCTAATGGCAAACACCGCTATCCCAAATGTGCCAGGTTCAAGCACTATAGTAACACCCAACACGAGTGGAACCTAGCACATACTATTTTCCATCCCTTTTGTGTTAGCTCTTGGACCATCAACAAGCACTCTATATAGTGCTCCTTATAGTGCTCCATATAGCACATTTAGCATGAGTCCCTTCAGCAACCCTTTTGGTTGGAATCCCTTAGTTAGTTCCAACCCCCAGGTTCAAATTCCTGGGGGAACCATTCCCAATATGCATATATCGGCCGAGAACATTACTGTACCCCCTACAGTTATAGGAAAATAAGGACAGTCGTTGATTGACATGAATCCTCCATATGTCAATCAAGGGCATACTGATAATTACGTGGAAATTCAACCCAAAGCAAAGGGTTGTTGCGCCTCTTGATAGTGGAAAGGAAAAAGCTATCAAGTTCCCTTGAAAAATCTGTGTGGAAGACCATATGACACATCGTTTTCCACGTCTCCACGAATGCACAGATTTCCTTGCTCAAAAGGACACTGGACAGACCCCTACGGTCCTAAACAACCCTTTCCCTGCTCAACAGTAGCAGCACCTTATTGTATACCAAGCCCAACCCCCACAAGGGGGAAATGGTGGTTTGCATCATCCATCAGTTGGTGAAGGACCATCTACCATTTAAACCTTTGAAACAGTCGATCTTCAAACTAGAGCCAAAACTTATGGAGCTCTAGTCGCTAATGTTGAGGAAGCCTCCTCGAGTCAAAACCCACCGCCACTTAATGATCTCCATATCGAAAGGCTAGTTGTTGATATTTTGATTCTCCCTCCAAAAGGGGCACTTCATCGTACAACACATAATACATCTGCATGTGCTGCCCAGAGCTACAGTATTGTAGAAGATTTGGCGCAAGCACCGTCACCTATGTTGGTGCTCAAAGTATGAAAACTTATCTAGCACAAAGGAAAGCTCTGCTTTCAACAATTGGTGGGGTCGACCCTTAGGATTCCATACTAGAAATGTTTGACATGGACAAATGTAAACCTCCCCTTTCGCACCATCTTACATTTCAGGTGCAAATATTTTCGAAGGGGCGAGGGTACATAGAACTATCAATAACGAAGGTGCTTCAACCTGCATCATGTCAGCTTCATGATGGCTCGCTTTGGGTTCTCCAACCCTCTCACCATTGTCGAATTCCCTTAAAGCTTTCGACAGACAGATTTTCATCCCAAAAGGTTACCTTGCTAGCTACCCCATCACTTTGAGTGAGAAAACGGTAACAGTGGATATCAAAGTTGTGGATTGAAAACTCGACTACAATCTTCTGTTGGGTCACATTTGGACTTGTTAGTGCCTAAATCTACCTTAGGTTGAAGGAAGGCAGGTCTAGGGTAACATCAAACCATGCTTAACCTAGTAGCTAGCCCTACCAGGTCGGGAGAGGGCTCTTCTCCTTGTCAATGTCAATTAGAATATTGGCAAATAAGGCTTGATATGACTGAAATGAATGCTGATTTTAGGCTAGATATAGAAGATTAGGGTTTTTGGTTTGATTTTAATTTTTGGTTACTGGATCAAATGAAGAAGGCAGCTTTGGGTCCGATAAATCAACTCATATTTGCTGGAGGTTTTGTGGGGCGAGGTAGGTAGGTTTTTTGGTACTTTGAATTGAGTGTGATGGTAAGTCTAAGACTAGTGAGGAGTTGGAGAGGGCATGCAAGGTTCATGAGTCCTCTTCAAACAGCAGAAAACATTAAAAACTAAATGCATCCTCAAGGTAGAGCACTGAATATCAATGGATTCCACCTATTTATCTTAATTCATTTAGTTATGAAGAAAGAAATAGATGCTGGAAAATATACACATAAAAGAAACTAAATAATGGAGGAATAAACAATGCAAAGACACATTACCACAAGAATCCCACAAAATGTTGCAAAACCCTAGTTCATTTCCTTGCCCAACTACAGAAGTGATTTACAATAAAGCTCAATGCATCCACAAGAGTCCAACCTTTTCAAATGACTAAGAAAGTACATAATATAGGCATCAAACCACCTATGCTAGCCATCAAGGGTCGAATCCATGAGAAGAGGGGTAGTTTCAACCATATCTAAACTAAGAACAGGAATATAGGCAGTGGAACAGCTTGCCTCTAGAATTATGGAAACTGATTCATTCAACCTCAAACAACCTCTAACTGATGTATCTACCCCCTCAAGTCATTTTTCATCATATTTTCATCATATTACATATTCAACCATTACAAATTTACTAAGAAGAAGAGAAAAAGTCAACTGCTAGTCAAACTGGGCCAAATTTTGAGTTTTTATGCAAAATTGGCAAAAATTTGCCTAATGTGTAGTGTCACTTCAAGGCTGCCTTTGAAGGCCTTCCACTTCACCAAATCAAGCCCAAGATAGCCTTTTAGAAATATCTACCTGTGTAGTTTCTAGAACACTTTGAATATTCTCATTTGGAGTTGATTTGACCCTCCAAAAATCATTTTTCCGAAGACTGGTTCCTGTGGGTCCAAAAAGTGGCAGAGAGGGCATTTTTTAGGTGTTTTTTTGCCCTTTAGGTGACCTAGATCTCCTCCAAATTTTATGAAACTTTCTGGGTTCCATTTCTTTTCCATGAGGAATCCAAAATTGCAAGCCATTTTTCAAAATACTGAGCCAACTCAATGCACAGCGCCGGTGGCGCTACGCATCAGCTGAAAATTCCTGTGTTTTTAATTACAAAATTGCAAAAATGACAAAAAGTTACCAAAATTTCCTCAAATTTGGAAAGAGGAAACCACATTAAGTGCTTTTCTGAGCTAATGAAGCTTCAGCCAAAATTTTGAGTTTATCATGCTATTTCTTGGCCCTCAAGGCTTTCCTTAACTTAGCTTTTAGCCTCTTTACCCTTGAGCTATCACTAAGTGTGTCCTCTTCAAAATCTGATTCATTACTTCTCTCCATGCTTGTCTTAATGATGTAATGAGATGTTGGTATGGTGAACAATGATAATGGGTGGGGACAAAGAAGATGAGTATGAAGAGATTTTTCAAATGGAACAATAGTAATGAAGTGGAGTAGGGGAATGAAGGGAAAGATTTAGGAAACTAGGGTTTTGACTTATGACGAACTTAGGGTTTAATAAAAGGAATTAGTTTCTTAGGGGGGAAAGGGAAAGGGAAAATGGAATCAATGGGTAGTTCTAGGGCAATGAAGTGTGGAAAAGGGGAAAAAGATGTTGGTTTTGTAATGCAGTGAGAATTTTTGCAATGAGATGAAAATATATGAAGACAAGCTAGGGTTTAATCTCAAGAAGCAAAACTCATGAAGAAAACATGAAGAAGACCAAATTTAGCTCAATATCGATAAAAACTTACTTGAATGAGTATAATGAAGCATTTGGGAGAGTTTAGGATGAAGTTGAGTGATTTTGAAACGTCCCTGGCCAATGCGCAGTGCACTGGGCCCAATGCACAGCGCCTGCCTGATGCACAGCGCCTGTGTATTTTTACACTAGCAAAACTATCTGATGCATAGCGCTAGTCTGATGCGCAGCGCCAGGAAAACTTGCTACAAAAAAAGGGTTTTCTTCCTCCTTTGCTCAATTTCCCTCCAAATCACGATTTTGCTTCTTCACTTGATGTTTTGCACAATGAAATGGATGCTAGCATGAATTCACTTTATAAATGGATGCACTTTAATTTTTCCTCATTACAAACCCACTTTTATAAAGTCTTAGTCACTTGTTCTCAAAAACTCTGTTTTTCATTTGAAGTTTGACTTTTTCTTGACCATTTGATGGACTGATGCATTGGTGCTTTTGTTTTTGTAGTGGCTGGAGTTGGCAAGGTGACCAAAAGTAGCTTTGAACTTATTACATATAGAAACACTTAAATTACATGAAATTTGTACATAAAAAGATAAAAACTCTATTTTATTGAGCATATCAATAGTAAATTTATGATTCTATGAACTTATTAATCCTCCTCATGTGCCTGCTGACCTTTTATTCAGTTTTGGATGACCATGATGACAAACCCTAGACCTAGTGGGACTAAAACCCTAGAACTGATTTTTGTAAATGAAATGAAACAGGACAACATTAAATGGCCTAAAAAATGTGCAAACAGCTCAGCAGGTGAATGTCATGAGGGAAATTAACATGAAGCCACTACCATCATTTGATCCATGACCTAATGGAATGCAACTGATCGGATGAGATACTTAATATGCATGCAAAAGAGAAATTTGATCATTGATGGAAGTGTGAAGATACTGACACTAACAAGACTTATGCCATGACTACCATTATGTCTACTGTCTTTCGTATCATCCTATTTCCATGGGATGGAAGGATAGTCACAGTGGACCAACTGTCCTTTTGCACCCCAGATTACTCGACGTTACCTAGTGACTCTGTACCCATAGTGGGTGGTATTCCTAACTCTTATGTCAATATCGGTACTATTCTATTGAAGGGATCTTCCGTGATGTGTTTTTTCCTCTCCCACCACCCGCGGTTCCATAGACAGTCTCTATGGTCTCATCTATTCCTCATGAACCCACCAATCCTTGGATCCTCCTAGCCCCTTCAGACATTGACTCTTACAAAGAACAAATGTCATTGTCACCAACTGAATTGGCGTACCAAGCCATTCAATTTTCATCCAAATCTCCGGTCACTTTGGTCACGACCAACAGTACCACCTCCTCTCCCATAAATTCTCCTTCTAACAATCTTCGCAATCAATTCCTACCTTTGGACAAATTTATTTGAAAGATCATGTGTTTATAAGAGAGACCTTGGGAGGATTCTCACCAAACGTTGGACTCGGAAGGGAACATGGGTAATCTTTCAAAGACATTGCTCATCGATATTTCAGTCAAGACAAGCATCGGTGAAAACATCCAGATTGGAGCCGATTGCACTCCTGAGGAAATTGCAAACTTCACCTACCTTTTTAAGGAATTACGTGATGTATTCGCTTAGTCTTACAAGGAAATGTCAGACATAGATCCATCTATTGTTGAGCATGAGATCAAGGTGTATGACAATGCCAAGTGTGTCCATAAAAGGCTTCAACCAGTCCATCACTACAAAACTGCAACCATCAAGACTGAGGTGGAAAAATTGTTACATGCTGGTTTCATCTACCATGTTCCCTTAATGGAATGGGATTCCAATCTGGTTCTTGTAGAAAAGAAACAAGGTACCATTCGCATCTGCGTCAACTATCGGGACTTGAACACTGCGTGTCCAAAAGATAATTATCCGACACCGTTCATTGACCAAATAATCGATGACTGCGCCAGTTGAGAATCCTTCTAATTTATGGATGATTTCTCAAGATACAACTAGATCACCATAAAACCAGCTGACCAACACAAAACCACCTTCATTTGCCCTTGGGGAATATTTACATATCAAAAACTCCCATTCGGATTAAAGAATGCTGGAACAACATTTCAATGGGCAATGGACTATGCATTCCATGGTATCAGACATATTGTTCAGGCTTACTTGGACAACCTCCCAGCCCATTCCAATGAGAAAACTCAGCACCTAGTTCATTTACGAGCAATCTTTCTTAGGTGCAGGTTCTATAACATATGTCTGAATCCATAAAAATTCTTTTTATTTATCGATTCGGGATGCCTACTTGGTTTCATTGTCTCAAAACACAATATTAGGGTTGATCCCGATAAGGTAAAGGTAATTACTCAATTTCCCAAACCACGATCCATTTTGTAGCTCCAACGTTTGCAAGGGAAAGAAAACTTCTTATGATGGTTCATTATAAATTATGTTGATTCGATGAAAGGCTTTATGCACCTACTAAAGAAGGGAGTACCATACTTGTGGGATGATCAAGCCCAACGATCATTTGATGCCTTGAAAAAGGCACTTATATCATCCCCACTACTTAGTGCTCCCAACTATGGGCGCGACTTTCTCCTCTATCTGGTAGCCTCACCATCCTCTATTGGGATGGTGTTGGTCCAAACTCATGATTATCTAAGTGATAATGTGATCTATTATCTATGGAAAGGTTTGGCTGGGCCTGAACTCAGATATTCACATGTGGAAAAGCTGTCCTTCGCAATTGTCTTTGTTGTTAATCGATTCCGACATTACATACTATTGCGACAAACTATTGTCATCACTTTCGAGAATCCCATGAGACACATTTTGTCTCATCAAGTCATTGCTGAAAAATATTCCAAATGGATAGTTATCCTCCAACAATTTGATTTGGTTTTTGCCACTGCCAAGGTGAAAAAATGCTTAGTCTTCGTCAAACCTTTTTCAGATCTTCCCATCGTCAATCCAAAATAGATAGCCCACGATCCTCTACAGGATGAATATGTCTATCTGGTCGACTCTATTGACCCTTGGTATGGTGACATTCTTTTCTACCTCCAAGTGCAACTTTTTTGCCTTGAATTATCGTCAGGTGACCATTGTCACAATCGCCACCAAGCTCGGCACGATTTAGTGCTAAATGATACTTTATATCATCGTGGCACTAATACATCTCTTTGACGTTTCCTCACTCATGAAGAGGCGGAACACGTTTTAAATGATTGCCATGCTGGGGTATGTGGCGGTCATCTTTCTGGCATGTCTACTACCTAGAAAATTTTACGCGCAGGCTACTACTAGCCAACCTTGTTCAAAGATTGTATCAAGGCAATCCAGCAGTGCCACCCTTGTCAAGATTTTACAAAGAAAATGCGCTCTTCCCCAGCCCTACTGCACCCATTATCTTCGTCAACCCTTTTTCCAAATGGGGTATTGACTTCATCACATGCAATCCCACTTCCTCTGCTGGACACAACTGCATTATGGTGGCTGTGGACTATTTCACGAAATGGGTTGAAGCCCTTCCCACTTTCCAAGCCGATGAAGAAACCGTGATGTTATTCCTATTTAATTAGGTTATCTATCATTTCGGTGTGACCTGCATGATCGCTACAGACCATGGGTCTCATTTTCAAAATCACATAATGTCTAACTTCACATCGTTGCTTAGTTTTCGCCAGGACCAATCGTCCTCCTACTACCCCAAGCTAATGGCCAAGTAGAATCCATTAATGGCGTATTAAAGACCATGATCCGTAGGTTCGTAGGAAATCACAAAACCCACTGGCACCGAATGTTTTATCCTGCATTGTGGGCATATCGAACCTTAGTCAAAACCGCTACAGGCTTTACAACATTTCAACTAGCTTATGGCCTAGAAGCGATTTTACCTATTGAGTGTCAAATCCCTTCCCTAAAAATTGTTGTTGAACTCTTGCACGATGCCACTGCCGAAGAAGATCACCTGCTATACCTCAATCAACTATATGAAACCCGTCGAGATGCTGAATTGGAACTCGTAGCCCACAAGTGTCGGGTCAAAGCCTAATATGACAAAAAGGTCAAGCCTCGTTCTTACCAAGAAGGTGATATTGTTTTACTCTATGATAAAAAACATGACCACTTGGGGGCAGGAACGCTTCAACCCTTATTGATCAGTACATATGTCGTCACCAAGACCCTCTCAAAAGGGACATATGAACTTCAGGATTGTGAAGGAATCTTGCTTGATGAGCCCCGAAATGGGATATATCTGAAAAGGTATTACATCTAGCACTACACTAGGCATGTGATTTGTAATTCTATGTATTTATAAGTTTTTCTTCTTTTTGACATGACTGGATTTTTTGGTACTTTTTTCTAGTATTTTTCTCATACATATTTATCATCGTGTAGATGTCTTCATTACAGTTAGCATATGTAGGATACGTGGATGGTGTCAGTCATCACACATGGCACATTGCATCAGCTGCTTGGGTCATTTACACACCTGAGTTGGAACTGCTTTGTTCTGGGGGAGGCTTTCTTAGTACTACCACCAACAATATTACCGAGTATATGTCTGTAATTTCACTTCTCACTAAAGCGTCATCTTGAGGGATCTACAATCTGGTGGTCAGGTTAGGCTCTCAACTTGTCATTATGCAATTGACAAATCATTATCACATTTTCTATCCAATCTTGTTACGGCATTATCTAAGGGTACGAATCTTGGAACATCAATTTGAGTTTATTACATATGAACACATTCCTCAAGAATTTAATGCAGTTGTTGATTCATTGGCAAACCATGTATTAGATTGGCATCTGTCTCATTTATTATAGATACATGTATGAAAGTAAAGATTTACACAATTTAAAAAATCACAAAAACACTTAAAAAACATTTACATCATAAAATACCAAAATATGTATATATATGTGTGTGTGTGTGTGTGTGTGTGTGTGTGTGTGTGTGTGTGTGTGTGTGTGTGTGTGTGTGTGTATCGAATCCAGTCTTTTACATCAGAAAATTTCCCAAAACTTGGGTGTTTTTAAGTACAAAATGGCTACTAAAGCCACACTATAAACACCCACTGGCTATACCATGTGCTTGTTAAAAGAGCCTACTGCTCATGAAAAGTCAATACATCTCTAGCTAACCTCTGAAGAGGAACCAAAAACCACTCAGGCACACCAACAGTGTGTCGCTGCATGTGAGCAGGGGTCTCCCTCATGGGAAGGGGGGGCACTGTTGGGTGTAGGAATTGCGCTTGAGAAAACTCTTCAACACTTAATTGCCAACCCGTGGGTTTCATAAACTTAGAGATGAAGCACAGGCAGTGCCAAAAATGGTATGAACTTTTCCTATTTCTATTCCTACTTCTTAAAGGAAATTATTTGCAGAATCTGATAGAAAACAATTGAAAAGGCAATTAACACCAAGGCAACTCTAGTGTTGGAATGTAAAAGACAATTTGCAAGTGAATCAAGTAAATAAATCCCACATGACGAAAACAATCTTAAATGCTAGAATGAAATGCTATGTTCATCTTTAGATGGATGGTAAACAGTCTGACAAGTGGGCCCTTACAGAATCCTGACTTCCTTTTGATCTTCCTCTCACACACACAACCTATCCTTGCACTGTTACAATCTGCTTGCACTAGTGCAGGTACAGTATTTCTATGTAAGAGTATATTTGACCTTCCTTACTGAAGACTAATGTCTGAGTGAAGGTGCTCTAAGCTTCAAGGTTTAGAGCACTCTGTTTCTATGTCAAGAGACTTGCTCCTACACCAAATTTTTTTTTCCTTTACTCAGTTCCCAAATTACTTTCGAAAGATGAAAGATGTGCTGGAAAAGAATTGCAACTGTAAATGAAATTCTAAAGTAAATTATCTGTGAAAAAGGAAATGCTTCAACTCATTGAACTTTGCAGAGGAAATAAACTTCATCAAATAAAAGTGCTTTAAAAGAATCGAACAGTATCCTAGGTACTTCGCATGTGTTAATCAACGTTGGTACTTTTCCCAAAATGATGATATTATTTGCAAGTATAATGTGGTAACTACTCCCAGATATTTTAGAGATAAACTTTTAATACCAAAATCAGTTACTCAATTAATTATTCATTCGCTTGCGAAATAACTAAAAGTAAAATGCAGGTAAGTGATTAAATGTTTGCCGCAACAAATGACTAAACCAAGGTGTAGGTAACATCTTGCACTGGTGAAGGAAGGAGTTCCTTGCACAATCCGTTGGAAAATGAATTAAAACAGAGAACAAGAGTAAAGGAAATGCGAGAAAGATATTTCATAAATAGAACAAGCACAACTACTCTTCAAACCATGGATCTGTTTCACACATAGGCTATAGAAGATATTTTAATTCAGAACTTAAATATTAATGATTACATTATTACATCACACAGCTGCAAAAGAAATAACCACACCATCTTTCTGAGTAACGAAAGCGAGAGGGGTAAACAAGCTAGGGTGGTTGGGCCCTAGCCAACTAGCTCATTCCCCTTCTAAGGAACAAAAGAAATGAACACGTCAAAGATACATCAAAGATGAATTTAAACGATGCGCATGTAAATCATAATGGTTCCTTGTATTACTCGATTTGGCAAATTACATTACAAAGCAGTCCAACCCCAAGCGAGGCAATATCCAGATTATATAAACCAAATTGATAGTCAATGGTTCACTAGCTTCCTATCTACGATCTACATCATATATATCCTTTCAACTCTATGCCATTTACACTAATTACAGATAATTCTCGTTTAGGCCTCTTGGCCAAACAGACTTAGAAGACCGAAATTACAACTTTGGCCAATGGTTATAACTTTGCTTGGTCGTAACCTATCTTTGGAGAAAAATCCCTAAATGTGCGCCAACTATTATCCTGCTCAGATCATCAGTAGTTAGACTCAGAGTCAAAGATCGAGATCCATCCTCGTGGAAGATAACTTCTTGGAAGTCTCAGACAGTGGCGGTGCAATAATCTACCTGCACTAGTCAACTCATTCATCATTAACACTAAGTTCCATGATTACTCTAGGAAATAAATATGAGTTACAAGAAATATGTAAATAGGAACGAAATCTATATAAAAAGATTAATAAAGTGTTGTAGTAAATCTTAATATTAAATATGAGCATGTGCAGGAAAAGGGTAACCATCTTGTACTAGTGCAGGAAAGAAGGGTCTTTTATTAAGATAAAATAGAGGTTGATATTGATGGAAATGGGGTAGAAAATAGGGCCATTTAGGATACCAACATCCTCCCATCCCTAAGTTGTTGTGTGTCCTCACACAACGTTTTACCTCTACAAAAAACCTTCAAAAATGAATGGCTAGATCTTCAATTCTGCACTTCAATGTTTATTCTTGTCTTTACTATCTTTGGTTTCTTGTCTCGAGATTTTGACGGCTACTTAGTCACATTATTCAGGCGTCTATAGCATGTGGAAGCCCAGTATTTCCATACCTTTACCTATTGCTTCTGACTCTTTACTTCTACCAATAACTCCACCTCACTCTGTTTCTGCCAACTCTTCTCTTTCATGACCTGGTTCAAAGCTTCTAGGTCATGGATTTGTTGTTCCAGGTCCACTATTCTGTTATTGAGGAAGAGAGTGGATGTTGTTGTGCTAAGGTCTTCGGGTGTGAATGCCTTTTCTACCACGGACTCATCATTAAGGTCGAGGCTTTCAAAAGTATGCCTTATGACATCGCTGAGGGTTTCTATTCTTGGGGTTTTGCTGTCCCTTAGGGTTTATATGGCCTCACCAATCTCTATGTTAGGGGTTTCAGTACCCTATGTGCCTAATTCCTCTGGGCTCTTAACACCTTGTTCTCCCGGTTTCTCAGGGGATTTAATTTCTTGTCCTTCCAAATCAATAGGGGTTTCGATTCCCTGTTCTTCTACCACTGTCGGGACTTCAGTACCCTGTCCTTTGAACACCACAGGGTCTTTAATACCTTGCCCTTTTAAAACCACATGGTCTTCAATGTGCTAATCTTCAGAAATCACAGGGTCTTCAATGCCCTGACCTTCAAAAATCGTAGGGTCTTCAGTGCCCTGACCTTCAAAGACAGCAAGGTCTTTAGTGCCCTACTCTTCAAAAACCATAGGGTCTTCAGTGCCATTCTCCTCAAAATCATTGAGGGTCTCCACATCCGGTTCGCTGAAAGTGTTGGGAGGCTCTTCATGTTGTTCCTCTTCATGCTCCTCTGATTGTACTTTGCTGGTGTTCGGTGTCAACATTTTTTTTGTGCTCCTCAGCCTACTGACAAATGTTGACAATGGAACAACGTCTTTTGCATTCTCCTCATCGTCTACAGTGTGTGCCATTGCGTCTGCAAGCACCGAGAGATTACGAACTATGGGGGAGACTTGGGGATACTCGTCAATTATAATGGGAGGACTCGACTGGTTCGAACCTTGGCTGACAACTTTCCTCCTTTCCGAGGTCCTAATTTTCCTTTCCTTTGTTGCAGGTGAAGTGTTTTCAATGGCCCTCTCTCTGCTTGCACTGGTGAGCCTTTACCTCGCCGCTTGGTAGGAGATAACGTCTCTGCCTTTCTCTTCTTTTGCACTTGTGCTAGAAGGCTCTTCTGCACCCATCACTCGGAATTCTTTTAAAAATTCCTCCGACGCTATTCCCTTTTTTACTAACTTTGTCATAAAAAACATCGTAATGAGTCCATGATTGCAAAGTTTGTTTGCAACGTGGCTTGCACTTCTGCTCTGCATTTTTCACCATCTTTTCAAGGCTCCTGAGCAAGAAGTGAGGGAAATTAATCAATTTCCCTGCCTCAAAATGTGACAGCAGTCGAAGGTGGTATACAAATGATAGAGTATAGCGTCCTTTGCCTATGACAGACTTCTATAATATAAACAGTAAATCTCACCATTTCCTGACCATGGTAGTCTGTGGAAGTCCTTTTTTCCAATCGACCTTAATCTTCTTATCGACCAAAAACCGGTGCCAACGCTTCTTTGTCAGCTGCTCATTTTTAAACCAATGCTCCCCTGTAAGTGGCAGGCCTGTGGCTTGTGAAATGAACTCTTCAGTAATTTTAAACTTTAAGGACCCAACCCTGACACGGCCTTCTTTGAACATCCTTGCAAACTCTAGCACTACGACCATGTCGAACCCATCAAATTTTTGGAGGAATGGCAGGAACCCCGATTCTTGCAACAGCACAAAACTGTTCCTGTACTCGGAAGTTTGTTCAACCTCCTATAGCAACAGTGTTTCACTTCTCATAGGTGCCATTTTGAACCTCCTCCACTTCACTGATCACACCCTCGAAAGAATTTCAGGGTAACTCCAACATTCACCAAGAATTTTATGTCGAAGACCCCTTGCCCTCCATCTTTTTAGACCCACTCACTCGGTTATGATGGAAAAGTCCCCTCCACATTAGTTTTAGATTCGTGTTAGCGCATTAAAGGTGAATCGTGATGATTGGATGCAGTGGCGATATGGGAAGCGATGATGCAATGACTAGAATGATCGGATTACGGGTAGGTTAATGATGGTCAGGTAATACAGAATAATTGCAAGGAGGGTGAGTGCAGGTTATCAGATAGTAGTACCCTTCCGCAGTCAGCATCATAATTCAATCAGACATATTTTAGAATTTATCTAAAAAGATTATATTTCAACCTTACACATCTTGCACTTTAAATATTTGTTCCTAGATTAGTAATTAATGAAACAAAGCATCAATTAAAACATCGAATGAGATAACATATCAACACATGTGCAGAAAAAAAAACAGGCCCATAAATCTTTGATAAACCATTTCAGGACTGTGTAAATTTCTTTCACAGTCAACTATATTTCTGCATCAGACCTGCTTGTATTGTTGTGCTTGCACTAGAGACTTTTACCAAACACAAATCTGATAAGACATACTTCTGTAGCTAGACTTCTAAAAAAATTGCCTCATTATACAAGAAAAAATTATTCGCCATCCTTTGGTGCTTCTTGACATGCCTTCTGAATGACTGTATCAAATTCTGCAATCAACTTATGAGGGAATAAAGAAGTGGGAAAGGGGGTAAAAATTTTAGAATGTGAAGGAATATTGCAGAAAGGATTTCAAAAACAATATCACCAAGAGGGATACACGAAACGGGATGTGGAAAAAAATAAAGGGAAAAGAGGGATTCTACGAAATCAGGTAAGGGTAGTTTCTTGGAAGAAAAAGAAGGTAACTCATGGGGAATTTAGAACAGAAACTTAGTGGGAAATTTCGAAATGGGAAATAGAAGAAAGACAATAATTTTACTTTGAAATCTGCCTGCACTGGTGCAGGAAACATTATTGCAGTGGGAAATAAACGTTTACTTGGATAAAAATTCCCATGATAGTTACCGAAAACTTGGGTAAGTGCTCGGTTTTGTGAACCTGCTTCTTCTTGGTGGCATCCATAATATCTAAAAATCAAGTAATCAGTCCCTTTTTATTATAATTTTGATCTTCCTACCAGCATGCTAGTTTTCACGTTGATCCTTTTGCAATCATGTTAGTCTTCTGATCTTCACAATTATAGGATTTTTTTTCTTTTTATACTTTTAATTTTGTCATTTATTATTATTATTATTTTTCTTTGATTAATTTTTTCAATAAGGACTTGAAGGAATCAATTATTCAATAGGTCGGTATTATCACCTACCAACTCCTTTTCAAATGGTTGTTGGACTTTCTACATAAAATATCCTTTAGTAAGGGGCTGAAAATATACCTTCAATCTATGCCCATTTACCAAGAACACAAAATTTCGTCCATCAATAGTTTTGATTTCTACCGATCCATTTTCAAACACTTTGACCACCTCATAGGGTCCCATCCAGCGTGTATGGAATTTTCCTTTAAAATTTTTGAATCTTGAATCGTAAAGGAGTACCCAATCACCTAGTTGGAACTGCTTTTTCTGAATGGACTTGTCATGCCACTTCTTGCGCTATTGTTGAACCAATATGTTCTACTGAACAACATCCCTTCGGATTTTGTCTAACTCGTTTAATTGTAGAAGGTGTTGCTGCTGTGCTTCAGAGAGATCTAGCCCCAATTGGACTGCAATCCTAAAATTCTTGATATGGAATTCTATCGACAAGAGGACTTGTTTCCCATACACCAGCCCATATGGTATGTGTCCCATGTTGTTTCTCAAAGTGGCTCGATAGGCCCACAATGCTTCTAGTAATTTGTTAGCCCAATCCTTTATGTGCATGTTTACCGTCTTTGTGAGGATGGACTCAATTACCTTGTTTGTGGACTCCACCTAACCATTGGCTTGTGGGTGATATGGTGTAGATCTCCTATTCCGTATTTTATACTGGTCCATCACTCCCTGTACCAGATTAGAAATAAATTGTGATCCATTTTCATAAACAATTTCTCTAGGCACACCAAATCTAGTGAAGATTTCAGTAAAAATAAAATCAACAACAACTCTTTTAGTAACAAAAGAAACAACTTTAACTTCTACCTATTTTGTAACAAAATATGTAAAAACCAAAATATGATTTTTATTTTATGATGAGGGATTTATTGGTCCTACGAAATAAATAGCCCATTTTTCAAAAGGCTCAATCATAACCTAAGGACATAAAGGCATTTCATTGGTTTGATTAGGCTGGCCAATTCGTTGAAATTTATCACACCACTTGACATATTGTTTGGCATCATTGAACAAGGAAGGTCAAAAATATCCAACTCATAACACTTTGCATGCAATCCACTTATCAACAAAGTGACCACCACAAGGTTCATCATGGGCAGATTTTAGGATATCAAACACCTCTTCCTCTCTTACACATCTATGGATAATGAGATATGCTCCAATGCAAAAGAGGTATCCTTGGATCCAGGAATATGCAGCATTGTTTTGAATGATATTCCACTTTTCACGAGTGGATAAGTGAGGTGGTAATTTTCTGGTGAGTAAATAGTTAACTATGTCAACAAACCATGGAGATTTTGTTGACACAGCAAAAATATGTTCGTCAGGAAAATCAACATCAACAAGAATTTATTCACCAGGATTATTTAATCTTGAAAGATAATCTGCTACTACATTGGATTTCCCTTGTCTATCAACAATAGTAATGTTAAATTCTTGTAATAATAGCAACCACCTAGTTACCCTACTGCTAGTTAATGGTTTATTCATCAAATATATTATATCAGAATGGTCAGTATGTACAAAAACTTCATATCCTACAATATAATGTCTGAATTTATTAGTAGAAAAAATTACAGCTAAAAACTCTTTCCTAGTAACAGTATAATTGAGTTCAGCGAGTGACAGGTTTTTGTTAATGAAATAAATATCATAATATTGTTTGTCTTCATCTTGTCCTAAAGCTGGACCAATAGTAGTATCTGAGGCATTAGAGGTAATATGGAATGGCAGGGACCAGTTTGGTCTTCTCAAAACTGGTGCCTAAACCAGCTTTTCCTTCAATGTCTCAAAAGACTGTTGGCAAGTTGTAGACCAAGAAAACTCACTATCTTTAGCCAAAATTCTAAAAAGGGGCGTAGCTATCCTTGAGAAATTCTCGATGAATCTCCTATAGTAGCCCGTGTGTCTTAGAAAACCTCTCACTTCCCATTGAGTTTTGGGTATAGGAAGACTCGAAATGACTTCTATTTTTGCAGGGTCAACTTGGATACCTTTGTCGGTAATAAGATGGCCAAGAACTACTCCTGCCTTGCACAGTAATCTACATTTCTTGTCACGCAAGGCAAGATGGGCTTCTTGGCAGCGAAGAAGCACTTTTTCTAGATCCTTGAGGGCTTCCTGAAATGAATCACAAAACACAGAGAAATCATCCATATAGATTTCTACGCATTCAAGGTCAGAAAAAATAGCCAAGACTTCCCTTTGAAAGGTAGTTAGGGAATTACATAGCCAAAAGGGAAGCACTCAATAAGCAAATGTACCCCATGGACATATAAAAGTGGTTTTGTCTTGATCCTCGGGTGCTATATGTATCTGGTTGTATCCGCTAAATCTGTCTAGAAAAGAAAAGTACTTCTTACCAGCAAGGGTATCGAGTATTTGATCGATGAAAGGAAGGGGGAAGTAATCTTTGAGAGTGGTTTTATTCAATTCTCTATAATCAATACAAATGCATTATCTCCCATATTTATTTGGACTAACACTAATCGAGAGGCCCACTGACTATTAGAAATGGGATATATAAAATCAACGTCTAAGAGTTTTTGAAATTCTTCCTTTACAATATCTCTTAGAGCTCGATTCATTCACCTTTGGGTTGTACGACAGGTCGGGCTCCTCCTAAATATAGATGTGGTGTGTACAAGTTTCAATAGGGATTCCTTTCATATATTCATAACCCCATGCAAAGGCTTCAAGATGGTTCCGCAACAAATTCACAAGCTTCTCGTGTTGAGAAGGATCCAAGTATGTACTAATACATAAGGATTTACCTGGACTATTCTCAACAAGAGTAGTTTCAGGCTCAAGAACACACAAAGGTGTCACTAGAGATGGTGATGATGGAGGTAGAGAGTCATATCCTTCCTGAAAATTTAGATTGAAAATGTGACTCAATGATTCGAAATTGGGCATGGTGTATAGATTGTTTAGGAAATCTTGAATGTCACCCTCCTGTGAGGACTCAACATTCTGATGTATCAAGGAAACGGGTTGGGTCTCCTCATCACTACTGTAGTCTAACCATAAAGTATCTCGGAGCTCCTGAATGGATCTAGTAGGTGGATATAAGGTAACTTTCTTTCTAGAATCTCCATGGGAAATATACATATCACCAGAATGACATCCGATATAAGCATCAACAGTAGCAAGCCATGGTCATCCCAAGATCAAGGGATGACCTCCCACAGGATTCTTTGGTTGAAACACAATGAAATCTACGAGATATTACCAAGAATCTAGGTAAATGACCACATCATCAAATACTCCTTCCGGCTTGATTTTAGATCTATCTGCCAATTCAAGCACAGTGGGAGTAGGATGAATATGGACCAATCCAAGTTGATCCATGGTTTTCTTGGTCATAACATTAATGGTTGCCCCTATGTCTATAAGTACAATGGAGACAAGGACAACACCTATCTGAATAGAGACAATAGGGTTTCCGGGGTTAGTATATTTTTCCATGTGCATACAACTCGTCATCAACTCTGCTGCTCTACCAACAAATTGAATGGTTTGGGGTTCCAATATTCTCCTTCCTAGATTCTTGAGACAAAGTTCCCTAATGATTTTTGTACAAATGGGGATCTCTTTAATAGATTGGAGCAAAGTTACCCTTATGAAAAGGTTCCTAAGCTCAGAAGCCAGGCTAGACTTAGGAATGGGGTCTTTCTTCTCCTCGGCTAACCTCTCTAGATAAGGAGGTCGGTTGGGAGAATATGACAAGGGCTCAGAATGTACAGCAATAGGTTGAATGGTGTCATCTTTTTCAGAATGTTCAGGAGTTTCCTCCTCTCCTTTCTCATCGATAATCACCATGGGATGCTTTTGATTTTTTGAAGTTACCGGTTTCTCTAATCTCAATTGGAGATCATTAACTCCAACTAGCATAGTCTGAAATATGGATGAAGAAAGTGGGGTCATAAAATGGATCATTTATACTGCTTTATTATTGGGGTTGGGTAAAGGTTGAGCAGGTAGCTGAGAAGGTTGAAACGATGGAGGTAAAGGTAATGGTGGCATAGGTTGACTCAGCTGAGGTAATGATGGTTGAGTCATTGGGTAAGGCGCATATGTAGGAGGATATGATTGCATGGGTGCATGATAGGAATTATGTGAATGATGTGAATGGATTGGCCCTCTCCATCCTTATTGCCAAGATTTGGAGGGTTTTCCATATTGACATTGATTCCCATGTTGCCAATACTGAGAGTGACCAATGTTAGGATATGGATACGAGTGTGCATTATAACCAAAAAAATGTGGTAGAGGTTCAGGAACCATACCTGCACTTACCTGAGGCCAATTCCTTCGTGCTCCCATAGCATGCAATGATTCAGCTTCAGGTTGTGTCCTTTTGAGTACAGCTTTCAACCCAAGTATGGAGGGACATTTGTCTATAGCATGGTTATCTACACAAATTGCAAATTTATTAGTTTCTTTAATATTTAGAGGACATTCTCTCAAAGGATGCTTTATTCTACATTTAGGACAGAAAATAGATAATATGTCTTTCTCTTCTACAAGTTTTTGCCAAAACTTCAAAGAGTCTATCTGTTTACTAACAATATTCATTATTTCAATTTTCATATTATCCATTTTGTTTTCTAGTTTGATAATCATAGCATCAGTAGATTCGGTTTTCTTGTTTTTATTCTGAATTCCTTTACCGAATCTATATTGGTTCCTTGAGAATTTCCTACACAAGTCATAGATTTGATCAAAAGGTTTTTGAGAAATATCCCCTTGTCCCAACAGATTTATATTCTTCCTAGCATCATTAGTAAGCCCACGTAAGAACAAGGTTCTAATAGTACTTAGATCAAATTTGTGCTTTGACCTTTGGAGGATGTACAGGAATCTCTCCAAGTAGTCCTCTAGCATATCATCATTATTTTGCACAATAGTAAAGATTTCATCTTGAATATCCCTAATTTTACAATATTCCTGATATTTTGGTAAAAACACTATCTTCATTTGCTCCCAAGAATTTATAGTGTTTCCTCCTAGTCCCATGAACCAACGAAGTGCTGCGTCCTTGAGAGTTGCAGGAAACAACTTTAACTTGTGGGCATTAGATGAGTAATCTTAACTTCTACACAAAATATCAAACTCAAATAGGAAAGAGTCTAGATCTTCATGTACCTTACCATAGAAATGAGGAAGAGCTAATGGTGGAATATTTTTCATTTTCACTTTTATGTTAGGATTCACAATCGGGAATCCAAAAGTAGATTGTTCCTCATTTACCTGATTTTCACCACTTCCTTTTGCATGTTCTTCCATATCTTCCATTGTTTTTCTTCCACACGAACCACTCTTAACAGGTTGAGAAGGCTGACTATGGATTCCAATAGTCTCCTTCTTCCCATTTATGGGTTGTGTCACACCTGAACTGTTGTTGCTAGAGCCTAGGTGGATTGCTCCTACGTGATGAGTTTGAGTTTGTTTAGACTTTCTACTTGCAAAAGAAGGCCCAATATGAGTTTTGGTTTCAGATTTATCAGTGTTTCTTTGGCCCCTAGTGGGCTTCCGACCCCTACCTCTTTTAGGCATTCATTTCAAAAAATAACTAAACAAAATTCAAATAAAAGTTGCAAGTTAAAAATAAATTGGCACCTATAAATTCCTTCCAACAATAGAAGCACACTGCAGAAAAAGATAATAGCAGACTTACCCCTATTACAAAAAAAATGGAAAATTCTTACCAATTCAAATGCCTCCCTGGCAACAGTGCCAAAATGTTGGGTGCAGGAATTGCACTTAAGCAAACTCCTCAACATTTAATTGTCAACTTGGGGGTTTTGTAAACTTAGAGACGAAGCATAGGAAATGCCAGAAATTGTATGAACTTTTCCTATTTCTAATCCTACTTCTTAAAGGAAATGCCTTGCAGAATCAGATAGAAAACAATTGAAAAGGCAATTAACACCAAGGCAACTCTAGTGCTGGAATGTAAAAGACAATTTGCAAGTAAATCAAGTAAAGAAATCCCACATGATGGAAACAATATTAAATGCTGGAATGAAATGCTATGTTCATCTTTAGATGGATGGTAAATAGTCTGACAAGTGGGCCCTTGCAGAATCCTATCTTCCTTCTGATATTCCTCTCACACAAACAACTTGTCCTTGCACTATTGCAATCTGCTTGCACTAGTGTAGGTACAATATTTCTATGTAAGAGTATATTTGACCTTCCTTACTAAAGAATGATGTCTGAGAGAAGGTTCTCTAAGCTTTAAGGCTTAGAGCACTCTGTTTCTGTGTCAAGAGACTTGTTCTTTCACCGAAACAAAGTTCCCTTTACTCAGTTCCCAAATTACTTTCGATAGCTGAAAGATGCACTGGAAAAGAATTGCCAATGTAAATGAAATTCTGAAGTAAACTATATGTGAAAAAGGAAATGCTTCAACTCATTGAAATTTGTAGAGGAAATAAACTTCATGAAATAAAAGCGCTTTAAAAGAATTGAACAATAGCCTAAGTACTTTGCATGTGTTAATCAACGTTGGTAATTTTCCCACAATGATGATATTCTTTGCAAGTATAATGTGGTAACTACTTCCATATCTTTTAGAGATGAACTTTTAATACCAAAAATAGTTACTCAATTAATGATTCATTCGCCTGCGAAATAACTGAAAGTAAAATGCAGGTAAGTGGTTAAATGTTTGCTGCAATGAATGACTAAACCAAGGTGCAGGTAACAGCTTGCACTAGTGCAGGAAGGAGTTCCTTGCACAATCCATTTGAAAATGAATTAAAACAAAGAACAAGAGTAAAGGAAATGCGAGAAAGATATTTCATAAGTAGAACAAGCACAACTACTCTTCAAACCACGAATCCGTTTCACACATAGGCTACATAAGATATTTTAATTCAGAATTTAAAGATTAACAATTACACTATTACATTACATAGCTGCAAAAGAAATATCCACACCGTCTTTCTAAATAACGAAAGCGAGAGGGGTAAATGAGTTGGGTTGGTTGGGCCCTAGCCAACCAGCTCATTCCCCTTCTAAGGAATGAAAGCAATAAGCACTTCAAAGATACATCAAAGACGAATTTAAACATTGTGCATGCAAATCATAACAGTTCCTTGTATTACTCGATTTGGAAATTACATTACAGAGCAGTCCAGCCCCAGAGCAAGGCGATAACTAGATTATATAAACCAAAATGATAGTCAATGGTTCACTATCTTCCTATCTACGATCTACATCATATATATCCTTTCGGCTCTATGCATTTTACACTAATTACAGATAATTCTCGTGCAGGCCTCTCGGCCAAACAGACTTAGAAAACTGAAATTACAACTTTGGCCAGTGGTTATAACGTTGCTTGGTCGTAACCTATCTTTGGAGAAAAATCCTTGAATGTGCGCCACCTATTATCCTGCTTCAATTCATCAACAATTAGGCTCGGAGTCAAAGATCGAGATGGGTCCTCATGGAAGATAACTTCTCAGAAAACTTGGACAGTGGTGGTGCAGGAATCTACCTACAGTAGTCAACTCATTCATCATTAACACTAAGTTCCATGATTACTCTAGGAAATCAATATGAGTTACAAGAAATATGTAAATAGGCATGCAATCTTTATAAAAGGATTAATAAAGTGTTTTAATAAATCTTAATATAAAATATGAGCATGTGCAAGAAAAGGGTAACCATTTTGTACTAGTGCAAGAAAGAAGGGTCTTTTATTAAGATAAAACAGAGGTTGATTTTGATGGAAATGGGGTAGAAAATAAGGCAATTTAGGATACCAACGAGAACACCCATGCTCAGACCTTCGAGGCTCCTCAGAACCTCGTGGAGACTCTGTGCATCATCCACATCTTCAGTAGCTGCTCCCATGCCAGCTCCAGGTAGCCAGTCCCCTTGCCTCGCTTAGCAAGGCATGCCTACAAGTCACACCGATGCCACATCTATGTCAAGCAAAAGATTCGTGTCAATACTTGTTCACCCATAACAACAAAAACATTACATAAACATTCAAAAGGTTAAAAAATACTTTAAAGTACTCTAAAAAAACCTTCTTACCTTAAGGCCCACAATTTGTACCAGGTGGCAGTATCAATTCAGGATCGTCTATAAAGTCCATGCCCTCATAGGAATAGTCATATATCATCAGGATCTGACCACTGAGCCATTCAAAGAAATATTCTTAGAAAAAATGTCGGATGGGTCCCCCTCCAGTACGAGGATAGAGAGATGTCCATCGCCCTTGCCTGGGCTCCCTCAGATCAAGCAAACCTACACTCATTTGCGGTCTCATAGCAGGCACCATCTCACATATAAAGGATAAAATTAGAGTACCATACCCAAAACTCTGTTGGGTTCGAGTCTTACATGTCATCAACTCTGCCTTTAGTTGACAAAGAACTGCCTCACACTAGTTGAAGATCTGAGGCTAGAGAAAATCAATGGCAAGCAACAATTGGGCCTTTGTCGCAACATGGGGACTCTTGGACCCTGCCAAGCACACAATCATCCATAATATGGCTCTCATTGACCATCTGATCTGCTCTATAGGGACCTTGTTGCTCACAAGTCCACTCTCAGGAATTTAATAAGCCTGGTTCAGCTCTAGGGTGGATCATGGATTGGTCCTGTCGCCGGTCAAGTTTTCTCATGCACCTCTCCATGAAGAACCAATCAGAAAATAGATATCATCTCTATCGATCCAAAGCTCATGACCCCTGATCCTGAACACCCCTTGGTGTTCATCCCAACACTGAATGATCCAGCTTAAAATTTCTTGCTGACCTTTCATCAGATCAATCCTTGCATATTTCATCAAAACACAATGACACAATGCAAGTATGCAAGCTTAATCATTTCACATAAGTAATTCCTGATGATGATAGGCTTGTTCCCTCCATAAAATAGTCATGATGGATCAAAACCTGCACAAATCAACCCAAAAATCAGTCAAAATGGGGCAACAATGCTTGAGAAATCACTGGTTGGGGTTTTAGAATGCGTCCTCATGCACTAATGCCCCCCCTTATGGAAAACAGGGTGCACTAATGCCCTCCTCTACATCGTGAAGGGAATTTAATGCCCTTGTAGACCTAGAGGGGGGCATTAGTCACATTTAATGAGCTAGGGCCTCCCCAAATTCTAAAAATCCAACCCCAATGCAGCTAAAAAAGGTTAAAGAATGCAAGATAAGGGTTTTTCCATCTACCTGGAACAAACAGAAAGTTGAATGGTCACCTGGATTGCCTGCAATCGTCCGTAGAAGATCTACTCCTCTTTAGCTCCAGAACACTCTCACAACACTCAAATGATGCAAATGGTGAAAATGGAGGCTCAAAAACTCCCTTATAGTCACTCTGGAGGTATGACTTATTTTAATTAAAGTCACTAAATTAGAAGTAGTTCGTTTCCTATGTTATTTATCACATGCCATGTCGACATATCATAAATAATTACTCATGTTTTTATGAAAGGACTTTCAAGACTGAATTGCATAAATGACCATGTTCGATTCATTATGAGCGCTTTCTTTTAAGGGATCTTTTCTCACTCTTGAATTGAAAAATCCTTGAGTTTTCTTCATCGGGCTCGTTAAACTCCTACGATGATGGTATGAGCGCTTTCTTTTTTGGGACTCCTTCTTGCTCTTAAACTAAAAAATCCTCGAGTTTTTCCCTTCTCCGGGCTCGTTAAATCTAAGAAGAAGTAATGAGCAATTCTTTTATATCTTTTTCCTTGCTCATTAAACTAAAAAAAAGATACCTCGATTTTTCTTCATTTGACTCATTAAAATTTGATGAAGATCTATTGAGTTTGTCGCCGCGTGACTCATTAAAATTTCACGACGAGTACTGAGTTTACTTTGTCTCCTCGTACTGGTAACAAAATGAGGAAAACAGCTATTGAGCGTAGGTTTATCTGTTTATCCAGACTCAGTAGAATAAATTATGGAAAAGGAACCTTTACAGGTATACTATTAAATATTTGTTGCACCTAGTTAAAAAATATGACAAAGGGACCACCTTGGAGTTGCTCTTTACGATCTTTTCAGATTCTCGAAATATGAAAAGACCACCGAGTTTACCCATCTGGACTCCTTAAACTAGTCATATGGGGAAAGTGGATAATACAATTGCTTTATGTCAGCATTTCAAAAAGTGTTTTTTGGCAGTAGTCACTCCCTTGAACATGGCACTCCCTCAACAAAACCTTCTTTGTGACAGTCTCTCAAATATGAACCTTAGCATCCTATGAGTTTAGCCTATATACCCTGATGTTCTTTCATTTATATATCCTAACACTCTTTGGTGTTCATGCATCTAGTGCTGCATGGTTAAAACCTTTGTGTCGTGCCTTATATTGTTCAAGGGAAACCCTTTATCTTCTATTTCCTCCATCAAATCATCAAGCATATCCTTCCATCATGCCCTCTGTCAATTTGATCCAATTCTCAAACTATTCTTCAAAAAACAATCATTCTTGTCCTATTTCGTGTTGACTGATGTAGGACACATTATTGCCTACCATTCGACAGGTCTCTTCCTATCAACTTCAACACTCTATCTAGGAAACAGACCTAGAAACACTTCAGTGCCTCAGAACTTGCAAACCTCAGTGGCAGGATTCCTTGTGTTTTCTCAGGGGTTTTAATTATTGGCTCCTAGGTAAATGATTCTGCGAGTGTTCATTGACAAAAAAATTATTCACACTTGCTAGATTGTATTGTGCATCTTGGATACCATCACCATTATTGGTGGCCATCCTCGTGTCTATTAGCGGTCTCCATCATTGACTCGTAATTAGACGATTCCGTACATGTTCGACCTCAACGCATTTATTCACATGTATTGAACTATGTTGTTAAAGTGAAGTAGAGATCAAGACCTTGGGTAGAGGCTTACATCATTCATCCTTGTTTCCTCTCCCAAGTTGCGTATAATTTTTTGGAGACAACTCATGAGAATGATCTTATTATGACACAAGTTCCTCATTGTGCTTATCAGCGGACACAATCATCATATCTCTTTATTGAGAAATCACTTCAACGTAGCTACTAAGCATGGGAGTGCCCGACTCAAGACATGATTTTAGATGTTTTATATATATTTGTTGTATCAGCTTTCTCATATTCCCGAAGCTCTGATCCTTTCTCTCTTTTTTCGAAGAAAACAACAGTTATATAAAGTATTTCGGCCATCGTCTCTGCCTATGATCTCACACTTTAGGGGGAATCTGTTACACAGAAAAATGAACTCCTCATCAGCTTAGAGGAGAAGGGTAAGATGACTAAAAGATTGACCAATTTCACAGGCCTATTTTTCAAGCGAACGCTCTCCAAGAACTAGCAACCTTCTTTATAAAGATTCCTAGCCATGCACTAGGTGCATTAGTGCTTAGGGTAACTCTGTCTATTGCCTCAGGACGAGAGTTAGTCAAATTAAGTGTGTTTCTATAGGTCAAAGGAGAAATTTGACCAAGAAATATCCCTATATTCTCTCCTATGTCAGCTCATAAAAGCAGGGAAACATCTAGATTCGACCTATTTGGAGGAATTACTATTCCTAATGGAGTCTACAAACAGGGAAAGAGCAAAAAAGCATGGAAACATCTATGCTTTTTCCCAAAGGAACTCATGAAGTATTTGGCAAAGCTTATCCTCTCATGTTATATATTTGAGGCTAGGGCCATTGTGAAAGAGGTTGAAACTATTGAAAGGATTGCCTATTGATTGCCAAAACTAGTATTAGACATTGGCTCTTCAAGAGGTTAAGAAGAGAGAGAGAGAGAGGATCTGGAGGAGTAAGGGATGGCTGATGAAACCAATGGTTGTAATCACTATTTTGTTGTTAGGTAAACTTGACTCAGGATAGAGTCAAAGTTGACCAGGTTAAATAGTGATGCTTTTAGGGCACATGGCATTGTGCACCCATAGTATTCTACCGGTGGTATTATATGTAATGGAGCTTATAAAAGGCTGGAAGGACTTCATTGTAATGCAAGACCTGGAGGTGAGCGGTGAAGGCTCACTTGGTCGGATTGGCCAGGGTTTTGGCCAATGCTAATAAGATCTTATTAGGTTGGTTTTTTCCCTCGATTTGGGGTTTTCCCAGATAAACATTTGTGTTTATGTGTTTATGGTTGTTGCTGGTTATTTTTATATTTATTTCTCTCAGTAATTATTTATGTTATGCTATAAATTTCTTAACAACTGGTATCAAAGCCGGATATTGGCTTCAAAGGGATTCTTTGATGCCAGGGGTTTATAGTGCCTGATGAGATCAATGCAGTCTTTTTACAGATCCGGGTCTGGAAAATAATGGTGGAACAATCGTAAGTGGAAGAACCTCGAGGAGAATGTGCGGAAGATAGTGCCGTAACTGCCAGGGATCACAGTGCATTTGCGATATTTACTGGTTTGGAACATGCTGACGAATTGTTCGGGATTCATGCGGCTATTTAAAGAAGGTCAGAAGAATAAAATTGTTCATGCGTCTTCGAAAACTGTTTGCTTTCTGCTACGTGAGGCCATTGGTGTTGGAATCTATGAGGTTCTCGTCGGGCTCGCAGTTGGAGCGGTTTGATAGAAGTTTTTGAGAAAATCAAATTGAGAGAGGATGGATCAAAATCGCAACAGCAATAAACAAAAAAAATAAAAAATTAATGAAGTAAAAATTATTGCATGTAAATGGGCATACCACTGTAAGACTTGGTAAGGCATGTGTACCCCTCGGTGATCACCGGTAAAGTCTAGGTTAGACCTAGGTGATAGGGGCATGTCAGGTTAACAATACCCCCGATAAAAACTCTAAGGGGGGTAAGAGCTAGAGTGAGCGGGATTGTCTCATTTAGCAGGTTTGGTTGGAGTTAGTCAAGGAACCCCAAGTCAAGTTTAAGGGGGGAATTGTTAGATAAACTTGACTGGGGATAGAGTCAAAGTTGACCAGATTAAACAATGATGGTTTTGGGGCACATGGTATTGTGCACCCATAGTATTCTGCCCATGGTATTATATGTAATGGAGCTTATAAAAGGCTGGAAGGACTTCATTGTAATGCAAGACTTGGAGGTGAGCGATGAAGGCTCACTTGGTCGGATTGGCCAGGGTTTTGGCCATTGATAATGAGATCTTATTAGGTTGGGTTTTTCCCCAGATTTGGGGTTTTCTCAGACAAACATTTTTGTTTATGTGTTTATGGTTGTTGCTAGTTATTTTCTTATATATATTTCTCTCAGTAATTATTTATGTTTTGCAGTAAATTTCTTAACATTTGTATCAATAATATAGACATGCAATTGTGTTTCCCACTCGATGGTGTTGGTATTGTGATTTATTTACATGTTTATGCAATGTTAATGATTATGAGTGGCTTAGATGTATGCAGTTAGATATCCCTATGTATTAATGTATTGATTGTTGAAGTTATATGTTGTGATATTACACCTCATATTGTTTATGTGCAAGTATTGATCTTGGAGCTAGCTAAGGGGTCTTCCACTCTGCTATTTTTCACTCTCTAGCAACACCACACCAAGACCTAAGGTAACAATCCTTCTTCCTACTTTGATTCTCATTTCACTAATATGGATATGTGCATGTATCTCTAGGCTAGCTGCAACTAAGTATGTCTACCAAGGATCTCGGGAAGATCCTTAAGGGTATCTCCATCACCAAATTCCTGTGCATTAATCCCTATGTCACTCCCCCAATAACAGAAGCACAATTTAGGGAAGAAGAGGTAGTAAGCAGAGGAACAGGAGAACTGAACAATGTGAGTTCAGAAGAAGAAGAAGACTTGAAGGAATTCAGTACACTGTTCGATTGACGGAGTTCTATTAAACATACTCAACCATGCATTATAGAACAACCAAAACCTGTTGAGATTCCAAGTGAGTATTGGAAGATATTAATGGCTTTTGTAACTTCTTCGATCAATTTTCCAATTGGTGATATTAGAGGAGATGCACCTATGAAGCCTATTCCTATGACAACATTACCTAACTTTCATGGTCTTTCTTCTGAAGATCCGGACACCTTCCTGTTTGAATTCAATGTTGTCAGTCAGGGGTGTGACTATATTTCTTATGCACTGAAATTGAATATATTCCCCGCCACTTTGAAGGGAACAACTTTGAGATGGTTCATGGGTTTAGGATGGAAATCTATTACTACATGGGATGATATGAAAATGATTTTACTTGAAAAGTATCAAGACTACTGCAAATCTCGAGATGTTAAGGAAGAAATTTTTAATATTATGTAGAAAGAGGATGAGAACATGGAGGACTTTGTGGAATTTTTTCAATACAGTTTACAGAGATCAGGCCATAGTGATCTGGATAAGGAAATCTTGAAAATAATTTTTCTCTGGTAATGAAGGGAGGAATATTTGGAACCTTTGAATGTAGTAGGAAAGGGACACATATCAAAGGAATATTTTGACACCATATGTGAATTGTGCATTATGTGTTCATGTGGAGCCGTGAGGCAAAGGCAGGGGATTCGAACCCTCAAGAAATCTAGTGGTGGATCTACAAAAGCAGAAATTGGAAACTTGTTGGACAACTTGAGGAATGATATCTTGGGCACACTATCCTCATAATTGGACGTTTTATAGGTGAAACATAGGAAGAAGGAAGCAGAGAAGGCCATGTCGATTTTCAATCCTTAGTGCAGAAAGAAGCACCCACTGAAAGAATCTCCATTGAATACTATCAAGACTTGTGTAATATGTGAACAAAGCCATTCCACTAACACATTTCCATCTCTTCTTGGGATGAAGTCAATTTTTCAAGGAGAAAATGAAGAATTAGATCAGTTGTAGTCCATGGGATCAAGGAAACCATACCATGGACACAAAACATGAATCAAGGTATGCCTCAAGACCCTTCTCAATATTTTAATCATTTGGATTTTGAGCCTCAGTCTGTACCTTTTTCACCTTCATGGTTGCAGTCCTATAAATATCCAATGCCCTCGCAACCATGTTTCCCTCAGTGTAGTCCAAGTCTTGCATTTTCCTAGAATTGGCGTGGACCTCCTCCTCCTTCAAGACAATTCTCCCAGCCTATGCAACAACAACAGTTACAACTTCCCTCTAATGCCTCCACCAATAATCCTCCTCTTCGTCCACAATTTCCTGTTCAATCCAACCCCAATCCAAGCAATAGGGGGGCTCAACAAGTTGAGACACTCAACCTTCCTACGTACAATATTTCCACCATGGAGTGTAACAAATTAAATCTTTGGTTTGGTCAAGTGGTAAATACCCAAACTTCACCAATAATTGTTGAACATACTGATAATGTGGTCTTAGAACCAGAACCTAGGAATTCTATTGGAATAACGGGGGGTGATTCAACACAAATTCCTATGGAACAACAACCCCCTTCTCAAACAATTGTTACTAAAGGATGTTAGACTGGTCCACCTTATCCGGACATACTGTCCTTGAGCAAATAGAGTCCTCGTCTTGAATTTGACTTTTTAGGGGAATTGCAAAACTTATTTGTCAAAATTCCCTTACTTTAGGCTATGAAGGATGTACCGATTTATGCCAAAACAATTAAAGAATACTTCTCTAAGAAACTATAATAAAAGCAAAGGATCCACTCACTATTCATGTTATGGGAAAATTATCAAATATAATGTTGGGGAAATCTATACCTGTTAAGTATGGGGTTCTAGGGAACTCTATTCTTACATCCAGACTAATGGGGTTGATATCCCAAATGTGTTGGTAGACTTGGGGGCAACAATTAATGTTATAAATTCTGCAACTGTGATTACCTTGGGTCTACGAAACCTTAAACCAAGTCCCACCATCCTAGAATTTCCAGATCGGTCTACTATAAGACCAATAAGGAAGTTGGAAGATATAACCATTTCAGTATAATCATGGTAGTACCTTGTTGATATTTTAGTATTACATACCCCATCTGCAGCTGGTGGGCATCCTTTGATTTTAGGAAGACCTTGGCTTGCGATCGCAGACGCTTACATTGGGTGTTGGTCGAGAAATATGGTAATATCCAATGGGGAAGTTACAAAGAATCTCATTCTTTATCTCCCTTGTAGAACCGAGTTCGTCAGATAAACCGGGATTTACCTTAACACAAAAACCTCTACTTTTGAAAAGGCTCGAACTTGAAAATGAAGAAATTAGACCATTTCTTACTATTGGTGAAGCCCTTTGTTTTATGGATGAAATAGAGGATGATGTCATTAGTTCTTTTATCAACAGTCCTAATTTTGTTTCTGATGCAACCTGCCGGCTATTAGAATCTGTTATGAGTTGCAATGTTTAGGAAGCTATTAAACCAGAGATTGAAGTCGAAAACATTCATATAATTGTACATTGTAACAATATTCATGTATAAATTGAACCAGGGAATACATTAAACATTAATCCTGACCTTTCACCTTCCCAAACTGAATGGTTACTAAAAGTCCTTCAGGAACAGAAAGAATCCTTCTCTTGGGAATATACAGACATGAAAGGGATCCCTCCTGTTTTATGCACTCATCACAAAGAATAATGTTGACTTGTTAGGAAACCATAGAGAAGAATGAATCTTGCTTTAAAGAACATTGTTAAAGATGAATTACAAAAACTATTGTATGTGGGATTTATTTACCCAATCTCAAACAGTCAATGAGTATCCACACTAATCATTGTTCTGAAAAAGAATGGAAAGTGGTGGATTTGTTTTTATTACAGGGAATTAAATAAAGAAACTCAGAAGGATTATTTTCCCTTACCTTTTATTGACCAAGTCCTTGATACATCAGCCGAAAAAAGATTCTTCTCTTTTCTGGACGGATTTAGTGGGTACAACCAGATTCAAATAACCCATGAGGATCAAGATAAAACTACCTTTACATGCCCCTGGGGAACCTTTGCGTACCGATTCCTCCCATCTAGTCTATGTAATGTGCCTTCTACCTTCCAACGAGCAATATTGGGGATTTTTCTAATCTAGTCAATGATAGTGTTGAAATCTACATGGATGGCTTCACCCCATATGGGGATTCCTTTGAAGAAGGTCTAGAAAACTTAGAGAAATTCCTTAAAAGATGTATGAAAGTACATGTTTATCTTAGTACAATAAAATGCCATATGATGATGAAGGAAGGAATAATGTTGGGACATCTACTTTCAGTTGCAGGAATTCTGGTCGATCCTGCCAAGGTAGAGGTAATATTAAATTTTCCTACACCTAGAACACCAACACAGGTACATAGTCTCATTGGCTATGCTAGCTATTATAGATGTTTTATAGAATTTTTTTCTAAGATAACATTCCCACTTTTTAAATTGTTACGTAAGGATGCAAAATTTGTGTGGACAAATGAATGTGAAACAACCTTTGCGAAAATCAAAGAAATATTTTGCAAAGCTCCGATATTGCATGGTCCTGACTGGAATCTCTTATTTCATATCTCTACAAATGCTTCTCACACAGCAGTAGGGGTAGTCTTGGGACAACAAGAGGACAAGAAACCATATGTGATTTATTACGTCAACAAGAATTTGACTCCTACTGAATTGAATTACATGGTAATTGAAAAAGCATTTTTGGTTTTTATTTATGCTATTAATAAGTTTCGACATTACATTACAGGGTATCCCACTTTCGTGCACACTAATCATACAACCATCAGGTATTTGATGAATAAACTGATAACTCTTATTCGTATTACGAGATGGTTATTATTAATTTAAGAATTTGATATTACCATTGTAGATAAGCCAAGGAAAGGTAATTTAGTTGCAAATTTCCTATCTAGGATGGATACTAGTGAGGAAGGTGCACCTATAGAGGATAGTTTTCTAGATGAACATCTTCTTGCAATTTCTACTCACACTCTGTGGTATGTAGATATTGCTAACTATCTTGTTAAAGGAAAAGAACCTCAACACTTACCATACAAAGAGCAATGAAGGATTATCCACCATAGTGCCTTCTATTCATGGATAAAGGGATACCTCTTTTATATAGGACTTGATCAGAAATCAGATGTTGCATAGGCAAAGATGACATCTATGATGTCTTCAAAGCTGCTCATGATGGCCCCTGTGGAGGGAATTTTGTAGATAAGGGGACAGAACATAAGGTGTTACAGATGGGGTACTATTGGCCCTCTGTTTTTCTTGATGAAAGAAAATATGTCCAAGGGTGTGATAGATGCCAGCGGATGGGACAACCTGCTCGATCGGATGAGATGTCGTTACACCCTCAACTAGTTCTTGAGCCCTTTGAGAAATGGGCTATTGATTTCGTTGGTCCATTCGATCCATCCTCACATTAAAAAGTCTACATCTCAGTGTGCACGGATTATGTGACAAAGTGGGTAGAGGTTGTTATGAAACCATCTCACAAAAAAGATAGAAAATATAGATCAACTACTTATAAATCAACCACTTCGAGGGGGAAACCTCCTTTACATTACACAAATGAAAAATTCTTGAATGATACAAATGACAAGGCCTCCTTTCTATATATAGGAGTCTAAGGGGTCATAATATAATCAGAGTCGACATAACAATAATAATGTAAGGGCACAACAATAACAATAATGGGCTTCTATTGGGCACAATAATAACAATATGGGGACTACATGGGCACAATAATATAATAAGGGGGTTGCACTAATAACAATAAGGGGTTACACTAATAGTATAGGGACCTAACATGCCCCTCTCCTTCAAAAAGTGTTGTCCTCAATGCTTGAGTAGTTATGGATGCTTCTATATAAAATTCTCATTCTCCCATGTGGAATCTTGAGTGGGTAAGTTCTTCCATTTGATGAGATACTCTAAAATTGATCGTTTCTCGTTTTTGTGACTGCTTCTGGTTCCAATATGATTTTTCCTTCCTCGTAAAGTTCTGGAAATATTATCTGAACTAGGATATTCTCACCTATAACCTTCTTTAAGCATGTAACATGGAAAACTTGGTGCACTCGTGAAGATGTAGGAAGCTCCAATTTGTATGCCACAGTACCAATCTTTTGTAACACCTTGTATGGACCATAATACTTTGGTGATAATTTATTATCCTTCCTAGCTTGCTTGAGGGACATTTTTTTGTATGGTTGTAGTCGTAGAAATACCATTTCCTACATCAAAACTTCTTTTACTGCGATGTTGATCTGCCTATTGTTTCATTCGATTTTGCACCAAAGTGGGGTTATCCTTTAAAAGTTGGAGAAGTTGTTGTTGATGCTCGATGTGATCTATCACTGCTTGAACCTTTTTCTTCTTGATATCTCCTTCTATCTTCAGAGTTTGAGGAGTGGTAATTAATGTCGATGCATTACAAGATATGGTTGGATTCATTTCTTGATGCTCAATGTCATATTTCACTTCTTGAACCTTTTTCTTCTTGATATGTCCTTCTATCTTGAGAGTTTGAGGAGTGGTAATTCTTGCCAATGCTTTACAAGATATGGTCGGATTCATTTCTTATTTCTCTGGAGTTGTTTCCTAGTGTATGTCCTCTTCTTTTGATGTTTCTTGATCCTTTTCTTCCTCCTCTTCACAATCTATGTAAAATAATTTCTTCTCAACACACTTATGACCTTCAGTGTATTTTTTATCACAACTGTAACAAAGCCCTTTTTCTCTTTTTTCTTCCAATTGTTGTGGTGTAAACCTTGTAGGTTTTGGAAGGGTAGGAGAAAAGACACTTCCATATTTATAGTTGTGAGTGGTAGGATTCCTTGTTTCCATAATTCTGCTTTCAATTTTTCTTGCCAACCTGAAGGCCTTCTCCAATGAATCAGGTTCCCAAAGATGAACCTCATGTTGAATGTTATCTTTTAAAGTCCCTATGAGGACATCAATCCTTTGCTTATTTGGAATATCATTTACCCTTATATTCATTTTTGGAATTCCTCAATGTGCTCTACCATTGAACCCTTTTGTTTGAGATTTATCAATTGGCTAAAGAAGGTGTTTCTCTTTGTATCCGCATAATGTGCCAACATTTCCTCCATGAAAATTGACCAAGTGACAAGTGGTTTATGAGAACAAAGCCCTTTATACCATACAAACTTATTTGGTTCTAAATATAAAGATGCAATATGTACCTTTTATAACAGTTGTACATCATGTAGATCAAAATATTTCTCCAAATGTAGTATCCAATTTATTGAATCCTTTCCATCAAAATTCCTCATATCGCTTTTTCTTGATTTTAGGAGCTTGATCTTGAAATGACTGTAACTATATAATTTTGGGACTTGAAGTTCTGAAATTGCGTCTTGTGGTAACTCCATGAGTCCTCTTTCTAACCCCACTAGTTTAATCAATATTGGATTCTTTAAGAAAGCGTTATGTCAAATCTCCTACGATGACCTGATTATATACTTTTCAGTAGAGCTAACTTGTACAAAGTTCCACGTGTCACGTTTTTTACCTTTGGACCTGATAATGATATACAACAAACTACAGTCCCTCCTCTTTCTACAACATCTTATGAAATTCCAATCTGATGCACTGAGAGAATGTTATGACGATTTTCCCCAGGTCACCGTTTTGGGATGAATTCGTGAGATTACAAACATCCTAAATGTCTTAGACCATATCTCTGACAATATAGCGAAAAAATATCTGAAATTTGGGCCAAATATTCACCATGATTTTGGCTCAAACAAGTTTTAATTTTAGAGTCTGAACCTTCATAGAAATAAAATTATAGTGAAAATTCCACATTGACCTATTTGAGATGTAATTTTGGAGCTGGAAAAAACCCTAACTTCGTCAGATCATATCTTCAAAAATATAGTGATACAAGATTGGAAATTAGGAACCAAGGTTCATAAATATTTTGGGTCAAATGGGTTTTTTTTAGCTTCTGAAACTGTGTAGAGAAAACGCTATATTGAAAATTCCATGATGACATGTGTGGAGTAGAAAAACCATAGAATCCAAAGCTTTGATACCAAATGTTATGAAACCAGCTCACAAAAAGATAGAAAAGATAGAGCAATGACTTGTAGATCAACCTCTTCGATGGGGCAACCTCCTTTACATTACACAAATGAAAAATTCTTGGATGATACAAATGGCAAGACCTCCTTTCTATATATAGGAGTCTAAGGGTCATAATATAATCAGAGTTGACATAACAATAATAATCTAAGGGCACAACAATAACAATAGTGGGCTTCTATGGGGCACAATAATAACAATATGGGGACTACATGGGCACAAAAATATAATAAGGGGGTTACACTAATAACAATAAGGGATTACACTAGTAGTATAAGGACATAATAGAGGCAAAGGTTTTTGTGAAAGCAACAAAACACGTTGTCTCAGATTTCTTATTCGACAAAATTTTCACTCGGTATGGAGCTCTTAGAGAGACAGTTTCAAATGGAGGGGCGTAGTTCTCATCACATCTGATAGCAGGACTTATGAAGAAGTATAGAATCAAGAACAAGGTGACATCTCCATATCATCCTTAGGCGAATGGTCTAAATGAGAGTAAAAATAAAGTGTTGGAGAATATCCTTACGAAGACTATAGCAAACCATCATTGGAACTAGGTTGAAAATCTTCCTGAGGCACTTTGGGTGTATAAAACAACATGGTGGAACACAACAAGATTTTCATCATATGAGCTTGTATGTGGGAAATCCAATTTGTTTCCAGTGGAATTTGAAATTAAGATGCTCAGGACAGCCCTTGAAGTAGGTTTGGATATTTCAGAAGCCCAAAAACATCGACTGGAATAGTTAAATGAGTTGGATAAAACTCATTTTGTAGTTGTCTAGAAAATTGTTGCAATTTAGTAGTAGTGAACTAAATGGCATGATAAATTTATCAAGAAAAAGGTGCTTCAAAGAGGAGATTTGGTGTTTCTCTATGACTCTATGTTCAAATATTTTAAAGTAAAACTCTTCTCTAGATGGATGGGACCATATGAAGTGGACATGGTGTTTGATAACAATACTGTTAGACTCATAACAATTGATGAGGCACATACTCCCCTGATTGTGAATGGACATTGCCTCAACTTGTATCATCAACCAATTTCAAAAGACTTATTTATTACAAATCTCTCTGATAATTCTGGTTTTGAAATTGTTAGTGCATAGAATTCTTCCTCTTCACCTCTTGAGTAAATATATATATATAATCTTGTTACTACTCTATTACTATTTTTCTTACAGGTACTTTACTGGTGTTGTTACACCACTGGTAATATTACTCCTCTAGTGTTGTTACTCCATTCATCATGATTTCATCTAAGTACACTAGTGTTCTTACTCCTCCGACGATATTACTCTGTTCGTCACGATTTCATCTAAGTACACTAGTGTTGTTACTCCTACGTTGTTGTTACTTCGTTCGTCGCAATTTCATCTAAGTACATTGGTGTTGTTACTCCTCTAGTGTTGTTACTCCATCAAGGTAAGTCTCTAGGTACGTGCCCAACTGACTTCGTAGATTTGATTGATATTTCACCTATGACATGACTAAATATGACCGTGGACAATCATCCCTTAGTTGGGGGGAGGTACGATATTAATGTTAAATGTGCCATATTTAACAACAATAATGATTCATCATTGTTTCTATTGAACCTCGTGCCAAATCATACACTCCACATTAACATTTCGATCTTCACCATACCTTGCGCAATTATCACTAGTAGAAAATGATGAAATTAATGACTAGGTGACTTAAAAAATTGGTCACCACAATTATTTCATGTGAATTACTACTAAATTTGAGCAATTTTAAGTGACTGAACTAAAAATGACTAACTTAAACGACTAATTTAGTCTAGGGATAAAATATACGACTATATAATAAGTGACTAAACTAAAAGCGACTAACTTAAATGACTAATTTAGTCTAGGATTAAAATATATGACTAGGTAATAAGTGAAAATTAATAATGATTAATGTAAATGACTATTATAGTCAAAGAATAAAAATATGACCAAATAACAAGTACAACAAGTATATGAATTGAACATTTACGTTAGTAATTTTTAATTGTGTCACTCGAGAAATGGAAAATTTCAATTTTCATACTGAAGTGTTACATTTCATACAAGGGTCTCCAAATCCATTTGCAATGCATATATATATGATTAGAGAAAATCAAATTGTTAATTTTTTAATGGTATATGAACCTTTGTTAAATTTTTAATGCTATATCAACCTTTGTTAATGATTGAATTTTGTTAAATTTTTTATGGTATATGAACCTTTGTTAATGACTAATTAAGTGTTCCCCAATGGGGGTGATCATTTTGGGGGCTAGTTGGTGGTGCATTGGATCGAGGAGCCATGTGGCCTCCATGTTCCACATGAACACAATGAAGAGTCGTCAGAACCCATACCCCGCTCCCTGCCAGCAATGTTTAATACCATACAGGGACTACATGCATGAGGTCATTTGCAGGCGTTGGGCGATGAGGAAAGAGTGACTGAAGAGGATGAGGTGTAGGTTGTTTGCATCCTGACTCAGTATGTGGTGTGGGGCAGCAAAAAAAGACGCAGACATCAAATGCGGTTGGGATGGGAATTAGCACCTGCATCAAGCATGGCCACGAGGTCTAGGGAAAGATTTCTCTGTCCAGCATAAAAAATTATTTGGTTCTGGGACTGGAATGCGTGGGTCAGGAGCAGACACAAATTTTTCCTTAGTCTGGATCTATCTTTGGTTCGAGGAAGCTCCACTGGATAATCAGTTTTCTGGGGAGCATGACTTCAGGCGCCATCTCTGGAGTTGTTTGAGCTCTGCGGACCCCGAGATCTCTTGCATATCTTCCTTCTTCTTTGTTGGTCATGGTCACAGTGTTGGTGCTTGGCAGGGAAAATTTTAAGAACCCCCCCTAAATTTATAAATAATAAATGGGCGAATCTCCATGGTATATAGGAAAAATGGAAGGCGATTTTATCAATAATATAATATGTATATATAATTTTTTGGCGAATCTCTCACCAGGCATGGCAAATATTTTACTCAATTATAAAATCTTGTAAGATCTTGGCGAGTCTTTCACTAAATAATAAAACTTTGTAAAGTCCTAGTGAATCTTAGCATAGGCTACATGATGGTTTAATTCCCCCATTTAAATAGGCTACATTCCAGGTGAATAGCATGGGTCAATACCATGTGCCATTTTGGTGAATACCATGGGTCAATACCATGTGCCATTTTTATTTTTATTAATTCTAATATTAGGGTTAATAATGGTTTTTTGCATGGTATTAATAATAATCTAGTCCATGGTATTTGTCCCATAGTATTTTGGCCATAGGTTTCACCTAAATATAACCCATTTTTTGAGTGTTCGTAAATATAAGGTGACTTATGGAGTAAATATAAAAGAATGTTTTATTTGTTTACCATACCTCTCGTTTATTTATATTTTTATTAATTTACCATACCTCTTTTACAAATATGGTATTTGGCCCATAGGATTCACTTAAATAAAACCTCTTTCTTGAGCCTTCATAAATAGAACTAGGGTTATGGACTAAATATAAAAAGAGGTTTTATTTATTTACAATACGTCTAGTTTATTTATATTTTTATTTATTTACCATACCTTTTGAGTAAGTATAAAAAGACGTTTTATTTATTTACCATACCTCCACTTTACTTATATTTTTATTTGTTTACACCCTTACATGTATATAAGGTGACTTATTGAGTAAATATAAAAAATGTTTTATTTATTTACCATACCTCTCATTTATTTATATTTTTATTAATTTACCATACCTCTTTTATAAATATGGTATTTGGCCCATAGGATTCACTTAAATAAAACCTATTCTTGAAAATGGGCGAATGGATTCACTTAAATAAACCCTATTCTTGAAAATGGGCGAATGGAAGGTTGTAAGTCCTAATTTCAAGGGCTAAATTTACCTTTTTTACCCTCTCCCTTAAAATAAGGTGGCCTATTTGAGGTGATTTGTAAAAATGTACTATGATACAAAATATTCGCCCACTAAAAATTTAAAACCCCTTAATTTTGCCAAAGGCGCATTCGCCCCTAAAATTATCCTTGGTGCTTGGGACTTCAAGCTCTTTCTTAGCTAGATAATATTAAATTCTAATGACTTTGGTACAATAAGTGGAGTTTTATTTAAGTATTTTCAATTCAAAATTTCATGGTGTGTTTCTCTAGTCAAGCAGTACACCTCCCATGGTGGTGTGGCTGGCTACTGGTGGTGGTGGTTTTATGCCTCAACAGTGAGGGCTTGCCTAAAGGGGGGGTGCCAACCCACGTATGGATGAATTCTAGCAGCATGGAGAGCCTAGCTTAGTCTCTGAGTCAACTGAGAGTCCCCACTCCACTGCAGACATGGCCTTGTCCCTAGTTTTCTCCTCAAGCCACGACATAGAAACTCCAGTCACCTTGGATGCCATCACGGCCCAATTGAATAAAATACAACTCAACATTGATACACTGAGGGAGAAAATGTACGATGACATAAACGAATTGGTTTCTTATATCAATGATCGCCAACATATGCAGACTAAGAGCCTAGACTTGGTGGAAGGAATTGGTTTCTTATATCAATGATCGCCAACATATGCAGACTAAGAGCCTAGACTTGGTGGAAGGTCTCCAGTGTCAGCTTCGATGCACAAATGGCCATATCTGCACCCTAGAGACTCTGGTGGAACACATTGATTATCATATGCATGAATGCACTACTTTCTTTATTGCACCTCCCACATTTCCTGGCAATACCCCTCCTTAATGTTTAATTTTGAGACATGTAATTTTTCTCTTTTTGTTCCGAAAATAACCAAAGACACTGGCTGTCTTGGCTTCTCTTTAGGCTTATTACTATTTAGAGCAAGGCTTGTGCCAACACTTAAGCCCGCAACACTATATTTTGTTGACACTTTTGCTATGATAATATAATGAATGTTTTTGACAAAAAAAATGATTTAATTGTTTTTAGTGGTGGCTAGATAAAGTAAGCAATGAAATGAAGCTCATTTCAAGAAAATCAAATTGTTAATTTTTTAATGGTATATGAACCTTTATTAAATTTTTAATGGTATACGAAACTTCGTTAATGATTTCATTTTGTGAATTTTTTTAATGGTATATGAACCTAATTTGTTAATAATTTCATTGTTTTTGATAGTGGATAGATAAAGTAAGCGATGAAATTTGAAACTCATTTCAAGAAAATCAAATTGTGAATTTTTTAATGGTATATGACTATTTTTTAATTTTTTAATGGTATACCAATGGTATATGAACCTTATTAATAATTTATATTTTTTAATAAAAGATAATGGATTAATAATTTATTTTTTTTAATAAAAAACAATGGATAAATAAAATAAGTGATAAAATAATTTCAAGAAAAAACACAAAAGCCTTTGAAGATGGTGACTAAGCATTAATATTAATTAAATTTAAAATAAAATAAAATAAAAACTATAATAAACTCATTTAACTCTAAATAAAATAAAAACAAAATAACAAAAACCTGGAACTTAGACTCACAGCTAAAAAGAAACTAAAAAGAAAATTAGACTCACAATAACCAAAAAGGCTAGGGACTGAAAGGCATGGGGAGTGGAAAACTAGCTATGAAAGCCCAATTCTGCGAAAACTTGGTATGAAAGCCCCAGGAACGAAAACCAAAGATTCTTACCCCACAAAAACTTGTTATTCTTACCCGCAAAAACTTGCTAAGAACCCTGTTTCCATGAAATTACCTGGTTATTGTTGTTGCGATGAAGAGGTCCACTTTAGGTTTACCCTAGTTCTAAACTCTCCATGAAAACAGGATGTTCTGTCCATGAAGATGGCTCTTTTGGTGCCAAATTCTTGCCGTTGGTGGGAGGGTTTTGATATATTTTGAGAGATTTGAGAGAAATCCATGATGTGGCTGGAGATTTTTAGGGCTTGTAAAATTTTCTATATAATTACAACCTCTGTCATGGATAGAAGAGCATTGGAGAGAACTTGGAGGCTTTTGAAGAGGTGGGAAATAGCTAACTCACAATTGAAGTCTGCAATTTTGGAGTTGGAATCACAGGTTAGTTGGATTTATGGGTTTACATGCATTTTTATTACCTGTTATTGTGAAAGGCAAGCCTGTGTTAGTTCTACAGTTTCTGATTTTCTTTTGCTAAGGGATCGACATGGTTTTTTATTTTCTTTTGCTAAGGGATCGATCAGAAATGAATGTAGAGTAGAGTGGGTTTTGTAGGATTGGGCAAAGAGTTACATCCTTCTATGACGTTATATGAAGTTGCATCATCATATGAAAATTAAGATTTATACCATCGATTCTTTTGGTCTGAATGCATTGAGAAATTAAAATCTTTTCAACTCTAGTGATTCCTTTGGTCTGAATGCATTGAGAAATTGAAAGATTTTCAACTGCGCTTCATGAAGGTGTAACTACTATCTCTAGCGTGCACCTGAATGGTATCTCATGTAATCCAAGTCCTGCACATAATTTCAATAATCAATCTTTGTCTCCAATGCCTCAGCTAAACCTTCACGGAGTGATTTTTTTCTGCTCAGTCTATGGTGGTTTACAGACCTTATTCCCTTTGGATTATAGGGACTTCATGGATGCCATTGATATTGGATCTCTTCACAAGAAAAAATTTCTTTACTATCTTAGAATCGACATGAACTCAGTCAGTGATGCAACCATAAGCATATAGATCCTTATATAAATTCCACATTGATCAGGGTTTTAACTATGCTCTTACCAGCCCTGAAGAACTGATTCTAAATGTTTTGACTAGGCTTTTTCATAACAATAATTTATGAAAATGTTACTGTAAAAAATTCTATGTTCCTAATTCTATATCTGAACTTTAAAGTTAGAATCATAATTAAAGTTGTGCAAAATTAAATTTAAACTAGTTTTATAGACACCTCAGAGTGTTTTTTCAGTGATTAAGCACAAGGGCTAATCCCTTTTTATGATGTATGCCCTTTAATTTCCAAGATGGAAGAATTGTTCTCAACTATTATGCTTACTCATGATGTGTTACTTTGCTCACCAAGCTTATGTGATAATTGTTCAAGAAGCACACTTTATCTAAAAACATATTAGAGCAGGTTGATCTTAACCAACTCTTAAGTGTGCAAATATCCTAACAATAATGTCTATTCATTAACGCTCAATCAGATACTAACTGAATCCATATTTTTGCACATAGGTGTTGTTTGAACATTGGACCTTCAAAACTCAAATCCCTAAATAAAAATAGCTCTGAATCCGTGGGCACCATACAGAGTCAAAGTTTCCTCATGCACATACCTACAACTGAAACAACTTTTGTTGGTTGCAGAATTTTCAACTGTTGTCATCTCCCGCTTTCATTTTTTGCTGCATCCTTCCTGCTTATTTAATATTTCTAGATATTTTTTTTGGTCAATATTTCCATATTTTAACAATAAATTTTTGATTATTTTCCATTGTTATCTTCATAATTTGATCAATTTTAACATGATTTACATTGTCGTAAGACTATGTTTTCTTCTATGAGATTTATTTCAAATCTTCAAAAGAAATGTTTTTAATCTGGTCTTGATCAAATAAGGCTAGTGGAGTTTGGAAATGTACAATATTTTTGTCAAAGATCTGTTCAGAATGAATATTGGGACAATTCCTTCTTACATAATTTCAACGCGGAGCCTCATTTAATGTACTAACACACTCGATGCTTATTTTGTCGCTTCTCAAGTTGTTTTCTTCTGTTGATGTCAGTGTAGAAATATTAGGTGGTTCCGGAAACAACTTCCAACACACATTATTCATATGTATGTCTCTCCAAACAGACTTGTCAAATTTCCAATTGCCAACACCAAACTCAATCCCATTATGAAAAACCCTAGGTTTAGTACCTGGAATGGTAATGTAGCCTAGATATATAATTATGCCATTTCATATATGATGCCTCAAGTTTATCATCTTCTTTATATACATACATACAAGGTGTAAGGAACCCTATTATATCATTTACCTACAACTGACACAACTTTTGCTGGTCGCAAAATTTTCAACTATTGCCATCACCCCGTCTTCATTTTTTACTGCAACCTTCGTGCTTACTTGATCTTTAAAGATATTTTTTTATTATCAATCTTTCCAGATTTTAACAATAAAGTTTTTATTCTTTTCCTTTGTTATCTTCATAATTTCATCACTTTTATCATGATTTACATTGTCATAAGACTCTGTTTTCTCCAATGGAATTTGTTTCAAATCTTCAAAAAAATTGTTTTTAATCTAGTCTCGATCAAATAAAACCAGTGGACTTTGGACATGTACAATAATTTTGTCAAAGGTCTATTCAGAATGCAAATTGAGACAATTTCTTCTTACATTATGTAAACATAGAGCCTCATTTAATGTCTTAACACACTTGATGCTTATTGTATACCTTAAGTAGACATGGTGTAAGGGTCTATATAATGTATTTTCAAATCATCCTAGTAACCACACAAGTAACCCCCTTAGGTTAACTACATATCTCTCAGTATCTAGTATATGCAAGAACATTTTCAACAATTCCTGGAATTCATCTTCCATTAGACATATAGGAACGATCAAACATTGCCTTGTTAGTCAAGCTATAGATGATAGGCTATCTAATTCATCCACGGTAACTGCATCATGGGTGGATAGAACTTTCCACATCAATTCAAACACAACAAACAAATATTCATTGTCCTAGACTACATTTCACTTTAGTACTTTTTGTAGAGCCCTATGAATAGGCCCCTAACCTATGAATCCCACATCTATACCATTCTTCCCTCCACCCTCTGTTGATGTCCTAAAATGGAAATATCATGTCAACGCAAAGCCTCATTTAACGTCCTAATACACTGGATGTTTATTTTGTCCCTTAGGTAGACATGGTGTAAGGGTCTATATAATGTATTTTCAAATCATCCCAGTAACCACACAAGTAACCCCCTTGGATTAACTACATATCTCTTACTATCTTTTATTTGCAAGAACATTTTCAATAATTCATGGACTTCACCTTCCACTAGCCATATAGGTAAGATCAACCATTTCCTTGTTGTTCGGGCTATAATTGATAGACTATCTCATACATCCACAGTAACTGCATCATGGGTGCATACCACTTCCCACATCAATTCAACCAAAACTCACAAATATCAATTGTGCTAGACTACATTTCACTTTGTTGCTTTTTGTAGAGCCATATGAATAGGTCTCTAATCTATGAATCCCACATCTGCACTAGTCTTGGCTTCACCCTTTGTTGATGTCCTAAACTAAAAAGATCATGCAAACACAAAGCCTCATTTAATGTCTTAACACACTTGATTCTTATTCTTTCCCTTAAGTAGACATGTTGTAAGGATCTATATGATGTATTTTCCAATCATCCTTGCAACCACACAAGTAACCCCCTTAGGTTAACTGCATATCTCTCACTATCTTGTATGTACAAGAACATTTTCAATAGTTCATGGACTTCATCTTCCACTAGCCATACAGGCAAGATCAAACATTGCCTTGTTGGTCAGTCTACAACTGATAGACTATCTCATGCATCCACAGTGACTGCATCATGGGTGCATACCACTTCCCACATCAATTCAACCACAACACACAAATATCCGTTGTCTTAGACTACATTTCACTTTGGTTCTTTTTGTAGAGCCCTATGAATAAGTCCTTAATCTATGAATCCCACATCTACACCAGTGTTGGCTTGACCCTTTGTTGATGTCCTAAACTAAAAAGATCATGTAAACACAGAGCCTCATTTATTGTCCTAACACTTGATTATTATTTTGTTCCTTAAGTAGACATGGTGTAACGGTTTATATAATGTATTTTCAAATCATCCTAGAAACAACACAAGTAGCCCCCTTAGGTTAACTACATATCTATCACTATCTAGTATATTTAGGAACATTTTCAACAATTCCTGGACTTCGTCTTCAAGTAGACATATAGGCACGATCAAGCATTGCCTTGTTAGTCAGGCTATAGATGATAGACTATCTCATGCATCCACGGTAATTGCATCATGGGTGGATAGCACTTCCCACATCGATTCAACCACAACACACAAATATCCATTGCCCTACACTACATTTCACTTTGGTGCTTTTTGTAGAGCCCTATGAATAGGTCCCTAATCTATGAATCCCACATGTGCAACATTCTTCCCTCCACCCTATGTTGATGTCCTAAAATGGAAAGATCATGTCAACACAAACCCTCATTAATGTGATCCTAATAACCTTTATGCTTATTTTTTCCCTTAAGTAGACATGGTGTAAGGGTCTATATAATGTATTTTCAAATCATCCCAGTAACCACACAAGTAACACCCTTAATTTAACTACATATCTCTCACTATCTTGTATCTGCGAGAACATTTTCAACAATTCATGGACTTCATCTTCCACTAGCCATATAGGCAAGATCAACCATTACCTTGTTGGTCGGGCTATAATTGATAGACTATCTCATGCATACACAGTAACTGCATCATGGGTGCGTACCGATTCCCACATCAATTCAACCACAACACACACGCATCCATTGTGCTAGACTACATTTCACTTTGTTGCTTTTTGCAGAGCCCTATGAATAGCTCCCTAATCTATGAATCCCACATCTACACTAGTCTTGGCTTCACCCTTTGTTGATTTCCTAAACTAAAAATATCATGTAAACACAAAGCCTACTTTAATGTCCTAACACACTTGATTCTTATTTTTTCCCTTAATTAGACATGGTGTAAGGGTCTATATAATGTATTTTCAAATCATCCTAGTAACCACACAAGTAAACCCCTTAGGTTAACTACATATCTCTCACTATCTAGTATTTGCAGGGACATTTTTAACAATTCCTAGACTTCATCTTCCACTAGCCATATAGGGAAGATCAAACATTTCCTTGTTGGTTAGTCTATAATCGATAGACTATCTCATGCATCCATAGTGACTGCATCATGGGTGCATACCACTTCCCACATCAATTCAACCACAACACACAAATGTCCATTGTCCTAGACTACATTTCACTTTGGTGCTTTTTGTAAATCCCTATGAATAGGTCCCTAATCTATGAATCCCACATATGCGCCAATATTGGCTCCACCCTCTGTTGATGTCCTAAACTGGAAATATCATGTAAACACAGAGCCTCATTTAATGTCCTAACACACTTGATTCTTATTTTTTCCCTTAAGTAGACATGGTGTAAGGGTCTATATAATATATTTTCAAATCATCCTAGTAACCACACAGGTAACCCCCTTATATTAACTACATATCTCTCACTATCTAGTATCTGCAGGAACATTTTCAACAATTCCTAGACTTCATCTTCCACTAGCCATATAGCCAAGATTAAACATTTCCTTGTTGGTTAGGTTATAATTGATATACTATCTCATGCATCCACATTAATTGCATCATGGGTGCATACCACTCCCCAAATCAATTCAAGCACAACACACAAATATCCATTGTCATAGAATGCATTTCACTTTTGTGCTTTTTGTAGAACCCTATGAATAGTTCCCTAACCTATAAATCCCACATCTGCACCAGTCTTGTCTCCACCCTCTATTGATGTCAATGTAGAAAGATTAGGTGGCTCTAGAAACAACTTCCAGCACACATTTTTCATATCTATGTCTCTCCAAACAACCTTGTCAAATTTCCAATTGCCAACACCAAACTCAATTCCATAATGAAAAACCTTGGGTTTAGTACCTAGAATTAGAATGTAGCCTAGATATATCATTATGTCATTTCATATCTGATGCCTCAAGTTTATCATCTTCTTTATATACATACATACAGGAAGAACTTGGAAGAAAATGAAAATGCATTATAAGTAGTTGAAGTTGAACTGCCACATGAGAGTACCACTAAGATTATATTTATTTTTGGCTATGATTTTATTGATAAATATTTTCATGATAAACGTTCAAGGGACTCAAATTGTAAGACAAGGTTAACACAAGAAACTAAGCCTGATGAGAAACCTAAACCCATTTAGGAAAATAATCAAAACTTTATTGTTAAAAACTGGAAAGATCAAGTAAGCAGGAAGGTTGCAGCAAAAAATGAAAGCGGGAGATGGTAGTAGTTTAAAATTTTGCAACCAATAAAAGATGTTTTAGTTGTAGGTATATGCATGAGGAAAATTTGAATATGTAGGGTTGATCCGAATCGGATCCTTAAAATACTCTTAAAAAGTTTCATGAACTCTGTAAAACTTATGACGAAGTTTCAAAATCTTATGGATGTCGAGCTTATCAAAAATAACCTCTAAACAATGGCAATTTGTGATCAACACGGAGCAACGAGGACCCTCGGTCAAAGCACGCAAACTGTTGGCCCACAGTAACCGTGTGCTGGCGCAGACAGACAAACAGGAGGTCAAATACAAAAACAGAAGCAGTTTCTGATACGCGATTAGCACGTATCGCAAGGTGTCCCCCTTAGTGAAGGAAAGCCCCTAAACGCTCGGTCCCGAGGAAATCATAAATCCGTACGAAATTCGTTGATTCCGTCAGAGATGGGTCCTGCACTAAAACTAGCAAGATATCAGAAGGACTTCAAGCGGTAAGCGGGTCCGACCGAGTCCCGCCCGATACCATACAATGTGTGACACGCATCTGGCGGATGAGAGAGGAAACCGGTCACATCGGACAGGTAAAAGGAATGCTACTTACCCACTCGATATGGACGGAGACCGTAGGATCTAGAGGCTCCAGATCAATGACCGAGAAACAATCCGATGGATGACCAAATTCGATGGGGAAATAGGCTAAGGCGGATAAGATTTGAGATCCGACATGACTAATGAGTTGGCAGAGGAATCAGTTTTGCGGCAATCTTGGAGCAACATAAATAACGACCGTTCAAAGAGAACTAACACTCAATTCGTGAGGAAACAGGTGGCCACCTCTCTGTGAAGTGTTATACAGTGATGATAACGTGGAGCAAGGTAATTCCAACGGACAAAGGCAGGAGATCCAAACAACGGGGAAGCGAAAACAAACAGTCAAAGAGCGGACTGGATTTAATCCACGAACTGACAGAGAGAGCAGTAAGCAGAAAGCCGAGAGGCAGAGAGAGAAGTAGATGTGCAAAGAATAGAGAAAGTCCAACTGACCTATAGAGCAAAGGCAGTATCAGCTAGACAGAAACAGAGAGAGTGTGAGAGTTTGTGAACTCCAGAGAAGGCTTGAGAGGTTCAAGCGAACTCCTCTGAGTAAACCTGTTAAGTATTAAGTCTCATATTGGACTCATACCACTGTGACCAGTTGAGGTCAAGACTCAATAAGGGGAGTCTGTGTACTCTAGAGACTTGGGGAATCCAAGTACCATCCTACTGATCATCATTTGTTGAGTGAGACTCAAATTGAGCTCACTGTTGTAAAAAATCTATTTTTTTTAGACACAATAGAAAGGCCACCACTAAAGGCTGGACTAGGAGACGTAGCCCAGGAGGATTGGGTGAACTCCTTATTAAACTTGTTGTGTTTATGTGTTTTCTTATTGTGTTTCTCTTACTTCTTCAGTGTCTATGTATTTCGTAATCTTATCGATACATTGCATAAGATAACATAGGCGCACCCCAGCACATAAGTATGTAATACTTTCATTAATTAACTGAGATCATGCATGAGTGATTTCAGATCAATTGGCATCAGAGTGTCTAGGTTGTTAAGGTTAGACAAGCTTGTGTTGGAATTTTTTTGTTGAATGCTAACTAGGTCAAAGCTCAAATTATGAGAAGAAGCGTTGGTTGAAGCTAACCCCGAAATTGGAAGAGTCTATCCCAAGAAGAAAATGTCAGAAGAAAGTCCCTTGGGATCAGACCCCCAGTTCATAGAAATTTTCCTAGCTATGAGGTCCATGGTAGAGGAAATGTATCGGGAGTTTAAGAAAAGTAGAGATGCAGATTGATCACACTCCAAAGATAAAGGAGAAGAAGAATCTCCCCTCCATGACCACTCTAAAGGAAAAGGGAAAGAAGAAAACTTTCACACACCTACTAATAGCCCTAAAAACAAGAAGAGGACATCCTTGATCAAATTAGATGTTAAATTTTATTTGCCTATCTATGATGGAGATTTAAATGCAGAGAAGCTGGATAATTGGATTAGATAGATTGACATGTATTGCAGGGTGCAGAATATTGACTCAGACAGAAGTAAATTCAACTGGCTAGCTTATGCCTTGAAGGAACTACCTTGGTATGGTGGGAAAGTCAAACACAACCTAACATGAAGAAACATGGTAAAATTATATATATCTGGAGTGAATTTGTTTCTGCAATTAAAAATCAATTCTATCCACTAGCTTATATGCAACAAGCCATGATGAGCTGGAAAACTCTTCAACAATTAATTGTTCTTTACCTAATATCTCAATCTCATTTTTCTATGACTATTCCTTCTACCAACTAGCCTTGATCTAGTAGGATCCATAAATAGAAGTGGCCTTGAAAATAGCTCAAAAATAAAAGTCATAAAATGGAAGTGAAAATAGAAATAGATCGTAGTGCTCGTCACTCTGATTCCAACGGTGCACACGACACTCAAATATGAGTTCGTATGCTTAAGTTACAGATGGTCATTGTTCTGGTCCAACTTGGCCAAGTGGCAGTATTAACGAGGCAACAAATTGACAGAATCTTGGTGCATGGAATCCAATGGTCGAAACAGGAAAATTTGTCACCTTTTTAATTTGTCTAATATCCCTTATTTCCTGACGGAAGAAAAATAACCATTGTGGTCTAAAAATAAAAATAAAAAAATATATGGGGTGGTGGGCTGCCACCCCTCAATGGTGATATTATATTATATTGGGTGGATAGGCCACCCCTGGTCGAACCAACACATTATATATTACTATAAACCATTACCATAACTATCGACGAATATAAACCGTTTGCCATAAGCGCCAACAGAATCACATGTAACGGAAATTTTTCCACAAATCATCAGACTTTATATGGGAAGCGGGAGATTCGAAACTGGAACCTCCACCGACCTAAATGACTCTGCCACCAATGAGCCACAACTAGTTCCTTGGTGGCTCCACTCACGAAATAATATTTAAACTCTCATACGCCATTCAAATGAGGTGGAGCAACAGATATCTAGGCATGGAACCCTGAGTGATAGAGGTCGTGGAACCATGATCGAGGGTATCTTGGAGATGATGAAAAAATTCCCTTAGAGGGCCAGAGCTTCCAGTGTCATAATTTTACAAGTTTATAGTCGATTTTGCACGTTTTCATGCCAGGAATCCATCTGTGTAGTTTTTTTCTCCAGTCGAGCTCTCCATTTTTAGGCCATCATCCAAATTGGAGGTATACTAGTCATTTTTGTAAAGTTTCTTGTAATTGATTTCTTTGATGCCACTTAATAAAAGAAGGCCTCCCCACCTTGAGCAGGGCCCAAAGACGTAACCCACATTGGGTGAACTCTATAATAAAAATTGTTTGTATGCCTTTGATCTCACGGTTTCTTTATGATTTCTGCTTCTTTTTCATGTGTTAGGTTACTTGGTTAATATGCTCTTTTATATGCAATCATGAATGCATCCTTCAAGTTAAAATATATGGATCAAGTTTGATATCAGAGCAGGTCTTCATTATGCGATTTGCATGAGTGAATGCTAACTAGGAACAAGCTCCAAAGAGGTGAAGGAAAACTTAAATCCTTTGATTCCGAAGCAATTCATGCACCATGAAGATGAAAAATGGAAGATGAGGAAGCTCGAATTGAGGAAGAGCGAAATTATCGCAAGATCTTCTTAACCATGGTAGAGAAATTTGACAAGATGATTTCATAGTATAAGAAGACAATAAAGCCTGAGAAGAAAGAGATAAATGATCATACATCAGTAAATCATCAAGGTGGAGGAGAAGAGCCTCCTCCCTCTCCATCCTCTAGTGACAATTCTTCTTCTTATTCTTCTTCTTCTTTTTCTCATCGCTCTAACAGAAATCATAGGAATACATCTAAGAATCCATCTTTTAAGGTAGATGTAAAGTTTTATTTTCCCACATATAATGGAGAATATAATACAAAGAAACTAAACAATTGAATTAGACAGGTCGAGTTTTATTGTTGGATTCAGCAGATCAAGGAAATACGAGGCAAAGATCCAATTAGCATCTCTTCGATTGAGTGGCACCACTCTTATCTGGTGGGAGAGAAAGTTGCAGAAAGGTAACAAACTCTTGGGTAATCTCATTCAAGGAAAAATTTAAGGATGGAAATTTATCTTAAAGTTTAGAAACCTTGGCGAATCCCACTAGTCCATATTATGAAATCTATAAAATACTTGGAGATATTTTTGTAAAAATATTCAAATTTATAATATTTTTATATAGTCTATATATAATTTTTTGGAGATTTTTAGGGTAAAATAATTTCATTCTATAAAATTTGGGCGAATCATTTTTACAAAAAAATGGAAATTAGTGAATCTTTTTTTTGGAAAAATTATAGAAAATTATCCCATGGGTGAATATTAGCCCCCAAAATTTTCCTTGATATCATTTCTTCTTTGTCCAATTTTGTTTCTGCATTAACGACAAAAGGCTTTAATGGAATGGCAATATTTAAAGTAAGGAAAGGGTCAAAATTTACAAATATTCACAAAAGAGTTTATAAAATAAGCATTGAATTTGGGCATTTCACTTGATTCAGCCGAAACTATAACAAAGTATATTGGTGCTTTACATATTTACATCAGACATTCTTTGTTATTATTTGATCCTACTACTATTAATTCGGCTAGTGTGAAGGACATTCGCCTTGAAAGAAAGGGAAATAATGATAAAGAAGAGAAACTAAAGAAACAAACTTTCAAACCTCATAATGGCAAGTTCAAAGGAAAAGGAAAGGGAAAGGACAAGAAGGAAACTACAACCAAGAAGGAGGAAGGAGTGAAGACATCTTGCACACATTGCAAGAAGGAAGACCGTGATTATGAACATTTTTGGAAATTTCATCCGAGTTGAAACCAAAGAGATTTGGTGGAAAGGGAAGGAAAAAGACAGTGGCAATTGTGCAACAAGACCTTGGATCTGATTCCGGTGATGAGACATTGATCACAATAGTGGGCACACAAAGTACACTTTCTCTTCATGCTAATGAAAATTTTGAATCACATGCAAGTACAAGTTATTTAAATGAGCCTCTTGTTAATGAACGAAAGAGAATTAACTTGTTCCACATTAGAGTCATAACGAAACATACTAAAGTGGAAACCTTGTTTCATTCGGGCTCACAAGAAAATTTGATTTTAGAATCCTTGGTTAAAATGTTAGGATTAGATACTATGCCTCATCTGAAAACATACCCTCTTGGTTGGGTGTGTGATAAAGAAAAAATACATGTAACAAAGCAGTGTAGATCTAGATTTGTGATTACATCAAAACTATTTTATGAGGTTGATCTTGATGTTGTACCCTTGGATATTTGTGGTATTGTATTGGGGAATTCGTATTTGTATGACAAGAAAGCTATTTTCTTTCACCATGAAAACAAGTATCATCTCACGAAAAATGAGGTGGAATACATTGTTAGAGATCATTGCACCAAGATCAATGCCAATATTGTAAGTGCAAGTCAAATGAAGGGATTCATTAATTCCAACAAAGGGTGCATGCTCATGGTTGTGAGAGAAAAATATGTTGAGACATATGAAGCTTTCCAAGGTTGTGATCCCACTCATAAAAAGGAATTGTATGAAATTGTTTTTAACTATGATGGGATTTTTCAAGAACCAAGTGGCTTGCTTCGAAAACATGAAATCCAACATGAGATCCACTTGCAGCAAGATTCTCCTTTACCAAACATTGGTATGTATAGGTTATCAACTATCAATATGGAGGAGATAAATAATAAAGTACAATAATTGTTGAACCAAGAGCCTCGATATTGTAACAAGAATGTTGCAACTCCTAAGGCTACTGACTTTAATTATCAACCCAGGGTTCGTACAAACTTAAGATTTATCGACACTATATGTGTGGCATACAATGTTTCCTTCCTTTTTTATCATCATGCAATGGAGTGCATGTATTGAAGTCAAATCCTAAACTAATTGTAGAAAATGAAATGTTCGAAATGGAACCTTAACCTATTGCAAGAAAGAAAGTACAAGGAAAGATACTGAAATCAAATGCTAAAACACACCATTTTCTAACTAAATTCTAAGAGGCTTTTCTTCAAAATAATTCTAATTCAACATGTATGCAACCCTACTATCCTAAGCATGTATATTCAAACCATCAAACCTTCTACTTCTGTGCATGAAAATGAATAAAATAATTTTTTTTTCTTTCTGTCTTTTTCATGTGAGTGTGTGAAATTTAATCTCCTTTGGTGATGTGGCAGGTGGCTTGGAGATTATGGTGGATGGTTGAAAGTCTTGGGAGACCCTTAGGTCACCTTATGTGGCTTCCTAGAGGTTTTCCCTAAATTCGGCCTCAAAACAGGCCACTATAGGAAAACCTACAGGGTGTACTAAAAACTTACAGGATCCCCTGAAAGCCTACAGGATACAGCCGAGAGAAAAAGGAAGGATGTTGAAGGTGATGGAAATCTTAGGGAAGGTTTTTGGTGGATGGAATGAGGCAAGGTAGTGCCTAAGACCACTTCAAAACTCAAAACCAAAGTTGGGAGATGGATGGATTTGCTCAAAAAGCTTGGAGCAGTTTCCTTGTGAAATGATGAAATTGGTGAGGGTTTAATGACCAATAAAATAAAATCCAAATTGGATGGGACAAATTTTTTTATTAACTAGGATTTCTTAGGTCCCTATTCCAAGTGGAATCACTCCAAAGACCTCTGTTAACCCATGCAAAAAAAATAAAAAATCATTACTAGTCGAAAATATAGAAATTCGAGAACTAGTGAGAAAGTAAATCTAAAAAATGCCTAACCAAATCAAGTGCAAATGCAATGGGGTGATTTTTTTTATGAACTAGAATTTTGTTTTGATCTAATGCAATTGGAAACAACTCGATTGAATATTGTTAGCATGCTCTAAAAAATAGCAGAAATTTATTGTTCTTTGCTAAAAAGGAGGTCCAACAATTTAGATTTGGGAATATGAAGATTAAACCAAGAAGCTCATTGATTACTATGAACTTACAAATATTTTCCAAGGCTGAAATAGTTCTTGTGATCCTACAAAAGAAATTAGATCAACCATTTAACTCAATCCTACAACAAGAAATCATTAATACTAAATTCAAAAATAGAAAGAAATAAAAACTAGACATGCATGTGAATAAGAATTGAAAAGAAGGAAAGAAAATGATACAAAATGGATCTGAGGCTCCTGGGATGGCCAAACCCAAGGAAACTTAGACACCTATGGAGGAGAATAAGATTTAGAAGCTGAACATGACACCAATCTTCATTATTTTCATCAATAGAATTACATCCCTACAAGAAAATACAATGGAGCTACAAAAATACAAACTCTCTCCACAATAACACTAATGAAAAGCTATCCCTAGAGGAAAAATCAACTTGCTACTTATAAAAATTGATTAGGAATCATTCCCCATGAATGGAGGAAGCTTTCCCCACCAAAATCCCTTGATTAGTGGATCTGGTCCCTTGATTAGTGGAACACATTCCTAGATTTTGTCAATCATTGGAGTTCCACAATTTGCACCATAATTCCATAATATCTTGTTGATTTATTATTTATGATTGATCCTTCTGTAGTAGGGAACAAGTCCCTAAATTATCTCCTCCTCCAAATCTTCATAATCTACCCATATTCTCATAATATTCCACAAAAATAAATAATGTTAGGCACAAATATCCAATTATTCATAAACCTTCCTAATGAATATATTAAAGTTAAAAATAAATTATCTAATACAAGAAGAGAGGTTTAATATGCTGAAGGATGGTTAGATGGACCTTAATTTATGTTTAAATTATAGGCATGGGCCTTAATTTATGTCTAATTTAGAGGCCCATCAAAGATCAATTTCTTCTCCATGTGATTCACCTATTGTGTTGGTGTCAAAAAAGGATGGCACATGGAGGATGTGTGTATACTATAGGGCACTCAAAAAAATTATGGTGAAGAATCGGTACCCTCTCCCTCACATTGATGATTTGTTAGATCAACTGAAAAATGTTGTCTATTTCATGAAACTGGACTTGCGTAGTGGTTATCATCAGGTCAGGATTGCAGAACATGATGTATGGAAGACTGCATTCAAGATGAAATAGGAGTTTTTAGAATGGTTGATGATTCCATTCAGACTGTACAATGCTCTAGCCACATTCATGAGGGTGATGAATGATATTTTCAGGCCTTTTCTTGATGATTTTGTACTTGCGTATCTTAATGAAATTCTTGTTTACAATAGGACATGGGATGATCATGTCTGTCATGTTAAAAAAGTGCTTGATGTTTTACAAAAAGAAAATTTGTATGTCCAAATTTCTAAATGTGAGTTTGGGAAGATCTCTTTGGTTTAATTTCTAAATGTGAGTTTGGGAAGATCTCTTTGGTTTACTTACGTCAAATTGTTGGATGTGGACAATTGAAAATAGTTCCTTCTAAAATTGATGTGATTGTGAAGTGGCCTAAACCCACCAATGTTATAGAGGTTCATAGATTTTTGAATGTAGTACAATACTGGAGAAGGTTCATTTCCAACTTCTTTGTCATTGCATCCCCCTTACATGCATTAATGAGTGTGGAGAAAACCTTTTAGTGGGGAGGAATGCAATAGAGATCCTTTGATGCACTGAAAGAGAAGATCGATATCACACCATTTTTGGCCTTACCAGAACTCCAACAACCTTTTGAGATCGAGACTGATGCTTGTGGATATGCCATGGGAACAGTTTTGATGCAACATATGAAACATGCATGTTACCAATAAGAGACATTATCCTAGGTTATTGTGAACTATCCCACATATGACAAGGAGTTGTATGCCTTGGTTCAAAGTGTGAAGAACAGGAATCACTTTTTGATCGACAAGGACACCATCATTCAGATAGATCACCATCCCTTGCAGTACCTTCAATTGTAGGCCAAGCTACAACAAGCATGTCATTTTAGATGGATGGGGTTCCTTAAATAGTTTCACTTGGTAATAAAATACAAGAAAGGCACCAGAAATAAAGTGGAAGATATGTTTTCTTGCCCTCCTATTTTTGCATCTATAGTTTTTCAAAATGCCTCTTTATCTTTTGAAATTTACGCTGAACAATATTTTGATGATGATGATTTTAAGGAGATTTATGCAAAGCTGACTCATGGCTGCAGGTGGAAAATTATCATTTGCAGGGAAATTTGTTGTATCACCTTAGAAAATTTTGTATCCCCACCAATGAATGAATACATGTAATCACAGAGACATATACCTCTCTTGTGTTAGGACATTTTGATGTAGGGAAAAATTTGTGTCATTTGTAGAGGTTGCGTTATTGGCCTCACATGAAAAATGTTTTGACTTGATATGTAAAGTGATGTGTGTTGTGTTTAGTTAGAAAGTCCACTAATAGAAAATTGGGGCTCTACACACCACTCTCTGTTCTCAGTCGTCCATGGGAAAGTGTGTCGATGGATTTTATAGGAGGCTTTCCTTTGTCCAGGAGAGGTCATGACTATTTGTATGCCATTGTGGATCGATTTAGAAAGATGTGTGTCTTAATGCCTTGTAAAAAGCAGGTCACTGCAAAGCAGACTACTCATCTCTTCTTCCAATTTGTATGGGTCCACTTTGGGCTACCCACATCCATTGTGTCTGATCGAGACTCTTGTTTTCTTAGAGAGTTTTGGACAAGTTTGTGGAGAATGATGGACACCAAGTTGAAGAGGAGCACGAAATTTAATCCACAGGCCAAAAAAAGAATAGAGTTTGTCAACCACAAAGTGATGCACTTACTCCGAGGCTATTGTGGCAAACATCCCAAGTGTTGGTACGAGGAACTTCCTTATGTACAACATGCATACAACCGAGTAGTGCATTCATCCACACAGAGCTCACCATTAGAGACATGATTTGGTTATTTACCAAAGGATCCCTTAGACATGGTATTTAGGAGAGATGAAGATTCCAATGGGAAAGATGACAGGGACAAAGCGCAAAATTTCATTCAGAAAATTCAGTTGATTCACCAGGTAGTGCAAGAGAAGTTGGAGAAGAGTCAAGCTTAATACAAAGCCTGACATGACAAGCACTAAGTTGATCACCAATTTCAGGCTGGAGGCAAAGTGTGGCTCCACATCAGTAAATATAGAATGAAAGGGGACAGAAAGAAGCTACGACCAATATGATATGGCCCATTTTCCATCTTAGAGAAGATTGGAGGCAATGCTTTTTGTCTTGATTTTCCAGCATACATGCAGATGTACTTAGTGGTGAATGTTGAAAATTTGAAGCTTTATGAGCCTTCATTGATCATGGACACCAAAGAGGTTGAAGAAGTTCCTATAGTGGACAATTTTGCACCAGAATACTTGGACAAGCTACCAAAGGGCATCATTCTCGACAGGAAGACCAAGACCTCACGACGGGGAGACATGGAGTACCTTCGTATTGGTTTCAAAGGAATGCATCCAAGTAAGGCTCAATGGATGGAAAATGAGAAAGTGAGGGAGAAATTACCTCACCTTCCCATTGACTGATAAAGATTTTGGTGATCCAAAATCGATCCAAAAATAGAAGTGGCCTTGAAAATAACTCAAAAATAAAAGTCATTAGATGGAAGTGAAACTAGAACCAGATGATAGTGCTCATCGTCCTGATTCCAACAGTGTGAATGACACTCAAATTTGAGTTGGTATGCTAAAGTTATAGTTGGTCAAATTTCTGGTCAAACTTGGCCAAGTGGCAGTCTTAATGAGGCAAAAAAATGGAATAATCTCTGTGCACGAAATCTAGCGGTTAGAACATGTGATTTTTTCACCTATTTAGTTTGTCTAATATCCATTATTTTTCGAGAGAAGAAAATTAACCATTGTGGTCTAAAATTAAAAATAAATAAAATATATGGGGTGGTGGGCCACCAGCCCTACCACCCCTCAATGGTGATATTATATTATATTGGGTGGATAGGATACCCCTGGAGGACCTGCCCAACCCTGGTGGAGCCAACACATTATATATTATCGTAAACTGTTTCCATAACAGCCAAAGAATATAAATTGTTTTCCATAATGGTCGACATAATCACATGTAACCAAAATGTTGTTTATTTTAAACAAACATCAGACTTTATATGGGAGGTAGGGGATTCAAAACCAAAACCTCCGCTAACCTAAATGACTCCACCACCAACGAGCCACAACTCGTTCCTTATTGGCTCCTCCCTCCACATTATATTTAAACTCTCATCGAGGGGGATTGGCAAAGGAGGGACGGAGGTTTGGGCATGGAACCCTGAGTGGAAAAGGCTGTGGAACCATGAGTGAGGGTATCTTGGAGATGCTGCAAAGACTCCCTTTGAGGTCCAGAGGTGCTAGTATCAAAATTTGACAACTTTATAGTCAATTTTGCATTTTTTTGTGCTAGGAATCCATCTGTGCAGTCTGTTTCTCCAGCCGAGCTCTCCATTTTCAGGCCATGATCTAAATTGGAGGTATAAGGGTCATTTTTGTAAATTTGTTTATAACTGATTTCTTTGATAGCACTTAATAAAAGAAGGCCTCCCCACTTTGAGCAAGGCCTAGAGATGTAGCCCACATTCGGTGAACTCCGTAATCAAATTGTTTATGTGCCTTTGATCTCATAGATGCTTTATGATATCGTTTCTTTTTCATGTGTTAAGTTATTTGTTTTATATGCTCTTTTATATGAAATTATGAATGCAACCTTGAATTTAATAGATCTAGATCAAGCCTAGATTTATTCATTATTTGAATGATCAAAGAAGTATAACCCATTCTTTGTTTGGATTCATTCTTGAAACTGGTAATTCTATTGTTGAATTTGAGCATTCTTAGGTTGTCATAGTCTGTGATATTAACGTACACAAATGAAAAGAATCCATTAAGAGGAAACTTCATAATTTCCTCACTTAATGTTAGTTGGTTTATGTTCGGTGAGCCTCGATCTTCTGTAAAAACTCACAATCCAAGTCCCAAATTCTAGCTTTTAAATAAAATAGGAAGCTGCAATAGTTATTCTTGATGAAACTCAAGCTCGAAGAAAGTTCTATCAAGACCTAGTCCTTCTCATTAGTAAAAACTTCTCCTTCTCAAAGAATCATGGCCAAAACATAAGAAACAATTTCCAACATGACCGTTTCTTTTGACCAATATTCATCATCAACTCAAATTGGTAGTCTTTGTATTAACCCTGTGTAGTTTGTTGCTATATAAAGAAGTATGGTTTATTTCAATTTGAAGATAATGCCAACACCACCCCTTGGCACGTGTCTTCTCCATTAAATTTCTTTCCAATAACACCCCCTTGCCAAAGTTTAAATATCATTTTCCAAAATTTTCAACGAAAGGTACTATTATAACGAATGGGAATTTGATTAATTTCTCTAATGCTTTTCATGATATTGGGGAAAATGATAATGACACTTATATTTGTTTATTTCCTAGCTCTTTAGAGCATAAAGAAACAACTAATTTCTTTGAGTTTCCTCCAAAATCATTCTCAACCTAGGCTAAGCTATGTTATTGGTTTAAGACGACCTATGGTTAACCTCAAGGTCCTATTGACTTACTTTGAAAATATAACAATGTAATGTATTCAAAGGGTGAAACTATTAAACATTTTAATATTAATTTTACCAAGTTATAAAATCAAGTTCCTGAAGTCATTAGACCATATAACCAAGTAATCATGATACACTACTATAACGCATTATGTAATAGCCCTGACAAAAATTCCATGTGTGTGTATATATATATATATATATATATATATATATATATATAGAGAGAGAGAGAGAGAGAGAGAGAGAGAGAGAGAGAGAGATAAGGCCACAATTGATGGGACACGTATTCCAAGCTGAATGTTGGGCAAGACATCCTAGGGGGTGTTCATTTGGTTTTTTATGACTAAGGAAATTGGCAAAGGAAATGACTAAGGCTTTGGAGAGGCATGAGGCATTTATTGCAATTTTATTTATGAAAATAATGGAAATTAGGAGAAAAGGAAGGTGAAAGGTCACAAGTTGCATGTGAGGAGAAAAATGAAGGAAAATAATGGAAATGAAGAAAATAGAGGCCTCATTAATAAAAAGGCTTCTAAGGATCAGTGGACAGGGCTTGATCAGTTGAGTTTTGGAGCTCTCTCATTATTCTCTCTCTCTCTCTCTCACTCTTGTCATAAAAAACATCATAATGAGTCCATGATTGCAAAGTTTGTTTGCAACGTGGCTTGCACTTCTGCTCTGCATTTTTCACCATCTTTTCAAGGCTCCTGAGCAAGAAGTGAGGGAAATTAATCAATTTCCCTGCCTCAAAATGTGACAGCAGTCGAAGGTGGTATACAAATGATAGAGTATAGCGTCCTTTGCCTATGACAGACTTCTATAATATAAACAGTAAATCTCACCATTTCCTGACCATGGTAGTCTGTGGAAGTCCTTTTTTCCAATCGACCTTAATCTTCTTATCGACCAAAAACCGGTGCCAATGCTTCTTTGTCAGCTGCTCATTTTTAAACCAATGCTCCCTTGTAAGTGGCAGGCCTGTGGCTTGTGAAATGAACTCTTCAGTAATTTTAAACTTTAAGGACCCAACCCTGACACGGCCTTCTTTGAACATCCTTGCAAACTCTAGCACTACGACCATGTCGAACCCATCAAATTTTTGGAGGAATGGCAGGAACCCCGATTCTTGCAACAGCGCAAGACTGTTCCTGTACTCGGAAGTTTGTTCAACCTCCTATAGCAACAGTGTTTCACTTCTCATAGGTGCCATTTTGAACCTCCTCCACTTCACTGATCACACCCTCGAAAGAATTTCAGGGTAACTCCAACGTTCACCGAGAATTTTATGTCGAAGACCCCTTGCCCTCCATCTTTTTAGACCCACTCACTCAGTTATGATGGAAAAGTCCCCTCCACATTATTTTTAGATTCGTGTTAGCGCATTAAAGGTGAATCGTGATGATTGGATGCAGTGGCGATATGGGAAGCGATGATGCAATGACTAGAATGATCGGATTACGGGTAGGTTAATGATGGTCAGGTAATGCAGAATAATTGCAAGGAGGGTGAGTGCAGGTTATCAGATAGTAGTACCCTTCCGCAGTCAGCATCATAATTCAATCAGACATATTTTAGAATTTATTAAAAAAGATTATATTTCAACCTTACACATCTTGCACTTTAAATATTTGTTCCTAGATTAGTAATTAATGAAACAAAGCATCAATTAAAACATGGAATGAGATAACATATCAACACATGTGCAGAAAAAAATACAGGCCCATAAATCTTTGATAAACCATTTCAGGACTGTGTAAATTGCTTTCACAGTCAACTATATTTCTGCATCAGACCTGCTTGTATTGTTGTGCTTGCACTAGAGACTTTTACCAAACAAAAATCTGATAGGACATACTTCTGTAGCTAGACTTCTAAAAAAATTGCCTCATTATACAAGAAAAAATTATTCGCCATCCTTTGGTGCTTCTTGACATGCCTTCTGAATGACTGTATCAAATTCTGCAATCAACTTATGAGGGAATAAAGAAGTGGGAAAGGGGGTAAAAATTTTAGAATGTGAAGGAATATTGCAGAAAGGATTTCAAAAACAATATCACCAAGAGGGATACACGAAACGGGATGTGGAAAAAAATAAAGGGAAAAGAGGGATTCTACGAAATCAGGTAAGGGTAATTTCTTGGAAGAAAAAGAAGGTAACTCATGGGGAATTTAGAAAAGAAACTTAGTGGGAAATTTCGAAATGGGAAATAGAAGAAAGACAATAATTTTACTTTGAAATCTGCCTGCACTGGTGCAGGAAACATTATTGCAGTGGGAAATAAACGTTTACTTGGATAAAAATTCCCATGATAGTTACCGAAAACTTGGGTAAGTGCTCGGTTTTGTGAACCTGCTTCTTCTTGGTGGCATCCATAATATCTAAAAATCAAGTAATCAGTCCCTTTTTATTATAATTTTGATCTTCCTACCAGCATGCTAGTTTTCACGTTGATCCTTTTGCAATCATGTTAGTCTTCTGATCTTCACAATTATAGGATTTTTTTTCTTTTTATACTTTTAATTTTGTCATTTATTATTATTATTATTTTTCTTTGATTAATTTTTTCAATAAGGACTTGAAGGAATCAATTATTCAATAGGTCGGTATTATCACCTACCAACTCCTTTTCAAATGGTTGTTGGACTTTCTACATAAAATATCCTTTAGTAAGGGGCTGAAAATATACCTTCAATCTATGCCCATTTACCAAGAACACAAAATTTCGTCCATCAATAGTTTTGATTTCTACCCATCCATTTTCAAACACTTTGACCACCTCATAGGGTCCCATCCAGCGTGTATGGAATTTTCCTTTAAAATTTTTGAATCTTGAATCGTAAAGGAGTACCCAATCACCTAGTTGGAACTGCTTTTTCTGAATGGACTTGTCATGCCACTTCTTGCGCTATTTTTGAACCAATATGTTCTACTGAACAACATCCCTTCGGATTTTGTCTAACTCGTTTAATTGTAGAAGGTGTTGCTGCTGTGCTTCAGAGAGATCTAGCCCCAATTGGACTGCAATCCTAAAATTCTTGATATGGAATTCTATCGACAAGAGGACTTGTTTCCCATACACCAGCTCATATGGTATGTGTCCCATGTTGTTTCTCAAAGTGGCTCGATAGGCCCACAATGCTTCTAGTAATTTGTTAGCCCAATCCTTTCTATGAATGTTTACCGTCTTTGTGAGGATGGACTCAATTACCTTGTTTGTGGACTCCACCTAACCATTGGCTTGTGGGTGATATGGTGTAGATCTCCTATTCCGTATTTTATACTGGTCCATCACTCCCTGTACCAGATTAGAAATAAATTGTGATCCATTGTCATAAACAATTTCTCTAGGCACACCAAATCTAGTGAAGATTTCAGTAAAAATAAAATCAACAACAACTCTTTTAGTAACAAAAGAAACAACTTTAACTTCTACCTATTTTGTAACAAAATATGTAAAAACCAAAATATGATTTTTATTTTATGATGAGGGATTTATTGGTCCTACGAAATAAATAGCCCATTTTTCAAAAGGCTCAATCATAACCTAAGGACATAAAGGCATTTCATTGGTTTGATTAGGCTGGCCAATTCGTTGAAATTTATCACACCACTTGACATATTGTTTGGCATCATTGAACAAGGAAGGTCAAAAATATCCAACTCATAACACTTTGCATGCAATCCACTTATCAACAAAGTGACCACCACAAGGTTCGTCATGGGCAGATTTTAGGATATCAAACACCTCTTCCTCTCTTACACATCTATGGATAATGAGATATGCTCCAATGCAAAAGAGGTATCCTTGGATCCAGGAATATGCAGCATTGTTTTGAATGATATTCCACTTTTCACGAGCGGATAAGTGAGGTGGTAATTTTCTGGTGAGTAAATAGTTAACTATGTCAACAAACCATGGAGATTTTGTTGACACAGCAAAAATATGTTCGTCAGGAAAATCAACATCAACAAGAATTTATTCACCAGGATTATTTAATCTTGAAAGATAATCTGCTACTACATTGGATTTCCCTTGTCTATCAACAATAGTAATGTTAAATTCTTGTAATAATAGCAACCACCTAGTTACCCTACTGCTAGCTAATGGTTTATTCATCAAATATATTATATCAGAATGGTCAGTATGTACAAAAACTTCATATCCTACAATATAATGTCTGAATTTATTAGTAGAAAAAATTACAGCTAAAAACTCTTTCCTAGTAACAGTATAATTGAGTTTAGCGAGTGACAGGTTTTTGTTAATGAAATAAATATCATAATATTGTTTGTCTTCATCTTGTCCTAAAGCTGCACCAATAGTAGTATCTGAGGCATTAGAGGAAATATGGAATGGCAGGGACCAGTTTGGTCTTCTCAAAACTGGTGCCTAAACCAGCTTTTCCTTCAATGTCTCAAAAGACTGTTGGCAAGTTGTAGACCAAGAAAACTCACTATCTTTAGCCAAAATTCTAAAAAGGGGCATAGCTATCCTTGAGAAATTCTCGATGAATCTCCTATAGTAACCCGCGTGTCCTAGAAAACCTCTCACTTCCCATTGAGTTTTGGGTATAGGAAGACTTGAAATGACTTCTATTTTTGCAGGGTCAACTTGGATACCTTTGTCGGTAATAAGATGGCCAAGAACTACTCCCGCCTTGCACAATAATCTACATTTCTTGTCACGCAAGGCAAGATGGGCTTCTTGGCAGCGAAGAAGCACTTTTTCTAGATTCTTGAGGGCTTCCTGAAATGAATCACAAAACACAGAGAAATCATCCATATAGATTTCTACGCATTCAAGGTCAGAAAAAATAGCCAAGACTTCCCTTTGAAAGGTAGTTAGGGAATTACATAGCCAAAAGGGAAGCACTCAATAAGCAAATGTACCCCATGGACATATAAAAGTGGTTTTGTCTTGATCCTCGGGTGCTATATGTATCTGGTTGTATCCGCTAAATCTGTCTAGAAAAGAAAAGTACTTCTTACCAGCAAGGGTATCGAGTATTTGATCGATGAAAGGAAGGGGGAAGTAATCTTTGAGAGTGGTTTTATTCAATTCTCTATAATCAATACAAATGCATTATCTCCCATATTTATTTGGACTAACACTAATCGAGAGGCCCACTGACTATTAGAAATGGGATATATAAAATCAACGTCTAAGAGTTTTTGAAATTCTTCCTTTACAATATCTCTTAGAGCTCGATTCATTCACCTTTGGGTTGTACGACAGGTCGGGCTCCTCCTAAATATAGATGTGGTGTGTACAAGTTTCAATAGGGATTCCTTTCATATATTCATAACCCCATGCAAAGGCTTCAAGATGGTTCCGCAACAAATTCACAAGCTTCTCGTGTTGAGAAGGATCCAAGTATGTACTAATACATAAGGATTTACCTGGACTATTCTCAACAAGAGTAGTTTCAGGCTCAAGAACACACAAAGGTGTCACTAGAGATGGTGATGATGGAGGTAGAGAGTCATATCCTTCCTGAAAATTTAGATTGAAAATGTGACTCAATGATTCGAAATTGGGCATGGTGTATAGATTGTTTAGGAAATCTTGAATGTCACCCTCCTGTGAGGACTCAACATTCTGATGTATCAAGGAAACAGGTTGGGTCTCCTCATCACTACTGTAGTCTAACCATAAAGTATCTCGGAGCTCCTGAATGGATCTAGTAGGTGGATATAAGGTAACTTTCTTTCTAGAATCTCCATGGGAAATATACATATCACCAGAATGACATCCGATATAAGCATCAACAGTAGCAAGCCATGGTCACCCCAAGATCAAGGGATGACCTCCCACAGGATTCTTTGGTTGAAACACAATGAAATCTACGAGATATTACCAAGAATCTAGGTAAATGACCACATCATCAAATACTCCTTCCGGCTTGATTTTAGATCTATCTGCCAATTCAAGCACAGTGGGAGTAGGATGAATATGGACCAATCCAAGTTGATCCATGGTTTTCTTGGTCATAACATTAATGGTTGCCCCTATGTCTATAAGTACAATGGAGACAAGGACAACACCTATCTGAACAGAGACAATAGGGTTTCCGGGGTTAGTATATTTTTCCATGTGCATACAACTCGTCATCAACTCTGCTGCTCTACCAACAAATTGAATGGTTTGGGGTTCCAATATTCTCCTTCCTAGATTCTTGAGACAAAGTTCCCTAATGATTTTTGTACAAATGGGGATCTCTTTAATAGATTGGAGCAAAGTTACCCTTATGAAAAGGTTCCTAAGCTCAGAAGCCAGGCTAGACTTAGGAATGGGGTCTTTCTTCTCCTCGGCTAACCTCTCTAGATAAGGAGGTCGGTTGGGAGAATATGACAAGGGCTCAGAATGTACAGGGATAGGTTGAATGGTGTCATCTTTTTCAGAATGTTCAGGAGTTTCCTCCTCTCCTTTCTCATCGATAATCACCATGGGATGCTTTTGATTTTTTGAAGTTACCAGTTTCTCTAATCTCAATTGGAGATCATTAACTCCAACTAGCATAGTCTGAAATATGGATGAAGAAAGTGGGGTCATAAAATGGATCATTTATACTGCTTTATTATTGGGGTTGGGTAAAGGTTGAGCAGGTAGCTGAGAAGGTTGAAACGATGGAGGTAAAGGTAATGGTGGCATAGGTTGACTCAGCTGAGGTAATGATGGTTGAGTCATTGGGTAAGGCGCATATGTAGGAGGATATGATTGCATGGGTGCATGATAGGAATTATGTGAATGATGTGAATGGATTGGCCCTCTCCATCCTTATTGCCAAGATTTGGAGGGTTTTCCATATTGACATTGATTCCCATGTTGCCAATACTGAGAGTGACCAATGTTAGGATATGGATACGAGTGTGCATTATAACCAAAAAAATGTGGTAGAGGTTCAGGAACCATACCTGCACTTACCTGAGGCCAATTCCTTCGTGCTCCCCATAGCATGCAATGATTCAGCTTCAGGTTGTGTCCTTTTGAGTACAGCTTTCAACCCAGGTATGGAGGGACATTTTTCTATAGCATGGTTATCTACACAAATTGCAAATTTATTAGTTTCTTTAATATTTAGAGGACATTCTCTCAAAGGATGCTTTATTCTACATTTAGGACAGAAAATAGATAATATGTCTTTCTCTTCAAAACTTCAAAGAGTCTATCTGTTTACTAACAATATTCATTATTACAATTTTCATATTATCCATTTTGTTTTCTAGTTTGATAATCATAGCATCAGTAGATTCGATTTTCTTGTTTTTATTCTGAATTCCTTTACCGAATCTATATTGGTTCCTTGAGAATTTCCTACACAAGTCATAGATTTGATCAAAAGGTTTTTGAGAAATATCCCCTTGTCCCAACAGATTTAAATTATTCCTAGCATCATCAGTAAGCCCACGTAAGAACAAGGTTCTAATAGTACTTAGATCAAATTTGTGCTTTGACCTTTGGAGGATGTACAGGAATCTCTCCAAGTAGTCCTCTAGCATCTCATCATCATTTTGCACAATAGTAAAGATTTCATCTTGAATATCCCTAGTTTTACAATATTCCTGATATTTTGATAAAAACACTCTCTTCATTTGCTCCCAAGAATTTATAGTGTTTCCTCCTAGTCCCATGAACCAGCGGAGTGCTGCGTCCTTGAGAGTTGCAGGAAACAACTTTAACTTTTGGGCATTAGATGAGTAATCATAACTTCTACACAAAATATCAAACTCAAATAGGAAAGAGTCTGGATCTTCATGTACCTTACCATAGAAATGAGGAAGAGCTGATGGTGGAATATTTTTCATTTTCACTTGTATGTTAGGATTCACAATCGGGAATCCAAAAGTAGATTGTTCCTCATTTACCTGATTTTCACCACTTCCTTTTGCATGGTCTTCCATATCTTCCATTTTTTTTCTTCCACACGAACCACTCTTAACAGGTTGAGAAGGCTGACTATGGATTCCAATAGTCTCCTTCTTCCCATTTATGGGTTGTGTCACACCTGAACTGTTGTTGCTAGAGCCTAGGTGGATTGCTCCTACGTGATGAGTTTGAGTTTGTTTAGACTTTCTACCTGCAAAAGAAGGCCCAATATGAGTTTTGGTTTCAGATTTATCAGTGTTTCTTTGGCCCCTAGTGGGCTTCCGACCCCTACCTCTTTTAGGCATTCATTTCAAAAAATAACTAAACAAAATTCAAATAAAAGTTGCAAGTTAAAAATAAATTGGCACCTATAAATTCCTTCCAACAATAGAAGCACACTGCAGAAAAAGATAATAGCAAACTTACCCCTATTACAAAAAAAATGGAAAATTCTTACCAATTCAAATGCCTCCCTGGCAACAGTGCCAAAATGTTGGGTGCAGGAATTGCACTTAAGCAAACTCCTCAACATTTAATTGTCAACTTGGGGGTTTTGTAAACTTAGAGATGAAGCATAGGAAATGCCAGAAATGGTATGAACTTTTCCTATTTCTAATCCTACTTCTTAAAGGAAATGCCTTGCAGAATCAGATAGAAAACAATTGAAAAGGCAATTAACAACAAGGCAACTCTAGTGCTGGAATGTAAAAGACAATTTGCAAGTAAATCAAGTAAAGAAATCCCACATGATGGAAATAATATTAAATGCTGGAATGAAATGCTATGTTCATCTTTAGATGGATGGTAAATAGTCTGACAAGTGGGCCCTTGCTGAAAGATGCACTGGAAAAGAATTGCCAATGTAAATGAAATTCTGAAGTAAACTATATGTGAAAAAGGAAATGCTTCAACTCATTGAAATTTGTAGAGGAAATAAACTTCATGAAATAAAAGCACTTTAAAATAATTGAACAATAGCCTAAGTACTTTGCATGTGTTAATCAACGTTGGTAATTTTCCCACAATGATGATATTCTTTGCAAGTATAATGTGGTAACTACTTCCAGATCTTTTAGAGATGAACTTTTAATACCAAAAATAGTTACTCAATTAATGATTCATTCGCCTGCGAAATAACTGAAAGTAAAATGCAGGTAAGTGGTTAAATGTTTGCTGCAATGAATGACTAAACCAAGGTGCAGGTAACAGCTTGCACTAGTGCAGGAAGGATTTCCTTGCACAATCCATTTGAAAATGAATTAAAACAAAGAACAAGAGTAAAGGAAATGCGAGAAAGATATTTCATAAGTAGAACAAGCACAACTACTCTTCAAACCACGAATCCGTTTCACACATAGGCTACATAAGATATTTTAATTCAGAATTTAAAGATTAACAATTACACTATTACATTACACAGCTGCAAAAGAAATATCCACACCGTCTTTCTAAATAACGAAAGCGAGAGGGGTAAATGAGTTGGGTTGGTTGGGCCCTAGCCAACCAGCTCATTCCCCTTCTAAGGAATGAAAGAGATAAGCACTTCAAAGATACATCAAAGAAGAATTTAAACATTGTGCATGCAAATCATAACAGTTCCTTGTATTACTCGATTTGGAAATTACATTACAGAGCAGTCCAGCCCCAGAGCAAGGCGATAACTAGATTATATAAACCAAAATGATAGTCAATGGTTCACTATCTTCCTATCTACGATCTACATCATATATATCCTTTCGGCTCTATGCATTTTACACTAATTACAGATAATTCTCGTGCAGGCCTCTCGGCCAAACAGACTTAGAAAACTGAAATTACAACTTTGGCCAGTGGTTATAACGTTGCTTGGTCGTAACCTATCTTTGGAGAAAAATCCCTGAATGTGCGCCACCTATTATCCTGCTTCAATTCATCAACAATTAGGCTCGGAGTCAAAGATCGAGATGGGTCCTCATGGAAGATAACTTCTCAGAAAACTTGGACAGTGGTGGTGCAGGAATCTACCTACAGTAGTCAACTCATTCATCATTAACACTAAGTTCCATGATTACTCTAGGAAATCAATATGAGTTACAAGAAATATGTAAATAGGCATGCAATCTTTATAAAAGGATTAATAAAGTGTTTTAATAAATCTTAATATAAAATATGAGCATGTGCAAGAAAAGGGTAACCATTTTGTACTAGTGCAAGAAAGAAGGGTCTTTTATTAAGATAAAACAGAGGTTGATTTTGATGGAAATGGGGTAGAAAATAAGGCAATTTAGGATACCAACGAGAACACCCATGCTCAGACCTTCGAGGCTCCTCAGAACCTCGTGGAGACTCTGTGCATCATCCCCATCTTCAGTAGCTGCTCCCATGCCAGCTCCAGGTAGCCGGTCCCCTTGCCTCGCTTAGCAAGGCATGCCTACAAGTCACACCGATGCCACATCTATGTCAAGCAAAAGATTCGTGTCAATACTTGTTCACCCATAACAACAAAAACATTACATAAACATTCAAAAGGTTAAAAAATACTTTAAAGTACTCTAAAAAAACCTTCTTACCTTAAGGCCCACAATTTGTACCAGGTGGCAGTATCAATTCAGGATCGTCTATAAAGTCCATGCCCTCATAGGAATAGTCATATATCATCAGGATCTGACCACTGAGCCATTCAAAGAAATATTCTTAGAAAAAATGTCGGATGGGTCCCCCTCCAGTACGAGGATAGAGAGATGTCCATCGCCCTTGCCTGGGCTCCCTCAGATCAAGCAAACCTACACTCATTTGCGGTCTCATAGCAGGCACCATCTCACATATAAAGGATAAAATTAGAGTACCATACCCAAAACTCTGTTGGGTTCGAGTCTTACATGTGATCAACTCTGCCTTTAGTTGACAAAGAACTGCCTCACACTAGTTGAAGATCTGAGGCTAGAGAAAATCAATGGCAAGCAACAATTGGGCCTTTGTCGCAACATGGGGACTCTTGGACCCTACCAAGCACACAATCATCCATAATATGGCTCTCATTGACCATCTGATCTGCTCTATAGGGACCTTGTTGCTCACAAGTCCACTCTCAGGAATGTAATAAGCCTAGTTCAGCTCTAGGGTGGATCATGGATTGGTCCTGTCGCCGGTCAAGTTTTCTCATGCACCTCTCCATTAAGAACCAATCAGAAAATAGATATCATCTCTATTGATCAAAAGCTCATGACCCCTGATCCTGAACACCCCTTGGTGTTCATCCCAACACTGAATGATCCAGCTTAAAATTTCTTGCTGACCTTTCATCAGATCAATCCTTGCATATTTCATCAAAACACAATGACACAATGCAAGTATGCAAGCTTAATCATTTCACATAAGTAATTTCTGATGATGATAGGCTTGTTCCCTCCATAAAATAGTCATGATGGATCAAAACCTGCACAAATCAACCCAAAAATCAGTCAAAATGGGGCAACAATGCTTGAGAAATCACTGGTTGGGGTTTTAGAATGCGTCCTCATGCACTAATGCCCCCCCTTATGGAAAACAGGGTGCACTAATGCCCTCCTCTACATCGTGAAGGGAATTTAATGCCCTTGTAGACCTAGAGGGGGGAATTAGTCACATTTAATGAGCTAGGGCCTCCCCAAATTCTAGAAATCCAACCCCAATGCAGCTAAAAAAGGTTAAAGAATGCAAGACAAGGGTTTTTCCATCTACCTGGAACAAACAGAAAGTTGAATGGTCACCTGGATTGCCTGCAACCGTCCGTAGAAGATCTACTCCTCTTTAGCTCCAGAACACTCTCACAACACTCAAATGATGCAAATGGTGAAAATGGAGGCTCAAAAACTCCCTTATAGTCACTCTGGAGGTATGACTTATTTTAATTAAAGTCACTAAATTAGAAGTAGTTTGTTTCCTATGTTATTTATCACATGCCATGTCGACATATCATAAATAATTACTCATGTTTTTATGAAAGGACTTTCAAGACTGAATTGCATAAATGACCATGTTCGATTCATTATGAGCGCTTTCTTTTAAGGGATCTTTTCTCACTCTTGAATTGAAAAATCCTTGAGTTTTCTTCATCGGGCTTGTTAAACTCCTACGATGATGGTATGAGCGCTTTCTTTTTTGGGACTCCTTCTTGCTCTTAAACTAAAAAATCCTCGAGTTTTTCCCTTCTCCGGGCTCGTTAAATCTAAGAAGAAGTAATGAGCAATTCTTTTATATCTTTTTCCTTGCTCATTAAACTAAAAAAAGATACCTCGATTTTTCTTCATTTGACTCATTAAAATTTGATGAAGATCTATTGAGTTTGTCGCCGCGTGACTCATTAAAATTTCACGACGAGTACTGAGTTTACTTTGTCTCCTCGTACTGGTAATAAAATGAGGAAAACAGCTATTGAGCGTAGGTTTATCTGTTTATCCAGACTCAGTAGAATAAATTATGGAAAAGGAACCTTTACAGGTATACTATTAAATATTTGTTGCACCTAGTTAAAAAATATGACAAAGGGACCTCCTTGGAGTTGCTCTTTACGATCTTTTCAGATTCTCGAAATATGAAAAGACCACCGAGTTTACCCATCTGGACTCCTTAAACTAGTCATATGGGGAAAGTGGATAATACAATTGCTTTATGTCAGCATTTCAAAAAGTGTTTTTTGGCAGTAGTCACTCCCTTGAAAATGGCACTCCCTCAACAAAACCTTCTTTGTGACAGTCTCTCAAATATGAACCTTAGCATCCTATGAGTTTAGCCTATATACCCTGATGTTCTTTCATCTATATATCCTAACACTCTTTGGTGTTCATGCATCTAGTGCTGCATGGTTAAAACCTTTGTGTCGTGCCTTATATTGTTCAAGGGAAACCCTTTATCTTCTATTTCCTCCATCAAATCATCAAGCATATCCTTCCATCATGCCCTCTGTCGATTTGATCCAATTCTCAAACTATTCTTCAAAAAACAATCATTCTTGTCCTATTTCGTGTTGACTGATGTAGGACACATTATTGCCTACCATTCGACAGGTCTCTTCCTATCAACTTCAACACTCTATCTAGGAAACAGACCTAGAAACACTTCAGTGCCTCAGAACTTGCAAACCTCAGTGGCAGGATTCCTTGTGTTTTCTCAGGGGTTTTAATTATTGGCTCCTAGGTAAATGATTCTGCGAGTGTTCATTGACAAAAACATTATTCACACTTGCTAGATTGTATTGTGCATCTTGGATACCATCACCATTATTGGTGGCCATCCTCGTGTCTATTAGCGGTCTCCATCATTGACTCGTAATTAGACGATTCCGTACATGTTCGACCTCAACGCATTTATTCACATGTATTGAACTATGTTGTTAAAGTGAAGTAGAGATCAAGACCTTGGGTAGAGGCTTACATCATTCATCCTTGTTTCCTCTCCCAAGTTGCGTATATAATTTTTTGGAGACAACTCATGAGAATGATCTTATTATGACACAAGTTCCTCATTGTGCTTATCAGCGGACACAATCATCATATCTCTTTATTGAGAAATCACTTCAACGTAGCTACTAAGCATGGGAGTGCCCGACTCAAGACATGATTTTAGATGTTTTATATATATGTGTTGTATCAGCTTTCTCATATTCCCGAAGCTCTGATCCTTTCTCTCTTTTTTCGAAGAAAACAACAGTTATATAAAGTATTTCGGCCATCGTCTCTGCCTATGATCTCACACTTTAGGGGGAATCTGTTACATAGAAAAATGAACTCCTCATCAGCTTAGAGGAGAAGGGTAAGATGACTAAAAGATTGACCAATTTCACAGGCCTATTTTTCAAGCGAACGCTCTCCAAGAACTAGCAACCTTCTTTATAAAGATTCCTAGCCATGCACTAGGTGCATTAGTGCTTAGGGTAACTCTGTCTATTGCCTCAGGACGATAGTTAGTCAAATTAAGTGTGTTTCTATAGGTCAAAGGAGAAATTTGACCAAGAAATATCCCTATATTCTCTCCTATGTCAGCTCATAAAAGCAGGGAAACATCTAGATTCGACCTATTTGGAGGAATTACTATTCCTAATGGAGTCTACAAACAGGGAAAGAGCACAAAAGCATGGAAACATCTATGCTTTTTCCCAAAGGAACTCATGAAGTATTTGGCAAAGCTTATCCTCTCATGTTATATATTTGAGGCTAGGGCCATTGTGAAAGAGGTTGAAACTATTGAAAGGATTGCCTATTGATTGCCAAAACTAGTATTAGACATTGGCTCTTCAAGAGGTTAAGAAGAGAGAGAGAGAGAGGATCTGGAGGAGTAAGGGATGGCTGATGAAACCAATGGTTGTAATCACTATTTTGTTGTTAGGTAAACTTGACTCAGGATAGAGTCAAAGTTGACCAGGTTAAATAGTGATGCTTTTAGGGCACATGGCATTGTGCACCCATAGTATTCTACCGGTGGTATTATATGTAATGGAGCTTATAAAAGGCTGGAAGGACTTCATTGTAATGCAAGACCTGGAGGTGAGCGGTGAAGGCTCACTTGGTCGGATTGGCCAGGGTTTTGGCCAATGCTAATAAGATCTTATTAGGTTGGTTTTTTCCCTCGATTAGGGGTTTTCCCAGATAAACATTTGTGTTTATGTGTTTATGGTTGTTGCTGGTTATTTTTATATTTATTTCTCTCAGTAATTATTTATGTTATGCTATAAATTTCTTAACAACTGGTATCAAAGCCTGATATTGGCTTCAAAGGGATTCTTTGATGCCAGGGGTTTATAGTGCCTGATGAGATCAATGCAGTCTTTTTACAGATCTGGGTCTGGAAAATAATGGTGGAACAATCGTAAGCGGAAGAACCTCGAGGAGAATGTGCGGAAGATAGTGCCGTAACTGCCAGGGATCACAGTGCATTTGCGATATTTACTAGTTTGGAACATGCTGACGAATTGTTCGGGATTCATGCGGCTATTTAAAGAAGGTCAGAAGAATAAAATTGTTCATGCGTCTTCGAAAACTGTTTGCTTTCTGCTACGTGAGGCCATTGGTGTTGGAATCTATGAGGTTCTCGTCGGGCTCGCAGTTGGAGCGGTTTGATAGAAGTTTTTGAGAAAATCAAATTGAGAGAGGATGGATCAGAATCGCAACAGCAATAAACAAAAAAAATAAAAAATTAATGAAGTAAAAATTATTGCATGTAAATGGGCATACCACTGTAAGACTTGGTAAGGCATGTGTACCCCTCGGTGATCACCGGTAAAGTCTAGGTTAGACCTAGGTGATAGGGGCATGTCAGGTTAACAATACCCCCGATAAAAACTCTAAGGGGGGTAAGAGCTAGAGTGAGCGGGATTGTCTCACTTAGCAGGTTTGGTTGGAGTTAGTCAAGGGACCCCAAGTCAAGTTTAAGGGGGGCATTGTTAGATAAACTTGACTGGGGATAGAGTCAAAGTTGACCAGATTAAACAATGATGGTTTTGGGGCACATGGTATTGTGCACCCATAGTATTCTGCCCATGGTATTATATGTAATGGAGCTTATAAAAGGCTGGAAGGACTTCATTGTAATGCAAGACTTGGAGGTGAGCGATGAAGGCTCACTTGGTCGGATTGGCCAGGGTTTTGGCCAATGATAATGAGATCTTATTAGGTTGGGTTTTTCCCCAGATTTGGGGTTTTCTCAGACAAACATTTTTGTTTATGTGTTTATGGTTGTTGCTAGTTATTTTCTTATATATATTTCTCTCAGTAATTATTTATGTTTTGCAGTAAATTTCTTAACATTTGTATCAATAATATAGACATGCAATTGTGTTGCCCACTCGATGGTGTTGGTATTGTGATTTATTTACATCTTTATGCAATGTTAATGATTATGAGTGGCTTAGATGTATGCAGTTAGATATCCCTATGTATTAATGTATTGATTGTTGAAGTTATATGTTGTGATATTACACCTCATATTGTTTATGTGCAAGTATTGATATTGGAGCTAACTAAGGGGTCTTCCACTCTGCTATTTTTCACTCTCTAGCAACACCACACCAAGACCTAAGGTAACAATCCTTCTTCCTATTTTGATTCTCATTTCACTAATATGGATATGTGCATGTATCTCTAGGCTAGCTGCAGCTAAGTATGTCTACCAAGGATCTCGGGAAGATCCTTAAGGGTATCTCCATCACCAAATTCCTGTGCATTAATCCCTATGTCACTCCCCCAATAACAGAAGCACAATTTAGGGAAGAAGAGGTAGTAAACAGAGGAACAGGAGAACTGAACAATGTGAGTTCAGAAGAAGAAGAAGACTTGAAGGAATTCAGTACACTGTTCGATTGACGGAGTTCTATTAAACATACTCAACCATGCATTATAGAACAACCAAAACCTGTTGAGATTCCAAGTGAGTATTGGAAGATATTAATGGCTTTTGTAACTTCTTCGATCAATTTTCCAATTGGTGATATTAGAGGAGATGCACCTATGAAGCCTATTCCTATGACAACATTACCTAACTTTCATGGTCTTTCTTCTGAAGATCCGGACACCTTCCTGTTTGAATTCAATGTTGTCAGTCAGGGGTGTGACTATATTTCTTATGCACTGAAATTGAATATATTCCCCGCCACTTTGAAGGGAACAACTTTGAGATGGTTCATGGGTTTAGGATGGAAATCTATTACTACATGGGATGATATGAAAATGATTTTACTTGAAAAGTATCAAGACTACTGCAAATCTCGAGATGTTAAGGAAGAAATTTTTAATATTATGTAGAAAGAGGATGAGAACATGGAGGACTTTGTGGAATTTTTTCAATACAGTTTACAGAGATCAGGCCATAGTGATCTGGATAAGGAAATCTTGAAAATAATTTTTCTCTAGTAATGAAGGGAGGAATATTTGGAACCTTTGAATGTAGTAGGAAAGGGACACATATCAAAGGAATATTTTGACACCATATGTGAATTGTGCATTATGTGTTCATGTGGAGCCGTGAGGCAAAGGCAGGGGATTCGAACCCTCAAGAAATCTAGCGGTGGATCTACAAAAGCAGAAATTGGAAACTTGTTGGACAACTTGAGGAATGATATCTTGGGCACACTATCCTCATAATTGGACGTTTTATAGGTGAAACATAGGAAGAAGGAAGCAGAGAAGGCCATGTCGATTTTCAATCCTTAGTGCAGAAAGAAGCACCCACTGAAAGAATCTCCATTGAATACTGTCAAGACTTGTGTAATATGTGAACAAAGCCATTCCACTAACACATTTCCATCTCTTCTTGGGATGAAGTCAATTTTTCAAGGAGAAAATGAAGAATTAGATCAGTTGTAGTCCATGGGATCAAGGAAACCATACCATGGACACAAAACATGAATCAAGGTATGCCTCAAGACCCTTCTCAATATTTTAATCATTTGGATTTTGAGCCTCAGTCTGTACCTTTTTCACCTTCATGGTTGCAGTCCTATAAATATCCAATGCCCTCGCAACCATGTTTCCCTCAGTGTAGTCCAAGTCTTGCATTGTCCTAGAATTGGCGTGGACCTCCTCCTCCTTCAAGACAATTCTCCCAGCCTATGCAACAACAACAGTTACAACTTCCCTCTAATGCCTCCACCAATAATCCTCCTCTTCGTCCACAATTTCTTGTTCAATCCAACCCCAATCCAAGCAATAGGGGGGCTCAACAAGTTGAGACACTCAACCTTCCTACGTACAATATTTCCACCATGGAGTGTAACAAATTAAATCTTTGGTTTGGTCAAGTGGTAAATACCCAAACTTCACCAATAATTGTTGAACATACTGATAATGTGGTCTTAGAACCAGAACCTAGGAATTCTATTGGAATAACGGGGGGTGATTCAACACAAATTCCTATGGAACAACAACCCCCTTCTCAAACAATTGTTACTAAAGGATGGTAGACTGGTCCACCTTATCCGGAGATACTGTCCTTGAGCAAATAGAGTCCTCGTCTTGAATTTGACTTTTTAGGGGAATTGCAAAACTTATTTGTCAAAATTCCCTTACTTTAGGCTATGAAGGATGTACCGATTTATGCCAAAACAATTAAAGAATACTTCTCTAAGAAACTATAATAAAAGCAAAGGATCCACTCACTATTCATGTTATGGGAAAATTATCAAATATAATGTTGGGGAAATCTATACCTGTTAAGTATGGGGTTCTAGGGAACTCTATTCTTACATCCAGACTAATGGGGTTGATATCCCAAATGTGTTGGTAGACTTGGGGGCAACAATTAATGTTATAAATTCTGCAACTGTGATTACCTTGGGTCTACGAAACCTTAAACCAAGTCCCACCATTCTAGAATTTCCAGATCGGTCTACTATAAGACCGATAAGGAAGTTGGAAGATATAACCATTTCAGTATAATCATGGTAGTACCTTGTTGATATTTTAGTATTACATACCCCATCTGCAGCTGGTGGGCATCCTTTGATTTTAGGAAGACCTTGGCTTGCGATCACAGACGCTTACATTGGGTGTTGGTCGAGAAATATGGTAATATCCAATGGGGAAGTTACAAAGAATCTCATTCTTTATCTCCCTTGTAGAACCGAGTTCGTCAGATAAACCGGGATTTACCTTAACACAAAAACCTCTACTTTTGAAAAGGCTCGAACTTGAAAATGAAGAAATTAGACCATTTCTTACTATTGGTGAAGCCCTTTGTTTTATGGATGAAATAGAGGATGATGTCATTAGTTCTTTTATCAACAGTCCTAATTTTGTTTCTGATGCAACCTGCCAGCTATTAGAATCTGTTATGAGTTGCAATGTTTAGGAAGCTATTAAACCAGAGATTGAAGTCGAAAACATTCATATAATTGTACTTTGTAACAATATTCATGTATAAATTGAACCAGGGAATACATTAAACATTAATCCTGACCTTTCACCTTCCCAAACTGAATGGTTACTAAAAGTCCTTCAGGAACAGAAAGAATCCTTCTCTTGGGAATATACAGACATGAAAGGGATCCCTCCTGTTTTATGCACTCATCACAAAGAATAATGTTGACTTGTTAGGAAACCATAGAGAAGAATGAATCTTGCTTTAAAGAACATTGTTAAAGATGAATTACAAAAACTATTGTATGTGGGATTTATTTACCCAATCTCAAACAGTCAATGAGTATCCACACTAATCATTGTTCTGAAAAAGAATGGAAAGTGGTGGATTTGTTTTTATTACAGGGAATTAAATAAAGAAACTCAGAAGGATTATTTTCTCTTACCTTTTATTGACCAAGTCCTTGATACATTAGCCGAAAAAAGATTCTTCTCTTTTCTGGACGGATTTAGTGGGTACAACCAGATTCAAATAACTCATGAGGATCAAGATAAAACTACCTTTACATGCCCCTGGGGAACCTTTGCGTACCGATTCCTCCCATCTAGTCTATGTAATGTGCCTTCTACCTTCCAACGAGCAATATTGGGGATTTTTCTAATCTAGTCAATGATAGTGTTGAAATCTACATGGATGGCTTCACCCCATATGGGGATTCCTTTGAAGAAGGTCTAGAAAACTTAGAGAAATTCCTTAAAATATGTACGAAAGTACATGTTTATCTTAGTACAATAAAATGCCATATGATGATGAAGGAAGGAATAATGTTGGGACATCTACTTTCAGTTGCAGGAATTCTGGTCGATCCTGCCAAGGTAGAGGTAATATTAAATTTTCCTACACCTAGAACACCAACACAGGTACATAGTCTCATTGGCTATGCTAGCTATTATAGACGTTTTATAGAATTTTTTTCTAAGATAACATTCCCACTTTTTCAATTGTTACGTAAGGATGCAAAATTTGTGTGGACAAATGAATGTGAAACAACCTTTGTGAAAATCAAAGAAATATTTTGCAAAGCTCCGATATTGCATGGTCCTGACTGGAATCTCTTATTTCATATCTCTACAAATGCTTCTCACACAGCAGTAGGGGTAGTCTTGGGACAACAAGAGGATGAGAAACCATATGTGATTTATTACATCAACAAGAATTTGACTCCTACTGAATTGAATTACATGGTAATTGAAAAAGCATTTTTGGTTTTTATTTATGCTATTAATAAGTTTCGACATTACATTACAGGGTATCCCACTTTCGTGCACACTAATCATACAACCATCAGGTATTTGATGAATAAACTGATAACTCTTATTCGTATTACGAGATGGTTATTATTAATTTAAGAATTTGATATTACCATTGTAGATAAGCCAAGGAAAGGTAATTTAGTTGCAAATTTCCTATCTAGGATGGATACTAGTGACGAAGGTGCACCTATAGAGGATAGTTTTCTAGATGAACATCTTCTTGCAATTTCTACTCACACTCTGTGGTATGTAGATATTGCTAACTATCTTGTTAAAGGAAAAGAACCTCAACACTTACCATACAAAGAGCAATGAAGGATTATCCACCATAGTGCCTGCTATTCATGGATAAAGGGATACCTCTTTTATATAGGACTTGATCAGAAATCAGATGTTGCATAGGCAAAGATGACATCTATGATGTCTTGAAAGCTGCTCATGATGGCCCCTGTGGAGGGAATTTTGTAGATAAGGGGACATAACATAAGGTGTTACAGATGGGGTACTATTGGCCCTCTGTTTTTCTTGATGAAAGAAAATATGTCCAAGGGTGTGATAGATGCCAGCGGATGGGACAACCTGCTCGATCGGATGAGATGTCGTTACACCCTCAACTAGTTCTTGAGCCCTTTGAGAAATGGGCTATTTATTTCGTTGGTCCATTCGATCCATCCTCACATTAAAAAGTCTACATCTCAGTGTGCACGGATTATGTGACAAAGTGGGTAGAGGTTGTTATGAAACCATCTCACAAAAAAGATAGAAAATATAGATCAACTACTTATAAATCAACCACTTCAAGGGGGAAACCTCCTTTACATTACACAAATGAAAAATTCTTGGATGATACAAATGACAAGGCCTCCTTTCTATATATAGGAGTCTAAGGGGTCATAATATAATCAGAGTCGACATAACAATAATAATGTAAGGGCACAACAATAACAATAATGGGCTTCTATTGGGCACAATAATAACAATATGGGGACTACATGGGCACAATAATATAATAAGGGGGTTGCACTAATAACAATAAGGGGTTACACTAATAGTATAGGGACCTAACATGCCCCTCTCCTTCAAAAAGTGTTGTCCTCAATGCTTGAGTAGTTATGGATGCTTCTATATAAAATTCTCATTCGCCCATGTGGAATCTTGAGTGGGTAAGTTCTTCCATTTGATGAGATACTCTAAAATTGATCGTTTCTCGTTTTTGTGACTGCTTCTGGTTCCAATATGATTTTTCCTTCCTCGTAAAGTTCTGGAAATATTATCTGAACTAGGATATTCTCACCTATAACCTTCTTTAAGCATGAAACATGGAAAACTTGGTGCACTCGTGAAGATGTAGGAAGCTCCAATTTGTATGCCACAGTACCAATCTTTTGTAACACCTTGTATGGACCATAATACTTTGGTGATAATTTATTATCCTTCCTAGCTTGCTTGAGGGACATTTTTTTGTATGGTTGTAGTCGTAGAAATACCCAATTTCCTACATCAAAACTTCTTTTACTGCGATGTTGATCTGCCTATTGTTTCATTCGATTTTGCACCAAAGTGGGGTTATCCTTTAAAAGTTGGAGAAGTTGTTGTTGATGCTCGATGTGATCTATCACTGCTTGAACCTTTTTCTTCTTGATATCTCCTTCTATCTTCAGAGTTTGAGGAGTGGTAATTACTGTCGATGCATTACAAGATATGGTTGGATTCATTTCTTGATGCTCAATGTCATATTTCACTTCTTGAAGCTTTTTCTTCTTGATATGTCCTTCTATCTTGAGAGTTTGAGGAGTGGTAATTCTTGCCAATGCTTTACAAGATATGGTCGGATTCATTTCTTATTTCTCTGGAGTTGTTTCCTAGTGTATGTCCTCTTCTTTTGATGTTTCTTGATCCTTTTCTTCCTCCTCTTCACAATCTATGTAAAATAATTTCTTCTCAACACACTTATGACCTTCAGTGTATTTTTTATCACAACTGTAACAAAGCCCTTTTTCTCTTTTTTCTTCCAATTGTTGTGGTGTAAACCTTGTAGGTTTTGGAAGGGTAGGAGAAAAGACACTTCCATATTTATAGTTGTGAGTGGTAGGATTCCTTGTTTCCATAATTCTGCTTTCAATTTTTCTTGCCAACCTGAAGGCCTTCTCCAATGAATCAGGTTCCCAAAGATGAACCTCATGTTGAATGTTATCTTTTAAAGTCCCTATGAGGACATCAATCCTTTGCTTATTTGGAATATCATTTACCCTTATATTCATTTTTGGAATTCCTCAATGTGCTCTGCCATTGAACCCTTTTGTTTGAGATTTATCAATTGGCTAAAGAAGGTGTTTCTCTTTGTATCCGCATAATGTGCCAACATTTCCTCCATGAAAATTGACCAAGTGACAAGTGGTTTATGAGAACAAAGCCCTTTATACCATACAAACTTATTTGGTTCTAAATATAAAGATGCAATGTGTACCTTTTATAACAGTTGTACATCATGTAGATCAAAATATTTCTCCAAATGTAGTATCCAATTTATTGGATCCTTTCCATCAAAATTCCTCATATTGCTTTTTCTTGATTTTAGGAGCTTGATCTTGAAATGAATGTAACTATATAATTTTGGGACTTGAAGTTCTGAAATTGCGTCTTGTGGTAACTCCATGAGTCCTCTTTCTAACCCCACTAGTTTAATCAATATTGGATTCTTTAAGAAAGCGTTATGTCAAATCTCCTACGATGACCTGATTATATACTTTTCAGTAGAGCTAACTTGTACGAAGTTCCACGTGTCACGTTTTTGACCTTTGGACTTGATAATGATATACAACAAACTACAGTCCCTCCTCTTTCTGCAACATCTTATGAAATTCCAATCTGATGCACTGAGAGAATGTTATGACGATTTTCCCCAGGTCACCGTTTTGGGATGAATTCGTGAGATTACAAACATCCTAAATGTCTTAGACCATATCTCTGACAATATAGCGAAAAAATATCTGAAATTCGGGCCAAATATTCACCATGATTTTGGCTCAAACAAGTTTTAATTTTAGAGTCTGAACCTTCATAGAAATAAAATTATAGTGAAAATTCCACATTGACCTATTTGAGATGTAATTTTGGAGCTGGCAAAAACCCTAACTTCGTCAGATCATATCTTCAAAAATATAGTGATACAAGATTGGAAATTAGGAACCAAGGTTCATAAATATTTTGGGTCAAATGGGTTTTTTTTAGCTTCTGAAACTGTGTAGAGAAAACGCTATATTGAAAATTCCATGATGACATGTGTGGAGTAGAAAAACCCTAGAATCCAAAGCTTTGATACCAAATGTTATGAAACCAGCTCACAAAAAGATAGAAAAGATAGAGCAATGACTTGTAGATCAACCTCTTCGATGGGGCAACCTCCTTTACATTACACAAATGAAAAATGCTTGGATGATACAAATGGCAAGACCTCCTTTCTATATATAGGAGTCTAAGGGTCATAATATAATCAGAGTTGACATAACAATAATAATATAAGGGCACAACAATAACAATAGTGGGCTTCTATGGGGCACAATAATAACAATATGGGGACTACATGGGCACAAAAATATAATAAGGGGGTTGCACTAATAACAATAAGGGATTACACTAGTAGTATAAGGACATAATAGAGGCAAAGGTTTTTGTGAAAGCAACAGAACACGTTGTCTCAGATTTCTTATTCGACAAAATTTTCACTCGGTATGGAGCTCTTAGAGAAACAGTTTCAAATGGAGGGGCGTAGTTCTCATCACATCTGATAGCAGGACTTATGAAAAAGTATAGAATCAAGAACAAGGTGACATCTCCATATCATCCTTAGGTGAATGGTCTAAATGAGAGTAAAAATAAAGTGTTGGAGAATATCCTTACGAAGACTATAGCAAACCATCATTGGAACTAGGTTGAAAATCTTCCTGAGGCACTTTGGGTGTATAAAACAACATGGTGGAACACAACAAGATTTTCATCATATGAGCTTGTATGTGGGAAATCCAATTTGTTTCCAGTGGAATTTGAAATTAAGATGCTCAGGACAACCCTTGAAGTAGGTTTGGATCTTTCAGAAGCCCAAAAACACCGACTGGAATAGTTAAATGAGTTGGATAAAACTCATTTTGTAGTTGTCTAGAAAATTGTTGCAATTTAGTAGTAGTGAACTAAATGGCATGATAAATTTATCAAGAAAAAGGTGCTTCAAAGAGGAGATTTGGTGTTGCTCTATGACTCTATGTTCAAATATTTTAAAGTAAAACTCTTCTCTAGATGGATGGGACCATATGAAGTGGACATGGTGTTTGATAACAATACTGTTAGACTCATAACAATTGATGAGGCACATACTCCCCTGATTGTGAATGGAATTGCCTCAACTTGTATCATCAACCAATTTCAAAAGACTTATTTATTACAAATCTCTCTGATAATTCTGGTTTTGAAATTGTTAGTGCATAGAATTCTTCCTCTTCACCTCTTGAGTAAAGATATATATATATATATATATATAGATATATATATATATATATATATATATATATATATATATATATATATATAATCTTGTTACTACTCTATTAATATTTTTCTTACAGGTACTTTACTGGTGTTGTTACACCACTGGTAATATTACTCCTCTAGTGTTGTTACTCCATTCATCATGATTTCATCTAAGTACACTAGTGTTCCTACTCCTCCGACGATATTACTCTGTTCGTCACGATTTCATCTAAGTACACTGGTGTTGTTACTCCTCCAGTGTTGTTACTCCAGTTGCCACGCTTTCGTCTAAGTACACTAGTGTTGTTACTCCTACGTTGTTGTTACTTCGTTCGTCGCAATTTCATCTAAGTACATTGGTGTTGTTACTCCTCTAGTGTTGTTACTCCATCAAGGTAAGTCTCTAGGTACGTGCCCAACTGACTTCGTAGATTTGATTGATATTTCACCTATGACATGACTAAATATGACCGTGGACAATCATCCCTTAGTTGGGGGGAGGTACGATATTAATGTTAAATGTGCCATATTTAACAACAATAATGATTCATCATTGTTTCTATTGAACCTCGTGCCAAATCATACACTCCACATTAACATTTCGATCTTCACCATACCTTGCGCAATTATCACTAGTAGAAAATGATGAAATTAATGACTAGGTGACTTAAAAAATTAGTCACCACAATTATTTCAAGTGAATTACTACTAAATTTGAGCAATTTTAAGTGACTGAACTAAAAATGACTAACTTAAACGACTAATTTAGTCTAGGGATAAAATATACGACTAGATAATAAGTGACTAAACTAAAAGCGACTAACTTAAATGACTAATTTAGTCTAGGATTAAAATATATGACTAGATAATAAGTGAAAATTAATAATGATTAACGTAAATGACTATTATAGTCAAAGAATAAAAATACGACCAAATAACAAGTACAACAAGTATATGAATTAAACATTTATGTTAGTAATTTTTAATTGTGTCACTCGAGAAATGGAAAATTTCAATTTTGATACTGAAGTGTTACATTTCATACAAGGGTCTCTAAATCCATTTGCAATGCATATATATATGATTAAAGAAAATCAAATTGTTAATTTTTTAATGGTATATGAACCTTTGTTAAATTTTTAATGCTATATCAACCTTTGTTAATGATTTAATTTTGTTAAATTTTTTATGGTATATGAACCTTTGTTAATGACTAATTAAGTGTTCCCCAATGGGGGTGATCCCTTTGGGGGCTAGTTGGTGGTGCATTGGATCGAGGAGCCATGTGGCCTCCATGTTCCACATGAACACAATGAAGAGTCGTCAGAACCCATACCCCGCTCCCTGCCAGCAATGTTTAATACCATACAGGGACTACATGCATGAGGTCATTTGCAGGCGTTGGGCGATGAGGAAAGAGTGACTGAAGAGGATGAGGTGTAGGTTGTTTGCATCCTGACTCAGTATGTGGTGTGGGGCAGCAAAAAAAGACGCAGACATCAAATGCAGTTGGGATGGGAATTAGCACCTCCATCAAGCATGGCCACGAGGTCTAGGGAAAGATTTCTCTGTCCAGCATAAAAAATTATTTGGTTCTGGGACTGGAATGCGTGGGGCAGGAGCAGACACAAATTTTTCCTTAGTCTGGATCTATCTTTGGTTCGAGGAAGCTCCACTGGATAATCAGTTTTCTGGGGAGCATGACTTCAGGTGCCATCTCTGGAGTTGTTTGAGCTCTGCGGACCCCGAGATCTCTCACATATCTTCCTTCTTCTTTGTTGGTCATGGTCACAGTGTTGGTGCTTGGCAGGGAAAATTTTAATAACCCCCCTAAATTTATAAATAATAAATGGGCGAATCTCCATGGTATATAGGAAAAATGGAAGGCGATTTTATCAATAATATAATATGTATATATAATTTTTTGGCGAATCTCTCACCAGGCTGTTGGCATTATGAGATAAGTGTTGTCCTTGATGGCAAACCACACTGATGACAAATCATAGTGCAGAAGGTCAGCAGCAAGGAATTGATGATCAGACTATAAGAAGAAGAGAAAGTTCATACACGCAGGTTCGTTAAGCCCAAGTCGCGTGTACACGCAGGTTGGCTTCAGCAAAAGCGCGTGTATGTGGAAAAGTACCTTTGGTCCATGGCGGTTAGTCCTTGGAAGTTGTGCCTATGGTTTCGGACCATTGTGTCTCGACGGGCGTGTCGATCCCTAGTTTTGAAGTTGATGGTATTGTGTTACTATGGTTTTGGCTCTTGGTATTGAACAAGGCCTAAGGCTATATAAGGAGAAGGAAATCATTAGGCAAGGGCATCTGAAATGTCTTGAATATCTGAAGAAGTATGAGATCCAGTATGCAGGTTATGGGTTGATGATGCATTGCTTGATCTGAGCTAAGGAGAGATCTTATCGGTTGATGGAGAACAAGATCTAAGGAGAGATCGGGATCAAATGGTTTGAAATGAACTATCTTTATGATGCTTATTCTAGATCTACATACTGACGCATGTATTGTTCTATAAGTATTATGAGTATGATTGATGTCTGGTACAGCTGCAAGTTATGAGGAATTATTTTTAGATCTGTACGCGGGTTGTCTTTTGAAAAAGCGCGTATACACGCGGGTTTGATTCATCGAAGTAGCGTATACATTGTAAAGCTTGATATTTGAAGTTGCAGATGGATCTGATGGTTATTGCAGAGTTTTGTGTCTGCTCTGTGTTCTGGTGACAGTGTTGTTAACAGGGTTTCAGTGATTCAGAGTTTGATGATTGTTTTGAGCTTCAATGATAGTTATGGGTCCAGTATGAAAATTGGATGAAATGTGGCCTTTCAGATTATGTGTTGTGCTTCAGTGTATCCAGTCTGAAAATTGATGAAACGTGGTACCTGGAGGTGAGAAGATTGTAGGCAAGCACCTACGTACTAGTATCTAAGCTAGTACAAAAGCTAAAGGAGATCTTTGGAGCATTGTAGCAGGTAGCAGCCTGCGTACTAGTAAATGGATCGGCTAGTACAAGAGCAAAGGGGGTTGTAGCTCCCGTACTGGTATAAGACTGCACCAGTACAAATATTGTAAAAGGATTTTCTTATTAAGAAGAAGATTGAGATGACTTGCAGCAGGTGGTTTTCACCCACATTGGGTTTCCACCTTATATCTTTGTGTTCATGTGTGTGGCTCTTGTGTGATGTTCTGTTCTGTTATTCTGCACCTGTTTACTGTTAATATGCTTAATAATGATCTGATGCATTTACTGAAGATTAAGCTAACTGAATTATAAGATCTCTGGATATACGCGAGTTTCATTAGACACAGTAGCGTGTACACGCGGTTTCACTTAATTGAAGTAGCGTATATGTTTCTGAGTATGAAATTGAAAAGTTTGATTGATCTGATAATACTGATTCACCCCCCCTCTCAGTATTATTTCCAACAATTGGTATCGGAGCAGGTCCTTTGGTAGAAGCTTGATCGCTTGAAGGAGATCCGTGGAACAATGGGAAAGAAGCTTAAGAAGAAAGCTCATAAGAAGAAGAAGACATCTCAGAAGGACTATGACAGTGGGAGAGTCGATTGGGGATTAGGTATAAGAAGCTCTTCAGATTCAGAATCAGATTCAGAATCATTATCAGGTATGAATGTGTTATCCTCTGATGTTCCTGCTATATTTCCTTGTGAAAGTGATGGAAGTGATAGTGAAACTACTGAACATGCTTTTATGGGTGAGCAAGAAAAGTGTCAAATAGAGGCAGTGTTTAGAAGGCTTGCAGACAAAGTTAAAGATCAACAAGATCTATTGAACAAAAGGGAATGTGCTTTCAAAGAAGAAGTTACCAAACTAAAGGCCCAAATAGAAGAAGGAAACAAGGTAAGAAAGCTACTCAAGGACAAGGAAGACCAATGTCAAAAATTGCAGCATGAAGTGACATCATTAAGAAGAGAAGTCAACGAAAGAAGCACAACCATCAAGAAACTCAAAGATAGATCCAGCTACTATGAAAATCTTGAAGCTACAATCCCCTCACTAAAAGGAGATCTTGAAGAATCAAAGAAGCAGAATACAGATCTACTCCAAGCTATTGCAAAACAAGAAAACGAAGTCACCAGCTTAAAATCTCAACTAGAATGTGCCTTCCGAGTTCGTCAAATGCAGCAGGATCTGAATGAAGAACAAGAAAAGGAAATTCTCAAACTAAGGCATCAGTTGGAAGAAGGAAGGAAAGATGGAGAAGACATGAAGAAGCAATGTCTAGAAAAGGAGGAACAACTTCAAGTTGAGGTAAATATCTTGAAAGGTAAAATAGAAGAAAAGGATAAGCTTTTACGATTTCAAGATAGTTCTAAAGTCTTGGATGATATTCTTAGTAGTCAAAGGTCTCCTGCTATCAAGACTGGTCTTGGTTTCCATGAATCTGTTGAAGGTGAATCTAGTTCACAAGGTGAGGCAAGGAACTCTAAAGAGAAATCTAAAATGATCAACAAGGAGATGAAAGGTCAACCCCATCAACAATCAAGGAAAGAGACTCCTCAAAGAAAATCTGTTACTCCTCCTATGAATAATGTTGAATGTTATGTATGTCATAATCTTGGACATGTTGCAGCTAGATGTAGAAGAAGAAGGGTTCAAGACCATCATGCAGAAAGATCATCACACTCAAGGTACTTTAATGGATATTGCTTTGCTTGCAATATGTTTGGTCACAAAGCTGCTGATTGCTACAGGAGGAATATGAAATATGTAAGATGTTATGCATGTAACACGCTTGGACATATAGCAAAGGAATGCAGGAACAAAGGATGGACATCACACCAAAAGGAGAAAACCTCATCACACTTGAAGATATGGAGGAAGAAGGAAGTACAGTCAGCACAATGTACTGAGACACAGCACAGCACAGACATATCAGACTCAGAGGGAGCTGAAAGTGTAAAACTTCAGTGTTCTGAATCTCATACGCAAGTTCCTTGAAGGGAAGTCGCGTATATACGCGAGTTAGACACTGCAAAGTCGCGTATATGTCAGTCTGAGGAAAAGCAGTGGGAACAGGATCAGAAAAAGGATCTGATATGATTCAGTCTGTTATTTGCTCTATTGGTTACAGTCTGCTGAGGATGTGTGGAAATGTTTTGTTACTTGTATGATGTCTAGAAGTGTCTTTGATCCTAACTTGGGGATGATGATGTTTTGATGCTTATTGCTGATATATGCATGATCATATCTAACATATGGCACAGGTTGAGGGGGAGCATATGCCTTTAATAATTCATTGTTGGCATTATGGTTAATAGTCCTTGGTGATGATTCTTATATGGCTAAATGATATATCTTGCTATGATGTGGTTGTATCACATATGATTCTTGGGGTTACATAATTGATGATCAGATCAGATTTATGGTTGATTCCTTGATGATGCATATATGGTGCTTACATGGTGACCTTCATAAGGACAAGGAGAAGTACAAAGTTTGAATACACATCTTCCTCACTTGATATCATATGCATAAAGGTCATACAGTTATGATGCAGGCACTCTTGTGGATAAGGATTGTTGCTGTTGATGATATCAAGAAGTTTGACAAATGAGCTTGAGCTCAAGATACATAATGTTGATACATGGATGACTACTCAAAATTGCTTTGTTGGAGACATGATGATGAGTTCTTATCTATATGATGATAGGTTTATACTTACATATGTTAATTGATGCAGATGTTCCCAAGTAATGATACTTGGATCATGTAGAGCTTGATGAAATGGCTATGGTGGTTTCACACATGATACAATGTGAATGACTCTGAATTCTGTTCAAAGGGATGAATTGATGCAGACATACCTTGTTATGAGTTGATGACCTATTCTCTACAGGACATTTACAGGTTGCTGATATGGAAATTTGTGTACGCGTGTTGTTTAAAGGATACCCGCGTGCATACGCAGTTTTACAAGGGGATAGTCGCGTATATGGTGTACGCGTGTTGCGTAAGGGATATCTGCGTATATACGCCTGTTTATGTGTATACAGACGCGTATATAGAGATTTGAAGGAAATCAGCAGGGACAGATGTTGGTTGCAGAAAGTCTAATATAGGTCTGACAGAGATCATCTGGCACAGGTTCAGGGGGAGCAGATAATCTTCCAATGATGCATTGTTGGCATTATCTTAAAGCTTTTGGTTCTAGTTCACATTTGGTGTTGATTTCAAGAGGAACAAAGGCGAAATGAGAACAGAAGGATCTCTTGGTTGCTGATCTGAATGGTGATTATCAGATGCTGCTAGTGACTTTCATAAGTCTTGGTCTAGTTATTTCGTCTCTATGTCATATATCTCTTTTGTGGTATCTCTTTCATGGTGTCAAGGTCATGTAACGGCCTATTTTGGTTTCCCCACTATGCCTGGGATGATTGATGCAATATGATTGGTTGTCATATGTAAACTTTTGATGTATCCCCACTTGGTTGGGTGGATGAGTCAATTTTTGTATATCCTCACTTAGTTGAGAGATGGATGTATGTATGAGTCTTTGGTGATAGGAAGGTCTTTTATGATGTATAGAGTCATGTTCTTCTTGAAGAACATCTTTTGCAGATCTTGCCTACAGTCAGGAAGAGCATGAATAGCACACTTCAGCAGTACAGAGACTTGGCATGTACTCAGGGGGAGCATTGACAGATTGGTACACCTTGGCATATACAAAGGGGGAGATTATTCAGAGATCTCAGCAGGTACTCAGGGGGAGTATGGACAGTGGAATGATTCAGCAAAGGAAGAGAATATCTTAGTCCACCCTTTGCCCTTGATGTCAAAGGGGGAGAGTGATTTGGTGTTGTTGCCATCAAGTCCAAAGGGGGAGATTGTTGGCATTATGATGCATGTGTTGTACTTGATGGCAACCCTCTCATATCTCACTTATGTATAACTGGATGAATCTTCAGACGAGATATCAGATGTAACTGATGGAGGATAGCTCAAAGGAATCAGATGATGAATCTTCAGAAGAGATATCAGATGTGACTGATGGAAGAATATCTCACTTATGTATAACTGGATGAATCTTCAGACGAGATATCAGATGTGACTGATGGAGGATAGCTCAAAGGAATCAGATGATGAATCTTCAGAAGAGATATCAGATGTGACTGATGGAGGACAGCTCAAAGGAATCAGATGCTAATTCTAAGTGTGACAAGTTAGCTTTGCCATCAAGTCCAAAGGGGGAGATTGTTGGCATTATGAGATAAGTGTTGTCCTTGATGGCAAACCACACTGATGACAAATCATAGTGCAGAAGGTCAGCAGCAAGGAATTGATGATCAGACTATAAGAAGAAGAGAAAGTTCATACACGCAGGTTCGTTAAGCCCAAGTCGCGTGTACACGCAGGTTGGCTTCAGCAAAAGCGCGTGTATGTGGAAAAGTACCTTTGGTCCATGGCGGTTAGTCCTTGGAAGTTGTGCCTATGGTTTCGGACCATTGTGTCTCGACGGGCGTGTCGATCCCTAGTTTTGAAGTTGATGGTATTGTGTTACTATGGTTTTGGCTCTTGGTATTGAACAAGGCCTAAGGCTATATAAGGAGAAGGAAATCATTAGGCAAGGGCATCTGAAATGTCTTGAATATCTGAAGAAGTATGAGATCCAGTATGCAGGTTATGGGTTGATGATGCATTGCTTGATCTGAGCTAAGGAGAGATCTTATCGGTTGATGGAGAACAAGATCTAAGGAGAGATCGGGATCAAATGGTTTGAAATGAACTATCTTTATGATGCTTATTCTAGATCTACATACTGACGCATGTATTGTTCTATAAGTATTATGAGTATGATTGATGTCTGGTACAGCTGCAAGTTATGAGGAATTATTTTTAGATCTGTACGCGGGTTGTCTTTTGAAAAAGCGCGTATACACGCGGGTTTGATTCATCGAAGTAGCGTATACATTGTAAAGCTTGATATTTGAAGTTGCAGATGGATCTGATGGTTATTGCAGAGTTTTGTGTCTGCTCTGTGTTCTGGTGACAGTGTTGTTAACAGGGTTTCAGTGATTCAGAGTTTGATGATTGTTTTGAGCTTCAATGATAGTTATGGGTCCAGTATGAAAATTGGATGAAATGTGGCCTTTCAGATTATGTGTTGTGATTCAGTGTATCCAGTCTGAAAATTGATGAAACGTGGTACCTGGAGGTGAGAAGATTGTAGGCAAGCACCTACGTACTAGTATCTAAGCTAGTACAAAAGCTAAAGGAGATCTTTGGAGCATTGTAGCAGGTAGCAGCCTGCGTACTAGTAAATGGATCGGCTAGTACAAGAGCAAAGGGGGTTGTAGCTCCCGTACTGGTATAAGACTGCACCAGTACAAATATTGTAAAAGGATTTTCTTATTAAGAAGAAGATTGAGATGACTTGCAGCAGGTGGTTTTCACCCACATTGGGTTTCCACCTTATATCTTTGTGTTCATGTGTGTGGCTCTTGTGTGATGTTCTGTTCTGTTATTCTGCACCTGTTTACTGTTAATATGCTTAATAATGATCTGATGCATTTACTGAAGATTAAGCTAACTGAATTATAAGATCTCTGGATATACGCGAGTTTCATTAGACACAGTAGCGTGTACACGCGGTTTCACTTAATTGAAGTAGCGTATATGTTTCTGAGTATGAAATTGAAAAGTTTGATTGATCTGATAATACTGATTCACCCCCCCTCTCAGTATTATTTCCAACACAGGCATCGCGAATATTTTACTCAATTATAAAATCTTGTAAGATCTTGGCGAGTCTTTCACTAAATAATAAAACTTTGTAAAGTCCTAGTGAATCTTAGCATAGGCTACATGATGGTTTAATTCCCCCATTTAAATAGGCTACATTCCAGGTGAATAGCATGGGTCAATACCATGTGCCATTTTGGTGAATACCATGGGTCAATACCATGTGCCATTTTTATTTTTATTAATTCTAATATTAGGGTTAATAATGGTTTTTTGCATGGTATTAATAATAATCTAGTCCATGGTATTTGTCCCATAGTATTTTGGCCATAGGTTTCACCTAAATATAACCCATTTTTTGAGTGTTCGTAAATATAAGGTGACTTATGGAGTAAATATAAAAGAATGTTTTATTTGTTTACCATACCTCTCGTTTATTTATATTTTTATTAATTTACCATACCTCTTTTACAAATATGGTATTTGGCCCATAGGATTCACTTAAATAAAACCTCTTTCTTGAGCCTTCATAAATAGAACTAGGGTTATGGACTAAATATAAAAAGAGGTTTTATTTATTTACAATACGTCTAGTTTATTTATATTTTTATTTATTTACCATACCTTTTGAGTAAGTATAAAAAGACGTTTTATTTATTTACCATACCTCCACTTTACTTATATTTTTATTTGTTTACACCCTTACATGTATATAAGGTGACTTATTGAGTAAATATAAAAAATGTTTTATTTATTTACCATACCTCTCATTTATTTATATTTTTATTAATTTACCATACCTCTTTTATAAATATGGTATTTGGCCCATAGGATTCACTTAAATAAAACCTATTCTTGAAAATGGGCGAATGGATTCACTTAAATAAACCCTATTCTTGAAAATGGGCAAATGGAAGGTTGTAAGTCCTAATTTCAAGGGCTAAATTTACCTTTTTTACCCTCTCCCTTAAAATAAGGTGGCCTATTTGAGGTGATTTGTAAAAATGTACTATGATACAAAATATTCGCCCACTAAAAATTTAAAACCCCTTAATTTTGCCAAAGGGCGAACATTCGCCCCTAAAATTATCCTTGGTGCTTGGGACTTCAAGCTCTTTCTTAGCTAGATAATATTAAATTCTAATGACTTTGGTACAATAAGTGGAGTTTTATTTAAGTATTTTCAATTCAAAATTTCATGGTGTGTTTCTCTAGTCAAGCAGTACACCTCCCATGGTGGTGTGGCTGGCTACTGGTGGTGGTGGTTTTATGCCTCAACAGTGAGGGCTTGCCTAAAGGGGGGGTGCCAACCCACGTATGGACGAATTCGAGCAGCATGGAGAGCCTAGCTTAGTCTCTGAGTCAACTGAGAGTCCCCACTCCACTGCAGACATGGCCCTGTCCTTAGTTCGCTTCTCAAGCCACGACATAGAAACTCCGGTCACCTTGGATTCCATCGTGGCCTAGTTGAATAAAATACAACTCAACATTGATACACCGAGGGAGCAGATGTACGATGACAAAAACGAATTGGTTTCTTATATCAATCATCGCCAACATATGCAGAATGAGAGCCTAGACTTGGTGGAAGGAATTGGTTTCTTATATCAATGATCGCCAACATATGCAGACTAAGAGCCTAGACTTGGTGGAAGGTCTCCAGTGTCAGCTTCGATGCACAAATGGCCATATCTGCACCCTAGAGACTCTGGTGGAACACATTGATTATCATATGCATGAATGCACTACTTTCTTTGTTGCACCTCCCACATTTCCTGGCAATACCCCTCCTTAATGTTTAATTTTGAGACATGTAATTTTTCTCTTTTTGTTCCGAAAATAACCAAATACACTGGCTGTCTTGGCTTCTCTTTAGGCTTATTACTATTTAGAGCAAGGCTTGTGCCAACACTTAAGCCCGCAACACTATATTTTGTTGACACTTTTGCTATGATAATATAATGAATTTTTTTGACAAAAAAAATGATTTAATTGTTTTTAGTGGTGGCTAGATAAAGTAAGCAATGAAATGAAGCTCATTTCAAGAAAATCAAATTGTTAATTTTTTAATGGTATATCAACCTTTATTAAATTTTTAATGGTATACGAAACTTCGTTAATGATTTCATTTTGTGAATTTTTTTAATGGTATATGAACCTAATTTGTTAATAATTTCATTGTTTTTGATAGTGGATAGATAAAGTAAGCGATGAAATTTGAAACTCATTTCAAGACAATCAAATTGTGAATTTTTTAATGGTATATGACTATTTTTTAATTTTTTAATGGTATACCAATGGTATATGAACCTTATTAATAATTTATATTTTTTAATAAAAGATAATGGATTAATAATTTAATTTTTTTAATAAAAAACAATGGATAAATAAAATAAGTGATAAAATAATTTCAAGAAAAAACACAAAAGCCTTTGAAGATGGTGACTAAGCATTAATATTAATTAAATTTAAAATAAAATAAAATAAAAACTATAATAAACTCATTTAACTCTAAATAAATAAAAACAAAATAACAAAAACCTGGAACTTAGATTCACAGCTAACAAGAAACTAAAAACAAAATTAGACTCACAATAACTAAAAAGGCTCGGGACTGAAAGGCATGGGGAGTGGAAAACTAGCTATGAAAGCCCAATTCTGCGAAAACTTGGTATGAAAGCCCCAAGAACGAAAACCAAAGATTCTTACCCCGCAAAAACTTGTTATTCTTACCCGCAAAAACTTACTAAGAACCCTGTTTCCATGAAATTACCTGGTTATTGTTGTTGCGATGAAGAGGTCCACTTTAGGTTTACCCTAGTTCTAAACTCTCCATGAAAACAGGATGTTCTGTCCATGAAGATGGCTCTTTTGGTGCCAAATTGTTGCCGTTGGTGGGAGGGTTTTGATATATTTTGAGAGATTTGAGAGAAATCCATGATGTGGTTAGAGATTTTTGGGCTTGTAAAATTTTCTATATAATTACAACCTCTGTCATGGATAGAAGAGCATTGGAGAGAACTTGGAGGCTTTTGAAGAGGTGAGAAATAATTAACTCACAATTGAAGTCTGCAATTTTGTAGTTGGAATCACAGGTTAGCTGGATTTGTGGGTTTACATCCATTTTTAATACCTGTTATTGTGAAAGGCAAGCCTGTGTTAGTTAATCTACAGTTTCTTATTTTCTTTTGCTAAGGAATCGACATGGGTTTTGATTTTCTTTTGCTAAGGGATCAATCAGAAATGAATGTAGAGTAGAGTGGGTTTTGTAGGATTGGGCAAAGAGTTACATCCTTCTATGACGTTATATGAAGTTGCATCATCATATGAAAATTAAGATTTATACAATCGATTATTTTGGTCTGAATGCATTGAGAAATTAAAATCATTTCAACTCTAGCGATTCCTTTGGTTTGAATGCATTGAGAAATTGAAAATTTTTCAACTGCATTTCATGAAGGTGTCACTACTATCGCTAGCGTGCACCTAAATGGTATCTCATGTAATCCAAGTCCTGCACATAATTTCAATAATTAATCTTTGTCTCCAATGCCTCAGCTAAACCTTCACGGAGTGATTTTTTTATGCTCAGTCTATAGTGGTTTGCAGACCTTATTCCCTTTGGATTATAGGGACTTTATGGATGCCTTTGATATTGGATCTCTTCACAAGAAAAAATTTCTTTACAATCTTAGAATCGACATGAACTCAGTCAGTGATGCAACCATAAGCATATAGATCCTTATATAAATTCCACATTGATCAGGGTTTTAACTATGCTCTTACCAGCCCTGAAGAACTAATTCTAAATGTTTTGACTAGGCTTTTTCATAACAATAATTTATGAAAATGTTACTGTAGAAAATTATATGTTCCTAATTCTATATCTGAACTTTAAATTTAGAATCATAGTTAAAGTTGTGCAAAATTAAATTTAAACTAGTTTTATAGACACCTCAGAGTGTTTTTTCAGTGATTAAGCACAACGGCTAATCCTTTTTTATGATGTATGCCCTTTAATTTCCAAGATGAAAGAATTGTTCTCAACTATTAGGCTTACTCATGATGTCTTACTTTGCTCCAAGTTTATGTGATAATTGTTGAAGAAGTACACTTTATCTAAAAACATGTTAGAGTAGGTTGATATTAACCTACTCTTAAGTGTGCAAATATCCTAACAATAATTTCTATTCATTAACGCTCAATCAGATACTAACTGAATCCATATTTTTGCACATAGGTGTTGCTCGAACATTGGACCTTCAAAACTCAAATCCCTAAATAAAAATAGCTCTAAATCCGTGGGCACCATACAAAATCAAAGTTTTTTCATGCACATACCTACAACTGAGACAACTTTTGTTGGTTGCAGAATTTTCAACTGTTGTCATCTCCCGCTTTCATTTTTTGCTGCATCCTTCCTACTTATTTAATATTTCTAGATATGTTGTTTTGGTCAATATTTCCATATTTTAACAATAAAGTTTTGATTATTTTCCATTGTTATCTTCATAATTTGATCAATTTTATCATGATTTACATTGTCGTAAGACTATGTTTTCTTCTATGAGATTTATTTCAAATCTTCAAAAGAAATGTTTTTAATCTGGTCTTGATCAAATAAGGCTAGTGGAGTTTGGAAATGTACAATATTTTTGTCAAAGATCTGTTCAGAATGAATATTGGGACAATTCCTTCTTACATAATTTCAACGCGGAGCCTCATTTAATGTACTAACACACTCGATGCTTATTTTGTCGCTTCTCAAGTTGTTTTCTTCTGTTGATGTCAGTGTAGAAATATTAGGTGGTTCCGGAAACAACTTCCAACACACATTATTCATATGTATGTCTCTCCAAACAGACTTGTCAAATTTCCAATTGCCAACACCAAACTCAATCCCATTATGAAAAACCCTAGATTTAGTACCTGGAATGGTAATGTAGCCTAGATATATAATTATGCCATTTCATATATGATGCCTCAAGTTTATCATCTTCTTTATATACATACATACAAGGTGTAAGGAACCCTATTATATCGTTTACCTACAACTGACACAACTTTTGCTGGTTGCAGAATTTTCAACTGCTGCCATCTCCCCGTCTTCATTTTTTACTACAACCTTCGTGCTTACTTGATCTTTTGAGATATTTTTTTATTATCAATCTTTCCAGATTTTAACAATAAAGTTTTGATTCTTTTCCTTTGTTATCTTCAGAATTTCATCACTTTTATCATGATTTACATTTTCAGAAGACTCTGTTTTCTCCAATGGGATTTGTTTCAAATCTTCAAAAAAATTGTTTTTAATCTAGTCTTGATCAAATAAAACTAGTGGAGTTTGGACATGTACAATAATTTTCTCAAAGGTCTATTGAGAATGCAAATCAACACAATTTATTCTTACATTATGTAAACACAGAGCCTCATTTAATGTCCTAACACACTTGATGCTTATTGTATACCTTAAGTAGACATGGTGTAAGGGTCTATATAATGTATTTTCAAATCATCCTAGTAACCACACAAGTAACCCCCTTAGGTTAACTACATATCTCTCAGTATCTAGTATATGCAAGAACATTTTCAACAATTCCTGGAATTCATCTTCCATTAGACATATAGGAACGATCAAACATTGCTTTGTTAGTCAAGCTATAGATGATAGGCTATCTAATTCATCCACGATAACTGCATCATGGGTGGATAGAACTTTCCACATCAATTCAAACACAACAAACAAATATTCATTGTCCTAGACTACATTTCACTTTAGTACTTTTTGTAGAGCCCTATGAATAGGCCCCTAACCTATGAATCCCACATCTATACCATTCTTCCCTCCACCCTCTGTTGATGTCCTAAAATGGAAATATCATGTCAACGCAAAGCCTCATTTAACGTCCTAATACACTGGATGTTTATTTTGTCCCTTAGGTAGACATGGTGTAAGGGTCTATATAATGTATTTTCAAATCATCCCAGTAACCACAAAAGTAACCCCCTTGGATTAACTACATATCTCTCACTATCTTTTATTTGCAAGAACATTTTCAATAATTCATGGACTTCACCTTCCACTAGCCATATAGGTAAGATCAACCATTTCCTTGTTGTTTGGGCTATAATTGATAGACTATCTCATACATCCACAGTAACTGCATCATGGGTGCATACCACTTCCCACATCAATTCAACCAAAACTCACAAATATCAATTGTGCTAGACTACATTTCACTTTGTTGTTTTTTGTAGAGCCATATGAATAGGTCTCTAATCTATGAATCCCACATCTGCACTAGTCTTGGCTTCACCCTTTGTTGATGTCCTAAACTAAAAAGATCATGCAAACACAAAGCCTCATTTAATGTCTTAACACACTTGATTCTTATTCTTTCCCTTAAGTAGACATGTTGTAAGGATCTATATGATGTATTTTCAAATCATCCTTGCAACCACACAAGTAACCCCCTTAGGTTAACTGCATATCTCTCACTATCTTGTATGTACAGGAACATTTTCAATAGTTCATGGACTTCATCTTCCACTACCCATACAGGCAAGATCAAACATTGCCTTGTTGGTCAGTCTACAACTGATAGACTATCTCATGCATCCACAGTGACTGCATCATGGGTGCATACCACTTCCCACATCAATTCAACCACAACACACAAATATCCGTTGTCTTAGACTACATTTCACTTTGGTTCTTTTTGTAGAGCCCTATGAATAAGTCCTTAATCTATGAATCCCACATCTGCACCAGTGTTGGCTTCACCCTTTGTTGATGTCCTAAACTAAAAAGATCATGTAAACACAGAGCCTCATTTATTGTCCTAACACTTGATTATTATGTTGTTCCTTAAGTAGACATGGTGTAACGGTTTATATAATGTATTTTCAAATCATCCTAGAAACAACACAAGTAGCCCCCTTAGGTTAACTACATATCTATCACTATCTAGTATATTTAGGAACATTTTCAACAATTCCTGGACTTCGTCTTCAAGTAGACATATAGGCACGATCAAGCATTGCCTTGTTAGTCAGGCTATAGATGATAGACTATCTCATGCATCCACGGTAATTGCATCATGGGTGGATAGCACTTCCCACATCGATTCAACCACAACACACAAATATCCATTGCCCTACACTACATTTCACTTTGGTGCTTTTTGTAGAGCCCTATGAATAGGTCCCTAATCTATGAATCCCACATGTGCAACATTCTTCCCTCCACCCTATGTTGATGTCCTAAAATGGAAAGATCATGTCAACACAAACCCTCAATTAATGTGATCCTAATAACCTTTATGCTTATTTTTTCCCTTAAGTAGACATGGTGTAAGGGTCTATATAATGTATTTTCAAATCATCCCAGTAACCACACAAGTAACACCCTTAATTTAACTACATATCTCTCACTATCTTGTATCTGCGAGAACATTTTCAACAATTCATGGACTTCATCTTCCACTAGCCATATAGGCAAGATCAACCATTACCCTGTTGGTCGGGCTATAATTGATAGACTATCTCATGCATACACAGTAACTGCATCATGGGTGCGTATCGATTCCCACATCAATTCAACCACAACACACACGCATCCATTGTGCTAGACTACATTTCACTTTGTTGCTTTTTGCAGAGCCCTATGAATAGCTCCCTAATTTATGAATCCCACATCTACACTAGTCTTGGCTTCACCCTTTGTTGATTTCCTAAACTAAAAATATCATGTAAACACAAAGCCTAATTTAATGTCCTAACACACTTGATTCTTATTTTTTCCCTTAATTAGACATGGTGTAAGGGTCTATATAATGTATTTTCAAATCATCCTAGTAACCACACAAGTAAACCCCTTAGGTTAACTACATATCTCTCACTATCTAGTATTTGCAGGGACATTTTTAACAATTCCTAGACTTCATCTTCCACTAGCCATATAGGGAAGATCAAACATTTCCTTGTTGGTTAGTCTATAATCGATAGACTATCTCATGCATCCATAGTGACTGCATCATGGGTGCATACCACTTCCCACATCAATTCAACCACAACACAAAAATGTCCATTGTCCTAGACTACATTTCACTTTGGTGCTTTTTGTAAATCCCTATGAATAGGTCCCTAATCTATGAATCCCACATATGCGCCAATATTGGCTCCACCCTCTGTTGATGTCCTAAACTGGAAATATCATGTAAACACAGAGCCTCATTTAATGTCCTAACACACTTGATTCTTATTTTTTTCCCTTAAGTAGACATGGTGTAAGGGTATATATAATTTATTTTCAAATCATCCTAGTAACCACACAAGTAACCCCCTTATATTAACTACATATCTCTCACTATCTAGTATCTGCAGGAACATTTTCAACAATTCCTAGACTTCATCTTCCACTAGCCATATAGCCAAGATTAAACATTTCCTTGTTGGTTAGGTTATAATTGATATACTATCTCATGCATCCACATTAATTGCATCATGGGTGCATACCACTCCCCAAATCAATTCAAGCACAACATACAAATATCCATTGTCATAGAATGCATTTCACTTTTGTGCTTTTTGTAGAACCCTATGAATAGTTCCCTAACCTATAAATCCCACATCTGCACTAGTCTTGTCTCCACCCTCTATTGATGTCAGTGTAGAAAGATTAGGTGGCTCTAGAAACAACTTCCAGCACACATTTTTCATATCTATGTCTCTCCAAACAACCTTGTCAAATTTCCAATTGCCAACACCAAACTCAATTCCATAATGTAAAACCTTGGGTTTAGTACCTAGAATTAGAATGTAGCCTAGATATATCATTATGTCATTTCATATCTGATGCCTCAAGTTTATCATCTTCTTTATATACATACATAAAAGAAGAACTTGGAAGAAAATGAAAATGAATTATAAGTAGTTGAAGTTGAATTGCCACATGAGAGTACCACTAAGATTATATTTATTTTTGGCTATGATTTTATTGATAAATATTTTCATGATAAACGTTCAAGGGACTCAAATTGTAAGACAATGTTAACACAAGAAACTAAGCCTGATGAGAAACCTAAACCCATTTAGGAAAATAATCAAAACTTTATTGTCAAAAACTGGAAAGATCAAGTAAGCAGGAAGGTTGCAGCAAAAAAAGAAAGCAGGAGATGGTAGTAGTTTAAAATTTTGCAACCAATAAAAGATGTTTTAGTTGTAGGTATATGCATGAGGAAAATTTGAATATGTAGGGTTGATCCGAATCGGATCCTTAAAATACTCTTAAAAAGTTTCATGAACTCTGTAAAACTTATGACGAAGTTTCAAAATCTTATGGATGTCGAGCTTATCAAAAATAACCTCTAAACAATGGCAATTTGTGATCAACACGGAGCAACGAGGACCCTCGGTCAAAGCGCGCAAACTGTTGGCCCACAGTAACCGCGTGCTGGCGCAGACAGACAAACAGGAGGTCAAATACAAAAACAGAAGCAGTTTCTGATACGCGATTAGCACGTATCGCAAGGCGTCCCCCTTAGTGAAGCAAAGTCCCTAAACGCTCGGTCCCGAGGAAATCATAAATCCGTACGAAATTCGTTGATTCCGTCAGAGATGGGTCCTGCACTAAAACTAGCAAGATATCAGAAGGACTTCAAGCGGTAAGCGGGTCCGACCGAGTCCCTCCCGATACCATACAATGTGTGACACGCATCTGGCGGATGAGAGAGGAAACCGGTCACATCGGACAGGTAAAAGGAATGCTACTTACCCACTCGATATGGACGGAGACCGTAGGATCTAGAGGCTCCAGATCAATGACCGAGAAACAATCCGATGGATGACCAAATTCGATGGGGAAATAGGCTAAGGCGGATAAGATTTGAGATCCGACATGACTAATGAGTTGGCAGAGGAATCAGTTTTGCGGCAATCTTGGAGCAACATAAATAACGACCGTTCAAAGAGAACTAACACTCAATTCGTGAGGAAACAGGTGGCCACCTCTCTGTGAAGTGTTATACAGTGATGATAACGCGGAGCAAGGTAATTCCAACGGACAAAGGCAGGAGATCCAAAAAACGGGGAAGCGAAAACAAACAGTCAAAGAGCGGACTGGATTTAATCCACGAACTGACAGAGAGAGCAGTAAGCAGAAAGCCGAGAGGCAGAGAGAGAAGTAGACGTGCAAAGAATAGAGAAACTCCAGCTGACCTATAGAGCAAAGGCAGTATCAGCTAGACAGAAACAGAGAGAGTGTGAGAGTTTGTGAACTCCAGAGAAGGCTTGAGAGGTTCAAGCGAACTCCTCTGAGTAAACCTGTTAAGTATTAAGTCTCATATTGGACTCATACCACTATGACCAGTTGAGGTCGAGACTCAATAAGGGGAGTCTGTGTACTCTAGAGACTTGGGGAATCCAAGTACCATCCTACTGATCATCATTTGTTGAGTGAGACTCAAATTGAGCTCACTGTTGTAAAAAATCTATTTTTTTTAGACACAATAGAAAGGCCACCACTGAAGGCTGGACTAGGAGACGTAGCCCAGGAGGATTGGGTGAACTCCTTATTAAACTTGTTGTGTTTATGTGTTTTCTTATTGTGTTTCTCTTACTTCTTCAGTGTCTATGTATTTCGTAATCTTATTGATACATTGCATAAGATAACATAGGCGCACCCCAGCACATAAGTATGTAATACTTTCATTAATTAACTGAGATCATGCATGAGTGATTTCAGATCAATTGGCATCAGAGTGTCTACGTTGTTAAGGTTAGACAAGCTTGTGTTGGAATTTTTTTGTTGAATGCTAACTAGGTCAAAGCTCAAATTATGAGAAGAAGCGTTGGTTGAAGCTAACCCCGAAATTGGAAGAGTCTATCCCAAGAAGAAAATGTCAGAAGAAAGTCCCTTGGGATCAGACCCCCAGTTCATAAAAATTTTCCTAGCTATGAGGTCCATGGTAGAGGAAATGTATCGGGAGTTTAAGAAAAGTAGAGATGCAGATTGATCACACTCCAAAGATAAAGGAGAAGAAGAATCTCCCCTCCATGACCACTCTAAAGGAAAAGGGAAAGAAGAAAACTTTCACACACCTACTAATAGCCCTAAAAACAAGAAGAGGACATCCTTGATCAAATTAGATGTTAAATTTTATTTTCCTATCTATGATGGAGATTTAAATGCAGAGAAGCTGGATAATTGGATTAGACAGATTGACATGTATTGCAGGGTGCAGAATATTGACTCAGACAGAAGTAAATTCAACTGGCTAGCTTATGCCTTGAAGGAACTACCCTGGTATGGTGGGAAAGTCAAACACAACCTGACATGAAGAAACATGGTAAAATTATATATATCTGGAGTGAATTTGTTTCTGCAATTAAAAATCAATTCTATCCACTAGCTTATATGCAACAAGCCATGATGAGCTGGAAAACTCTTCGACAATTAATTGTTCTTTACCTAATATCTCAATCTCATTTTTCTATGACTATTCCTTCTACCAACTAGCCTTGATCTAGTAGGATCCATAAATAGAAGTGGCCTTGAAAATAGCTCAAAAATAAAAGTCATAAAATGGAAGTGAAAATAGAAATAGATCGTAGTGCTCGTCACTCTGATTCCAACGGTGCACACGACACTCAAATATGAGTTCGTATGCTTAAGTTACAGATGGTCATTGTTCTGGTCCAACTTGGCCAAGTGGCAGTATTAACGAGGCAACAAATTGACAGAATCTTGGTGCATGGAATCCAACAGTCGAAACAGGAAAATTTGTCACCTTTTTAATTTGTCTAATATCCCTTATTTCCTGACGGAAGAAAAATAACCATTGTGGTCTAAAAATAAAAATAAAAAAATATATGGGGTGGTGGGCTGCCACCCCTCAATGGTGATATTATATTATATTGGGTGGATAGGCCACCCCTGGTCGAACCAACACATTATATATTACTATAAACCATTACCATAACTATCGACGAATATAAACCGTTTGCCATAAGCGCCAATAGAATCACATGTAACGAAAATTTTGCCACAAATCATCAGACTTTATATGGGAAGCGGGAGATTCGAAACTGGAACCTCCACCGACCTAAATGACTCTGCCACTAATGAGCCACAACTAGTTCCTTGGTGGCTCCACTCACGAAATAATATTTAAACTCTCATACGCCATTCAAATGAGGTGGAGCAACAGATATCTAGGCATGGAACCCTGAGTGATAGAGGTCGTGGAACCATGATCGAGGGTATCTTGGAGATGATGAAAAAATTCCCTTAGAGGGCCAGAGCTTCCAGTGTCATAATTTTACAAGTTTATAGTCGATTTTGCACGTTTTCATGCCAGGGTCGATTGTATACCTTAAGTAGACATGGTGTAAGGGTCTATATAATGTATTTTCAAATCATCCTAGTAACCACACAAGTAACCCCCTTAGGTTAACTACATATCTCTCACTATCTAGTATATGCAAGAACATTTTCAACAATTCCTGGAATTCATCTTCCATTAGACATATAGGAACAATCAAACATTGCCTTGTTAGTCAAGCTATAGATGATAGGCTATCTAATTCATCCACGGTAACTGCATCATGGGTGGATAGAACTTTCCACATCAATTCAAACACAACAAACAAATATTCATTGTCCTAGACTACATTTCACTTTAGTACTTTTTGTAGAGCCCTATGAATAGGCCCCTAACCTATGAATCCCACATCTATACCATTCTTCCCTCCACCCTCTGTTGATGTCCTAAAATGGAAATATCATGTCAACGCAAAGCCTCATTTAACGTCCTAATACACTGGATGTTTATTTTGTCCCTTAGGTAAACATGGTGTAAGGGTCTATATAATGTATTTTCAAATCATCCCAGTAACCACACAAGTAACCCCCTTGGATTAACTACATATCTCTCACTATCTTTTATTTGCAAGAACATTTTCAATAATTCATGGACTTCACCTTCCACTAGCCATATAGGTAAGATCAACCATTTCCTTGTTGTTCGGGCTATAATTGATAGACTATCTCATACATCCACAGTAACTGCATCATGGGTGCATACCACTTCCCACATCAATTCAACCAAAACTCACAAATATCAATTGTGCTAGACTACATTTCACTTTGTTGCTTTTCGTAGAGCCATATGAATAGGTCTCTAATCTATGAATCCCACATCTGCACTAGTCTTGGCTTCACCCTTTGTTGATGTCCTAAACTAAAAAGATCATGCAAACACAAAGCCTCATTTAATGTCTTAACACACTTGATTCTTATTCTTTCCCTTAAGTAGACATGTTGTAAGGATCTATATGATGTATTTTCAAATCATCCTTGCAACCACACAAGTAACCCCCTTAGGTTAACTGCATATCTCTCACTATCTTGTATGTACGGGAACATTTTCAATAGTTCATGGACTTCATCTTCCACTAGCCATACAGGCAAGATCAAACATTGCCTTGTTGGTCAGTCTACAACTGATAGACTATCTCATGCATCCACAGTGACTGCATCATGGGTGCATACCACTTCCCACATCAATTCAACCACAACACACAAATATCCATTGTCTTAGACTACATTTCACTTTGGTTCTTTTTGTAGAGCCCTATGAATAAGTCCTTAATCTATGAATCCCACATCTGCACCAGTGTTGGCTTCATCCTTTGTTGATGTCCTAAACTAAAAAGATCATGTAAACACAGAGCCTCATTTATTGTCCTAACACTTGATTATTATTTTGTTCCTTAAGTAGACATGGTGTAAGGGTTTATATAATGTATTTTCAAATCATCCTAGAAACAACACAAGTAGCCCCCTTAGGTTAACTACATATCTATCACTATCTAGTATATTCAGGAACATTTTCAACAATTCCTGGACTTCGTCTTCAAGTAGACATATAGGCACGATCAAGCATTGCCTTGTTAGTCAGGCTATAGATGATAGACTATCTCATGCATCCACGGTAATTGCATCATGGGTGGATAGCACTTCCCACATCGATTCAACCACAACACACAAATATCCATTGCCCTACACTACATTTCACTTTGGTGCTTTTTGTAGAGCCCTATGAATAGGTCCCTAATCTATGAATCCCACATGTGCAACATTCTTCCCTCCACCCTATGTTGATGTCCTAAAATGGAAAGATCATGTCAACACAAACCCTCAATTAATGTGATCCTAATAACCTTTATGCTTATTTTTTCCCTTAAGTAGACATGGTGTAAGGGTCTATATAATGTATTTTCAAATCATCCCAGTAACCACACAAGTAACACCCTTAATTTAACTACATATCTCTCACTATCTTGTATCTGCGAGAACATTTTCAACAATTCATGGACTTCATCTTCCACTAGCCATATAGGCAAGATCAACCATTACCTTGTTGGTCGGGCTATAATTGATAGACTATCTCATGCATACACAGTAACTGCATCATGGGTGCGTACCGATTCCCACATCAATTCAACTACAACACACACGCATCCATTGTGCTAGACTACATTTCACTTTGTTGCTTTTTGCAGAGCCCTATGAATAGCTCCCTAATCTATGAATCCCACATCTACACTAGTCTTGGCTTCACCCTTTGTTGATTTCCTAAACTAAAAATATCATGTAAACACAAAGCCTAATTTAATGTCCTAACACACTTGATTCTTATTTTTTCCCTTAATTAGACATGGTGTAAGGGTCTATATAATGTATTTTCAAATCATCCTAGTAACCACACAAGTAAACCCCTTAGGTTAACTACATATCTCTCACTATCTAGTATTTGCAGGGACATTTTTAACAATTCCTAGACTTCATCTTCCACTAGCCATATAGGGAAGATCAAACATTTCCTTGTTGGTTAGTCTATAATCGATAGACTATCTCATGCATCCATAGTGACTGCATCATGGGTGCATACCACTTCCCACATCAGTTCAACCACAACACACAAATGTCCATTGTCCTAGACTACATTTCACTTTGGTGCTTTTTGTAAATCCCTATGAATAGGTCCCTAATCTATGAATCCCACATATGCGCCAATATTGGCTCCACCCTCTGTTGATGTCCTAAACTGGAAATATCATGTAAACACAGAGCCTCATTTAATGTCCTAACACACTTGATTCTTATTTTTTCCCTTAAGTAGACATGGTGTAAGGGTCTATATAATTTATTTTCAAATCATCCTAGTAACCACACAGGTAACCCCCTTATATTAACTACATATCTCTCACTATCTAGTATCTGCAGGAACATTTTCAACAATTCCTAGACTTCATCTTCCACTAGCCATATAGCCAAGATTAAACATTTCCTTGTTGGTTAGGTTATAATTGATATACTATCTCATGCATCCACATTAATTGCATCATGGGTGCATACCACTCCCCAAATCAATTCAAGCACAACACACAAATATCCATTGTCATAGACTGCATTTCACTTTTGTGCTTTTTGTAGAACCCTATGAATAGTTCCCTAACCTATAAATCCCACATCTGCACCAGTCTTGTCTCCACCCTCTATTGATGTCAGTGTAGAAAGATTAGGTGGCTCTAGAAACAACTTCCAGCACACATTTTTCATATCTATGTCTCTCCAAACAACCTTGTCAAATTTCCAATTGCCAACACCAAACTCAATTCCATATTGAAAAACCTTGGGTTTAGTACCTAGAATTAGAATGTAGCCTAGATATATCATTATGTCATTTCATATCTGATGCCTCAAGTTTATCATCTTCTTTATATACATACATAAAAGAAGAACTTGGAAGAAAATGAAAATGAATTATAAGTAGTTGAAGTTGAATTGCCACATGAGAGTACCACTAAGATTATATTTATTTTTGGCTATGATTTTATTGATAAATATTTTCATGATAAACGTTCAAGGGACTCAAATTGTAAGACAATGTTAACACAAGAAACTAAGCCTGATGAGAAACCTAAACCCATTTAGGAAAATAATCAAAACTTTATTGTCAAAAACTGGAAAGATCAAGTAAGCACGAAGGTTGCAGCAAAAAATGAAAGCATTAAGCAGGAGATGGTAGTAGTTTAAAATTTTGCAACCAATAAAAGATGTTTTAGTTGTAGGTATATGCATGAGGAAAATTTGAATATGTAGGGTTGATCCGAATCGGATCCTTAAAATACTCTTAAAAAGTTTCATGAACTCTGTAAAACTTATGACGAAGTTTCAAAATCTTATGGATGTCGAGCTTATCAAAGATAACCTATAAACAATGGCAATTTGTGATCAACACGGAGCAACGAGGACCCTCGGTCAAAGCGCGCAAACTGTTGGCCCACAGTAACCGCGTGCTGGCGCAGACAGACAAACAGGAGGTCAAATACAAAAACAGAAGCAGTTTCTGATACGCGATTAGCACGTATCGCAAGGCGTCCCCCTTAGTGAAGGAAAGCCCCTAAACGCTCGGTCTCGAGGAAAGCATAAATCCGTACGAAATTCGTTGATTCCATCAGAGATGGGTCCTGCACTAAAACTAGCAAGATATCAGAAGGACTTCAAGCGGTAAGCGGGTCCAACCGAGTCCCGCCCGATACCATACAATGTGTGACACGCATCTGGTGGATGAGAGAGGAAACCGGTCACATCGGACAGGTAAAAGGAATGCTACTTACCCACTCGATATGGACGGAGACCGTAGGATCTAGAGGCTCCAGATCAATGACCGAGAAACAATCCGATGGATGACCAAATTCGATGGGGAAATAGGCTAAGGCGGATAAGATTTGAGATCCGGCATGACTAATGAGTTGGCAGAGGAATCAGTTTTGCGGCAATCTTGGAGCAACATAAATAACGACCGTTCAAAGAGAACTAACACTCAATTCGTGAGGAAACAGATGGCCACCTCTCTGTGAAGTGTTATACAGTGATGATAACGCGGAGCAAGGTAATTCCAACGGACAAAGGCAGGAGATCCAAACAACCGGGAAGCGAAAACAAACAGTCAAAGAGCGGACTGGATTTAATCCACGAACTGACAGAGAGCAGTAAGCAGAAAGCCGAGAGGCAGAGAGAGAAGTAGACGTGCAAAGAATAGAGAAAGTCGAGCTGACCTATAGAGCAAAGGCAGTATCAGCTAGACAGAAACAGAGAGATTGTGAGAGTTTGTGAACTCCAGAGAAGGCTTGAGAGGTTCAAGCGAACTCCTCTGAGTAAACCTGTTAAGTATTAAGTCTCATATTGGACTCATACCACTATGACCAGTTGAGGTCGAGACTCAATAAGGGGAGTCTGTGTACTCTAGAGACTTGGGGAATCCAAGTACCATCCTACTGATCATCATTTGTTGAGTGAGACTCAAATTGAGCTCACTGTTGTAAAAAATCTATTTTTTTTAGACACAATAGAAAGGCCACCACTGAAGGCTGGACTAGGAGACGTAGCCCAGGAGGATTGGGTGAACTCCTTATTAAACTTGTTGTGTTTATGTGTTTTCTTATTGTGTTTCTCTTACTTCTTCAGTGTCTATGTATTTCGTAATCTTATCGATACATTGCATAAGATAACATAGGCGCACCCCAGCACATAAGTATGTAATACTTTCATTAATTAACTGAGATCATGCATGAGTGATTTCAGATCAATTGGCATCAGAGTGTCTACGTTGTTAAGGTTAGACAAGCTTGTGTTGGAATTTTTTTGTTGAATGCTAACTAGGTCAAAGCTCAAATTATGAGAAGAAGCGTTGGTTGAAGCTAACCCCGAAATTGGAAGAGTCTATCCCAAGAAGAAAATGTCAGAAGAAAGTCCCTTGGGATCAGACCCCCAGTTCATAGAAATTTTCCTAGCTATGAGGTCCATGGTAGAGGAAATGTATCGGGAGTTTAAGAAAAGTAGAGATGCAGATTTATCACACTCCAAAGATAAAGGAGAAGAAGAATCTCCCCTCCATGACCACTCTAAAGGAAAAGGGAAAGAAGAAAACTTTCACACACCTACTAATATCCCTAAAAACAAGAAGAGGACATCCTTGATCAAATTAGATGTTAAATTTTATTTGCCTATCTATGATGGAGATTTAAATGCAGAGAAGCTGGATAATTGGATTAGACAGATTGACATGTATTGCAGGGTGCAGAATATTGACTCAGACAGAAGTAAATTCAACTGGCTAGCTTATGCCTTGAAGGAACTACCTTGGTATGGTGGGAAAGTCAAACACAACCTGACATGAAGAAACATGGTAAAATTATATATATCTGGAGTGAATTTGTTTCTGCAATTAAAAATCAATTCTATCCACTAGCTTATATGCAACAAGCCATGATGAGCTGGAAAACTCTTCGACAATTAAAAGGGCAAAGTGTACAAGGTTACACCCAAGAATTTAGAAAAAGAGCATTGATTGTAGGCATCTATTTAGACTCACCTGAAACTCTGTTGAAGTATATAGGTGGTCTACACAGTTATTTAAGACACACCATTCTCATGTTTAACCCTACTAGCATAGATGAAGTCTCTGTTCAAGCTACTCATTTAGAGGCTAGAGGTAAGAATGTGGTCCCAGAAGTTGGGGGATCATCCAAACCCACTACAAGCAAGAACAAGGAGAAGAGAAAATAGAAATGGAAAGAGAGGAAGGCTAATGTTGCACAAAAGATAAAGTTTTCATGCACTCACTATAAAAAGGATGGGCATGATGATGAACACTGCTGGATTTTGCATTTGGAGCTGAAACCTAAGAAGTTCGAGGGAAATAAGAAGAAGACTGCTGCAGCTATTTAAAGAGATTTGGGGTCAGACTCAGGAGATGAAACAACCATTGCAACCACCGGTATAAAAGGTAAAAATTCTGAAGCATCTAGTAGTAATTCTGCACAATCTACTGATAATGAAGAAAATAAGAGGAAAAGACATGATATTTTTCATATTCGAGTTATTTCCAAGCATCAAAAGATTGATACTTTATTTGATAGTGGTTCACAAGTAAATTTAATTTCTAAAACAATTGTAAAGAATTTGGGATTACTAACTACACCTCACAAGAAGCCATATCCATTAGGTTGGTTATGTGATAAAGCACAAATACAATTGACTAGACAATGCAAACTTAAGTTTTCATTTGGGTTAGCATTTGTAGATGAGGTTGAGTTAGATATAGTTCCTCTGGATATTGTAGGTTTTAACCCCGTACAGAAATTAACTGCATACAAATTCGAAAACACAGAAAATAAACAATGCGAGAGCATAACACATAAAACACATATACACAGAGATTTTCCCCTAGATCCAGAAACTGGGACTACTAGCTTGATTTTTTGTTATGTTCCTTTCAATTTTATAATACATATTTATACATGACAAAGCATCTAATACCATGGACCGAAAACCATCATGTCCAAAAACATGTGCGAAAATCATGCATAAAACCATAGGTGGGTCCGCCCAACCTAACATAGGGTCCAAAACGAAAATTTTCTAGGGCGCTGCCCTAGACCCCATAAAATGGGGTTATGGGTGCGCCTCAAACCCCCTGTGACCACCCCGCTACACAATTGGTGCAACGAACGGGGGCTCCGCTCCCACTCTAACCCCCTGGTTAACTACGTGGGCTAGTCATGGAAAGAATATAACACAACCCAAAATTGTCCCACTTGTTGTTTTCTTTCCACGGGGGGCCACAAGAGAGCTTAGTCATTTTTCTACCCCTGAAATGCCCATTCTCTCTGTACACTAGGAGAACTTTTCAGAGCTCACAGATTTTGTCAATAATTCTGTAGTGTTCTTCAAAATGTCCACCTTTACTAGCAACACCTTTTTGTCTTCTATCATATCCCTCACAAAGTGATACTGAACATCAATGTGCTTTGTCTTTGAATGATATGCAGGGTTTTTTGCCAAGAAAATTGCAGTTTGGTTGTCATAGTCTATCCTTATAGCTCCCTGTATTAACCCCATACTTGAACATAATCTCTGCAACCAAACTGCTTCCTTGCTTGCATGAGTGGCTACCATGTATTCTGCTTCTGTAATTGATAGTGCCACTACACATTGTGTTGGGTCCTGATAATACTAGTTATTACCCCATTACTATTGTAGTTGTATCCCTTATTAATATTGTTGTGCCCCTATTGTCCCCATATTTTTATTATTGTGCCCCATAGATCCCTCTATTGTTATTTTTGTGGCTTTATATTATTATTGTTAAGTCGGCTGGGTTATATTGTGACTCCTTAGACTCCTATATATAGAAAGGAGGTTTTGTCATTTGAATCAACCAAGAATTGCTCATTTATGTAATGTAAAGGAGGTTTCCCCCTCTAAGAGGCTGAATTCTAAGGCGTGGATCTCTCTTTTCTATCTTTTTGTGAGCTGGTTTCATAACATTTGGTATCAGAGCTTTGGATTCTAGGGTTTCGCTGCTCCAAACAGGTCATCGTGACATTTTCACTATAATTTTTTTCTGCGACATTTCAGAAGCTAAAAAAAAACCTATTTGAAAAGAAATCGAGTTGAATCTTGGGTCCGAATTTTAGAGCTTTTTGCGCAATATTTGTGGAGATATGATCTGAGGAAGTTGGTATTTTTGTAGACTCTTGAATTACATTCCAAACAGGTGACATGGGGAAAATCGTCATAACTTTCTCTCTGAGCAATAGACTGAAATTTCATAAAAGGTACAGAAAGAGGACAGACTATCGTTTCTTGTATATCTTTTTTAGATCCAAAGGTTGAAACAGTGACTCGTGGCACGTCATAAAAGTTCACTCTACTGAACTAGTCTATAATCAGGTCATCTTGGGAGATTGTGCATAACTGTTCCTTGGAGAATCCAACTTGGATCAGAATAGTGGCATTGGAAAGAGGACACAGATGGCTACTACAGGTCACAATTTCAGAACTGGATGATCTGAAATTGCAGAGATACATCAGATTCAATATCAAGCTTCTACAAAGTGAAAAAAGGTGTGTAGTTTTTTTTTAAATTTTTGCATAAGCTTGGTTTGAAAAATTAGTTTGAATTGGTAATTGATGCCCTGAGGAAAGAAAATGCAAACACCTAGTAAGCAACCTGAAATCTCTAGCATGACTTATGAAGAAGAGGAAGAAATGCAACATGATATATCAAAATTATGAGACCAAGTGCAACAAGTGTCACTTGCACAAAAAGCAACAGAATCTAAGATGGATGGTTTAAGGAAAGATGTAGAAACTAAGATGGATGGTTTAAAGAAAGGTGTAGGAACTAAGATGGATTGTTTAAGAAAGGCGTAGAAGCTAAGAAGCATGGAATGGAAGCTAACATGAATGGCATGGACGCTAAAATTGATGGCATGGATGATAAGATGGAAGAATTGAAGATAGATATGAATACGTTGCTACAAGAAATGGTCACTAGTGGTGAAAGGGTAGTAAAGGAAACTCATGATAAGAACAAAATAAATGTTAATCATGATTCCATAGACTCTAATGTTGGATCAAAGACCCGCCATATTCCAAAAATCGATATGAGGAAGTTTGATGGCAAGGATCCCGCAACATGGATATTACAGATGGAGCAATTTTTCGATCTCAATAATGTGCAAAACACACAAAAGGTATGTATTGCAACTTTATATTTGGAACCAAATCAGTTTGTATGGTATCAATGGATTTGTTCTCGTAAACAAATTATCACTTGGGCAATTTTTACAGGAGAATTGATAGCACATTATGAGGATACAAAAAGCAACACTTTTTTTAGCCAATTGATAAGTCTCAAACAAAAGGGTTCAGTAATGGATCACGTTGAGGAGTTCCAAAAATTGAACGTAAGGGTAAAAAATATTCTATAGGAGCATAGGATTGATGTGTTCATAGGGAATTTAAAGGATAATATCCAACATGATGTTCGCCTTTGGGAACCTGATTCATTAGTCTAGAAGGCATTCAGGTTAGCAAGAAAAATGGAAAGCAAAATTATGGCAACCAAGAAGCATACCACTCACAATTATAAAGATGAAAGTGTTGTTGCCCCTAGTCTTCCACAACCATAAGGTTGACACAACAAAAATTGGAAGAAAAAAGAGCAAAAGGACTTTTTTACAGTTGTGATAGCAAATACATTAAAGGTCATAAGTGTGCCGAGAAGAAATTATTCTACATAGATTGTGAAGAGGAAGAAGAAAAGGAGCAAGAAAGGTCAAAAGAAGAGGATATACTCCAGGAACAAATCCTAGACAAAGAAGAAATGAATCTGACCATTGGCAGGAATTACCACTCCTCAAACCATCAAGATAGAAGGACAAATCAAGAAGAAAAAGGTAATAGTGTTGATTGATTCAGGAAGTACCCACAATTTTATTCATTGTAAGGTAGCAAAAGAACTGAATTGCTTCCTATATCCAGCACTAGAGTGTCAAGTGATGGTTGCAAATGGAGGAACAATAAATTTCTCTGGAAAGTGCCATAATATCAAGCTATCCATAGGAGAATATGTATTGACTAACCCAATGCTTTCCATTCCAATGGGAGGTGTTGATGTTGTACTAGGAGTCCAATGGCTACAATCCTTGGGTACAATGGCTTTTAATTTTCAAGAAATTTTCATCAATTTTTCTACGGAAGGAAACGAAGTTGAATTAAGGGGTATTGCAGGGAAACCAGGAAAGATAATCAGCTCTAATGTTATGACAAAGCTTCTAAAAAAGGAGCAAAGAGGTGTAATTGCACAATTATGTTCGCTAGATGTTTGCACATCGGAATCATCTATTTCTCCAGATCTCCAAAAAGTCCTGGACAATCATTCCAAGTTATTTGAGACTCCCAAAGGTCTCCCACCTATGTGTGATCATGATCATGCTATTCATCTGATTCCAGGAAGTGTTCCTCCAAACATCAGGCCGTATAGATATCCCTATGCCCAAAAGAGTGAAATTGATCGTATGGCTGCAGAAATTCTAGAGGCTGGTATAATTCAACTGAGTCAAAGTTATTTCTCTGCTCCAGTAGTATTGGTGCACAAGAAGGATGGATCATGGCACATGTGTCCGGATTATAGGGATCTCAACAAGCTCACTATTAAAGATAAGTTTCCCATTCCTATCATTGATGAATTACTGGATGAATTTCATGGATCAATTTACTTCACCAAGTTGGATCTTCGTTCAGGATATCATCAAATCAGAATGAAGACTGAAGACATTCCGAAAATAGCATTTAGAACTCATGAGGGTCAATATGAATTTTTGGTCATGCCTTTTGGCCTTACCAATGCACCTTCAACATTTCAAGGTTTATGAATTCCATTTTCAAACCATTCCTTAGAAAATTTGTGTTAGTATTTTTTGATGATACACTAATCTACAGCATGTCTTGGAAGGATCATGTTGAACATGTTGACAGGGTGCTACAACTATTGGAGGAGTAACAATTATATGCAAAAAGATCTAAATGTTTCTTTGGAGTACAAGAGGTGGAATATGTGGGTCCTATTGTATCTGATGAAGGAGTTAAGGTAGACCCTAGAAAAATTAAAGCCATTAAGGAATGGAAAATCCCCACATCCATAAAGCATCTATGAGGATTTCTCGGGTTGACAGGGTATTATCGCAAGTTTGTTAAGAATTATGGGAGAATAGCAGCACCTCTAACAACATTATTGAAGAAAGATGCATTTTCATGGACTCCAGAAGCAAAAAAGGCCTTCGAGCATCTTAAAGGGGCAATGTGCCAAGCACTGGTCTTAGCTACACCAGACTTCAAAAAAACTTTTATTGTGGAATGTGATGCTTTAGGAAATGGAATTGGTGCTATTTTAATGCAAGATGAAAGACACATTGCTTTTGAAAGTCGTCCAATCAAGGGAAAGTTTTTACACAAAGCTATTTATGAGAAGGAAATGTTGGCAATACTCCATGCACTTAAGAAATGGTGACCCTACCTAATGGGAAGACACTTCAAGGTAAAAATAGATCATGATAGCCTTAAATACTTTTTAGAACAAAGATTATCCTCTAAAGAGCAACAAAAGTGGGTCACAAAGATGTTGGGTTATGACTTTGAAATCATCTACAAAAAAGGGAAGCAAAATGTGGTAGCAGATGCACTCTCAAGAAAGGATGAGGATGTGGAAGCATTGTTGTGTGCCATTTCTATTATCCAACCAGATTCGATAAACGAAGTAAGGGAGGAATGGAGGAATGATGAAGAAGTGTGGGCACTTATTTGAAAGTTACAACAAGGCTCCAGTACGTCTGATACATTTAGATGGAAAAATGATTCATTATGGTACAAAGATTGCTTATACCTCTGTAAGAATTCCCAGCTAAAACAAAAGATTCTTATGGAATTGCACATGTCTTCCTTAGGAGGGCACTCAAGATTTTTAAAAACTTACCACAGGGTTAAGAAGGAATTTTTTTTGGAGGGCATTAAATCAGATATTCAAAATTTTGTGGCGGAATGTTTGGTTTGCCAACAAAATAAAGTTGAAACAATTAAGACACTAGGTCTATTACAACCTTTATCCATTCCAAGCCAACGTTGGGAGGAGGTTTCAATGGATTTTATCACAGGTTTACCCAAGTCTGAGGGAAAGAGTGTCATCATGGTGGTAGTTGACAGACTTAACAAGTATGCACACTTTTGTGCATTATCACATCCATTTAAAGTCAGTACAGTTTCTATTGCATTTATGGAAACAATTCAAAAGCTACATGGAAACCCAAAGATTATTGTAAGTGACAGAGATCCCATTTTCACTGGGAATTTTTGGACAAAATTATTTTCTTGTCTTGGTACTCAGTTAGCTCATAGCTCATCTTATCATCCTCAATCTGATGGGAAAACTGAGATAGAAAACAAATGTTTGGAAGGATATCTTCGTTGCTTTTTATCTGATAAACAAACACAATGGGTCAAACGGTTTCCTCTGGCCGAATGGTGGTATAACACTTCCTTCCATACAGCAAAAAAAATGACCCCATTTATGGCACTTTATGGATATCGGCCACCATCCATAACATAATATTTAAGGGAAAATTCTAAGGTTCAAGCAGTGGAACATCACATCGAACATCAACAACATATCCTCCAACTCTTAAAGGATAATCTCATGTTGGCACAGAATAGAATGAAACAACAGGCAGATCAACATCACAGTGAAAGAATTTTTGTTGTAGGTGATTGGGTATTCCTACGACTACAATCATATAAGAAAATGTCCCTCAATCAAGCTAAGAAGGATAATAAAATTATCACCAAAGTATTATGGTCCATACAAGGTGTTGCAAAAGATTGGTACTATGGCATACAAATTGGAGCTTCCTGCAGCTTCTTGATTGCACCCAGTTTTCCATGTTTCATGTTTAAAGAAGGTTATAGGCGACAAGCTCCCAGTTCAAACAATATTGCCAGAACTTGACGAGGAAGGAAAAATTATATTGGAACCAGAAGCAATCACATAAACAAGAACTCGACAGTTACGAAATCGATCAATTTTGGAGTATCTTATCAAGTGGAAGAACTTATCCACTGAAGATTCCACATGGGAGGATGAGAATTTTATACAGAAGCATCCAGAACTACTGAAGCATTGAGGACAACACTTTTTTGAAGGAGAGGGGCATGTTGGGTCCTTATAATACTAGTGATTACCCCATTACTATTGTATTTGTATCCCTTATTAATATTGTTGTACCCCTATTGTCCCCATATTGTTATTACTGTGCCCCATAGAATCCCTCTATTGTTATTTTTGTGGCTTTATATTATTATTGTTAGGTCGGCTGGGTTATATTGTGACTCCTTAGACTCCTATATATAGAAAAGAGGTTTTTTCATTTGAATCAACCAAGAATTGCTCATTTATGTAATGTAAAGGAAGTTGCCCACTTGAAGAGGCTGAATTCTAAGGCGTGGATCTCTATTTTCTATATTTTTGTGAGCTGGTTTCATAATAGATTGTTTCTTACTCATCCAACTGACTGCACCTCCAAATAGGTTAAACACATACCCACTTGTAGATCTTCTCTGATCCAGATCTCTAGCCCAGTCTACATCAACAAAGCCATGAACATCCAACATTCTGTCCAATCTTGGTCTTCCTTGGTAGCACAAACCATAATCACTAGTGCCACGCAAATACCTGAAAACCCGCTTCACTGCTGTCCAGTGCTCCTTCCCAGGTTTTGACATAAACCTACTCAATATTCCCACTGCATGTGCAATGTCTGGTCTAGTACAAACCATTGCATACATCAGACTACTGACTACACTTGCATATGGAACACAAGACATGTCCTCTTCCTCTTCTTGTGTCCTGGGACACTATTCAACAGATAAACTCACACCTACAGGAATAGGAACCTTCACTGGTTTACTATCCTACATATAAAACCTCTGTAGTATTGTCTTGACATACTTCCTCTAGTTTAACTAGAGCTTCCTCTTTGCCTGATCTCTTTTAATTTCCATGCCCAAAATATAGTTTTCAACACCAAGATCTTTCATGTCGAATTTCGAGGACAATTGGGTCTTCAAATCCTGGATAATTTCTTTGTCATTTCCAACCAGAAACATATCATCCACATACAAGACCAAATAAATAACATGGTCACCAATTAATTTAAAATGCACACAGTGATCTGCTTTGCTTCTGGTGAAGCCAAGTCCTCGTATAAATGTATCAAATTTCTAATACCACATCCTTGGTGAGTGTTTTAACCCATACAGAGACTTCTTTACCTTGCATACCAATTATTTCTTACCCTTCACCGCAAAGCCTTCAGGTTGCTTCATGTATATTTCCTCTTCTAGATCCCCGTGAAGAAATGTTGTCTTCACATCCGTCTGTTCTACCTCAAAATCAAAAGCAACAGCAATAGATAAAAGTAATCTAATAGAAGTTTCCTTTTGCATTTGTTTTCTTCTTGAACACCCATTTGCTGTCAATGGGTTTCCTTCCAGCCAGCAACTCCACCAGATCCTAAGCCTCATTTTTGTGCAAGGATGCCATTTCATCAACCATGGCCTCTTTCCAGAGTTTTCCATCCTCTGAATCTATTGCTTCCTTCACACTTATGGGATCATCATCAGTAATAGATAAAGCAAAATTTTAATAGAAAGCAGATGGATTATACCTTTCTGGTTGCCTTCTTTCTTGAACTGATCTTCTCACACCCAGAATTTGTGGCTCTTCATCTTCTGATTCCTCCTCTGTTGTAGAGTCTAATTCTTCCTCCTTAAGCTCAAATTCTATCTTCTCAAGCTCCTTTGGTTGGACTTCATGTTTAATAACATCTTTTACCTCTCTGAACACCACATCTTGGCTATACAAAACCTTCTGTGTGACTAGGTTCCAGAGCTTATAACCCTTTAAACCATCCTTATACCAATAAAGATGCACTCTTCAGATTTACTATCAAACTTGGTTCTTTTCTCCTTTAGAACATGTACATATGCATCACATCCAAATACCCTTAGATGTGAAAGAGAGGGTTTCTTACCAGTCCATACCTCTTGTGGAGTCTTATCCTCCAACACTAATGATGGTGACCTATTGACTAGGTAGCATGCAGTATCCACCACCTCTGCCCAAAATTCTTGTCCTAACCTGGCACCACTGAGCATGCTTCTTGCCCTTTCCATCAATGTCTTATTCATTCTTTCTACAAATCCATTTTGCTTGGGTGTATATGGAGTAGTCTTCTGTCATGCTATACCACACTTCTTACAAAATTCTTCAAATTCCTTGCTGCAAAACTCTCCACTATTATCTGTCCTTAGCACCTTTATCTTCTTCTCTGTCTGATTTTCCACAAGAGCCTTAAATTCTTTAAACCTATCAAAGGCTTCAGATTTCTTCTTAGGGAAATATATCCATGTATTCCTTGAGAAGTCATCTATAAATGATACATACTACACAAACTTACCTAGTGATGGAACCTTCACAAGTCGAAACACATCACTGTGCACAAGTTCTAATATTTGTTTCTCCCTCTTACTACCAGAGGGGAAACTCACTCGATTCTGCTTCCCATATACAAAATTTTTATAGAAATCAAAATCCAGAGAGCTATTACTCATACCTTCTACCATACCTTTACCATGAAGTACTCGAAGGCCCTTCTCTCCAATATGTCCAAGCCTTTGATGCCACAATATGGTCTTCTCTCAAGAGACCACTAGATTTTCTGCTCCACTTTCAGGAACCACAGAACTGTTTCACCTATCAATAACAGTGCTACCTTGCAGCTTATATAGAGTTCCAATTCGAACTCCCCGCATCAATACCAGTGCTCCCTAAACCATTTTGTAGGTATCCTTCTCGAACACTATTTTTACACCTGCATCATCCATCTTGCTTACAAAAATCACATTTCTGGCTAATGCAGGAATATGCAGAACACCCGGAAGTGTTCTAACCCTTCCACCTTACAACTTCAACTTTACTTTTCCGTGACCAATAATTCTAGCCTTCCTATCATCCCCTAATAAGACATCACCACCATCGTATTTCTCATACTCACAGAACCATTCTCTATGGGGAGTGAAGTGAAAGGATGCACCTGAGTCGAGCAACCATGCCTCATGATATACATGTGTACTTGAAGAAGCCAAGTACACATCCCCACCTTCATCTGAGGTGGTTTTCACCTCTCCAGAAGGAGCATAATCAGATACCTTTCCCTTATCAGGAGCTTTAGATTTACAGTCCCTTTTGTAGTGCCCTTCCTTTTCACATTTCCAACACACCACCTTTACAGGTTCTCCTGGGATTTAGATCTCCCTCTAGATTTAGATCTCCCACTCGATGACTAATTTTTGTTTCTGTTCTAGGACCGTCCTTGTACAGATAAGGCATCACCATTCTGGCTCTCCATATTTTTCCATTTCATCTCCTCCATCAGCAAGGATGAGACTATTTCATCAAATTGCAAGGCAGTTGCATTGCTACCTATTGCAATAACCATACTATCCCACGAATCTGGTAGAGAACACAAAAAACTAATGCACTTATCTTCATCTGAAATTTTAATATCAACAGATGCTAACTGACTTACCATAGTATTAAATGCGTTCATATGTTCTGTCACCGAGTCTCCATCTTTCATCCTCAGGTTATACAGCTTTTGCCGCTGGAACAGTTTATTCACCAGAGACTTAGATTGGTACAAAGTCCCTAACTTGTCCCACAAAGCCTTCACCATAGGTTCCCTTGATACATTCAATAATACTGAATCTGAGACACACAATTGTATTGTGCTTTTTGCCTTCTGATCCAACTTTTTCCATTCTTCATCGGTCACTCTCGTTGGTTTAGTACCTGGATCTACCGCGATCCACTGATCTTTATCCACCAACAGATCCTCCATCTTGAGTTTCCACAACTCAAAACTCTGACCATTAAATTTCTTGATCTCTATCTTTCCACTGCTCGCCATCTTCTTTCACCACCAAAATCGATCTCACAGATCTCCCACTGAACAGGGTCTACCACAAGCCTGAGTGAAACCCCTCAGCAACAAAGGCATCCCCTTGAAGCCAAAACAGCTCTGATACCAAATGTAAGTTTTAACCCCGTACAGAAATTACCTTCATATGAATTCTAAAACACAGAAAATAAACAATGCGAGAGCATAACACATAAAACACATATACACAGAGATTTCCCCTAGATCCCAAAACCGGGACTACCAGCTTGATTTTTCATTATGTTCCTTTCAATGTTATAATACATATTTATACATGTCGAATCATCCAATACCATGGACCGAAAACCATCGCGTCCAAAAACATGTGCGAAAATCATGCACAAAACCATAGGTGGGTCTGCCCAAACTAACATAGGGTCCAAAATCAAAATTTTCTGGGGCATTGCCCCGAACCCCATAAAGTGGGGCTACGGGTATGCCTCAAACCCCCTGTGACCCTCCCCCTCGACGCAATGAAGTTGGGCTCTACGCCCCCCCTCTAACCCCTTGGTTAACTACTTGGGCTAGTCATGGAAAGAATATAACACAACCCAATAGATATATGTGGAATTGTTTTAGGAAGTCCTTACTTGTATGATAGGAAAGCAATTTTTTGTAGAGCAGAAAACAAGTATCAACTCGTTAAAGATGGAATTCAATATATTGTAAGATCTCAAAAACTCAAAAATAATTATACTCTCATAAACTCAGGGTAGATGAAAAGAATTTTAAATTCATGCAAGCAATTTTTACTGATGGTTGTAAAGGAAAGGAAACCTGATAAAACCAAAATATTTGAGGGCTGTAATGCTAAACAGCAAGCTGACTTAGAAAAATTTGTTTCAAAATATGATATACTATTTCAATAACCTAAAAGTCTACCACCCTAAAATGAAATAGTACATGATATTAATTTGCAGAAAGATGCTCCATTTCCTAACATAGGAATGTACAGGTTGTCCGCATTAGAGAATGCAGAAATCAAGAAGTAGGTACAGAAGCTACTCGAAAAAGGGTTTATAAGATCTAGCACATCACCATGTGGGTCTCCAATTGTTTTGGTGAGAAAGAAAGATGGCTCATGGAGAATGTGCATTGATTACTGAGCAGTGAATAAGATAACGATAAAAAATCGTTATCCCCTTCCTCACATAGATGATCTACTGGATCAATTGAAGGACGTTGTTTATTTTTCCAAGTTGGACTTCCATAGTGGCTATCATCAGGTCAGAGTTCTAGAGCAAGATGCGTGGAAGACTAGTTTCAAAATGAAGCAGGGATTGTATGAGTGGCTAGTTATGCCTTTTGGATTAACTAATGCTCCTGCTACTTTCATGAGAGTAATGAATGATGTACTTAGACCGTTTATTGATGATTTTGTAATTGTATATTTGGATGACATTCTTATATTTATTAAAACATGGGAGGAACATTTAAAGCATGTCAAGCAGACTCTAGATGTTTTAAAAAGAGAAAAACTTTATGTTAAACTCTCAAAATGTGAATTTGGTAAAACATGTTTGAATTATTTGGGTCATATAGTAGGGGTGGTGAATTGAAGATATATCCCTATAAGGTTGCAGTCATTGTAAACTGGCCTAAACCCAAATCTGCTACTGAAGTTACAAGCTTCCTAGGGGCAGCACAATATTGGAGAAAATTTATTGCTAACTTTTTCTTAATTGCAGCACCATTACATGCTTTGACAAGATTCAACAAGATGTTTCAGTGGGGAGGCAAATAGCAGAAAGCCTTCGACACCTTGAAAGAAACGATTAGTACAACACCAGTACTAGCACTGCCTGATCTTTAAAGACCATTTGAGATTGGAATATATGCCACTGACTATGCCATGGGAGCAGTGTTGACACAACATGGTAAACCCATATGTTATCATTCTGAGACATTTAATTTTGTAGTAGTTAATTATCCTACATATGATAAAGAATTGTATGCATTAGTACAGAGTGTGAAAAAGTGGAAACATTATTTAATGGGCAAAGAGATAGTTATACATACTGATCATCAACCACTTCAATATTTACACTCCCAAACTAAGTTGCAGCAATCAAGACACTATAGGTGGATGGGTTTTCTACACCGGTTTCATTTAGTCATTAGATATAAAAAGGGCATACAAAATAACGTTGCAGATATGTTGTCTAGACCAATCATCAATGCATCTACTATACTTAAGCATAATTCAGTGTTGCATGAAAGCTACATTTAACAATATGCTCAAGATATAGATTTTAAAGATGTCTATGCAACTTTAAGTCATGACAAACAAGTAAAAGAATTGAATTAATATATTAAGTACCAACTCTTGTATCATTTGGGAAAGTCATGCATTCCACAAACTGAAAGAGTAAAGATAATTCGAGAAGCACACACTTCTCTAATATCAGGTCACTTTGGTGTAAGTAAAATAGTTGCACAACTGTAAAGCTTTTTTTATTGGCCTAAAATGAATGAGAAAGTTTCTAGATATGTAAGAGGGTGTACCATGTGTGCTAAAATCAAGCCCAACAACAAAAAACTAGGCTTGTGCAGTCCACTACCAGTACCTTCTCATCCCTGGGAAAGTGTTTCCATGGACTTTGTCAGAGGACTACCTAAATCTAGGGAAGGTGATGACTATTTATATGTTGTTGTGGATAGGTTCAGTAAAATGTGTATTCTAATACCATGTAACAAACATATTAAACTAAACAAACAACAAAGTTTTACTTCCAACATGTCTGGGTTCATTTTGGATTACCCACTTCCATTATAACTTATCGATATTCCCGATTTATTGGGAAGTTTTGGTCAAGCCTGTGGGAATTGATGGACACCAAACTGAAGAAGAGCGTAGCCTTTCATCCACAAACAAATGGCCAAACAGAAGTAGTCAACGGGACAGTGATCCAGTTGCTTAGACTCTATTACAGCAAGCATCCCAAACTTTGGGATGAACATTTATGTTATGTGCAACATGCTTACAACTGTGCTAAACATTCTTCTACACAAAGATCTCCTTTTGAGACCTGTTTTGGTTTCACACCAAGGTCCCCCTTGGATTTTGTGTTTGGTAAAGACATAACGATTGATGAACATAGTGATGTGGATAAGGCAACCAAGTTCATTGAACAAATCCAAGAGATCCAACAGGCAATACGGGAATAACTGGAAAGGAGCCAAGCCAAGTACAAGGCTAGGCATGACAAGCATCGAATGGAGCACAGTTTTCAAGTTGGTGATCAAGTCTGGCTGTATATCAACAAAGACAGAATGCAAGGTGAAGGTAAGAAGCTGAAGCCAATAAGATATGGACCATTCAATATAATTGAGAAAATTAGTGAGAATGCTTTTCGCCTTGATTTACCAATTTATATGCACATCTACTCAATCGTTAATGCAGATAGCTTGAGACTATTTGAACCTTCATTAACTGAAGATCCCAAAGAGCAGAGTCAATTGCCTTCTATTGATGATTTGTTACCCGAATACCTTAATGCATTGTAGGAAGACATAGTCCTGGACAGGAAGGTGAGGATGACGTGCAGAGGAGATGTTGAATACCTCAGGATTGGACTCAAGGATTCAAATCCAAGCAGTGTGAAATGGATAGAGATTGGACAAGTGAGATAGTTATACCCTCACTTAGTCGATACTTGAAAAACAACTTTTGGTGGTCCAAAAGATTTTTCAGTGGGAAGGTCATGATCTGAATTTGATCCTTAAAACACTCTTAAAAAGTTTCATGAACTCTATAAAACTTATGACGAAGTTTCAAAATCTTATGGATGTCGAGCTTATCAGAAATAACCTCTAAACAATGGCAATTTGTGATCAGCATGGAGCAACGAGGACCCTCAGTCAAAGCACGCAGACTATTGGCCCATGGTAACCGTGCACTAGCGCAAATTGACAAACAAGAGGTCAAATCCAAAAACAGAGGCAGTTTCTGATACGCGATTAAGCGCTAATCGTGTATTGTAGGGCATCCCCCTCAGTGAAGGAAAGCCCCTAAACACTCGGTCCTGAGGAAAGCATAAAACCATATGGAATTCACTGATTCCGTCAAAGGCGGGCCCTGTGCTAAAACCAACAGGATATTAGAAGGACTTCAAGTGGTCAGCGGGTTTGACCGAGTCCCGCCCGATACCATACAATGGGTGACACGCGTCTGGCGAATGAGAGAGAAAACCGCTCACATCAGATGGGTAAAAGGCATGCTACTTACCTGCTCGATATGGATGGAGACCGTAGGATCTGGAGGCTCCAAATCAACGGCGGAGAAACAATCTGATGGATATCTAGATTCAACAGGGAAATAGGCTGAGGTAGATAAGATTTGAGATCCGGCATGACCAATGAGTTGGCAGAGGAATCAGTTTCGCAGCAATCTTGGAGCAATGGAAATAACAACTGTTCAAAGAGAAATGACACTCAGTTCATGAGGAAACAGGTGGCCACCTCTCCGTGAAGCATTATATAGTGATGATGACAAAGAGCAGGGGAATTCCAATGGACAGAGGCAGGAGATCCAGACAACCTGGAAGCGAAAATGAATAGTCAGAGAGTGGACTAGATTTAAGCCACGAACTAACAGAGAGAGCAGTAAACAGAAAGCCGAGAGGTAGAGAGAGAAACAAACGTGTAGAGAACAAAGAAAATCGAGATGACCTGCAGAGCAAAGGCAGTAACGAGCCAGATAGAGACAGAGAGAGTGTGAGAGTCTGTGAACTCCAGAGAAGGCTTGAGAGGTTCAAGCGAACTCCTCTAAGTAAACATGTCAGGTATTGAGTCTCAAATTGGACTCATACCACTATGACCAGTTGAGGTCTAGATTCAGTATGGGGAGTATGTGTACTCTAGAGACTTGGGGAATCCAAGTACCATCCTACTGATCATCATCTATTGAGTGAGACTCAAATTGAGCTCACTGTTGTAAAAACTATGTTTTTTTTAGACACAGTAGAAAGGCCACCACTAAAGGTTGGACCAAGAGATGTAGCCCAAGAGGATTGGGTGAACTCCTTATTAAACTTGTTGTGTTTATGTGTTTGCTTATTGCATTTCTCTTACTGCTTCAGTGTCTGTGTATTTCTCAATCTTATCGATCCATTGCATAAGATAACATAGGCACACCCTAGCACATAAGTCTGTAATACCTTCATTAATTAATAGATATCATTCACAAGTGATTTCAGATCAAGAGTACCCAAGGATTCAAGAATAGAAACTGCTAGCACAACCCATCTAGAAAACTCTTGACTGCTATCTTGGAAATGATAATTTTTTAATCACAAGACTATATATTTGTAAGCATAGAAACTGCTAGCATATTGGGCATTGATTTCTTGTGCAACAATGTTGGAGATAAAGTTAGTGGCAGAAGAGCAGTCAGAACATGAGAATATTCTTGACAATCTAGATAGAGCTTCCTTGTCATGTGCTAACAAGATTGAAGGCGATGACCAACTTCTTCCTCTACTTCCAAAAAGTATTTTCCTTTTGCTCCTCCCCCCGGTTTTCTAGTTGGAGTTTGTTTTAAAAATTGGAAAAGGAAACTAGTTGTAAGAAGAGTCTTCTCTCCATGATGCTTCATTAGACTTCTCATTGAAGTGATGGATGTGATATCAGTTTGTGGTAGGCTACAAGCTTTTGAAAAATCTCTTTATTCTTAATGAGCCTACATTTCTTAATCTGAATAGCTTTGATGTATTCAAACTCCTATTGTTGTTGAAGATCCTGAAAAAAGAGTTTGGTGCATTTATCCATGTCCCTCAGTCCTATAGAGTTTGGTCCCAATTTTTACAACTTTGGCTTTTATACCCTTAGAATTTCTCATGACATGCCTCGATCATGGTGCTTGTTTTGCATTTCAAGATAAAATGGGCTTGCTTTTAAAACCAATCCAAATAAAGGTAGGTATTAGTATTATTATTATTATAAAAAATACATCTATTATTATTGTTAGGAGACATATTATTCAAATTACTACATATGTTAAGATAATTATTAGTTTTCCTTTTATTATTATTGTTAGAGGTATTATTAGATAAATTATTATTAATGAGAGATTTACTATTAATTAAATTATAATTAGTAAGAGAGTTATAATTGGAGAGGATATTATTCTGTGTCGTGATATAGATCTGTGACTCTTCACTTCTCTTCTCATCGATTGGGCCTTCTGCGGTTTATAGATCTACGACTCTCTCTTTACTGTGGTTTATAGATATGTGGCTTTTCACTTCTCTTCGGCAATCTTCTGTGGCCTTCTCTTCCGCAATATTTTATACTCAATAGGAGAGCATTCTCCTGATGGCTCCCAACTTTGTGGAAATAGTTGTTGGCTTAGTCCTGTCCACCTCTGCGGGGCAAGCGCCTACCCATATCGTCAATGAAGCCCTAGCTCCCACTGTCCAGGTGGTCCAAGCCTCACTCGATGAGGCTTTGAAGTTATCTGAAAGTGCCCTAATCTACCGATTCAATGGTTTTTGGCCGCAACTGATAGCACTCCACAGTTGGATCTTGGAGGTATGGAAGCCTCTAATTCCTTATGCAATTAATATATACCCCTATGCTAGGGGTTTCTTTATAGTATATTTTGAAAACCCTAAAAACAGATAATGTATTCTAGATTCCAACCTTGGTTTTGGGAAAAATCAGGGCTATTCATGAGGCCATGGAACCAATCATTTGATCCCTCAAAAACAGTCATAACCTCAGCACCAGTTTGGGTAAGATTGCCAAACCTACCCTTGCATCTCTGGAATTTCTCTTTGCTAAAAGCCATTGGAAATGCAAATGGGAAATTTTACCATAGGTGCCCAGAAACAGAGGAATATGCCAAATACACCTATGCACGCATCTGTGTGGAAATGGACTTCAGCTCCAGATTCCCAGCTGAAATACACCTAACAAGTAAAGACTATATGTGGAACCAGAAACTAGATTATGAAAGTGTCCTCTTCAGATGTCGACCCTGCTTTGAGACAGGCCACCTAGCCAAAAATTGCCCAAAAGCCTCCCAGAAAGATTCTGCTAGAAAAAATCACCACAGATTTACATGGTGGGAAGGAGCGCAAAAAGAACACTACACTATCATCAAAGAAGAACACTCTCAAGAAAACTCTGAATCACAAGAAATCAGGCAAGAAAGAAACAACTCTCAAGACAAGCAAGGGGAAAGCCCTGCCCAACAACAAAAGAGTGAACTCGACAACCCCTCACGCATGAACAGGTATGAGGATTTGAATACCGCACAAAATAAATCTTCACTTAACAGCAAAGCAGATCTCCTAGAACAAACTTCTTCTCCGACTATCTTCAAAAGGATGAACACAGTAGATCGCGAAGCTAAGGCACCAATGTCCCAAGAACCAGAAGAGATGAAGGAGATGCAAGATAAAGAAAGTTGGAAGACCGTAGAGGAAAAAAAGAAAGCTACAGTACCAATCTCGCCAAGAAAGATGAGGAGCCAGACAATTAGAAACTAAGAAAATCATAGGTCTGATAGACCAATTTGGTCTCAGTGGATGTTAACCATCATCATCATCATCATCATCATCATATTAAAATTGAATAAATTAAGGGGAGGAAAATAATTGGGGAATTAGGAAAACAAGATTAGGATTAGAAAGGTTGGTTATATTATTATAATTAATAATATTGTTAGGGTCATTTTTAGTAAAAAAATTATTAGTGATGGAAGAATAGGGATCGAGCGGGAGAATATTAGAATCAACACATGAGGAGGAGGGGGATTTTAGGCGGGATGAGGAATGATAAAAATTCAATAGTCCAATGGTTAAGAAAGACGGGTTAGAAGGGAAATCGATGGATTAGAGGTATCAACAGCGTCGTTCGCGGAGGTATCAACAACAGTAGGGTTGACCAGGAGAGGGTTTGAGGATTGAGAACAACAAGAGGGATCGACGGAAAGGATGGCTTGCGCAGAGGGTTTCTTTGATCAGTTTTATCGTCACTGCTTTTCTTAAATCAGGTTTCCTATCAACACCACCAGAAACCAGCTTCAAACAATGTAGTAACTATAACAAGATAAAGAAATAATGCGACTAAAAAATTGATTTATTTGTGGGAAATCAAATTGATATGCCGAAAAAATTAATCTGCAATGGTGGGAAAAGCAGCAAGCCATGATAATTCACAGATGTTGTTGATGTCCTGCTCTCAAACGTTACAAAGAAAGCTTCGCAGAGCCCAGAACTTTTCTTTCCATATTATTCTCTACCTTCTAATTTTATGGTGTATATATATGCCATAACCCAGTGTTTGAAAGATCTGTCCAAAAGGACTGCGGGTCTTGCCTAACTTATGCATCATCATCACTAGAATCATGCGCAGTTAGTACTATTGGAGCACAATTTTCATCTAAGAACTGCCATTTGCATTTCGAGATGTATTCTTTTTTCAATTTGTCAGTGCTCCCCCTGCATCTGCCCCCATCACCGTCGCCTCCTACAACAGCCCCTCCAGGTAAACTTCCTGTAGTATCTGGTATTTGTTTCACATAGTTTAGCATGACAAGGAATATACTACTTAATTTAGTAAGGGTTTATATATTTTGGGTTAAATATATCATACCCATTAACTCTGTGCAAATTGCAGAAGGGAAAAAATGTTATGAAATTCTTGGGATAATTGTGGGAGTAGTAGCCGCGATGATTGGATTAATTGCAGTGATTGGAGCTTGCAAGTGGAATTTTTTTCGCTCTTCCTTAATGGTTTTCTCGCAGCAAATGTGTTGAAATTGGAAAATCATTTATTGTTCGTCACTTTAATTGCTTATTGAATTAAACAACAAAGTGCTACATAAATTGTCAACCCAAGGAAGTCTTGTTATTTCAAAGGCAACTGCGTACTATATGTACTCAATCTTAAAAGCAACAAAAGTTGTAGTAAATATTGGTCATAATTTTCCTTAAACAAACTGAAGTTCCACTCTGAGTTACAACAAAACAACCTATTGCAGACAGCTACCAAAGAATGCTTAAAAGAAAGGGACCTAAAAAATAAATTTGCACAGGAGAGTGTTAGCTATGTTGTAATAGAGAACAGGACCCTATTCTCGGAGTGGGAATCTTCAGCACCTGTTCCTGATTATCAAGCTGCCACCTTGCTCTGTAAACCTAATTGCAACACACATGAATTAATTGTTGATAAAATAAACGTTGCAGCAATTAATTGAAAAGAAAACAGAGTTCAGCAAAATGATACTCAGTAAAAAGTTATGTTAACAAAGCATGAATAAAATACACACTTAACACACTACAGAAATAAAATGGGTGAATCTTGTGATGAAGGTGGGCCCTGTCCTTCTCACAAGATTCCCCAGGAAACAAGAACTAGAAAGGAATGTTCAGAACAAAATTTTATTCATTTGTCAATAAGTCATGTTATAGAGAAAACAGATTCCAATTCTATTCCTTCAACTAAGCCTCCTTCCGCAGTCTGTTCGTCCCCCTCTAATGTAGATGTCTCCTCGTTTTAAAGAGGAGACATCTATTACAATATTGTAAGTCCTATTTTAACCCTTTGTACAAAAATAGGGAAGTCAGTTTTCCCTTTAACAAAATGTTGTTACAAAAATATTGTCTTTAGATCATGATCGTTGCATCCAGTGTAGCAACTCTTTCGGTGATTTCCTTTTGCTACTGTCAAATCTAAACTGTAGATCACAACTGTTTAGCCATGATATTTGCACGTCGTTCCTGCTATTTCAGCAACTATGGAAGTAGTCTTGCAATCTCCAGGCAGTTTCAGCAACGTGAACTGCACATTGTTCTTTAACCGTTCAGCAACTATCAATTCAATGGTTAATAATGAAGATAGTGTAATTATATGCAAAATAATTAAATGTATAGTGATGAGAAGAAATATTGTGTACCTTAGGATACTTGAGTTAAAACAATAGCAAGGACTTTAGATATAAGTTGAAAAAGGGTGACATTATAGCAAAATGTATGTTCAAAAAGAGACAATATGAGGTCCTAACATCCCCCCCAACTGAAAGGGTTGCATGTCCTCATGCAACGTTTACTCTGAGTCTGAGTCCAAATACTGGGTTGTACAGTGCAAGTTTCTCAGGCAGTAGGTATAGAAGGTGTTATCAACCAAATATCTAAAACCCTGGACATTCTATATTCTTTGTCAAGCTGCGAACTCCTCCTTTTTGGACAACCTGAAATAAGAAATATATTGTTGTGCTAGCAACCATAGAAGAGGAAAGTGGAAATGATATCCTAACCAATTTTCAGCACACTATTGAATGCATTTCACATAATTAGGTAACCATGAAATTGTTGTTTTAAGATTCAGAGGGTTAAAGGGATGATATTCCTTTCTCTCTTGAGGGCAGTGTTCCCGAAATGGATTGTTTGCCTGCAATGGAAGGGCTCCCTTGGCTTTGACCTAATATTGGCAATCTTGTAAGACTACTGCCTGTAGTTCTCTCAAATGCTTGGTCATTCCTGGTTCCCTTAAAAACCAATGATGTTCAGCAACAAAAACAGCAGTATTCTATGGTTCAAATCGAATCCACAGAAGGAAATTATCTTCATTGTGTTTGGCTGAAAGGAAGTCATTTTTCCATGTGAGTTGATTAGCCAGGAAAGAGACAAAGGCTCTAATTTGAATATCCCCCACCAAAGGAATCAGATTAAGTTTCCTATCCTCAGGCATGGCTTCATTATGGAGGTATAGTTCACAGAGCAAGTTTTGTTCACTAAATGATGCCTCTGTGAATGTCTTGATAAAGTCTTGAGGTGTAGGTACCTCATGAGGCTGTCCATCTCTGATTTCCTTTGCTTGGAAGAACGCTAGGCACTCTGCCAGAAACATAGAATAATTAAAATATGGTTTCCTCGTAGCCAGTAGTCTTTGGACCAAACTAAACATGAGGGACAACTTAGTTTTTAACTGTTTAGTTTCCCTGTGCTGTGCACAAGACTGTTCCAACACTTCCCAATTTGCATATACATGATTTTTCCATGATAATTTATGTTCCTGAAAAATCCTTTCCTGTGACTCAACATATTCCTTCTTCCACTCATCCATTTTTGCTTGAGTGCTTATGTTCTGAGTGAAGATAGTCTTTGACTACCGAGGTTCAGTCTGGGTGAAACAGTACTTGTAGGCCTTGATGTAGGACTTTCAGTTTTAACAACCAGGGTAGGCCAAGATATTTGTGGTTTCACTTCCTTTTCAAAAATCGTTGAAGGCCCTGCTAGTTCTTGTGTAACAGCACGGTGTTCCTTCTTAACTATAACAGGAGACGATGCAGGAGTGACTCTAGGCAATGGGACCTCAACTATCTTATAACCAGCTTGCTGATAAATATTACCACATTGGTTGCACATGTATTCACTATATTGATCTTTCTCTGCACTTTTCTCAGCTACAGATGCTGCATGAGCTAAGGTGTACAGATTAATCTCTCTTTCATAGGCTTTCCTTGCCACTATTAGTTCCTGTTTATAAACCTCGAGCTCTGATTTCAGAAACTCATTTTCTTGTAAAAGGGATGCCAAGGTGACTGGGCTTTGTGCAGCAGTCACCGTCTCAGTAGCTGATTCTAATGAATGGAAAGGCTGTTGTTCAGTAGCGGCTTCATTTCTTACAGCCTCAGTAGGTAGTTTTTGTGTGACGTTAGCTGAATCATCAGCTGGTTCTGTAGCTTCTATATCATGTTGTGCATCCACATTTTGCATATCAGCAGATGGCTCTTGTGTGACAACTGCTGACTGCAAAGTTGGCTCCTGATTATCTATATTCTGCTCATTGGCAGGTGGTTCTTGTGTGGCAACTGCTGAGTCAGTAGCTGGCACGGCTACATCCTGGTCATTTGTTTCTTGGACATCAATAGGTGGTTCTTGTGTGGCAACTGCTGAGTCAGTAGCTGGCATAGCTACACCCAAATTGTCTGTTCCATGGACATCAACAGGTGGTTCTTTTGTAGCACCCGCTGAGTCAGTAGCTGGTTCTTGTGGGGCAGCTACATCTAGGTCGTCTGTTTCCTGGACATCAGCAGGTGGTTCTTGTGTGGCAACTACTGAGTCAGTAGCTAGTTCTTGTGGGGTAGCTACATGCTATACATCATCTCGGGTATCTGCTTTTGATGGATCAGCAGCCGGTTTTTGCAAAGCAACTGCTAAATCAATCGTTGGTTCTTGTGTAACAGCTACGTTTTCTGAAAGAAATGATGTCACAAAATCTTGTGCATTTTTCATTTCAGTACTCAAGGGTGAGGTAGGTAAAGATTCAGGTCCTTGGGACTGTGGTGGTGTATGGGGTTTTAGGATAATGGGTGGAGAATTCAGGGTAGTGGCTTTTGTTGCCGCTTCAAAAGATGTCCTCATACATCTTCGAGGTAAAAAGGCAGGAAGAACAATGGTTTTTCTTTTATGGGTAGCCTTCTCTGGGGTAGGAGGGTCATCTAAAATGATAGCTTCTTTAATTGAGGCCCTTGTTCATCTTTTTAATGGGGGCACAACCTTTTCTTGCCTTTTCCTTTTCAGCTTAGCAATGGGAATGTCGTCATCTGAATCATCACTGGGATATGGACAGTGGGAGTGGATGATTCAAGTAAATTATGGGGTGGGTTTTATGCAATGGAGGGGTCAATTGGACTAACTGTCATGGGTGGCTGGGGATTTTCAGCATTTAATTGGGGAGTTTCGGCTGTCGTTTGAGAAATTTCAGCAGATTCCTGAGGATTTTCGGCTGCTACTCGAGGAATTTCAGCATGTTCATGGGGTTCTGGGGGTGGATTGTCAAGGAGAGGGGGATTCTGTTGAGCAAGGCCCCTCTAAATTAGAAGCTGAACAAGAATATGGTGAGTGAGGGACAAGAGTGGATACTTTGCATTCATGGAATAATGTGACATATTCTTTAGACACCAGAGTAGATAATACGACATATTTAACAGACGACCATGTCTTAAATGATTCAACAGAAAAAAAAATCATGCTGATAAAATACCTGGTAATGCCCTTCACAGGTGAGATAGTTCTTTACAAATTCAGCAACCTTCGGCCATGGAGGTGGTAATGAACAAAGCGCAACACCCCTGCCTTTAGGCTCGACCCGCTCTCCCGGTAGAAGAAAGTCCTGTTGTGCATTCAAAATGACGTGTTTGCGACTGAGCCATCGAATGCCAACAGCCGATAAACCTGAAACCTGTGCTATATCATCCTCTGTTACTGGAATTCGGACTCCTTGAATGGTAGAGTAGCCTTCCTGTATATTACGTGTGAATTCAAGGACTTGTTGAGGATCAAATTCTTGGAGCCTTCGAAAATAATCCACCCAGCCTGCCTACTGAAAAATCTGATATGCCTCTGGATGCAATTCCAATAGAGCTGTTGAGTCGGGTTCATTTCGAATAGCGTTGGCTCCCATAGTTACTTGCCTCAGTAAAATGCACAGTACAGAGCCAAGTTACCGCACCCGAAACAGAGTAAGTTTTGGAAATAAGGTCATGACATAATAAGACAAAGATGGGGTGACGGGACATAATCGTGGTAAAAACGACGGTGATTGGCATATCGTAAAATGATTACAAAATTTTGGTATTCCCCCCCAACTGCGGCTCAAATGATAAGTTTGAATGTACGGTGATTGCGGTAATCATGTCACAATCTTCTCATTAACTATAGTTTAATATTTACACATAAAAAACGCATACCTCATGTTTACCTTTGATTGATATTCGAAAATGTCATTGCTAATAGATCACGAATGGTTATGAAAAGGGTTTTGTATTCTGAGGGTATTTTCATGAAAGGCTTTTATAAACATAGGAGGAGGTCGTGAAATAATAAAGTTATAGGGATCAATAGATATTTCTCACAATGGAAATTAATATGTATCCATTCCTTTGAGAAGAATTAATGTTTCAATTACGGGACAAATGGGAAAAAAATTGGTGTTTTAGGGAAAGATGGAGAAAGTCGGTGTTTTAGCAATGGGGAAAATTGGTGTTTCAGCAACGGGACAGATGGTGTTTCAGTAACAGGAAAATGGTGTTTCAGCAACAGGGAAAATGGTGTTGCAGCAACAGGAAAAATGGTGTTTCAGCAACAGGGAAAATGGTGTTGCAGCAACAGGGAAAATAAAGAGAAATGTTGCTGTAAATCAAAATAGGAAAGTGTTGCTGAAAGGTAATGTGGGAAAGTGAGCTATGAATTGAGATGAGATGAGAATGCTTCCCAAAATGAAACTTGATCCTTCTTGCAATGCAATTGTTCTTTCCAACCAGCCTCCCAATCTGAGATCTGCAAAATAATAAATTATAACATGGCAACCCTTGACAGGGATTATTAGTTAAGTAATCTAATCTAATAATAATACGAGAATATATAATGCAGAGATTAAATGCAATGAGGGGCAGCAGGCTCCCCCAAAAAGATATAATGTGAATTTGCCATGCAAGTGGCCTCAAAATACTTCTTAGAAATTGGTTGCTGGTACAGACGAAGTCGATACCCATTTACTAACAATACTATTCTAGAACCATCAATTGTTAGGAGCCTTACTGTTCCATTGGGAAAAACGATATCTATCTCATAAGGTCCCAGCCACCTTGTTCGTAATTTTACTTGAAAATTTTCAAACCGGGAATCATACAATAGAGCCCAATCACCATTTTGGAACTGCTTGTGCTTAATAGTTTTATCATGCCACCTGGTTCTTTGTTGTTGAATCATAGTTGTCTAATGGATGGCATCCAACCTTTTTTCATCCAGTTCCTGCAACTGCTGCAACCTAGCTGTTTGTGCATCAGTCAAATCAAGGTTAACAGCTAAAGCAATTCTTAAGGTTTTAATTTCAAATTCCAGAGGAAACACTTTTTCCATAAACCAATTCATAGGGTGAAAAACCTGTAGTGTTCCTACAGGTGGTTCTGTAAGCCCATAATGCCTCAGGCAGCCTTTGAGACCAATACTTCCTATTCTCCTTCACTGTTTTTGTTAAAGTAGCTTCTATGACTTTATTTGTACTTTCCACCTGCCCATTAGCTTGGGGGTGGTAAGGTGTAGTCATTTTATGATTAATATGATATTTTTGAAGCATAGTTTTAAAACCATGAGAATTGAAAGGAGGTCCTCCATCTGTAACTAGTTCTCTAGGCACTCCAAACCTAACGAAGATTTCTTCAAATAAAAATGTTAAAATAGATTCTTCATTAGCTCTAATAAGTGCCTTAGCTTCCACCCATTTAGTCATATAATCTGTACAAACCAATATATAAACTCTTTGGTTGGATGGAGGATTGATGGGCCCTACAAAGTCTAGAGCCCATCTTTCAAAGGGTTCAAGTATTACCTGGGGGTTCAGTGGCATTTCATCTCTGTGATTAGGTTGACCCATTCTCTGACAACTGTCGCAGGCCCTGACATATTTCTTTGCATCCTTGAAAAGTGAGGACCAATAATAACCCATCCTGAGAATTTTATATGTTGTTCTCTTATCAGCAAAATGCCCCCCACAAGGGCCATCATGACAAGCCTTCAATATATCATAAACCTCATCTTCTCTAATGCATATTTGTATTTCCTTATCAAGTCCTGTATGAAAAAGACACCCACTTATCCAACTATACCGAGCACTTTGTTGAATGATCTTTCTTTTCTCCCGATGTGATAGGTGTGATGGTATCTTCCCTGTAACCAGATAATTGGCAATGTCTGCATGCCATGGTGAGTGAGAAGATACTGCAAACAAGTATTCATCAGGAAAGGAATCATCTACTGGAGTATTATCATCAGTTTTTATCCGAGAAAGGAAATCAGCAACTACATTTTCTTTACTTGGTTGATCTAAAATTGTAATATCAAATTCTTGTAGTAACAATAACCACCTGGTAACTCGAGCATTTGTAACAGATTTATTCATTAAATACTTGATAGTCGAGTGGTCAGTATGAACAAAAGTAGGATAACCAGTAATGTAATGTCGAAATTTATTAATAGCATAAATAACTGCTAAAACTTCTTTCTCAGTAACTGTGTAATTAAGCTCAGCAGGGGTCATATTCTTACTAATGAAATAGATAACATAAGGAAGCTTATTCTCTTCTTGTCCCAAGACAGCTCCAATTGCAGTATCCGAAGCATTAGAGGATATATGAAAGGGAAGTGCCCAATCAGGTCCCCTCATAATAGGAGTTGTAGACAACTGATGCTTAAGTTCATCAAATGCTTTCTGACAGGCATCAGTCCACTTAAATTCAGCATTTTTCATAAGTAACACAAACAAAGGAAAAGCTATTTTAGAAAAAAAATTGATAAATCTTCTGTAATATCTAGCATGTCCTAAAAAAATTCTTACATCTATTTGTGTTTTAGGAATAGGAAGGGTTTGAATTACCTGTACCTTGGATGGATCTACTTGAATCCCAAGGAATAAATGAAGTGTCCTAGTACAATTCCTTCATTCATCATCATATGACATTTTTCGGTACTCAAGGAAAGATTAGCTTTTATGCATCCTTTAAGTACTTTCTCAAGGTTTTGTAATGCATCTTCAAAATTCACACCATAGGGAGTGAAATCATCCATAAATATCTCCAAAGAGTCATTAAGCATATCAGAAAAGATTCCTATCACTGATCTTTGAAATGTTGTTGGAGCATTACATAGTCCAAATGGGAGAACTCTATAAGCAAAAGTCCCCCAAGGACTAGTAAAAGTGGTCTTGTCTTGATCTTGGGGTGCAATTCTGATTTGGTTATTTTCACTAAAACCATCTAAAGAGGAAAAGAAATTCTTCACTGACAAGCTGTCCAGCACTTGATCAATAAATGGCAAGGGGAAATGATCTTTTTGAGTGGCCTTATTTAAGGCTCTATAATCTACACACACTCTCAATTTCCCGTTTTTCTTAGGTACTATCACTAATGGAGAAACCCATTCACTATCATATATGGGGTATATAAACCCTGCATTAAGCAACTTTTGAAGTTCTTCCTTAACAATTTCCCTCAAATTGGGAATCATTCGCCACTGGGGTTGATAGACTAGTCAGGCCCCCTCCTTAATATAGATACGATGAGTACATAATTCAGGAGAGATCCCCTTCATATATCTGTAGTCCCATGTGAATGATTCATTGTTTCCACGGAGCAACTTCATTACCTGTTGTGTTTCAGCATCTGATAAATTTGGGTTTATGTTCAATGTTTTGCCAGGTTCGATTTCTACTGTTATGCTTTCAGAGGAGATAGATGTTTGAGGTAAATTTTCAAACTTAAATTGTTCCTGTGTTTCAGGATCCAAAATTGAAATTAACTGATTATAAGTTTCAGAAGTAACTGAGGAAGGTTAAAAAATAAAATTACTAATTACTTCATCTTTTGTGGTGTCTTTAAGAGTTAAGGCTTGTCCAATGGTCAAAATGGGTTGAGTATCGTTATCCTCATAATCTAACCATACAGAATCATCATTGTTAATCATAGGTGTAGCATGAGGGTACAACGCAAGCTGCTTAGTTTCACATCCATTAGAAATTATCATTGAACCTAATCTACAACTGATAAAAGCATCTTCTGTAGCCAGCTAGGGTCTCCCCAAAATCAGAGGATTCCCCCCCCCAACTTTTCTTTAGTCTGTAATACAACAAAATCAGCTGGGTAATTCCAAGATTCAACTGAAATGATCAGGTCTTCAATGACCCCCTCCGGTTTGATTGTGGACCGATCAGCTAATTCCAAGATAGTTGGTGTCTCTCTAATTACATTTTTCAACTGTAACAGTTGTGTAGTTTCAAGGGTCATAATATTTATAGCAGCACCTAGGTCTACTAGAACTTGTGAAACAATGGTTTTTCCGACCTGTACTGTGACCGTAGGGTGACCAGGATCACCATATTTTACAGGAGGAACGTTTCCTGACATTAAAGCAGCTAGATCACCCATCACATGAACTGTAAGGGGATCTTTAGCCTTCCTACCAGGTTTATTGATGAAAATGTCTCTGACGGTTCTGGCATAGATTGGTACTTCTCTGAGTGCTTGTAAAAGAGGAATTTTAATGTAAAGATTCTGCAGTTCCCCTAGAAGATTAAAAACAAGTCGCTCAAGTGTCTTAGCAAGAGCTAAATGTTCAGGGAATGGTGGATCTACTGTTTCAGCAGTTTTATTAGAGGATGGCTTGACTGTTTCAGCAGCTTTGTTAGAGGATGGCTTGACTATTTCAGCACCCTTATTTGGTAAATTATTCTTTTCTGTCTCTTCTTTATCAGAGTCAGAAGAGGTAATATCGTCAATGATCGACTCAACTACTCTCCCGGATCGTAAATGAATATCATTACATTTCACATGAGATGTAGGTAGGTCTTGAATTTCGATGACTTGCACAGCTTTATTATTATTATTAGGGTTAGGGTTTAGTTGTATAGGTAGCTGAGGCTTCATGGTCTGATTATTCGATGGGGTACCTGACGGGAGAGAAAGTTGTTACTGGAACTGAGGAAATTGGTTTGTGAACGGATTTTGTTGAGCTCTCTAGTTTGATTCCATTAATTAAAATAGGATTGCTATAGAAGCCAAGGTGTCCACATTGCAGGGTCTATAAAGGGAGGGTTTGTTTGCTGCATGGGTGGGAAATTCATTTGATTAAAGGGTGGGTATTTCATTTGGTTAAAGGGGGGGTAATTTTCTTGATTAAAAGAAGGATAATTATTCCAACGATTAAATGGCATACTAGAGTTTGTACCTTGTCCTCATGGTTGCCATTGCCTCCTTTGTGTCAGCAAATAAACTGCTTCAGCTTCCTCCTCAGTTGGTTGTAACGCTACCTTTATCCCAGGTAAAGAGGGGCATTGTTGAGTTTCATGGTCCTTCTCACAAATAGTGCAGATTGGTACCTTGTCCAGTGGACATTCCCTTAACGGATGCTTTTCTCTACATTTAGGACAGAAGATGGCCAAAGCGGCTTCTGCCTCTGCTTGCTTCTTCTTAACCTGCAAGGTATCAATCTGTGAAGAAAAAGAACTTAACATTTCAGTCTTGAATTCCTCAAGTAGATTTCCTATTTCAGCTCTTGTTGCTCGTCTACTGGTTGATTTCTGGACCCTTGAATAAGTATTATCCCTGCTTTTTGATTTATTTGCAGCTCCTATTGAACACCTGTTGCAGAGGTTAACAATTTCATCATATGATTCTTTAGATATATCCCCTATACCAAGCATATTTAACATATCTAAACAATCATCCCTTACCCCTTTCAATAATATTGTTTTGAGAATATCTTTACTTACATTAGGGTGCTTAGATCTTTGCAAATTATACTGGAGTCTTTCACAAAGTCCTCCATATTTTCATCCTCCTTCTGAACCATCTTGAATAATTTCTCCCTTTTTTCTCTCATCCGGCAATAGTCTTGGTATTTGGCCAAAAACTTCTCCTTCATCTGATCCCATGTTGTGATCACATGACCTCCCAAGCTCATAAACCATCTTAGTGCATTTCCTTTTAATGTTGCTGGAAACAACTTCAATTTTTGAGCATTATTAACATAATCATAACTTCTACACAATATATCAAACTCGAAAAGAAACTCATCAGGGTCTTCAGAGGATAAACCATGGAAGTTAGGTAGGGCTGAGAGTGGAATATTCTTCATAGGAGTTGTTCCTCTGGGAAGTTCCTCAATAGGGAATTCCAAGGTGGAGAGTAAATTCTCGCCTCTTCCTTCGCCTCCTCTATGTCCTCCACCAAAGATTCCTTCATTATTTCCATCCATTGGTTTCTTTCCTGTTGCACTTGCCCGGTCTTTAGTGTTTTCTGTTGGACTCTCAATGTCCTGAACTAGTTCCTCAATTTCAATATCCTCTATTGGTTCTTCAATTTCAATATCTTCTATTGGTTCTTCAATTTCCTCCACTGGTTCCTCGGTATGTTCTACTGTTTCTACAACCCTTTCAGGTCCCACTACTTCCTTTGTTTGGTAGTCTGTTTGGAGAGAGTGTTGAGTTTGTGGCCTCCGAGAGCTTAGCCTCTGAGAAGTCTCAGCTTTTGAAATAATCTCATCGATGAAAGTTTTTCTTCCTCCTCTTCCTTTACCCTTGCCACCTGTAGGATTAGTTTTCTTGCGTCCTCTCATGCATCCTTCATATATACAATAGAATCATCAGTGCTTTTAAAATCTATAATTCCTTCCCCAGTAACGGCGCCCAAATGTTGGTCACTTTAATTGCTTATTGAATTAAACAACAAAGTGCTACATAAATTATCAACCCAGGGAAGTCTTGTTATTTCAAAGGCAACTGCATACTATATGTACTCAATCCTAAAAGCCACAAAATTTGTAGTAAAGATTAGTCATGCTTTGCCTTAAGCAAACTAAAGTTCCAATCTGAGTTACAGCAAAACAACCTATTGCAGATAGCTACCAAAGAATGCTTAAAAGAAAGGGATCTAAAGAATCAATCTGCACAGGAGAGTACTGGCTATGTTGTAATAAAGAACAGGACCCTATTCCTGGAGTGAGAATCTTCAACACCTGTTCCTGATTATCAAGCTACCACCTTGCTCTGTAAACCTAATTGCAACACACATGAATTAACTGTTGATAAAATAAACGCTGCAGCAATTAATTGAAAAGAAAACAGAGTTTCAGCAAAATGATACTCAGTAAACAGTTCTGTTAACAAAGCATGAATAAAAGACACACTTAACACACTGCAGAAATAAAATGGGTGAATCTTGTGATGAAGGTGGGCCCTGTCCTTCTCACAAGATTCCCCAGGAAACAAGAACTAGAAAGGAATGTTCAGAACAAAATTTTATTCATCTGTCAATAAGTCATGTTACAGAGAAAACGGATTCCAGTTCTATTCCTTCAACTAAGCCTCCTTCTGCAGTCTGTTCATCCCCCTCTAATGTAGATGTCTCCTCTTTTTAAAGAGGAGACATCTATTACAACATTGTAAGTCCTATTTTAACCCTTTGTACAAAAATAGGGAAGTCAGTTTTCCCTTTAACAAAATGTTGTTACAAAAACATTGTCTTTAAATCATGATCGTTGCATCCAATGTAGCAACTCTTTCGGTGATCTCCTTTTGCTGCTGTCAAATCTAAACTATAGATCACAATTGTTCAGCCACGAGATTTGCACGTCGTTCCTGTTGTTTCAGCAACTGTGGAATTAGTCTTGCAATCTCCAGGCAGTTTCAGCAACGTGAACTGCACATTGTCCTTTAATCGTTCAGCAACTATCAATTCAATGGTTAATAATGAATATAGCACAATTATATGCAAAATAATTAAACGTATAGTGATGAGAAGAAATATTGTGTACCTTGGGATACTTGGGTTAAAACAATAACAAGGACTTTAGATATAAGTTGAAAAAGGGTGACATTATAGCAAAATGTATGGTCCAAAAGAGACAATATGAGGTCCTAACATTCACCTTTTAGATTTCGCAATGAATCCTTTTACTTTTTTGAAACTATAACTAGCGTAGCTTTTTGTTTAAAAATTTCGTTGAATGCATTTACTCGGGGCTAATTTTGGAAAATTAAGATTTTGGATTGTGGACCTCTGCAGAATATTTGGAGAAATCAGGGTATCAGCCATCCGTTAGGGCAAACGCAGACTTGTCCTATCCTGCAAAGACTGCTTTTAGCCTTAGCACGGTGGAAACCAGTCAGCAGTAGCTGCCTTCTTCGAGCAAGTAAGTAGTATGCCATCAAATTATCCTTTCTTTAAAATCCAGATCTCACAATAGTCACTTCAGATTTTTTCTTTATATTCAAAAAGTGTAATATATTCCAAACAGACATCTTCGACGCTAATTGCATAAACAAGCTCTGGATGTGATGGCTTCCAGGCAATGGCTGCAGACAGGTCCAGGTTTTGTTGAGATGATAAAGTCTATAAAAACCATATCCGAAGATGATGAAGATGAAGAGGATGAATATGTGGATCAGAGTCGCGAGGGGCGAAAGGAAGGTTCATCTCAGAAAGGTATGGTTGTGATGCCTTTTGTTTTGGGCGCTTCATTCGATGTGCCCGCAAAGTTTGGGGAAATTTTATATATTGAATCAATTAAACAAGGTGCCTTCACAGATCTTAGCGAGGCAATCATAGTTGTGCATAATATTGATTTTTTCAGCTTCCCAGAAACCCTATTCTTCTATTTGAAAATCACTTGCAATTGCAGACGAGGATCCAAGCCTAGGACCCAAACCGAGTAGCCAAGCTCGGGACCCTGTGTTCCGTATCGGTAAGGTTTCACCAGATGCCTTTCAACCTTTGCCTTTCAACTGTAACCTATAACCAAGGGCCTTCACCTGAAGTACTTATCTAATTAAAGCAAAGTAAATAAAAATAGCCTTTCTTTCTTGTCTTACTTTCTTTCTATGGAAGTGGGGCGTGGATGTTCTAATCCTGGCTTTGTTAACTCAAATTTCGGGGGTTCTGATGGTTACTCCAACCGCACTAAACCAAACATCGAGGTGCACGCGAACCCATCTATTCATCGGTCTACCCTTGGTAGGAATCGCTCCAGTACCCACCATCTATTCGTAAGAGCCTACTTGCATGAGACAGTAGGTATGTTTGTCTAGCAGTGGCTTTATTCGTTATATAATATTATATTAGATAAGCAAGCATGCCTCTTTTTTTAAGCTGTTGTAGGGCGAGGATGCTTCCTTTGAGACTTACTCCTATGCCTTTGTACCGACCTTTTAAACTACTGCAGGTGGTGCTGCTCGCCTTAGTGCTTTCCCCTCTGCTTCTAGTTCTGGCGCAAGGTATAAAGTATTTTTTTAATCCAAATAAAATGTTAGTGATTCAATATAGCACAATAATATTATATTCAAGTTTAGAAAGGCATCATTTATTCCTGATTCGGTTTGTCTCTATCCATGTCCTACAACTATATTTACAAAAAATCAAATATACAAAAGATGCACACACATCTATCTTATATTTTACAGAACCAGGTGGTGACAATCCTCACTTCCGACCCACATCAAAACCTGGCAAGCTATAAGTAGTATTAATATGGATAAGTTGCTAATTTTCAACCTGTGCATGCCAACTGAGCACTGCAGGAACCTCTGAAATGCAATCTCCTTGACAGGACGCCAAGGATAAATAAGCAGAGGCCAAAATGTTTGTTCGCCTCAGCCATGAAGTAGGGCAGTGGAAAAAAATGTGTTTCACAAGGGTAGAAACCTTTGAAGTTTAAACCAATGATCTGTAAGCCTATGAAACTACAGGATGATTCACGGGGGTCGTGTCAATTGGATAGCTACCGAGTACTCAGAGGAATGTTACAAACTCCTGTAGGTGAGTTAATGCATTTTGTGCTCCTAGATCAACCATAGAGGCTTCAAAGTCAACATATAATAGATAGTCAAAGTATTTTGCAGTCCCATTGTTCCTATCATCAACCACCCTCAATGGCCACTTTCTTTGGGGCCTACCTTCAATCTTGATTAAATTGATATTTCTAAAAAAAATACAGCAAGTGCCTTGAAAATCGCCTCAGGCCTATCCTCAATAGTGAATACAATATGTGTCTTGAAAGGTCCATCAGTTCGTGGAATTATTGGATCCCCGGTGCTGTGTGGGGATCTTTGCTTGCTGCTTGTAGAATTCATGGCTGACATAAAAATGGGAAAGCAGATAGCAAAATACCTATTTCATTTGGAACCACTAAATTTTGCCAACCATGTATTATTATCAAATATTTATGCAGCAGATGGCAGGTGGGATGACATAGCAAAGGTGAGAAAAATAATGAAGGACCGGGGATTGAAAAAATAGCTAGGGCGTAGCTAGATAGGAGTCAAAAATAGGGTCCATTCATTTTTAGCAGGAGATAGATCACACCCAAAATCAGAAGACATCTATTCGATGTTAGATAAATTGGCAGAGAAGATGGAAGCAGCAAGGTATGTGCCGAACACAAAATTTGTGCTGAATGATGTGGAGGAGGTGCATGGTTAAAACTTAAAACCTCTGCCACGGCCCACACCACAGCAAAAAGTCATCCATCGCTTTTGGACTATTAACCAGACTCATCTAAATTTTTTTTAAATCAGTGATCGGAGAATCCACAGTTTGAACATCTTTATACCAACGTTTCAAATCCCAAGTGGGATCCATCATCAGGGTTGAAGAATGATGATACAAGAAGAGCAATAAGGCAGAATAAATACTAATGAGGAAGAAGATTAAGGAAGAACATAGAGTCGGCTAGAATTTTTAATTTATTTTATATATTTTTATTTTTATTTTATTCATATCTATCATTATAAATAATTAATATTAATAATAGATTAATTATTATAAATAATTAATTAATTAATATTAATAACATTTTTTTATTGTTATACATATTAATTATTATAAATAATTAATATTTACAATAAATTAATTATTATAAATAATTAGTAATAATAATATTTTATTGTTATTCATATTAATTATTAAACATAATTAATATTTATTTATAATTAATATATTAATTAATAAAATTAATATAAAACTAAAACCAATAATAATCAATTATTATATAATAAATAATTAATTAATATTGAATAACAAATAATTAATTATTATTGTATATTAATAAATAAATATTATAATAATAATTAATTAATTAATATAATAATTAATATATTAATTAATATAATTATTATATAAAGTAAATTAATACATTTAAATCATATTAGTAATTATAAGTGATTAGGTTTATAGGTGACTAATATAATAATTAACTAAATAATATGTTTAAGTCATATTAACTAATTAATATAATAAATCAAATTAATAATTAATATTTATAGCTAACTAATATACTAATTCAATATTAATGGATATAATAGCTAATAAATAAATTAATATAATATTAATATAATACCGATCAATTATTATATAATAATTAATTAATTATTTTTATATAATGGTAATTAAATAAATGTTATAATAATTAATTAATTAATTAATTGATGTATTAATTAATATTATAATTATTAAATAAATTAAATTATAGGTGATTAGTATTTATAGATGACTAATATAATAATAATTAACTAAATAATATTTTTATCACATTAATTAATTAATATATTAAATCAAATTAATAATTAATATTTATAGCTAACTAATATAATTTATTCAAATATTAATTAATATAATAGCTAATAAATAAATTAATATAATATTAATATAAGACTAATCAATTGTTATATAATAATTAATTAATAATTAATATATAATGATAATTAAATAAATATTATAATAATTAATTAATATAATAATTAAAATATTAATTAGTGTAATAATTATTAAGAAAATTAAATTGAATTAATATATTTAAATTATATTAGTAATTATAAATAGTTGATATTTATAGTTAACTAATATAATAAAAATATATTAATTAAAATATTATAGAACTCTAATGATGTAAAAAATAGAATAAGAAAAGGAGAGGGGACAACATACCAAAGGGATGCATTACCTGGGGATGGGTTGGCAACTTTTAATTTCTTTGATCAAGGGGAGCCAACTTCCGCTAATTTCCATACCATTATCTCTGTTCAGATTCTGAGGATGCTTAATAATCTCAAGAGCTTCTCTGATCTTTCGTCTTTGATGATGTTCCTCTCTTGCGATAATGGATGCGCTTTCTAGGCAAATATGGTGTTTAGTCTTCAAGGAGTGTTCTGCCAATGCTGAGGTACGAGATCTTCCATTCCTGATATCAGCGCCATGTTCTTTGAGCCTTGTCTGGAGGGAGTGACCAGTTTCACCTATGTAGCTTTTTGCACAAGAACAATCTATTTTATAGACTCCTTTAAGCTGAAGATTGTCAATATCATCTTTAACAGACTTCAAACTTTGTCTGATGGTACCAGGGGCTGAGAAATGAGTGATAATGTTTCTCTTTCTTAGGATTTTAGCGATTTTGTCAGTAACACCATGGATATAAGGTAGAAAAATCTTACCCTGAGGTTGGTCTTGCGCCTTATGCTCATGAGAAGACAACTTTCTTTCAGCTCTCTCAAAGGCTTTTTTAATCTCATGATCTTTGTAGCCTATACTCTTAAAAGCTGAAACCAAATGTTTCTTTTCTTCATTCAGATGCTCTGAGTCGGAAATTCTAAGGGCTCTGATGGCAAGGGTGTGTGATGGTGGGAATCTGCATGGAGGTAATAATTAATGGAGGAAGATGGCTCTCTAGGCGGATTACCTCCATGCGGATTCCCACCATCACCCGGCCCAAAAGTTTGGTGTTCTAAACACCCTTGCCATCAGAGCCCTTAGAATTTCCGACTCAGAGCATCTGAATGAAGAAAAGAAACATTTGGTTTCAGCTTTTAAGAGTATAGGCTACAAAGATCATGAGATTAAAAAAGCCTTTGAGAGAGCTGAAAGAAAGTTGTCTTCTCATGAGCATAAGGCGCAAGACCAACCTCAGGGTAAGATTTTTCTACCTTATATCCATGGTGTTACTGACAAAATCGCTAAAATCCTAAGAAAGAGAAACATTATCACTCATTTCTCAGCCCCCGGTACCATCAGACAAAGTTTGAAGTCTGTTAAAGATGATATTGACAATCTTCAGCTTAAAGGAGTCTATAAAATAGACTGTTCTTGTGGAAAAAGCTACATAGGTGAAACTGGTCGCTCCCTCCAGACAAGGCTCAAAGAACATGGCGCTGATATCAGGAATGGAAGATCTCGTACCTCAGCATTGGCAGAACACTCCTTGAAGACTAAACACCATATTTGCCTAGAAAGCGCATCCATTATCGCAAGAGAGGAACATCATCAAAGACGAAAGATCAGAGAAGCTCTTGAGATTATTAAGCATCCTCAGAATCTGAACAGAGACAATGGTATGGAAATTAGCGGAAGCTGGCTCCCCTTGATCAAAGAAATTAAAAGTCGCCAACCCATCCCCAGGTAATGCATCCCTTTGGTATGTTGTCCCCTCTCCTTTTCTTATTCTATTTTTTACATCATTAGAGTTCTATAATATTTTAATTAATATATTTTTATTATATTAGTTAACTATAAATATCAACTATTTATAATTACTAATATAATTTAAATATATTAATTCAATTTAATTTTCTTAATAATTATTACACTAATTAATATTTTAATTATTATATTAATTAATTATTATAATATTTATTTAATTATCATTATATATTAATTATTAATTAATTATTATATAACAATTGATTAGTCTTATATTAATATTATATTAATTTATTTATTAGTTATTATATTAATTAATATTTGAATAAATTATATTAGTTAGCTATAAATATTAATTATTAATTTGATTTAATATATTAATTAATTAATATGATAAAAATAGTATTTAGTTAATTATTATTATATTAGTCATCTATAAATACTAATCACCTATAATTTAATTTATTTAATAGTTATAATATTAATTAATACATCAATTAATATATTAATTAATTAATTAATTAATTATTATAACATTTATTTAATTACCATTATATAAAATTAATTAATTAATTAATTATATTAATAATTGATAGCTATTATATTAATATTATATTAATTTATTTATTAGCTATTATATCAATTAATATTATTTAGTATATTAGTTAGCTATAAATATTAATTATTAATTTGATTTATTATATTAATTAGTTAATATAACTTAAACATATTATTTAGTTAATTATTATATTAGTTACCTATAAACCTAATCACTTATAATTACTAATATTATTTAAATGTATTAATTTACTTTATATAATAATAATATTAATTATTATATTAATTATTATATTAATTAATTAATTATTATTATAATATTTATTTATTAATATAAAATAATAATTAATTATTTATTATTCAATATTAATTAATTATTTATTATATAATAATTGATTTTATTATATAATAATTGATTATTATTGGTTTTCGTTTTATATTAATTAATATATTAATTATAAATAAATATTAATTATGTTTAATAATTAATATGAATAACAATAAAATATTATTATTACTAATTATTTATAATAATTAATTTATTGTAAATATTAATTATTTATAATAATTAATATGTATAACAATAAAAAAATGTTATTAATATTAATTAATTATTTATTTATAATAATTAATCTATTATTAATATTAATTATTTATAATAATAGATATGAATAAAATAAAAATAAAAATATATAAAATAAATTAAAAATTCTAGCCGACTCTATGTTCTTCCTTAATCTTCTTCCTCATTAGTATTTATTCTGCCTTATTTCTCTTCTTGTATCATCATTCTTCAAACCTGATGATGGATCCCACTTGGGATTTGAAACGTTGGTATAAAGATGTTCAAACTGTGGATTCTCCGATCACTGATTTAAAAGACACAAACCACAGATCTCTTAAATCCAAAATCTCATCTAAATTGTTGAAAGCATTCATTTTTGGCAAGAGATAGATCACATCCAAAATCAGAAGACATATATTCAACGTTAGATAAATTCGCAAACATGATGGAAGCAGTAAGGTATGAACACAAAATTTATGCTAAATAGTGTGGTGGAGGTGTGCAGTTATAACCTCTGCCACACCACAGCAAAAAGCTGGCCATTGTTTTTGGACTACTAACCATAGTGATCGGGATTCTGGAAACCTATCTGAGTCAATAGAAATATTCGAGTGTGTTGTGACCACTAAAGTGCTGCCAAACTCATCTGCAACATTATCAGACAAGAAATTATTCTGAAAGATGCAGGTTACTTCCATCAATCATTTCAAGGATGTGTTACGTTCATCTGATGCCCTACCTTATGTTATACCAGTGTATTTAACCTTAAACTTGCAAGTAAGAGAAAGTTCCTAGCTTATAATGTGGATTGATGACCATGTAAAACACTTCAATTTCATAAACAAGTTCGAGACTGTTATACCCCGTTAACATCAAGAAGCGAGTAACAATGCTTGTCTTGAAAGGTCTATCAGTTCGTGGAATTATTGGATCCCTGGTTAACATCAAGTAGCAAGCAAAGATCCCCACTAAGAAGGTAAGAAAGAAGAATTTTAGATCTCACTCAAAATTCAACAAACTTAACAATTTTCAGGATTTAAGAATTTTAAAGGAGGGCTTGGTTGGTTTTCTTTGTTTGAATCTCCCAACCCTGATTTTAAACTTCACATGTGTTTTTAGGGTGGTTTTGGATTTTTATTTTCAATTTTGATCAAGATTTCATTCTTTTTATTTTAAATTATTTGTAGTAGTTGAAGGAGGTTGTGCTTTCTATTTTTTCCAACATCATAGAGTAGAGATAAAAGTTCTATAAAAGAGAGAGAGAATGACACAGATACAAGTCCAACTCCAAAAATTTGTTGTTTCATAGTAGCAACAGGTTGTTGGGAATGACAACAACAATTTTCCTAATCAATTCCTATCAACGTTTCTGTATGTGGGGAATCTAGACCTCAGTGTTACCAATGGCCAGATTTATGGGCTCTTCCAGCAGATTGGTCTTGTTCTCTCTGTTTGCATCTATAGAGATATCAGCACCAAGAGTTTTCTTGGATACACCTATATCAATTATGGCATTGCTGAAAATTCCAGCACGACTTGAGATTTGTTGAATTTTATGCCTCTTAATGTAAAGCCCATTCGGATAATGTATTCACATCGTGATCCCAGCATCCGCAAGAGTGGATCAATGAACATGTTTATTAAGAATCTTCACAAAGCAATAGACATTAAAGTTCTCTATGATACTTTCTCTACGTTTGGATCTATTCTCTCTTGTAAGATTGCAACAGATGTATTAGGACAATCTAAAGGATATGGATTTGTGCAATTTGCCTACTAAAATGTCAATGAGTAATTTGGAGCCCCATTCAACATCTAGTGAATAGATTTTATTCGTAATGCAAAGTTGGATCCTTTTTGTTGAGGCTCCATCCTTTTTACATATATATGCTTATGCCACAACGTCCCTGGTAGTTTGTCCCAGTGTTGAAAATATCGGTATCGGAAAAATATCGGCAAGGGTCCAGAAAATATCTTATCGGCAATATCGGCGAAAATATTGGCAAGCATAAAAAATGCATAATATATTCATTTTTTTCATATTTTTAAACATATAAAGCAATAACAACATGAAATAAACACATTGGAAGATAAATATGAATAAAGCACTAATATATATGATGTCAAATAGAAATGATACATGAAAGGCGAAACCAAATCATGTTGATCCCTGATAATTGTCCATTCAAGGACTCGAATGTGGAGAACCAATACAAAATAACATCACATATATAAAATTATCTCATCATCCTGAGTTATATGTAGCATAACAAATAAAACTAGCAGCTATCTATCTAAAATCACTACCCTCTCCCCCTTTTATGAGAAAACATGATGGGCTCTTTGCCAGGCCTGCCCCTAGTAGTAGAAGGCCCTGACCCTGACCCTACCTCTGCACCTAATGTCAAATAATGAGTACTAGGTATGGAGTTGTGCTCTCCTATATCTATAGCAGATGGTGTTGATGTTGATGCTCCCACAATGTCCTCCTCCGAGTGCTGCTCCTCCTCCAAGTCCTTCTCCTCTTGCTGCCCTTGTTCTAATGGATCGTCTGGCTCTAACCATGAAGATGACTCCTCCAAGATTGGCTCCTCAGAATCCACCCTCCACTAAGACAATACATCAATATTGTCTAAGGAAATGGAATCTGGATCCATTGGTGCTTCTATTTGCCTCACTCGAAGTTGGATGTTGTAATGCACATACACTAAATCATTGAGGCGTGTGAATTCCAACCTGTAAGAGTGTCAAAAATACTAATGAGTCTTGACTCTTGACCCTTGAGTCTTGACACTTGAAGGTCATAAATTAAAAATTAAAAATTACAGTAAGTGTAATTGCTCAACTAAAGGCTGGAGCTCAAAGTTATACCTGTTGCGCTTTTTTGCGTGTATTTTCTCAAATACACTCCAATTGCACTCACACCCTGAAGAGATACATGTTTGACTCAAGATTCGTATGGCCAATTTCTGCAAATTTGGTGCCCTTGCACCATAGCTTCACCACCAAATATCTACAACAAAATAAAGAAATAAAAAATTCAAAAAATTAAAACATAATTAAACTTTCAAATAAAATTACATAATTGAATTTAAAAAATAGAATTATAAGTAAGGAAATTCTATATTGAAAATTCTAATTTCTAATGAGTGATGACTTGTCACTTATGTGGCATGAAGAGGGTCCTTTCCCTAATAGCATCATCAAAGCCATATAGGCCAACACAATCCCGATAATACTGTATCTCACAATTGATTTTGCTATACAAAGCTCAAGATCAGGTACCATCTTATGAATACAGGAATGGAGCCCTTACATCATCTCGCCACCAAAATAAAAGACGCATTTGTATGAAAATGCGGGGTTGAGGAAGAGTGTTGCTACATGAATGGGTCAATGAAGCATCCCTATCCATCGACTATCAATCACATCCCATAAAATCATCTGCCTATCAAGGCCAACAAAACCCTTGTCTGCATAATAAGAATGAATGGCCTCCTTGGCCCTATCCATGCCCTCATACAAATAAACCATTGCAGGCTTCTCCCCATCTACCAATCTGAGAACCTTTACTATAGGTTCACTAACTGAGCATGCTTCTTCTACTCCACGTCAAAACGTCTTAGAGTACACCATTTTTGCAATGGCTTTCTCGTCCTATCTCCTGCTATATCTACAATTACACCAGTCATCAAACACAAACATTTGCTTCAACTCGAACTGACATCGAAGCAAACACTGAAGAGTAATAAAGTTTGAGGCAAAATGTGTGATCATAGGATGCCACAACTCCTTGTTTCTAGTGAACCTCCTCATGAGGATAAGAACAAAAACATGGTTATAAATAAACTTGGGGACGCTCCTAGCCATATCAACTGCCTCCTTGACAAAGGAGAGTTTCCCCATATCCTCAAGCAACAAATTGAGACAATGTGCTGCACACGGATTCCAGAACAATGTGTGATGCCTCTCCATAAGCATCTTTTCGGTAGATACATAATTAGTTGCATTGTCTGTTATGACTTGCACCACATTCTGCACACCAATCTCCTGAATGAACCCATCTAACAACTCACATATCGTTGCTGCATCTTTGATATGTTCTGATGCATCCAACAATTTAATAAACATGGTACCTTTAGGACAATGTACCAAGAAATTTAGAAGGGTCCTACCCTTTCGATCTGTCCAACCATCAGACATCACTGTGCATCTAGTAACTTCCCATGTTTTTTTCAACTCCGCTAATCTATAGTTGATGTCCTGCTTTTCTTCTTGAAGAATTGGCCCCCGCAAGTCCTCATATGTAGCACTTTTGTACCCTAGGCCCACAACAGCAATAGTATCACACATTGGTTGCCAGAATGGATTGGTTTTGGTGATGCTGAGAGGTAATTCACTCCAGAAAATACACCTCCCCATGAATCTATCTGCATCTTGCTTCTCCTTTTTTTTAACAAGTGATTCTAGGCTAGGTTGTGATCCATGTCCTGTTCGTCGAACAAAAAATGATGACCTTGCACTAGAAGTAGCAGGTGATGATGTGCCAGCTATGGAGCCCCTCCCACTACCCTCAACATCAAAATCAGGAGAATATATCCCGAAAGATCTACCTGCATGTTCAACCTTGTTTCTTTCTGTCTCTTCCTTCTTTCTGTATTTTTCATCAATTGCCTCAAAAGCTTTCTGTATAAGCTCCGGACTAGAAACTATACAAATCCTAACATCATGTCCACTGAGTCTAGCCAAATGGTATTTCAATCGTGTAAGCCCTCTTGTCATCCTGGTCCCACACAATTTTCATGTAAGATATGCCCGATTTGTCCCACCATCAGGGTTCCCATATTCCAAAAATGGGTCCAAGGCTTTTGGCATATTTGAATTTTGTAGTGGGCTAACTCAAACCTAGGGCACCAAAAAAAAAAATTAGAATTAATAAATTAATAAGTAATAACCACATCATTTTACAAAATAGGTTTTTTGCTACATTATTTGCAATTTTGCGATGTGAATTCAATGAAAAACCATAAATAACAATAAAAGGGTGTATTTGAAAGTTTAAAAAAAATGGAGTTTGCTCTCCAAATATGGATAAAAGTTAAAACTTAAAACCCTTGCATTTGCTCATGAGCATGAAAATCATAGAAAATGGAAAAAAAAAGAAGCAAAATGATTGTAGGCAAATAGGCAAGCAAAAATAATCCTAAAACTAACAAAAAATTCATCAACATAGGGGTTTATTTGAACATACCTTAATGGAAGAAATGAAATTGTCTCACTGTTCTTCAAGATTAGATCAAAAAAATCTTCATTGTTGGTGGCGATAATAGCTATTTAATGCTCAAACCCTCCTTGGCAGCAAGCACATAGCTCTCCCCTTCCTTCTCCAGCAATCAGAAATGAAAATGAATGAAAAAAAAAATCAGACTTTTATAGCCGTGCGGCAATTTTTTACTGTCTTCGGGCAATTTTTTTCATCGTCACGCTATATTTTCCTAAAATATCACTGATATTTCGGAAATATTGCGATATTTTCGGGGAGAAAAAATATCAAAATATTTTCTCAGCGATATTTCTTCTCCCCGAAAATATCGTGGTATTAATGAAAATCGCCGATATCTCAACGATATTTTCAACATTGGTCTATCCTTTCAGGGATAGTGGTAAAGCTTATTTGATGTAATGCTTACTGTATACTTTTGGAGAGATGAAAATTGGATCACATCCACCTTAGTTGCATTGAGAAAGCACTGAGGTCCATGCTAATAGCCTAGACATGGGCGGGCATTGTAGTGATTGTATGTCGATGTGATGGGACATTAAATATAAACAATGCATTGACTACATGAATATGACGTTCATTGTTAGGCCCCTATACTACTAGTGTAACCCCTTATTGTTATTAGTACAACCCACTTATTATATTGATGTACCCATGTAGTGCCCATATTGTTACTATTGTACCCCATAGAAGCCCACTATTGTTATTATTGTGCCCTTACATTATTATTGTTATGTCGGCTCTGATTATGTTATGACCCTGTCATGCGGAAAGAGTCAATTTTGCGGACAAAACCGACCTCCCTAGAAACTAAGGCTTTTCTAGTGACAAACAAAACAATCAAGCACTATCTTTCCCTAAATATGCAATAAAAATAAAAGCAACCAGGTGTTTAAGGCTTACCTTTAGTCCAACACTGTTTGTAGTGGCCAAGCCTCTTCAATCCAGATGAGCTCCTCTCCTTGAAGCCTACATACACAAACAAGCAAACAATTACATAGCACCTGAATAACTCATATAATAAAACATATTCATCATAAAGACCAAGGAGTTTATGAAACAAATTATATAACAACTTGTTGAGAAAAATGAACTTAATTGTATTAATTGGAAACAAAAGAAACCTTACAACCAATGCCTTGGTGTTGTGCAGGTCCCTCCCAGGGTCTAGCAAGAGTTCTCCTCTACTTTGATCAGCTCACCCACTTCCAAATGAAGCTAAGAAAGGAATGTGATCTCTCCTCTCAAGCTCTATAATGGAGTCCTAATTTCAGCAGCATCTACCCTTAGGAATGTTCAGCTTTCAACCTCCCTTGCCTCTGGCCCAATGCCTGTATTTATAATGCTTTGGAGGAAGTTAAACAGGTCCACCATCAATGGGATAAGCCCCTCTTTCAAAGGGATAGCTCCCCTCTTCATGGGATAAGTTCCTCTTTCATTAGGATGCATGAACCATCTGGAGGCGCCCAATCCACGTCAAACCATCTTCTAGAATGCTCCAGAATCGATCGCAAGTAAGTTTTTTGAAGTAAAACTTGTGCCTTTTGACTTTTACAGGGGTACGCACCCACCCCTTTACAGACGGAGCGTACAAGTACGCAGGTATTATGTACTTGAGGTGCGGGCCCGCAGGTAAGAGTAAGAGAAAGTGCGGAACCAGAGTTATATTGATTTTTTAAAGGCTTTCTCTTTTTTTTTGGAGTTTGACATGAGGAGCAGAGGTATAAGACTTGCCAAGGAGGATAGTATGGTTATTGATGGAGCCATACTGACTGAAAATAGTCATGGTGACAAATTTTAGTGTAACATATTGCCCCCTAAAGTGCGAGGTCTGTAGTAGATCAGGGTTTTATATCATCTAGGAAGGGTGAAGCACTTTATCATTTCGAGGATTATCTTGTGGAGAGCCCAGTCGGAACCTGCAAATATTCAACACAAAATACATATATGAGATCATATCATCACTGAGGTAGGCATTCCCATACTCAGATCAAAAACTTAACTAACAAACTAACTACTGCTCTGATATAGGAATGATTTCACAATACATCATAATCATAGACACAGTATGGACGCAGCCATCTATTTATAATTAGTCTACTGTATAATGAATACAAAACTCCTCGCAGCCTGGATGTTGGAAACTAGATCCAGGGTCGTCATTTCTGCTTCCCGAAATAGTACGATTCTATCCATGCAAATAAATGAGTTGATGTCGAACATGGTAGAAACCACTTGATTACCAGTCAATGATGTAAACTGTTAACAAGTGTGAGAGAGACCACCAGTAATGTCAATGGCTCTCAAAGTACCCAGTACAATCCATGAGATGTGAATGAATGTGTTGATGTCAAACATGTCACAGAATCCCTTGATTGAAGGTCATTGATGTAACCTGTCGTCAAAGGCAAGAAACCTGCCATTGAGGCATGCAGATCCCAAGGTACTGATGATTTCTATATCATATTTCTAGATAATGAACTAAAGTCAATAGAAAGCGATCCGTTGCAGGCAAGCCCACAACACGAAATCATATATCAAGTTGAAGAAATGTAGCTGTAAGGACTGACTCAGGGATGGTCAAGATGGATGACAGATATTTTGCAGATGAATGGTTTATTTGCAAGACTCCTCTTGAACACATAACGGCACTACAGATGGTTTGGTGACAATTGTCCCAAAGTTAATACCCGAAAACCGGCTGAAGACTTTCAATGTGGTTTGATCAACTATTAGGCAAAGGATTTCCCAACCCAGGTGAATGAAAAGTGTCGTGTTCAAGAGTGATGATAAGGTTTTTCCAAGACAAAGTATAACAAATAGGCTCATTTTCCTCTCTTTTCCCCCACCATTTCTGGCAAGTACCTCTTTATTTTTTACAAGCTTGAGGAGGATAACATTTGCTTGATTATAAGCTCATCCTTCGGATGAGTCCAACTTAGTTTAGATTCAAACCATAAGAAGGAGTGGTCCGTTCCTGTTTGTAATCGAACAAGTCCTTTACTGTGAAATTTTAACGAGTCCAGTATAGGAGAAACTCGGCATTTTTCAATTTTAGAGAGTCTGAAAAACTTAAGAAGACTCCAAGGTTGACCTTTTTCGTAAATTTGTGTCTCCCAAGCCCGAAAAAGTATAAAATAATACTTGAGAGAACCGCTTGATCTTTACGACCAAGGAGTACTTTCATGATTAGTGTCTCTGATCTGAAAAGTAGAAAGCGATCAAGAACACGTCGTTTTATTTCCAATATCGAATTTGAAACGACAAAAATCCGGCAATCTTTTCATGTTTTTACGGTCAGAAAAGGGCTGTAAGAGGACCATCTTTTTAATTCTGTTTTAATGAGCTAAAAAGAAAACTCGGCAATCTTTTCACATTTTAGGAGTCAGAAAAGAGCTTAAATATGACTGATGTTTTTGTTTGTAAAAAATGACAATTTTCCCTGAAAATCCTTTATCCTGCACAAAAACCAACACATTACTCATACCTGTTGAAGATAGATAAAAATAATTTGAAAAATACCTTTTCATGGTGAAAAATAAACAAATTTATCATTTATTTACCCAAAAAACCTATAAAAGGGGCTTTTACCAATTCATTTTTACCATTTTACTATTTGAGGAGAGAAAAAGGGCTTTTGGCAAGAAACTTCCCGTGGACATTGCGGAGAATCCGACTGTCGAAATCGAACGCCGTCTCTTCCAGGTAATCTACAACATCCTCCTCTTCAATTTTATCTGTTTAGAATTCTTTTTAAGGCCCCGGATTTCATTTTTGGGAGGTTTTATGGTTTCAAAAACCGCCTCTCGGGGTACGCAGGCGCCATACTAGGGACCCGCAGACCCCGACATTTTCTCAGTTGGAAAAATGTCAGGGGTCCGCACCCTGCCTTCAGGGACCCTGCGTACCTACGCTCTGTTCCTAAAGGCGGGGTGCCTACCCTGCGCAACGAGTTTTTAAAACCTAAATTCTCCAAAATGGACCAAATTTTTTTGATTTTATGGAATCTAATGGATGTTTCATGGCATTTAGATTGTTCATCATGCTCGATTGGCGCAAGAGAGAGCACGAAGATGTTGATTTGGCCGCCATTAATCATCAACCATCAATTGATGCTTTGAAAGCATGCGGCCTTTATAAATATTGGGCCATACCTGGCATGAGGGCCCAAGTGAGCTTTCTAGAGTGGCTGGTAGAAAGATGGAACGTTCAGGACCAATGTTTTTATATTGGAGGGCACCAGCTTGAGATGGAGCCGACAGATATCTACTTTATCACTGGTTTGCCCAAGAGAGGCGAACACTTGACTCTGTTCGGGACTAGGCCAGGTGGCCAATCTATCGCTAGACTCCGACTAGAGTGGTGTAACACTCAGTCTCAGGAGAAGGGGATAGAAATCAAAACTATATCCCGTCCTGAAATTATGGTGATTGCCTTTACAGTTACTAGACTTTCCGGTGCTACCGCTTTACACATTGCCACTGGATCCCAGATGCGGATGGCAATTGATTGCTATCGAGGTACCATTTTCAACTAGTGTGATGCTGTGTTGGCTAATGTAAAAGGCCAACTGACTAGAGCCAAAAACGGACAGCTAAAGACCTTTGGTTATGGAGCTTTAGTTGTGAGTTTTGGCTTAGAGAGGATTCCGATGCTGATCCCATAGCAGCTCACTGTTGAGGTTGGGCTTCCTCGAGAGCCCAAATTGATGCGATGGGTTGCGGTTATGGCCTGTCATCCTGATGAGGGGACGGAGGTCATCCGATTTACTCCGGAGTACTTTCGCTGGTTAGAAAACCAGGTCTTTGCTATACAGGATTTTCCTTATGCCGGAGTTGATTTTCGTGGAGATCCGGACATGGTTCTTCCACCGGGAGAACAATGGGATGATACAGGTAACTTCATTTTTCACAAGTTTTTTAAACTATCTATTATTTTTGTTTGTTTTATATCGTCTCAAAACTGATAGTAATAATTTTAAAAATGCAGATGTAGGCCCACGATGTCCAGCCAATCTCCGGCCTTACGAGAGGAGACTACCAGTTGCAGCGGCACCGGCCCCACAGGACGAGGCCACAAAGACTTTGGCCGAGTTGGAAAGTCACCTGGGGCGTCTTACAGCAGATATACCGGAGACTACCATAGATGACATTCCAATTAGGCTTCAGCGCTATGTAGTCGGGGTCCCAGGACCTTTTAGGAGGTTCTTGTGTAGGGTGTCCCGTACAGTGGTGTCATATAGAGATCATCACCAGTGATTGGATGGTTGTTTTGTAGACACATGTAACATTTTGGTATTTTGTACTTATCATTTTTGCCGATCATAAGGTGTTTTTCAACCTATGATCGAAGACGATGTATTTTTTGACACACTCCTATATATATATGTATATGTATATGTATATGTATATGTATATGTATATGTATATGTATATGTATATATATATATATATATATATATATATATATATATATATCATTATTACCGGCTTATCTTGTAAATCATGTTATGGAATGGTTTTAAATTTACATGTATGATTATTGCAAATGTCTATTTAACATTCGAGAAGCAATTGCATCTGCTAATGTATTTAAAGACCTTGGAATATGCTGATATTCAATATAATCAAACTCACGTTCCAAGAGACGCACTCTCAAAAATAACCTTAATAACACTGGATTTCTAATGGCATACACTCTATTAAGCTGTAATACAACGAGTTCAAAATCTAACCTTACTATCAAACTCCAAATCCCAAATGAAATAGATTCAGACAATAACTCAATCATTGCACTGTATTCGGCAATGTTGTTTGTTGTTTGACTGAGGCTTACCCCATGCATAGAAACTAACTCATCAGAGGGAGAATATATAACCCAAGCTGCGGAAGAAATGTTCCGTGTACTATGACAAGCACCATCAGCAAATCCAATGCATGTTTGGAGAGGCATCGATATCTGCAATATCAAGAGTAAAACCAAGATAAGCCAGAATAATGATGAAAAACACTCTCTAAGCTAAGCACACTTTTTAAACCAAAACACACTTGCTAGAAAGAAAAACTAACCTAACTAAAAATCTCCATACCCATTCTTTTAAGCATAATACCTCTTCAAGTAAAGACCATTTCTGGGTTTACCTAAAGAGTCCCCGTCAAAGTCTACCAACTCATAGGCCCCTTTTGCTAGCTTTAGCTTGACAATATAGGGCCCATGCCACATAGGAATGAATTTTCCAGCACCTAATTTATCATTAGCTTGATCATATAATAACACTAGGTCTCCTTCCGAAAAATTCGAGGGGTCACATTTCGATCATACTGAGCTTTCATACGTTTTGCGTGAGTCTCGATCGCCAATGTAGCATCATGTCGATCCTCATCTAATTGAGCTAAGTATAATAAACGCTTTTCCTCTTCGGAAGTAGCTGGAAGTAACTCGATGGCCATTTGCAGTGACGGGATTTCGCATTCAATGGGTAGCACAGCTTCCAAACCATAAACTAGTTGGAAAGGAGTGAACCTTGTTGATGTTTTCACTGAGGTTCGGTACGCCCAAAGCGCTGAAAATAACATGTTGTGCCAATTCGACCGATGAATACCAATGATTCGTCGGATCATGATAACCAGAACTTTGTTGATGGACTCAACTAGACCATTCGCTTGTGGATAATAAGGAGTTGAATTATCGTGACGTAAACCAAGCTGGCCTGTAAGTTCTGTCATCATAACGTTTCGAAAATGGCGCCCATGGTCAGTGATTATCGCTTGTGAGACACCAAACCTAGCAATTATATGATTGAACACGAAAATTGCAGCTGTCTTGCCGTCTGCCTCGAATGTAGGCATCGCCTCGGCCCACTTAGTAAAATAATCTACCGCAAGGATGATATACATATGCCCCCTGGCCGAGTGAGGGTTACATGTAATAAAATCGATACCCCATTTGGAAAAAGGACCAACGACAATTATAGGATGGAGAGGAGCAGGTGGAGCGCGCATCTTTCGATCAAACACTTGACAGTTGTGGCATTTTCGGACCGCAATAATACAATCTTTAAACAAGGACGGCCAAAAGTAGCCAGCGCGCAATATCTTTTAGGCTGTGGCATACCCAGACATATGACCGCCACACGCTCCAGAGTGACAGTCTTTGAGAACCCTTTCAGCCTCTTCATGAGTTAAGCAATGTCGAAAAATAGAGTCCACCCCACGGCGATAAAGAGTATCTCCAATAATTTTGTATTGTTGGGACTGGAATCAAATTTTCCGGCGTTCCGACTTTGAAACTTCGGGCCGAAAGGATTGGGTCTGGAGATAGACGATGATATCCCCATACCACGGATCTAAAGGGCTGATTAGAAACAAAGATTCGTCCGCAATGGGCTCCTCTGCCACAGTTTCCGTGTCAGCATGCGGGAAGTCACACATTAACTCTGCAAAAACTAAAGATTTCTTAGACTTAGATTTCTCAAACTCCAAGTCGAACTCCTACATGATAACAATCCATTTAGAGTACTTGCCCCCTAGCAATTGTTTGGTCAAAATGTAGATCATAGGGTTGCAATCCGAAATGACTGTAGTTTTACGTAGTAAAATGTAGTGACGAAAACGTTGGACAGCTTGAACGGCTGCCAATGCCAATTTCTCCACATGTGAGTATTTTAGCTCAGTTGGATTTAACGTTTGACTAAGGTAATATATCACATGTTCCGTTCCGAATTCATCTTCCTGAACTAAGACCATTCCAATGGTGGAATGGGAGGCGGCGAGATACAAAAAGTAATCCTGGTTGTAGTTGGGAGGATGCAACAACGGTGCATGGGTCAACGCGTGCTTGAGTGCATCAAAAGATTTCTGAGCTATCTCATCCCAAGAGAATTGAGCATTCTGTTTCAACAACCGTGTAAAACCCTTTGTAACCTCGGCGTAGTTAGGAATGAATCGTCGTAAAAAGTTTGCTTTCCCCTGCAAACTTTGGAGTTGGCGAAGACTCGAAGGAGGAGGCAAATTGATAATAGCTTCGACCTTTGAGGGATCAACGCGAATGCCGGCTTTCAAAACTACAAATCCCAGTAATCGACCTGTTTCTATACAGAAGACACATTTGTGTGGGTTCAACCGAATACGATAATGCCTACACCTCATGAAGATTGCACGTAAGTGGACGAGGTGATCAGCTCGATGTAATGAATGAGCGGGCAAATCATCGAGATACGGTTGCACAATGTGTTTGATGTCATGAAACGCATAAGACATCGCCCTTTGAAAAGTTGCTCCGGCATTCTTGAGCCCAAAAGGTAATTTACAATAAGAAAATGTCCCCCATGGACAAATGAAAGCCATTTTCGGTTGATCGGCAGGTAGAATATTGATTTGGTTGTATCCGGAAAAACCGTCCATAAAGGAAAATATTTCGTTGCCAACACAATCATCAATGATTTGATCGATATAGGGAGTTGGGCAGTTGTCCTTTGGACAAGCTCGATTAATGTCCCTATAATCGATGCATATTCTTATTGTTCCCTGTTTTTTGTTAACTGAAACAATATTCGATACCCAATCCGTTAACGGGATCGGATAAATGAAACCTTCTTTCAACAGTTTTTCAACTTCTGCTTTAATTGCAGCAGCTTTTCGTGGGTGAATTTGACGCAAACGTTGCCGGACGGGTTTAGCATCCGGGTAAGTTTTGATCTCATGAACAACAATCGCGGGATCAATTCCTGGCATTTCCTCATAGGACCAGGCAAACACGTCACGGAATTCTTGAAATAGGGCCTTGTATGTCTGAATTTCATCATATATACACGAGGCACCTATATGAATGTTCTCAACAATTCCAGGCTTAACCGAAATGTCAATGGGAATAGTTCGAGAGATTTTTCCCAAATTTAACTCTGAATCGGGATGTTTCATTGGATTCTGAGGTTCCTTGACATATTCAGTCGTAAAGATTGATGAGAAATCATTTTCAAAACGATCATCCTCAGGTAAAAACGAAGATTTGTGATGGAGATCTTCCCATGGTAAATCATCTACACATAGGATTTCACGAATTTTCTCATCAGAGTGAACAAGTTCAGAAAACGTAGTTAAATCTGAGGTTGATGTGAAAAGTGATTCCTCACAGACCACATTCATTAAGTCTTTTTCGGTTGAACACGGGTCGGTAAAAGGCTGCACGGCTTCATAGGCAATTTCATATGGACTCAATGGCATAAAATTACCAAATGAGTCTATTTCAGATTCAGAAGGAACGATCCAAGGATCGTCATAAAAAATATTGTTTGATGTAATCATATGAATGGTTGCAAATGAAGATGATGCGTTGATTGGAGGAAAAGGAAAAGTTCCCAGTAAATTGACATCTTTAACTAATCCTACTCCAACATCCTTATATGGGATAGTCATTTTACCGACATGCTGAATACTCTCTGAAGAGGCTGGGTCGGATGAAAAGTAAGCCAGCTGGTCTATTGTTACGATCTTTCCATTATGTGGGAACTTTATTACTCGGAAGACCGATGAAACGACCGCTGTCATAGCGTAAGACCAACTTCGACCCAAGAGAAGGTTGTAGTCTAGAGGGGCATCAACCACCTCCACATCTAGACTAACGGTTTTTCCTTCAACCCCTATAGGCAAATCCTGTAGAATGCCAAAAGGATGAAACCCACGGCCATCAAAGGCTTTAAGAATTGTCGGGGATTGATTTAGTGAAGGAGAACCAAGCGATCTCCAACACTGTATCGACATAATACACGTTGAAGCTCCCTCGTCAATTACAGTCCGATGAATAGGCATGTTTTTGACTATCACTGGGATCTGGAAAGCCATTTGATGAGCCAAACGCGGTGTACTATTTTCTAGATCAAAGATTATTAGGTTTGGGTCCTGAACATCAACAGCTCCTATAGCCGACAAAAGTAATTTACGCTGTGCTGGGCATGATTGCAGCACTTCCAAAGCCGACATTGCTGAGGGTGAAATAGCTAAGTCCTCAAAAATGTTATAATTCTGGGCCGCTCTCGCATGTGGATTGAAAGCAGACTTTCGAAGTATACCCTTAGCGGGCGGTTTGATTACTAAGTCTGGATTAGGCTTCTCGATCTGTAGTGGATCGGAACCGGGAGTTGAGGTTGATGGATTAGATTGAGAAGATTCTGCTTCTTTGCCATCAACAGGACTTTTACTACCATAATCTTGCGATCGAGTCGCAATCCTTACATGGGACATCATCAATATGGGTTCTTCATTGGCACTCGAGGAAGAACCTATCATCTTGCTATCTTGATTTGGAAATGGATCCTTCAAAGCAGCAGGAGTTTGGGAACCTTTGACAATCTTCGCAACCTCTGCTCGATGTGGACAGTCTCTTATAAAGTGTTCCTCTTCACAAATAAGACAAGGATATCGAGGTTTGCATTTTTCGTCATTGGTTTCCGACTTTTCAGATGTCTCTTTTGAAGTTTTGTCTGTTTTATTCTTCTTCTTTCCTTTCTTCTTTCCACCGGATTTTGATTTAGTCGTAGATGATTCTACAACGTGAACATCGGCGGAAACCTCTGCAGAAGAATCTCCTGTCGGGGAATCAGGCAAGGTTATGATAGAAGAAGAATTCTTGGAAGACTTCTTCTTACTTTTAGTGTTAACCGTACCAATCATACCATCAACGGCATGAGATCCCGAAGGAGCTGCAGCGATTTGATTTGACTTGGGAAGATCGGGGATCTTTTCGTGTAACGTACCTGACTGAGTATAGACCAATTCAAGGTACTGTGCTTGAGAAATCACTTGCTCCTCAGTAACAACTCTGGCTTTAGCAACATCTTCAGTGATCCTTGGCAACAAAGATTTTACAAACCACTCAGCCAAGATTTGATCCGGAATAAATACCTTCACTAAACGTTGTTGGCGTCTCCACTCATGAATATGATCTGAAATGTACGTGGATGTCGATTGTTTTAGCAAAGTTAATAATTCCGTGCCATTGTCATATCGGATTGGCAACTGGAAATGAGTTAAAAACGAGGTAGCTAACTGACTAAAATTATAAAAAGTGCCTCGCGGTAACTCAATGTACCACTTGGCCGCGAGACCAATTAAAGTGCGCTGGAAAAGTCTAAGACGGATCGAATCATCTGTGATGGAGTTAGATGCACACCAGAGGTGGTAAGTCATCACATGGTTCGACGGGTCCTCTCCAGATTTACCTTTGAACTTGGGAATGTTACCGGGCAACTTATTCGGCATTGGCGGCCAAAACGGAAGATAATTAATTGGATCGTTCGTTAGGCGCGAAAAGTCTGGTAAGTCCAAAGTTGCGATAAACGGTAGCTGCCGATTAGGATCCCTAAAACGCTGGGTCATGAGACCAACCCTAGGAGGAGGATATCCAGGATAACTAGGAATAGGAATCGCGTTCGGGATATTGTATCCTCCCGGAAAAGCAGGATAACCGGACTGTACTGGGGTTGTTGTGGTTGTTGATAAGTGTACCCAGGATACGGTTGATACTGATAAACTGGCTGCTGGACAGCAGGACCGAATTGGTATTGTTCGTGGTACGGTTGATAAGTGAATTGTGGTTGACTTGTGACAACCGTACTTAAACCAAGTTGTCCTACAGGCATCTGAACCGTAGTTTGAATCGTGGATCCAAACGATGGTAAAGATGTCTGAGGAGTAGATACAGGAACAGTAGAAACCGGAGCTGTCGATACTCCAGAAGTAGGTGGGGTAGATTGAACAGATGTTGCGGCAGTTGCAGCAGTCGTTTGAGATGGAGTACGAGGCGCAGTAGGCCCAGACTGAGAAACTACCAAAGGTACAGAAGTTTGAATATTAGACTGGACTGGTTGCTGGGGTGAACCAGAAACTAGGGGTTGTCCAGTTTGAGATGACAACTATACATTTGGCTACAACACCTGTTGAATTTGCGATGGATCCCACACTATGTTCATTCCGGGGTACTGACCCATAACAGGTTGAGAATATTGAGATCCAAAACCGGGTTGAGGGTAGGATTGATAATTGAAAGGTACATTTCCCGTTCCTTGAACATAAGATTGACCTTGGGGTGGTTGGAAACCTTGGTTCGAGTACTGACCTTGGGGTAGATACCCTTGAGGCATGTACTGATACTGGGGTTGACCTTGAGGTATAAATTGATACTGGGGTTGACCTTGGGGTACATATTGAGACTAGGGTTGACCTTGAGGAATGTAATGCACCGCAGGCACGTACTGTCCTTGAGGTTGCCCCCCAGATGCAAATTGTGTACCTTGAGGTTGCCCCCCAGGCGTTAATTGAGGCTGCCCCCCAGGCGGTAACTGGCCACCTTGAGATTGAGAATTGGGAATAGAACCTGACATCATAAGAATGTCTTCTACGCTCAACAGCTTTGCACCATTGCTTCCAGTGAATAACCCTTGTTCAATGGGTTGAGGAGATGCTCCCGAAAAAGTACCAGAAAGTGACTAATACCCAGAGGGAACAGAAGGACCGCCGTACAAAAAAGATTCAGGCGATTGAGTAAACATGGACGACTGACCTGACATATTTACGGGAGTATAAAAACCCCTAGGTTGATAAGGAGCACGAGGTGGTGAAAAACTTAACACTGAGTTTTCCAAATAATTAGTTAAAGAAAGATACCAAGTAGTACTTCTAGGTGGACTGTAAAAAATTGATTCACTCTCCCTTAGATCAATAACAGGTTCATTTTCAGGGATAGGGATGCCTATTTCTTCTTCCGGAGCAAGTTCTTCAATAGCTATCAAACCAGAAGGAAGATTTTCGGTGATTACTCTTTCTACCCTAGGTGAATTAGGAGCACTAGAAGTTGGAGAGACAAACCCCGATGTTGGAGTAACAGGTTCAGATATCTCAGGTTCTTCGCCTATATCACTAGTAGATGAAAAGCTATCAGCAAGTTCGGAAACCCAAATAGCTTCAGGATTATAACCTGTTTCTAGAGTTTGGTAATCAGGATGAACAACCAACGAAGACTCTCCTTCTTCAGGTGATCCAACTTTACTGCCACTAGGAGTTACGAGGACTTTCAAACCTTCGTAATGGCTCGGGACTTCTTCAGGAGGTTGGCCCCGAAGTCTACGGGACTGTCTTGGTAATTCAGCCACAGCTAAAAACTTTTAACTACTGCACACGCAAACAAAGTAAAATCTCAAAGCAAACCGCCTAAAGTCTCTAAAGAACCAAACAAATTCGAATCACACGCCTAAAGAATCTAGGGTGTCAAACCACACACAAACAGTAACTTTTCGTACTGAAAACGCTAGTTGGTGATGAAATCCAACATCGCAGAGTTCAATACAGAAATGGCGGGTGGAACAGTTACCCCGGCAACCTGCTTAATGAATAGACTGGCACAAGTTCCTCCACTAATAACCGTCTCGAGTGAAGTGAACCCCCCAGAAAATCCAAGTGAGTCTAGCCGACGTCTGCTCCAGGTACAGTGGGATCTTCCCTCCACCGTCACCTTAGGAAGAATCCTAAAGATAATAGTCACTAAGGTCACCAACAACAACAAATATACCTGGGAGAACAGTCTACGATCCGATACGCACGCAAGGGCAGAGTAACAAGCTCAATCCCCTTGCCGGCTCCTTGACAATAATCCAAGGTTTACCGACAAGTGACCCCAGGCTCCTCGACAATGGTTAATCCGAGGTTTACCGTTTGTAGTACATGCATATCTGTTGTCGTTCCCAATGAAGGAGGATTGATCCCCTCACTGGTTCGGACACGATCTCGTGCTTCTCCTTTAAGAGGAGCTTTCCCAGAGCATAAATGTAACAATTGGATTTATCCTACCGCAAGATGAGCTACTTGTTTGTTTTTACTGTCTTGGAGAGTTAATTACTCTCCTACTCCAAGACACTAACCTGATCTATGTTGGTGTATCAGGGCCCTAGTAAATAGAAAGTTACTAAGTTAATTTTACTTTAAGCATTATTTTTTATGGCTTTTCTTTAGGACAAAAAGGTAGCAGAGATGAAACTTATGATGTGTAGACTCGACCCAAATCCACTGAAAAGATCCACCTAGGATGAAAAACAAAACAATCTTTCCTTTTCAATGAATTCCCTAGCTAAGAGAGTTGGAGAATGCAAAATTTATAAAGACAACTTCCTTAGCAATGAAAATCAAAGAAAAAATCTCTTTATCTTTTCCAAAGCACACACCACAAGACCACTAATTATTTCACGAAAACTTCCTTTCTCTTTTTCAAAGACTTCAAACGCTACTAAAACAAAATTGATTCAAAAGAGATTTTGTATTTTTCCTATTTTAACAAAGCATGTAAAACTACTTAACAAAAATCAATTTTAAGATCGATGAAAATCTAAGAGAAATTTACCTAAAAGCAAATCCAATGAGGTAAAAGCCTACGAAATATAATTCCAGGTTGTTTTACTCAGTTACAATTCAACCAAGGACTAATTCATGCAGAATCATAAATCAGTCAAAAACAAAAATAAAAAGCTCTTGTTCTTTTTCTTAAGAATGAAATTCACAGCTTAACAAACAAGCCTTCTCGAAATTCTGCAAAGAGACAACACAACGGTAGGTTTCTCAAACAAAGGTGGATTTTACGAATGGTCTAACTCCTAAGAAGACTGAAAAGACCAGGGATATCCAAGGTTTCTACAACTTCTAAATCCAGAGTCACTACAAGACCAATACAAAAATCAAACCTAGGGCTAGAATTTCTATGAACTTCACTAAAACCCTTGATGCTAATGAAACAAGCCTAGATGAAAACTTCTGACAGGTAACCAGTGGATCTAGGCAGCAATAAATAAGCTATAAACAAGATCTAATAGGTAAAAAAGGAAAACAAAAATTGAAATTTTCTAAACTTTCGACAGGGTACGCAGGCAACCCGTTTGCACAGGTGCGGCCCCGCTCTGTGTGCAAAGCAGAAGTGCGTACAGGTATGCACTGTGCTTAACTCATAGGGTGCGTACTTCTCTCAAAAACAAGAAAAATAAAAAACTAACTCAATCCTAAGCTATTCTACCCAAATTCATAGTCAATCAGTCAAAAACTATAAAGAAATCAACGTTTCTCAAATCAAAGTATCAATCAAAAGAGAAATCAATCAAATCCATGGATTCCCCAGTGGAGTCGCCATTTTGTCATGCGGAAAGAGTCAATTTTGTGGACAAAACCGACCTCCCTAGAAACTAAAGCTTTTCTAGTGACAAACAAAACAATCAAGCACTATGTTTCCCTAAATTTGCATTTAAAATAAAAGCAACCAGGTGTTTAAGGCTTACCTTTAGTCCAACTCTGTTTGTAGCGGCCAAGCCTCTTCGATCCAAATGAGCTCCTCTCCTTGAAGCCTGCATACAAAAACAAGCAACGATTACAAAGCACCTGAATAACTCATATAATAAAACATATTCATCATAAAGACCAAGGAGTTTATGAAACAAATTATATAATAACTTGTTGAGAAAAATGAACTTAATTGTATTAATTGGAAATAAAAGAAACCTTACAACCAATGCCTTGGTGTTGTGCAGGTCCCTCCCAGGGTCTAGCAAGAGTTCTCCTCTACTTTGATCAGCTCACCCACTTCCAAATGAAGCTAAGAAAGTAATGTGATCTCTCCTCTCAAGCTCTATAAGGGAGTCCTAATTTCAGCAGCATCTACCCTTAGGAATGTTCAGCTTTCAACCTACCTTGCCTCTGGCCCAATTCCTGTATTTATAATGCTTTGGAGGAATTTAAACAGGTCCACCATCAATGGGATAAGCCCCTCTTTCAAAGGGATAGCTCCCCTCTTCATGGGATAAGCTCCTCTTTCATTGGGATGCATGAACCATCTGGAGGTGCCCAATCCACGTCAAACCATCTTCTAGAATGCTCTAGAATCGATCGCAAGTAAGTTTTTTGAAGTAAAACTTGTGCCTTTTGAATTTTACAGGGGTACGCACCCACCCCTTTCCAGACAGAGCGTACAAGTACGCAGGTATTATGTACTTGAGGTGTGGGCCCGCAGGTAAGAGTAAGAGAAAGTGCGGAACCAGAGTTATATTGAATTTTTAAAGGCTTTCTCTTTTTTTTTGGAGTTTGACATGAGGAGCAGAGGTATAAGACTTGCCAAGGAGGACAGTATGGTTATTGATGGAGCCATACTGACTGCAAATAGTCATGGTGACAAATTTTAGTGTAACAGACACCTTAGACTGCTATATATATAAAGGAGGTCTTTTCATTTGTATCATCGAAAAATTTTTCATTTATGTAATGTAAAGGAGGTTGCCCCCTCGAAGAGGTTGAAGTCTAAGTCATTGATCTATCTTTTCTATCTTTTCTTGAGCTGGTTTCATAACATTTGGTATCAGACCTTTGGATTCTAGGGTTTCGCTGCTCCAAACAGGTCATCGTGGAATTTTCGCTATAACTTTTTTCTGCGATGTTTCGGAAGTTTCAAACAAAACCCATTTGAGAAGAAATCACGTTGAACCTCGAGTCTGAGTTTCAGATCTTTTTGCGCTATATTTGTAGAGATATGATCTGAGGAAGCTGGTCTTTTTGCAGACTCCTGAATTACATTCCAAACAGGTGACCTAGGGAAAATTGTCATAACTTTCTCTCTAGGGATCGGATTGAAATTTTGTAAGAAGGTACAGGAATATGATGGACTGTAGTTTCTTGTATGCATTTTTTAGATCCAAAGGTCGAAACAGTGACTCGTGGCACGTCGTACAAGTTCGCTCTACTGAAATAGTCTATAATCAAGTCACTGTGGGAGATTTCGCATAACTCTTCCTTGGAGAATCCAATTTGGATTAGACTGGTGGCATTGGAAAGAGAACAAAGAGGGCTACCACAGGTTGAAATTTCAGAACTTAAAGATTCGAAAGTACAGAGTTACAATCGTTTCAAGATCGAGCTCCTAAAATCAAGAAAAAACAAGATGAGGAAGTTTGATGGAAAGGATCCGGTAAATTGGATACTTCTGATGGAGCAATATTTTGATCTACATTTTGTACCACTATTACAAAAGGTATGTATTACATCTTCATATTTAGAACCAGATCAATTTTTATGGTATGAAGGGCTTTGTTCTCGTAAACAACTTGTTACGTGGTCAATTTTCACGGAGGAAATGATAACACATTATGAGGATACAAAGCGCAACACCTTCTTTAGAGCAACACCACAACAATTGGAAAGAGTAAAAGGGCTTTGGTGACATAGTGGAAAGAAAAATTATGGAAACTAGGAAGCCTACCCCTCACAACTATAAAGATGGAAGTGTTGTTTCTCCTAGCCTTCCACAACCTACAAGGGTTACACCACAACAATTGGAAGAGAAAAGAGAAAGAGGGCTTTGTTACAATTGTGATAGAAAATGCACTAAAGGTCATAAGTGTGTTGAGAAGAAATTATTTTACATAGAATATGAAGAGGAGGAAGAAAAGGATCAAGAAACATCAAAAGAAGAAGATATATGCTAGGATCCCACCCCAGAGAAAGAAGAAATGAATCAGACCATATCTTGTAAAGCATTGGCAAGAATTACCACTCCTCAAACTCTCAAGATAGAAGGACATATCAAGAAGAAAAAGGTGCAAGAAGTGAAAGATCACATCGAGAAAGAAGAAATGAATCCAACCCTATCTTGTAATTCATTGGTCGAAATTACCACTCCTCAAACTATCAAGAAAGAAGAACATATCAAGAAGAAAAATGTTCAAGAAGTGAAAGATCACATCTAGCATCAAGAAATGAATCCGACCATATCTTGTAAAGGATTGGAAGAAATTACCACTCCTCAAACTCTAGAGATAGAAGGACATATCAAGAAGAAAAAGGTTCAAGCAGTGAAAGATCACATCGAGCATCAACAACAAGTTCTCCAAATTTTAAAGGATAACACCACTTTGGTGCAAAATCAAATGAAACAACAAGTAGATCAACATCATAGTGAAAAAAAATTTGATGTAGGTGATTGGGTATTTTTACTGCTACATCTCAAGCAAGCTATTTATGAGAAGGAAATGTTGGCAATACTACATGCACTTAAAAAATGGCGACCTTACTGAATGGGAAGACTCTTCAAGGATGAGGATGTGGAAGCATTGTTTTGTGTTATTTCTATTATCCAACCAGATTGGATAAACAAAGCAAGGGATGAATGGAAGAAGGACGAAGAAGTATGGCCACTTATTCAAAAGTTGCAAAAGATCCCAATTCAGACAATATTGCCAGAAATTGAAGAGGAAGGAAAAATCATATTGGAACCTGGAGCAGTCACAGAAACAAGAACCTGACAGCTATGAAATCGATCAATTTTAGAGTATCTCATCAAGTGGAAGAACTTACCCGTTGAATATTCCACATGGGAGGACAAGAATTTTATACAGAAGCATCAAGAACTACTCAAGCATTGAGGACAACTCTTTTTGAAGGAGAGGGGCATGTTAGGCCCCTATACTACTAGTGTAACCCCTTATTGTTATTAGTACAACCCACTTATTATATTGATGTACCCATGTAGTGCCCATATTGTTACTATTGTACCCCATAGAAGCCCATTGTTGTTATTATTGTGCCCTTACATTATTATTGTTATGTCGGCTCTGATTATGTTATGACCCCTTAGACTCCTATATATAGAAAGGAGGTCTTTTCATTTGTATCGTCGAAGAATTGTTCATTTATGTAATGTAAAGGAGGTTGCCCCCTCGAAGAGGCTGAATTCTAAGTCATTGATCTATCTTTTCTATCTTTTCTTGAGATGGTTTCATAACATCCACACACACCCATCTATATTAAAGTTTGATATTGACCTAGGGGTTCCTAATATTGAGGATCTATCAAATGCACACAAATCACCGAGTTCTAAAATATATAAATAGGAGATATGCAACTTCAATCTTCTCAAACTGGGTAGTGCATCTCAGACTTGGGTCTATATATATTTTTTCTTGATGTAGGGGCAATAGAGCATAAGACACAACCAAATTATTGACCCATTTATGGGAGCTGTTGGGTTTATTAATCATGAGGAGCTAGGAATTGATTTTGGAACCAAACAGAAAGTACAGAAACTACAACAAGACCATGAAGAAATATTCCTATCCATTTTGTAGTGGGTCTCTAACACCCAAAACATGTGGCAGCATTGGCGTTTGGGTCTTTAGATGTATTTATTTCAAGAAATTTAGGATATAATGATTGTAATCTCTATGTACAAGGGAACAAGCCTACCTCTATGTAACAAAGATAGAGATAATGTGCTCATAGGAGCCTTAACATGCATGTGGCATTAATTATTAGCTAGAAACCATGGTTTGGACCTATGTGTTGCATTAAATATTCAAGGAGGAGCTAATAAATAAAGAGATTGTGTTTATGATGCCACAGGTTGTGTATTCATGTTCATTTATGACCTACTAGAATTAGGTATTAAATCTCTCTTGATTCCTCCAATTATAATGTTGTGTGGAAGAGTGTATTTCTTAGTTGCTAATAACACTTTTTCAAATCTTGAGAAGTATTATTGGACTTACCCATGAGCTAGAACAAGATGTGTAAATCTACACATGTGCAGACAGGAGGTGTCTTCATCATTTTTGTAGATATGTGCCTATAGAAGACATAGGATCCACACCCATTTGGAGTCAGTTCCAGATTTGTCTAGTGTACAATCAAAAAAATTGCATCAATTTTGATATTAGAGCAACCCCAAAAACATCCCAGAGGGAAATCCATTTGAACTGGGAAAGGAGAAGCATGAGGAATGTTGGATTTAGAATGAAGTGAATGAATCACTATGAAGACGAATGGTAATCGAAGCCCAATTCCAGTAGGATGAGTCGAAAGATGAACAAGATAATATGAGAATCATTGTTAGAGGTGTTGATCCCACATAAAGTTAGCATCCTTGGGCTCATGTAAGTATCAAAATATTATCTTCTGATCTTCATTTCTTCTTGTTTAGTTTATTTTATTAGTAGGAGTAATAAAGAATTTTCCACTACTACAAAACTTTTGTGCATCCATGCATTGCCACAAAATTCACACATTTCTATAGAATTGACACACTGCTATGGAATTGCTAAAGACAAATGCATGGGAAGTTATTGGGACTTCCAAAGGGAGATTCACCATGCACTACCCATGGGAATTCATTGAGACAACTCAGGAGGAGGTGAAGTGCCACTAAGATTGTTGGACTACCACGTGAAATTAACAGTTTGAGGGTCAATTGTAAATCTAGTGAGTTAACTAAAGAGAGTTGAGTTCCAACAATTTTGAATGGGAGAAGAGAAGGTTCAACTCCAATTCTGAAACAAGATAGAAGGTTCAACTCCAATTCTGAAATAGGATAGAAGGTTCAACTCCAGCTCTACAATAGAATAAGGGGTTCAGCTCCAATGAACTAAAAGAAGAAGAATAAAATGAATACCAGCTCATGTTTAGGGAAGTCTAAGACTGATTGGCAGTTTGATCATGCTAGTCTAAAATAGTATGAATTGTTGAGAGACTACAACCTCCAGATTGCATTTCACAAGCTCAAATAAAGATATTATTCAATAAGGGGTTAGGTTGTCCTTTTGTTTTATGTTATTTCCATTATTAATTATATCATATTTAGTTTTGTAGCATTTGTATATTTTGGCTTCTTAAGTACACTACTTTTGTGGTCGTTGCACTCTGCGAGTGCCAATCTAGTTATGTCGATGTATTAGGGAATTATAGAACCATATCATGCATGCAAGGTTTAACTCTGGTTCAAAATTTGCATAATTATTAGAACTAATTCTCTCTTGAAAGTTGGTTTCCACAAGATCAATTCTTGTGCAATTGTGGTAGCAAGGAAACAGGTAGAGGGTTGTTTCAACTTGAATTTACTGGAAGAAGAGTGGTGGGAGGTAGTGTAGAAAGAAAATGAGTTCCTAATAGATATAAAGACTCTACCCTCTTTATATTTAGGAACTCCACCAGCCCTTGCCAACCCAAGGTTACATCTGGTTGCTACGTTAAAGTGAAGTTTAATCATCTCATCCTTAGGATATGATGAAGTAACATATGGTGTTGCATATAGGGATATGCAAGTAAGCACTGTCCAAACTATCCCTAAGGTTGGTAGTGTGCAAGAAGCACCCAAAAGAGTGGTCTGAATATGATAATGGAGCAGCTGAATGTTTTGGATGCTCTCCAAGCCATTAGTGAGAATTTCAAAACATTTCATTTCTGCAATGGGGCCCATGGGTATGGTCGCCTGAAACCTGTAAGTAGTTCTTATGTAATCATGCTTGTAAATTTGGAATCAACAGTCTCCTTGCATTTTGTAGGAAGTACAATAGATATATCGAATTATAAGTTTTATTTTCCATTGTTCCTTAATTTAGGCCCTCTAATTGTAGCGTTGCTAGTATTTAAATATAATTAGATATTATAGATGTTATCTTCCATGCATTTGTGGAATGATTTAATAATTTCCTTACATACATTCTACTTGTGGATATATAGGTCAATTTCTACACTTGGTCATGAGTTCATATGTTAGTGTTTCACTCTCTTAGATCAGTTTATATTGTATCATGTGGATTATGCAATGAGGATGATGTTGCATAGGAGAACTTGTCCTTACTTCTGGGATGCATGCTCTGGATTTTTCCATCTTTGAGGATGTGCGATCCTCTCCCACATTGTCTAAATGTTTCTTGCCATAAAATAGGATGTTTGGGAGATGTCTTATGATGGTTTTGGGGACTTATCCCAGATCCTCTAGATGGTTCTTACCAAAAACAGGGAGTTTTGGGAGATCTGTTGGGATGGTTTTGAGGACATTTGGATACCCACTATCGAAAATAGTTCCCATTTGGTTCCAATTCTCAAATAAAAATATTCACCAAGTGGTTCTACATTCAAACCTGGACAAAGTTTATCTATGCATTGCATGCGTGAATATTATGTAGTATGTTTTTGTAACTAGAACTAATTGCCTTCACAGTTTTGACTCCCATATTTGGTAGGTTTGTGTATCCTATATCTACTCTTTCTTTTGTGAGAGTTATAACATCCATGTAGACAAGATCTTTAAGATCTATTATCTAAGACTTTGTACTTTTTCTGAGTTATATTAGACCTATTATCTATGGAGGTTACTTTTATTAACTTATATTATAACACCATGTTCTAAAATCTTTGTTTTTAAATTTTATATTTCTTTAAAATTTTATCTTTTAAAAATATTTTTGGTTGTCCAATTGAAATTTGGGGTTAAATTCTAGCCATCCTTGAAACCCTTCCCCTCACCCCCATCCCTAAAACACCATGCAAAATAGCCTAAGTTGTTCATAAGTTGTAGGATTTTGTATGCAATGTATTAATTTATTCAAAAATCAGAGATTTCCCCCTTTTTCCCACTTATCATTTGAAAGTTTACATCATTTTATTTTCCTCCCTTGATTTTCTCCTTGGGTTGACCATGCAAAATTTCTCTAGTTACTAGTTTACCTCGCATCTTCCTTGCCCCTTTATTTTCCATTCATTCATTTTTTCAAATTTATAAAGTATAATAAAAGGGATATGGAAATATATCTCGGGTTCTATTAAAACTTCCATCTTATCTTATGATTTTTCCATTTTCACTTAAGACCTTCAATAAATGGAAGCACACATCAATAAAATATGTAGGATCAAACTTTGAGGCTTTGTGAAAATGAATCAATTATTTATTCTTTCTATTTCTTGGAGTTTGATGGATTGGGACGGTGGTGGACCATGTTTCTACGGTTTTCCATTTAAGTTGTTTGTTTTTTCTGTTGTTCACATGCATTCATTTTTCCAAATTTATAATAAAATGAAAATTGTATCTCCGATGCTCTTATAATTGCCATCTTACTTTCTAGGTTTTACATTTTCACAGAAGACCTTCAATAAATGGAAGAATAACTCAATACGGTATGTAGGATCAAAATTTGATGCTTTGTGAAAATGTTTCAATTATATATTTTTTATATTTCTTGAAGTTAATGGATTGGGTCATAATAGCTCACCATGTTTCGATGATTTTCTATTTTTTTGTTTGGCTAGTTGTGTTAGAATACTAAAACTACAAATTGTTATTATGGGTTCTAGATAGTTAGCTCAGGATTGAATTTTTTCAATCAAATTACTTAATATGGTAGTTAGATTGTTCAACATAAAAATAATTCATATGGTGCTGATGTATAGGGAGATTTTTGTACCTATTCCTTGAGACAAAGAATTCTATCACAATGTCAAGAGACATTGGTGTGGAAAAAAAATTAATCAAGAACCACCTGGCAACATTTAGGCATTAGTTTAGATGAAGAGTTTCATCTTTCTTATCCTTATGTTTTTCACTATGATAGGTAGGTGAGTAAATATATATCTTATTAATGTGATTTCATAAACATATGTTTCGAAGTGAAGGATGTTTCATTGGGGTTCTTGTTTAATTAGAACTAAAAGTTGACTTCTTGAAATCTAGGTAACTTCTATACAATTATTATCTCACTTTAAGTATAAGATTCTTATTGATACATGCATTTCTTACTACCATTTTCTGCATTCTCTCTTCTATGTTATTGATATTTACATGCTCAATGAGCCAATACCTAAATGGGTAAGACATGTACTCTCCTCAAGGTACGTATATGTCAGCTAATGGGGTTTTACCATTCACCCTCCCCATTATAATCATGGCAATGTCCCAGGTCATGGTGATTGCAATATATAGTTATCTAAGTGTTTAGCATGAACTTCATAAGCCATGATGAGAACATGGGTGCATAATAAGCACAAAATTATGTTCAAGCTCTGAGTCTCACCAACTCCAAATCAAAATCAATTTGCACTTTTCAAACTTCATCTTGTCAAATATAAATGAGACAATTTCTTTAGTAAATGGTTTTGTGAAAATTTTGAGTGACGTTAGGATTAATTGGTAAAATTTTATAGTAGAAAATTGTGGTGCTATGAAAGAACAAATCCATTCCTTGGGCTTTTGGTTAATGCATCTTTTATTTGTAAAGAAGGTTGTTAATATTTAAAGAATGCTTCTAGAACCTAGAAAGATCAACATTATTTTTTTGCTTGTTTTAAATGTGCTAGTTTGAAATCATGTGCATTTCTCCCTTTATCATCCTCATGAGGGTACACTTTAAAATAACAACACTTTTGATGATGTTTAGGAGCACCGATACGAACAAAATGGTAATAAGTGTGACATTTTTCTTATGTAAATTTTGAGATTTGTTTATGATTTCTACTTGACTTTTTCCTTATGAAAATAAATTAGGTTTCTCAATTTTCATTCCTTTTTCTCATTATGTCATCGTTGTCATCTATTTCAATTTTATAGATATTTTTTCTGCACACTTTCCTCTTACACTGTTGTTTTGTATATGTAGATATACATGATTCTGGAGAGTAGCCAAAAAGGGGATCTTCATCTTTACTGGTGTTGGTAAGGTAAATCCCCTCTGCGGACAGAGGCGATCCCACTAGCCTATGCCAGAACTAGCCACAAACAAACCACGCTGCTACGCAAGTTCCTAGTTATGCCTCAAAGGTGAATCAAGAAGACTAACCTGGAGTCCAACGCTATGATTGAAGCAGAGTTGATATCCTCGTTCCCTTGCTCCAACAGATCATAACGAATACCTGCACATACAAAGGAAGAGACAGATACCAACATAAAAACTACCAAGGCACAACTATATTTCAGTCAGAAAGGAAATAAATCAACATATCACCATGACAGATAATGAGATTGGAACTATAATAACAGTCGCTCATCAATTAATAAACAGGAAAAGTTACAACCATTGTTTTGACGTCGACCCTTCTCCTGGCTGGGTGAGTAACTATATGTGTCTTGACATGCATCTCCTCTCCGATAGCATAACCTCTCTAGCACTCATTAGCATTCTCTCCATGACCAATAATCATCACTACTATAACTCAATTACCAAATCACTAGCATAACACTAACACCAACACTCTCTCTAGCACTAGCTTGTCCAATGCATAATGACAAGCTTATATAGATGGAGAAGGGAGGAGGATGTGATGAACCGGGACACCTTTTGTGGAATTAGCAAAAGCCATAAAGATGGATAAAGCTCGACAAAAAATTGATTTTCTATCCTCAGAAAAGCTCCATGTAATGAAGGAAACAACAGTCGGACGTGCATTAAGGCAAAAAGCACGACTAAATTTGGTTGGCGCGACTGTTGCTCTAAGATAGAGCGCCAATGGTTGCGCCCCCTTTTGAGGATCTCCATCATTGGCGTGGGTAGGATACTGTGGACTTGCGCCAATGGAAAAAGAGCATTTTTTAGGGATGATCTGCAGAAGGTGTCTTCAGGGAACATGGAGTACATACTCAGGGGAACATAATGCAGGTGTTTTTTAGACTTTGTCACTCCTTATAACTCCCGGGATGGGTCCTCCAAGGTACGACAAGAGGAGTAACAGGGATGGTGACAAATTACTGTGTAACAGATGTCCCCTAAAGCATGAAGTCCGAGAGGTGGAGAGGGGTGAAATGCTTTACAAGAACACACACATAAGAGCACACAAGAGCACATATAGTTACTGCCGCCGAGGAGCTGTATTAAGAGACATGACTGATAGTTCAATTACAAGATGTACGTGGTATGGTCGCAGCCATCCATAAGAGAGTACATAAATAATCTAGATCCATAGTATGGGCGCAGCCATCTGGTTAGGATCAATGATTTGACTCAGGTATGGTCGCAGCCATCCAGTGAATGAGTCAAGTATCAAGAAACACGCCTGGATTACAACAGACACAATCCAGGGTCTTGCGCTCCATCTCGACCCGAACAAGAGTACAAGTCCAAGCATGTGAATATATGAGCTGAAGTCGAACATGCATGAACATCACCTGATTACCAGTCAATAATGGAAACTGTTAACAGACGCGAGAGGTACCACCAATAATGACAATGGCCCTCAAGGTACTATAGGTACAATCTACGGCGTGTGAATTAATGAGCTGAAGTCGAACACCCGTAGAATCATTCGATCGGAGGCCAATGATGAAAACCTCACGTCGAACACGAAGAACCTGCCATTGAGGCATGCAGGCTCCAAGGCACCGGAAGGGAGTCTCTAGGTCAACTTCCTGGATAGTGAGCTGAAGTCGACAGGGAGTGACCTTGATCGAAGGTGGGCCATAATGTTTCCCACATCATCGACACGAGACAGAGAGATAATGTTGTGAATCAAGATTGTGCGAACTATCAGAGGGAGGTTGTTTATTTGCAGCGGTCAACTTCTCTTGAACATATCGGCGGCACATTAACGGAATTGGCAGTATTTGACATCAATGTATCAAAGGTCATTATGACGAGGCAATGAGTGAATGAGAGGTCAAATAGGGTACCCAAATCCATGGAAGCAAGTGAAAGATATGAGATGAAATATCCCCACCCTGGACACGAAAGCAAAAAGTGCCATGTTCAAGAGCGACATACTGCCGTTACGGTAATAATTATGGTTCAAAAAATTTTATTTTCCCCCACCATTTCTGGCGAGTACCCCAGTTATTTTTAACAAGCTTGATGGGGATAGCATATGCTTGCGTTGTGACAAAATCCGATGTCATTAAGTTTTAACGAGTCTGACAAAGGAAGAACTCGACGTCTTTTCTTGTTTAGAGAGTTTGAAAAGACAGCGGAAAAGGAAACTCCAGGGATGTCCTTTTTCGTAAAGTTGTGTCTCTCGGGCCCGAAAAAGTATAAAATAATACCCGAAAGAATCGCCCGATCATTACGATCGAGGAGTACTTTTCATGATTAGTGATTTCGACCTGAAAAAGTAAAAAAGCGGTCAAAACCACGTCGTTTCGTAACCACTAACGAGTTTGAAACGACAAAAACCCGGTAATCTTTTTATGTTTTAACGGTCGACAAAAAGAACTTAAAACGACCGCCCCTTATCACCATTTAACGAGTCAAGAGGAGCGACTCGGCAATCTTTTCCTCTTTAAATGGTCAGAAAAGAGCTGAAAGCGGACCTTCATTTTTATTTTCTTTAACGAGTAAAAAAGGGAAAAATACTCGGCAATCTTTTCATATTTTACGAGTCAGAAAAGAGCGTAAAGGCGACTCGTCCTGAAGGAACGAGTGGTATAAGGGATAGCAACTGGTTCCGGTAATGGTGGAACTTTACTTGAAACACGTAAAGGTTAAGAGGCTGGCTAACAAGACCACTCATCGCTGCGGTTCCTCAGGAAAGGAGAAACAACCAAGTGAAAGCACATGATCGGCCAAAAAGATGGTGGCGATGGAATGAAACAACCAAGGCTCATCTAGCAGAATTTTAGCGGATAAAAGGCAATCACGGGATGTAACTGGGTTCATTTTTACACAAGCTTGAACCATGAAGAACTTTGCTTGGATTCGGTTTCATTTTTACACAAGCTTGAAACGAAAAACTATGCTTGGGTTCGGTTTCATGTTTACACAAGCTTGAAACGAAAAACTATGCTTGGGTTTGGTTTCATGTTTACACAAGCTTGAAACGAAAAACTATGCTTGGGTTCGGTTTCATGTTTACACAAGCTTGAAACGAAAAACTATGCTTGTTAAAAAAAAAAAAATTGTTGCATGCCCCCAGCATGATTATACCAATCTAGATACATGCCCCACCAAGCTTCATGGCATTCACGGAGTGGATGGAATGAAGGTTTACTTGGAAAGACTCGATTGGAGGATGCCCCCCGGGCTTCAGTCACGCACCCGGGTGAGCTGTCGTCATCAGAATGACGGGGTGGGTGCTGGGGCATTTCCTGTGGAAATAAGACCATTTAAGAATGGCAAATGGCTATATGTGAAGTGTGAACCGGGGAATGAAAGTTGGTCTACGACTTTGATCGTTCTTCCTTCATGCGGAAAACACATCACTCTGAAGAGTGAGGACACAATAGCACGTATGCGATAAATATAATCTCGTCCAAGGAGTAAATTGTAATCTAACGGACCTTGGACTACCATGAGACCCATTTGGATAGTCTTCCCTTCTAACGTGATAGGTACATTGGGAAGAATTCCTAAAGGTCGAGTGATTTCTCGATGGAAACCTACAAGGCTTCTCATCTCAGGCAGAAGCAGTGGGGAACCAAGTGCTTCCCAAGCTGTTGAAGAAAGGATACTAACAGGAGATCCTTCATCAATAATTGTACCAGCCATAACCATGCGATAGACTTGAACTATAATTCGAAATGGTATGGAGGCTGGTAACCGAGGATTGACCAGTTGATCCCAATTAAAGGAAATAACTAGGTTGCTCGGAGGTGGGACTGGATAAACAGCCGGATATGCCTCTAATGGACTTTCTTCCTGTTGTGAAGAAATGAGAGGGATGCTCACTTGATCATTAACGTCTATGTCAATGAATAGAATTTGGACGGTGGGTTCGTCATTCTTGGCAGTGATAACATCATCTGAGGAGGTAATTTCTGAAGGCGAAACCGGGTCACTTGTAATCCGGACCGTTTGACTGTTGTCTGGTTTGGATTCAGATGTAGGATCATCTAGGGGTGGAAGTTCTGAAAGCAAAACCGGGTCACTTGTAAGCCGGACCTTTTGACTTTCGTCTGGTTTAGATTCAGATGTAAGAGCAGCTAAAGATGGAACTTCTGTAGGCAAAACCGGGTCACTTGTAAGCTGGACCTGTTGAAAGACCGGGTTACTTGTAAGCTTGAACTGTGGACTTTCGGTCGGTTTGGACTCAGGAGGTTCATCTTTGATGATCAAGTAGTGCGTAGATGATGAACATAAATCACTTGTTCCGACCAGGTACTGGTCTGGAACAGGCTGAGCAACATTCTTTCCGACCAGGTACTGGTCTGGAATAGGCTGAGCAACACTCTTTCCGACCAGGTACTGGTCTGGAAAAGGCTGAGCACAGGTAGGTTCAGGAAGAGAAAGTTGGACCAAAGAGGAATCATGCTTGATCTCTTGGTTAGTGGAGAGACACTCTGCAGGTGTAACAAGACGCTGATATCCAGCGGGTAGTTGGGGTAAGGAAACCGACAGACTTGCCAAAAGACGGGAAGCTTCATCCATCAGTGGACAAAGTCGAAGGAGATGATTACCTTCACAAAGTCGACAAGGGAAACGAACCTTCCCTTTCCTGTTACCAACTAGTAAGGTATCGTCAATTTGCGATAGCAAGGGGCGAGTCGGGTCACGGGACCATATATCTAGGATCCTGGGAATGCCAGGACAATCAGAAAGAAAATGATCCCCTTTGCATAATCGACAAGGAGACCGAAGCTTCCGCGGAGGAGCAGAAGGTGGTTCCACTTCTGATAGCTTCGTGGTAGATACGACCTTTCACTTAGGAGACTTCTTCTTTTTGGTCTTCTTCTTCTTCTTCTTAGCCACCTGGTTAGCGAAATCCAAGGTTTCACCAGGCGAAGTAGAAGATGAGGACGCAGCAATAGGCGAAGAAGGGAAGGGGTCCACCTTAGAATCAACATGGTGTTGTTCGGGTGGAGGAGGTGGTGGTGGGACAAGATTCATCACACTTGAGACCACCGAGTTTGAAAACAACCATACGGGTAAACCAATGGTCAACCCAGGCAAAGACAATGTTGCGATATACTGAACACCAACATTTCCAAAAGAAGGAAATGGGCGAGGGTACCCATCAGGAGCAATGCCTTGGCCGGTGGGCACCGGAAAGGCCGCCATTGAACGAGAATTAACCCTACTCAAGCTAACGCACGCGAAATCTAATTGGGTAGATGTTATTGTGGCCAATAAATTTTAAGACACTGAACTTAACCTTTTCATTTTTTAAGAGTCGAGAAAAGGGTAAAAGATGACTCTAGTCTCCTTCGAATATTTAATGAGCACGAAGTGACAAGACGCTCATAGGCACCTTTTCGTTTAGGGAGTCCGAAAAGGATCAAAAGTGACTGCTCTGGAATTCTAGGTAGAGGGTGTGCCAAACTTTTCGCAAAACCACAGAATACTTTTTAGGGTACGGGTGGTCGATCTTCGTGAATGCTGTGTTCACTGCATTGCGAATCGTAGGGTGGCTGACACGGATTCCTATGGATAAAGGCTTTATTCCTATAGGGGTCTCCCAATATATACTCGACGGTACGTGGGAGCACAGTCCGTATTGGCAGCTACCGTTTCACCGTGGAGGAATCACCCAACCACTCGACGATAAACTACCAGGTTTAACGATGCCGGAACACGTCTCTAACCTAGACCTCTAGAGTGTTTGCGTTAGGTTCCAATGCGTTGTTATGTTCATTGAGTTCATTTTAAAGTTTATCTTTGATTATGTTTCAGTTTTTTGGTCCTACCGTATGTGATATCTCGAAAACTTCTTACATGCAAACTATATGCCGAAATTAAATCATTTGATTCGATGAATCCTATCTACAGGAGGGTTGAGATCTTTTTTCACAAACGAAATGATCGCTTCAACAAAGAACAAAGATCCTAATGCAGCTAATAACAAGAAACGAAATTTTGTCTTTTTCCTTTTAATAGCAACAAATGACAATAAATGCTAACTACTATAATGCAAGAGATTTTTTGTTTTTCTTTCCTTTAAGATGGCATGATGCATGTAAACAAATTCTAAGAGATATGTACAATCCAAGTTCAGTCAATGAAATAGAACCAATTCTAAAACACAAAATGAACCATGCAAGCAAGGAAAAAACACAAAAACTAGTGAACTCCAAAGAGGCTAGAAGTGAAGTATTCAGAGTATAGAAGATCAAGCTTTAACAAAGCACTGGATAGGTGTAGAACAATCAACAAGCTGACTGGATGATCAAGAGACCGAAACTTCCCACAGAAGGCTAGACATGCAAAGTCACTGGAAATAAGCAAACAGCTGAGGGATACAGGCTAAAACCAGTCAAGCAGAGGTTCAACACAGTTCCAGAGGCTGAAAGAGATATATAAAGAGACTGAATGAGCTTTCCACCCACACACAGGCAAAATTTACAGAGATGGCGCGACTGTCAGCCTGCAAGTTGCGCTACCACAGAATTGGCGCGAGTTGCTTTTGAGCAACGTGCGCCAACTGGCGCGACTGTCAGAGAAATAACCGCGCCAATTAAGCTTGCCAACTAAAAAGACAAATGATACGACCTCAGGTCGGGTTGACAGTGCTCAGATGGGTCAAACAGTAAAGAATCAACTCAGAACTGACTCAGGAAGCTCATGCACTCAAGCAAGCAGAAGAAAATTAACATGCAAGATAGAAAACAAAGAGTTAATCCCCAGCGAAGTCGCCAATTTGTTGGTAAGGTAAATCCCCTCTGCGGACAGAGGCGATCCCACTAGCCTATGACAGAACTAGCCACAAACAAACCACGCTGCTACACAAGTTCCTAGTTATGCCTCAAAGGTGAATCAAGAAGACTAACCTGGAGTCCAACGCTATGATTGAAGCAGAGTTGATATCCTCGTTCCCTTGCTCCAACAGATCATAACGAATACCTGCACATACAAAGGAAGAGACAGATACCAACATAAAAACTACCAAGGCACAACTATATTTCAGTCAGAAAGGAAATAAATCAACATATCACCATGACAGATAATGAGATTGGAACTATAATAGCAGTCGCTCATCAATTAATAAACAGGAAAAGTTACAACCATTGTTCTGACGTCGACCCTTCTCCTGGCTGGGTGAGTAACTATATGTGTCTTGACATGCATCTCCTCTCCGGCAGCATAACCTCTCTAGCACTCATTAGCATTCTCTCCATGACCAATAATCATCACTACTATAACTCAATTACCAAATCACTAGCATAACACTAACACCAACACTCTCTCTAGCACTAGCTTGTCCAATGCATAATGACAAGCTTATATAGATGGAGAAGGGAGGAGGATGCGATGAACCGGGACACCTTTTGTGGAATTAGCAAAAGCCATAAAGATGGATAAAGCTCGACAAAAAACTGATTTTCTATCCTCAGAAAAGCTCCATGTAATGAAGGAAACAACAGTCGGACGTGCATTAAGGCAAAAAGCACGACTAAATTTGGTTGGCGCGACTATTTCTCTAAGATAGAGCGCCAATGGTCGCGCCCCCTTTTGAGGATCTCCATCATTGGCGCGGGTAGGATACTGTGGACTTGCGCCAATGGAAAAAGAGCATTTTTTAGGGATGATCTGCAGAAGGTGTCTTCAGGGAACATGGAGTACATACTCAAGGGAACATAATGCAGGTGTTTTTTAGACTTTGTCACTCCTTATAACTCCCGGGATGGGTCCTCCAAGGTACGACAAGAGGAGTAACAGGGATGGTGACAAATTACTGTGTAACAACTGGGAATTGAATTTTCCTCTTGAGTGGAGAGTAGAGAAGGTAATTCTTAAGAAGTTTCTTGTAGAAACTTTCTTGATCCACTATAATGATTTTTTTTGTATTAGATGTTAGTAGGTTTGGTGCAATAAAAAATGGAGGGTTGAAAATATGGTATGCTAATTCACCACTTGGCTCTTAAAAAATGTAACTTAGATTCCATGATTATGCCTAAGTTTTTTCCTGAAGGTTGAATACAAAGTTCCTAAGGTGTTCTTTACTATAGTGACGTTTTATTTACTTTCTTTATACAAGTCATCTAGCCACATGGTGGCCACTATCTCCCAATTAAAGAAAACTTGTTTGAGTTTCTAGTAGGGATTCCTATGGTTTTTAATGTTGTGATTCTTTCACCTCATGGTTATTTTGGGCAAGAAAATGTTTTAGAAATGCCAAACAAGACATCAATGGATAGGTAAACAATTTTTTTTATAATTGTAATGTCCATTGCATGATATCTTCTCTTTATTGTTTGATTGTATTTTGAATGTTTCTTTTTATTTTGTTTTGTCTTTTAAATATGAAATTGAAAATACTTGGTATCATGTCCATTTAAACAACAAATAAAGTTTGAAGATGAAATTAGTATTACACTTCATTGATTGAAATCTTTTTAGTTGTTTTTTGTTAACATGTTTTCATGGCTATTAGAAAAGTTTATTTTCATGTTGTTATTTGAGCACATGTTGTTTATATACTTGACCAAGTTCATGTGTTAAATAATGAAATGTTTTTGCAAATAAAACAACAAGGATTAGACATCATAGCTCAAATTATTAGTTTTCACAAGTTTTCCACAACTTGATATTTTTAGCATGTAACATAGTTGACATGAATGCACCTAAGCTTTCCCTGAAGGTTGAATACTAAGTTACTTAGGTGTTATTTTCTATGGTGATGTTTTATTTTCTTTGTTTATACAGGTCATCTGGCCACATAGTGGCCATTATTGCCCAAGTGAAGAAAACTTGTTCGAGTTTCTTGCTTTGATGGGAGAAAATGGCTTTGACATTGTTGATGTTGAGGTATATGTTGTATACCTCTTTTATAGTCTAATTTAGTTTATATTCTAGTGTTCATTGTCTTTCATGTCTTATACTCTTTTATTGTATATTCTTTTGTTTTCAGAAAATGAACTTAGTATTGATGTTAAGAAGCAAAAATTGAAGAAAGAGGAGAACAGTAACGCTAGAGCGACAAATGCAAAACAGGAGAGAATAAAATTGATCTAGTGATACCCTTAGAGACAATATCCCACACAAGGCGCGCACATAGAGACTAATGGTCAAGTCTTCATAGTTGGTGAATTCACGTGCAATATTTCCGTGGCAACATAATGATAATGTTTTTAAGCGATGAAACAATATTTCATGCGTAAATTGTAGTCCAACTAATATTAAGTTGGAAACTCATATTGTAATACTTAACATTTCATATAATATATTTTTGTGGTTGAAATTATTTATAGTTGCACTTGATATTGTTTAGTATTGTAATTAACATATGTAACTTTGCATTTTCATATTAGATGAACATGCACATTGTATGATTTTTTTTAATTTAGCCACAAAGTCATACTAATTAATTTATGTTGATTAATAATGAATAGAAAATTAATCTAAAACTACTAAATTAATAGTTTATACTGATTAATGATGAAAACAAGTAAAATGAATATATCACTAAATTAGTCATTTATAATGATTATTAATGAAAGTAAATGAAATGAATACAAACTACTAAATTAGTTCTGGATTTAAGACATCTGTGGTTTATATATTCTAATTTACTAAATTATTTGTTTATATAATGAATATGAAACTACCAAGAAAAAATAAATGACTACTACAACTGATAAATTTGTGATTACAAATTACGACTACATTTTGCATATATACGACTACTAGTAGCTAATTTACAGTATCTTATAACACAACCGAAATTTATTCATATTTCTTTGGTCATTAATTGGTTTTAAGAGATAATTAAATTTTGCATATATGACTATTAGTAGTTAATTTGCAGTATCTTATAACACGACCAACATTTTGGTCATATTTCTTTGGTAATTAATTGATTTTCTATGATGATCATATAGTAGTATATTTTGTTGTATATTTGGTCATTTGATTGTGACAATTAATAACTAAATCAATGACTAAATTAATGACCAAATATATGACTAAATATACTAGTAGACGATAAAATTGAGACAGCCAATTAATGACTAAGCTAAAAACGACTAAAAGTTGGTTGCATTATAAGATATTGTAAATTAGCTACTACTGCTCACCAACTAAAAAGTGGTCACTTATATGCAAATTTTAGTCATCTTTTTAGTAACTAACTAGCCATTTTGTACTTGTGTATCTATATGCATTGGAACTTGAACTATGTACGATTGAATTGAATTATGGTCCTTTCCAATGCAATGTAATAATTACCATTATTTACCATAATCTACCATGGATATTTCCATAATATTCTCCCAATTTCGCTTTCACCACATCCCTTGCAACCACAACCCTTGCCATCACAACCTTACCAGCTAATTCTCTCTTCAACAGTTGTGTTGCTACTCTGAGTGCTACTACATAGAAATTTTCCGAATGGGTGGGAAAGTTGTTAGGCATGAACCTGAAGACAAAGCACAGGTCCTACGCCATCCGGATGTATGGTAGGTTTTTCATAATGCAGGGTGGCATACCTATTTTGAGAGGTTGCAGGGATTCGATGAAGCCATTACAGTTGAATTTGCGTTGAACTTGGATGGGAATTATTCCAGAGTTCGTGGGCTGGACATTCCTATCACAAAGGAAGTTATTTCGACTATTAGGGGATTGCCGAAAGGTGTGAAGAAATGGTTTGCTTAGAAATCGCCTCTACTATAATTTCTAGAAATATTCTTGCAGGTAAGGAAGATTGTCATTCAAAAGGGAAGGGTATATGATCAAAAGTCTTTCCCACATCCATGGGATGAGGTCACGTATTTTGTGGTGTGATACATCACTTCCGAAGGGTAGATTGCTACCCTATTCAAATACCATTTCAAACTTCTTGCATGCCTTCAGTTATCTCGTGTGCATTCTCTATACATGCCACATTTCTTATGGAATAATCTGCAGCTAATGGCACAGTCTGCTCATCGGTCATGACAACCATTGGCGATTCTCATAAACCATGGGCTTGTCAAGATGTTGGTGGTGCATGCTCTATTACAAACATATATGGCTTGGCCACAATTCACTGAAATTCCAGAAGAAGAACTTGTGACCATGATGCCAGCAAGAGAGGAAGAGGGATTAATGGCAAAAGAAGAAGCTGCAGATGACGTTACACAAGAACCAACGTCAGCTACCGAACAAGTATTAGTGACAAAAGAAGAAGCTATAGCCAATGTTGTTACACAAGAACCAACGTCGATTGTTGAATAAGTGAAACTCTTGGTGATGTAGCAGGCTACAGCAGAATCACCAATTGAGAAAGGGGCCGCAGACAATGTTGTTACACAAGAACCAGCATCGACTACTGACCTAGAAGAAGAATAAATGGAGGTAGAAGGGGGTGAAGACGGCGCTACTACACAAGAACCATGAAACATGAGTAATGGAAGTGGAAGTGTGGTCAACGTTGTTCACAAGAACCAGCATCAACTGTCGAACAAGTGGTTGGACTGGAAAAGCAGGTGGCATAGGAAAAGGAGAAGGAAAGTGCAGAAAATCTAGGGGAAGGAGAAGCAATTAAAGAAGCAGGTGTAGAAAGGATGGAAATCAAGGAGGAAATCTCTCGTTATCTTCTTTCTGCCTCCCTACCAAGAGGGGCAAGGAAATTTTTCACCCCTAGATGCTCGGTGAAAGAAAAGATCTCTCCCCTGATACTAAACTTTGTAGCGACAACTAGAGGCACCATTATCGACACTGTCACACAAGAACCAATGTCAATTGGTGGAAAAATTAGGAAATAGAAGGACTAGTGGTCGAAACTATTACATAAGTACCAGTGTCAACTGAAGGGTAAGATGAAGAAACCATGGTTGGTGTTGTTCACACAAAGTCATTAGAAGAAAACATTGTTGTTGGTATCGACTCACAAGGGTTCGAACCAATTTTTGAGCAAATAATTGGAGAAATAATGGCTGGTGCTATTCCCATAGATCTATTGGAAGAGAATGTTGTTTTTGGTATCAACCTGCAAGGGCCAATACCGATTCTGGAGAAAATGGAGTAGGATAACCGAAAAACAGAGAAGCCATAGGAAAAAGGTGTCGAAAATGCTGCTCCACAAGGGCCTGCAAAGGCTCCAGAGTCACTCAGAGAAAACATAGAAGCTTCAAGACCCGTGGAGGAAATGTTGGGTCCACCCCCCGAGTTGAGGATCAAAGAGAAGAAATAAGGGTGAAGCAGGAACCGGTGGATGAATTTCCGGACATCAACCTGCCAAATCCAACACCGACTGTGAGACTAGTGGAGGAGGTCGTTATCAAGGAAGAATTTATTGAACATTGCGCAAAAATAAAGGCCCCCATCCAAGAAATCTACCAATTGCAATTCAAAGAAAATATGCAATGTAAATTGGAGATTATTAAGTTAAGGAGGAAGTTTTTACGCTTACTAAGACAAGTGAAGAAGCACAAGAAAAATGTCGGTTAGGCTACTGCAAATCTTGGAACTGAAACCACTTCAGTAGTAGTACAGACCGAACCATTGTCACATATGTTTGAGTCGTAGGAATTCTCGTTCACTCTGAAATCCAAAAATGGCAGGCTACTGCATCTCGTCTTCAATGGGGGTCTATCCCTTTCGAAGCCCACCAGGAAAGACTACGATGGATTCGATAAAAATATGTGAGAGTAGTGACCGATTACATGACTCAGATGCTTAAATCCAAGCAACAATAGGAAATGCAGAAGAAAAGAATTGAGGAACTAGAAGAATAAGTGCAGCTACTAAAGGCTGACAAAGGTGAAATTTTTTCTCTAACACAGTAGGCGTTGCACTAAAAATTGTCACATTGACATCCTGCTATCTGTGTGAGTTCATTACCACTCATACTTGCCTCCTCTGCAAGTCTGAAACATCAGTTCCTCTTATCAAGCCTTGAAAATAAGAGAAATCCCTCAAAAGCATTTAAAACTCTGGTTCCACACTTTCTCTTAGTATTACCTATGGTCTCGCACCTAATGGTCATGTCCCCTGTGCACTTGACCGCACTGTCTCTGTGTTATGGGTGCGGACCCCCATAAAATTTAAAAAGGCATGAGTACATTCTGAAAACTTACTTTCAGTCATTTCTAGAAGCTTCTGGAAGGAATCTTGAGGTGGCAGGTTCTCTCTCTTAAGGTTCATGCATCCCATATGTTAAGGAGATAACCCCTTGATGTGAGGAGTTTATCCCTTTGAAGGAGGATTCTACCCCTTCATAGATGGACCTATAACCTCCTCCTCTGCACTATAAAATTAACCATTAGGCTGGTTACTTGGGAGGTTAGAAGCTAAATATTTTTGAGGTGAAATGCTGCTGGAACTTAGTCTTCTTTAGTTGAGTTTTTATGAGGAGAGATTACATACCTCTAAGATCTCATCTGGAAGAGCGCAAGGCTTGTCAAAGTAAAGGAAATTCTTATCTCAGACCCTAGGAAGAGCTTGTTCAACATCAAGGCTGAAAAGGTTGTAAGGTTCTTCTACTTCAAAGTTAATATAAATAAATTCGTTTTTCTCAATAAGCTTTTCATTTATGGTTTATTTTATGGATTCCTTGATCACCATAATAGACATGATTTATGATATTTTCTATGCAGGTGCTATTTAATGTTTTCTTATTTGTGATTGCAGGTCCTCAAAGGTAACTCTTTCGAATGACCAGGGGAGGACTACTACGAACAAGCATTCAATCTAAGGTAGGATCTTAACACCTTTATAGTATTTATTTATAAATCGCATATGTCTAGAGAAAGATAGGTTTGTTTGTCTGTTTGTTGCTAGACTATCTTTTGATACTAGGGAGATCAACCTTGTCTGCAAGATCAATTTATCCGGCCAACAAATTGGCGACTCGACTGGGGAATGAATTTGTTTTTTGGTTTTCCTTTGTTTTGACTTGAGAAAATTGTTTTCGTTTCGGTTTTTTGATTGATGTATACTAGCTTGGGTACTTTTTAGAATCTGGAAATATTTTTTTTTTCTTAAGTTTTCGGGGGACCGCACTTTCTCTTTACAGACAGTGCGGGCATCTCCACACTTTTCCTTTAGTACATAGAGTGGAACTACACCTATTACTTCTAGAGCCTTCGAACCCTATAAAATTTTTTGAAAAACCTAAAATATCTTCTTCTAGTTAGGTTTAGGTTTGATTTAGGATTTTTAGTGTCTACCCAGATCTATATTTTTCCTGTCAAAAATCTCTTGTGAGCGAGTTCCAATAGTATTTTTGTTTTAGATGATTTTCTATAAGTTTTGCATGCTTCGAGTGGTTTTCACTTTGTCTCTGTAGTGACTCAAAGATTAGAATCCTGAGAAACCTTAGATCACCCTGGTGTCTTTTTGTCTTCTTGATGAGTCTGACTTGGTTGTGAAATCTATCCTTTGTGAGAAATAGATCCAATTTTCTTGTTGCAAATCTTTGAACAAACTTTGTTATAAGTTCTGAATTTCATTTTTACAAAAGAAAACATATCTGGATGTTTTTTGATTGGTTTGTTATTCTGAGCAAATGAATCCTTAGTTTACTGAACAACTAAGTAAAATGTCCTCAAAAAGAATTGAAGCTTTTATTCAATTAGATTTTTAAAGTTTTTAGATCTCAAAATTAGTTTTTGTAGTTTTGAGTGTTTTTCTAGAACTTGTAGATCTCTTTTGAAGCAAATTGTTGTTTTTGTAGTTTCGAGTTTTGAAAAGGGAAAGGGATTTATTGTGAGCATTAATTATTAGTCTCATTTTGAGTTCTTATTGAAAAAGACAAAAAGATTTTCTTTCCATTTCCATGTTGAAAGAAAGAATTGTTTCTTAAAGAATTGCATTCTCGAACTCTTTCTTTTAGCTAGAATTTCATTAAAAGAAAAATGAATTGCTTATCATTTTAGGTGCATTTTTTAGTGTTTTTGGAGTCGATTCTTCACACCATCAAATTTTCATTTCCATACCTATTTACTTAAAGAACAACCCATAAAAGCAATGCTTAATTAAAATTGATCTAGTAATCTTTTTTATTTCTAGGGCTTTTATCACCAATATAGCTTAGGTTAGTATCTTGGAGTAGGGAGTAGTTAACTCTCCAAGAGAGTTAAAACAAACAAGTAGATACATCTTGCTGTAGGAAATAAATCCAATTGTAATTGATACACTCTGGGAAGCTTCTCTTAAAGGCATTAATCACGAGATCACGTCCGAACCTTTGAGACAATCAATTCTGTTTCATTGGGAAAGATAGAAGATTTGCACGTATTATAAACAGTAAACCTCAGATTAACCATTGTCGAGGAGCCTGGGGTCACTTGTTGGTAAACCTCAGATTAACCATGTCAAGGAGCCTTCAAGGGGATTGAGCTTTGTTACTCTGCCCTTGCGCGTAGATTGGACCGTAGACCGTTCCCCCAGTTGTATTTATTGTTGTTGGTAACCTTAGTTTCCATAAACTTAAGATTATTTCCTAAGGTGACAGTGAATGAAGGATATCACTGTACCTGGAGCAGACATTGACTAGACTCACTTGGACTCTCTAGGGGGTTCTCTTCACTTGAGATGGTTTTTTGAAGAAACTTGTGCCAGTCTGTTTCATTAAGCAATTTGTCGGGGTAACTGTTCAAACTGCCCTTTTTGTATTAAACTTCTACTAAGTTGGATTTCATCACCAACTAGTGTTTCTAGTACGGGTAGTTACTATTTGTCTGTGGTTTGAACTCTTAGATTTTTTAGGCGTGTGATTCAGCTATTTGTTTCTTTAGAGACTTTAGGTGTTTTTATTGAAATTTACTTTGTTTGCATGTGATTAATTAATATTTAATCGTGGCCGAATTACCGAGACAATCTTGTAGACTTCAGGGGAAACCTCCTGAGTATACACCAAGCCAACTTGAAGGGATACAAGCTCTCGTATCTCCTAGTGGTAGTAGAGTTGGATCACCAGAAGCCAGAGAGTCATCTTTAATTGTTCATCCTGATTATCAAATTCGAACAACAGAATATATTCAAGATCCAATTTCATTTTCCGAAGTTACTGGTAGTATTTCTCCTTCCAATGAATTCGCCAAAGAACATGAAATTTCTGAGCCTAACATTGAACCTGTTGTTTTGGAACCATCTTCAGGATTTGTTACTCCAACTTCTAGTGATCCTGGTTCACCTAGGGTAAGAAATATCATTACTCAAAATATTCCTTCTGGCCTCATTTCTACTGAAGAACTTGTTAGTCTAAACGAAGACGTAACTCTTCCCGAAAACCAACAGACTTTAAATCTTAGGGAGCATGAATCAATATTCTACAGTCCTTTTAGGAGTGACACTTGGTATTTATCATTGAAAAAAATCTTAGAAAACCCGAGTCTTAATTTTTCACCACCTCGAATTCCTTTTCATCCTACACCAAGAGGTTATTATCCTTCATCGATCATGTCAAGGCAGTCATCTATGTTTTCCCAATCACCAGAAACATTTTTATATGATGGTCCTTCTATTCCTTCGGGGTACCAGTCACTCTCTGGTAATTTTTCAGGAGCAACTCCTCAATCGATTGAACAAGTGTTATCATCTGGTAGTAATGGAACTCAAATGTTGAATGCAGAACAAATCCTTATGATGTCTGGTAGTATTCCATGTCCTCAACCTCAAGGTAGTCAATTACCACCTGGGGGGAAACCTCAAGGTAGTTAGTTACCGCCTCGGGGGAAACCCAAATGTAGTCAGTTACCGCCTAGGGGGCAACCCCAAGGTAGTCAGTTATCGCCGAAAGGGCTTCCTCCATTTTTTCAACCTTCAGGACAGTACATACCCCAAGGTCAACCTCAGACTCAGTACATACCTCAAGGTCAACCCCAGTTTCAGTACATACCTCAAGGTCAACCCCAGTTTCAGTACGTGCCTCAGGGTTATCAACCTCAAGGTCAGTACCCAACTCAAGGTTTCCAACCACCTTCTGGTCAATCATTTTTTCAAGGAGCTGGAAATGTACCGCTTAATTATCAGCCCTACATTCAACCAGGTTATGGTCCTCCATATGCACAACCTTTTATGGGTCCATACTCTGGAATGAACATGGTGTGGGATCCGTCTCAAACTCAACAGACTTTGCAACCTAATGTGTAGTTACTTAATCAACCTGGACAACCTTTGGTTTCTGGTCCAACCCAACAACCTGTCCAACCTACTGTTCAAATCCCTGCATCTGGTATAGTTCAGCAGCCTGGACCTAGCTCACCTTGTACTCTGCCTCAAACTGCTGTAATTACTGCAACCTCTATTCAACCTACAACACCTATTTTGGGAGTATCTGCAACTCGGGTTTCTACTACCCCTGCATCAGTGCAAATCCCTCAAGTCTCTATGCCACAATCAAGACCTATAGTTTAGACTTCGGTCCAAATGCCTACAGGACAAGCTAGTGTGATTGCTACAATTGCCACAAGTCAACCACAATTCACATATCAACCGTACCAGGGACAATATCAATTCGGGGCTACTGTACAAAACCCAGTTTATCAGTATCAACCATATCCTGGCTATACTTATCAACAGCCTCAACAACCCTATTTTGGTCCAATTAATCCTGGTTTTCCAAGAGGTTATAACATTCCTAATGCAAATCTGATTCCAGGTTATCCTAGATATCCTCCTCCTGGAGTTGGTCTCATTACTCAACGTTTTCACGACCCTAACCGTCAGTTACCATTTATTGCAACTTTGGATTTAGCTAATTTATTGCACCTTGCGAACGATCTAATTTACTATCTTCCATATTGGCCGCCAATGCCCAGTAAGTTGCCTAGTGATATCCCAAAATTCGAGGGTAAGTCAGGAGAGGATCCATTAAATCACGTTATGACTTATCACCTCTGGTACATCTAATTCAACCATTGATGATTCAATTCGATTGCATCTTTTTCAATGAACTCTTATTAGTCTTGTCACCAAATGGTACATTGAGTTACCATGAGCCTCTTTTTATAATTTCAATCAGTTAGCCACTGCTTTCTTAACTCATTTTCAGTTTCCTGTCAAATATGACAATGGCACAAAACTGTTAACTTCACTGAAACAATCCACGTCCACATATATTTCTGATCATATTCATGAATGGTGACGTAGAAGGTGTTTAGTGAAAGTTCTCATTCCGGATCAAATTTTAGTGGAATGGTTCATTAAATCATTGTTACCCAAAATCACTGAAGATGTAGCTAAGGGAAGAGTTGTTACTGAAGAGCAAGTCATTGATCAAGCTCAGTACCTTGACCTCGTTTATACGCAATCAGGTACTTTACATGAAAAAATGAATGATCTTCCAAAACACGGTCAAATAACTGCAGCTCCTTCAGGGTCTCGTGCCGCTGATGGTATGATTGGTACAATTAGTAATAAAAGTAAGAAGAAATCTTCAAAGAATTCTTCTCTTGTAATAACTTTACCTGATTCCCCGACAGGAGATTCTTCCGCTGAAATTTCTGTCGACATCGATGTCATGGAATCATCTACAACCAAATCAAAATCCGGTAGTAAAAATAAGGGGAAGAAGAAAAACAAACAAAATTCAAAAGATAAAACAATAAAAGTGAATCAACTAACAAAAAACAGAAACCTCACTATCCTTATTTCATTTGTGATGAGGATCATTTTATCAAAGACTACCCACATCGAGTAGAGGTTTTGAAATTCGTTAAGGTTTCTCAAATGCCTGTTGTCTTGAAGGATCCTTTTCCTAGTCAAGATAGTAAGATGATTGGTTCTTCCTCGAATGCCTCAGAAGAACCCATTATGATGATGTCTCATGTCAATATTATGACGTGATCGCAAGATTATGGTAGTAAAAATCCTGTTGGTGGTAAAGAAGCAGAATCTTCTAATTCAAATACATCAACTACACCTCCACCTAGTTCCAGTCCAGTACAGATCGAGAAACCCAACCTTGACTTAGTAATCAAACCGCCTACTAAAGGTATACTTCGAAAATTAGCGTTCAATCCATATGCGAGAGCTACTCAGAATTACAACATTGTTGAAGACTTAGCTATTTCCCCTTCAGCAATGTCGTCTTTGGAAGTGTTGCAATCGTGCCTAGCACAGTGTAAATTACTATTGTCTACTGTAGGAGCTGTTGATATTCAGGATTCAAACCTAATAATATTCGATTTAGAGAATAGTACACCCTGCCTCCCTCATCAAATGGCTTTCTAGATTCCAGTTTTAGTCAAAACCAGAACTTGCTTTCGGACTATGATTGATGAAGGGGCTTCTACATGTATTATGTCGATCCAATGTTGGATATCGCTTGGTTCTCACACACTCAATCAGTCTCCGAAAATTCTAAAGGCTTTTGATGGCCGAGGGTTCCATCCTTTTGGTATTTTGTTGGATTTAACTATAGGGGTCGAAGGCAAAACCGTAAATCTAGATGTGGAAGTGGTTGATTCCCCTCTAGATTACAACCTTCTCCTGGGTCGCAGTTGGTCTTATGCTATGATTGCTATTGTTTCATCAGTTTTTCGGCTTATCAAGTTTCCTCATAACGGAAATATCGTTACGATAAACCAGCTAACTTATTTTTCATGTGACCCAACCTCTACAGATAATATCCATCACATCAGTAAAACGACTATCACTTACAAGGATGTTGGCGTAGGTTTGATTTGAGATTCTGGTTTACTGGGAACTTTTTCCTTCCCTCCTAACGTATTGCCTTCTAGTGCAACTATTCATATGATTTCATCGAATACTGTTACTTTTGATGATCCTTGGATCATACCTTCCGATTCTAATGTGGATTCATTTGGTGGCACGATGCCTCTGAGTCCCTTTGAAATTTCATATCAGGTTGTACAGTCATTTTATGATTCCTATTCAACCGAAACTGATCTTCACCCTATAATCACTTTCGGTCCTTTCACAAATGGGGTATTGACTTTATTACATGTAACCCTCACTTGGCCTGGGGGCATGCGTATATTATCCTAGCAGTAGATTATTTTACTAAGTGGGCCGAGGAGATGCCTACATTTTTGGCAGATGGCAAGACTGCTGCAACTTTCATATTCAATCATATAATTGCTAGATTCAGTGTTCCTCAAGCTATTATTACTAATCATGGAAGTCACTTTCGAAATATCATGATGACTGAATTGACAGATCAACTTGGCCTGTGCCACAATAGTTCTACTCCGTATTACCTGCAGGCTAATGGTCTGGTTGAAGCTGTCAATAAATTTTTAGTCACTATGATCAAACGAACCATTGGTATTCATAAGTTGAATTGGCATACCATGCTATTTTCAACACATTGAGCATATCGGACCTCAGTAAAAACATCGACTGGTTTCACTCCTTTTCAACTGGTCTACGGTTTGGAAGCAGTGTTACCTATTGAATGCAAAATTTCGTCATTAAAATTAGCCATAGAATTACTCCCAGCTACTTCTGAAGAAGAGAAACGTTTTTTGTATGTAGCTTAGCTAGATGAGAATCGATGCACTACTGCAATAGCAAATGAGACTCATGTGAAACGAATAAAAGCTCAGTACAACAGAAATGTTACACCTCGTAATTTTTCAGAAGGAGACCTAATTTTACTATATGATCAAGAAAACGATAAGCTAGGGGCTAGAAAATTTGTACCTATGTGGCATGGTCCTTACATTGTTAAGCGAAAGCTGGCAAAAGGGGCTTATGAATTGATAGATTTTGATGGTGTCTCTTTGGGTAAACCCAGAAATGGACTTTATCTGAAGAGATATTATGCTTAAATTTTGTGTGGAGATTTTTTGTTAGATTAGTTTCTTTACAACTGGTGTGTTTTAGATTAGAAAAATGTGCCTAGTTTAGAGAGTGCTCTTATCATTATTCTTGCTTGTCTTGATTTTACTCTTGATATTGTAGATGTTGACGTCTCTTCAAACATACATTGGTTTTGCTGATGGTGCTAGTCGTAGTACATGGAACATTTCTTCTGCAACTTAGGTTATCTATTCACCCTCTGATGAGTTAGTGTCTATGCATGGGGTAAGCCTCGGTCAAACAACGAATAACATTGCAGAGTATAGTGCAGTGATTGAGTTATTATCTGAATCCATCTCATTTGGGATTCGGAGTTTGATTGTTAGGTTGGATTCTGAACTCATTGTATTACAGCCTAACAGGGTTTATGCCATTAGAAATCCAGTGTTATTAAGGTTATTTTTGAGAGTTCGTCTCTTGGAACATGAATTTGATTACGTTGAATATCATCATATTCCAAGACATTTAAATACATTAGCAGATGCAGTTGCTTCTAGTATGATAAATAGACATTTGCAATCATCAAAACAGTAAATTCAATAACATTTGATAACATGTTACACGAGATAGCCGATAATAATGATATATCATAGCATAGAAGTGTGTTTCAAAATATACACCGTCTTCAATCATAGGTTGAAAAACACCTTATGATCGGCAAAAATGATAATACAAAAAGTCAAAGATGTCATGAATCTACAAAATCGATCATCCTATCCCTCGCGATGATCACGATAAGAAGCTACTAGTCGGGCCACCCTACATAGGAACCTCCTAAAAGGTACTGGGACCCCAATCACATATCTCTGTAACCTAAGTGGAATATCATCTATATCAGCCTCTGGAATATCTAGTGTCAAGTGTTCTATATGATGCTCCAAGTCGGTCAAGATCTCTGTTGATTAGTCCTGTGGGGCTGGTGCTGCTGCAGCTGGTTGTCTCATCTTGAAAGGCTGGAGAGAGGCTAGTTGTTGTGGACCCACATCTACATTTAAACTTTTGATTATCAGTTTTGGATGATTTAAAAAATAATAAAAAAAATTATTAAAACTTAAAAAGTGTTGAAAATGGTTTTTACCTGAATCATCCCTTTGTTCTCCTGGTGGAAGAATCATGTCTGGGTCGCCGCGATAATACATACTGGCATATGGAAAATCCTGAATCACAAAAAGTTGGTTGTTCAACCAACGAAAATACTCAGGCGGAAATCGAACAACTTCTGTGCCCTCCTCACTATGACGGGCCATCAAAGCAACCCAACAAACCATCCTAGGCTCTCGAGGAAGAACAACATCAATAAAAATATGCTACGGGGCTAACATGGGGATCCTCTATAGAGCAAAGCTAACTACGATGAATCCATATCCAAAAAATTTTAGCTGTCCATTCTTTGCTCTGGTTAGTTGGCCTTTCACATTTCCCAACACAGCCTCGCACCAGTTGAATATGGTGCCTCAAAAACAATCTACAACCATCTGCATCTGGGATCCAATAGCCACATGCAATTTTGCACTCCCACATAGCCTGGTAACAGTGAATGCAATAACCTTAAGCTCAAGACGGTTGATAGTTTTAATATCAATCCATTTGTCCTTTGTTTGATCATCACAAAACTCTAATCGGAGACTAGCGACAAACTAGCCACCTAGCCTAGTCCCAAAAAGAGATAATTGTTAGCCCCTTTTCGACCAACTAGTCAAAAAGTATATGTCCTCTAGCTCAATTTCGAGCCAAAAGCCACCAATCATGAAACATTGGTCATGTGTGTTCCATCTGTCTACCAACCATTGCAAGATTTCTACTTGGGCCCTCATACCCTGTATGCCCCAAAACTTAAGCAATTTGCATGCGCTCAATGCCTGTAATGTGGACATATGATTCAATTTGGCAAAATATACATCCTCATGCTCGCATTCTCGCCAAATAAGCATTTTGAATGTCCTACAATGCATAAAAAGACATATTAGAACAACCTTGTTCAGAAAATTTTGGGCAAAAATGGAGAAATTTAAGTTTTTAAAACTCATTTTGCGGGGTCCACACCTGCTGCTCACAAACAGTGCATAGGTCCACACGAGTTGTGAGCAATAGGCATGGACCCATGAAATTTTTCTTTGTAGAAAAAATTCGGGGTCCACAGGGGCTGTGTGTTGCACCTGCGGACCCTAGTGAGTGAATTTATAAACCTATTTTTCCCTCAAAAATCAAATTTAAAGCCTAAAAACGAAATGTAAACAGATGAAATACAAGTTAAGGAGGACGTGGATTACCTGGAGCTGACGGTTTTCGATTCCAACGGACAGATTTTCCAGAATCTTCACAAGAACTTTCTTACCCAAAAACTCTCACTTCTCACTCTAAACTCAAATGGTAAAAATGAAGTTAGAAAAGCCCTTTTTATAAGTTTTTTCGAATAAATGAATTTTTTATTTTTTTATTTTTCACTTTAAAAAGGTAAATTTTTAAATCATTTTTATTTATCTTAAACAGGTACGTGTAATGTTTTGAGTTTTTGTGCAAAATATTGGATTTTTCGGGAAAATTTATCATTTTTCAACAAAGAGAATACTTTTATCACTTTTTGGGACTCTTTCAAAATTTTACGAAAAAGTGAAGCATTGGAGTCCTCTTTAAGCTCTTTTTAAGATTCTTGAAAATTGAAAATATTGCCAAGCAATTGATTGTTTGAACTCGTTAAAATAAATGAATAATCATCCCTTCAATATAAGTTTACCCCTTTTACAAACTGAAATGGACTATTTACGAAAAAGTTACACATTGACTAATTACGGTCAATAGAGTCCTCTTTAAACCATTTTCAAACTCATTAAATATGAAAATATTATCGAGTGCTTGTCTTTTCCAGCTCATTAAAGTATTGGAAATGTCATCCCTTTTGTATTATTTTATCCTTTTTCGGACCTGAATGATTATTTTACGAAAAATTACCTCCATGGATTTTTCTTAAGTTTTTCTTCTGACTCCCTAAAATTGAAAAACACCGAGTTTTTCCTATACTGGACTCGTTAAAATTTAACAGTAAAGGACCTATTCAATTTCAAACAGGAACAAACCACTCCTTCTTAGGGTTTGAATTTTAAACTAAGTTGGATTCATCCAAAGGATGAGCTTATAAACAAGCAAATGTTATCCTCCTCAAGCTTGTCAAAAATAAAGAGGTACTTGCCAGAAATGGTGGGGGAAAAGAGAGAAAAATGAACTTGTTTGTTACACTTTGTTTTATAAAAAAAGCAATCAACCACTCTTGAACATGACACTTTTTGTTCACCTAGGTTGGGAAAATCCTTTGCTTAACATTTAATCAAACCACATTGAAAGTCTTCAGCGGGTTTCTGGGTATTAGCTTTGGGTCAATTGTCACCAAGCCATCTGCAGTTTCGTTATGTGTTCAAGAGAACAGTTCAAAAAAACCATTCATCTTGAAAATATCTGTTATCCATTTTGACCATCCCTCAGTCAGTGCTTGCCAATATATTTCTTCAAAACTTGATCTATGATTTTGTGTTGTGGGCTTGCCTACGAAGGATCGCTTTCTATCAACTTCAGCTCATTATCTAGGAAGTTTATCTAGAAATCGTCAGTACCTTGAAAGTTACATGCCCTAATGGCAGTTTTCTTGCCTTCGATGATAGGTTGCATCATTGACCTTCAGACGAATGATTCTATGACATGTTCATCATCATCTCATTTATTCACAATTCATGGATTGTACTGGGTACTTTCAGAGCCATTAACATTACTGGTGGTTTCTCTTACACTTGTTAATAATCCAATCATTGATTGGTAATCAAGTTGCTTCTATCATGTTCGACTTCGACACATTCATTCACATGGATAGAATCATACTAGTTCGGGAAGTGGAAATCAAGACCCTAGATCTAGTTTCTACCATCCAGGCTACAAGGAATTTTGTTATTCATTATACAGTGGACTATTCATAAACATATGGTTGCATCCATACTATGTCTACACATGTATATACTCTTGATGTATTACAAAATCATTCCTGTATCAGAACAGTTTAGTCAATTTTCTAGTCAGTTTTGATCTGAGTATGGGAATGCCTACCTCAGTGATGATATGTCTACATATATATATTTTGCATTGAATTTTTTTACAGGTTCCGACTGGGGTGTCCACAAGATGATCCTTGAAATGATAAAGTACTTCACTCTTCATAAATGACAAACTCTATCTTCATCTATTACAGACTTCGCACTTTAGGGGGCAATCTGTTGCACTAAAAATTGTCAACTTGACATCCTGCTATTTGTGTGAGTTCATTACCACTCATACTTGCCTCCTCTACAAGTCTGAAAAGTCTTTAAAACTCTGGTTCCACACTTTCTCTTAGTCTTACCTGTGGTCCCACACCTAATGGTCATGTCCCCTGTGCACCTGACCGCACTGTCTCTGTGTTATGGGTGCGGACCCCTGTAAAAATTAAAAAGGCACGAATACATTCTGAAAAAACTCACTTTTAGTCATTTCTAGAAGCTTCTGGAAGGAATCTTGAGGTGGCAAGTTCACTCTCTTAAGGTTCATGCATCCCATACCTTAAGGAGCTAACCCCTTGATGTGAGGAGCTTATCCCTTTGAAGGAGGATTCTATCCCTTCATAGATGGACCTGTAACCACCTCCTCTGCACTATAAAATGAACCATTGGGCTGGTTACTTGGGAGGTTAGAAGCTGAATATTTTTGAGGTGAAAAGCTGCTAGAACTTAGTCTTCTTTAGTTGAGTTTTTATGAGGAGAGATTACATACCTCTAAGATCTCATTTGGAAGAGTGAAAGGCTTGTCAAAGTAAAGGAAATTCCTGTCTCAGACCCCAGGAAGTGCTTGTTCAACATCAAGGTTGAAAAGGTTGTAAGGTTCTTCTACTTCAAAGTTAATACAAATAAATTCATTTTTCTCAATAAGATGTTCATTTATGGTTTATTTTATGGATCCCTTGATCACCATAATAGACATGATTTATGATACTTGCTATGCAGGTGATATTTAATGTTTGCTTGTTTGTGATTGCAGGTCCTCAAAGGTAACTCTTTCGAACGACCAGGGGATGACTATTACGAACAAGAATTGGATCTAAGGTAGGATCTTAACACCTTTATAGTATTTATTTATAAATCACATATGTATAGAGAAAGATAGGTTTGTTTGTCCGTTTGTTGCTAGACTATCTTCTGATACTAGGGAGACCGGCCTTGTCTGCAAGATCAATTTATCCGGCCAATAGCAGGTAATGGCATTCCAACCTCCTGCTCATATTTATTCTCTGTTACTCCATGAGCAATACATGTTCTTCTATTTAGAGAGCATCCATCATGGGATAAGTCATGAAATCGAAGATTCGATAGAGTTTCTACGGATCCTGAAGGGACACAATATTCTGAACCAACACTTGATGTGTGAACTCTACATGCATGATTATTTTCTAGGGATCGATTAATCGTTCAATCTAGTGCCATATGTGGCAGATATTTAGTTAAGAACCTTCACCTCCTTCATGCTTAAACAATTTAAGTGGAAGAAAGCCTTCGACACATTCGAAGAGAACCAAGTGAACAAGCCACTTTTAGTTCGGGGAGAGCATTGTCAAGATGTGCATATTTTTAACAAACATCGTAGCTTCTTGGGAGTAGAAGGATGGAGGGGTTAGATGCTGGCAATGGAGAAGTGATGTGTTGACATGTGTATAAAGAAAAGTTTTACTTGTCAGGAGGAGGCTTGGGCTGGTTGTCAGAAATGATGGGTGTTTTCATCAACTGTAGTAAGAATACACGAACCTTTTGGGGCCCCTAACTTTGTTCAGGCTTTGGACAAAGTACCATAGTATATTACATGCATTCAGACCTGTGGGACTCGTTGGATGGGTCCGATATTTCATTTTCCCAATGTTTGGTTGCCAGCTAAAGAGTGCACACCAACGTATGTGGTACACAAGGATTGGTGGAAGTAATTCCTTCACACAGATGGATATAAGGTTCCTAGAACATAAATGACTATGAAGTATGACCTTGCACAGTGCCATGTTGACCAAAGTGGCTCTAACACATATCTACGCAAGACACTGATTGCATGAGGACATGCAGAAAGGCTAGTTGAGGGGGAAATGTTGGTTGCTAATTTTGCCTATTTTTACCCACCTTTTTATCCTTTTGTTGAACTCATTTCATGCCCTTGTTGGTCGATTTGCATTCTAAACAGCGAAGGTACACCTATTGTCATGTCTTTGTGAATTTTTAATCATTGAAACATACTCATAGGGGCTTATATCCTAAAGAGACGTGTTAACTTAAGTTTTCATGCAGATTTGGAGGAATGATGAACAAAGGCATGATTCAGTGTATGATGACTATTGAGCTGGAAATGATATCTATGGCTATCAGCTGCAAGTGGTGGATCAACCTCTCAACCAACACAAGTGCTATATTTGAATTCTTTTGTATCTCAAGAAACCAATGTGTATTTGTAGGCAAACAGTTTCCATAATCTTAGGCACTGTCAATTGATTTATGCAATGTATAAGTATTAATTAAAAGGCTAGGAAAGCCACCACAAGGAGATATACGATATTTTCGAGTTGTAACAATAGACGTCTTTAATGATATATTTTGATTAATACAATTGTTGATCCTTTGAATATTATATAGATCTCGATATTTCCACAGCCCTGATCAGGGAGTTGTGCCCACTCTCCTAACCAGGTGTTGTTGGATTAGATGCATGTGTGTTTATGTTTATTTTTGTTGTGTTATCTCTTTGTTGCATAATGATTTTAGTGTGTTGTTGTGAGTTTTAAATTGTTACTACTCATAATTGTTGTTATAGTTATAACTTGTTGTTACACATTGTTATGTTATGACTGAATGTTCAATGTTGGGTAGGGAACTTGTGGCTTGCATATACCTTGCATGGTAGCCTTGAAATAACCATTCGAGCCCTGGATTGACAATTAATGTGGAATTGTGAGAATTGTGTGATTCATAACTGAACACCAACAACTGGTATATGCCTTGGTTTTGTATCTTCTGATTCGAGTTTTGAAAATAGCAATAAGAAATGTTAAAAATAGAATCCAGAAATTCCAATTTAACTTTTCCTTGAATTAAATTGTAATTTTTTTCTCAAAGCAACTTGTAAATACTTAATTTAGTTTAATTAACTTAATAATTTCAAGTTGGAAGTCTTTCTGAAGTCATGTATTATTATAGACATTTTTTGGAACTAAAACCCCAATCATACATGTCCATAAACGAAGGGCTCCTATGTCCCTAAAATTTTTGCTTCACGCCCTAAAGGAACAAGGGCAGCTGATTACATCATCTCCCAGAAGTTCTCTACAGAAAACTGCTCAGAATTGGTCAAAGCTGGACCATACGGACTGCCCAGTGCGGAGGGTGCAATGCATCTCACCTGCTCAATGAAAAGGGTGCGATGCATAGTAGAAAGCCCTTCTGTACGGTGCGATGGGCGAGAGTATACAAATGTCAGAGACAGTTTGCAAGGTGGGTCGTCATGGAATCTTCCAGAAACTTCTCCTGTGACACTTGCCTCTCTCAATTCGCCCAGGGATGAGTAAGAGATCATCAATCTCCAAGTGGAATCAAGAAATATCAGAGAGAGGACACTAATCAAAATCCCAGAAGCTAATTCACCCCCTACAATCATCTATATATGGATCCCTCATCCTAGAGATCCAGAGGCTGGAATTTTGTATCTTGTAAGGAAGTGTTGTTGGTTTCTTGGTGCAACATCATAGTGTTGGGTGATCTAAGCTTTATCATGAGGTGAAGAAGGGCTTTCATGCTGGGAGGATGACACTGGTTCAGAACAATTGGTTGTAATCCTCTTTTCTATTCTTGATATTAATAAAGTTATTCAAGTTTTCCTCCACATTCTTGTACGTTTGATGATATATGCATTTGTGTGGTCAATATATATCTGGTCCTATATTGTTTATGATTGTAGATCTCTATTCTTCAATAATGTTATGTTGCTTTGATTCCACAGGTGCTCTTTGAAGCTGGGTAGATGAAGGAAAATCAGCAAGGATCTGTCAGAAGGGAGAGGAACCATGCAAGGAACCAAGCACAAGACTGAGGTTGGTGTCCTTTGTTCCCCTCTTATCTACTTCTCATAAAGGAAAGCGAAAGTAGTTTTAGTTTGTTTGTTTCTAAGATAGCTACCAGTCTTAGTGGGACTAGCAGCTCCGAGTGGACACTTGATTTCCTGATAAAAAAATGGTGACTCCTCTGGGGAACGAATAGATTGTTTGCTTGTCTATATTTTTTTGCTTTATAAACTTATAGACGAAGCCTAAAGTTAAACCAACTAGCCTTCGAACTGCATTTTCTATGAAGGTACAAAGTAGATCAATGCTGCTTCAGTCTATCTCCGGGTTTTGTTTATAAACTGAACAATTGATTTGCAAACCTTCTAATTGCCCTAGTGGTGGCTCTAGTAACCTCATTAGATCAACCCCTATGATTTATATTTACTGAACATCACTTGCTCGGCCTAAATCCCTGAACTTAGCTGCAAACTGTGATCAAAGCCCAAGTAAAAGTCTCGCACTGGTACCATCACACCCTCTCTTCAAGGAAGTCTGTATGCATCGCACCTCCCATGTGCAGTAGGTGGGATGCATACTGGTTTCCCTGTGTAACAGGTGTGATGGTCAGAAAAGGCTAATTTTGCCTTCAGACTTTGGTTTTTCTTCACTCTCTTCAGCTCTATTCAGGAGTTTTGTTGTCTGTGATCATTATACCACTATGGAAACCCCCTTCCTTTCCATCATTCCGCCTACATTGTGCAAAGAACTGTGAATGTTTTTATGTATTCTGCGCCATTTTCAGTTCTCTTTTACAAAGAAGTAGCATAATCAAATTATCGTCTTTTGATTTGAAAGTGTCATTTTCAGTCAAGGAAAAGAATTCTATTGTTCTTGATGTTCGATTATATAGTTACTCTTGTATTTGAATTGAATTAGTAGTTTTTCAAGTGTCAAAAGCAGTTTTCAATTCAAAATAGCAAAGTGTCATCATTATCTTCCTTTCGTTTTTGAAGAGAAATTTGTTAGTACTGTCGCTTTGAAAAGATAATTCAGATTTGTACTTAGCATTCTTCTTGTCATTCACACATTAAGAAAGATGAAAACATATACTTTCATGTGCATTTGCATTTAGACTGCTTGTTGGTTTGATTTTGGACAGTGCATCTAATGTGTGCTCTCTGCTCTATGTTGAAAGAATATCATCTCTCTTTCTTTAGTAGCTAAGATTTTCATTGCAAAAAGAAGATTAAACGATTGCTTATCATCTTAGATTGCATTTTATGAATTGTATATCTACATCTCGTGGTGAACCTGAAAGGAAAATTTCTTAAGAAATATCAACTGTAAAATAAATTTAATGAACATAAAAACACTTTGGAACCTAATGCACAACATCTAGAAATCTAGGCTAGAGACATATTCCGGCGTCGTAAAGCCTGGTAACTATCGCTTTCATTGTTGGTTGGGTGATTCCTCCTCTTTGAGATGACAAGTTCTAGTAAATACTTGTGCTCCCACGTACCATCAAGTATATATTAGGATACCACAATAGGCTATATCCTTTATCCATATGAAGTTGTATCTGCCACCCTATCGATCGCAATGCACTGAAAACAGCATTCGGGAAGATTGACTGCCGTACTGTAAAAAGTATTCTACAGTTTTAGGATTGGTTTGGTAATCCCTCTGTCTAGATTTCCAGAGTAGTCTCTTTCATTCTTTTTCAGACTCCTTAAAGGAAAAGGTCCATCTAAGAACTTGTCACTTCAAGCTCATTAAAAATCGAAGGCGACTAGAGTCATCTTTTGTTTTTTCTCGACTCTTAAAAATTGAAAAAACAAGTTGTGTCAAAGCGTCTAAAATTCATTTAATTCGAAATCATTTTCCCCTTTATTTTTAGCTGATTGAGTAATCCACAATCGTGGAAGAAAATCAATAAAAACCCCGTCGTTCACGGAGACTTACAAGTCAACCGTCTTTGTCTCCAGAATCAAAACTATTCCGGACAAAGCGAACTCATTTAACTGGTTCAAAGTCCCCTGGTCTAGTTGGAACAAGTGTTTCGACACCCTCGGAGACTCCGATTACTCCAAATATTTCTGGTATCCCTGCTTTTACAGAAGAAGTTCCGCAGCCACTAGAGGACAGTAGAACTGATCCTAGTGTGAAGGTAAACACTTCTATTCCTGAACCGGCTCCATCCACAGCTGATTTAGAAGGTGTTATTACCCAAACAACTATCGCTGCAAAATCTATAACTTCTTCGGCACCAGAAATATTTTACGAACCTGATGGTCTACCTCTTCCACCTGGATTGATTGCTATAGAAGAGATTGTGGAGGATCCCCCATCTAGTACTCCATCGTATTTTGGAGTTGGGATCACCCTATATCCTTCTTCGTCAGAAATTAGTCTACCGTATCAAAAGTTACTATAGAATCACTAGGAAATCTTTTGGATAGACTAGATATGTCTAAACAACCGTTGACATCTAGGAATGTGTCATCCGACACAGCAGTGGCAGAACTTACTACTGCCACTCCAACAATGTTCGTCGGCATACCTTCTGTCACAAGTAGCTCTCAATCACTGGATGGAATCCATCCAAGGGCTGTTTCGACAGTATGGTCTATTCCCGTTTGTTCGGTCGAAATAATATCTGGAATCTCTTATGTTGAGTCTCAGCAAATTGATTCTTCATAGTGTTAATTTGGGCAATCCAGTCCTCAAAGCCAAATCATTCCTTAAGCACTGGATTACTGCCATATGGGGGGCAATATGCCCTTTCATTGTCTCCTCCGGGAGAACAAACATACGAGAGTTCACAACAGAATTCAGGTTATGTTGGAATTACATCCAGTGGTTGGGTACCAATACTGCCTCCGAAACCAAGAGTTGTATACTCAATGCAACAAAATCTACCTATGTCAAATATCCCCACTATACTGCTATTGTGACGGTATCGCAAGTACAAGCGTTGCATGTTGTATGCCAACCTCAAGTCTCTCAGGTCGCAATCCAACAACCCCTTGTCTTTATGATGCTGCCACAATCGTCGATTAGTGGCTCCTTAACTGGAGTGACCCAGGCTCAAACGAGTACCATTACCCCTCATCTTGGTCAAACAGCCAGTATTGGACAACAGCAAATGGTCTCACACCATGGCTAGTGCAATATCAACAACCGCAATTCTAATAAGTTTAACAAGGATCCGAGCACCAAATATTTGCAAGTAATGGGCAGTCGTATATTCAAAATGGTCAACATCAACCATTTCATAGTGGTTATGCCCATCAACCTTACCAAAGTTATCAGCATCAAATACACTGTGCTGGTATGCAAAGACCCACTGCTCAAGAAATCCCATCTTATCCTGGGTATGCTTCGCCGAACCTGAATCAATAGCTGCCCTCCGTGGTAACTTTAGAGTTACCAGATCTAAATCGGCTAACAAACGATCCAATCGCATACGCCCCTTGGTGGCCAGCGATTCCTTATAAACTTTTGTCAGATATTCCTAAATTTAATGGAAATCTGGGTGAAGACCCGTTGAATTAGGTGATGACCTTTCATCTGTGGTGTTCATCTAACACTCTAAATGATGATTCGATTATGATTCGCCTTTTTTAGGGAACGTTAACTGGTCTGGCAGCAAAATGGTATATCGAATTGACTAGAGCTTTGTTTGATAACTTCAGTACCCTAGCCACAACCTTTTTAACCCATTTTCAGTTACCCATAAGGTACGAAACAGGAACAGAGCTTCTTACCAATTTCAAGAAAATGACAGCCACTCACATATCTGATCATATTCATGAGTGGCGACGTCGTCATAGAATGGTAAAAGCATATGTTCCTGATCAACTGTTGGCTGAATGGTTTATTAAGTCATTGTTACCTTCTATTACAGAAGATGTGGCAAAGGGAGGAGTCATCACTGAAGAGCAAGTAATTGCTTGTGCGCAATATTTAGATTTGATCTATACTCAATCTGGGACGCTCTACGATAAAATCCCTGATGCTCCTAGACTGGAATTTTTCGTTCCTCCCTCTCCTAAATCAAAAAAATACTCTCATGTCGGGGATGGCATGATAGGAACGACCAACACGAAAACCGTAAAGGCTAAGTCAAAGAAAGCCCGTATGGTTTCAGGTCAAAATGAAAATGAAGAACCTCTCACCTTGGAAGTAAATGTCGTATCGACCGACAAAGGAAAAGAAACCAAGCAACCAGGAGGCAAGAAGAAAAAGAAAGGGAAGAAGAAGAAACAGGAGGAGTCATCCCCTGAAAAATCTTCTGCAAACCCTTCTGGAGATAGGAAACCAATTCTTCCATTCCTTATATGTGATGAGGATCATTGGACAAGAGAGTGTCCATATAAATCTGAGCTTAGAAAATTCTTCAAGAATTCAGAATCTTCGGCAGTATTAACTGATCTGTTTCCAAATCCAGGAACAAATCTGGTTGCTAGTGACAATTCTTCCCCATACCAAGTGCTAATGTTGTCGGTTTCGAAGCAGTAAAATGATGATTTGATATCGACAAGGAATAAAGATTACGGGAATCAACAGTTGTCATAAAACAAGGCTAATGATCAACCAAGTAGTTCGACAACAACTTCGACCGAAGTTGTGCCACCCACCATTCTTGAACTAATGATAAAGCCACCAAAGGGAGTAGTACACAAATCGACATTTAATCCTCGTGCCAGTGCAGCACGATATTATAATATAGTGGAGGATCTGGCCCAATCGCCATCCGCTATGTCGACACTTGAAGTACTGCAAAATTTCCCCTCCCAAAAGAAGGCTTTATTATCGGCGATAGGTGGGATTGACCCTACGGATTCCAATCTTGTGTCCTTTAATCACAAAGGATATGACCCTCAGTTACCAGCTCAACTAGCTTTCCTTATTCAAGTGAAAGCCCTCAACAAAACTATTCATCGGACAATTATTGATGCGGGGGCATCTACATGTATTATGTCAATGAGTTGCTGGAAAACTTTAGGATCTCCACCCTTGTCACGATCTTCGACAACATTAAAAGCATTTGATGGATGAACATACACCCCATATGGGATTTTAAGTAACTTGCAAGTCGAAGTGGGGGGCAAAACGGTAGAAATTGATGTTGAAGTAATAGACAAAAACCTCAATTACAACATCCTACTGGGAAGGCCCTGGATATATGCTATGGCTGCCGTTGTGTCAACCTACTTCAGGAAGATTTCATTTCCCTTCCAAGGAGGTATTACAATCGTCGACCAGCAAACATTTATCCCCAATAGTTCACAAGTTACGGGAAGCATTCCGATGATCCATGGAAGCCCTCATTCACTTCAAAATATCAAAGTAGGCCTATTAAAAGACCCTATAGTAATGGGGACTTTTGCCCTACCACCTCCAATAAACGTAGCGGAAGTGGAAATGGTGGGAACCTGCAATATGATATCTTCTATTCAAAAGATCTCTGAAAACGATATTAACATGGATCATCTGCATGTATTGCCTCCAAACCCAGTAGAAATATTGTAGCAATCAATGTTTTCGGCATGGGAGGCAAACCAAAATCAATGCTCATCAAGTGTTTGGATAGATAGGTCTGAGGAATATGGTACCCCTTCAGATCCTTGGTTGCAAGTACATTCTACAGACGAAGGAATTGTTCAATCAATGATGATTGACGAGGCACCATGGGAAGAATACCACCATTGTTCCCATCCTCCGGATTACAAGGAAGATACTCCTAGTGAAATTCGTCATCCCTCAGTTTTTTATTTTCTATCAAATACTGTAAACATAGTGGATTCCGGGCGAAACTTGTCCAATATTGAAGAGACTATCGCCATAAATATCTCGACCAAAACAGATGTTGTAGAGAATATTCATGTCGGAAAATCTTGTTCTCCTTCAGAACTGGAAATATATTACGCTCTTTTTCGTGAGTTCAGAGATGTCTTTGCTTGGTCGTATGATGAAATGACAAGCATTGACTCGAGCATAGTTGAACACGAAATTAAGATGTATCCAGATGTCAAACCGGTACGACAATGGCTACGGCAGGTGCACCCCAAGAAAGTCGATGCCATCAAGGCAGAAGTTGAAAAACTTCTCCATGCTGGTTTTATTTACCCAGTTCCTCTAACCGATTGGGTATCAAATATTGTTCTTGTAATGAAAAATCAAGGAACGATTAGAGTGTGCATCGATTATAGGGATGTAAATCAAGCTTGTCCGAAAGACAACTATCCTACACCCTTCATTGACTAGATAATTGATGAATGCGCCGGATGTGAAATCTTTTCATTTATGGATGGATTTTCTGGGTATAATCAAATAAATATCCGCCCACAGGACCAGTCAAAGACTACATTTATTTGTCCGTGGGGCACATTTGCATATCACAAGCTACCCTTTGGTTTAAAGAACGCAGGGGCAACATTTCAAAGGGCAATGAATTATGCCTTCCATGACATCAAAAACATCGTTCAGCCATATCTCGATGATCTTCCGGCTCATTCGCGAAAGCGGACCAATCATCCACAGCATTTAAGAGTGATATTTCTACGTTGCCAACACTACAAGATACGTCTCAATCCACACAAATGTGTGTTCTGTGTCAGTTCTGGTCGTTTACTTGGCTTTGTGGTCTCAAAGGACGAGATTCGTCTTGACCCATGTAAGGTTCAGGCAATCATTAATTTGCCTCCACCTTCAAATTTGCTTCAGATTCAGAAACTCCAAGGGAAAGAAAACTTTCTAAGGAGGTTCATTCCAAATTACGCCGAACTTGCTAAAGGTTATACTCGTCTATTGAAAAAAGAAGTACCCTTCGTCTGGGATCAGGTCGTGCAAGCTTCCTTTGATGCTTTAAAGGAATCCCTAATAAAAGCATCATTAATGTACGCTCCTGATTATCAAAAAGACTTTAACCTGTATCTGGCTGCAGCGGATATGACCATCGCAATGGTTTTAGTTCAAGAAGACAATGGAATTGAACATCCTATATATTATTATAGTAGAAACTTAAATGAAACGGAAAGAAAGTACTCCTACATTAAAAAGCTAGCTCTCGCAGCTGTTCAAGCAATACAAAGATTTTGACACTATGTCCTCTTTCGAAAAACTTCCATTTTGTCAGATTGCAACCCCATGACTTATATATTGTCGCGACAGTTGCTGGGGGGCAAATATTCAAAAAGGATAGCAATTCTATAGGATTTTGATCTGGAATTTATAAAATCCAAATCGAAGAAATCCCTGGTTTTCGCAGAGTTACTATGCGATCTCCCATTGTCGTCCAACAATGCAACCTCAAAAGAAGCGATCATGGACGAATCTTTGTTTATGATATCTTCAAGCAATCCATGGTATGGAGACATAATAATCTATCTCCAAACCCAAACATATAGGTCTAATACCTCCAACTCGAAACAATGACGCATTCGATACCAAGCAAAAGACTGCATGATCATCGGTGATGCACTTTACCGTCGTGGTGTCAATACAGTTCTGAGGAGGTGCCTCACCCATGAGGAGGCTGAAAAGGTCCTAAATGATTGCCATTCAGGCGCATGTGCGGGGAATCAATCTGGTTACGCCACGATGCAAAATATTTTACGAGCAGGATACTTCTGGCGAACAATGTTCAAAGATTGCATAACCGCAATCAGAAGTTGCCATGCATGTCAAATCTTATATCGCAAAACTAGAATACCACCCGCACCTCTGCAACCAGTAGTTTTTGTTGGACCATTCGCCAAATGGGGCATAGATTTCATGACATGTAAACCCACCTCAGCCGGGGGGCATGGGTATATCATAGTCGCAGTAGACTATTTTACCAAATGGGCTGAGGTGATGCCTACATTAAACAATAGCGGCGACACGGCTGCCCTCTTCTTTTTCAATCATGTAGTCTCCAGGTTCGGCATTCCACAAGCCATAGTCACAGATCATGGATCGCATTTTCGCAATCACATGATGGTTGAGTTGGCTTCCAAATTAGGGTTGTACCACGATAGCTCTACTCCATATTATTCGTAGGCTAATGGAAAAGTTGAGGCAATCAACAAGGTCCTGAAGCAGATGCTGCAAAGGATGATCAGAGTCCATAAAAGGATTTGGCAACTGATCCTGTACTCAGCCTTGTGGGCATACCGGACATCGGTGAGGAATGCAACCAGGTTTACACCCTTTCAACTGGTGTATGGCCTGGAAACAATCTTACCAGTTCAGTGAAATCTCGTCCCTCAAACTCGCGGTCGACCTTCTCCCCGAACTTCAGAAGAGGAGGTTCGTTTCTTGGAACTAATCTAATTGGATGAAACCCGTCGTGATGCCACTTTGGCTAACGAAGCCCATAAAAAATGAGTCAAGGCGCAGTTCAACAAGAATGTGAAACTCTGTGTCTTCTCAGAAGGTGACCTGGTCTTACTTTACAACCAGGAGTCCGATACCCATCCTTGTCACACTGTCGTGATTGGAAAATTCCAAACCTTACCTAGAATCAGCTGCTACCTGATTATCACTCGTTCCTCAAAAAATGAGTCTCCTTTAAGCTCTTTTCATCTAACTCGTAAAATATGAAAAGATTGCTCAGCAGTTGGCCTCTCCAGCTCGTTAAAGCTACCAAGAGTGTTATCCCTCCTCTAAATCTTAATCTTTTTGGACCTGAGGGATTATCACACAAAAAGATCAAGCGCTTGTTTTGTTCAGCTTGTTAAAATTATCGAAAATTCATCCTTTTCATATTATTTTATACCTTTTTCGGACTTAAGGGACTATATGACGAAAAACGGTTATTGGAGTTTCCTTTACGTCCCTTTCAGAATATCTAAAATTGAAAAGGACCTAGTTATCTTTGTCATTAAACTCGTTAAAAACCAATAGCGACAAGCTTGTCCATATAGACAAGAACGAGTTTCACTGTCGCTAGGCTCGTTAAAACATAGCAACGGGTTTTCCCGAAGGGAAAATTATAGAACAAGCATATGTTATCCTCCTCAAGCTTGATAAAAATAAAGAGGTACTGGTCAGCAATGACTGGAGAAAAATTGGGAAGAAAACTTGAAGAAACTTTATTGGTAGCAAAGTTGCTCTTGAACATGACACTTTCACTCTGCGTCCGAGTCGGGTTGGGTTATTCCGTTCACCGATCATGTCACCATTGGTCCATCGCACCATCCATATTTGGGGTTAACGCTACCAATCCATGTCAGTGTCGTTGTTATGTTCAAGAGAAGTCACTCACAAAATTCACCTGTGTCTCATCCGCTGCAATACATTCATGCTCCATTCATTCATGACCGCCACCCTAAACCCGGTATCATCAGATCGTTTTCACCTCCAAAATCATTTACTTTGTTCCATGTCGTAGATGTGGGATTCATTAAGGCCCTCCTACGACGGGTTGCTTCTTGTCGACATCAGATCATTATCCAAGAATTTGACTTAGGAACAACCCTTTCAGTACTTTGAAGCTTGCATGCCTCAATGGCAAGTTTCTCACTTCCAGCGACAGGTTTACATCAATGGCCTTCGACCGAAAGATTTTTGCATGGTGTTCGACGCCAAGTCCCTTTTTCACACCACGTGAATTGTACTGTAGTACCTTGAGGGTCATCATCAGTATCGTTGATTCCTCTCGTGTCTGTTAACAGCTTACATCATTGGCTGGTAATCAGGCGATGTCTTTCCATGTTCGACTCCAGAACATCTTTCACATGGATCGAATTGTACTCTAAGTGAAGATTGAACGAGTTTGAAGACCCCGGATCTAGTTTCATCCATCCGAGCTATGATATATTAAGGAAAATAAAGACATCAAATGTACATCATTGTTGCACAGATGATCATCCGAATCAAAGGATGATGGCTCTATCAGAATCATCAGTCTACCACACAGACGGTTGTCTGTCTCATGTACATGAAAATGAATTTATAAAGCTGAGCATGGGAATGCCCGCCTCAGCTAGATCATGAAAATATTATGGAAACAATGTATTTTATTGTATCTTATTACAGGTTGCCTTCCAGCTCGAAAAAACTTTGGATCCTCATGATAAAGCATTTCACCCGACATCAAAATATTAACGACCTCATGCTTTAGGGGGCAACTGTTATAGACATTTTTGGGCACTACAACCCCAATCATACATGTCGATAAACCAAGGGCTCCTAAGTCCCTTAAAAAGTGTTGCTTCACACCCTAAAGGAACAAGGTCAGCTGATTACATCATCTACCAGAAGTTCTCCACAGAAAACTGCTCAAAACTGGTAAAAGCTGGACCATACAGACTGCCCAGTGCAGAGGCTGCGATGCATCTCACCTGCTCAATGAAAAGGGTGCGAGGCATACTGGAAATCCCTTCTGCACGATGCGATGGGCAAGAGTATACAAATGGCAGAGACAGTTTTAAAGGTGGATAGTTATGGAATCTTCCAGAAACTTCTCATGTGACACTTGCCTCTCTGAATTCGCCTAGGGATGAGTAAGAGATCATCAATCTCCAAGTGGAATCAAGAACTATCAGAGAGAGGACACTAATCAAAATCCCAGAAGCTAACTCACCCCCCTACAATCATCTATATATGGATCCCTCATCCCAGAGATCCAGAGGCTGGAATTTTGTATCTTTTAAGGAAGTGTTGTTGGTTTCTTGGTGCAACATCATAGTGTTGGGTGATCTAAGATTTTTCATGAGGTGAAGAAGGGCTTTCATGCTGGGAGGATGACACTGGGTCAGAACAATTGGTTGTAATCCTCTTTGCTATTCTTGATATTAATAAAGCTATTCAAGTTTTCCTCCACATTCTTGTATGTTTGATGATATATGCATTTGTGTGGTCAATATATATCTGGTCCTATATTGTTTATGATTGTAGATCTCTGTTCTTCGATAGTATTATGCTGCTTTGATTCCACAGGTGCTCTTTGAAGCTGGGTAGACGAAGGAAAAGTGGAAAGGATCTGTCAGAAGGGAGAGGAACCAAGCAAGGAACCAAGTGCAAGAATGAGGTTGGTGTCCTTTGTTCCCCTCTTATCTACTTCTCATAAAGGAAAGTGAAAGTAGTTTTAGTTTGTTTGTTTCTAAGATAGCTACCAGTCTTAGTGGGACTAGCAGCTCCAAGTGGACACTAGATTTCCCGATAACATGTATATGTTCTCCCTGTATTATAGGGGTCCGGGATGAGTTAAGTATGACTTGCAATTAGGTAACTCATTTTATTGAGTTAAGTCCAGTTAAATTAGTTCTAAACTATTTGAGGAACTAATAGTGAGTTAATAGTCAGTTTATGCATTAGTGCAGTCAACTAGTGCTACTCTAGTTAATTTAAGATTCCCTCAATAGAAACTCATGCATGTCGATTTTGAGAAAGACCAAGTTGAGACTAGAGTGTAGGGACAGCGTATTATTTGTTCTAAATTTTTCTGAGTTTCATTGATAGTGCATGAAATTAGGAACTGAACCTAGAAGGGATTGCACAGTTATGGATGAGGAATTTCCCTTTAAATATAGGCTAATTCTCTCAGGAATTGTGTAAAGAATTAGAAGCTTGGAGGCTTGGAAATTTGGCTAAGTATTGGCCAAAGGAAGTCATCAAGTGGAGGATAGGAAATACTTGTGCAGGTTAAGCTCAAGGTTGAGCAGAGCATATTGTATTCATCTGAATTCTTTGACCAAGGGCATTGGAATAGAGACTTGGAGAGCTTGTGAAGAGGCTAAGCTTTGGCCTTGTTCTTGCTTATGAGTTGGAGATTAAATTTGCTGAGTGTTAGGATTGTTCTTGAGAGAACAAGCATTGTAATTTCATCCTGGATTCTAGATTAATACAATATAGTAGTGGGGTTTTGAGCTGTGGCTTCCCCCATATATTTATTGTGTTATCTTCCATTGATGTTATTCCTCTTGTCAATTATTGTTTGCTCGATATTTATGTTCTTCCATTGTAAAGAGTAGAACTAGATTCTTATCTCTTGTTTTATTAGATTGCATTATCTTGTGAATCTATAGGATTTTCTACATGGTATCAAAGCTAGATTTGTATAAATTTTCTACATGGTATCAGAGCTAGATTTGTAGAAATTTCTACATGGTATCGGAGCTGGATTGTTTTTTGGGCCGCAATTTTGCAAAGAAGATCTCAAAATTTTTGTGCAAAACTTTCGAAAAAATAATAGCATATCTGGGTTCCTTGCAAAAAAATACCCAAATTCAAAAAACAAATTAGCTCAATCAAAGTTCAAAGGAGGGAGATATCAATGATTTAAATGAGCTCTTTTTCTAGAAAATTCTGTGATGGCAGGACAGAGGAAGATATGGTGAGCCTTGCTATTCTTGGACTCCCAAAGAGTTGGCATAGTTATGAGGACTCTGTCAATGGTCGGGAGAAGCTACCAGATTGAGAACGACTGTATCGGATTTGATGCAGGAGGAGATCAAGAAGAACACCAAAGATGGGACCTCTTCCAAGGAAGTGGAAGAGGAGTTTTCCTTCGCGAGTAACGAAAAGAAGGCCAAGGGAAATATGTCCAAAGGTGAGGAGGATGGAAAGAAGATGAACTTGAAAAATGTCAAGTTTTTTCACTGTCACGAGCACAAGCACTATTCCAAGAACTACCCACAAAAGAAAGCAATAAAGGAGCTGATAGTAGCGACAATAGGTGAGGCTCTAACTTCAAAGTTCAAACTTGATTTCACTCTCATTTTATGAATGGTTGGCACTGCCATGGGAAGCGTGTGGTGTATTAATAGTGGTACCTCATTCCATATGACAGAGAATAGAGATCACTTTAGTGATTTTGAGGAGAAATACCTAAAATAGAGCATAGAGTTTGGAGATGACGATAGGTATAAAGCTATTGGGATCGGTACAGTTACCTTTCAGAGGGAGTCTGGATCCCCTCTCAGGATCACAAATGTGATGTATGTTCTAGGACTAAAGAAGAATCTTGTTTTAGTCACAGTATTGGAAGACCATGGCTATGATGTGGTTTTTTGTAAGGGAATGGTTTTCCTTAGACACCATGGGACGGGTGAAACAGATCAGTGCACAGGTCAAGTACCTGTATTCTCTTGAGGTTCAAGATGCATCCAAAGCCTTGAGGAGCAATGAAAAGGTTAGAGACTTGGTGATTGAGAGGGAGATTAAATTAGCTCTCAACATGCAACCCCATAAGAAGCCTCAAAAGCAGCTGCATGAAGTTGTGGAGCAGCCATAACTAGAGAAGCTGAGAGGAGACCAAGTGGAGAGATCCATTCAAGCAAAGAATGTTAGGGTCCCACCCTAACCCCCTTATTTATGTAATGGGATTGAGTCATAGTCAAAAGTCAATAAAGCCCATATTAATAATTATAAGTGGTTAACCCGCAATTAATGATGGGACCACAGTTAGTTGCAAATGGGTCGTAGTATTAGATAGATGGTATTAATAAAACCCATGGTATTGATCCTTGGTATTGCATATATGAGTCATATATAAAGGATAGAGACTCCCTGCGAGGAGCATCATGTCTTATTTTTGAATCGAGCTCTGCTCTATTGGAGGTTGCCCCCTTGAAGAGGCGAGTGAACATTGCTTTCTGAATAATAAAATATTTGTTGTTGTCTCTCATTAATCTATGTTCTGGGTATCTTTCTTCGCATATTCTGTATTTGGGTATCTTTTTGTAGGTTAAGAGCATAACAAGTGGTATCAGAGCACTTTCCAGGGCCGGTGGGATCTCCACTTCTTAGCAAAAAAAAAATTGGCTAGAGACATGTTCCGGCGTCTTTAAACCACGGGATCTGTCGTTGAGCGCATAAACCTATGGATTTGGGGAGGCATGCATGCAGGAAATACAAGAGGTGGTCACGCTTGTTGGACTCCCTTGTAACCCCTGTGGGTACCCCTTCGAGTAGTAGCCAATTAGATAGAACTGCGTACGAACTGTCTTCCAAGTACCTTATGGGTATATCGGAAGCCCCTTAGCTCCTCTGCAACCTCGCCATAGATAAACCGTCGGCCGTCTTACTACTACAGTACACCGAGAATAGCACTCGGAGAGATTACTCGCCCGTACGATAGGGTATTCGGGTTGTACGACTAAGGGTATGATTGATCCTCCTTAGTTAAAGCCCTGAAACATTGGGCCGAGTACTACTACCAGACCCTTATGTATATTGCGATTTGTAGCACCTATCACTCCTCGAGACCATAGCTCCATTTTCTATCTTGGGATCAAGCATCATCTCTGCCAGATCCGCTCATGCAAAGGGGTACAGCAGCAACAGACATCAGTCCCACAGTTCCGGGTTAGTAGACCAGCCATTCCGATCTATTTGATCCATCAAATCCGCAGCAACAGTCTGTTCTGCCACCTAGAGCTATCCAATCCGCCATTCAGATCTCTCAGATCCACCAGATCTGAGTAGTTGTGTGGGGTTCCTATACCTGGGCATAATTTTCGCAAGGCTTTTGGCAACATTTACATTTTGAGGATTTGGCGACTGCAATATTCATAAGGAAGGAGTAAAACTCCGTTAGGAGTTTTCAGAAAAAAAAAAAAAAAAAGGGTCGGAGATCTCCCGGGGCGCTTATTGGTGATCTAGCCCATCAGAATCAGGATGACAAGCTGAGCAAGGTCGTACCATTCAATTCAAGGTGGTACCATTCAATTCTTACTGAAAAAGAAAAAATTGGGCGGTCCCAAATCTCAAGAACATCTGATCGGTGCATGGTAGAAACTAGAGCTCAAGCTATGGCCAATGAGAAGATTGACAAACTTGAACAAACCTTGCAATCCATCAAGAGTCAACTTGACAGACTATCTCTCCTAATATTAGATATCATTTTTGGGATTCAACTGCGTTAAGTAAGTCATTCAAACGTATGACCAATTTCCATGAGAGGTAGTCGTAACTGACTAATTTCTCATGATTTTTGAATAGTTCACTTAGCACTCATTGCATCGGGTGATGCTCACAGGGGTGAAGAAGTGGGATTGAAACTAGTGAAATGTGGAGAACGAATCACATAGCATCAATCATCACTTCCGGGGCTTGCACCCGGTAACCAGGACTTCCCAGGAGGTCACCCATCCCAGAACTCCTCTGGCTCAAGCGCGCTTAACTGTGGAGTTTTTCCCACAATCAAGCCCACTTAGCTTGCTACCCCATTTGCAAAACCTTAGCAAGTATTGTGCCTCTGATGATTGATGCTATGTGATTCGTTCTCCACATTTCACTAGTTTCAATCCCACTTCTTCACCCCTGTGAGCATCACCCGATGCAATGAGTGCTAAGTGAACTATTCAAAAATCATGAGAAATTAGTCAGTTACGACTACCTCTCATGGAAATTGGTCATACGTTTGAATGACTTACTTAACGCAGTTGAATCCCAAAAATGATATCTAATATAATGCACTGCGTAAATCCCCCATACTTAAATTCAAAAAGAGTCAAGGGATCTCTACTTGAATGGTTCATGAGGCACAATACTTGCTAAGGTTTTGCAAATGGGGTAGCAAGCTAAGTGGGCTTGATTGTGGGAAAAACTCCACAGTTAAGCGCGCTTGAGCCAGAGGAGTTCTGGGATGGGTGACCTCCTGGGAAGTCCTGGTTACCGGGTGCAAGCCCCGGAAGTGATGATTGATGCTATGTGATTCGTTCTCCACATTTCACTAGTTTCAATCCCACTTCTTCACCCCTGTGAGCATCACCCGATGCAATGAGTGCTAAGTGAACTATTCAAAAATCATGAGAAATTAGTCAGTTACGACTACCTCTCATGGAAATTGGTCATACGTTTGAATGACTTACTTAACGCAGTTGAATCCCAAAAATGATATCTAATATAATGCACTGCGTAAATCCCCCATACTTAATATCTCTCCTAATACCGAAAAGCAAGGAGGAAGCCCACAAGGAGGCGTATAATCGCAATGGACACAGTGAGGATGAGTCTAGCCACTCTCCTCACGTCTCGCGCACCCACCAACAATCCCGTCAGCGACCTCCCAAGTTGGATATGCATAAATTTGATGGTTCTCACCTGGCAGCATGGATAGCACAAATGGAGCAGTATTTCAATCTGAATAACATCTTAAATGATGAGACTCAGCTTATGGTGGGGAGCATGTACTTGGACAATGAAAGGTGGCAATGGTGGGAATGGCATCAATGTTGCAATGGACCTTTTCGGGCTTGGACCAAATTCAAAAAAGCTCTTACAGACTGCTTTGACCAGGAATCTTCTTTTTTGGGTCGTCTTACTAAGCTCCGACAGACTGGCACAGTGGATGAATATATTACAGCCTTTTAAGCCTTAGCCTTCCGCACTTGGGGTCTCTCAGATGTGTTCTACACGGAATGTTTTATCAGCGGTCTTAAAGAAGCCATCAAAGCCCAAGTGCTACTGCACCACTCTCCCACATGGACGGAGGCTTGCAAGGTAGCTCATAACGTGGAACGTGCATTAGCAGCCCAGTACAGTTGCCCAAATTTCTCCGCTAAATGTCGCCCCCCACAGGCTCACAACATGACTCAAACACTTAAGGTCTAAAAGGTGTGACCTGCGGAAATGGTCGAAAGAAGAAAGCAATGATTATGTTACTACTGTGATGAAAAATACTCCCCAGGTCATAAATGCAAGGAGCCCAAATTTTTTCAAATTGATGCCACTGACTACAGCTCAACAAAGGAAGATCCAGCACTTGAGGAACATGAGGCGCTAGAAGAGGACAACCAAAAGGACAATGTCTCTGACGAACCAGTTATTTCGTTGCATGCTTTGGCAGGGATTTCTTCACCTCAAACTCTCAAAATCAGAGTTTTTATTAAACATCGCCTAGTAGTAGTCTTGATTGATAGTGGAAGTACACATAATTTCATCCATCAAAAAGTCGCGGAAGCAATGCATTGTTTTGTACGAGCAGTTTCTAACTTCCAAGTCCAAATTGCGGATGGGGGCACAATGAAATGTGAAAGCCGCTGTGAAAATGTCAAACTTCAAATGGGGGATTATCAGTTGAAAACCCACATGTTTTCCATACACATGGGAGGATGGAGCATTGTCCTTGGTGCTGAATGGCTCCGCACTCTTGGGCCAATCACAATGGATTTCCAAGAGTTATATATGAGTTTTAAGAAGAACAACTCCACACATACCCTCTGTGGACTCCAGGCGGGAGCTACCTCTATCATCAGCTCGCATAGGATGGAAAAATTGCTAAAAAAGGGCCATCATGGAGTTATAGCTCAATTTAATGCCATCCAGGCAGTCGACACCAAGTCTCTGCCGATTCATCCTGAGATGCAACAGATTTTAAATAACCATCTGCCGGTCTTTGACAAGCCTCATGAGTTTCCACCCTCGAGAGGGTAACATGATCATAGCATCACCTTAGTTCCAGGGGCCCAACCCCCAAATGTGCGCCCATACAGATATACGTTCACCCAAAAGAATGAAATAGAAAAAATAATCAAGGAACTTTTGGAAGCAGGTGTCATTCATCCCAGCATTATTCCTTATTCATCACCGGTGGTCATGGTGCTCAAGAAAGATGGGGAGTGACGGCTGTGTCCAGACTTCAGGGCCCTCAATAAGTTGACAGTCAAAGATAAATTTCCCATCCCAGTGGTTGACGATTTGCTGGATGAACTCAATGGTGCTCAATTCTTCACTACGTTGGATCTTCGCTCGGGCTACCACCAAATTCGCATGAAGGAAGTCGACATTCCAAAGACTGCTTTCAGAAATCATGAAGGCCATTATGAGTTCCTGGTCATGCCATTTGGTCTTTGTAATGCCCCCTCTACTTTTCAGAGCCTTATGAACCACATTCTCAAACCATATCTCAGGAAATTTTTCCTTGTCTTCTTTGATGACATCCTCATTTATAGTTGCACTTGGGCCGCACATCTTCAGCATGTAGATCTACTCTTGCAACTACTCCGCAAGCATAAATTATTTGTCAAGATGTCCAAGTGTTCATTTGTCATGGAAGAAGTCGCGTATTTGGGCCACATTGTGGGGCGTGAAGGTGTCAAGGTGGACCCCAAAAAGATCCAGGCAATGCAAGATTGGCCTCAACCTAAGACCTTGAAGAGCTTGAGAGGATTTTTGGGTCTCACAGGCTATTACCGTAATTTTTTCCGCAACTATGGTCACATAGCGAAGCCCCTCACTCAACTCCTAAAGAAAAATTCATTCTTCTGGAATGAGGAAGCAATAGGCATTTACAGCTCTCAAAAATGCCATGTGTTCCACTCCAGTCTTAGCACTACCTGACTTCACCAAATCTTTTGTCATTGAATGTGATGCTTCGGGTACAGGTATTGGGGTGGTCTTAATGCAGGAAGGGCGACCTTTGGCCTTCACAAGCCAACAACTAAGTGGGAAGAATCTGGGCTAATCTACCTACGAGAAGGAAATGATGGCCATCTTACATGCAATAGAGACCTGGCGACCTTACTTATTGGGGCGACGTTTCCAAATCTGCACAGATCATCACAGTCTTAAATATTTTTTGGAGCAACACCTATCCTCCCCACAACAAAATAAATGGCTCGCCAAAATTCTGGGATATGATTATGAGATCATTTACAAGAAAGGGAAAGACAATAGTGTAGCAGATGCATTATCTCGCCAATTTGAGGAGGAAAGTACTCTGCTAGCAATTTCCCTCCCCATTCCAGAATGGATTGAAGAGGCTCGCGGGGAATGGTTTTCACATCCCGAGCTCTCCCAACTCATTTCTCAATTGCAAGTAGATCCAAATTCCACCAAGGGCTACTCGTGGTAGGATGAGATTCTTCGCTACAGGGACAGAGTCGTAATATCACCCACATCCACCCTCAAAAGTCGCATTTTGTCAGAATTTCACTCATCCCCCATTGCAGGACATTCAGGCTTTCAGAAGACGTATGCTCGCACCAGAAGATCATTTTTTTGGACAGGCATTACAAAGGACATCCTTACTTTCGTAGCAGAATGTGATGTCTGTCAACACCACAAAGGGGAGACAGTCAACACACTAGGCACATTACGACCGTTGCCCATCCCAGCATCAATTTGGACGGAGGTTTCTATGGATTTCATTACAAGTCTTCCAAAGTCAGGAAACAAGTCAGTCATCATGGTGGTTGTGGACAGACTTTCAAATTATGCTCATTTCTGCGCCCTACCCCACCCATTTACACCAACTTTGGTCGCTCAATCTTTCATGGATAAGATCTTCAAATTGCATGGCATGCCCACTTCTATTGTGTCCGATCGCGACCCAATCTTCACCGGCAATTTTTGGCAGGAACTTTTCAGGATACAAGGCACTCAACTAAAATTCAGTACTTCCTATCATCCGCAAATGGATGGTCAAACTGAAGCCGTCAACAAATGTTTGGAAACCTACCTTAGGTGTTTCACTTCAGAAAAGCAACATCTTTGGGTATAGTGGTTACCTCTAGCTGAATGGTGGTATAACACCAACTATCATGCCACCACCAAAATGACTCCCTATGAAGCAGTATATCGTCAACTCCCTCCTTCCCCTACTTCTTATATCAAGGGTTGCTCAAAAGTACAAGCAGTGGATCAACTCCTACAACACCGCGCAACCATGCTTGCCCATCTTAGAGGGAATCTTCATCAAGATCAAACCGCATGAAGCAACAGGTAGACCAGCATCGCTCAGAGTGCCAATTTCAAGAAGGGGATCATGTCTTTTTGAGGTTGCAACCATATAAGCAAACATCTCTCAAAGACAAGGGTTGTCAAAAACTATCTCCAAAATTCTACGGACCATATCAAGTACTTCAGCGCATTGGAGAAGTGGCTTACAAGTTGGCTTTGCCACCTACTGCAAAAATCCATCCAGTTTTCCATGTCTCGTGCCTCAAGAAAGTGATTGGGAACAATTGCAGAATTCAAATCAGTCTACCTGAATTGGACGAAGAAGGGTCAATCTGACTCCAACCTGAACAGGTCCTAGACACATGAGACAGGCACCTGCAGGGCCGCATGATTAGGGAAGTCCTCGTCAAGTGGAAAGACACCTCTCCGGAAGATGCAACTTGGGAACCAACCGCTATTCTTCAGCAGTTTCCGCAGCTGTTATAGACATTTTTGTGCCTTACAGCTATAAGCATGAAATGTCCATAATCTAAGGGATCCAAAGTCCCTAAACATGTTGTTCCTACCCCTAGAGGAACAAGGCTAACAAACCACAGCAATTCATAGAAGTTCTCCACCAGAAACTGCTCAAAAATAAGTCAATTCAGGATCAATTCAGAGGCTCCACTAGTTGTCTGCGCTGAAATGCAGAGATTGCACTGGCTAGGTGCACTGCAACGCAGGTAGAAGCACTACCAGGGTGCGCTGAGCGGGAAGTGACAAATGGCAAGTTCATTCAACGAGGTGGAAATATTCGACTAGTGATGAGTAAGAGGCTCTTAGTCTCCAAGTGGAAGCAAGAACTGACAGAGGGAGAGGACACTAGTCAGATCTCAAGCTGACTCATCCTCTCTCCAAACATCTATATATGGATCTCTCCTCCATGAGATATAGAGGCTGGAATTTTGGTATTGCAAATAATTGTTGTTGGTTTGAGATTGGAATCATTGGGTGCTTAATGCTTTGAAGGAAGGTGAAGATAGGAATTTCATTTGCTGGGAAGGAGATGCTGGATTGGAGCCCTCTGGGTTGTATCTCTTCCTGAACCTTGTTATTCATCAATAAAGCTATCTTGGTTTCTCCTATATGCTGATGTGTCTTTGGTGTATGATTGCATTAGTGTATTTAGTTTATTTCTAATCCTGAACTAGTTATGAATATGAATCTATGTCTTTGTGTAGTGTTCTCTCCTTGTGATCTTGCAGAAACCTGTTGAAGTTGGGCGAGTGAGAAGGCAAGTAGCTGGGAACTCTCAAAGAGAAGAGAAACTGGATCGAGGGACAAACGGAAGACACCGGTAAGTCCATCCATCTCTCTTCATTCTTAATTCATAAAGGAAGAATACTAGAATAGCTGTTTCTGTTTGTTGCTAAGGCACTGTCACACCTTAGGTGGATAGGATCGTCCTGCATAGGCATTTTTCCCCACAACAAATTGGCGACTCCGCTGGGGACATCTATTTAGTCATTTTATTTGTGTCTCTATCATTGTTTGTTTCATATACTCAACAGCAAAAATCGAACTGCATCTGCTATTCTCATATGCAAAGTAGACAGCTGTTGCTTTGATCCAATCACTGGATTTGTCTATGATCTGAACAATGGACTCACAAATGATTTGATGATCCTTTTTGATAGATCTTAGTCCTCCCTCAAAGCATCCTTTTGATTGTACCTTGCTTGTTGCTTTGATTTGGACTGAAACCGTAGATTAATTAGCAAACTGTGACCCAGAACCCAGTGAGGAACGCTCGTTTCTCCTTCAGCGCAGACTCTGTGAAGAGGTTCTGCATTTCAACGTAGGTCCCGTGAAGGCTACCTGCGCTGAATGTCAAAACCTCTGTGTTGAGGGTGCGTTGATCCAGTTAGGCCTTGTGCAGCTGGGGTTCTCTGCTCTGTTTTGCCTTGTTTTGATCTCTGATTTTTGCAGCCTGTAACCAGCATAGGTACCTGTCTGATAACTCCTTTTCTCTGCTTAAATTCCGCCTCCTTTTGTACAAAAAGACTGTGAGTGTTTTTATGTGTTTGTGGCGTCATTTGTAGTTTTCCTTTGCAAGAGTGAAATAGTCATCCTGTAGCCCTTGATTCAGATCTGTTGATTGTGATCTTAGGAGAGAGTTCATTGGCTGTTTACAGTTGATTATACATTTACTTTTGCTTTTGGTTTGAGTTTGTCTCTTTTGAGTGTTAAAACAAGTATTCATTTCGAAAATCGTTAAGTGTTGTAATCTCTTCTACCCTTTCTGATTCCGAAAAAGTAAACTTGTTTGTATTTGTCATTTAAAAGCAAATTCAAAGTTGTACAAAAAGCTTTCTTTTTAGGCATCAATATTAAGAGAGCGGAAAACAAACACCTGCATTGTGCATTTGCATCTTGATAGTTTGCATGCTTGATTTAGGAAAAGTGAATTTAGAGTGTGCTGATTGCTCTTTGAGAAAAGATGGTGTCTTTCTTTTCCCTTTGTAGCTAGGATTTTCATTGTTGAAAAAGAGATAAATCTTGCTTATCATCTTTAGACTGCATTTAGGAAATGTATCATACATCTCGTGGTGAACCTCAAAAGGAAAACTTCTAAAAATATCCACCTAAAATAAATTGAATGAACTTAACAACACTTTGTAACTTAACGCACAACATAGAGGTCTAGGCTAGAGACGTGTTCCGGCGTCGTAAAGCCTGGTGACTGTCGATCTCACTGATGGTGGGTGATTCCTCCTGAGGGACGATAGCGCCAGTATGGATTGTGCTCCCGTGTACCGTCGAGTATATATTGGGAGACCCCTATAGGCATAAAACCTTTATCCTTAGGAAGCCGTGTCGGCCGCCCTACTGATCGCAATGCACTGAACACATCATTCAGGAAGATTGACCGCCCGTACCTTAAATAGTATTCTGCAGTTTTGCGAAAAGTTTGGCACACCCTCTACCTAGAACTCCAGAGCAGTTCCTTTTGGCCTTTTTCAAACTCTATAACGGAAAAAGTCCATCCGAGGATTTGTCACTTCGGGCTCGTTAAAACATCGAAGGAGACTAGAGTCATCTTTAGCTTTTTCTCGACTCTTTAAAAGTGAAAAAGAAAGTTGTGTCTAAAGCGTCTAAAAATTCATTTAATTCGGAAACGCACTTTCCCCTTTTTGTATTTTGGTTGATCGAGTAATCCGCAATCGTGGAAGAAAGTCAATTGAAACCCTGTCGTTCACGGAGGCTTACGAGTCAACCGTCTTTGTCTCCGGAATCGAAAACAGTACGGACAAAGCGAACTCGTTTAACCGGTTCGAAATCTCCTATCAAAGTTAGAACAAGTGTTCCAACAACATCTGAGATTCCGGTTACTCCAAACATTTCTGGAAACCCTGCCTCTACAGAAGAAGTTCAACAGCCACAGAGGGACAGTGATACTGATCCTAGTCTGAGAACAAACACTTGTGTTACTGAACCAGTTCCATCTGTAACCGGTTCAGAGAGTCTTGTTCTTCAAACATCTGTCGCTGTTGATTCAACCCCTTCTTCGGCACCAGAAATATTTTACGGACCTGACGGTCTTCCCCTTCCACCTGGTTTGATTGCGATAGAGGAAATTGTAGAAGATCCGCAAGCAAGCACTCCAACACATTTTGGAGTCGGGGTCACTCTATTTCCTTCGACATCAGAAGTTAGTCTACCACCAGTGGAAGTTCCTGTAGAATCACTAGGTAATCTCTTGGATAGACTCAAAATGTCTGAACAACTGTCAACATCTAGAACTATGTCGAATGACACAGCGACAGCAGAACTCCCTGTCGTCACTCCAACAATGTTTGTCGGCATACCATCTGTCCCGACTAGCTCTCAACCGCTAGAAGGAGTCCACCCAGGGACTATTTCGACAGTGTGGTCCGTTCCAGTTTGTTCCTCCGGAATAATATCCGGCAACTCTTATGTTGAAACTCGCCAGATTGATCCATTTGGAGGTCAATTTTGGCAATCCAGTCCCCAAGGACAAACAATCCCCTTGAGTTCCGGATTGCCACTGTATGGGGGGAAGTATGCCCTTTCATTACCCCCTCCGGGAGGGTATCCATACGGGAGTTCACAATAGTATTCAGGTTATACTGGAGTTACATCAAGTGGTTGGGTACCTATGCTACCTCAACAACCAAGGGTTGTGTATTCTATGCAACAATGTGTACCTATGTCGAGCATCCCGACCACACCGGCTATTGTGACAGTGTCGCAAGTTCAAACGTTGCCTGTTGTATGTCAACCTCAGATTTCTCAGGTTGTAATGCAACAGCCCCTTGACCCTGTGACTCAACCACAATCGCCTACTGGTGGGGTGACACAGGTCCAAACGGGTACAATTACCCCACACCTTGGTCCAACGGTTAGTATAGCGCAACAGAACATGGCTTCGCAACCATGGTTGGTGCAATACCAAAAACCACAATTCCAACAAGTATACCAAGGTTCTGAGCAGCAGAACCTTGCGGACAGTGGACAACCGTACATTCAAAACGGTCAAAATCAACCACTTTACGGTGGTCATGTCCACCAACCGTATCAGTCATACCAACATCAATTACATTATGCTGGTATGCAAAGACCAACTGCTCAGGCAATTCCATCATATCCTGGGTATGCTTCACCTAACCTAAATCAACAGTTACCATTCGTGGCAACTTTAGAGTTACCCGATTTACACCGGTTGACAAACGATCCAATTGCTTACGCCCCTTGGTGGCCAGCGATTCCTCACAAACTTCCTTCAGACATTCCTAAATTTAATGGAAATCCAGGTGAAGATCCATCGAATCACGTGATGACATTTCATCTATGGTGTTCATTAAACACCCTGAACGATGATTCGATAAGGCTTCGCCTTTTTCAGAGGACGTTAACGGGTCCAGCGGTAAAATGGTATATTGAATTGCCTAGAGCTTCGTTCGACAATATCAGCACCTTAGCCATGACATTCTTAACCCATTTTCAATTACCAATAAGGTATGAAACGGGAACGGAAATCTTAACCAACTTCAAACAGACAACGGCCACTCACATATCTGATCATATACATGAGTGGCGACGTCGTCGTAGGATGGTAAAAACGTACGTTCCCGATCAGTTATTAGCTGAATGGTTTATCAAGTTGTTACTTCCTGCTATAACGGAAGATGTGGCAAAGGGGGGAGTCGTAACGGAAGAGCAAGTTATCGCTCGTGCACAGTATCTAGACTTAGTCTATACTCAGTCTGGCACGCTCTACGACAAAATACCTGACGCCCCTAGACCGGAATTCTCAATTCCTCCTCCTCCTAAATCAAACAATGACTCTCATGCCGGTGATGGCGTGATTGGCACGACAAACGCGAAATCAACAAAGGCCAACTCCAAGAAGGCCCGTAAGATTTGGGATCAAAATGCAAAAGACGAAATTCTTGCTTCGGAAGTAAATGTCGTATCAGCAGATAAAGGCAAAGAAACCAAACAACCATGGAGCAAGAAAAATCAAAACAAAGGGAAGAAGAAGAAACAGGGTGAGTCATCCCCTGAAAAAACTTCTTCAAACCCTCCTGGAAATAGGAAACCTCCCCCCTGGGGGTGTCAGATATGTGATGAGGATCATTGGACGAAAGAATGTCCATACAAAGCTGAGCTTAAAAGGTTCTTCAAGAGTTCGCAAACCTCAGCTGTATTAACTGATCCGTTTCCAAATCCAGGTCAAAATCTGGTTGATAGTGGAAATGCTTCCCCGTCGCAAGTGCTTATGTTGTCGATTTCCAAGCAACAAAATGATGCTTTGATTTCGACAAGAAACAAAGATTACGGGAATCCGCAACTCTCGAATGGCAAGGAAAAAGATCAACCAGGCAGTTCGACAACAACTTCGATAGAAGTTGTACCACCCATCATTCCTGAATTAACAATAAAACCGCCAAAGGGAGTAGTACACAAGTCGACATTTAATCCTCGCGCCAGAGCAGCGCATCATTATAACATAGTGGAAGATTTGGCCCAATCGCCATCCGCTATGTCGACTCTTGAAGTACTACAAAATTGCCCATCCCAAAGGCAGGCTTTGTTATCAGCCATTGGTGGGGTTGATCCTAAGGATTCCAATCTTGTATCCTTTGACCACAAAGGATACGATCCTCAGTTACCAGCTCAACTAGCTTTCCTTATCCAAGTGAAAGCCCTCAACAAAACTGTTCACCGAACAATTATTGATGAGGGGGCATCTACATGTATTATGTCGATGAGTTGCTGGAAAACTTTAGGATCTCCAACCTTGTCGCGATCTTCGACAACATTAAAAGCATTCGACGGAAGGACATATACCCCATATGGTATCCTAAATAACTTGAAGGTTGAACTAGGGGGAAAAACAGTAGAAATAGATGTTGAAGTCATCGATGGGAATCTTGATTACAACATCCTACTAGGAAGACCGTGGATCTACGCCATGGCAGCTGTTGTGTCGACCTATTTTAGAAAGATTGCATTCCCCTTTCAAGGGGGGATTACAATCGTCGACCAACAAAACTTCCTCCCTAATGGTTCACAAGTTACAGGAAGCATTCCTATGATCCATGGTAGCAACCATTCGCTTCAAGATATTGGAGTAGGCCTACTGAAAGACCCCACATTAATGGGAACTTTCGCACTTCCACCTCCAATCTATATAGGAGAAGTAGCGTTAGTAGGAGCCTGCAATATGATATCTTCCACGAAGATCTCAGAAGACGATATCGACATGGATCATGCAATGGTTTTGCCCCCAAGCCCAATAGAAATTTTGTAGCAATCAATGTTTCTGGCATGGGAGGCGAACCCAAATCAACGCTCATCAAGCGTTTGGGTAGATAGGTCTAGAGAATATGGTACCCCTTTAGATCCTTGGTCGCGAGTGCATGGAACCGACGAAGGAATTCTACATTCAATGTTGATTGAGGGGGCACCATGGAATGATAGCCACCATCGTTCCCTTCTTCCGGATTGTGAAGAAGATACTCAGGATGACCTTTATCATCCTTCAGTCTTTGAATTCCTATCAAATATTGTAAATACGGTGGATTCCAAGCGGAACCTATCCAATATTGAAGAGACTATAGCCATAAATATCTCAACCAAAGCAGATGTTGTAGAGAATATTTATGTTGGCAAATGTTGTTCTCCTTCAGAACTGGAAATATATAACGCTCTTTTCCGCGAATTCAGAGATGTCTTTGCTTGGTCATATGATGAAATGCCAGGCATCGACTTGAGTATCGTTGAACATGAAATTAAGATGTATCCTGATGTCAAACCAGTAAGACAACGGCTTCGGCAGGTGCACCCCAAGAAAGCCGCTGCAATTAAGGCAGAAGTTGAAAAACTTCTCCATGCTGGTTTCATCTACCCGGTTCCTCTAACCGATTGGGTATCGAATATTGTCCCTGTTATGAAAAAACAAGGAACAATTAGAGTGTGCGTCGATTATAGGGATGTAAATCAAGCTTGTCCAAAAGACAACTACCCTACACCCTTCATCGACTAGATAATTGATGAATGTGCCGGATGTGAAATCTTTTCATTTATGGATGGATTCTCCGGGTATAATCAAATAAATATCCGCCCACAGGACCAGTCAAAGACTGCTTTCATTTGTCCGTGGGGCACATTCGCATATCAAAAATTACCCTTTGGTTTAAAGAACGCTGGGACGACGTTTCAGAGGGCAATGAATTATGCCTTCCATGACATCAAGAACATCGTTCAACCATACCTTGACGACCTTCCGGCTCATTCGCGAAAGCGGACTAATCATCCGCAGCATTTAAGAGCGATATTTCTACGTTGTCGACACTACAAGATACGACTCAATCCACACAAATGTGTATTTTGCGTCAGCTATGGTCGTTTACTTGGCTTTGTAGTCTCCAAGGACGGGATTCGTCTCGACCCCTGTAAGGTTCAGGCAATCATAAATTTGCCTCCACCTTCAAATTTGCTTCAGATTCAGAAACTCCAAGGGAAAGCAAACTTTCTGAGGAGGTTCATTCCAAATTACACAGAACTTGCTAAAGGTTATACTCGTCTTTTGAAAAAGGATGTACCTTTTGTCTGGGATCAGGTGGCGCAAGCCTCTTTTGACGCTCTGAAAGATTCTCTAGTAAAAGCATCATTAATGTATGCCCCGGACTATCAAAGAGATTTTAACCTGTATCTGGCTGCAGCGGATACGACAATTGCGATGGTTTTAGTTCAAGAAGTCGATGGAATTGAAAATCCTATATATTATTTAAGTAAAAACTTGAATGATACAGAAAGCAAATATTCTTACATTGAAAAGCTAGCACTCGCTGTTGTTCAAGCAATACAAAGATTTCGACATTATGTCCTCTTTCGGAAGACAATCATTCTATCAGATTGCAACCCCATGACTTATATATTGTCGCGACAGTTGTTGGGGGGCAAATATTCAAAATGGATAGCGATCCTTCAAGAGTTTGATCTGGAATTTGTAAAATCCAAATCAAAGAAAGCTTTGGTTTTCGTAGAATTATTATGCGATCTCCCATCATCGTCCAACGATGAAACATCCCAAGAATCAATCGTGGATGAAAGTTTGTTCTGATATCCACAAGCGATGAGTGGTATGGAGATATAATCGTTTATCTCCAAACCCAAAAGTTCAGGCCTAACACCTCTCACTCAGAACAAAAACGTATACGATACCAAGCAAAAGACTACATGATCATCGGTGATACGCTTTACCGTCATGGTATCGATACAGTTGTGAGAAGGTGCCTCACCCATGAGGAGGCCGAAAAAGCCCTGAATGAGTGTCATTCAGGCGCGTGTGGGGGGCATCAATCTGGATATGCTACAGCAAAGAAAATCTTACGAGCAGGATACTTCTGGCCAACCATGTTTAAAGATTGCATAACCGCAGTCAGAAGTTGCCATGCTTGTCAAATTTTTTATAGCAAAACCAGAAGACCACCCGCACCTTTACAGCCAATAGTAGCTGTTGGGCCTTTCGCCAAACGGGGCATCGATTTCATGACATGTAACCCCACCTCGACCGGGGGGCATGGGTATATTATAGTCGCCGTTGACTATTTTACCAAATGGGCCGAGGCGATGCCTACATTAGATAACACTGGTGAAATAGCTGCCCTATTCTTTTTCAATCATGTAGTCGCCAGATTCGGCGTACCACAGGCTATAGTTAAGGATCATGGATCACATTTTCGCAATCACATGATGGTGGAATTAGCTGCCAAGCTAGGGCTATCTCACGACAGCTCTACCCCGTATTATCCACAAGCCAACGGACAGGTTGAAGCGATCAACAAAGTCCTGAAGCGTATGTTGCAAAGGATGATCGGAGTTCACAAAAGAAGGTGGCACCTAATCCTGTACTCAGCCTTGTGGGCTTACCGAACATCGGTAAGGAATGCTACCGGGTTCACACCTTTCCAACTGGTGTATGGCCTAGAGGCAGTCTTGCCAGTCCAGTGTGAAATCTCGTCTCTTAAACTCGCAATTGATCTCCTCCCCGGAACTTCAGAAGAAGAGGCCCATTTCTTGGAATTAATCCAATTGGATGAAACCCGTCGTGATGCCGCTTTGGCTAACGAAGCCCATAAGAAACGAGTCAAGGCGCAGTTCGACAAAAATGTCAAACCCCGTGTCTTCTCAGAAGGTGACTTGGTCTTGCTTTATGACCAAGAATCCGACAAATTGGGAGCGGGTAAATTTAATTCTTTATGGATGGGCCCCTATATTGTTAAACGAGTGTTAGCAAAAGGAGCCTACGAGTTAATGGATTATGACGGAATTCCACTTGCGCAGCCCCGTAATGGGTTGTACCTCAAGCGTTACTATGCTTAAATAGTAACCTGTATGCTTTTGTTGTATTTTGTTTTCGCTAAAGTGTTTGTTTTGGTCGAGTAATCCACCTTTTTACATTTATTGCAGATGTCAAACCTTTTGGAGATATGTGTTGGATATGCCGACGGAGCGAGTCGTAGTTCGCGGAACCTGTCCTCCGCAGCCTTGGCCATTTTTGATCCAAGCGGCGAGTTAGTAAGTTTCAGAGGTGTATGTATTGGGCAATCAACGAATAACATCGCTGAGTATAACGCGTTGATAGAACTACTATCTAATGCCATCACCCATGGTATACGCCGACTAATCGTCAGGCTAGACTCACTACTCATAATACTACAACTCAATGGTATATATTCCGTCCGCAATCCAGCTATTTATCGTATGTTTCTAAGGGTTAAGATTTTGGAAAGACAGTTTGATTTAATTCAATACCAACATATTTCCAGAAACTTAAACATATTAACCAACTCATTAGCAAACTATGTGTTAGATAGACATTTGCGACATTTATAAAAAGAAACACATCATCAATGTTGTACATATGGATCACATAACTCAACCAGAATAAAACCCCGAAAATCAAAATATATATATATATATAAGCTGTTTATGGTTTACATATAAGGTTCTGTAACCAAGACAAAATCAGTCACATGACCCAAAAACTCAAAAATGCTAGGGGGCACCCTAGTCTAGTGATGCTCATGATACCACGTCACAGCCTGTGCGATCATGCGTAAGAGACAAGTCCATCGTCTAGGCACACCAGTAGTATGTCGCTGCAACTATAAAGGTAACTCGTCGATCCTCACATCTGGAATGCCGAGAGTAAGGCTCTCAACCTGCTCCTGCACAGCTGTAAGGGTCTCGGCCACATCAAGGTCACGAAGAATAACCCTCCCAGCAGTCTCCCCTGCTGGGGCAACGGCTGGCGCTCTCGGGCGAACTGCTGGACGAACAAGACCAACATCTGCATGCACACATGAGTTTGATTAAAGTCTTGATAGAATAAAGCACAAGGACATTATAAATAAAAACAGTAAACAGTGATATGGTCGAAAATTTTACCAATAGCGCCCCACTGCTCGCCGCCCAGCAGTACCAAATCCGGATCGCCCCGGAAATCCATGCCAACATATGGATACTCGGAATAGACCATCTCCTGACGCTCGAACCACCTGAAGAAGGTATCAGTGAAAGAAATCTGAGATTGACCGGCATGCCTAGACATGTGATCAACCCATCTCTGCATGCGTGGTTCAGTAGGAGAAGGCAAGTCGAGTGCAATATACTGTGGCTGCATCAGTGGTATCTTCTCCAAAGCAAAGGCGGTCAAAATAGAACCAAATCCAAAGTTCTTCAGCTTCCCGTCCTTTACCTTGGTTAACTGACTTTTCATCTGAAGAAGTACTACATCACACCAGTTGAATATTTTCGGTTGGAGACACTCCAAGGCATGCTGCACATAGGATCTGTTGGCTACGTGAAGAGACGCGCTACCGGCCATCCTACCAATAGTATACAAGATAGACCTGAGGGACCTGTCAGCGATCTCACGGATAACGATCTTGCCGTCTCTGCTCGGCTGAGATCCTTCCCTGCAATACTGGCGGACATAATCTCTCACAGAGTCACTCCCTCGGGCCGAACCTGACAAAGAAATGGGGGCACCCCGCCTCGACAAGCCAGTCAAGAAGTAAATGTCTACTACGGTCAGGGGGATAGATTTGCCCCTAATCTGAAATACTTGGTTGATAGGATCCCAAGCGTCGAGCAAATACTGCAGTAGAGAGATCTGTTGTCTCATGCTAGAGATACGGAAGAACTTCAGCAGGCCACAGTTCCGCAGCGCGTTCACCGTGACAGGATCATGTAAAGCAATCATGTCCTCTTCTTCATGCTCTCGTTCTCGCCATGTAAGGGTCATTTTGCTCAAAGATCCCTGCAAAACAAACAAGAGAAGGAGTAAGATCCTGATTTTGATGCAAAACAGGCAAAATTTTCATCAAAAAATGTGCAACAAGTTCCTCCTTTTTGCCCAACGCACCTGTAGGAGTGGTTCACCTGCGTTGAATGTCAAACTGCCTTCATACTGACTGACATTCAGCGCAGGTTTCGCTAGGCACAGGGTGCGTTGATGGGAAAACGAGCTCATGAAACCCCAGGGGCTCAGAAAAACAAGAAAAGAGGCACAAAATGCAAAAAGGAAACCATGAAAAGAAAGAGCTAGGGTTTAGCTCCTACCTGGTCCAGACGGCGCCGAGAATCGTCCACAGAATCTCCCGAAATCAGCTGGTGAAAATCAAGGGGGAAGAGGCACCTCCAAAGCTCCAACAAACCAAGTTCAAATGAAATAGTAAAATGAGAGGTAAAAACACTTTTTAATTGTTTTTTACGTAGTTCAAAGCAAAATATTAGGGTTTTAATCTCATTTTCAAGCCAATGTTATTCATTTCTAACTAGTTTGATGCAGCAATTGAAGGTACAGTACTATCTTTGAAAAGGGAAAAGCTAGTTATGGTAAAAAATCAAAATTAGACCATGCTATCAAGCAGTTTTAGCACACAGTTCATGCTCGTTAAAAGATAAACGCAAGATCCGAGCAGTTTTAGCACATAGTTCATGCTCGTTAAAAAATAAACATAAGACTGAGCAGTATTTTTCCGCATTTAAGCTCGTTAAAAAATGAACTATCTTCCGGTAAATAACCACCGTGAATGTAACATTATCAGCCATTAAAGCCTTGGTCGTGTTTGCACCGTCACCTCCACTTTTCCATTGGCCGATCATTCACCTCCATATGATTGTTTACCCATTTTGAGGAACAGCTGCGAAGAGTGATTTCACTAGCCATCCTTGTGACATTTCCGTGATTGGAAAATTCCAACCCGTACCTGGAATCAGCTGCTAACCCGTTTTATCACTCGTTCCTCAAAAGACGAGTCTTCTTTAAGCTCTTTTCATCTGACTCGTAAAATATGAAAAGATTGCCGAGTTTTGGCCTTCCAGCTCGTTAAAGCGACCGGAAGTTCTATCCCTCCTCTAGATTTTAATCTTTTTGGACCTGAGGGATTATTGCACAAAAAGATCGAGCGCTTGTTTTGTTCGGCTCGTTAAAACTATCGAAAACTCATCCCTTCTGTATTGTTTTATACTTTTTCGGACTTAAGGGATTAGATGATGAAAAAGGACTTTCGGAATTGACTTTACGTACCTTTTCAGACTCTCTAAAAATGAAAAGGACCGAGTTATCTTTGTCGTTAGACTCGTTAAAAACATTAAATAGCGACAAACTTGTCTTTAGACGAGAACGAGTTTCACTATCGCTAGGCTCGTTAAAACATAGCGATGGGCTTGCCCGAAGGGCAAGTTATAGAACAAGCATATGTTATCCTCCTCAAGCTTGACAAAAATAAAGAGGTACTGGTCAGCAATGACTGCGGAAAAATTGGGAGAAACTCAAGAAAACTTTGATGGTAGCAGGTCGCTCTTGAACATGACACTTTTCCTCCGTACCACAATCGGGTTGGGTTGTTTCATTCACCGGTCACATCACCATGGTCTCACCATACCATCCATATTTGGGGTAATGCTACCGATCCATCGCATAAGTGTCGCCATATGTTCAAGAGAAGTCGTTCAGAGAAGTCAACCGTGTCCCATCCACTGCCATACATTATCCTTCATCCTTTCATGACCGCCACCCTGAATCATATGTCATCAGATCGTTTTCACTTCCATCAAAATCATTTTCTCCGTTCCGTGTCACTGATGTGGGATACATTAAGGCCCTCCTTTGATGGATCGCTTCTTGTCGACATCAGCTCATTATCCAAGAAGTTGATCTAGGAACAACCCCTTCAGTACTTTGAAGCTTGCATGCCTCAATGGCAAGTTTTTCACTTCCGGCGACAGGTATACATCAATGACCTTCGACCGAAATATTTTGCGTGGTGTTCGACGCCAAGTCCTTTATTCACACCACGTGAATTGTACTGCAGTACCTTGAGGGTCATTATCATTATCGGTGATTCCTCTCGCGCTTGTTAACGGTTTACCTCATTGACTAGTAATCAAGCGATGTCTTTCCATGTTTGACTTCAGAACATTTCTCACATGGATCGACTTGTACTTAGAGTAAAGATCGAATGAGTTTGAAGACCCCGGATCTAGTTTCATCCATCCGGGCTGCGATATATATTCAGGAAAGATAAAGACATTGACATGTACATCATTGCAGCAGATAATCATCCTACCCAAAGGATGATAATTTCATCATAATTATCAGTCTACCATCAGACGATTGTCTGTTCTATGTACAGAAAAATGAATTTATAAAGCTGAGCATGGGAATGCCCGCCTCAGCTAGATCATGAAAGTAGTATGAAAAATAATGTATTGTATTGTATTGTATTACAGGTCTCCTCCCAGCAATGAAAGAACTTCAGATCCTCCTAATAAAGCATTTCACCCGATAAACGGCCTCATACTTTAGGGGGCAACTGTTATAGACATTTTTGTGCCTTACAGCTATAAGCATGAAATGTCCATAATCTAAGGGATCCAAAGTCCCTAAACATGTTGTTCCTACCCCTAGAGGAACAAGGCTAACAAACCACAGCAATTCACAGAAGTTCTCCACCAGAAACTGCTCAAAAACAAGTCAATTCAGGATCAATTCAGAGGCTCCACTAGCTGTCTGCGCTGAAATGCAGAGATTGCACTGGCTAGGTGCACTGCAACGCAGGTAGAAGCACTACCAGGGTGCGCTGAGCGGGAAGTGACAAATGGCAAGTTCATTCAACGAGGTGGAAAGATTCGACTTGTGATGAGTAAGAGGCTCTTAGTCTCCAAGTGGAAGCAAGAACTGACAGAGGGAGAGGACACTAGTCAGATCTCAAGTTGACTCATCCTCTCTCCAAACATCTATATATGGATCTCTCCTCCATGAGATCTAGAGGCTGTAATTTTGTTATTGCAAAGAATTGCTATTGGTTTGAGATTGGAATCATTGGGTGCTTAATGCTTTGAAGGAAGGTGAAGATAGGAATTTCATTTGCTGGGAAGGAGATGCTGGATTGGAGCCCTCTGGGTTGTATCTCTTCCTGAACCTTGTTATTCATCAATAAAGCTATCTTGGTTTCTCCTATATGCTGATGTGTCTTTGATGTATGATTGCATTAGTGTATTTAGTTTATTTCTAATCCTGAACTAGTTATGAATATGAATCTATGTCTTTGTGTAGTGTTCTCTCCTTGTGATCTTGCAGAAACCTGTTGAAGCTGGGCGAGCGAGAAGGCAAGTAGCTGGGAACTCTCAAAGAGAAGAGAAACTGGATCGAGGGACAAACGGAAGACACCGGTAAGTCCATCCATCTCTCTTCATTCTTAATTCATAAAGGAAGAATACTAGAATAGCTGTTTCTGTTTGTTGCTAAGGCACTGTCACACCTTAGGTGGATAGGATCGTCCTACATAGGCATTTTTCCCCACAACAGCAGCTTCAGCCTTGAGGACAAGGCTAGTCTGAAGGGGGAGGGCATGTTAGGGTCCCACCCTAACCCCCTTATTTATGTAATGGGATCGAGTCATAGTCAAGAGTCAATAAAGCCCATATTAATAATTGTAAGTGGTTAACCCGCAATTAATGATGGGACCACAGTTAGTTGCAAATGGGTTGTAGTATTAGATAGATGGTATTAATAAAACCCATGGTATTGATCCTTGGTATTGCATATATGAGTCATATATAAAGGATAGAGACTCCCTGTGAGGAGCATCGTGTCTTATTTTTGAATCGAGCTCTGCTCTATTGGAGGTTACCCCCTCGAAGAGGCCAGTGAACATTGCTTTCTGAATAATAAAATCTTTGTTGTTGTCTCTCATTAATCTATGTTCTGGGTATCTTTCTTCGCATATTCTGTATTTGGGTGTCTTTTTGTAGGTTAAGAGCATAACAAAGAAGGAGTCTCAGAAGTTGTCTCAGTCAATTATAGAGCAGACACAATTAGAGAAGCCGAGAGGAGACCAAATGGAGGCATCCATTCATGTAGAGATCTCCAGTAGAGGGAAATTTTAAGCGAAGTGGGAAAGGGATCACATGCAGCCATACCTCCAGGTGTGAGGTGGGTGATTTGAAGTGATAGTCCCAAGAGGGCTGAAATTGGGTAGGGTCCATTGAGTGGTTTTATCTCATGGATCATACCTTGCTACAAGAGCCCAAAGTACATAGTAGAGGGAGGAATCAGTTGGATTGATGAAGTCAGAGATACAAGCGACAAAGGATAGAGCAGTCAGATATTGAAGAGTGTAGAGAGGGTTGAAAACAAGTGTAGAAAGGAAGAGTCAATAGAATCGCAAAGTTGTTAGTCGAAAAAGGCAATAGTAGTCAGAGACTTTGATAACAGAGGCATCATTCTGATTCAGGTTGGATGTGTTTTGTTTCTGGAGTTTCTGGAGCTACAACACCCAAGAGAAGTGTTGTATGTAGAACATTCCAAAGGTTCAAGAATGGGATCGAGTTGAATTCCTTTCCTGTTGGGTGGAAGTGTTGAAAATAGCAACAAGAAATGTTAAAAATAGAATCCAGAAATTCCAATTTAATTTTTCCTTGAATTAAATTATAATTATTTTCTCATAGGAACTTGTAAGTTAATTAAGTTTAATTAACTTAATTAACTTGGGAATTTTGAGTTGGAAGTCTTTCTGAAGCCATGCATATGTTCTTCCTATATTATCAGGGTCCAAGATGAGTTAAGTATGACTTGTAATTAGTTAACTCAGTTTATTGAGTTAAGTCCAGTTAAATGAGTTCCAAAATATTTGAGGAACTAATAGTGAGTTAACAGTTAGTTGATGCATTAATGCACTCAACTAGTGCTACTCCAGTTAATTGAAGATTCCCTCATCCGAAACTCATGCATGTTGATTCTGAGAAAGACCCAGTTGAGACTAGAGTGCAATGACATTGTACTATTTTCTCTAGATTTTTCTAAGTTGCACTGATAATGCATGCAATCATGAACTAAACCTAGAAGGGGTTGCACAATTATGGATGAGGAATTTTCCTTTAAATATGGGCTAATTCTATTAGGAATTGCGCAAAGAATTAGAAGCTTAGAGGCTTGGAAATTTGGCTAAGTATTAGCCAAAGGAAGTCATCAATCAGGGAAATACTTGTGTAGTTTAAGCTCAAGGTTGAGTAGATAATATTGTATTCATCTGAATTCTTTGACCAAGGGAATTGGAATAGAGACTTGGAGAGCTTGTGAAGAGGCTAAAATTTTGCCTTATGCTTGCTTATGAGTTGGAGATTGAATTTGCTAAGTGATGGGATTCTTATTGAGAGAAAAATCATTGTAATTTCATCATGGATTCTGGATTAATAAAATATAGTAGTGGGGTTTTGAGTTGTGGCTTTCCCTAGATATTTATTGTGTTATGTGCCATTGATGTTCTTCCTCTTGTCTATTATTGTTTTCTCGAGCTTTATGTACTTCCGTTGTAAAGAGTAGAAGTATATTCTTGTCTCTTGTTTTAGTAGATTCCATGAGCTTGTGAATCTATAGGATTTTCTACTGCGAGGAAGCCTTGCCAAGGGATGGACTTCCCGAAATGGGGGTTCCAAAAAACTTGGAAGGTGAGTGACTACACATAAGGGGTGACCGGATTTCCCGAGGGACTATGTAGCAGAGAAGAGAAGGTCGAGGATATATTTGTTTTGGTCATGAGAATTTCCTGATGGAATCATATGCACATTGGGAGTGCACCCCAGAACAATGAGTCGGTAACTGTTCGTTGAGAGAAAAAGCGGTGTAGGATTGTAGCACTAGACATTAGATTCAGATTTGACTTTACAGTGGATTTTGGTCTTCCTAGGAAGGAGGTGAATCCTGGTATTACTTTGAGGGTGGAGGTGTGATCCTTTGGATTACCTTGTTGCAGATGCAGTCATCATATCCTTTATTTGCTGGTTTAGGAAATTTCCATATGTGTATATATGGTTATTGTAAATACTGTAATGAGCTATGTTATAAAGCTCTAGTATGCAATACAATTGTTATTTGGTCATGTTGTCATGATTTTTTTTCTTTTGAGTAGGTCATTCAAGTAAAAATTGCAATGAGTGGTGTTATAAATCTCCATGGGCAGTATGTTTTATTTTCAGCAGTCTTGTTTGTTATAGGTGTCATTCAATACCGAGGACGGTGTTCCCCCAAGGGGGAGGGTTATGTAATAGCCTTGGCGAAAATTAATGGCCACTGTTGATGGGACATGTATTCCAAGATGAATGTTGGGCAAGACGTCCTAGGGTTTTTTCATTTGGTTGTTTATGGCTAAGGAAATTGGCAAAGGCAATGGCTAAGGTTTTGGAGATGCATGAGGCATTTATTTCCAATTTATTTATGAAAATAATGGAAATTAGGAGAAAAGTAAGGTGTAAGGTCACAGGTTGCATGTGAGGAGGAAAATGAAGGAAAATAATGGAAAATGAAGAAAATAGAGGCCTCATTATTAAAAATGCTTCTAGGATCATTGGACAGGGCTTGATCAATTGAGTTTTGGAGCCCTCTCATTATTCTCTCTCTCTCTCACTCTTGGACCCTTAGTTTCTTGGAGCACTTTGGCATTGGAGCAAGAAAGGAAAAGAAGGCAAGAGAAAGAAAAGATCAAGAAGGGAAAAGAAAGATCAAGAAGCTACGACAAGCTTCATTGCAGGTATGGAATCGCATGTGTTTTTTTCTTGCTAGATTTTACATGCATGGGATTTCATGTGTTTATTTTCTACCATGGCATGCGTTTTTCCAGGTGTGACAGTCTTTTTAGCCTAGCCTTGTCATTTCTTGATAGTTGTTATGAGATGGGTTCTCTTATTCGATTTATGTGGGATGTCCAAATTGGATTCGAAGCCGAGTGGGGTGGATCTCTGAATTAACAAACACATGGTCTAAGTGGTCTCTGAACTAGACTGAGGATCATGAATCCACTGGCCTAGTAACCCATGAACCAAACTTTGGGTTGTGGTAAAGCCAAATTGTGTGCCTCGGTGGGCCTAGGAATCTTTGCCAGTGAATGGCGGGATATACAGTAAAGCCAAGAGGTGGATTTTCTTTCTGTTGGGCCTAGTGGTCTCCGAATGGGATGCAAGGTAAATCCTAGATAGTATGTCTCGGTATAGGGCCTAGTGATCCCTAGATCGGACTGTGGAGGCACGATAAAGCTTGAGAGACTAGGAGGCACTCAAATTCCTCACAGTGTAGGTGGATAACTCTGGTGGCATCCATGTTGATTTGTGTTTTGATGTATTCTATGAGTCCCACATTCATGCTTGGAATATGGCATGACGGTGATTGGCTGAAGAGAGACTTGGCTCAACCAATCTATGGTCGGGTGGAACATGGTAGTCCCATCTTCGGTTGGTTCATTACATTCATTAATGAGAAATTAATTCCCTTGATTTTTATGTGTAAATGTATTGATGTATATGTGGATTTTGATGACTGATATGTTTATGGTATTTTTGTTCCTATTATGATGTTTATATGTAAATTTTATGAAAGTTGCTATGTATGGCTCTCAACATGTTTTTACTTGTATATGAATGGATAATGTGTCTATGACCTAATAGAGGATAATGTAGAAATTGACATGAGGGAACAATGGTTCATAGTGATCCTTAGATAAGTATGAGATCCCTACTCTTAATTATGTTGTTTATAACTATAGGTTACATGTTGATTATGTGTTTGACGAAATGCCTGTCATGGATAGTGTGGGTCTGGTTATGGTATTGTTCAATTTATTTCTTTTGCATCATTTCTTCCCTAGATTTTTTCTGATTCTAAGCTATCACTCCATTCTGGGCAGTGGCTAGGGCTGTGGGCCTAAAAAAGTGGCTTATATCACGGGGTCATTGGCATAGAATTGGCAATTTTGGCCTCTAGTCGAGCGATAGGCAAGCCTATGAGAGTGAATGTAGGTTGTTGTTCACTCCCTTGCCCATAGCATGAGAGCGACTATGGCGTAAGAGATCCAGAACAACAGTGGGACCTAGGGACAGGCTATCTAAGTGGTTGACTTGTCTCCTAAGGGTTCTGTTGATGATGTTGGATGGTTGTGTGTGATGTTCCATCGATTCCACTTCCTTAAGGTCACATAGGAGGTCGAATTTGATCATAGTAGCCTCTCATCTCATGTTTACCCCAGTTGGCATGGTTACTTGGGTGGACATGGGAGGAGGGTGTTACACTTACCTCCTCCTTATCACCATAGGTTAGAAGAGAAGAGTGTGGATAATATGGGCTTTGATTTGCAGATCGGTCTCGAGTATGAAGACAAATTTCATAGGATTGGTCTTCCTTTAGAAGACACAAGTAAGCATGCCAATATTTATTTTTTACTTCAATTTGTGTAGGATATGAGAAATTACATGATCTCTTTTGAAAAAGAAATGATATCCCAACCACTTGTTGAAAGTTCATATGTATCTCTCACGATAAATATGCCTCAAACTTTCCAACCAGATTCTCTCCTCTCTTACCCATTGTGTAGCTTCTATGAAGATTACCATGATTAAAAAACTTGTGAACTTAAGAAGAATGCATGAGAAAATAATTTTAGTAAAAGGTAAGATTTGTTTTCACAACTTTGGATTGGGTAGCAGAGGATGAGGTTATGATGGAAAAAGAAAGAAGCTCATCTAGGCAAGAATGTTTCCTTAAAAAAATCTCTAGCCAAAAATTTGTCAACTAAAGAATTGGACAATAGGAAATATTCCAATACAAACACCACTATATAGTCTCGTTTGAATTCAAGTACCACCTCTTCTTCAACTTTGTCTCATTTTCATATTTTAAAGCATATGGATAGTATTAATTTTGATGCTTCATCACTTGATATGGCCACTATCCCGGAGCTGTAATAGAATTTGGAACATTCTTGGAAGCTAAAAATTATTCTCCTCGAACCTTACTTGAGGTAAATCACAAAGAAAAGTTTTTTGAAGATAATTTTTTTGTTATAAATAATCCTAAAAATGACCTAGAAATCCTCCTTTTTACATGTCAATCAAAATTTGTGATAAAATCACCCATTGTTTTTTGATAGATGGTGGATTAGGCCCGAATGTAATGTCTAAAATCATAATGAAGGATTTATGCCTTTATTGTACTAAGGAAAAATATAAGAAGATGATGACCTATCATAATACCCAACAGGAAACAATAGGCAAGGTTAAATATATTACATTGGTATTATGCATAAACCTTGAAATAAGAACCACATGCAATATCCAAGTGCTTGACATGCCTATTAGTAATTATTCGACTCTTCTAGGAATATATTAGAAGGTCAAAATTGGTGGTTACATGTCAATGGACATGATACATATGTCTGTACCTAAGGATGGAAAGAATAGCATTATCCTTAGAGAAGGAAGGATCTCACCATACATTGAAAATGTTCCTGACCCTCATGTTAACTATGTTGAAGAAGATTTGGGAGTGCATTCTTTATTCACAAATGAAGAGTACTCACCTTCTTCTCCTATTGATCATTACAACTAAGTCTAGAATTTACACTTTTATGGTGCATGTTCAAGCGAGGGAAATGGTGCAGTAATTGTCTTATATTTCCCCCTTGGAAAGGTGTATGAGTACTCTTACATACTTGAGTTTGGATATATGAATAATATAGCTGAATTCAATTCTTTATTTATTAGTATTGAATGTGCTTTGGGATTAGGTTTTAGTCATATCATAGCATTTTTAAACTCTAATCTTATCATAAATTTAATCAAGAAATTTTATCCTCCTTCAAATAATCTCATTAAATGATATATACAAGTTGCATGGAACATGATTTATAGATTGCATTCATTCAATATCATACATGTATGTAGGGAATTAAATACTTTAACTAATCATCTAATTGTATTTGTAATGAACCCAAAAAGGTAGATTATTTCTAAAAGGTTTAATTGTATTTTTCAATCTTTATATCAGCTTCACTTTCCAAATAATGAAGAAGACTAAAAATACTTCTCAAATAATGAAAGCATTTTCGGTTTCTTTGCAAAATGCATTAGGGGAATTTTGACGTTAAAAATGGGCCTTAAAATGAAAAATTTACTAAAAAAATCAACTTTAAGAGAACCAATGGGATTCAAGATGATGATTTCATCCCAAGGGGAGAATAATTTTCGAGGGAAATGAAGACAACTACTTTTTTCAGTCATATTTTTCACTTATCTCCATGTAGGTTTACTCAAATTTCAAGTGTGTACACTCGTTGGATGTGGATTTAGATTTGCATCCAATGAGTACCCTCTCTGCATAATTTTGAGTAGATATACAATAATAAAAATTCAAAATACATGAAAAAAACATGTTCGAAGATGTTTTCATGTATTTTAATTTTTTCTTAATGTAGATATATACTCAAAGGTATGTAGATTGGGTACTCGTTGGATGCAAAATCTAATTCCACATCCAATGAGTGTACACACTTGAAATTTGAGTAAAACTACAAGGCGATAAGTTGAAAATACAATAGAAAATGTGGTTTTATTTGTTTTCTTTTAAAAATTCATAACTCTTATTTTATTATGTTCCTTAGGATGCCCATTTTAGACCTCAAAATTTCTTTAATGAACCTTTGAGTAAAAAGGAGATTATCTCCCTTAATGAAAATAGGTGCCCGAAATGGCTTTCCCCTTTAGAGAACTCATTTTTGTCTAGTGATGTTCCTAATAGGAAGGGGGAAAATAGGGAGGATTCAAATAAAAAGATAGGTGAAACGATACCCTATGAATATTGGCGCACCCAGAGACCCAAAGATTTAACAAATTGGGTCCCAATGTTTTGAAAATGAAAAGAAAATGTTTTTTATTTGTCCTTTCAATTCAAAGATGTATTTTCCTAGTCCTATAAGGATCTATGAGGTTTTTACACCAATATCTTTCAGCACATGTTTCCTATTAAAAAAATCGCTAAGCTTGTTTGGCAAAGGCAAATAAGGATCAATCTTGTACTTGAAGAAATAATCAGGAAAGAGTTAGGAAAAGTTATTAGCTTCTCACATTAATTTTCCAATTAAATATTCTTAGTGGGTACAAATCATTGCGGTTGTTAGGAAGAAGAATGATGACATACATATGTGTTTTTAATTTCATGCTTTAAATAAGGCAAGTATAAAAGATAATTTTCCTCTTCCTAATATGGACTTTAACTTGCAATAGGCTATGGGATCTCAAATGACATCACTTCTTAACGATTTCTTAGGCTACAATCAAATACATCTTAGGAACCTTGACAAATATAAAACCAACTTCATTTATTGCTGGGGTACCTTTACTTTTGAACACGTGCCTTTTGGGTTAATAAATGTAGTGCCACTTTTCAAATAGTTATGTAAGTAGCTTTCGACGACCTTGTTGCAAAAATTATTCAAATTTATCTCAACCATTTAATCATGTATTCTAAGTGTAGATCATTTTTATAATCTATGGCAATTATTTCAATGCTACGTAAAATTTGGTATATATTTAAATCCAAAAAATTCAATCTTTGGTGTTACTACAGGAAAGTTGCTTGGTCATGTAGTTTTAGAGGCTAGCATCAATATTGATCTATACCAGACTAAAGCTATTCCCAATCTCCAATTCAAAAAAGGAAATTCACTCCTTCATGGGTACAATTAAATTTTTCCAAGGATTCAATTGTGATTTTACTAAAATTGTTAAACCTATACATAATCTTCTTAAGTAAGATCAATAATTTCACTCGAACGATACTACACAAAAATATTTTTTGGCCATTAAAGATGCTACTAGCTCTGCTCTAATCTTAGAAAAACTAAATTTCACCAATGATTTTATCATCTATACAAAACACCACTAAAAAACCATTTTTCAGAATTCTTCTCTAGAAACATGATCACAGAATAGAGCATCCAATAGATTTCATGAGCCAAATTTTGTTTAATGATGAACTAAATTATTCACTGATTGCGAAGCATAATTATGTTCTTGTCAAGGCTACCAAGTTTTTTTTTCACTACATATTAAGCAAGCATAGAATCCCTTTACCTATTGTAAATTTGTTTTTTATTATATACTTTATTGTCAGGAAAATTATCTCATTGGCTTGCTAAAATCTGGGAACATGATTGGACTATCTTAACAACAAAGAAAATTAAAGGATGCGACCTTGCTTTACATTTGGCACAACATGCTGAGCCAAGTCTAATATTTGAAATTTTTTATTCTTTATCTACTTTATTCTTGATTAATTTTGATCATGTGGAGGTTACAGGGCACCCATGGTAGAAGAATATTGTTTACTACCTTTATAATGAACGTTTTCTTGATAACCTTGAAAATATGAATGGAAAATATTGTGATTGCAAGCATCTAAATATCTAGTTCTTGACAAGCTTACTAGTTCTTGACAAGCTTATGTTTTACATATCTTTTGATGGATTATTTTTGTGGTGTGTTGATCACATCATTGCTAATAAGTTACTAAGATAATTCCATGGTTCTATTGAGTCTTCCATTCATGTTGGTGGTCATTTTTCTACTAAGACTACCATTCATAAAATTTTAAGGGTTAGTTACTATTGGACATCAATATTTAAATATTTCTACAAGTTTTTTCAAGGTCGTGTTGATGATGCTAGAAACCGTCAATATATAGGGGATCTCCCTGATATAAGGTCCCAATTAGACCTTATACTATTTGGCGTAGGAGTCCCATATGAAATACGACTTGGATGCTATTTACTTAAAGATGTGCCTTGGCTTTAACTACCAGCAAGAGAGAGAAGCACAAATTTCCTTTCGAATGAGCAAGTGAGTGTGCCTTGTGAGATTCTAATTGCAAATGTATCTAGATTCTTTCACTACAGAGGGGAAATAAAGTGAGCCTTTAAGAGAGAAGTAATAGTACTACTCTAATGGAGACACACATAGAAAGAGAAAGACTCGTCTAACATCAAGCGAAATAGTTCACATAGACGTGACGGTTATTATAAATATTACAACATAATTCTAATAATTTGAGCACTAAAGTCACCGAAATAGTTCAACTACTCAAGTACATGTGAAAGAAATCATGAACCATAAAAATTCAAAGAATAGTATTAGAAACCTTCACAATCCATGAATGAAACTGTGTTGGCCTGAAAAGGCTTCAATATTAAGAAAACGTTCCAAGATACATAAATAAAATGGACATCACTAGCTCAAATTTTGGAGTGCTAGAGCTACTACTTTCTCCCCAAAAGTACTAACTCTATCTCTCTAATGAATTTTTGGAGAAGCCGAGATTAAAAGTTCTTTACATGATGCATGACTTTTCACATCCCCATGACTCTTGACTTTCCAATTCCTAATGACCTTTGTACTTCTACAACCTTTAGACTTCCAAATGACCTTTGGAATTACATATTAGTTTTGGTATTTCATGTATTTTGGACTTCCATGGCTCTTTAATCCATACATGACTCTTGGAATTCCACTTATTTGTCTTTACAATGATTACAAAAATACATCACGACTTCCACATCATCATATGATAAGACTTGGAATGTCATTATCTTTTATGAATGGGACTAATAGTAACTGATGACATGGAATTTCTACATTGGTGACATGGCTACCACTTGTATCTTCATTCTTTGTGCAACATCACTCGTTGATGTCTCTACCCTCAAAAGGGTCTTTGATCTGATAGAGTTTTCAAGGTGTTACGATCATCAATATTCAAGTGTGTTCTTCATTCTTTTCATGTTTCCCTTTTTTGTTCCATTTTCCTTATCTTCCTTGTGTGTTCTTGCCATATTGTTCCTGGAATACCTATATCTACAATCACTTATGAAAATAAATGATTAGCCTGAAAATATCCCATTATACCATGTGTTATTCATATTTCTATGTTCATGCATTTTAGTGCACTGAAGGGAGACAAAATGAGCTTCTAGGCACATGTGCGCACTTTGAAAGGTTGAAGGGCTAAAGGAAGAAGGTTTCAGGGCTTCATCATGCACTCATGCACTCAAGAGAGGGAGGAAGTCAAGGCAAGGCACATGGTGCAAGGCTAAAGGGCTAAAGCAAGAAGGCTTCAGGGCTTCATCATGAGCTCATGCACGCAAGAGAGGGAGGCAGTCGAGGCAAGGCACATGGTGCAAGTATGAAGGACAAAAGGGAAGGCTTCAGGATTCTGAATTGCACAGTGTGCCCAAGGGAGAGAGGGAGGGAACATGGTGCACCCTTGAAGGTTGAAGGAGGAAGTCTTTAGGCCTTTGTGGTGTGCTCATTCACTCAATAGGCCCAGTAGGATGCAAGGCGCACTCTTGAAGGATGAAGGTTGATGCTTCGTGCCTGCAAAGTGTGCTCATGCACACAAAGGGTCTAGGAGGGAACATGGAACATTATGGAAGGTTCAAGGGTTGGGATTAAGGCCTTCAACTTGTGCTCATGCACTCAAGGAGCGCACACTTCTTTGAGTCAAAAGAGTGTGCTCAAAGGAAGACTTGGTCTTCTTCATGGGTGTAATTCAAAACAAGGAAGGGGAAGAGGCTTAAGGAGTGCATGTTGTGCTCTTGGAGGGCACATGGAACACTTCCAAACAAAAAAGGATTCCAAATTAAGGCTTCAGAGTGTGCTCATGCACTCTTGGCCTTAATGGGTTTTCCTTGAAACCAAAGTTTCTCTAAGTGTGAAAGAGAGGAAAAGGTGTGATCATCATGAGCTTTGGACATAAAAACATGTGAAACGCATACCAACTCATCAGGAGAACCTAGAAAAACTTGAACATTGAAAAATATACATCAAAATGCCACTTTGTACACATTCACCAAATACAATGAACGAAGTGTGTGCAACTATGGCCCGAAAGTGTCGTTTTACCACAACAAAGATGTTACGACCATGAAATGCACCTAAAGATGTTAAACCAATTTGATGACACTTGATACCATGGAAGGACACTTGAAACATATAGAATAACATGAGACGACACTTGACAATTAAGGAAACGGTGATAGTAGGCTCCAAAATTTGAATGTAGTAAAATTTTTGGAGGGTGTTGTAACAAAGAAAACACTTGGAGACACATTGGGTGGACTTCAACTTCTTTGTCTAAGAATAGATTTTGGTTAAGGGTTACACCTTCAAGAATTATTGATTGCCTTTATTTCCCATTTTCAACCCACTTTTATACATAACCTCTCACTTTTATATACTTGGTTGAACACACACAAAGATACACCATCTCACTATTGTTTCAATCCGAGAAAGGGTAATGTGCATGATGAGTTTATGATATTCAGAGTATGATTTTTCATCTCTGGTGTTGCTTTGTTGCTAGCAAGCCTAGACAATACCCCAATAGATTCACTACAAGTACACAAACATTTCTTCGCTGCCAATGAGCCCGGACATTACCCCGAAGAATTTGTGTGCTTCACCTCCCTATGCAGGAAGTCTTTCTCTTCTTTCACCCTTTATTTATTTATTTAATAGAATTTGCATCGACACTTATTGCTTTCAATGGGTCGAATAGGGATCCTAACTTATTGAGAGTATAGGAGGTTTCCCCTTCAGAGAATTATTTTAAGACATCTAATATTGGTTTTCTCACTTTAGGATTTCCCCACATCCCTTCTCTACTAGATTAGACAAGCGTTAAAACATGAGTATATTAACACCAAGTGGAGTAGTTTAGACACAAGCATAGGCACGGGCCTAAAAGGTTCCCTCAATGTTCTCCTACTAAACAAATTGTATTTTCCATCCAGACTTAGCTCAAACTATGGAAAATTTCCCAAGAATAGAAGGAGAACAACAAAAATCTAAGCATTGTGGTCGTCACACTCATCCTTTATCATACCACAAAGTCTTTTGAGCCGTGAAATTTTACACAAGGGTCTTATTTATGTACAAAAACCAACAAATATGATAAGACAAGGCATGACAAACATAACACACATAAGACTAAGACAAACTAAAGGAATGGAAACAAAATAATTGTACAGGAAGTGAAACTTGTAGCTGCTACTGGAAGTAATATTTTAAATCTTAGCCATTAACGGGAAGGGGGTCATCCTCCCATCTAAGGATTTGAGCTTGAAAGTATTGAGATTGAGATTTTCATCAATAGTGAATGGTCCAATCCACAAAGTTTTGAAATTTGTGTGTTTAACTTTGACTTCATGCGGTTTATTCCACTTTAGCACTAGGTCACCCATATCAAAGCTCTTTTCCCCTGTAGACTTCTTATCAAACAAACGCTTTACACAGTTTTGATGTAGGACAAATTTTTCCTTGGATTTGACCCTTTCTTCCTCAAGTTTGAGCAAAGTGTCTATCTTGTTTTTAACCAGAAGACAAGGTCTACCTTCTAACTCTTGGGAGAGTTGTAAGGCTAGATGATCCAGGTTTGGAGGCAGCATAACTTCTTTAGCGTAAACCAGAAAGTACGACAAGGTTTTAAGGGAAGGATTTGGAGTTACACGGTTTCCCTAAAGTGCATTGGTCAAAGATTTATGCTAGTTCCTTTGCTCAGAAAAGATGGTTTTCTTTATTACGCATATAATATTCTTATTTATTGACTCAACCAAACCATTTCCCTATAGGTAATAATTAGATTCATGTTTCAATACAATCCCATTTTCTAATTCGAATTCATAAAGTTTTAAATATGAAAAGTAAGTCACATTATTAAAGACAAGTGATGTAGGAATTCCAAACCTGGTTATAATTTTCTTTTGTAAGAAACAGAGGACTTCCTGGTTATTTACTTGTCTAAGGGGAAATTTTTCTAACCACTCAGTAAAATAATCTGTTTCCGTTAGGATATACCATTGTTTCTTTTACGAGTGAGGAAATATTTCTCTGATAACATCGAAGCCCCATTGTTTGAATGTTTCCTCAACTACTATTGGTAGTAGTGGAGCGACTAACCTCTGATCACGACCGACGCATCTCTAACAAGCTTGGAAGTTGCATACATATGCATGGGCATCCTTAAATAGAGTGAGCCAATATTAACCAAGCCTCATAATTTTATGTGTTGTTGTGTCACCTACATAATGGCCACCTACTGCTCCATCGTGTAAATCTTTAAGGACCTTCTCTGTATCTTGCGGCTCAAGGCACCTTAGCAGGACACCATTGTGGTGCTTTATATAAATCACTCCATGGACTATCCGATAAGATAGAGATTTTAAACATATTTCCCACTTTTTTTATTCTATAAGTGTATGGGCAAGGTGCCATGCTCCAAAAATTTCCATAAATCTACTACCATGGCACTATAGATGCAGATTGAGAAACATGTTCAATGTTGTACATTTCTATCTCCTGCTCCCATCCTGACAGATCTTGCTCGAAAGCATCTCTTGATTCGACTGCTAGCTTACATAGGCCATGACCCTTTATGGTATGAAATCATTTGAACTCTAAATCATATTCTTGAAGATAGTTCATCCAGTTTTCCCTCTTCTCACCTAGGTCTTATTGCATGAACATTGTTGTTACTACTGGATGAAGTACAAATATGATTGTGTGAACTTTAAATAGATAGGGCTTGAAATACTTAACTGTCTTATAAACAACATATACTTGTTTGTCAATGGTAGGGTAACTTAGTTTTGACCCTTGTAGGCCAGTGCTCATAAAAAAGATAGGCCATTCATTTCCTTCAATATCCTTCTGAGTCAACATGACCGTAAATGATGAATCCAAAGCAAACATATAGAGCAGGAAATATTTTCCATGGTCTAGACTAAATAACGTAGGTGCATAAACAATATTCTTATTGATCTAAGGGAAATATTCCTTCTCTTTTTCATTCCATTTGTATACTACATTCTTCTTGATCATCTCATGTATAGGCTTGACTATCTGAGCATAATCAGAGATGAATTTTCTAAGAAATTAATCTTTCCTAAGAAAGACTGCATAACCTTCTTGTTAATTGTAAATGGGATTTGTGTGATGGATTTGACCCTCTCAATATCAATTTTTATTATGCTATTAACAATGATGTGCCCCGAGATAATCTTTTCGAACACATGAAAGACACTCTTCGTGGATTGAGAGAAATCCCATAATTTAGACACCGCTCAAATAGCTTTTTCAGATGACATACATGATATCATATTTTCTTGGAGAACACAATAACATTGTCTAAATAAACAACAATGACCTGACCTATAATGCCATGGAAGGTGATGTCCATTGCTCTTTGGAAAGGTGCATCGATGTTGATAAGCCCAAAAGGCATCCTCTCAAAGGAGAATTTTCCCCATTTGGTCCGGAAGGTAGTTTTCAATCTGTCTAGTTCCACTACTAGCACTTAATTATAACCAGAGAAACCATCCAATAGTGAAAACATCTTAGACCCAGATACTGTCGGAAGGATCTGTTCCATGGATGCCACTGGTTAATTGTCTTTATCAAAAGCCCAGTTGAGATTTTGGAAATCAACACATAACCTTATTTCACCAAACTTATTTCTAACTAGGACCAAGTTGGAAACCCAAGTGGAATGTATAACCTTAAAGATGATCCGAGCATCCAACAACTTTCTCAGTTCCTTTTGTATGAGAGGTTCTAGTGTTGGATGATTTTTTCGTAATTTCTGCTAGAAAGGGTTTACCCCTTCTTTTATAGGAACAACATGTAGGATAATTCAAGTGTCATGTGTCTTTAAATCGTCACATTTCCATTAAAATACACCATGATACTATTTTAATAAACAAATAAATATTTTTCACTCCTATTTAGAGTCACACATACCATGGTTTACATATTTCATATATTCTTGTGTTCCCATATTGACTTGTTCATATGATAACTTTGATCTTTGAATATTAGCATTGATTGGTCCTATAAACCGGTTCTACAGGTCATATAAATTCTTATAGGACACCATATCTTTATGCATAATGTTTCCTTTTGTTGCATTGGATGCATCTTTTAAAGCCTGATCATGCTCATCCTCCTCTACAACAACATATTTGAATACGTCAACATTAGCCATAAAGTGCAGTATCTGTTGGTTGCCATTGAAAACATGTAAGTTAGTGATGTTGTTAGAAACAGATGTTTTATATATAATTTCAATAGAAAACCCATTTTTCAATAGTGACATCCTAGCGACTGCCTTTGCTAATGCATATGATGCAGCATTTCTAACTCTAAGAAAAAAAAATAACATTGAAATATTTGAAATGATTGATCAGAATCCATACCTCATGTTGGTATTCTTTAAGATGTGGTGAAACAAAGTGTATAATGTCTCGTACCTGATGGGTGACCACCTCTGATTCACTGATTCCCTTAAGAATTTCTACCTTCGGATCAATATCTTTCTTTAATATGAGTACGAGTGCTTCATATTCAGTCGTATTATTAGTACACTCGACTGCTAAACGACATGAAAGGATATACTTCTTATTGCATGGGTCTGTAAGTACACAACAAACTCTAGAGCCATCCTGCATCTTTTAACCATCAAAATATAAAGTCCAAATATTATGAGCTACGAAGCTACTTCCCATACTATTATTACTACTATTATTATATACATCTATATTACATGATTCACTTGCACCATCTGGAGAACAAGGAAGGAGCTCCAATTGTGTATCTAGTGGAACAGGTGATGTTTGTGCTTGATAACACCCAAGGTTAGTTTCCAGGAAACAATTCCCAAAGATCAGGTTAGTGAAAGCAATAGTCTCATTATGGCCCTCAAGTGGTGTCACAGTGTGTTTCATGTATGGATCAGTTTCCACCCGAATATGGTTATTCTTTCCCTTGTATGGAAGCTATACATGTGACTAGTTTATTGCAAAATACCCTTGTAATTTTCTAGACCAGTATTTGCTGAGGAGTACACTATAGGCTTCTGGAACATCCACAATCACAATATTTCTACATTGATGAACTCGATCATCTTTTGATAATATAATAAGTACATTCTTGAGTTCACCAATAGCTTGAACAAGAGATCTGTCCACCTGGATAATTTATGCATCGATTTTATCCCATTTAGCATTTATTTTCTTTGTAACAGATAATGGCATTACGTTTACAGATGCACTAGAATCGACTAAACAATTATGGATAATATAATTGAAGTTTTCAAATTTTAATAAAATGGAGGAAAAAAATTGTTAGCTTCTAATTTTACAGCATTAACTATAGATTTGAGGGGACCAGATGACTTACCAGACACCTTTTGAGAGGAAGAATATTTATCACCTAATGGAGGTTGTGAAAAGGATTAGACAATTAATTCATGTTAGCCTACAATCCTTGCGATATCATAGATGGAAATATTGGTGCACGCTCTCTTCAAATATTTAGTAATTTGATACTCAGTTGTTTCACCTCTAGTAGGTTGTGCTAAACTCTTTGGAGGAGTAGCTTTATTTTCCACTTCCAGAGTGGTAGAATTTCTTTCCTTGCTGGAGGAAGTGTTCTTGGAATTAGTTGTATTTCCTGACTTACTCTGTGTATTTTGAGAAAGATTGGTTGATGGTGAGATTCTTCTTAAAAAATACTCCTTTAGTTCTTGTCTCATCACCTCCTGGTCAGAAATGAGCCCTTTACTACTCAAATCATATTGACCATTATTCTTTGAAATAGGAGACTCACTTTATGGTGGTTCTTCAACATTATTCTTATCAGTGTGGTAGATACAATCAAATGTATTCACTGCATCTCCATTACCTTTTCTTTCTTCATCCGTTGCAAGATTGTTTGTTTCTTCTATTTGTTCTTCCTACTCATATGCCAATAAGGAATCCATAATGTGTGTAGCTAGAGCATTCATGGTGTGGTTCCACTGTGGGCATGTCTTCTCTAAGTAATATTCCTAGTGGAAAGAAAAATAATTATCCATGTCGATATCTATATTTGTCACCACATTGGAGCTCTCAGACTTAGTGGATTGATTTTTGTTTTTATTATTATTCCTTTGAAAAGGGAAGGACTTGGGAGGATTACTACTAGTAGAAGTCTCGCTTGACCTTTTCTTCAACTCTAAAATTTCATTGGTAAGTGTTTTCACCATCTTGGTCAAGTTTTTAATATCAGATGATTCCTTTTCTTTAGCCTTACTAGAAGAAGGTTGAGACTTCCTACTAGTTTCTTTGGAGTCCTTTGATTCATCATCATCAGTAATAAATCCAATAACACACAAGTCCTCAACAACAATAGCCTCTGCAAATTTTAATGCCAATGTCGCCTTTGCAACCCTTTTAACAAATTTGGAAAGGTTAGCGATAAAGGCAGTTGTATAATAATCAATAGTGATGGAACCATACGCTTGCATGGTCGGGGGAAACTTATTCAATATAAGATTGAACCTATGATTAAAGTCTTTCACTTTTTCCTTTTCCCCTGTTGGGTTGTGTTATATTCTTTCCACGTAGTTAATAGGGGCTTTGAAGGGCACCCGTAACCCCACTTTATGGGGTCCGGGGCAGCGCCCCGGAAAATTTTGGTTTTGGACCATATGTTAGGGTGGGCGAACCCACCTATGGTTTTGTGCATGATTTTCACACATGTTTTTTGGACGCGATGGTTTTCGGTCCATGGTATTGGACGCGATGGTTTTCGGTCCATGGTATTGGATGCTTCGGCATGTATAAATATGTATTGTAACATTGAAAGGAACATAATGAAAAATCAAGTTGGTAGTCCCGGTTTTGGGATCTAGGGAAAAATCTCTGTGCATATGTGTTTTATGGGTTATGCTCTCGCTTTGTTTATTTTCTTTGTTTAAGAATTCGTATGCAGGTAATTTCTGTACAGGGTTAAAACCTACATTTGGTATCGGAGCTGTTTTGGCTTCAAGGGGACGCCTTTGTTGCTGAGGGGTTTTGCTCGGGCCTGTGGTAGACCCTGTTCAGTGGGAGATCTGCGAGATCGATTCTGGTGGTGAAAGAAGATGGCGAGCAGTGGAAAGATAGAGATTGAGAAGTTCAATGGTCAGAATTTTAAGTTGTGGAAACTCAATATGGAGGATCTGTTGGTGGATAAAGATCAGTGGATCGTGGTAGATCCGGGTACTAAACCATCGGGAGTGACCGATGAAGAATGGAAGAAGTTGGATCAGAAGGCAAAGAGCACAATACGATTGTGTGTCTCGGATTCAGTATTGTTGAATGTATCAGGGGAAGCTACGGCAAAGGCTTTGTGGGTCAAGTTAGGGACTTTGTACCAATCTAAGTCTCTGGTGAATAAACTGTTCCTGCCGAAAAAGCTGTATAACCTGAGGATGAAAGATGGAGACTCGGTGACAGAGCATCTGAATGCGTTTAATACTGTGGTAAGTCAGTTATTACCTGTTGATATTAAAATTTGAGATGAAGATAAGTGCATCAGTCTGTTGTGTTCTCTACCAAATTCGTGGGATAGTCTGGTTATTGCAATAGGTAGCAATGCAACTGCTTTGCAGTTTGATGAAATAGTCTCAGCCTTGCTGACGAAGGAGATGAGACGGAAAAATATGGACAACCAGAATGGTGATGCCTTGTCTGTACGAGGACGGTCCCAGAATAGAAACAAAAATAAGTCATCGAGTGGGAGATCTAAATCTAGAGGGAGATCTAAATCTCCAGGAAAACCTACAAAGGTGGTGTGCTGGAAATGTGGAAAGGAAGGGCACTTCAGAAGGGATTGTAAATCTAAAGCTCCTGATAAAGGAAAGGGATCTAATGATGCTCCTTTTGCAGAGGCCAAAACCACCTCAGATGAAGGTGGGGATGTGTACTTGGCTTCTTCAAGTACACATGTAGATCATGAGGCATGGTTGATTGACTCAGGTGCATCCTTTCACTTCACTCCCCATAGAGAGTGGTTCTGCGAGTATGAGAAATACGATGGTGGTGATGTCTTCTTAGGAGATGATAGGAAGGCTAGAATCATTGGTTGGGGAAAAGTAAAGTTGAAGTTGCAAGGTGGAAGGGTTAGAACACTTCCGGGTGTTCTACATATTCCTTCATTGGCCAGAAATCTAATTTCTGTAAGCAAGTTGGATGATGCAGGTGTAAAGACAGTGTTCGAGAAAGATACCTGCAAGATGGTTCGAGGAGCACTGATATTAATGCGGGGAGTTCGGATTGGAACTCTGTACAAGCTGCAAGGTAGCACTGTTGTTGATGGGTGCAATAGTTCTATGGTTCTTGAAAATGGAGTAGAGAATTTAGTGGTCTCTAGAGAGAAGACCATGTTGTGGCATCAAAGGCTTGGACATATTGGAGAGAAGGGCCTTCGAATACTTCATGGTAAAGGTATGGTAGAAGGTATGAATAATAGCTCTCTGGATTTTGATTTCTGTGAAAATTGTGTATATCGGAAGCAGAATCGGGTGAGTTTCCCCTCTGGTGGTAAGAGGACGAAACAGATATTAGAGCTTGTGCACAGTGATGTGTTTGGACCTGTGAAGGTTCCATCACTGGGTAAGTCTGTGTACTATGTATCATTCATAGATGACTTCTCAAGGAATACATGGATATATTTTCTTAAGAATAAATCTAAAGTCTTTGACAGGTTTAAAGAATTTAAGGCTCTGGTGGAAAATCAGACAGAGAAGAAGATAAAGGTGCTGAGGACAGATAATGGTGGAGAATTTTGCAGCAAGGAATTTGAAGAATTTTGTAAGAAGTGTGGTATAGCACGGCAGAAGACTACTCCATATACACCTCAGCAAAATGGAGTCGTAGAAAGAATGAACAAGACGTTGATGGAAAGGGCAAGAAGCATGCTCAGTGGTGTCGGGTTAGGACAGGAATTCTAGGTAGAGGCGGTGGATACTGCATGTTACCTGATCAACAGATCACCTTCATCAGCGTTGGAGGATAAGACTCCACAAGAAGTATGGACTGGTAAGAAACCCTCTCTTTCACATCTAAGGGTATTTGGATGTGATGCATATGTACATGTTCCAAAGGAGAAACGAACCAAGTTGGATAGTAAATCTGAAAAGTGCATCTTTATTGGGTATAAGGATGGTTTAAAGGGTTATAATCTTTGGAACCCAGTCACATGGAAGGTTGTGTACAGCTGAGATGTGTTGTTCAGAGAGGTAAAAGATGTTATTCAACATGAAGTCCAACCAAAGGAACCTGAGAAGATATAGTTTGAGCCAAAGGAGGAAGAATCAGACTCTATAGAAGAGGAGGAATCAGAAGATGAAGAGCCACAAACTCCGGCTGTGAGAAGATCAGTTCGAGAAAGAAGGCAGCCAGAAAGGTATAGTCCATCTGCTTTCAGTTCAAATTTTGCTTTGTCTGTTACTGATAATGATCCCAGAACTGTGAAGGAAGCAGTGGATTCAGAGGATGGAAAACTCTGGAAAGAGGCCATGGTCGATGAAATGGCATCTTTGCACAAAAATGAGGCTTGGGATCCGGTGGAGTTGCCGGCTGGAAGGAAACCCATTGGCAGCAAATGGGTGTTCAAGAAGAAGACAAATGCAGAAGGAAAGGTGGAGAAATACAAATCTTGGTTGGTAGCAAAAGGTTATTCCCAGGTGCCGGGAATTGATTTTGGTGATATTTTTTCTCCTGTTGCCAAGGTAACTTCTATTAGATTACTTTTATCTGTTGCTGCTGCTTTTGATTTTGAGGTAGAACAGATGGATGTGAAGACAGCATTTCTTCACGGGGATTTGGAAGAGGAAATCTACATGAAGCAACCTGAAGGCTTTGCGGTGAAGGGTAAGAAAGAAATGGTATGCAAGTTAAAGAAGTCTCTGTATGGGTTAAAACAGTCACCAAGGATGTGGTATCAGAAATTTGATACATTTATACGGGGACTTGGCTTCACCAGAAGCAAAGCAGATCATTGTGTGTATTTTAAATTAATTGGTGACCGTATTATTTATCTGGTCTTGTATGTGGATGATATGTTGCTGGTTGTAAATGACAAAGAAATTATCCAGGATTTGAAGACCCAATTGTCCTCCAAATTCGACATGAAAGATCTTGGTGCTGCAAACTATATTTTGGGCATGGAAATTAAAAGAGACCGGTCAAAGAGGAAGCTCTGGTTAAACCAGAGGAAGTATGTCGATACAATACTCCAGAGGTTTAATATGCAGGATAGTAAACCGGTGAAGGTTCCTATTCCTGTAGGTGTGAGGTTATCTGCTGAACAGTGTCCCAAGACACAAGAAGAGGAAGAGGACATGTCCCGTGTTCCATATGCAAGTGTAGTGGGTAGCCTGATGTATGCAATGGTCTGTACTAGACCAGACATTGCACATGTAGTGGGAGTATTGAGCGGGTTTATGTCAAAACCTGGGAAGGAGCACTGGACAGCAGTGAAGCGGGTTTTCAGGTATTTGCGTGGCACTAGTGATTATGGTTTGTGCTACCAAGGAAGACCAGGATTGGACAGAGTGTTGGATATTCATGGCTTTGTTGATGCAGACTGGGCTAGAGATCTGGATCAGAGAAGATCTACAAGTGGGTATGTGTTTAACCTATTTGGAGTTGCAGTCAGTTGGATGAGTAAGAAACAATCTGTAGTGGCACTATCAACTACAGAGGCAGAATACATGGCAGCCACTCATGCAAGCAAGGAAGCAGTTTGGTTGCAAAGATTGTGTTCAAGTATGGGGTTAGTACAGGGAGCTATAATAATAGACTGTGACAGCCAAAGTGCAATTTTCTTGGCAAAGAACCCTGCTTATCATTCAAAGAAAAAGCACATTGATGTTTAGTATCACTTTGTGAGGGATATGATAGAAGACAGAAAGGTGTTGCTAGTAAAGGTGGACACTTTGAAGAATATTGCAGATGCATTGACAAAATCTGTGAGCTCTGAGAAGTTCTCTTGGTGTAGAGAAGCAATGGGAATCTCAGGGCTGAAAAATTGACTAAGCTCTCCTGTGGCCCCCTGTGGAAAGAAAACAACAAGTGGGAGATTGTTGGGTTGTGTTATATTCTTTCCACGTAGTTAATAGGGGGTTTGAAGGGCACCCGTAACCCCACTTTATGGGGTCCGGGGCAGCGCCCCGGAAAATTTTGGTTTTGGACCATATGTTAGGTTGGGCGGACCCACCTATGGTTTTGTGCATGATTTTCGCACATGTTTTTTGGACGCAATGGTTTTCGGTCCATGGTATTGGACGCGATGGTTTTTGGTCCATGGTATTGGATGCTTCGGCATGTATAAATATGTATTGTAGCATTGAAAGGAGCATAATGAAAAATCAAGCTGGTAGTCCCGGTTTTGGGATCCAGGGAAAAATCTCTGTGCATATGTGTTTTATGGGTTATGCTCTCGCATTGTTTATTTTCTTTGTTTAAGAATTCGTATGCAGGTAATTTCTGTACAGGGTTAAAACCTACATCCCCCATTTTACTAATTATGAGGTCTTTCAGTAACATGGCAAGAGTTTTTTCATCAACAAATTTATCTAGAAATAAATTTTTAAACACCCTCCGAATATGGACTAAATTGGCAGGAAGAATATGGTACCATGTTGTTTCTCTACCTTCTAATGTATAAGGAAAGAGACTACAAGAAAAATCATAGTACCTTACTTCCAATATCTGTAGATGCATGTAGAAGTCATTGATGTGATCTTGTGTTTTTTTCTTCTTATCTGGATCAAACTTTGATAACAACTTTTCTGGATGTCTTGGCATTTTATGAACAATTTATGGAAGAGTAAGAGGCTCTTAGGCCATTTAGTCTAAGTCCTTTTTGGTCATGTCTTCATCTCTTTTCTCCTCTTCCTTTTCAGAGTCTGAGGATTCTTCTCCTTCACAATCTAAACCATCAAAAATATCATCAGAGGGAACATCATCATCCCCATACCCGCTGTTAATGGGTGGAATCTAATTTGGCTACTCTATATCTTCTGCATAATTTGCTAAATCTCCAAGAGTATTAAAGACCAAATCTTCCACTGTCGAAACTAATATATCAGTAATATTTTCTTCTTTCTTCTTCATGAAATGCAAGATATCTTGTGCTCCTAGAATTAAACTAATGGCCTTTGAAAACTAACGAGTTATAGGTCGAAGTGCCTAGATTTTTTCATAAGTAACCTCATATGTCAACTTTGGACCAGTCTGAGAAGATCCTACTACTTCGGGAATAACAATTGGGATGTTTCTCGAAATTTTGCTACCTTGTCAAGAAGATGAATAGTCACGGTGTGTGGAGTTATCAGCCATAAAAAATTGACGACCCTCCTTCTAGCGCCAGAATGTTGATGATGCTAGAAACTACCAACATACAAGACATATCCCCAATATAAGGTCCCAATTAGACCTTACATCATTTGGTGTAGGATTCCCATCCAAAATACGACCCGATTATTGTTTACTTAAACATATTATTTGGCTTTAACTATCAACAAGAGAGAGAAGAGAAAATGTCCTTTCGAATGAGCAAGCAAGTGTGCCTTGTGATGTCTGAATGCAACTGTATCTAGGTTCTCTCATTGCAGAGGGGAAATAAATTGAGACTCTAAGAGATAAGTAATATTACTACCCTAATGGAGACACACATAGAAAGAGAAAGGCTCGTATAACATCAAGCAAAATAGTTCACATAGATGCGATGATCCTTATAAACATTACAAAACAATTTCAATAATTGGAGCACTGAAGTCATTGAAATAGTTACATGGACGTACTTTGAAATGATGAAGAGCTAAAGGAAAAGGCTTCAAGAATTTTTCATGTGCTCATGCACTCAAGAGAGGGGGGTGGTCGAGGCAAAGCACATGGCACAAGTCTGAAAGACAAAGGGGAAGTCTTCAGGCTTCCCAAGTGTGTAGTGCACCCAAGGGAGAGAGAGAGGGTGCAGAGCATACTCCTAAAGGCTAAAGGAGGAAGGATTTAGGCCTCTAGGGTGCACTCATGTGCCAAAGAGGCTCAGGAAGGTACAGGGCCAGTCTTGAAGGATGAAGGTTGATGCTTCATGCCTTCAAAGTGCACTCATGTGCTCAAATGGTCCGGGAGGGTGAATGGTGCATTATAGAAGGCTAAAGGTTTGGTCTTAAGGCCTTTAGAGTGCACTCATGTGCTCAAGGAGGGCACACTTCTTTGATTCTAAGGAGTGCGCTCAAAGGAATACTTGGTATTCTTTATGGGAACAGTTCGCAACATGGAAGTGTAAGATGCTTAAGGAGTGTGATTTTCACTCTTGGAGGGCCCATGGCACACTTTTGAAGCATTTTGGATTCCTTATCAAGGCTTTAGAGTGTGCTCATGTGCTCTTGGCCTTAATGGGTTTTCTTTGAAGCCAAAGTTTGTCTAAGTGTGAAACATAGGAAAAGGGGCGATCATGATGAGATTTGGACATAAAACCATGTGCGACACATACCAAATCATCAAGAAAACCTTAAAAATATAAAAAAATGACAAATATACATCAAAATGACACTTTGTACGCATTCCCAAAATACAATGAATAAAGTGTGTATGACTATGACCCAAAAGTGTCGTTTTACCACATCAAAGATGTTACAACCATGAAATGAACCTAAATATGTTCTAACCAATGTGAAGACACTTGGGACCATGGGAAGGCACTTGAAACATATAGAATAACATGGGACAACAATTGATGATCAAGGCAACAGTGATAGTAGGCTCCAAAATTTGAATGTAGTCAAATTTTTGGAGGGTGTTGTAGCAGTGATAATAGGTTGTGATGAATGTCAAAAGGCTTTATGTAGAGAAAAGTTCCATTCCTTACCTTAGTAGCCTGTCATACCTTATTTTCCCTTTCAAAATGGGGTCTAGATTTTATTGGGCATATCAGTCCTCCCTCATCTTCTAGACATATTTTGTTCTTACTGACGCTTACTACTTTACAAAGTGGGTGTAGGCGGTCCCTCTCAAAAATGATAAATATGAGCATGTCATTGCTTTTATTGCAAACACTATCTTTTCCAGATTTGGTTTACCTGTTGAAATTATTTTTGAAAATGGACCAGCATTTATGTCCAGAAAGCTTACTCAATTTTTCGCAAAGTATGGATTCAAGAATCTTACTTTATCAACTTATTACCCTAGGGCAACGGTCAAGCTGAGACTACATACGAATCTGGTCAAAATATTAAAAAAAATAATTAATGACAAGCCTAGGCAATGGCATACACTTTTAAATTTTTCCCTACCACTGCTAAGTCTAACACAAGACTCTTCCCATTCCAACTGTTGAATGGTCAAGAGGCCATCATGCCTGTAGAATTAGAGTTGACTTCTCTTCGGTTAGCATTGCAAGCATAAGAGATAAAATCGACTAAAATTCCACATAGGATACATGTTGTGTTAGCTTTAGAGGAATAGAGAAATAATTCTTTAAATAACCTAAAATGAAGGCACCAAACTGTAAAAATTTACTTTGATAAAAAAGACAAAAATATTAGTTTTCAAGTCGGAAAGAAAGTGTTGTTATGGGACTCTACTTATGTAGAGAAATGGAAGCATATTAAGTTTCAAAAGTTGTTGATCAGACCTTTCGTAATTGATGCTTCTATTTGAAGTAATTAATACTTGCTGAAGAATGAAAATGGCAAGTTGTTTTCCTATACCACTAATGGTTCCCATTTCAAGTGTTTCACAGAGGCAAATAAAGGTTGATCTGTTTCAAATATTTTTTTATTGTATATATATTTTTAGTGAAAATTTTCTTATTTGTTTTCTTTATTTCATTCTCTACATTTATAGTTCAAGTATTTTTATCTTTTAGATTTTGTTATCATTCATGAGTGTCGCTTTTACCTAATTTTGGACCACTTTTGATAAGACAGTTACAATGTGTTTTTTTTTATTTGCAAATTACTTACTAATAGTTGATTGTTTAAAGATTTGAAGCATAAAAAAATTGACTATATTTGAGTGTTCATCGATTTCTAATCACTTTAGTATTGATCTCTTCTATGGGATTTTCATTGCTTGAGAACTTTACAAATAACATTATTCCCATTTTCTTTCATCCCTTTCTTCATTCCCTAGGATGACAACTTGGCATACACTCTGTCACTTTGACATGTCATTCTTTATCACAAACCAAAGATTCTAGATTATATCTTGTTTCAAACAACACTCCCCTTATAATTGCGAGATGTTGACACTTGAATGAATCACTTTACAAAAAAAATGTACCAGCCATTGCAAACTAACTCTTTTCTAGAAAAATTAATATAATAAAATAAAGAAACTCTTGAATAGGTGGGGTCCCCATAGAAAATAAGAGGATGTGGCTCTCAGATTGGTTTGAATGTTCATGAATTTATGATTGCTATGATTTTTAATATGTGTTATGATTTATAATTCTTATGATAGTAGATTGGAAAAAGAAAATCAAATCCGATGTGTTGGCTTCGTTGTTGGCTTCATGTTTAACTTCACCTAGAAAAATGGATCTTCTAATGAATGGAAAGCAATCATGTTTCCCTTTCTATTTGATTATGAATTCACACAAGTATTTCATTTTGATGTCACTGGTACATAACAAATTTATTCATGGCAAGCCCCATTTCTTTAAAAGAACATGTCTTGAAGCATGATAATTGAGTTAGTTTTGTATGACATAGGTGAAGCACTTTTCATTTATTACATGTTGGGATTTTATATATTAATGTTTTTTATTATGTGTTATGAATTCTTTCCCTATCTATTTCAAATAGAAGTAACAATAATACCTTAAGGATTTTGACATGAATATATTTGGGCATATGATTTGGGAACCATACCATTTGTGGCTAGATATACATATGATATGATTGGCGGTATATGATTAAACTTGGCTATGTTATATGAGGTACATCTTGATATTTGGATGCCAGATAAAGAGGAAAGGGGAATCCATACTTCATTGGTAAATAAGGATACTATTAAAGTGGTGAATGTTTCAATATGACTATTAATGTACATCCCGAGGCATGCCTTTGGATGTCTGCCTCATATATGGATGATGGTGAACCATGGAGGAAGGTCGCCAACCCACCTCCTCATTATTTTAACACTACAATTAAATATTTTCCTTTATTCTCTACTAAGAACCCGATGTATTAAGGAAAAAATGTGAAAAACTGTGGTTGGAAACTACAATGTAGCAGTCTTGGGGTTATTGTAAAATAGTATAAGAGCTCAACAACCCAAGTATCCATAGTTTCAACCCCTTGGAAGAGATTTTTTTATTGAAAGCTAGCTGATTGAGTAGTGTATCAAATATGGCTTTGTCTATGTGACATTTTTGGGTTAATCCCCTCCATTGCTTATTTCTACTCCATTTTACCTCCCTATATTTTATTTAAACAACATTCAACTTATACTTTCCATGCATGCACAATGTTTCACGTGCTTTATGTAAGGTAGTGTTTCACAAGTTCTCTTTTTCTGAAACATTGTGACATGGCCTATGGCATAATATAAAGTTAATTTTTTTAAGCCATTCTCCAAGACAAACAAATGTTGATGAAGGGGATGAACATGGAATCCTATAATGATATGAAATATGAGAAATAATAATTACACCTCACTTTTTCCGTTTTAGTGCACCCCTTTTCGTTGTATTTCTAGGCCGATTATTTTCACCTACTTTGGAGGTAGATACTACCCATCTCCTACGTGAAAATTTCCACTACTAAAAATACACTTCAGAGAATTACTAACATATTAAGTAATCACCCTAACCCTTCTCCCCGTGCATTTACTTGAATGCCTTTGAGTAAACCCACAATTCCAACATGTGATCCATTCTTTTGTTCTATGGACAACTACCTCTCTACTACATAAAAACCCACAAACTTGTATTCATATTCTAGATAAACACACCACTATATGAATCCATTTAATTGGATAATATACATCACTTGTTTACTTGGGTTGAGCTTACTGTTGTATATACAAGCCATAGTTTTTAATATTAAAGCTCTTGGTTGAAAATGTTTTTTCTTCAAGCCATTATCGATACCACAAATCTGTAATGCCAAACGTATAATTCCTATACACCAATCCACAATGATACTCTTACCCCAACCTGCTCATTTTGAATGTATTGCAAATGATATATTTCTTGAGCTAAATTCCATATTTCTATTAGCATAATAGCCATCTTCATTATGCTTTTTTGTGGTTAAATTAAGTGTTTCCTCAAAGTCGTTTGTGATTTGTTAAAACCCCCCTTGGCTCCCATAACCATGCATTTGATTCCTCTCTCTATAAGCATTGAGGTTCTTTCTTATGCTAATCATATCATAGAATGGGGAATTTCAAGACTCTATTGAACAAAATGTTTAACTTGTCTAACGCAATGGACCCAAGCATTTGTTATAACCAGCCCCTATTTTGAATGGTGTACTTGAATCCATTTTTGTATATTTGCACTCACCATCTTTCAGCCATCTAAATATTATTATTCCATATTAGTTTTCACTTCTTCATGTAATTCATGCACCCCTTTGTTGGCCTTTAACAATATGTGGGAAATGATATGAAAAAAAACAAACTTATTCTCACAGTTCAAAACTAAAATATTATTTTAATGTGGGTTGTTTTCTGACTTGTGCTACTTAGCCACCCTTCAATTGTTCAAAGAAGATCAACAAGATGTTAATATTTATACTATTGTAGCTATAATAAACTCTATATAAATTGTTATTCTTCACAATAAATGGAAATTAATAATTCAATTTGTTTTGATACACATGCATGATTAAACCCACTTTGTCACAAGTTTTCTTCCCTTCTCTAATTTTTTCATTAATCATATGTTGTTTCAAGTACCCAAACTATTACATTAGGAAAGAGATATGTAGATAACTATTGAATTTTTTGGTTATCATGTGATTGAAATATGTGATGAAATGAAAAGAAAAAAAAATATTCTCTACCATAGATGAGTTTCTTCAGCAAGGGTTCTAGTTGGAATAGAAGGGGATAGTGTAGGAGAAAAAATGTATCATGGCATTAAAATAAAAATAAAATAATAAGATTTCCGCCCATTTTTATGCTAATTATGGTGAATTCAATCAGTTGACTCAGACAAGACATGTGTATCTAGGAGGACCTCCCTTGATCATTATATGTCACATAAATATCCTAAGCCACACCCTAACATTATGGAGATTCTCGAGCCACGTACACCACCATAACAAAAACTTCAGTGGTATGATGGATGGGAGCCAAACCTTGTTAGACTTGCCTCCAAAATTTCACATTGGCCATCCAATTCACAACATGTTATTCCATCACCCATTTTTGTCCCCCATATTCCATCAACTTTCTCTTATACTCAACATTTATCTGGACAAGAGCCTCTGGTTTCCCTTTCCTATACTAAAAAGGGAAAATAACCCATAATTGCCTCACCTATTCTCTCTTCCACTTAGGCAACTTCAACTCATTGACATGCCAGAACACCCAAGACTAAAAATGGAGGAAGAGATATTTCCTTCATATAAATGCATCATGAGACATGTGAAGAAAGTAAAAGTGAAGAAAAAGGGACAGTACTATTTTAGATATGTATCTAGGGTTTTTTTTACAATGACATTTATTTGACTCTATGACTTCCCGCTCTTCAGATTTTGGACATGTTTTATGACAATAATATTTATTTTTGGTTGTATTGCTATCTTTTGGCATAAGGGAGACACAAGGTTTTTGTAATATATTCCATTTTGGAATTTTTCATAAATTTACATGTCCTATTTTATGATAATGGTATATATTGTTTAATTATGTGTTAAAATGATGTGATAAATGATTATGGATGAGGCTGAAAGTTTTATCATGCTGTTGGAAATAATACTGAGAGGGGGGGTGAATTAGTATTATCAAATTCTTTTCAATATGCCTTCGAGATTTATACTTTAATTTATTCTTCAGATATTGATCATTAATTTGTATGTCAGTGCCATATAATAATGAACAAGAACAAGAAAAATAGATAAGCACACCAAAGAACGCCAGATATAAGGTGGAAACCCAATGTGGGTGAAAACCACCTGCTGCAATATGTCTCTATCTTCTTTCAATTAGAAACTTCTTTTACAAGGATTTTGTACTGGTGCAGTCCTTTACCAGTACGCAGGCTGCAACCTTCATAGAGCTACAACTCTCTCTCGTTTTCCAGTCTCTCCTGGAAGGGAGCTACAACCCCCTTTGCTTTTCTACTTCTTTAAGGACCACGTTTCATTAATTTTCAGACTGGATCCAAGAAGATCAAATAATTATCAAGTACATGCAAATCACCCAATCTCCTTATACAATCAACCAATGAATCACCCAACTTCTCAGAATGCTGTAAACAGAAAAGTAATACCAGAAATCTAAACCCAGAACTCTGCAGCAAAAGATAAAAGACAGCCAACAAATGATTCAAGACAGGTCCGCAACTTCACCGATATAACCTTGCGGATATCCGCAGTCTTTTTGTGCCTGAACTGAGCAGATCCGCACTATATCCTTCTGCTTCTCTGCGTACCACCGCACCTTCCCTTTCTACTGAACTGCGTACCTCAACTCAGATACGCACTGCACTGTCTGTCTGATCGCATACCTCTGCACTATTCTTTCTGTGCCTCTGCGTATCTCCGCACTTTGCTTTCTTCTGCACTACGTACCTCGCACTGCACCTTCTGTTGCGCTGCGTACCCCCGCACTGCGTCTTCTCCTGCACTGCGTACCCCCACACCAACGTCGTGGATCGCCTGTGAACCTCTGATTAGGGCCAAATTAACAGTCTTCCATGTGCCACAGTCAGTCAGATCCACAGATCTGATCATGCACCCGAGAGTTGACGACTTATCAATAGATTCGCCTTAAGGTTTCTCCTTGATTTAGATCTATCTTTGTAAAACCAAACACTCAAAATTTTAGATCTTAAGATATTCAATCTTCACAAGTGTTTTGCCAAGTGACCTCCTTCCCCTTTTTATAGTCAAACCCTTATCCACACCATGGGACAAAACCATCAAAAACCAATACAAGGGTTCCAAACCGGGGTTCAATAAATTAGATCCTATACCACGGGCCAAAACCATAGGATCGTAAAAGACAGGCTAAAAACCAAGGGCCAAACATAGGATACCCCACGTGAGCGCGCTTCTCTGCATTGGAGTGAGTGAACTGGGGGACCGTACCTTATGAACGGTGAACCTGCAGGTATGTCCACACTCCCTGGACGGCGAACCTGTGGGTCTGCACCTTTTGAACGATGCACCTGCGAACCTCTTATTTTCCATTATTTTAAGAGCCTGAATAGAGTTTTGCCACTTAAGTGAGTTGCAATCAAGTACAACACCTGTACCATGGAGCCAAACCAGAACCATAATGCCAACAATCTCCCCCTTTGGACTTGATGGCAACCTTAAGATCCTCATCGTCATTCTCCCCCTTTGACATCAAGCGCAAAGGGTTATGCTCCCCCTGAGACCATGCTTAAATCTTTAATCATGCTCCCCCTGATGGTAAACCAGATCTACAAACCATAATCCTCCATATACCAGAAGAGAAAGAGATAGAGACATATTGCAGCAATATTTAGATCAGCATCCATGTTCTCCTTCTGTGCTACCATAATGCCAACAATGCATTATATGTGCTCCCCCTGAACCTGTGCCATTCAATCTTCGACCAATCCATGAGCCAGCAAATGTATACGTATACCCCAAATGAACCTCACGTACAACCAACAATAGATGAGATTCAACAACAAGATGATGCATCAACTACCCCCAGCTTTTGCCTGAGGTATTCAAAGGTCTCCCTAGGCAATGGTTTGGTGAGTATATCAGCAACTTGTTCCTTAGAAGGAACATACTCCAACTTGACCTTTTGTTCAATCACTTGTTCCCTAAGAAAGTGATACTTGATTGGTATGTGCTTGGTCTTTGAATGCATGACTGGGTTCTTTGAAATGCTCATTGCACTTGTATTATCACATAATATGGAGATAGATGGAATATAAGTGATTTGAAAATCCTGAAAGGTCTACATCATCCAAAGGAGTTGAGTGCAACAAGATGCAGCAGCCACATATTCCGCTTCAGCTGTAGATAAAGCAATCGAACTCTGTTTCTTGCTGAACCAAGATACTAATCTGGAAACCATAAAGAATGCACCACCACTTGTGCTCTTCCTGTCATCCACGCTTCCGGCCCAATCTGCATCTGTATAAGCATGAAGTGTGAGATCTATATCTCTAGGATACCATAAGCCATAGTTTTGAGTTCCTTGAAGGTACTTGAAAATTCTCTTCACTGCCTGAAGATGAGTTTCCTTTGGATTTGCCTGAAATATTCCAACTATTCCCACTGCATGCATGATGTCTGGTCAAGTACCTATTTATTAAAGTAGACTTCCAATCATAGATCTGTAGGTTGGTTGATGCACTGCTGCTGATTCATCATTTGCACTGAGGGTACATCCTGTGACCATGGGGGTACATACTGGTTTTGCATCTTCCATGCCATATTTCTTCAAAATCTTCTTAAGATACTTGGTTTGAGACAAGAAAATCCCGCCCTCATTTTGTTGGATTTTCAATCCAAGAAAATATGTCAGTTCTCAAAGCAAAGACATTTTGAATTCTTTCTGCATCACCAAGGCAAAGCTTTGACTCATAGCTTCTTCATTGCTGCCAAAGATAATATCATCTACATACACAACAAGTATTAGTAATTTGTCATTTTCAATTTTTATGTAAAGATTGCTATCTGTTGATCCCTTTGAAAAACCTTGTTGATGAAGATATTTGTCCAGACGGTAGTACCAAGCCCTTGGAGCCTGTTTAAGACCATAGAGAGCCTTCTTTAGTCTGCATACAAGATTTGGATCATTCCCAAGTATGAAACCATCCGGTTGCTCAATGTACACTTCTTCTTCTAAGTCCCCATTCAGAAAGGTTGATTTCACGTCCATTTGAAAAACTTTGAACTTCTGAAAGCTTGAGAGAGCAAGGAACATTTGGATGGCCTCAAGTCTAGCAACGGGAGCAAAAGTTTCTTCGAAGTCTATTCCTTCTTGTTGAGCATACCCTTTACACACAAGTCTGGCCTTGTTTCTAATTACTTCTCCATTTTCATTCAACTTATTTTTGAAGATCCATTTTGTCCCTATGGCATTCTTATCTTTTGGTCTAGGAACCAACTCCCAAGTGTTTTTCTTTCCGATCTGCTCAAGTTCTTCATCCATCGCCTTGACCCAGCATTCATCTTTGCATGCCTCTTTTACATTTTGTGGTTCAGTGGAGGAGAGCAATGCCAAATAGCTTGAGGCTTCTGCAATTGTTCTTCTTGTTTGTACACCTGCTTCTTTCTGCCCCAAAATCTGAGATTCTGGATGATTCTTCTGAACATACCTGGATGGAGTCTTCTCTTCTATCCTTATTTTCTCCTCAAGTGCCTCTTGAGGTTCTTCTTCATCATTTGTCTAATCTGGAGAGTAGTCTTCATCTTCTTCGATATTTTCATGATTTACTTGCCTAGGGATGTATCCTTTTTCATCAACCACTACATCAATGCTATCAACAATTCTTCCAAGTCTTTTATTGTAACACGTATATGCTTTGCTGTGGGGAGAATAACCAAGGAGAATGCCTTCATCTGCTATAGGTTCAAGTTTGCCAAGCTGTTCATCAGTGTTCTTGATATAGCATTTGCTCCCAAAAATTTTGAAATGCTTTACCGAAGGAGTCTCACCATACCAGAGATCATGAGGAGTTTGAGTCCTGTTCACTTGGACATTTTCTTTGTTGAGAATAACAACCGCAGCAAATGCAGCTTCACCCCAGAAGGTTGCGGGAGTCCCAGATTCATCAAGCATAGCGTGAGCCATTTGTTGGACCGTTCTGTTCATCCTTTCCACCACTCCATTTTTCTGAGGAGTCCTAGTTGTAGAGAATTTCCTTCTTATTCCATGTTCCTCACAAAAATCGAAAAATTCATTTGAGGTAAACTCCCCACCTCTGTCGGACCTGAGGCACTTAATTTTGTGATCTGATTCATTTTCAGCCAAGGCTTTGAAAGATTTGAATTTTTCGAATGCTTCGTCCTTGTGTTTCATAAGTCCCAACCAAACCATCCTGGAGAAGTCGTCAATAAATAATATAAAATATTCTTCTCCTCGAGGTGACCTTGTCCTAAAAGGACCACATACATCTGTATGGACTAGTTCAATAGGCCTTCTGGCTGATCCTTCCTTCTCAGGTAAGTTAGTTCTAGTTTGCTTACCAAACTGACATGATTTACATATGGTGTTGTCTGGAATTTTGATATCTGGAAGACCACGAATTGCCTGGTATTTGCATGCTTTCCTTATTTGTGAAAAGCTTAGATGCCCCAACCTTCGGTGCCATAACCAATGTTCATCATCCTTGCTCAAATAGTATTGTTGTTGTCCTTCTTCAAATATCTATAGATTATTTGGAATTCTTCTGCCTTTGATCACTGTTTTTCCTGTATCAAGATCACGAACGCTACATCCATTTGATCGAAATATTACCTCGGTTCCTTGATCGCACATCTGACTGACACTCAGTAGATTATGCTTCAAGCCATCAACATATAAAACATTTCCAGCTTTGACCTTTTCTTTCAAATGAGCAGTGCCTTTTCCTTTTATGGCTGCAGAGGTATCATTTCCAAAAGAGACTTTCTTACCCTTTTCTAAAGCAGTATATGATTCAAGTTTTTCTTTATCACCTATCATATGCTTCGAACATCCGCTGTCGATGTACCATAGATTTTCCTGTCCTTCTACATAAAAGGCTATCCCACATCTTTCTGGTTGTGGTTCCTTTATTCTCCATGTTCGGGTGTTTGAGGCTTGTTCCTTTGTCTGTCGAACCCTGCTCCTACATTCAGAATCTTCATAACCGAAGTTATTACAAATAGAACATTCAATTTCATTTTCAAGGGCCAAAAAGTTGTTATAGGTCCTTTTCGTAATCCCGGTCATACTTCTTTGTTTTTGAGCTTCTCTAGTCATGATTGTCTTATAGGCAACACATTGAGCTGCTTTGTGACCAAAGTTATGGCAAGAGAAACATTGGACATTGAAGAAACTTCTGCGGTTGTCAAATCTACCAACCAAATGATTGTAATTTTTACTGTCATCCATTCTTGAAGCAAATTGAGAAGTTTTTACCTGTGGTTGGTTGTAGCTTTTGTTCACCCTTAAGATGGATTTCCCCTGGTTTACATGGTAGTCTCTGTTTGTTCTTGATGTAATTCGTCCCTACTTTACCTGATGATCTCCATCGAGCTTTTTCTCATTCCTCCTTGCTGCATCAAGATAACTCTTTAAGGTGGATGCTTGAGATGTTTCTCCATTATAACCCAGACTTGTCTTAATTAGAGGAGAACGTTGTACATTGATAATCTCATCCAGAGTTTCAGATCCTTTAACAAACTTAAGATTAAGAACCTTTGTTTTCTCAATTTCTTTTCTAAGGCCAACAATTTCACATTCTAGCTTTTCAAGAGATTTTTCTTTTTCATCAAGTTGAAATTGCAGAGTATCAATGATCACATTCTTTTCTTCTAAACATGTCTTAAGTCTAGAAATCGCTTCATAAAATTCATCCACATCTATAGCATCCATGTAATCATCATCTTCAAAAGCCATTAAAAGTTTATAATCATTACCTTGTTCATCTTCGTCACTGTTTGATAGGCCATCACTGTCTTCATGAGTATAGTAACTTTTCTTAGTTGCATTATGTTTCTTGTTCCATCTAACAGGTTCCTTCCCTTTGTCAATCTTATCCTTGTGAGGACATTTGGCAGCATAGTGACCGACTCTTCCACAAGCAAAGCATTTGAAAGGTAACTTACCTCGGAACTGTCTAGTACCCCGTTGAAGATTTCTGACAAAATTTGATTCTTCTTCTTCTTCTGGCACGTGTCCTGACTCGTAGTACTCGCCTTTGCCTGAAGCCTTGAAGGCAGCTTCTCTCATGTCTGATGGACCTCCTTTCCTCATTTCATAAGCAATTAGAATTCCATACAGCTGTGACATTTTAAGTCTTTGTAGATTCTCTTTTTCTTCTATAGCAGAAACTTTAGATTCAAACCTAGGGGACAAAGATCTTAGAACTTTTTCAACCACAACAGCCTCTTTTATTTCTTCACCCAATTTTTTCATACAATTAGCAATCTCGTCTACACAAAGAAAATAGCTAGCCACACTTTCATCATTATACATCCTGAGATTTTCATACTGAATCCTGAGGGTTTGAAGTTTTGCTCTTTTTACCTGATCATCTCCTTCATAGCTCAGAACAATCTTGTCCCATATCTCTTTTGTAGATTTAAACTGCATTACCTTGACAAATTTTGATTGAGATAGGCATCCTAATAGAGTATTGACCGCCTTTGCATTTGTTTCATATTTCTTCTTCTCATCCGGATCTGTAGGAGTTGCCAATGGAAAAGTATACCCTGTATCTATGATATCCCAGACTTCTGTACCAAGAGATTGAAGATAGGCAGTAACTCTTACCTTCCAATAAACGAAGTTTGTCCCATCAAAAATTTGTGGCCTGATTGATGCTTCCCTCTCGTAGTTGCTCATGATGCAAGATCTCTCTTCAAGCGATCAAGCTTCTTCTAACGAACCTGCTCTGATACCAATTGTTGGAAATAATACCGAGAGGGGGGGTGATTCAGTATTATCAAATTCTTTTCAATATGCCTTCCAGTTTTATACTTTAATTTATTCTTCAGATATTGATCATTAATTTGTATGTCAGTGCCATATAATAATGAACAAGAACAAGAAAAATAGATAAGCACACCAAAGAACACCAGATATATGGTGGAAACCCAATGTGGGTGAAAACCACCTGCTGCAATATGTCTCTATCTTCTTTCAATTAGAAACTTCTTTTACAAGGATTGTGTACTGGTGCAGTCCTTTACGAATACGCAGGCTGCAACCTGCAGAGAGCTACAACTCTCTCTCGTTTTCCAGCCTCACCTAGAAGGGAGCTACAACCCCCTTTGCTCTTCTACTTCTTTAAGGACCACGTTTCATTAATTTTCAGATTGGATCCAAGAAGATCAAATAATCATCAAGTACATGCAAATCACCCAATCTCCTTATACAATCAACCAATGAATCACCCAACTTCTCATAATGCTGTAAACAGAAAAGTAATACCAAAAACCTAAACCCAGAACTCTACAGCAAAGGATAAAAGACAGCCAACATATGATTCAAGACAAGTCCGCAACTTCACCGATATAACCTTGCGGATATCTGCAGTCTTTCTGTGCCTGAACTGCACTGATCCGCAATGTATCCTTCTGCTTCTCTGCGTACCACCGCACCTTCCCTTTCTGCTCAACTGCGTACCTCAACTCAGATATGCACTGCACTGTCTGTCTGACCGCGTACCTCCGCACTGTTCCTTCTGTGCCTCTGCGTATCTCCGCACTTTGCTTTCTTCTGCGCTGCGTACCTCGCACTGCGCCTTCTGTTGCGCTGCGTACCCCCGCACTGCGTCTTCTCCTGCACTACGTACCCCTGCACCAATGCCGTGGATCGCCTGTGAACCTCTGATTAGGGCCAAATTAACAGTCTTCCATGTGCCACAGTCAGTCAGATCCACAGATCTGATCATGCGCCTGAGAGTTCATGACTTTTCAATAGATTCGCCTTAATATTTCTCCTTGATTTAGATCTAGCTTTGTAAAACCAAACACCCAAAATTTCAGATCTTAAGATATTCAATCTTCACAAGTGTTTTGCCAAGTGACCTCCTTCCCCTTTTTATAGTCAAACCCTTATCCACACCATGGGACAAAACCATCAAAAACCAATACAAGCGTTCCAAACCGGGGTTCAATAAATTAGATCATATACCATGAGCCAAAACCATAGGATCGTAAAAGACGGGCTAAAAACCAAGGGCCAAACATAGGATACCCCACGTGAGCGCGCTTCTCTGCATTGGAGTGAGTGAACTGGGGGACCGCACCTTATGAACGGTGAACCTGCAGGTATGTCCGCACTCCCTGGACGGCGAACCTGCGGGTCCACACCTTTTGAACGATGCACCTGCGAACCTATTATTTTCCATTATTTTAAGAGCCTGAATAGAGTTTTGCCACTTGAGTGAGTTTCCATCAAGTACAACACCTGTACCATAAAGCCAAACCAAAATCATAATGCCAACACATGCTACTATTTATATTTCATTTTTGTGGGAGTCACAAGATGATATTTTAAATGATATATTTGAATGGAAACGAACCTAGTGGGACCCCACCTACTTAAAATAAATTCTAAAAATCATAAAAGTTTCCACCAAAAGTCCTCTTCTCCTAAAATAAATAAATAAAAGGAAAGGAAAGGAAAGAAATTACCTTCTAACTGATTAAAGGAGATTATAAAAGGGGAAGAGGCTATTGAGGAATGGACCATTTGAAGTAAAGAGAATAAAAATTTCCTAAGGAGTGACAAGGAAGGGATGATTTCATCATTTTGGTGTTTGTGCCAACAACGTTGTTTTAGTCTTTCTACAACTTTTTCCCCTTTGTAGAAGGTCTGAGTTTTTCAGTGCTAATTAGTGCACATTTTGCAAAGCACTGACTGAGATGGTCTTGGTAGAAGGATCCAAACCATAAATTTTCATTATCTCCCTTCTTTCATCTCACTTAGTTGCCTTTCTATGGATATTTAACATCATTGGCTTCTAAAGTCAATTTATGGTCCAATTTGTAGCAAAAATTTGAAACGATATTTGGTTGTACACCCAATTTTTATGAAGTACAATATGTTTCTTGGCTCTTTTATAATTTTCATACATCTCTTTAGCTTTCTAAGAATACTGCTTTTAAATAATTAAGTTGTTCTATGACATTTGTTTGTTGTTCTTTAGTTGTCATGTGTCATAATACTTAACACATGCATAGTATTTTTAGGCTATTGATGTACACTTGTAAATATGCCTATATATTATGTTACTTTAGCATACATGTGATGGATTTTAATTACTTTTTTCAATTATAATTCATGTTGATTATAAATATTCATAAATTTGTAATATATTATAGTAGGAATTAGACAAGGGAATTATAAAACCAGGGTTGGTTCCCATTATCTCACTTAGCCCCATGAGATTCAAAGCATTTTTAGTGAAACATTAAAAATTTTCTACAAGTGGCCATTCCAACCCACCATAGTCACAAAAGAGCACCTCTAGATTAAGGAGTGAGTCTCAAAGGAAAGAATTGGCAAAGAATGCTAGCAATGTTGTTTGAGAAGGTGATTATGGAGATATTCGAAATTTAATTGGGAAAAGACTCACATTGTTGGAGTAAGTTCAAAGAGGAAAAGAAGTAACACCCATGAAAAACCAAAATATATGGATGTTCAGGTTAAGGATATTGATGAGACACTTGGAATTCCATATTAGGCTCAAAGGCAGAAACTAGAAAGTTAGTCAATTACTAAGGAATTGGATCAACAAGAGTCAGTTGATTTTGAGGTTGATTTGGTGGCATTGTACCACACAATTTATGATAAAAATTCAAAGAAGTTATAGTTTTAGAATACGAATGTAAAAAATGATCAAGTTATTGACAAGGTCAATTTAGAAATATACATTAAGGGAATAAATCCTTTTAAGTCTTTTGAATTCCATCAATAAAAAACAGATGGTTTAGCATATTTAATTTTTGAACAAGAAATAGATAACATAGTGCTAAAAAAAATAATAAACAACTAGATATGGCTTTGATACCAAATCCATTATTTGTGTAACCGTGAGACAAACCTAATTTGAAAAAGACACCCCAAAAAGTAGTTCAAATATTAGGGTGGCATCAAATTTACCAATTGAATTCCAGCATTATGTCGCCAACAATATTAATATGAAAATTGATATAATCTTTGAAATATGGGAAGTAGCAACAACTTTGGCCAATATATCTATTAAAATTAATCCCTTATTGAATATTCAAAAAAGGATTTGAAAAATGGTGACATGTTTTATAAATAAGCCCTAACTATTTTTATTATGAAGGTGACATATATGAATGAGGCTCAAAGAAAAGAACAAAATATTCCTTCCCAAGGAAGAATCAAGCACTTGAAGGCTTGTCGGAAAAAGAAAACTAAGACCCTTCAAGAATTATTTTCTAGTGTGGTAATTAATATAAAGAAAAAATAGAGTGATTTATTTGTCAAATTAGTCGAGGTGGCAAGACAATTAGAGGGTCCCAATTTAATTGTGGACGTGATGTTATTAAACCCAGAGAATATGTTGGAATATGTGGATGTACTAAGGATCACATGGGGAAATGACTTCAAAAAACTTGTTTATTTCCTCAGGGAGCAAATTGAGAAATGGTTAATTCATTTTTTATTTTTAGCAAAAATAAGATCACTTTTACACAATACATATAGTTGGTTACACATTGAAATATTTTAAAGATGAGTTATTTGAGATATGAGTAAATCAAGAAGTCACCATGGCACATTTATGCGATTACATTGAGAAATGGTTCAAAGGTATGTTAAAAAAGGTAGCAGATTCCAGATAACCAATTAATAGTTCCCATAGTTATTTTTTTTAGTCACATCCAACAACTTAAATTGAGAGAAATATTCAACACAAAGGATTTTTCCCAACACTATAAGTAAATTTTCAATTTCTTCCTCCGCCCTTTTATCCTCATAGAATAATCGTTCAACCTCATTTACTATGGAGTTTTCTGATTATTAAAGTTGATTCCTAATTATGGTTTATTTTCTCAACCAAGTCTTGTCCTTGTTATATGGTTTAGGAGAGCCCAATCCTTATCCTTAAATGGACATGAGCAATTTTATATTTCTTGAATATTACAAACTTTAATTAAATACTTGTATATTTTTTAAAGATTCCATAGAGAACTATCAAGATTGCAGGTGAGCACTACAAGGGTGTAACACTTTCATCCTGGTGAGCACGAATGCAATTATCTTTTAAAGTTGTTTGAAAAGGGGGTATAATATGAATTTCATATACCAAATTGTGCAATTATTTACTTATAAATGTTTATATTTTTTTATGTGGAAATTCATGGTTTATATATTTTTTTATGTCTGTAAATGTGTACCATATTGTTGTAAATATTTGAGTCATATCCTATTTCAAGCCTTTTTTTTCCTATTTATTCTTCATTTATGTAATAATTATTTTCGAAAGAGGAGTGCCACCTCTATAAAAATGGGAGTGGGGAGGGGTGGGTGATTAGTTCCCTCAAATATTAACATTGTGATTTTGCCAATCCCAATGATCGACAAGGAAATGCCAGGCTTATAAAATAAAGAACAATAACAACTTATGAAGGTTGCAATGAAGAAGATCAAAAAAGTAAAAGGGTTTCCTGAAGCCATAAGAATAGAAAGGGACAACTCTTTTGTTGAAGATATGGCCAAATTATTTGAAAAATCAAAAGAAGTCATAGATTTCATAAAAAGGTTACAAGAGAAGATGAATTGAGAAAGGAGAAGAAAGTACAAAGGAAGAATGAGACGAAGGGACAAGACTATTGCAACAAGAACAAATCCCAATATATTTTCTTGCATTTGTTGCAGCTAAATATTACATTAAAGTTGATGAAAAAATGCAGCAAGAAAGCTCAATTTGACTTTGCCTTGGTCAAATTGAGGAAAATTCGAATTTCCACATCAACAGACAACTTGGAGGTTGCTAACTTGTGTGAAATGGCCTGTGTCACTCAGTTTACTTAGTAAATTTGAGTTACAGGACTTGGAGTTCAATTAAGCATGTGTGATTTATAATTTGACATAGCAATCAAGGTCAGTTATGTCCAGTTGTATTTAGTTAAACTAATTCTAACTATTGGTAGAACTATTGGAAGGTCAGTTGTACAGTGGGACATTAGTCTAACTCAATGATCATCCAGTTAACATATCAATTAGCTCAAAATAGCTAGTGCATGCAGAGAATTCGAGTTGCCCAAATATGGTGGAGATTCCAAGGAAGTGTAACAAGCAATTGTAAACTAGTTTGAGTGTACACGTCTTGCAAGAAGTTAGGTGTTCAATCCTTAGGAATTGTGCAATCAATTGGATTAAAAATCCTAAAAAATAGGGGCTAATTATTCAAGAATTGTGTAAGGAAATAAGGGCTTAAGAAGAGGCTAAAATTGACTAAGTCTGGGTGATTAGTTCCCTCAAATGTTAACATTGTGATTTTTCCAATCCCAATGATCAACAACGAAATGCTATTTCTATGAAATAAAGAACAATAATAACTTATGAAGGTTGCAATGAAGAACATCAAAAAAGTAAAATGGTTTCTTGAAGCCATAAGAATAGAAAGGGACAACTCTTTTGATGAAGATATGGCCAAATTATTTGAAAAAGCACAAGAAGTCATAGATTTCATAAAAGGTTACAAGAGAAGATGAATTAAGCATGGAGAAGAAAGTGAAAAACAAGAAGGAGACAAAGGGACAAGAGGCTATTGCAACAAGAAGAAACCCTAATATATTTTCTTGCATTTGTTGTAGCTAAATTTTACATTAAAGTTGTTGAAAAAATGTAGCAAGAAAGCTCAATTTGACTTTGCCTTGGTCAAATTGAGGAAAATTTGAATTTCCATGTCAACAGACAACTTGGAGGCAGTTAACTTGTGTGACATGGCTTGTGTCACTCAATTTACTCAGTAAATTCAAGCTAGAGGGCTTGGAGTTCAATTAAGCATATGTGATTTATAATTTGTAGCAATCGAGGTCAATTATTTCCAGACGTATTTAGTTAAACTAGTTCTAACTAGTGGTAGAACTAGTGGAAGGTTAGTTGTGCAGTGGGACAATAGTCTAACTCAGTGATCATCCAATTAACATATCAATTAGCTCAAAATAGCTAATGCATGCAGAGAATTCGAGTTCCCAAATTGTGGTGGAGATTCCAAGGAAGTGTAATAAACAACTATAAACTAGTTTGAGTGTGCAAGTGTTGCATGCAATTAGGTGTTCAATCCTTGGGAATTGCACAATCAATTGGAGGAAAATTCCTAAAAAATAGGGGCTAATTCTTCAAGAATTAAGGCAACAAGGGCTCAATCAGAGGCATAAATTGACTAAGTGTATGTCATCTCTTCTCATTGAGTAGAGAGAGGTTATTCACTTATAGATTGTGCTCCAAGTGGGCAAGAAATTGTAATACGTTTTATATTCTTCTGATTAATGCAAAGAGGCTTAAGGGGTTTTACCCAATTGGGTTCCCCTAGAAAAATATTGTGCATGTGTGGTTTTTCTTATTGCATGTTTATGAATGTTTTTCTAAATTGTGAATTGAATTCCACAGAGCAGTAGAGTAGAAGTTTGTCTCTTGATTTTAGATTAAACTTCTTGAGTGGTTGCAATTCTATCACCATATTTGTACAAAATATTGGATTTGTGCTCATGATACTACCATTTATGAAATTGATTGCATCACCAATTCCTTTTATTAGTTGAATTTGTTAAGAAATAAATGCATATCTTCCTATTGTTGGCATCAAACATCCTCTATAAGAAAATCCATTGATGGATGTAAAGTTGATATATTTGGAAAGATCAACAAATTCCCTCTCCAAATAAATACTATTTCATTTTCTATATTTTTCCATGGTTTAGACAATATTAAGGAACATTAGTAGTAGAAATTTTGTAGTTAGTATCCCTAGTCACTAGCAATTCTATAGAAAATAAGCTCATCATATACATTCCCTTTTTCTAATGAAGGGATATGCAAAGAAAAAGCAAGATAAGATCTGAAAAATCCAAATTATGTAGAAATAATATCTCTACTAGTGCATTGAATAAAATGTAGAGAAGCATATGGCATGCCCAGTTGCATGGAGACTTAATTATTTTGGAGGAATGGTTGATTGATCCAACCAAAATCTCATTGGTGTGTCAAGGTTTCTATGTGAACAAATATTTAGAGAAAGAAAAAGAGAAAAATCAAGGCTTCTAGTCAACTATAATTCATTGAATAAGGTATTGCAACCCATCAAATTCCCTCTCCCTAATGAAACTTCATTATTATAGAGGATAAGAAGGAAGAAATAATAGAGAAGCTCATTTTGAGATTTATATTCTTAAAAATAGGGATTGTACTAGAGATAGGAACAAAATTAAGTTTTTCATACCTCCTAGACATTACTAGCGGAAGCTATTGCTCTTCAATTTGAAGAATAAACCAAGAGAGTTCCAAAAAATAAAGGAATATATTTTTAGAACATCTTGTTGGGTCATTATTTACATTCACAATATCCTAGTCTACTTTAAGAATATCCGAGTGAATACGAAACATCTCTAATATTTTTATCAATTAGTCTATAAACATGGATTGGTTCTATCTTCATAAAAAAATGGAGATTGGGAAAACTAATATTGAGTTTCTAGACTTTAAAATCAATAAAGGGGGAGTTCTTCTCCAAGACCATATATTAAAATGGTTTGGAATTTTTCCTAATAATAATATTGACAAAAATTGGATGCAATGATTTTTTGGAAGCTATAATTATGTTCAACCCTTTTACAAAGGATAGGCTAGTGATATTTTCATGTCACAACCCCACCTTCTATTGAATGAATTTATGACTATATTAGCTAAGAGAATAAAAGAAAAGGTGAAAAAATATCCCCATTCCCTCTCACTGAACAAGGTTTTTATATTATAGAACTAATGCATATACCAAGGATGTGGGAGGATTGTCACTTGAAAAGCATGGAGGAAAAGAAGAAATATGTGGGTTTTCTTTAGGTTGTTTTAGATGATTAGAATAAATATACCCTTCAATTCAAAAAGATTTAGTAATCAAGAAAGTGATTTAAAATTTATCACTTATTTGAAACCTTCTATATTTATGAATAAGATAGACTTGAAGATTTTTTTTAGCTATGCTAAGATCATAAGAGGACCAAAATAATAGTCATGCTAGAGTCAAAAAGTGGGTTCAATTGGCTTGAGAAATTTGATTTTTGATATTGAGTATAAACCAGTTTATTGAATTTTTTTTGGTGATATTCTTACAAGGGAATCTTCTCCTCAACTTTATATGTTACCTACAAGCCAAACTAAAAGAATAAAAAATGTATCTAGAAATAGTAGTAAAGGACTAGTAAACTTAGTCACTAGAGAAAGAACACATAGATATATGCATGATTATTAGTTATTCTCCTCCCCAAATATAAATCCTAGAGAAATGGAAAAAATAGGCCTATTTTGGCCTAGACAAAGATGCATAACAACTCAAATTAGAGGTGGACATGATATCTACTTAGAATATGATAGAGAAGATTTGTTCTATGATATTAATTCAGGAACAATGACATGGCAATCATATATTGTGGCCCTCCAATTAGACAAAGAGTAATTATGTCATAATTTGTGTAGACCTTAAAAATATGATAAGACATGAATAGACAAGATAGCTAGATATTTTCTCAGAGAAATTTTATCCTGAAAAATAATGGGATCAATGGAGTGAATTTATACTCCATTTATAGGCTGACATGATGGTGAAATACAAAATAACATATGGTTTGAGTTTCAATTGTGGTCAAGTGGGTGTCAAACTAAAAATATATATTCTCCTAAAAGAATAAACTACATAAAAGTAATCAAATCTAGTGATGGAAAATATCTTAGAGTTGAGCGGGAAGAACAAGAATTAAACCTCCAAGTCTATGCAAAATATTAAGATGAATTTTGTTGCAAGAAAGCCTTGTTTATTCTTTGTTTAAATGTTCAAGAATTCTTTCGTCTGTGGTTGTACCCTATCCTAGATCATCTCAATGGAAGTAGTAGTTGAAGATCAGATAAAGAGCTACAAAATCTTGAGAATCGCATGGATCCATACCTATAGAAGCATGGTGGACATCCCTACCTCCTGGAGTGATTATACAAAATTCCAGTAATAATAGGTTTCTAATATTAAGTCTGAATTAATAAGTTCAAGTTTTCTATGTGCTCTGGAATGTGAATCATGAATAGATTGTTTGTTGTGATTTCCTAAGTTACAAGAATCACATTGCTTAATTTTCCTAGGAATTCTAGGCAAACCAATAACACCACTTTTATTCAACATACAAAGGTTGTCATAATTCAAGTGTCCAAATCTAGCATTCCAGAAAAGACTTGATGGAAATGTACCTTCATTATAATGAGAATTGTATGAGAAGTTATGTGCACAATTGGAGGTACCTTACAACTTCATAAGTCTTTCTTCTTCTATCCCCATCATGACAAGTGAGTGATATGATGCTTTTATGACCTCAACCTTTATATCAAACATATGAATGGAGTTTCCTTGTTGGCTGATGTGGACCAAAGACAACAAGTTTCTCCTCACCTTTGGGAGAAATAAAACATCATGCAAAATAAATTCTGGAAGACTAGGAAGTTTGAGCCTAATTGTGCGAAGCCTTGATGACTTGAGTTTTGAATTGTCTGGAAAATATACTTCTCCATTAACATTATCAGTAAATTCTTCAAAAAAATATCTTCTAAAATTCATGTGGCAAGTTTCTCCTGGATCAAGAAACCAATCATTTTTCCAAGAAGAAAGAAGCATTAAACAAGACTTTAATTACTCCAATATTACAATGTGCCACAACATAGTGAGCGGATTCAGGTGCTTTAAATTTACATTTGTCATTGGTTTTACCTTTGGATTCATTTTTTTCTTGCTCAATTCTGTCCCAAAGAAACTTACGTGTGGATGCATCATTTCCATATCTATTGCAACATATGTAGTGAAGATCAGACTTTTCTCATTAGAACTGTCTACCCCCCCTGCCTCTAAAATTCCTTCTTCCTCTACCTCTTTGGCCACCTATTCCTCTAGAAGAATATTGTGCATGATTTGTCTCTTTATGTGAAAGACACACAACTTCTTCAGAAGACCAAGGAGTTTTCTTCTTAGCAGAAGCCTTCTCTCTCTCAACAAAGTAATTCTCAAGGGAGTCAAAGGTAATCTCCTTGAGGTTTCCACTTGCTTGCAATGACTCAAAATAATATGAATAAGTGGGATATAGTGGCTTAACATCAACTATGAGAGGAATGTCTATTTGAACACCAGTGGTTTTGATATCATGCATAATAGATATTACTTTTGTGCTAATAGATATTACTTTTGTGCTAAAGCAAGAGGGTCATCATTTTTCAATTCAAGACTGAACAATTCAATCATCAATTAGACAACTTCAAGTTCAAAGTGTGAGTCCTAGAGTTCCTTCAACTTTTGTAAGGCTTCAAAAGAATTTGAGAATGGTGAAATATAGTGACTCACCTCTTCATTTACAGATGCTTCAATCAAGGCATAGGCATTTCTGTTCTTATTTTCCCAAATGGAAATCTCCTTATCCAAAGTGGGCTTTGCAGGTTCATTATCTCGTTCTCCTACACAAACTCCTTTCCACAACTCATTGAAAATGAGAGTGTGTTAGATCTTGCTTGAACATTTAGGATAGTTCTCTTTTCCCAAGAGAAATAATCAAATAATAGATATCAATGAATGAATTTTAAATATGTGTACTTTGTAAAAATGTACTCTGCTTCCAATATAAAAAATTTGCACTTCCGGTGTAAAATACTGCACTCTAGTAGCAATATTGTGAAAAATAGAATTTTGATTGGTAATATATGATAGAGGTAATATTTGGGGGAGGGAGTATATGGGAGAGGGTTATATGGGGAAGAGAGAATATTAGGGAGTAATGTATGAGGGTAGGATTTCTTTACAAATGAATCACAAATGAGGCGTTGTGGGAGAGGTTTATATGGGGAAGAGAGAATTTGAGGGAGGTAATGTATGAGGGTAGGATTTCTTTACAAATGAATCACAAACGAGGCGTTGTATACATTAAAAAATGAAGGTGTCAGAACAACATACTAACTGTGATATGGAGAGGTATTAACTATGATATGGAGAGAGGTATGAACTGTGATATGGAGAGTGATATGAACTAGCGACAAGGGGAGGTGATTGTGGTATGTGTGACTGTGGTGTTATATTATACGAACCGGTGGTAGAGGACCATGGTATGTCGGGGTTATACCATATTTATATTAAAAACCACAGCGTGGAGTATTGCGGATCACATTAATGGACAATGCTCAACGTAATATATGTATCGAAGTGTGGAGGAGGGTTTAAGTGGAAAAGGTATTAAAAAACCCCAGAAGCGAAGGTGTAATATATGCACACCATAGGATATGCAGAGTCGACAACATATGGGGAAACCATTCAATGTTCGATGCATGAGGAGGCCTTTTGGACCTGTGGTATGGGAGCAACCCCACTACAACCATAGTCAACACAATAGAGAGGTAGTATGTGGTGATATGGCGAGGTATAAACCATTCAACAATGTGGGAGTCAATTGGTATTGTGGAGGTGTTATACCATTGACCGAAGCTAAGACAACCAGGATTCGGGGCTCATCCACAATGTTCAAACTATATATAATACATAACTCAATGAAATACAAACTGATTCAACACAGTAACAAACCAGCATATCATTCCAATGTATCAATAACATAGTCGCATTCACGCTTGTACCATAAAATAAACTTCAGGCTTACCACTCTTCCACTTTGCAAAAGTCTTGATACAACATAGTGCTTCCAGGCAGCGCAAAAACCAGTAATTCTTTCCCTGTAGTCTCCCAAAACAAAGAAGACAACCCCAGAAAATCCAATGAGGAGACAACAAACACAATAATTTTGTTTTAAATTGCAGGACGAAGGAAATATGCAGAACGTGGGCAGGAGGGATTTACAAGGGTAGTAGGGAGCGACAAATAGTGGTTGAGACCCGAGCTTTGAGACCATGTTAGGCCAAGAGGTAACTCCTCAAATTGAATTGTGATTTTTCATTCAGGTTGATGATATATATATATATATATATATATATATAAATGGAGAGAGAGATTCTTGGGCTTCATCTCCCAGTGTCTCTGTTATGAAACCAGCTCAAGAAAAGATAGAAAAGATAAATCCACGCCTTAGAATTCAGCCTATTCGAGGGGGCAACCCCCTTTACATTACATAAATGAATAATTCTTGGATGATACAAATGAAAAAACCTCCTTTCTATATATAGGAGTCTAAGGAGTCACAATATAATCCAGGCGACCTAACAATAATAATATAAAGCCACAAAAATAACAATAGAGGGATTCTAAGGGGCACAAAAATAAAAATATGGGGGTAATAGGGGCACAACAATATAAATAAGGGGTATAACTACAATAGTAATGGGGTAATCACTAGTATTATAGGGACCCAACATGCCCCTCTCATTCAAAAAAGTGTTGTCCTCAACGCTTGAGCAGTTCTGGATACTTCTACATAAAATTCTCATCCTCCCATGTGGAATCTTCAGCGGATAAGTTCTTCCACTTGATAAGATACTCTGAAATTGATCGATTTCGTAGCTGTCGAGTTCTTGTTTCTGTGACTGCTTCCGGTTCCAATATAATTTTTCCTTCCTCGTCAAGTTCTGGCAATATTGTTTGAACTGGGAGCTTGTCGCCTATAACCTTCTTTAAACATGAAACATGGAAAACTGGGTGCAATCGAGAAGTTGCAGAAGCTCAAATTTGTATGCTATAGTACCAATCTTTTCCAACACCTTGTACGGACCATAATACTTTGGTGATAATTTATTATCCTTCTTAGCTTGCTTTAGGGACATTTGCTTATATGGTTGTAGCCATAGGAATACCCAATCACCTACATCAAAACTTCTTTCACTGAGATGTTGATCTGCCTGTTGTTTCATTCTATTTTGTGCCAACACGAGGTTATCCTTTAAGAGTTGGAGGACTTGTTGTTGATGTTCGATGTGATGTTCCACTGCCTGAACCTTAGAATTTTCTCTTAAATATGATGTGATTGATGGTGGTTGGTACCCATAAAGTGCCATAAATGGGGTCATTTTTGTTGCTGTATGGAAGGAAGTGTTATACCACCATTCAGCCAGAGGCAACCATTTGACCCATTGTGTCTGTTTATCAGATACAAAGCAACGAAGATATCCTTCCAAACATTTGTTTACTATCTCAGTTTTCCCATCAGATTGAGGATGATAAGATGAGCTATGAGCTAACTGAGTACCAAGACAAGAAAATAATTATGTCCAAAAATTTCCAGTGAAAATGGGATCTCTGTCACTTACAATAATCTTTGGGTTTCCATGTAGCTTTTGAACTGTTTCCATAAATGCAGTAGAAACTGTACTGGCTTTAAATGGATGTGATAATGCACAAAAGTGTGCATACTTGGTAAGTCTGTCAACTACCACCATGATGACACTCTTTCCCTCAAACTTGGGTAAACCTGTGATAAAATCCATTGAAACCTCCTCCCAACATTGGCTTGGAATGGATAAAGGTTGTAATAGACCCGGTGTCTTAATTGTTTCAACTTTATTTTGTTGGCAAACCAAACATTCCGCCACAAACTTTTGAATATCTGATTTAAGGCCATCCCAAAAAAATTCCTTCTTAACCCTGTGGTAAGTTTTTAAAAATCCTGAGTGCCCTCCTAAGGGAGAAGTGTGCAATTCCATAAGAATATTTTGTTTTAGCTGGGAATTCTTACAGAGGTATAAGCGATCTTTGTACCATAACGAATCATTTTGCCAGCTAAATGTATCAGAAGTACTGGAATCTTGTTGTAGCTTTTGAATAAGTGCCCACACTTCTTCGTCATTCTTCCATTCCTCCTTTGCTTCGTTTATCCAATCTGGTTGGATAATAGAAATGGCACACAACAATGCTTCCATATCCTCATCCTTTCTTGAGAGTGCATCTGCCACCACATTTTGCTTCCCTTTTTTGTAGATGATTTCAAAGTCATAACCCAACATCTTTGTGACCCACTTTTGTTGCTCTTCAAAGGATAATCTTTGTTCTAAAAAGTATTTAAGGCTATCATGATCCGTTTTTACCTTGAAGTGTCTTCCCATTAGGTAGGGTCGCCATTTCTTAAGTGCATGGAGTATTGCCAACATTTCCTTCTCATAAATAGCTTTGCTTAAAAACTTTCCCTTGATTGGACGACTTTCAAAAGCAATGGGTCTTTCATCTTGCATTAAAACAGCACCAATTCCATTTCCTGAAGCATCACATTCCACAATAAAAGTTTTTGTGAAGTCCGGTGTAGCTAAGACTGGTGCTTGGCACATTGCCTCTTTAAGATGTTTAAAGGCCTTTGTTGCTTCCGGAGTCCATGAAAATGAATCTTTCTTCAATAATGTTGTTAGAGGTGCTGCTATTCTCCCATAATTCTTAACAAACTTGCGATAATACCCTGTCAACCCAAGAAATCCTCGCAGATGCTTTATGGATGTGGGAATTTTCCATTCCTTAATGGCTTTAATTTTGCTAGGGTCTACCTTAACTCCTTCATGAGATACAATATGACCCAAATATTCCACCTCCTGGACTCCAAAGAAACATTTGGATCTTTTTGCATATATTGTTTCTCCTCCAATAGTTGTAGCACCTTGTCAACATGTTCAACATGATCCTTCCAAGACTTGTTGTAGATTAGTATATCATCAAAAAATACTAACACAAATTTTCTAAGGAATGGTTTGAAAATTGAATTCATCAAACCTTGAAATGTTGAAGGTGCATTGGTAAGGCCAAAAGGCATGACCAAAAATTCATAATGACCCTCATGAGTTCTAAATGTTGTTTTCGGAATGTCTTCAATCTTCATTCTGATTTGATGATATCCCGAACGAAGATCCAACTTGGTGAAGTAAATTGATCCATGCAATTCATCCAGTAATTCATCAATGACAGGAATGGGGAACTTATCTTTAATAGTGAGCTTGTTGAGCTCCCTATAATCTGGACACATGCGCCATGATCCATCCTTCTTGTGCACCAATACTACTGGAGCTGAGAAAGAACTTTGACTCGGTTGAATTATACCAGCCTCTAGCATTTCTGCAACCATACGTTCAATTTCACTTTTTTGGACATATGGATATCTGTACGGCCTGATGTTTGGAGGAACACTTCCTGGAATCAGATGAATAGCATGATCATGATCACGCATAGGTGGGAGACCTTTGGGAGTCTCAAATACCTTGGAATGATTGTCCAAGACTTTTTGGAGATCTGGAGAAATAGATGATTCCAATGTGGAAACATCTAGCGAACATAATTGTGCAATTACACCTCTTTGCTCCTTTTTTAGAAGCTTTGTCATGCCATTAGAGCTGATTATCTTTCCTGGTTTCCCTGCAATACCCCTTAATTCAACTTCCTTTCCTTCCACAGAAAATTTCATGAAAAGTTCTTGAAAATTAAAAGCTATTGTACCCAAGGATTGTAGCCATTGGACTCCTAGTACAACATCAGCACCTCCCATTGGAATGGAAAGCATTGGGCTAGTCAATACATATTCTCCCATGGATAGCTTGATATTATGGCACTTTCCAAAGCAATTTATTGTTCCTCCATTTGCAATCATCACTTGACACTCTGGTGCTGGATATAGGAAGCAATTCAATTCTTTTGCTACCCTACAATGAATAAAATTGTGGGTGCTTCCTGAATCAATCAACACTATTACCTTTTTCTTCTTGATTTGTCCTTCTATCTTGATGGTTTGAGGAGTGGTAATTCCCACCAATGCATTACAAGATATGGTCGGATTTATTTGTTCTTCATCTAGGCTTTGTTCCTGGAATATATCCTCTTCTTTTGACCTTTCTTGCTCCTTTTCTTCTTCCTCTTCACAATCTATGTAGAATAATTTCTTCTCAGCACACTTATGACCTTTTGTGTATTTGCTATCACAATTGTAACAAAGCCCTTTTGCTCTTTTTTCTTCCAATTGTTGCAGTGTCAACCTTGTAGGTTGTGGAAGACTATGGGCAACAACACTTCCGTCTTTATAGTTGTGAATGGTATGCTTCCTAGTTGCCATAATTTTGCTTTCCATTTTTCTTGCTAACCTGAATGCCTTCTCTAATGAATCAGGTTCCCAAAGGCGCACATCATGTTGGATATTATCCTTTAAAGACCCTATGAACACATCAATCCTATGCTCCTCTGGAATATCTTTTACCCTTATGTTCAATTTTTGGAACTCCTCAATGTGCTCCATTATTGAACCTTTTGTTTGAGACTTATCAATTGGCTAAAAAAAGTGTTGCTTTTTGTATCCTCATAATGTGCTATCAATTCTTCCGTAAAAATTGCCCAAGTGATAAATTGTTTACGAGAACAAAGCCATTGATACCATACAAACTGATTTGGTTCCAAATATAAAGTTGCCATACGTACCTTTTGTGTGTTTTGCACATTATTGAGATCGAAGAATTGCTCCATCTGTAATATCCATGTGGCGGGATCCTTGCCATCAAACTTCCTCATATCGATTTTTGGAACATGGTGAGTCTTCGATCCAACATTAGCGTCTATGGTATCATGATTAACATTTCTTTTGTTCTCATCATGAGTTTCCTTTACTACCTTTTCACCATTAGTGACACTTTCTTGTAGCAACTTCTTCAATTCTTCCATATCTGTCTTCAAATCTATCTTCAAATCTGCCATGTCTCTCTTCAAATCTGTCTTCAAATCATCCATCTTAGCTTCCATGCCCTTTATCTTAGATTCCACGCCACTTATCTTAGCTTCTGTTAGCTTTTGTGAGCGTGACATTTGTTGCACTTGTTCTTGTAATTTTGATATATCATGTAGCATTTCTTCTTCTTCTTCATGAGTCATGCTAGAGCTTTCAGGTTCCTTACTAGGTGTTTGCATTTTCTTTCCTCGGGGCATCAGTTACCGATAATAATGCTTTACTATGCCCTTTGAATTCCGTTAAACCAAGCTTACACAAAAATTAAAAAAAAAAACTACACACCTTTTTTCACTTTATAGAAGCCTGATATTGAATCTGATGTATCTCTGTAATTTCGAATCATCCAGTTCTGAAATTGCTACCTGCAGTCGCCCTCTGCGTCCTCTTTCCAATGCCAGAAGTCTGAGCCAAATCGGATTCTCCAAGGAAGAGTTATGTGAAATCTCCCACAGTGACTTGCTTTTAGACTGGTTCAGTAGAGCGACCTTGTACGACATGCCACGAGTCACTGTTTCAACCTTTGAATCTGAAACACATATACAAGAAACTACAGTCCGTTCTCTTTCTGTACCTTTTTACGAAATTTCAATCCGATCCTCAGAGAGAGAGTTATGACGATTTTCCCCAGGTCACCTGTTTTGAATGTAATTCAGGAGTCTGCAAAAAGGCCAACTTCCTCAGATCATATCTCCGAAAATATCACGCGAAAAGCTCTGAAATTTGGCCTGAAATTTGGACCCAAGGTTCAGCGCCAATTCTTCTCAATGGGTTTTTTTTTGCGACTTCTGAAACGTCACAGAAAAAAAGTTATAGCGAAAATGCCACGATGACCTGTTTGGAGCAGCGAAACCCTAGAATCCAAAGCTCCGATACCAAATGTTATGAAACCAGCTCAAGAAAAGATAGAAAAGATAAATCCACGCCTTAGAATTCAGCCTCTTCGAGGGGGAAACCTCCTTTACATTACATAAATGAACAATTCTTGGATGATACAAATGACAAAACCTCCTTTCTATATATAGGAGTCTAAGGAGTCACAATATAATCCAGCCGACCTAACAATAATAATATGAAGCCACAAAAATAACAATAGAGGGATTCTAAGGGGCACAAAAATAAAAATATGGGGGTAATAGGGGCACAACAATATAAATAAGGGGTATAACTACAATAGTAACGGGGTAATCACTAGTATTATAGGGACCCAACAGTCTCCTCATATTCCAACTCTCCTTATTTTCTATTTACATTATTTTACACATATTCACCCAATCCCAAGGATTAGGTGTCAACATTGAAATACTCATGTGAATTTATTGTTGATGTCTGCGTTAGTGTCCTCATAATGTTACTAGTGAAAAGAAAGTTTAAAATTACTACAATATTGATTCACCCCCTCTCAGTATTGTCTTAGTTTATAACAATGTTTACATTTATACTTATAATTACTACATAATATGGTAAAATGAAATCTTTCTGATAGTACTATATAATGACACATACACACACATAATTTTAAGATAAATAAATTGTGTGTGTGTGATATATTCTACTTAATTTTGAGATAAATTATGTATGTTTATTAGATATATTCTTCTTTTATATAGGCTAAGCAAGTATTATTTACATTATTATAGCGGTAAAAGTTTTTCAAGGAATTATGTGGCTTTCTAAAAAGGAAATCAAGCCACATAAATCTTTGAAATAGTAATTAGATATGTTAGAGTTTTCATGTTCAAGTCTAATCAGCTAATGCAAGTTCAAAACCTTAGAAAATCTAAAACATAAGTAAGAGGGTAAGATATATAAAAATAACATAAACTAGATAAGAATGACTATAATAGTCACAACATATGATGTCCAGAAAAGGACTAATTGAGACTTATCAATTTGAGCTTAAGGGGATTAGTAGCCTTGCTAATCACCTTTCTTATATCTTCCTATGATGATAGTATTTAAGAAAGTATCTTGAGATTTCCTAGGATAATAATTTCCATCAACTTACTCATTTACCACTTCAATTTTGATTTCAAATACCAACTTGCAAGTCCCCTCGAACTTGGTATCGAATAGCATAAACCTTTTTAGAAACTCTGTATGTTGAACACCTTGATCTTGAAGCACTTGGGTGATGATGAATTTAGTGAGCCTAATAGTTCTTAGTTTCTTTGGAACCCTTGGTATTTTTTCTCCTTAAGAACCCCAATTCAGATAAATATCCCTTAAACTCCTCAATTTTCTCATTGGCCACCTCTTTTCATTTTTCCAACATAATTTCTTCCAAATCTTCAATCTCCATCTTCAACACATCGAAGTACATAATATGAAATGTATTCTCAACTCTCCTAGCCAACCTCTCAATATGGGTCATCGAAGGAGCTAAGGTCCCACCAAGAGTAGCTCATTTGATGCCTTCATTCCACCTTCACTAACCCTATGCACTAGATTTTGATGCTTTGTCATCATAGTAGTTTATCATATCACCTAAAATAACTAGGAACAAATGTGAAATGACATAGATTTATTAAAATGGAAAGGTGGACAACCACATTCTGACCTCCATGAATTCCATATTTCCAACCAAAGCACATAGTGAGGAAGAACCTTAACCCATAATTTACCTTCATAAATTAACAAATCCTCTTGACCTACTTGGGCTAACAAATATTATATATGTAACAAAACCCCCAATTGACAATATTATAATACCCCTCATAATAAAAACCATGAACAATATTTGAACCATAAGCTAGTGAAATTCTCAACATCATCCAAATGGCCAAACCCCTCAACCTATCTAAAATTAGTCCATGTGAAAGGGACCCATGACTAAGTAGGCTAGTTCTCCCACCTTTAAAAAACTCAAGTTCCTTCCTTTTGCCATGATTTCCAACCTTCCATCCCATCATTTTTTAAGAATGGGCTCAATTCATGATGAATGATCCATGACAAAACCATGAATCTTGTCATCCTCCCTCAGTTGGTCTTTCTTCCATCACACTAGACACTATAATATTCCATAACTTGCCTACATGACCCCCATCACATCACTCATCCACATGGCCAACCTCTTGACTCTCATGTGTCACCCCATCCAAGTGTATAGTCTACTTAAATAAATTTATATTTTATAATTAATATATTAATATATACTCTATATTCATATATAAAACAATATGTATAGGTAGCTTTAGTGTAAATTTATTTGGGAATATTTTACACCGATAGGTATAGGTAATTTCAGTGCCACTTTATCTATACATATATTACTTATTAGTAGGTGCTCATTCTTAAATTAATAATAAAATTTGAAATTATTAATTTTGTGTTATACATTGCAATTAACATTAATTTGTTATAATTATACTCAAATAATCATAAACACTATAGGAGCTCCTACTTATGCCCTAGCTGATAAACTTTAAATTTTCTTTGGAAAAAATCCCTCTTTTATTAAAGACTCATCTAATTTTATTTTTAAAACTCAACATTATTACCTAGATACACAAGATACCATGGTCAATTCTATTGTTGTTTTCAAAATTGTTTCTTTGAAATCCATTGACTTTATCTCTAAACTAATTGACCTATAATCCCTTAACCTTTCTAAAATCTAACTCACCTAGACTTTCTTTAACTGCAAAAATATTTTCTATGAACAAACCAAAGGTACAAACATTGGGTCTTACTTATCCAAAAGGTCATAAATATTTTTATGAAACATTTCAAGGGTTTAGTCTTAAACAACTTTCATCTCAAGTGCAAACTTACTACTTTTGATTTTTAGGCACCATTCTTATTTAGCCCCATGTTCATTCCTCTTTCATTTATTTCTTTAACCATATTAATAGCATTTTACCCCACATCCAATTCACTATGGAAATGTGAAAAGAAACCCCTCTTACCTTTATATATGTGCTCATCTCTCTTCAAACTAATGGCATACTTAGCCACCCATTTATAAAAAAATACATACACCAACTGACATCTTCATGTCCATTCTCACCACCATCCAGTCTAGCAGTGTCATTCTAGAACACTAATTACTTGAGTTGTTCAAATCTTTTCTCCCCATTTCCTTGAAAATTAAATATCCCACCTTAGAAAGGCCATTGTGACCAAAACTTATTCAATCTCTAAAATCAACAAAGCCTTTCACTTATCCCACTATTCTAAATCCAAAAACTCTCCTTCCTCTTCTACGCCCCTAACTCTCATTTCTCTTCCATATCTAGGGCATTATAGCTCATATTTCTTAGATTTTGACGAAAAAATAACTATTTATAAACTCTTAAGTAGTTTTATAGAACTACTAAGGATAAGTTAGACCCATTTACTTGCCAAGGATTTTATGAAATTCCTTTCTCTTGTGGAAACTAATACATTACCCAAAGTAGGACATCTTTCAAAGCATGTCTCAAGGAACATATAGAAGAAATTTTCCAAAACCATATCTCCAAATTAGCTATCTTTGAAAACTACCACAATTATAAACAACTTATTTGGTTTTACCAAACCAAAATTATTGCATCAACTCCCTTTCTCTCCTCTTATATACTTGAGAAGCACTAGAAATTGAAAAATATCCTAATAATTATGTCAATAATCCTTGTATATTTTGGAATAGGGCTTCAACGATTTTACTTTGATTATCATTAATTATTAGGTGGATGGTAGGGATTTAACTTCCATTGAATATCTATGGAATATTTTTAGTAGTAATCAAGATAGAGGGTTGAGATCTATTTGAAAGGTAGTTATTCCCCTTTCACTTCTCAATTTAATTTAAAAAAATACCATGTTTATAAGTGTCATTGAATTCTTATTGTTTATTGTTTCTTTATTATGTTTTTCTTGTTAAATTATTTTTTACATGTATATATGTTTAACTCATAATTAATTTTTTTAATAATTAATAATAGTAATAATTTAAAATAAAGTTATAATTCATTTAATTTTTATGTTTTTTTTTCTATCTTTGGCAATGTGAGATGTATCATGAAGTAAGTGTCTCAATGCCTCCTACAAATTGATGTATATCAGAGTTTACCAACCATTAACTTTTTATGGTTGTACTAGTTTAACCATGAAGAGGGTCACAAACTTGGCCAATCTTGAAAACCTATCATACATTTGCTTGTTAATTAAGTCTCCTCGCTTTATTGGATAAGTCTTCTCCCTTCATTAGTTTCTTGTTTATATATATATATATATATATATATATATATATAGATAGATATATATATATATATATATTTATTTATTTATTTTGACTTCTATCTTCCAATTTTTTTGGTTTCCTTTCCAACTTTTTAATTCTCTCTATTTTTCCAACCTAGCCTTTGTATTATTATTAAAAATTATGTCTTTCAATGTGCTTTTTTCTTTTATCTCTTTTATTATTATTATTATTCTTTTATTTTTAAAAAATGGTTCTTTGGCATGTCTATTTTGGAATAGGGCTTACATAATTTTCATTTAATTATTGCACCATCTATATCCCACTATCGGAGAGATATTGTCCCATAATGTTACATTAAATGAAATAAAATAAAGTTTACATTGGAAAAATAAATGTTGATAATGGCAAAACCTTTGAATATTGAACATAAATATTATTAACAAAAAAAATCTTTCATTATATACCATAAATAAAATAATTCAATGTCCATAGTGAATAACATAGTTTTACATAAATTATATATTTATAGATATAAAAAAATTGATAATAAAAAAATTCTAATTTTGTAAATAAGTGATTTTTTCTTTTTAGTATGAGCGAGATGTGAAATCCTTTCACTGAAAAGTTTAATTACTTCTTACTTCTTAATATGTTGGTGATGTGTATTTCAATATGCACATTAAGTTTTATATATATATATATATATATAGATAGATAGAGAGAGAGAGAGAGAGAGATCTTATTCTATGGATATATGCTTTCTACTTCACAATGCTAGGGAGGCATCTATTTAAAAATATATTAATAATAAAGAATATTTTAATGTGGATAATGTGAACCATCAACAATCCATGGGGTCTTCGATAGACGATGATTGTGTGTACTGTTAAGGCACTCTTAGATGTTAAGTCATCGGTTCAATTCCCCACCCTATTCTAGTGTTATTCTTGGACATGACCATGATGTAGCCTCATCAATTCCAAAGTTAAAAAAAAAAAAAAATGAGCCATCAATAAAATATTTCAATGGCCATATTGAGTAAATGTTCGTATGTTTAACACATTTTCTTGTTATATTGTTGAAAATCAAGGAGATGTAGAATTCCTTTTGTACCCATCAAAGTTTGTGTGTGTGTGTGTGTGTGTGTATATATATATATATATAGATATAGATATAGATATATGGTTGTAAAAATTGATCGACATGAACCAAAAATCAGTCAAACCGGCTGGTTCATTAGGAAACCAGGTCGAATTGGGAAAAAAACCCAATTTAAGGTCCAACTTAGCCAAAAAAACACAAAAACCAGACCAAATCGGTTGGTTTATGACGGAACTGGCTAGTTTATGATCAAACCAGTCAGTTCCATCATAAACTTATCATTTCATTGCCAAGGTCGTAACAAACCTGCACAGAGTCTTTTTGGGAGCTTCTTGGGTGTTTTGGAGGGAAATTAAGGGTTGTTTCCCTCCAAAAACACCTTCTCCAAGCCTTTAAAATGAGATCGCTTCCCTCATTTACCTCACACATCTCCTTTGGATTTTTTGTGAGTTTGATTGGGAGCTTGGAGAGTGTTGAGTTTTTGCTAAAGTAATGGAACAACATAGAGTTTGAGCTAAGTAGTAGTCATCATGCCTCCAAAATCCAATGATACTGCAAGGGCTCATTGTGATATAATTGATGGCAAAATGATATGCAAATATTGCGAAAAATCTATTGAATGAGGGGGTATCAACATGTACAAGCAACATTTGGCTAGGATAAGAGGTCATGTAAAGCCATGTGGAGCACCAAATGAAGTAATATGGAATATTGGGGCATAATATCTTCATAAGTTTGAGACTCAAGTCACTAAACCAGTAGAGAAGTTTGTGACTCAAGAAGTTGCAAAGTTTGGGAGTCGAGACTCAACCAACTGAGTTTAATCATGATGAGAAGTTTCAAGTGATAATGCTGATCACTAACATCATATATGTAGACTTGTAGTAGTGTTGAAGCCTCAAAAACCGTTGCCTCAACATGGGGGAAAACCACCCAGTCCGGACCTTGGTTGGCAGCTCCTTTTCCATTTGGAGTAGTGGCTCCGACTGGGGATAATGGGACTAGTTTCCCAATCTATTTAATGCTTGTGCTAAATGGGGTGATGTGTGATGTGTTTAGAGTAATGTTTTAAGTTAATGGTAATCTAGTCTAAACTAATCAATCATAAATGCATTTAACTTCTAATTTATAAAAGACTATCTAATCATAATATACCGGGGATAAACTTGATGTATGCGATCTACCATAATTTCTAAAAGCAATTGGTAATAAATATCATTCAATTACAGCTATAAATGAATCCATTTTAATAATAATTGTTTCATATAAAAAGTTAGCCAAAATTATTGTGAGAAATATATCGCATAAAGAGTTATTCATATATTCAGCATAAAATAAAGATGATCATCATACAGAAGTGCAATAACGATAATCGAAATTCAAACTTTCATACATAAATAATTCTAAAAAGAAATGATGGCTTAATACATAAGTAAAAATGATTACGAGATAAAAGTACCATTTATAATATTTCCTACTCATGTGTTTTAGTAATATTGATCTATCTCCAATCCATTCAACATCATCTAAGAGTACAAAAGTGAAATTTCAATAGAAGATGCTAATTCAGGTAAAAATAAATCATGTTCCATATATTTCACGAGAACTTCCTCAAAGGGATAGAAGTGCATGTTTTGAAGAGAGTTTCTGATAAAATTCTAGACCCCTCTCTAAATGCATGAGAGGGGTTTAAATACTAAAACTATAAAACTAAAAATAGATTATTACAAAAATAGTTGAGGAGGTTTAAACAACTTGCCTCAATTTATGTAAAAATAAAATCAAAATTAAAGTAAACAGGGTGAATAACTATGTTGCATTCGATCCTTCAGATTGAAAATATCCACCATAGGCTTCAGCTGTGTAGGTTGGCCGACTTCAGCTTTCAACTGTCCATCGAATATGGAATTGGTCAGTTTTGGCACCATTTTCTCGGCAGAAATGGTTAGGCATCACAGGGTCATCCATTGGCTGTGAGGCTTGACCAAAAGTTGCCAATATGCCTCTCAGTCTAGCCTAGTCATTTGCCTTATCACTTCTACTTTTTCTTCCGCTACCTGTTTCCATTTTTGTTTGAGCTATTTCGCATCTGGAAAGAACCCTAGAATGGACTCTGCTACTAGATTGGCACCATGAAAATTCTCATTGATATTTTCTATGATAATGTTTGTTACTTCCGCCATGTCCGCTATTGCCTGTTCTGCTTCCTTAAGCCGAGAATGCTAGCTTGCAAACATAATTTCCTTATGTAATTCTTCTAGCTTGGGCAGGTTAGATTTTCTCCCCTCCTCTGTATTTTGCCAGGCGATGAAATCAAAGACCTTTTTAAAGATATCATCATATTCAAGTTGCATTTCTACGAATTGGCTTGTCATTTTATCACTTGTTTCGTAATAAGATTTCCAATGTGAAATCTTCTAGCACAGTAATTCTTTTTGATGTGTCAACTGGGACTTAAGTCTGATTGCTTCGGTAATAAACTAATCAATTTTTGGATCATCTTTATGTAGATCATTTATTGCCTGCACTTGTGCTTCCTTCTCGATTAAGCTGATTCGATGTTCTATTTGCATCTGTTCAAATTCCTATTGAAGTTTGGCCAACTGTATCTCTGCCTGCTGGTCAGATTTGACATGCTATAATTGTTGCTCAAGCGATGTTATTTTATTTTCCTTTTCTCTAAGAAACATTTGGACTTCTGTTGCTTTTTCTGTGGTCGTTGTAGCATAAGCACCTGCAAACTACGAGAGTCTAGTTAAGTTGGTGGATGGATCGACAAGTGAGTCCTTCCATAGAACATCCATTAATTCATTTTCAGGGGTAGTAACAGCTATAGAGTCCAATTTTCTTTTCTTTCTTTGCATTTTCACCATGGCCTTATGCTGTGGGCTATAGAATACATCCAGAGGGGGTATTTCTTCAATCTTCAAAATTATTTCGGAGGTGGGGGTAACAGGGATATGCTCTACTTCTGGTTCATTTGCAGTTTCTTCCACTGTAATTTCCAAATCTGTCTTTTGTTGTGGAGTTTGCAACTATGGCACCTATTCCTCTATATTGAAACTTTTATTAAAATTATCCCACTCTTCCTCTAAGTTAATTACCGTGGGTTTTATTGGTTGTGCAGAGATAGTAGGGATTTAAACATGCTTGCTAGCTGAAGCTTGTTCAACTATCTTCTGTGTAGATTGGGTCGTATCCTTGATGCTTCTACTTTTTCCATTTTATGATGACTGTCGCGATTCCCCAATAGATTTTTCTTGAGACTCTGCCCCAGAGTCAGATTTGGAATTTTCTTTGGAGTCACTTTCTATAGTCACACTGGGAGTAGGCTCCCTTATTGGTTCAATTAATAGTTGGTCCAATGGGACCATTTCCAACCTTCTTTCTCTGTAACTGTAAAATGTTTCCATATCTCCTTGGTCAAAAAGTAGTTGTGCCATATGCTTCACCTCTACAAAGGTGTTTTTATGCAAAAAGATATCATCAAAAACATCCTCCTCATTAGTGAATACTTTTATTTTCACCATAGTGGTGAAATTCTTGACAGTGCCAAACGGGTCATACTGTCTGTTATAGACATTTTTGTGCCCTACAACTCCAAGCATGAAATGTCCATAAACCAAGGGCTCCTAAGTCCCTAAAAGTGTTGTTCTAACCCCTAAAGGAACAAGGTCAACAGATTACAGCTTCTCCCAGAAGTTCTCCACCATAAACTGCTCAGAATTGGTCAAAACAAGATCATTGCAGCTGCTCCACTAGCTAGGTGTGTTGCATCTCACCCAAATGCACTGTGAGGGTGCGTTGCATTTCAAAAATCCCTTCTGTAGGGTGCGATGGGCGAGAAATGACAAATGGCAGTGTCATTCCGCGAGGTGGAGAGGCAATGCAAGCTTCCAGAATCTTCTCCTGTGACACTTGCCTCACTGAATTCAACCAAGGATGAGTAAGGGGCCCTTAGTCTCCAAGTGGAAGCAAGAACTGACAGAGAGAAGACACTAATAAAATCACAAGCTGACTCATCCTCCTTACAGATATCTATATATGGATCCCTCATCCCAGAGATCCAGAGGCTGGAATTTTGCATATTGTAAGGAATTGTTGTTGGTTTCTAGAGACAAACATCAGATTGTTGGGTGATTTATGCTTTGTTTGAGGTGAAGAGGGGCTTCTTTGCTGGGAGGTTGATGTTGGGTCGGAACCACTAGTTGTAACTCCTCCTGGATCTTTTCTTGTTTATCAATAAAAACTATTTGAGTTCTCCTCCATGCTTTTTTATCATCGATGCTTGTGACATTTGTATGGTTAACTTAAATCTGATCCTAAGTTGTTTATGAATATAGATCCATGTCTTTGTATAGTGCTATTCTTCTGTGATCTTACAGGTACTTTGTGAAGTTGGGCATGCAAGGGAGCAGGTAGCTGGAGACTATCAAAGAAGAGAGGGATTGGATCAAAGGATCAGCGCAAGACACAGGTTGGTTCTTTCTATTCCTCTCTATCTAGAATTCATAAAGGAAATACAAAAGTATTTTTTCTCTGTTTGTTTCTAAGGCAGCTGTCACACCTTAGTGGGATAGAGCAGTTCTAAATAGACACTTTTCCCTGTAACAAAATGGCGACTCCACTGGGGAGTGTCTAATTAGTTTGTTTGTGTATCATTCTTTGTTGTTTGTTTCATAAACTTATAAGTAGCTTTTGAACTGCATTTGCCATAACAAATGCAAAGTAGATAAATGTTACTTCAATCCATTTACTGGATCTGTTTATGATTTAAACAGCTGATTCACAAACTATCTGATTGCCCTTGTGATAGCTCTTAGATCCTCCTTAGATCTACCCCTGATTGTTGCATTACTGATTGCTTTTTACTCGGCCAAAAACCAAGGACTGAACTTCAAACTGTGACCCTGAACCCAGACAGAGTCTCGTTTCTGGCCCAGCGCATGTACTGTTCAGAGATCCTGAATTTCAGCGCACTTCCCGAAGGGGCAACCTGCGCTGCATTTCAGATTCTTTGTGTTACAGGTGCGCTGATTAGACTAGCTCTGTGCAGTTGTGGTTCTTGTGCTTCATTCTTTCCAGTTCTATCCCTGAATTTTGCTGCCAGTGATCAGTATATGTCTGTTTGAAACCTCTTTTCCTTGATGTTATTCCGCCTCCTTTGTACAAAAGAACTGTAGATGTTTTTGTGTGTTTGTTGAGTCATTTACAGTTTTCCATTGCAAAAGTAGAATAGTCGTACTGTCGTCCTTTGATTTGAATCTGTCGCAAGTGTCGATTTCGATCATAGGAGAAAGTTTGATTGCTGTTGATGGTCGATTATCCTGTTACTATTGCCTTTGGTCTGAATTTGTAATTTTCTAGTGTCAACAACGAGTGTTCATTTCAAAATCGTAAGGTGTCGTAATCATCTCTGTTTTTTATTTCGAAAAAGAACTTGTTTATATTTGTTGCTTGAAAAGAAATTCAGATTTGTAAATCAACTTTATTTTTAGCAACAATACTAAGAAAGTCGAAAACAAATACATGCATGTGCATTTGCATATAGACAGTCTGTTTGGCTTGATTTAGGAAAGTGCATTTACAGTGTGCTCTTTGCTCTTTGTGAAAAGATTTTGTCTTTCCTTTTCCCTAGTAGCTAGGATTTTCATTGCACAAAAGAGATAAAAGTTTGTTTATCATCTTTAGATTGCATTTTAGGAATTACATCTACATCTCGTGGTGAACCCGAAAGGCAAACTTCATAAACAAGATCAACTTAAAATAAATTCAATGAATCTAACAACGCTTTGGAACTTAACGCACAACATTTAGAGGTCTAGGCTAGAGACGTATTCCGGCGTCGTAAAGCCTGGTAACTGTTGTCCTCACTGATGGTTGGGTGATTCCTCCACTTTGAGACGATAAGTGCTAGTACGGACTTGTGCTCCCACGTACCGTCGAGTATATTTTGGGAGACCCCTATAGGCTTAAATCCTTTATCCTTAGGAAGTTGTGTCTGCTGCCCTATCGATCGCAATGCACTGAACACAGCATTCGGGAAGATTGACTGTCGTACCATAAAAAGTATTCTGCAGTTTTGCGATTGGTTTGGTACTCCCTCTACCTAGATCTCCAGAGTAGTCCCTTTCGTTCCTTTTTAGACTCCTTAACGGAAAAGGTCCATCTGAGCACTTGTCACTTCAGGCTCATTAAAAATCGAAGGCGACTAGAGTCATCTTTTGTTTTTTCTCGACTCTTAAAAACTGAAAAAACAAGTTGTGTCAAAGCATCTAAAATTCATTTAATTCGGAAACATACTTCCACTTTATTTTAGTTGATCGAGTAATCCGCAATCGTGGAATAAAGTCAATTGAAACCCCGTCGTTCACGGAGGCTTACGAGTCAACCGTCTTTGTCTCCGGAATCGAAACCAGTACGGACAAAGCGAACTTGTTTAACCGGTTCCAAATCTCCTATTAAAGTTAGAACAAGTGTTCCAACGACATCAGAGACTCCGGTTACTCCAAACATTTCTGGAATCCCTGCCTCTACAGAAGAAGTTCAGCAACCACAGAAGGACAGTGATACTGATCCTAGTCTGAGAGTAAACACTTGTGTTACCGAACCAGTTCCATCTACAACCGGTTCGGAGAGTCTTACTCTTCAAACATCTGTCGCTGCCGATTTTACACCTTCTTCGGCACCAGAAATATTTTACGGACCTGACGGTCTTCCCCTTCCACCTGGTCTGATTGCCATAGAATAAATTGTAGAAGATCCTCAAACAAGTACTCCAGCACAATTTGGAGTCGGGATCACTCTATATCCTTCTTCGTCGGAAGTTAGTCTACCACCGGCGGAAGCTCCTGTAGAATCGCTAGGTAATCTTTTGGATAGACTACAAATGTCTGAACAACCGTCAACATCTAGGACTGTGTCGTCTGACACAGCGACGGCAAAACTCCCTGCTATCACTCCGACAATGTTTGCCGGTATACCATCTGTCCCGACTAGCTCTCAGCCGCTAGAAGGAGCCCACTCAGGGGCTATTTCGACAGTATGGTCCGTTCCTGTTTTTTCATCTGGAATAATATCCAGAAACTCTTATGTTGAGTCTCAACAGATTGATCCATTTGGAGGTCAATTTGGGCAGTCTGGCCCCCAAGGGCAAACAATTCCCTTGGGTTCTGGATTACCACCGTATGGGGGGCAGTATACCCTTTCATTATCCCCTCAGGGAGGATATCCATACGGGAGTTCACAACAACATTCAGGTTATACTGGAATTACCTCAAGTGGTTGGGTACCTATACTACCTCAACAACCAAGAGTTGTATACTCAATGCAACAATGCGTACCTATCGAATATCCTGACTACGCCAGCTATTGTGACGGTGTCGCAAGTTCAAGCGCTGCATGTTGTATGCCAACCTCAGGTTTCTCAGGTTGTAATGCAACAGCCCCTTGACCCTGCGACTCAACCACAATCGCCGACTAGTGGAACGACACAGGTTCAGACGGGTACAATTACCCCTCATCTTGGTCAAACTATTAGTATCGGGCAACAGCACGTGGCTTCACAACCATGGCTGGTGCAATACCAACAACCGCAATTCCAACAAGTATACCAAGGTTCTGAGCAATAAATATTTGCTAACAGTGGACATCCGTACATTCAAAACGGTCAAAATCAACCATTTTTCAATGGTCATGTCCACCAACCTTACCAAACATACCAGCATCAAATGCATTATGCCGGTATGCAAAGACCAACTGCTCAGGCAATCCCATCTTACCCTGGGTATGCTTCACCTAACCTGAATAAGCAGTTACCGTTTGTGGTAACTTTGGAGTTACTTGATTTAAACCGGTTAACCAACGATCCAATTGCTTACGCCCCTTGGTGGCCAGCAATTCCGCATAAAATTCCATCGGATATTCCTAAATTTAATGGAAATCCGGGTGAAGATCCATCGAATCATGTGATGACCTTTCATCTATGGTGTTCATCAAACACTCTAAATGATGATTCGATAAGACTTCGCCTCTTTCAGAGGACATTGACGGGTTTGGCGGTAAAATGGTACATCAAATTGCCTACACCTTCGTTCGACAATTTCAGCACCTTAGCCACAACCTTTTTAACCCATTTTCAGTTACCAATAATGTACGAAACAGGAACAGAACTTCTTACCAATTTCAAACAGACGACGACCACTCACATATCTGATCATATACATGAATGGCGACGTCGTCGTAGAATGGTAAAAACGTATGTCCCCGATCAACTCTTAGCTGAATGGTTTATCAAGTCATTACTTCCTTCCATCATGGAAGATGTGGCAAAGGGGGGAATTGTAATAGAAGAGCAAGTTATCGCTCGTGCGCAATATCTGGATTTGATTTACACTCAGTCCGGCACGCTCTGCGATAAAATACCTGACGCCCCTAGACCGGAATTCTCAATTCCTCCTCCTCCTAAATCGAACAATGACTCTCATGTCGGTGATGGCGTGATTGGCACAACAGACACGAGATCAAAAAAGGCTACATCCAAAAAGGCCCGTAAGCTTTCAGGTCAAAATGCAAAAGATGAACTTCTTGCTTCGGAAGTAAATGCCGTGTCGACAGACAAAGGCAAAGAAACCAAACAACCAAGAAGCAAGAAGAAAGGCAAAGGGAAGAAGAAGAAACAGGAGGAAACGTCACCTGGAAAATCTTCTTCAAACCCTCCTGGAGATAGGAAACCAAAAAATCCATGCTTGATATGCAATGAGGATCATTGGACCACAAGTCTTCCACACAGAGCTGAGGTTAAAAAATTCTTCAAGAATTCGAAAACCTCCGTAGTGTTAACTGATCCGTTTCCAAATCCAGGAACAAATCTGGTTGAAAGTGAAAATGATTCCCCGTCTCAAGTGCTAATGTTGTCGGTTTCAAAATAGCAAAATGATGCTTTGATATCGACAAGGAACAAGGATTATGGGAATCCACAGCTGTCGAACAACAAGGATAAAGATCAACCAAGTAGTTCGACAACAACTTCGACATAAGTTGTGCCACCCACCATTCCTGAATTGACGATAAAACCGCCAAAGGGAGTAGTACACAAGTCGACATTTAATCCCCGTACTAGAGCGGCACAACATTATAATATAGTGGAAGATTTGTCCCAATCGCCGTCCGCTATGTCGACTCTTGAAGTACTACAAAATTGCCCATCCCAAAGGCAGGCTTTATTATCAGCCATTGGTGGGATAGACCCAAAGGATTCCAATCTAGTATCCTTCGACCATAAAGGATACGATCCTCAATTTCCAGCTCAACTAGCTTTCCTTGTTCAAGTGAAAGACCTCAACAAAACTGTTCATCGAACGATTATTGATGAGGGAGCATCTACATGCATTATGTCGATGAGTTGCTGGAAAACTTTAGGATCTCCAACCTTGTCGCGATCTTCGACGACATTAAAAGCATTCGACAGAAGGACATATACCCCATATGGTATCCTAAGTAACTTGAAAGTTGAACTAGGAGGGAATCTTGATTACAACATACTACTAGGAAGACCATGGATATATGCCATGGCAGCTGTTGTGTCGACCTATTTTAGAAAGATTGCATTTCCCTTTCAAGGAGGGATTACAATCGCCGATCAACAAAACTTCCTCCCCAATGGTTCTCAAGTTACTGGAAGCATTCCCATGATCCATGGAAGCCCCCATTCGCTTCAGGATATCGGAGTAGGCCTACTAAAAAATCCTATACTAATGGGAACTTTCGCTCTTCCACCTCCAATCAATCTGGCAGAAGTAGCGTCGATAGGAACCTGCAACATGATATCTTCTAAAAAGATCTCAGAAAATGATATCGACATGGATCATGCAATGGTTTTTCCCCCAAGCCCAACGGAAATATTGTAGCAATCAATGTTCCTAGCATGGGAGGCAAACCCACATCAACGCTCATCAAGTGTTTGGATAGATAGGTCTAGAGAATATGGTACCCCTTCAGATCCTTGGTCGCGAGTGCATGTCACCGACGAAGGAATTGTCCAATCTATGGTAATTGAAGGGACACCATGGAATGATTCCCACCATCGTTCCCTTCTTCCGGATTGTGGAGAAGATAATCAAGATGGCCTGTATCATCCTTCAGTTTTTGAATTCCTATCAAATATTATAAACACGGTGGATTCCGAGAAAAACTTGTCCAATATTGAAGAGACTATCGCCATAAATATCTTGACCAAAACAGATGTTGTAGAGAATATTCATGTCAGCAAATTTTGTTCTCCTTCAGAACTAGAGATATATAACGCTCTTTTTCCCGAATTCAGAGATGTCTTTGCTTGGTCATACAATGAAATGCCAAGCATTGACTCGAGTATCGTTGAACACGAAATTAAGATGTATCCAGATGTCAAACCAGTACGACAACGGCTACGGAAGGTGCACCCCAAGAAAGCCGCTGTCATTAAAGCAGAAGTTGAAAAACTTCTCCATGCTGGTTTCATCTACTCGGTTCCTCTAACCGATTGGGTATTGAATATTGTCCCTGTTATGAAAAAGCAAGGAACAATTAGAGTGTGCGTCGGGGATGTAAATCAAGCTTGTCCAAAGGACAACTACCCAACACCCTTCATTGACCAGATAATTGATGAATGCGCCGGATGTGAAACCTTTTCATTCATGGATGGATTCTCCGGATATAATCAAATAAATATCCGCCCACAAGACCAGTCAAAGACTGCATTTATTTGTCCGTGGGGCACATTCGCATATCGAAAATTACCCTTTGGTTTAAAGAACGCAGGGGCGACATTTCAGAGGGAAATGAATTATGCCTTCCATGACATCAAAAACATCGTTCAACCATACCTCGACGACCTTCCGACTCATTCGCGAAAGCGGACTGATCACCCACAGCATTTAAGAGCGATATTTCTAAATTGCCGACACTACAAGATACGACTCAATCCACACAAATGTGTATTTTGCGTCAATTCTGGTCGTTTACTTGGCTTTGTAGTCTCGAAGGACGGGATTTGTCTCGACCCATGTAAGGTCCAGGCAATCATAAATTTGCCTTCACCTTCGAATTTGCTTCAGATTCAGAAACTCCAAGGGAAAGCGAACTTTCTGAGGAGGTTCTTTCCAAATTACGCCGAACTTGCTAAAGGTTATACACGTCTTTTGAAAAAGGAGGTACCCTTTGTCTGGGATCAGGTTGCACAAGCTTCCTTTGATGCTTTAAAAGATTCCCTAATGAAAGCATCATTAATGTATGCCCCTGATTATCAAAAAGATTTTAACCTGTATCTGGCTGCAGCGAATATGACCATCGCAATGGTTTTAGTTCAAGAAGTCGATGGAATTGAACATCCTATATATTATTTAAGTAAAAACTTAAATGATACAGAAAGCAAATATTCTTACGTTGAAAAGCTAGCACTCGCAGCTGTTCAAGCGATACAGAGATTTCGACACTATATCCTCTTTCGGAAAACTACCATTCTGTAAAATTGTAACCCCGTGACTTATATACTGTCGCGACAGTTGCTGGGGGGCAAATATTCAAAATGGATAGCAATCCTACAAGAGTTTGATCTGGAATTTATAAAATCCAATTCAAAGAAAGCTCCAGTTTTCGCAGAATTATTGTGCAATCTCCCATCGTCGTCCAACGATGACACATCAGAAGAAACAATTGTGGATGAAAGTTTATTTCTGATATCTGCAAGCAATGAGTGGTATGGAGATATATCATTTATCTCCAAACTCAAAAATACAGGCCAAACACCTCCCACTCCGAACAAAAACGTATTCGATACCAAGCAAAAGACTACATGATCGTCGGTGATACGCTCTACCGTCGTGGTATCGATACAGTTTTGAGACGGTACCTCACCCATGAGGAGGCCGAAAAAGTCCTGAATGATTGTCATTCAGGCACGTGTGGGGGACATCAATCTGGATATGCTACGGCACAAAAAATCTTACGAGCAGGATACTTCTGGCCAACAATGTTCAAAGTTTGCATAACCACAGTCAGAAGTTGCCATGCTTGTCAAATTTTCGATAGCAAAACTAGCAGACCAACCGCACCTCTACAACCAATAGTTTCTATTGGGCCATTCGCCAAATGGGGCATCGATTTCATGACATGTAACCCCACCTCGACCGAGGGGCATGGGTACATCATAGTCGCAGTTGACTATTTTACCAAATGGACCGAGGCGATGCCTACATTAGATAATACCGGTGAAACAGCTGCCCTCTTCTTTTTTAATCATGTAGTCGCCAGATTCGGCGTGCCGCAGGCTATAGTCACAGATCATGGATCGCATTTTCGCAATCACATGATGGTCGAATTAGCCGCCAAACTAGGGTTGTCTCACGATAGCTCTACTCCATATTATCCGCAAGCCAACTGACAAGTTGAAGCAATCAACAAGGTCCTCAAACGCATGCTGCAAAGGATGATTGGAGTTCACAAAAGAAGATGGCACCTAATCCTGTACTCAGCTTTGTGGGCTTACCGAACATCGGTAAGGAATGCAACCGGGTTCACACCTTTCCAACTAGTATATGGCCTGGAAGCAGTCTTACCAATCCAGTGTGAAATCTCGTCTCTCAAACTCGCAATTGATCTTCTCCCCGGAACTTCATAAGAAGAAGCTCGTTTCTTGGAATTAATCCAATTGGATGAAACCCTTCGTGATGCCGCTTTGGCTAACGAAGCCCATAAGAAATGAGTCAAGGCGCAGTTCGACAAAAATGTCAAACCCCGTGTCTTCTCAGAAGGTGACTTGGTCTTGCTTTACGACCAAGAATCCGATAAATTGGGAGCAGGGAAATTTAAGTCTCTATGGATGGGCCCCTATATTGTTAAATGAGTGTTAGCAAAAGGAGCCTACGAGTTAATGGATTATGACGGAATTCCGCTGGCACAACCTCGTAATGGGTTGTACCTCAAGCATTACTATGCGTAATGGTAACCTGTGTGCTTTTGTTATATTTTTGTTTTCGCTAAAGTGTTTATTTTGGTCAAGTAATCCACTTTTTACATTTGTTGCAGATGTCAAACCTATTGGAGTCATGTGTTGGATATGCCGACGGAGCGAGTCGTAGTTCGCGGAAACTATCCGCCGCAGCCTGGGCCATTTTTTATCCAAGCGGCAAGTTAGTAAGTTTCAGAGGTGTATGTATTGGTCGATCAACGAATAACATCGCTGAATATAGCGCGTTGATAGAACTTCTCTCTGATGCCATCACACATGGTATATGCTGACTAATTGTCAGGCTAGACTCACAACTCGTAATACTACAACTCAATGGTATATATTCTGTCCGAAACCCAGCTATTTATCGCATGTTCCTAAGGGTTAAGATTTTAGAAAGACAATTTGATCTTATTCAATATCAACATATTTCCAAAAACTTAAACACATTAACTGACTCATTAGCAAACTATGTGTTAGATAGACATTTGCAACATTTATAAAAAGAAACACATCATCAATGTTTTACATGTGGATCATGTAGCTCAACCAAAATAAAACTCCGAAAATCAAAAATATATATAATTGTTTATGGTTTACACATAATGTTCTGTAACCAAGAAAAAATCGGTTAAATAACCCAAAAACTCAAAATGCTAGGGGGCACCCTAGTCTAATGATGCTCGTGATAGCAAGTCACAACCTATGCAATCATGCGTAAGAGACGAGTCCATCGTCTAGGCACACCAGTAGTATGCCGCTGTAACCGCAAAGGTAGCTCGTCAGTCCTCACGTCTGGAATACCGAGAGTGAGGCCCTCAACCTGCTCCTGTAATGCTGTGAGAGTCTCGGCCACATCGAGGTCATGAAGAATAGCCCTTCCGACGGCCTCTCCTGTTGGGGCAGCAGCTGGTACTCTCAGGCGAACTACTAGACGAACAGGACCAACATCTGCATGTACGCATGAGTTTGATTAAAGTCTTGATAGAATAAAGCACAAGGACATTATAAACAAAAAACGATAAACAAGAATATGGTCAAAGATTTTACCAATGGCGCCCCACTGCTCGCTATCCGGCAGTACTAAATCTGGATCACCCCGGAAGTCCATGCCAGCGTATGGATACTCAGAATAAACCATCTCCTGACGATCAAACCACCTGAAGAAGGTATCAGAAAATGAAATCTGAGACTGGCCAGCATGCCTAGACATATGGTCAACCCATCTCTGCATGCGTGGTTCAGTAGGAGAAGGTAAATTGAGTGCAATGTACTGTGGCTGCATCAGTGGTATCTTCTCCAAGGCAAAGGCGGTCAAAATAGAACCATACCCAAAGTTCTTCAACCTCCCGCTCTTTATCTTGGTCAATTGTTCTTTCATCACAAGAAGTACTGCACCTCCAAAGCTCCAACAAACCAAGTTCAAATGAAATGGTAAAATGAGAGGTAAAAACACTTTTTCATTACTTTTACGTAGTTCAAAGTAAAATATTAGTGTTCTAACTCGTTTTCAAGCAAATATTGTTCATTTCTGACTAGTTTGATGAAGCAGTTGAAAATACAGTACGATCTTTGAAAGGACAAAGCTATTTATGGTAAAATCGAAACAAGACCATCTAATCGAGCAGTTTTAGCACATAGTTCAAGCTCGTTAAAAAACAAACATAAGACATGAGCAAATGTTTCCACCCGCGTTTAAGCTCATTAAAAATGAACTATTCCCCGGTAAATAACCATCGTGAATGTAGTACTTTAGCCGTTAGAGCCTTGGTCGTGTTTGCACCATCACCTCCACTTTTCATTGGCCGATCATTCACATCCATTTGATTGTTTACCCATTTTGAGTAACAGCTGCGAAGAGTGATTTCACTAGCCATCCTTGTGACACTACCGTGATTGGAAAATTCCAAACCTTACCTGGAATCAGCTGCTACTCGTTTTATCACTTTTCCTCAAAAGACGAGTCTCCTTTAAGCTCTTTTCAACTGACTCGTAAAATATGAAAAGATTGCCGAGCCATTGGCCTCTCCAGCTCGTTAAAGGGACAGGAAGTGCTATCCCTCCTCTAGATTTTAATCTTTTTGGACCTGAGGGATTATTACACAAAAATATCGAGCGCTTGTTTTGTTCGGCTCGTTAAAACTATCGAAAATTCATCCCTTCTGTATTGTTTTATACTCTTTTGGACTTAAGGGATTAGATGACGAAAAAGAAATTTTGGAGTTACCTTTATGTTCCTTTTCAGACTCTCTAAAATTGAAAAGGACCGAGTTATCTTTGTCGTTAAACTCGTTAAAAATATTAATAGCGACAAACTTGTCTTTAGACGAGAACGAGTTTCACTATCGCTAGGCTCGTTAAAACATAGCGATGGGTTTGCCCGAAGGGAATATTATAGAACAAGCATATGTTATCCTCCTCAAGCTTGACAAAAATAAAGAGGTACTGGTCAGCAATGACTGGGGAAAAATTGGGAAGAAAACTCAAAGAAACTTTGTTGGTAGCAAGTCGCTCTTGAACATGACACTTCCACTCCGTGTCCGAGTCGAGTTGGGTTGTTTCATTCACCGGTCACATCACCATGGTCATGCCATACCATCCATATTTGGGGTTAATGCTACCAATCCATCACATCAGTGTCGCCGATATGTTCAAGAGAAGTCATCCAGAGAAGTCACCTGTGTCTCACCCACTACCATACATTATACTCCATTCTTTCATGACCGTCACCCTGAACCTTATATCACCAGATCGTTTTCACCTCCATCAAAATCATTTGCTCCGTTCCGTGTCATTGATGTGGGATTCATTAAGGCCCTCCTGTGACAGATCACTTCTTGTCGACATCAGCTCATTATCCAAGAAGTTGACCTACAAACACCCCATTCAGTACTTTGAAGCTTGCATGCCTCAATGGAAAGTTTCTCACTTCCGGCGACAGGTTTACATCAATGGCCTTCGACCGAAAGATTTTGCATGGTGTTCGACGCCAAGTCCTTTATTCACACCACGTGAATTGTACTGCAGTACCTTGAGGATCATTATTATTATCGGTTATTCCTCTCGCGCTTGTTAACAGTTTAGATCATCGACTGGTAATCAAGCGATGTCTTTCCATGTTCGACTTCAGAACATTTCTCACATGGATCGACTTGTACTTCGAGTGAAGATCGAACGAGATTGAAGACCCCGGATCTAGTTTCATCCATCCGGGCTACGATATATATTCAGGGAAATGAAGACATTAAGTGTACAGCATTGCAGAACAGATAATCATCCTACCAAAAGGATGATGGCTCTATCATAATCATCAGTCTACACTCAGACGATTGTCTGTCCTATGTACATGAAAATGAATTTATAAAGTTGAGCATGGGAATGCCCGCCTCAGCTAGATCATGAAAATAGTATGAAGATAATGTATTGTATTGTATCTTATTACAGGTCTCCTCCCAGCATTGAAAGAACTTCGAATCCTCATAATAAAGCATTTCACCCGACACTAAAAGGTTAACGGCCTCATACTTTAGGGGGCAATTGTTATAGACATTTTTGTGCCCTACAACTCCAAGCATGAAATGTCCATAAACCAAGGGCTCCTAAGTCCCTAAAAGTGTTGTTCTAACCCCTAAAGGAACAAGGTCAACAGAGTACAGCTTCTCCCAGAAGTTCTCCACCAGAAACTGCTCAGAATTGGCCAAAACAGGATCATTGCAGCTACTCCACTGGCTAGGTGCGTTGCATCTCACCCAAATGCACTGTGAGGGTGCGTTGCATTTCAAAACTCCCTTCTGTAGGGTGCGATGGGCGAGAAATGACAAATGGAAGTGTCATTCCGCGAGGTGGAGAGGCAATGGAAGCTTCCAGAATCTTCTCCTGTGACACTTGCCTCACTGAATTCGACCAAGGATGAGTAAGAGGCCCTCAGTCTCCAAGTGGAAGCAAGAACTGACAGAGAGAAGACACTAATCAAATCACAAGCTGACTCATCCTCCTTACAGATATCTATATATGGATCCCTCATCCCAGAGATCCAGAGGCTGGAATTTTGCATCTTGTAAGGAATTTCTGTTGGTTTCTAGAGACAAACATCAGATTGTTGGGTGATTTATGCTTTTTTTGAGGTGAAGAGGGGCTTCTTTGCTGGGAGGTTGATGCTGGGTCAGAACCACTGGTTGTAACTCCTCCTGGATCTTTTCTTGTTTATCAATAAAAACTATTTGAGTTCTCCTCCATGCTTTTGTATCATTGATGCTTGTGACATTTGTATGGTTAACTTAAATCTGATCCTAAGTTGTTTATGAATATAGATCCATGTCTTTGTATAGTGCTCTTCTTCTGTGATCTTACAGGTACTTTGTGAAGTTTGGCATGCAAGGGAGCCGGTAGCTGGAGACTATCAAAGAAGAGAGGGATTGGATCAAAGGATCAGTGCAAGACACAGGTTGGTTCTTTCTATTCCTCTCTATCTAGAATTCATAAAGGAAATACAAAAGTAGTTTTTCTCTGTTTGTTTCTAAGGCAGTTGTCACACCTTAGTGGGATAGAGCAATTCTAAATAGACACTTTTCCCTGTAACACTGTCATCCAAGGAATTTGGGTAATTGCAGAGATAGCATGTTCTCTGCTTCTTTGAATGCATGTCCCAAGTCGTGTAGTGCAAATGCTCTGCACTGTATAGGGAATGCAAGCCAAATGGCCTTCTTTGACTCTTTTAGTGTATGGCTCTTTCCTCCCTCACTAGCTATCTGATAGGCTATCTCCCTAGCCATTAACTTATCTGGAACATAGCATGGGAGGATGTGGGGGGAGGTGACGTTGCCAAAAACTCTGATATATGCAAATGTTTCCTCCCTGAACCATCTGGCCACTGGGAGGATGTCAACTTCAGCTTCTTGGGAAAACCTAGGGGCATCTCGATTATAAAGCCGCTTGTGAATAGGGAGCATAACTCCATGGCAAATTTTGAAAAAATGTGGTTGAAAATTGGATTCCCACATGACCTTGTGGCACACATAAATGGGAAGTGGATTTCGAACAATCCATTTCCATCCCATAATGGGGAACTTTGAAATAAAACAAATAGCATCCATAAAATAGGCGCTCATAAAAAATTGAGGGTAAACCCTCAAAGCAATTCTTCTTCTCCTTCTATACTCGATAATTATTTTTGCTAAATTATCTGACAAGATTTAGGCCCAATTCATTATAGTTGTGTTAACGACTACGTCTATTAACGACAACCACTCTGGGGAGAACCTAGTACTATCAGGTCTGCCAAACATCCTACATAACATAGCCGCAGCAAAACTATAAGGGGGACAAATAGATGTAGTAGTGTACATACCATTTTTATCTTTCTTTATTTTCTCTTCATCATTAGACCAGGTGCGGGTGCAATCCACTGGGTCACTGTTCTCTTTAGCAAACGTCTCTATGAATTGCCTGTTGTAGATGACTTGTGGCTCGGGTAGGTGGTACATAAGCAGTAGTTTGTCCAGGGTAAAAGATCCGATGACCCCTTGGCTTCTCGTCTTGAATTCTCTGTCTGAGATGTCTGATTCATCGATAACCCATTTTACCATGTTTGTATAAGGGATTATCTTCGGCTGAGCGGCTATGTGGTGCAAAAATGAGAAAGCCGTCTTTAGCATGGAAGAGTCTGAGGAATATCTTCTGTCAACTGTAACATTTGTGTCCATAATCCTCGATTGTTCCTCCTCTAGTATGTTGTACATAGTCTCCCACGTAGAGGTTCCTCCCTCTCTGCAGCATGTGGTATCTGTGAATAGGGGAGTCATCTCAATCTTCTCAGAGGCAATAGCCTTTCCTTTCTTCCCCATTTTTCTCAACGCTCTGCTCTGCGAGTTTTTCCTGAAATGAAGAACAACAGCTATCGGACACGTAAAAATGAACGTAAAAATGAAATAATGCAGATAGCTTGTAAAGGTGCTAAAAGAAGCATTATTTGAACGCACGTAACAAGATACCGTATCAAGCTGAATGGATTTTCACACATAAATGCAGTTATTTCCCACTAATGCCCACTAATGATTCATTATCCCTTAGTTTTATTGCTCATAAATGTTTGCATCATAAAACAGAATGAAAGCTTCTAGGGTGGCGAGCCATTGTACTGCGATGATAACAATTGTGCGGTTTGTGAAGCAATATTGCAAGATGTGCCTTTTAGCATTCTTACCTCCTACTGTGTGTCTGTGAGTTGCGAGATGTGAGCCATCCATTAGCTATTTCACGTATAGTTAATCTCTAGGTTTAGCCTATGCAATAGACTTGATGGACTTGAAATATTTACTTTTAATATTCTAAGGTGTGGGTCCGGGAACAAATCGCATTTTGCAATATCGGCTTATGATAAGTGCAAAGCGTTTGCTTGAATATCTAAAATGCGATGCAATAAAAGTCAAATCGCCATCTTGGTTTTGCAACTCGCAAATCTTGCCATATCATTTTTAACAGACAGTTCTTTATTAGTCGTGATATGCGATGTGAGACTTAAGCCTAAAAAATCTTAAGGACTTCTGTTTTCGTCAGATTTTATGATAATTTAGACCATGGAGCCCTTATTTAATCACTTTTCTTTATTTTGGAGGTTTTTTAGAAAGGTCCTTTGGTGGGTTTTAGACATGCTATATATGAAAAGGTAAGTCTTTAGTAGTTCCCAAAAAGGTTTTGATTGTTATATTTGCTTTATTAAAATAAAAATTAAAAAATGACTAAATGCTAATTTTTGCTTTTTGGATGAACTATTTTAGAGGGTCCTCATTTAGTTAATGTAATATTAACTATTATCATTAACAAATTGGGGGGTTGTTGAATACCACAACAATTGGCAATTTACTTGGAAGAACTAGTTATCTCTGAGAGTTTTTTGAAATTTCTAAAACTTCCAAAATAAAGATAGTTTTGAAAATAAAACAAATTATATGGAATATAAGGTAAGAAATATTGATTTCGTGATAAACAATCATCTGCCTAACTACCATTCTTTTGATTATTCTTTTCTTATAAAAAGTAACATTGTCTACATCAGTCTTTACTTGGCTTTTAAAGATAAAAGCCATAAGTCTCTCCCCAGATTGGCTTTTGGTTTACTCCGTTGTCGTAGGTAAAGCCTATGTTTCCAGCAGGCATTCATAGCCTCGACAGGGTTACCTTTTAACCAGCAATGACCTATTATTCCACTTAAATCAGAATGCAATTTTAAAGAGAAACTCGTAACTATACTTATTTCTTTATTTATTTTCTAAAGTAATTCATTTGTTGCTTCAGCTTTTCATCTGTATTTCCTAAAGGACAATGTCTTGGTTTGGTGACAAACATTGACAATTCCATTCACTTTATTCGTAACTTAACTGAACAAGCTGGCTCGTGATGAGACCCTTTGCCTTTTGATTATTATAATCATAAGCCATTACCTTGTTTTGATATGCAGTTTTGGTAATGTCAGTTCAGTTATAATATTATGATCATGGTAAGTCAGCTCTTGATGAGACCTCTTATTCTTTAAGTTTAGGTATATTTTAGAATTACACTCTAAAAATGAAAACTGACAAAGTGGGGAGGATCATTGGCCCCCTAAGAGCCTCTGGACAATAGTTGTAGAGATTTTTAGAGATGCCTTTCAGGAGAGAGACTTTGGTTTGTATAGATTCTTTTCTAGACTGATATAAAGGAGAAGTTTCTCTTTTAAGTTAAGCTTCATCAAAATAAGATAGTCAAGGAGGAAGACAGTCAATTTAAGAGCAATCAAACTTAACTATACATTTCATATGTGAAGATTACTTTCATAAAAATCTTTACTTATACAAGCGAAAAGTCAAAATTGAAAAGAGACTATCCTTGGTAAAACCAAAAGGGAATGCTTTTGAAATGGTATTATTATTTCTAATGGAAACTTTTTAACTATGGGCAATAATATACAGTGAACAGAAGAGATGATCTTCTATGGAAAGTATTTCTTTAGGACTTGTCCATTAACAGGTAGAGATTCTCTCTTACCTGATAAATCCTGTAGTAGAAAAGTTGATGGGCCTAACTGTTCCACAATCTGAAATGGGCCATGCCAGATTTGTTGGAACTTGGTATGGTTACCTTTCTCTTCATGGGCTTTATCCCATTTTAATACTAGGTCTCCGAGTTGGAAAAATTTTGAAGCTACAAAATTTGAATAAAAGGATGTTTTGACTAACTGTTGATGATGTGCATGTCTGGTCTTGGATTTTTCTCTTTCCTCTTCATGCTTAAGAATTTATAATTGTCTAACCTGCATAGATGAGGAAGGAGTTTCTCCAATGAATTGAACTAAGGCTAAGGAGGGAATTGCTACATTCGTTGGTAAGACTTCTTATTTCCCATAGACCAAATTAAAAGGAGAAGTGCCGATGGAGGCTTTCTGAGTTATTCGGTCTGCCCGTAAAGCAAACACTAAAGATTTATGCCAGTTCTTTTGGCCTTGGTCAACAGTACATTTAATATCTTGATGAGATTTTTGTTTGTGGATTCGGTAAGTCCATTTCCTTGCGAATAATAATTTTCCGAATACTTAAGCTTAAAACCTCTTTTAAGAGAAAATTATGTCATAGCATTGCCTGAAAAATAAGATTCATTATCAAATATTAAAGCAGATGGTATGCCAAATCTGGTGATGATAAATTGATCTATAAATTCAATAATATTTTCTGAATTGGCTACCTTCAGTGGGATTGCCTCTACCCATTTGGTGAAATAATCAATGGCTGTAAATGTATCTATGATGTTTAGAAGAATGAGGAACGATCTCACCTATTACATCCAATCCCCATTGTTCAAATGGTTGGTCGATGTTGAAAGGTTGTAATGGTAGCACAGGTTTTCTCTGTCTTCCAACAACTGTTTGACAAACCTTACATATACTTGCATAACTGTGTGCATCTTTGAACAGAGTTGGCCAATAATAGCCGACATGCGGGATTTTATGTGTCGTAGTGTCACCTCCAAAGTGACCACTAGCTGGTCCATCATGTAGTTCCTGTAACACCTTCTCTACGTCATATTTTTCAAGATATCTAAGTAAAACATAATCATAATTTCTTCTGAAAAGTACATCGTTGACAGCCTGAATGTCCCCATTTAAACAAAGAAGTTTTCTTTATCATGGATTGAAGAGGTAAAACAATTCTTGAGAAGTCAGGGACAAATCTTTTAACAAAATTTATTTGACCTAGGAAAGGTTGCATTGATTTCTTGTTATGTGGTAAAGGTATTTTAGAAATTTCTCTAATTCTATCAGGGTCGATATGAATTCCTACTTTGGAAACAATGAATCCAAGGAGATTTCCTTCACTTAACGTGAAAAAAGACTTTTGAGGGTTCATAGAAATTCCATACCTTTGGAAACATTCAAAGATTTGTTTCAAGTGTCTTAGATGATTACTGCGCTTTTTGGAGTATACTGTTATATCATATAATTAGATCACTACTGACTTATTTACCAAACCTTTGAAGGCTATATCCATGGCTCTCTGGAAAGTAGCACCAACGTTGATCAGTCCAAATAGCATCTTTTGATAAGCATAAGTGCCCTATTTTTTCCTAAATGTAGTTTCCAGCTGGTCATCTAGATGTACTAAGATTTGGTTATAACCTGAGAACCCATCTAGGAAAGACATTAGTTCATAGCCGACTACTGATTGCAAAATCTATTCCATAGGAGGTAATGGGAAATTGTCATTTATGCAAGCTTTATTGAGGTTGTGGAAATCTATACATATCCAAATATCAACGTTCTTTTTCCTGACTGGGGCAACATTGGAAACCCATCGGGAATGTCTGACAGGAAAAACAATTTTTCCTTTCAACAGTTTATTCAACTCAGATTTAATTTGAATTTTTAAATTAGGATGGATTTTCCTCAATTTCTGATGAATAGGTCTTTCGTCAAATATCATAGGAATAGTGTGTTGGATAATATAGGTGTCATATGTTTTGAGATGTTCATAGTTCCATGCAAAGATATTCTTATATCTTTTCAACAAACTTATAAAAGCTGTTTTTTCATCTGACGTAAGACCTAGACTTAAGTTAATGTTTTGAGGCTTTAAATCAGTCCCAAGATTGATCAATTAAAATCTCAGAGTTGAACTCTGAAGTTTTGAATTAGTAGATCGTTTAAATCTGTCTTTAACTAGTACCTCATATTCAACAGTATTGTTGGTGCAATCAAATTCAAGTCTGCATGCTAGCATATTTTTCTCCCCCTCTGGGCTAACTAAGATGTAACCTGCTCCTGCTCCATCATTGGATTTGGATCCATCAAAAAATAATTTCCAAAATAAATATTTAACTACAGGTTTATCTACAAAATTTACACATTTAGAAGTGTCTGTTTGGGAAAAAATTTCAATTTGAGAGACAACAAAGTTTTCTAAGAAAGGTGAAGTATGAGCATTGTAATTCCCTAAAAATGATTCTACAGAATAATTTCTGATGACATTGTTTCTATATGCAACTGGTTCATGGTGAGCTCCAGTATTGCAGCAATAATGCTGCAACTCCTGGGACTCCTTTCCTTACTTTTATCAACCCGGTAGTTTGTAACAAACTTGGAAGCGACGGTGTTGTATGCACAAGTACTAGCTCTTGCCGCAGCTGTCACTTGGTCAGCTGGCACAAGTCCGCTAGGAGCTTAAGCCAACTTCTATGAGCTCTGAGAAGAAGATTTTTAACTGATGGAAGAAAGCTAACTCAAAGAAGGCTGATCTACTTGCAGAAAGAAACTGGAAAGCTTAAAGGAAACGTAAACCCTAGCAAACCCTAATTTTACCAGCTATCCCTACCGATGCAAGAAAGAGGATGCAAGCTACTGAAAGAAATGACATTGACTTCTAGGAAGGTAAATACATGTATCTAAGCTACTTCTACAGTAACATCTGAAAAAAAAAAAAAAAAAAAAAAAAAACATCTTTTTGTATTTTTGAATAAGTTGCCAGAATTATCATGCATGCGATTTGACTATGCAGAGGTGGATTAGCGAGAGGAAATGCTTGGAGGAGGTCAGGAAGGTTCAAAGAAGGCCTAAGGGGTCCCTAACACCCTTCCAGAGAGTTTCACAGAGTTTGGCTATCAAGAAACCTCATTCGTGAGCTTCTACAGGAAGTCTGCAGGGGTTCTACAAGATGTCTGTGATTTTCTACAGGATGTCTGTAATTTTTCTACAGGTTGTTCAGAAATGGGATTTTGTAGGATGGATGGAAGGAGAAAGATGAAGGAGTGGGCATGGAGGTGGGATAAGGGTTGGAGGTGGTCCAGGACTTGGTGGATGGAGTTGAGGACAGATGTAGATGGTTGGGTTTGTTCAAGGAGGACTGAACCAATGATGCACAAAAACTAGGGTTATGTGAGCAAATGGGAAACGTAAGGCAAGAAGCTGAGATGAGGGATGGAGCAGATGGGTTTGATGGAGTATGGGCAAGTAGAGAAGTGGTACAGGTGCTCTGCAAGTCGTTTTTCCAACTAAACCAATGAAGACTTGTAAAATCAAAGACCTAGTTACGTTGACCTAATCTGATCTAGCTGTCAGTGAAGAGAATGAACAGAAGTTTGAACTGCAATGAAACCATGTATACTAACTTATGCAACTAAGCAAGAAAAAATGTGAACATGTAACCAACTTCTACAAATGAAAATCAAACACTAGTGATTGCATGGCAAAGCAAAGTCAGTGTTTTTGCGGGCAACAAGGTCACCCTGATCCCAGCTCCTGATCCCACTGAGGGAGAGGTGAAATCAGAGGTGTTTGATGGCCCTTTTTTGACGCTTTTCCATGTTAACAACCTATCAACTAAATTTTAACATCAACAGTCTTTCTAATCATCAACAGTGACCTAGTTAATCAGCAAGATTAAGTTTACTTTAACAGAATTGATTTTGCAAATACATAAAGAAAAAATAACAATACATAAAGGAGGCCTTAGCACTCGGGTTGGGCCCAACCCCAAGAGTTGCAGGCTCCTATAAAGAACTCAGATATGATGCCAAGTAAAGTTGCTTCTCATTACTCAAAAATAATCATCACAAGAAAGTTGTACAGCAGTAGCTAAGAAAAACGAGCTGAAAAGGACAGCACTATAGTGCAAATACCAACAGTTCAAAAAGTAAACTACGAAGGCTAAGGCCTTCCTATTTATACAATATGAGGGGGCTAGCAGCCCTCCTAGATTCAAGGGACTCGGTTGTTCCAACTGCTAGTAAACAGTCACTCTTCCCAAAGCTTCTTGGCTACCTTTAGAACTCGTTTTGGTGGCCTGTTGAGCTCGGAGTTGAGGGTGGAGATTTCGAGGAAGGGTCATTTAATGCCAAAGACAACCTCCCTATGAATCCTCACCTCAAGCTTGGCTGTCACCTGGGCCATAATTGCTTGGTTTTGCTCCAAAATTTGTCCAAAAAACCTGAAATGACCACGTATTAGCCTCCTTGGTAGAGTGACCACCCTTATTCGTTCAAATAACATAAACATACTAGAAAAACATGTATAATCTATGAAAAATGGAGGATTGAAAAAGGACAATTAGGAAAAATGAGCCCAATAAGTTACCCAATTCGGGGCTCATTAGTTCATTTTCTCCTTCTAAAGTCACTATGAACTTTTGATGTTTCTCATGATCAACCCTTATTTGATTTGGTTTACCATTATAGGGAAGCCACATGTGAGACCAGTTAGTTGCAAAATAACCATGAAGTTTTTCTGGCCAGTCTCTACTAAGGATTAAACCATAGAACTCGGGAATGTCAGCTATAAGTATGTTGATGACTTGGCAAACTTTGGGGTTTGATGAAAGTCTGATGGTTACTTGATTAAGTTCCTCGACGACTTCCACTTGAGAGCGATCTAACTAAACTATCCGTACACCAGATTTCTGAGACTGAACATTCAACTTCTCACAAACTATTCTGGGCAATATGTTAGATGAAGCTCCAGAATCAACCAAACAATTGTGTAAGTTTTTGTTAAATATTTCAAAAGTAAGAAGAAACAGTGGAGTGTGGGACTTTGATCTTCCTCCAATTAAAGCTATATCAGTTGGATCTATTTTATTCAAAGAAGCACTAGGGGGTCTTCCCATTTCTTGGGCAGCTTGTGAGATTACGACAGCAGGAAGTGGTGTTGTAGGTACTTCTTTAAGTTCTTTCAGAAGTAATTTCTACTGATGTTTCAATTTGCTAAGCTCATGCAATGTAATGTTTGCCCTAGTTTTCTTCATATCATCGATAATATTATATTCCATTTCATCAAAAACTATCCAAGTTTTAGATGAAGGAGAAGGATCTAATTGAGTAGGTGTTGTCTGAGTGGATTTTGGTACAAATTTATTACCTATTGCTTTATCCCTAGGGGTGGCATTGAAGCCTTCTGTTTGAGATTTGTTTGTGACAATTTGATAGGATTTTTACTTTGGGTAGTGACAGGTAAGGCTTCTTGAGTTTCTTCATGGGGAAGTATAAAATCCCACATCCCTTGTAACTTTGTTATTTCCTCCTCGTCCATTTGTTCTTCACTAGGTGAAACTTCGTCCTCATCTGACTCGGCATTTGATATGGAATTTGGAGACTTAGGACTAGCAAGGGAATTCCTTTTGAATGGTTGAATGATTTAGAGGAAGTCTTTGCTACTTGTTTCTTAATATCAACCATTTCATTAGACATGGTTTTGAGGACTTTCTGTAACCCTTCAATATCAAAAGGATCTTTCGGTGGTTTCTTCTTAGAGTCATCTCTGAAGGTTACTTTGTTAAATTTATGTTCTTCTAATGCGTTTCTTTTTGCGACAGCTAGGATGCGTTTTTCTATAGCTATTGCCTCTTTCATATTTTCTGCAAAGGTTGGTTTGACAGCTCTATCAACAAATATAGCTATGTCTGATGCAAGAGCAGAGATGTACCACTCATTTTGGACCTCATCGCTAGGCTTAGATGCCACTGGTATTTTATTCAATAGTTTATTGAAGTGAAGTTGAAGTCCTTGATAGGTTCTCTTGGCTCAACTTTCAAATTGGAGAGATCACTAATTAAGGTAGTTGTAGATCTATCATATCCAAAATTTGTTAAAAAATTCTCTTGAAAAGCATCCCAACTGTTAATAGAATGTGATGGTAAAGAAAAGTACCATGATCCTGTTGCTCCCTGCAAAGTATATGGGAATAGTCTTACAACTGCGTCTTCCTCCTCCACTTGATTCAAGTTAATGGACAACATATAATTATTTATATGTTCCTTAGCCAATAGGCCATTATCAGGATTGAATTTGGGTAGCCATTTTTATGGATGTGCTGGTAATTAATGTAAAGGAGCAGCCATCCTAACAGCCCCTAGGTTTGTCCATGGCCTTGGAGGATTTTGTGGGGGATTATGTGCCATTGCTGGTATTTGGGTAGGGGAAGGTGTTGTAGTAGGGTTTGAAGGTGATTGGATAGAGGAAGATATAGCTCATGTACTTGTGCGGATCACGATCTGGAGTGGTGGGATGGATGATTGATCTTGAGAGGGTATAAATGAGATGAATGAAGATGATGATAAAACCTCGTTGTGAGATTCGGATGGTGTCTTCTTAGCTTTCTTCCGACTTGGAAGAGGAAATTCGAACAAAGGTATTCTGAACTTTTCGCTCTGTGCTCTAGCTAACGGTCGAGAAGGAGTGAACTAAGAAGTAACAATATCCCTAGATATCCCAGATTCTTCTTGTGATAGCAAAATCCCCTGTAATTTGTGAATCAAAGATTGAACTTCAGGGGCTTCAGTAAGAGAAGAAAGCTCTGGATCGACTGGGTTTTTAGCAATGGGTTGTATAATATCCTGTGCAACTTCTCACTTAGGGTCAAGGGATTTAAAAGACTTTCTAGAAGTTGGAGGTGAGGGTGAGGGAGTTTTACTCTTAGAATGGCCTGTTAACTTGGATTTAATTACCATTCATAGTTTAAACCCTCCTTCTAGTGCCAAAACGTTGAAGCCTCGAAAATCGTTGCCTCAACATGGGGGAAAACCACCCGGTCCAGACCTTGGTTGATAGCTCCTTTTATGTTTGGAGTAGTGACTCCGACTAGGGATAATGAGACCAGTTTCCCAATCTGTTTAATGCTTGTGCTAAATGGGGTGATGTGTGATGTGTTTAGACTAATGTTTTAAGCTAATGGTAATCTAGTCTAAACCAATCAATCACAAATGCATTTAACTTCTAATTTATAAAAAACTATCTAATCATAATATACCCTTGATAAACTTGATGTATGCGATCTACAATAATTTCTAAAAGAAATTGGTAATAAATATCATTCAATTATGATTAGAAGTGAATCTGTTTTAACAATAATCATTTCGTTTAAAATTTAGCTGAAACAATTGTGAGAAATATATAGCATAAAGATTTATTCATATATTCATCATAAAATAAATATCATCATCATACATAAGTGCAATAATGACAATCAAAATTCAGACTTTCATACATAAACAATTCGAAAAAGAAATGATTGCTTAATACATAAGTAAACATGATTACGAGATAAAAGTACCTTTTATAATACGTCCTACTCATGTGTTTCAGCAATATTGATCTATCTTCAATCCATTCAACATCATCTAAGAGTACAAAAGTGAAATTTCAGTAGAAGATGCTAAGTCAGATAAAAATAAATCCTATTCCATATATTTCACCAGAATTTCCTCAAAGGGACAGAAGTGCATATTTTGAAGAGAGTTTTTGATAAAATTCTGGACCCCTCTCTAAATGCATGAGAGGGGTTTAAATACTAAAACTATAAAACTAAAAATAGATTATTACAAAAATATTTGAGGAGGTTTAAACGACCTACCTCAATTTATGCAAAAATTAAATCAAAATTAGTAAACAGGGTGACCAACTATGTTGAAGGCTGGCCGACTTCAACTTTCAATTGTCCATCGAATACGACATTGGTCAGTGCTAGCACCATTTTCTCGGCAGAAGTGGTTACGCATCGTAGGGTCATCCATTGGCTGTGAGGCTTGACCAAATATTGCCAATATGCCTCCCAGTCTAGCCTGGTCATTTGCCTTATCACTTCTACTTTTTCTTCCGCTGCCTGTTTCCATTGTTGTTAGAGTTGTTTCGCATCTAGAAGGAACCCTGGAATGGACTCTACTACTATATTGGCACCATGCAAATTCTCATTGATTTTCTATGATAATGTTTGATGTTGCCATTGCGTCCGTTGTTTCCTGTTCTGCTTCCTTAAGCTAAGAATCCCAGCTTGCAAACATAATTTCCTTATGTGATTCCTCTAGCTTGGGCAAGTCATCTTTTCTCCCCTCCTCTGTATTTTTCCAGGCGATGAAATCAGAGACCTTTTTAAAGATCTCATCATATTCAAGTTGCATTTCTACGACTTGAATTATCAGTTATCACTTGTTTCGCAATAAGATTTCCAGTGTGAAATATTCTGGCACGATAATTCTTTCTGATGTGTCAACTGGGAATTAAGTCTGAGTGCTTCAGTAATAAACTGATCAATTTTTGGATTGTCTTTATGTAGATCAGTTATTGCCTACACTTGTGCTTCCTTCTCGGCTAAGCTGAAAAGCTTGTTGAAGCCTGGCCAACTGTATCTCTGCCTATTGGTCGGATTTGACTTGTTGTAATTGTTGCTCAAGCGATGTCATTTTATTTTCCTTTTCTGTAAGCAACATTTGGACTTCTGTTGCTTTGTCTATGGTCGATATAGCATAAGCACCTGCAAACTGCAAGAGTCTAGTTAAGTTGGCAGATGGATTTTTATTAAAATTATCCCACTCTTCCTCTAAGTCAATTACCGTGGGTTTTATTGGTTGTGCAGAGGTAGTACGGATTTAAACATGCTTGCTAGATGAAGCTTGTTCAACTATCTTCTGTGTAGATTGGGTCGTATCCTCGATGCTTCTGCTTTTGCCATTTTGTGATGACTGTCATAATTCCATAATAGATTTTTCTTGAGACTCTGCCTCAGAGTCGGATTTGGAATTTTCTTTGGAGTCACCTTCTATAGTCACACTGGGAGTAGGTTCCCTTATTGGTTCAATTAATAATTGGTCCAGTGGGACCATTGCCAGCCTTCTTTCTCTATAACTATAAAACTTTTCCAGATCTTCTTGGTCAAAAAGTAGTTTTGCCATATGCTTCACCTCTGCAAAGGTGTTTTTCTGCAAAAAGATATCATCAAAAACTTCCTCCTCATTAGTGAATACTTTTATTTTCACCATAGTCGTGAAATTCTTGATAGTGTCAAACGGGTCATACTGTCGTCCAAGGAATTTGGGTAATTGCAGAGATAACATGTTCTATGCTTCTTTGAATGCGTGTCCCAAGTCATGTAGTGCAAATTCTCCGCATTGTACAAGTAATGCATGCCAAATGGCCTTCGTTGACTCTTTCAGTGTATGGCTCATTCCTCCCTCACTAGCTGTCTGATAGGCTATCTCCCTAGCCATTAACTTATCTGGAACATAGTATGGAGGATATGGGGGGAGGTGATGTTGCAAAAAACTCTGATATATGTAAATAATTCCTCCCCGAACCATCTGGCCACTGGGAGGATGTCAACTTCAGCTTCTTGGGAAAACCTAGGGGCATCTCGATTATAAAGCCGCTTGTGAATAAGGAGCATAACTCCATGGAAAATTTTGAAAAAATGTGGTTGAAAATTGGATTCCCACATGACCTTGTGGTACACGTGAATGGGAAGTGGATTTCGAACAATCCATTTCCATCTCATAATGGGGAACTTTGAACTAAAACAAATAGCATCCATAACATAGGTGCTCATAAAACATGGAGGGTAAACCCTCGAAGCAATACTTCTTCTCCTTCTATACTCGATAATTATTTTTGCTTTATTGTCTGACAAGATTTGGGCCCAATTCATTATAGTTGCGTTAACGACTACATCTATTAATAGCAACCACTCTAGGGAGAACTTAGTATCAGGTCTGCTAAACAATCTACATAACATAGCCGTAACAAAAATATAAGGGGGACAAATAGTTGCAGTAGTGTACATACCATTTTTGTCTTTCTTGATTTTCTCTTCATTATTCGACTAGGCATGGGTGCAATCTGTTGGGTCGTTGTTCTCTTTAGCAACTTCTCTATGAATTGCTTGTTGTAGATGACCTGTGGCTTGGGTAGGTGGTACATAAGCCGTAGGTTGTCCGAGGTAAAAGATCCAATGACCCCTTGGCTTCTCGTCTTGAATTCTCTGTCTGAGATGTCTACTTCATTGATAACCCATTTTACCTTGTCGGTATAAGGGATTATTTTTGACCAAGTAGCAATACGGTGAAAAAATGAGCAAGCCGTCTCTAGCATGGAAGAGTCTGAGGAATCTCGTCCGTCAACTGTAACATTTGTTCCCATAATCCTCAGTTTTTCCTCCTCCAGTATGTTATACATAGTCTCCCATGTAGAGGTTCCTCCCTCTCTGCTGCATGGTATCTATGAATAGGGGAGTCATCTCAGTCTTCTCAGAGGCAACAACCCTGCCTTTCTTCCCCATTGTTCTCAACGCTCTACTCTGCAGGTTTTTCTTGAAATGAAGAAAAACATCTATCGGACACGCAAAGATGAACGTAAAATGAAATAATGCAGACAACTTGTAAAGGTGGTAAAAGAAGCATTATTTGGACACACGTAATAAGATATGATATCTAGTTGAATGGATTTTCACACATAAATGCAGTTATTTCCCACTAATGCCCACTAATGATTCGTTATCCCTTAGCTTTATTGCTCATAAATGTTTGCATCGTAAAACGGGATGAAAGCTTCTAGGGTGGCGAGCCATTGTACTACGATGATAGTGATTGTGCGATTTGCGAAGCAATATCACAGATCACAATATCGCAAGATGTGCCTTTTAGCATTCTTACCTCCTACTGTGTATCTGCGAGAATCAAGATGCGAACTGCCCATTCAATGTTTCACGTATAGTTAATCGCTAGGTTTATCCTATGCAATAGACTTGACAGACTCGAAATATTTACTTTTAATATCATAAGGTGTGGGTCTGGGCGCGAATTGCATTTCGCAATATTGGCTTAAGGTAAGTGCAAAGCCTTTGCTTGAATACCTGAAATGCGATGCGATAAAAGTCAAAGCGCCATCGTGGTTTCGCAACTCGCAAATCTTGCTATATTGTTTTTAAGAGAGAGTTCTTTATGAGTCGTGATATGCGATGCGAGACTTAAGCCTAGAAAAGCTTAATGACTTTTGTTTTCGTCTGATTTTATAGTAATTTAGACCATGGAGCCCTTATTTAATCACTTTGCTTGATTTTGGAGGTTTTTTAGAAAGGTCCGTTGTTGGGTTTTAGACATGCTATATTTGAAAATGTAAGTCTTTAGTAGTTCCCAAAAAGGTTTTGATTGTTATCTTTACTTTATTAAAAATAAATAAAAGAAAATGACTAAATGCTAAGTTTTGTTTATTGAATGAAATTTTTTAAAGGGTCCCCATTTAGTTAATGTAATATTAACTATTATCATTAACAAATGGGGGGTTGTTGAATACCACAACAAGTAGGTAGGCTAATGGCCCCATAATTTGTAGGCTTTATTTTTGAACTCTAGAGGTCATTTAGAGTCTCATTGATTATATATTTTGTTGTTGATATGTATTGCACTTGGTGCCATTTTGATATATTCACCTTTACATGGGTATATATATGAGCAAAATTTGCATATTTTGTGTCTATTGGTTTGGAATCATGGTTTTAAATCTTAAAAATAGTTTTTTCATTAAAAATTAATTATTTCATGTGTTTTTTTTTTAAATTGGTTCATTGAGATCTAACCAGCGCCGGTTTGAAACCCAATTTATTAGGTGGACCAATCGAGTCAGTAGTTCCAGCTTCTATATATATATATATATATACTAGAACTGCTCACTGGACCGGAACCTCTACGCGCTTGAATACTAGAACTGCTCACTGGACCGGAACCTCTACGCGCTTGATAGATCCATGCTTAAGATGGATCTATGTTGGTCAATAATTATAGGTATTTAACGTCAATGAACTATTCTATAATATCCTTAGTAGTAGTCACATATCATAGTTTGAAATTTATCTTAAAAGTAGTTATGTCATTTTAGTGTTTTTAATTAAATTGATTAATTAAAAAAATATCATATGAATGTGAGTTATGGTTTTCTAGGCATGTGGTATTAGTAAGCCATCATATTGATCCATAGTATTTTAACAAAGCCTATTTACAAATTAAAAATCTCCATGAACATGGGGTAAATCCCTATGGTTAAGAATCTTCTTATACATTTTTTTCCTAACGTATGTGTTTTATTTAAAATGCATATGTGTTTTACTTATGCAGGTAAGAGTTTTGATACTTATAGATGTTTACCAACCATTTAATTTATATGGTTGCACTAATTATATTTCAATATGTTTTCATTCTTTTATTTATTTTTCTATGGACTTTTATTTTATATAATTGTTCTTTGTCTATTTATTCATATTTTACCATGGTTTATGATTATTTTACTTTGTTTTCATAGTGCTTATTCATTATTTTTACTTTACAAAATTTCAACTTAAATTTTATTTTTTTATGTTTATAAATATGGGTGGAATATCCACTCTAAAGGTAAGACACTAAAAAAATCTTATGGAGAATTTATTTCCAAAAAAAATCAAACATTACATAATTGTTTTCCACTCTTTAAAATATAATTATTTTATATCGCAAAAATTTAAGTGTATTATAGATATGTTTATTATAATAACATTAATTATATATATATATCTATATCTATATATATATATATATATATATATATATATATATATATATATAAAATGAAAAATCAACTTACATTTATAAATAATGGTAAATAATAATTTTACTCTTTATTATTATTATTTATTAATAATTAATTTATGATAAATTGTCTTCATGCGATAGTATAATTGGTAAAAAAACATGTAATACAAAGTCATCACTGTGTGCATGATGTTGTTCTAGACTCATAATTATCTATATTGTATTTATTTATTTATCAATAATTATTATAATTATATATATATATATATATAATTGTTTTTTAATATTAACTAATTAAATTAATAAATATTAAAATATAAATTATAATTATTAAAATAATTATGCATATATTATATTAATTTTTCTACAAAATAATTATTGGACATTAAAATATATATAATATAGTTGTTTTTTAATATTTATGTTTCACTTGTTTTAATTTTAATGATGATGAAGTGTCCATTCAGAATGTGGAATCTTTCATTATTTTTTGCATTATTTATTTTTAACAAATTTAAATAACATAATGATTATAAAGGTCTATACACTAACATATTATAAATAATAAACATTAAGTTTACATTATAGAAATTCAAATATAACATAAGAACCATGTATTTTTTATATAGAGATTATAGTGTAGTTGACTAAATATTTCGCTGGATATTGATGTATAGAAGGTAATGGTTCAATCTTGATGCGTTTATTAAATATCCTTTTTTGACTTTTAGGAAGAGATGCTACGTAAGTAGAAACCATATGTGGATCGTAACCATAGAAGAATACTTTCACCGGAATTATGAGGTGAAGACAAATGAAATCGAGTGTCATATGATTTTTTTAATTATAAAATAAAAATTATATACAAAATGAAATGAAGATAAATGAAATCGAGTGTCATATGATTTTTTTAATTATAAAATAAAAATTATATACAAAATGAAATGATACAGGAATTTTTTAAATGCATAAAATGTCCTTTTAAAAAAAATATATATATATATATATTATTGTTATTTTGACTTTACCACATCATACCTTCAATCTTTCTTACATATTGAGTTATCACGTTAGTGTGTTGGAATCAAAGCGTTAAAGTGTCATGTCTAAGAAAAATGTGTATTCAACTAGAAAAATGTATTGAGTTGTGCGTTATAGTGAAGAATGTCAACCGTGGATGATCATTTTTTCATGCTCCATTCATCCCATAAAGTCAAAGACCACAAATTTGCGTACAGGCAGCGCAAATGCTTTTTGGAGAATTTATCAACAATGTTGTTTAGCTCTTGAAGAATGTGTGTGAAGGATAATCATTTGAATGTGGAAAGAGGATTTTTGATATCAAGTAGAATTAGTTTTAAGTAGATGTTTTCTATGGATATCTTGTTATTTGCGTAGTCAATCACGAACTTTGAGTCTCCCATAATTTGTAGTGTTTTGACTTTTTTAAGAGTTGCCACTTCTAGGAGAGTGCGAAGGGCTATGAACTCAGCTCTTTTTTTGTGCCCCTTGTAGGGGCATATATTACCAAAACGCGAGAATATTGTGTGAGAATGTTAGTATTATGGTACATGTGTTGTCCTTGATGACAACCCACCCACAAGTCAGTTTAGAATTGATAAAGGGAAACTCACATTGTAACAGGTTTATTCAGAGGTAACAGAGCAATGGCACGAAAGAACAGGATGATAGGACAAAGGATTTCAAATCAGGACCAAGCAATTGAAGAAAAAGAATGTTTTAAGTTACAATAAGTGGTATACATTGGTTCACCTAGTCCAAGTAGCATATACAAGCGAGTTCACAGAACAAAAGGAGCATATATGTATGCACACACTTTCACAAGAGGAAAAGTGTGTATGGGATGGAAAATTAAGATTAATAAATACCAAGGGTCGATACCATGGTATTAGCCCACAATATTGAGCGGAGTAATGGTTATTTGATCCTGTGTAAGAATACCACAGGTTCTAAGTGTTGTTTTGGTCCGAGGTATTGAAAAAGGCTCTAAGTATATAAGGAGGAGAAGATCAAAGGGCTAAGTGTGCAAGTGAAAGGGTTTTTCATGAATACATCTATCTGAAGTATATTTTATGTTGTAAAGGCTATGGTTATGATATGATCTGAAAAATCTTGTGCACCATTGGATACAATGTCGGATCATGATCATGAGACCTTAATGACTTATCATTGTATGATCTGATAATGTATGGGCTAGATCTGAATGCTAACACATGTTTTTTCCTTTATATGTTATGATTTGGGTATGTCTGAAGTCTGGAATAGCTGCGAAGTTATAAGTTATTATTTGCAAATCTATACGTTGGTTTTCCTTGCTGAAGGTGCGTATACACGTTGATTTGGCACTTCCAAGTAGCATATGCAGAAGAAAAACTTGTTGTTCAGAGATGACTGATTTATCCGATCAGTGTTGTTGTTTTACTGTTGTTTGCCAATGATGTCTTCATAAGATCTGGAAGTAAAACTGATTGTATAAGGAAATTGAGTCTAGTTGATTGATTGATTAAATGAGAAGGGTGATCTTTGTTGCTATTTGTTTAGAACTCTGTAAATTGACAGTATATATTTAGAATGTCACTACTTGGTACAGTTTGTGGTTCAGAGGTTTTATAATTCAGTATCTTTAGAGGTATATGCAGGTTGGGTTAAAGGATGTAGCATATACATGTAGGTGGGCTTCATTGAAGTAGCGTATACATTATGACATGTGATTTTTGAAGTTGTAGTTGGTTTTTGGTTGTTGATGCAGTGTTCAGGGTTCAACTCTGTGTTCTGGTGACAATAATTTGATTGTTCAGATTGACTGATTGTTGATAGATTCAGTTGTATTTGATGATTGTATTGCAGTGGTGATTGATGTTACTAATGGGTCCAATATGAAAATTTGATGAAATGTGGCCTTCATATTGTATTATTGTGTACCAGGAGTATCCAGTCTAAAAATTTATGAAACATGGTCCCTATAGGAAGAGTGAAGGTAGTAGCCCTCTGTAGGTCGCCGCCTACGTACTGGTAAACATATTAGCCAGTGCAAGAGCTAGTGGGTTGGAGCTCCCTTCCAGTAGAAGCTGGAAAACGAGTGAAGGTTGTAGCCTTCATCAGGTAGATGCCTATGTATTGGAAAAGTTTGCACCAGTACAAAACTTGTTAACACTTTTTATTATAAGAAGATTGAAGATTGAAATGACAACAACGGTGGTTTTTTCCCACATTGGGTTTCCACCTGAAAAATCCTGGTGTTTATGTGTGTTTATTTATTATGTTCTTACTGCATCTGTTTACTGCTTAGTAAATGCATTACACTTTGATTTAAGACAATGAATTAATTTTTTATCAAAGTTTATTATATATACGTTGGTTTCATTCCTTATAGGTGCGGACATACGCTCGCTGGTTTTAGAAAAATAGCATATACAGTTTGAAAAGGAAAATCATTATTTTGAAAGTTAAAACACTGATTCACCCCCCCTCTCAGCATTTTTTCCAACAATTGGTATCAGAGTGGGTCCTTTAGAAGAAGCTTGATCGCTTGAAGGGAGATTTCTCAAGATGAACAATCATGAAGGAATGGGATTTATAAGACCACCAATCTTCAATGGAAATAACTTAGCATATTGGAAGATTAGAACCAAAGCCTATATTTAATCACTTGAAGCTAATGTTTGGGCAATTGTGGAAGGAGGATACCAATATCTGGCAGCAGTCCCCACAGATCCAACAGAAAGAAAGCATATGAAAACAATGCCAAAGCCATCAATACATTATTGGGAAGTCTATCAAAATCAGAATTTGTCAAAGTCATGCAGCTCAACACAACCAAATCAATAGGGGACAAAATCTTTTAGAGCTACGAAGGAGACTCCCAAGTAAAACATGCTAAGCTCAAAATGCTCAGAATTCAATATGAAACTCTCAAGATGCATAGTGATGAAAGTATTGCTAGATACTTTTTACGAGTAGATGAGATTGTAAATTGTATGAAGAATCTAGGTGAAGAAATAAAGGAGGCTACTTTAGTAGAGAAAATTTTGAGATATCTATCTTCTAAATTTGAGTCAAAAGTATCTACCATTGAAGAGAAACAAGATCTACAATCTATTACTGTTGTTCAACTTCATGGAATTTTAACTGCCTTTGAAATGAGGAAAGGAGGTCCATCATATATCAGAGAAGTCGTTTTCAAAGCCTCGACAAAGGGAAAAGAAAAGGAAGATATCAAGGAATCAAGATATATTTCAGAAGAAGATGAGGTAAACTTTGTAAAGAAACTTCAACGGGGTTCCGGAAGATTCAGAGGTAAGCTTCCCTTCAAATGTTTTGCTTGTGGTAGAGTTGGTCATTATGCTGCTAAATTTCCTCATAAAGATAATCATGACAAAGGAAATGATTCTGCAAAAGGTAATAGGAAACAATTTGTTAATAGAAGAAGTTATTATACACATGAAGATAGTGATGGATTGTCTAATAGTGATGAAGATGAATCTGAACAAGATATTAAACTACTCATGGCTTATGAAAATGATGATTTTATGGATGCCTTAGAAGAAGAAGATTTTCTTGAAGAAATCACTCAACTTAAAATCTGTTTGGAAGAAAATAATATGGTCATAGACACTTTGACACATCAACTCACTGAAAGGGAAAATCACAATGAAAAATTAGAATGTGAAGTAGTGGGTCTAAGAAAAGAACTTGAGAAGAAAAAATCTTTGAATCTTAGATTTTCTAAAGGATCAGAAACCTTAGATGAAATCATCAAGGTTCAACATTCTCCTCTTATAAAGACTGGTCTTGGATACATTGGAGAAACATCCCAACCAAAAAAGCCTTCAACCATCACCAGAAGCTATCTTGATGCAGCAAAAACTAGTGAACAATGCTTCAATCCTCAGCAAAAGCCAAAAGGTACTCCCCAGGTAAATCATGCTCATTTTACTCCAAGGGTGAACATCAATAGAAGCACCAACCAAAAGGTGAACAATACGAAAAGATTTTATGATCACAAAAACTTATTCTTTAATGGAAAATGTTTTTCATGCCATAACTTTGGTCATAAAGATGCTCAATGTGTTGCTTATAACACTATCATGACTAGAGAAGCAAGAAAACAAAGGTGCATGATGGGAATCAAGAAAATATCTTATAATAACTTTTCTCCTCTTTAATATGAAATTGAATGTTCATTTTGCAATCACTTTGGTCATGAATAATCTGAATGCAGGAGCAAATTTCAGCCAATAATTCAAAAGGAGCAAACATCATCAAATTCCAAGGTATGGAAAAAGAAGGAATTTCTGTCAGAAAGATGTGCCATAACTTTTTTTGCAAAAGGACAAGAAAATCAGTGGTACATTGATAGTGGATGCTCTAAACACATGACAAGTCATAAAGATAAACTTCTTACATACAAAGCTTTAGAAAAGGAAAAGAATGTCTCTTTTGGAAATAATACACCAGCTGTCATTAAGGGTAAAGGTTCTGCTTATTTAAAAGAAAAGGTTAAAGATGGAAATGTTATGTATGTTGATGGTTTAAAGCATAATTTTTTGAGTGTTAGTCAAATTTGTGATCAAGGAAATGAAGTTGTGTTTCAATCAAAAGAATGTGTGGTTCGTGATCTTGACACAAGAAAGACCATAATCAAAGGTACAAGAACTCCAAGCAATCTATATATACTAAAAGGAGGTCAAGAACAATGTTATTTCAGAAAAACAGAAGAGAATTGGTTATGGCACAGAAGATTGGGGCATCTAAGATTTTCTCAAATAAGAAAAGCATGCAGGCTCAAGGCAGTTCATGATCTTCTAGATATCATCATCCCAGTAAATATCATTTGCAAACCATGTCAATTCGGTAAGAAAACTAGAGTTCAATTCAATGCCAAAGAAGGATCAGAAAGAAAGCCTATTGAACTCATTCATACTGATTTGTGTGGGCCAACAAGGAAAAATTCACCACGTGGAGAAGAATACTACATGTTATTCATTAATGATTTTTCTGAATGTGCATGAAGCATTTGAAAAGTTTAAAGTCTTCAAAGCTTTAGTTGAAAATGAATTAGATCTAAAAATCAAATGTCTCAGATCTAATCAGAGAGGAGAATTCATATCAGATGAATTTTTTGAATTTTGTGAACAACATGGAATAAAGAGACACTTTTTTGTTGCCAAAAATCCTCAAAAAAATGGCGTGGTGGAAAGAATGAATAGAACAGTGCAACAAATGGCTTGAGCTATTCTTGATGAGTTTGGAACTCCTGACACCTTATGGGGTGAAGCTGCACATACTACAGTAAATATTCTCAACAAATATCATGTACATGTAAATAGTGATCAAACTCCATATGAACTTTGGTGCGGTAAGCCTCCTAATATAAAACACATCAGAGTTTTTGGAAGGAATGTTTCATAAAAAACACTAATGAAAAACTTGGTAAGTTTGAACCCAGAGCAGAAGGAATATTTCTTGATTATTCATCTAGAATTAAAGGATACAAATGTTATAATAAGGGACTTAGAAAAATTGTTGAATGCATTAATGTTGTAATCGATGAAGCATGCAGAAATACGGAACGGGTGACATCAACAAAGGAAGATGATAATGATGAAGATGGTGAATGTTTTCCTGTATCAAATCGAAATGATATAGAGGAAGAAACCAATGAAACGTCAGAAGAAGATACATCTAACAGGAAAAAGGCTCCATCCAGGTATGTTCAAAAGAATCATCCAGAATCTCAAATTCTAGGAGAAAAAGGGTCTGCAGTACAGACAAGAGTTATAGGAGCTTCTAGTTATCTAGCATTATTATCCTCCATAGAACCACAAAATTTCAATGAAGCTAGTATAAATGAATTTTGGGTTAACGCCATGGATGAAGAACTTGACCAAATTGAAAAGAATGATACTTGGGAATTAGTTCCTAGACCTCATGATAAAAATATTATAGAAACAAAATGGATATTCAAGAATAATTTGAATGAAAATGGAGAGGTTATTAGAATTAAAGAAAGGCTTGTTTGTAAATGGTATGCTCAACAAGAAGGTATAGACTTTGAAGAAAATTTTGCACCTGTTGCTAGACTTGAAGCCATAAAAAATTTTCTTGCTCTTTGAAGTTTTTTAAAATTCAAAGTGTATCAAATGGATGTAAAATCTGCATTTCTCAATGGGGATTTAGAAAAAGTATATGTTGAACAACTAGAAGGATTCATTCTGGGAAATGATTCAAAGCTTGTATATAAACTAAAAAAGGATTTATATGGACTAAAACAAGCTCCAATGGCATGGTATTATCGGCTCGACAAATATCTTCAACAATAAGGTTTCACAAAAGGATCTGCAGACAACAACTTATATACAAAAATTGAAAATGAGAAACTGCTAATTATTGTTGGTTATGTTGATGATATCATCTTTGGCAGTAATGAAGAATCTATGAGTCAAAACTTTGCTTTAGTTATGCAACAAGAATTTGAAATGTCTTCACTTGGAGAACTAAATTATTTTCTTGGTCTACAAGTACAACAAACAAAATATGGCATCTTTCTTTCACAAACTAAATATCTCAATCAGATTCTGAAGAAGTACGAAATGGAAGATTCAAAACCAATATGTACTCCAATGGTAACAGGATGTAGTCTTAGTTCTAATGATGAATCTCCTACAGTGAATCAACGAGCATACAGATCTATGATTGGAAGTGTACTTTATCTAACAGGTACTAGACCGGATATCATCCATGCAGTAGGAATTGTTGGAAGATTCCAAGCAAATCCAAAGGAATCACATCTTCAGGCTGTAAAAAGAATATTCAAATATCTCCAAGGAACTCAAGGCTTTGGTCTATGGTATCCTAAAGATACAGATATCATTCTTCATGCCTATACAGATGTAGATTGGGCTGGAAATGTCGATGACTGAAAAATCACTAGTGGAGGTGCATTCTATATGGGATCATGATTAGTATCTTGGTTTAGCAGGACACAAAGTTCGATTTCCTTATCTACAGCTGAAGCAGAATATGTGGTTGTTGCATCTTGTTGCACAAAACCACTCTAGATGAGGCAAAGATTATAAGATATTCAAATCTGGGTGAAGAAATAAAGGAGACTACTTTAGTAGAGAAAATTTTCAGATATCTATCTTCTAAATTTGAGTCAAAAGTATCTGCCATTGAAGAGAAACAAGATCTAAAATCTATTACTATTGTTCAACTTCATGGAATTTTAACTGCCTTTGAAATGAGGAAGGAGGTCCATCATATATCAGAGAAGTCATTTTCATAGCCTCGGCAAAGGAAAAGAAAAGGAAGATCTTAAGGAATCGGGATATATTTCAGAAGAAGATGAGGTAAACTTTGTAAAGAAACTTCAATGGGGTTCCAGAAGATTCAAAGGTAAGCTTCCCTTCAAATTTTTTGTTTGTGGTAGAGTTGGTCATTATGCTGCTAAATTTCCTCATAAAGATAATCATGACAAAGGAAATGATTCTGCAAAAGGTAATAGGAAACAATTTGTTAATAGAAGAAGTTATTGTACGCATGAAGATAGTGATGGATTGTCTAATAGTGATGAAGATGAATCTAAACAAGATATTAAACTACTCATGGCTTATGAAAATGATGATTTTATGGATGCCTTAGAAGAAGAAGATTTTCTTGAAGAAATCACTCAACTTAAAATCTGTTTGGAAGAAACTAATATGGTCATAGACACTTTGACACATCAACTCACTGAAAGGGAAAATCACAATGAAAAATTAGAATGTGAAGCAGTGGGTCTAAGAAAAGAACTTGAGAAGACAAAATCTTTGAATCTTAGATTTGCTAAAGGATCATAAACCTTTGATGAAATCATCAAGGTTCGACACTCTCCTCTTATAAACACTGGTCTTGGATACACTGGAGAAACATCCCAACCAGAAAAGCCTTCAACCATAACCAAAAGCTATCTTGATGCAGCAAAAACTAGTGAACAATGCTACAATCCTCAGCAAAAGCCAAAAGGTACTCACCAGGTAAATCATGCTCATTTTACTCCAAGGGTGAACATCAATAGAAGAACCAACCAAAAGGTGAACAATACGAAAATATTTTATGATCATAAAAACTTTTTCTTTAATGGACAATGTTTTTCATGCCATAACTTTGGTCATAAAGATGATCAATGTGTTTCTTACAACACTATCATGACTAGAGAAGCAAGAAAATAAAGGTGCATGACAGGAATCAAGAAAATGTCTTATAATAACTTTTCTCCTCTTGAATATGAAATTGAATGTTCATTTTGTAATGAATAATCAGAATGCAGGAGAAAATTTCAGCCAACAATTCAAAAGGAGCAAACATCATCAAATTCCAAGGTATGGAAAAAGAAGGAATTTTTGTCAGAAAGATGTGCCATAGCTTTGTTTGCAGAAGGACAAGAAAATCAGTGGTACATTGATAGTGTATGCTCTAAACACATGACAAGTCATAAAGATAAACTTCTTACATACAAAGCTTTAGAAAAGGAAAAGAATGTCTCTTTTGGAAATAATACACCGGTTGTCATTAAGGGTAAAGGTTCTGCTTATTTAGAAGAAAAGGTTAAAGCTAGAAATGTTATGTATGTTGATGGTTTCAAGCATAATTTTTTGAGTGTTAGTCAAATGTGTGATCAAGGAAATGAATTTGTGTTTCGATCAAAAGAATGTGTGGTTCGTGATCTTGACACAAGAAAGACCATAATCAAAGGTACAAGAACTACAAGCAATCTATATATTCTAAAATGAGGTCAAGAACAATGTTATTTAAGAAAAATAGAAGAGAACTGGTTATGGCACAAAAGATTGGGGCATCTAAGATTTTCTCAAATAAGAAAAGCATGCAGGCTCAAGGTGGTTCATGATCTTCCAGATATCATCATCCCAAAAAATATCATTTGCAAACCATGTCAATTTGGTAAGAAAACTAGAGTTCAATTCAATGTCAAAGAAGGATCAGAAAGAAAGCCTAATGAACTCATTCATACTGATTTGTGTGGGCCAACAAGGAAAAATTCACCACGTGGAGAAGAATACTACATTTTATTCATTGATGATTTTTCTAGAATGTGCATGAAGCATTTGAAAATTTTAAAGTCTTCAAAGCTTTAGTTGAAAAAGAATTAGATCTAAAAATCAAATGTCTCTGATCTTATCGGAGAGGAGAATTCATATCAGATGAATTTTTTGAATTTTGTGAACGACATGGAATAAAGAGACACTTTTTTGTTGCCATAAATCCTCAACAAAATGGCGTCGTGGAAAGAATGAATAAAACAGTGCAACAAATGGCTCGAGATATTCTTGATGAGTCTAGAACTCCTGACACCTTATGGAGTGAAGCTGCACATACTGCAGTAAATATTCTCAAAAAATATTGTGTACATGTAAATAGTGATCAAACTCCATATGAACTTTGGTGCGGTAAGCCTCCTACTGTAAAACATTTTAGAGTTTTTGGAAGGAAATGTTTCATCAAAAATACTGATGAAAAACTTGGTAATTTTGAACCCAAAGCAGATGAAGGAATATTTCTTGATTATTAATCTAGAATTAAAGGATACAAATGTTATAATAAGAGACTTAGAAAAGATGTTGAATGCATTAATGTTGTAATCAATGAAGCATGCAGAAATATGGAATAGGTGACATCAACAAAGGAAGATGATAATGATGAAGACGGTGAATGCTTTCTTGTATCAAATCGAAATGATATAGAGGAAGAAACCAATGAAGCATCAAAAGAAGATACATCTAACAAGGAAAAGGCTCCATCCAGGTATGTTCAAAAGAATCATCCAGAATCTCAAATTCTAGGAGAAAAAGGGTCTGGAGTATAGACAAGAAGAACTCTTGTAGGAGCTTCTAGTTATCTAGCATTATTATCCTCCATAGAACCACAAAATTTCAATGAAGCTAGCAGAGATGAATGTTGGGTTAAGGCCATGGATGAAGAACTTGACCAAATTGAAAAGAATGATACTTGGGAATTAGTTCCTAGACCTCATGATAAAAATATTATAGAAACAAAATGGATATTCAAGAATAATTAAATGAAATGGAGAGGTTATTAGAAATAAAGAAAGGCTTGTTTGTAAATGGTATGCTCAACAAGAAGGTATAGACTTTGAAGAAACTTTTGCACCTATTGCTAGACTTGAAGCCATAAGAATTTTTCTTGCTCTTTGAAGTTTTTGAAAATTCAAAGTGTATCAAATGGATGTAAAATTTGCATTTCTCAATGGAGATTTAGAAAAAGTATATGTTGAACAACTAGAAGGATTCATTCTAGGAAATGATTCAAAGCTTGTATGTAAACTAAAAAAGGATTTATATGGACTAAAATAAGCTCCAAGGGCATGGTATTATCGGCTTAACAAAGATCTTCAACAATAAGGTTTCACAAAAGGATTTGCAGACAACAACTTATATACAAAAATTGAAAATGATAAACTGCTAATTATTGTTGGTTATGGTGATGATATCATCTTTGGCAATAATGAAGAATTTATGAGTCAAAACTTTGCTTTAGTTATGCAGCAAGAATTTGAAATGTATTCACTTGGAGAACTAAATTATTTTCTTGGTCTATAAGTACAACAAACAAAAGATGGCATCTTTCTTTCACAAACTAAATATCTCAAGCAGATTCTGAAGAAGTACGGAATGGAAGATTCAAAACCAATATGTACTCCAATGGTAACAGGATGTAGTCTCAGTTCTAATGATGAATCTCCTACAGTGAATCAACCAGCATACAGATCTATGATTGGAAGTCTACTTTATCTAACAGGTACTAGACCGGATATCATGCATGCAGTAGGAATTGTTGGAAGATTCCAAGCAAATCCAAAGGAATCACATCTTCAGGCTATAAAAAGAATATTCAAATATCTCCAAGGAACTCAAGGCTTTGGTCTATGGTATCCTAAAGATACAGATATCATTCTTCATGCCTATACAGATGCAGATTGGGCTGGAAATGTTGATGACCAAAAATCACTAGTGGAGGTGCATTCTATATGGGATCACGATTAGTATCTTGGTTCAGCAAGAAACAAAGTTCGATTGCCTTATCTACAGCTGAAGCAGAATATGTGGTTGTTGCATCTTGTTGCACACAACCACTCTAGATGAGGCAAGCATTATAAGATATTCAAATCACATGTTCTCCACCCATCTCCATTCTATGTGATAATACAAGTGCTATTAGTATTTTGACAAATTTAGTCATGCACTCTAGGACCAAGCACATAACCATTAATACCACTTTCTACGAGAACAAGTGCTTGAACAAAAGGTTAAGTTGGAGTATGTTCCTTCCAAAGAACAGGTTGTTGATATATTTACCAAACCTCTTCCCAGTGAAGCATTTGAATATCTCAGACAAAATCTAGGAGTTGTTTCTACCTCATCCCGTTGTTAAACCAGTGTTCAGAGGAATGTTTCCTATACACAGATTTCATGAAGCAGAGTCACGTATATACGCGAGTTTCTGTGCCTTCAGTAGCGTATGTGTTTTTCTAATAGATAAATAGTGGGTCGAACACAAAATCAGTTTTTGACATGGGTGTTTAGTTTGATATTGATGGTTACAGTCTGCTAATATGCTTTGTTCATTGTTGTTTATTTGATTTATGAAGATGCCTTGATGAATGAAGTGATGACAATGCATAGGTAGCATAGGTTAAGGGGGAGCATTAGCCTTCAAAAACATTATGCATTGTTGGCAACATAGTCGTTGAATTCATCTACAGTCTTAGATATTAATATCATTTGTTGTAAAGGTCATGTAACAACCTATGGTGTAATAATATGTCTCTTTCTATCATAGTCTATCATGAATGAGTCATTTGGACATAAGATGTAATTTGTACCCCCACTATGCATGGGAAGGATGATGTAATAATTGAAATTTTCTGTCATGTATGAACATTTGGTATATCCCCACTTGGTTGGGTGATTGATGTATGTATGAGTCATTGGTGATGGGAAAATCATACTCACATAGTTGAGTTATAGAGTCATGTTATTCTTTTGAAAAATATTTCTGTAGACTCTGCATGTGCTCAAGGGGAGCATGGATAGTATAGTGCATCTTATCATGTACTAAGGGGGAGAATATCTTGCTCCGCCCTTTGCCCTTGATGTCAAAGGGTGAGAGTATCTTGGTGTTGCTTGATATACCTAACACGTTTTCCAGCCTAAAGTGATCAACACCAACATGGTTTCCATCAAGTCCAAAGGGGGAGATTTTTGGCATTATGGTAGATGTGTTGTCCTTGATGGAAACCCACTCACAGATCAGTTCAGAATTGATAAAGGGAAAGTCACATTGTAACAGGTCTATTCATTGGTAGCAGAGTAATGGCACAGAAGAACAGGATGATGGGACAAAGGATTTCAGATAAGAATTAAGCAATTAAAGAAAAAGAATGTTTTAAGTTACATTAAGTGGCATACAATAGTTCACCTAGTCCAGGTAGTGTATACAAGCAGGTTCACAGAACAAAAGGAGCATATATGTATGCACGCACTTTCATAAGAGGAAAAGAGTGTATGGGATGGAAAATTAAGATTAATAAATACCAAGGGTCCATACCATGGTATTAGCCCACAATATTGAGCTGAATAATAGTTATTTGATCTCATCTAAGAATACCACAGGTTCTAAGTGTTGTTTTGGTCAGAGGTATTGAAAAGGCTCTAAGTACATAAGGAGGAGAAGATCAAAGGGCTAAGTGTGCAAGTGAAAGGGTTGTTCATGAATACATATATCTGAAGTATATTTTATGTTGTAAAGGTTATGGTTATGATCTGATCTAAAATATCTTGTGCACCATTGGATACAATGTTGTATCAGGATCATGAGACCTAAAATGACTTATCATTGTATGATCTGATAATGGATGGGCTAGATCTGAATGCTAACGCATGTTTTTTCCTTTATATGTTATGATCTGGGTATGTCTGAAGTCTGGAATAGCTGCGAAGTTATAAGTTATTATTTGTAGATTTATACACTGGTTCGCCTTGCTGAAGGCGCATATACACGTTGATTTGGCACTTCCAAGTAGCATATGCAGAAGAAAACCTTGTTGTTCAAAGATGATTGATCTATCTTATCAGTGTTGTTGTTTTACTGTTGTTTTCCAATGAAATCTTCATAAGATCTGAAAGTAAGTCTGATTGTATAAGGAGATTGAGTTTGATTGATTAATTGATTAAATGAGAAGGGTGATCTTTGTTGCTATCTATTTAGAACTTTGTAAATTGACAGTATATCTTCAGAATGTCACTGATTGGTATAGTTTATGGTTCATAGGTTTTATGATTCAGTATCTTTAGAGGTATACGCAAGTTGGGTTAAAGGATGTAGCATATACATGAAGGTGGGCTTCACTGAAGTAGTGTATACATTCTGACATGTGATTTTTGAAGTTGCAATTGGTTCTGGTTGTTGATGCAGTGTTTCGGGTTCAGCTCTGTGTTTTGGTGACAGTAATATAATTGTTCAGATTGACAGAGTGTTGATAGATACAGTTGTATTTGATGATTGTATTGCAGTGGTGATTGATGTTATTGATGGGTCCAGTATGAAAATTTGATGAAGCATGGCCTTCATATTGTATTATTGTGTACCAGGAGTATCTAGTCTAAAAATTTATGAAACGTGGTCCCTGGAGGAAGATTGAAGGTAGTAGCCTTTTGTAGGCCATCACCTACGTACTGGTAAACATATCAGCCAGTACAAGAGCTAGGGGGTTGGAGCTCCCTTCTAGTAGAAGCTGGAAAATGAGTGAAGGTTGTATCCTTCAGCAGGTATATGCCTGCGTACTGGAAAAATCTGCACCAGTACAAAACTTGTAAACACATTTTATTATAAGAAGATTGAAGACTGAGATGAAAGCAACAATGGTTTTTTCCCACATTGGGTTTCCACCTGAAAAATCTTGGTGTTCATGTGTGTTGCTTATGTGTGTTGATTTATTTTGTTCTTACTGCATCTATTTACTACTTAGTAAATGCATCACACTCTGATTTAAGACAATGAATTAGTTGTTTATCAAAGTTTATTATATATACATTGGTTTCATTCTTTATAGGCGTTGACATACACAGGTTGGTTTCAGAAAAATAGCATATACAGTTTGAAAAGGAAAATGATTATTGTGAAAGTTAAAATCTTGATTCACCCCCCCCCCCCCACCTCTCAGCATTTTTCCCAACAGAGAAAAAGGACCACTCCCACTCCACACTTGGGTGGATTCCCATAGGTTGCAATGTCAAAAAAGCTCCATGGAATGCTTGGAGTGAATGGAGACACTATTGGAACTTGAAATTTCTAACAAGATATGACAATTAAAATTACAGTAACCTCTACAAGAATGTCCCATAAACTGAAAATGTTTTTATTTCTAGCCCACTTGAGGCAGTTATAAGAATATAGGGCAATCCTTTGAAAAAATCAGTATCTTAATTGTTTATCTAGGCCTTGAGAATGTCTTCCAAATATGTTCTTGACCAGGTGTCTTTGATGTCCAATTCATGAAGAATGGTTTATGTGACCTGCCCTGCACAAGAACAAGAGAAAAAAGGGTGAGAGACGTTATCAATTGATGATTTACATAGTGGATAGTGGCTAGGTCCATATCATCTTCTTCTTTTTATATTTTCCGATGTGAGAATTTTGTTTGAAAGAGTCAGTGATAGGGTAAGTTTTCTTTTCAGCAAAGAGTGTGACTTCCAAAGAGAATGCCACCACCATCTTTTAATGTCTAAGAACTATTGTTCAACGCGTCTTTTATATCGTAGTTGGTTGTGTAGTCCCGATTGTTAGGGTTCTTTAACTAGACTAGGTCATCATCTAGTCCTCCCTCGAACAAATGAAATTTGAGGACAATAGTCTAATGTAGCTTTTCCACTTTGCAACTTTCTTTGACAACACATCTTTGACAAACTGGGTACTTACAACATATGCATGAGCATCCTTGAATAATGTGGGTCACTAATAACCAACCCGCATGAATTTGTGAGCAGTAGTATAATTCGTGAAGTGTCCTCCACCTGGATCATCGTGAAGATATTTTAGCACCCTTTTTGAGTTCGATTCTTCTAGACATCTGAGCAGGACACCATTATGATGCTTCCGAAAAAGAAAACCATGTACAAGCTGGTATGATAAAGCTTTAAGTTGAATGGTCCTCTTCTGTATTGTTGATAAGTGCGAGGGAAAGATACCATGCTCAAGATAATATTGCACATCTGTATACCAAGACATGCCTGCGTTAGTGGCGGTAGCTTGTTCGATATTATACATTTCAATTTCTTGGTCCCATCTAGAGGCTTCCTCTTCGAGTGCATTAACCGCTTTCTCGGCTAGCTAACAGAGACCATGGTTTTTTATTGTATGAACTAGTTTGAATTTAAGATCGTACTCTTGCAAGCTTGTGATCTAGTTCACCCTTATCTCACCCAAATCTTGTTGTATGAAAAGCGATCTAACCGCGGAGTGAGGCATAAAGATAATGACATGACTCTTTAGAAGGTAAGGCCTAAAATGTGTTACTGCCTTGTATATAGGATAAGTTTTCTTATTAATGGTGAGGTAGTTCAATGTAGACCCATATAAGCTAGTGCCCATAAATGAGATAGGCCGCTCATTTTCTTGATCATCCTTTTCTGTGAGAATGAATGTGAGAGATGTATCAGAGGCAAAAGTATATAACAAGAAATATTTTCCAAAATCTGGATTGTACAGCTAGAGATTCAACAATTACATCCTTAATACGAGCGAAGGCATCCTTTTCCCTCTTATCCCACTTATAAACTACATCCTTCTTAATCATCTCCTACAATGGTTTAACAATATGAGCATAATCTGAGATGAACTTACGGAGGAAGTTGATTTTCCCCCAGAAGGATTGCATGGATTTTTTGTTCACTAGAAAGGAAATATGAGTGATAGTCTTGACCCACTCTGGTTCCACTTTAATCCTACTCTTAGCTAATATGATATGGCCTAATATATTTCCCTCTGACACTCCAAATAGGCTCTTATTAGGATGTAAATATATTCTGTATTTCCGACATCGCTCGAAAATCTACCTCAAAGGATCCAAGTGATCAGATATATTCTTTGAAAACATTGTAACATCATCCAAATATATCACTATGCTCTATCAAATTAAGTTTTTGAACATGATTTCCATCATCGATTGGAAGGTATCTCCTACATTAATGAGTCCAAAATGCATTCGCTTGAAAGCAAAGCTACCCCACTTTGTACTAAAAGTAATTTTGTGTTTGTCAAGTTCTACTACTAGAACTTGATTATATCCTGAAAAAAATCATCTACTAATGAGAACATCTCTGACCCAGATATTGTTTGAAGAATTTGTTCCATAGACAACATGGGATAATTGTACTTTTCAAAATCCCAGTTCAAATTGCTGAAATCAACACAAAGGTGTATCTCTTTGGACTTCTTCCTTATGAGAACCAAATTAGAGACCCATGTAGAATGACAAACTTTCAATATGATCCAATCATGCAACAATTTTCTTAGTTCTTTCTAAATGAGGGGTTTAAGCATAGGATGAACTTTTCTCAATTTTTGTTGGAAACACTTTTTCCCTTCTTTGAGAGGTATCACATGTTGGATTATTTGTGTGTGATAAGTTTTCAATTCATTTTATGTCCATGCAAACACATCTCAATATTGTTTGAAAATACGTATAAAAGCTTGTCACTCCTGAGGCGTACAACATGTCCCAAGATTCACATATTATGGATCTTCCTTCATGCCAAGTTTCACCTATTCATGTGAAAAAGTGGAACTATGAGTCTTTGCATTAACTGGTCCTTAAAACGGTTTTGTAGGTCATACATATCTTCGAAATATACCACATCCTTAGGCATGGGGTTTCCTCTATTTTCATAAGTTGATCCCTACAATTCTTTTTCATGCTTATCTTCATCAATGGTCACATCTTTGAACATGTCAACATTCACCATGAAGTCTAGTGTTTGTTGGTCGTCATTAAAAATATAAAAATTAGTAATTTTATCAAGCACGGACGGCCTATAAATAACCTCAACTAAAAATCCATCTCTTAATGGTGACAACCTAGTAGCATCATAGCTAATGTATCTGCAGCATCCCTTGAATTCTAGGAAAAATATTTATGTTAAAATATTGGAAATGTGAGATGAGATGTCATACCTCTTGCTGATAATTTCTAAGATCAGGTGACACACAATGAATTGTTTTCCGTACTTGCCATGCAATAATTTCTGAGTCACCTATTATTTTAAGTGCTTCCACTTTTAGGAATATGGTTTTCTTTAAACTGAGAATAAGTTCCTCATATTTAGAAACGTTGTTAGTGCACTAAAATTCCAAGCGACATGAGATCAGACGTTTGTTCTGTTGTGGGTCTATTAAAATACAACTAGCTCCAGAACCCTCTTGCTTTTTTGAATCATCAAAATTCAAAGTCCAAATTTTAGCAACACTAGGGTTAGTTCCTACACTAGCACTAATTACATCTATAATAAAACAATCATTTGCACCAATTGTATTGCAAGGAATGAGTTCCAACTTTGTATCTAGTGGTTCAGACGAAGGTTGCGCTAGATAACATCTATGATCAACCTCTAGAAAACAAATTCCAAAAATCATCTGCGTGTAACTAATAGGATCATTAGGCACTTCAAATGTCGTGACGGTATGCTTCATAATTGATTCACTCTCGACTCAAATTTGGTTGCTCTTTCCCTTATAAAAATCCATAAATGCAACCAGTCAATAGCAAATATCCATGTAATTTACTGGACCAGTCTCTACTCAACAATAAACCATAAGCCTCCAGAATGTCCACAATGACAATATCAATACACTGGTGACCTCTATGATCTGATGATAAATGAATTAACATTATTAATTTCACCAACTACATGTGATAGATATCTATCTAATTGAATAATTATGGCATCAATATTTTCCCATTTAGAATTAATTTTCTTCGCAACAGATAGGGGCATGACATTAGCAGATGCACCAAAATCAATTAGAAAATTATGGACGTTATAGTTGAAGATCTCAAAATTTAACAGAAAAGGGGGGCAAATAAATCTAGCATTTACATTAGTTGCATTGACAACAAATTCGAGAATGGTTGAAATCTTACCGGATGAAGCTTGAGAAGCAGAAACTTCTCTACCTAACGAAGGCTAAGAAGCAAATACTCAAATGATCAATTCATTTTTCCTTGTTATTTTTGCTAGTTGATATATGGAGATTTGCGTAAACCTTCTTCATATCTTAAATAATGTTGTAATCAATATCCTCATCATGAGAAGGGTGTGCTGATGTGATAGGTGGTGGACTTATTTTTGTTGTTCCTAGAAGCACTTTTTGGTGACTGTGTACCCCCGGACTTATTTTAAGTATATTGAGCATGATTGCTAGGAGGTAAAATATTTCTCAACAATTTCTTTCTTACATCTTACTCTAGCATTGGTCCTTTTCTCCTTAAGTTGTATTTCTTTGCATGTTGTTGAGGAGGAGCATCACCTGTTGAGGGCTCACCAGCACCTTGTCGATCATTATTGAGAATAAGGTCAAAAGTTAAAATTGAATCACTGACATTTTTTTTCCTCTATCAAGGTAGGTTCATCAGTTACTTGTGTCTACGTAGATTTCTCTTCTGCTGTCAAGATTTTAATAACATTTTCAAACACAGTGTTCATGTTGTGTTTCCACTAAGGGCATGTCTTCTCTAAATTATCATCTTGATGAAATATGCAGTAATTATCCATACCCAGATATTATACATTTAATAAAACATTGTATCTCTATGTAGACTTAGTGGGTTGATTGAAATTCTTCTTAAGGAACAACTTAAAAGGCATTTTACCATTAGAAGCCTCACTTGACTTCCTCTTAAGCTCTAGTGCTTTGTTGGTTAACAACTTTAGAGATTTATTCAAGTTGTCCATGTCAAAAGTATCTTTCTCTTTAGCTTTGGCGGAAGAGTCTTGGGACTTCTTAGAAGTGCTTTTGGATTCTTTTGAATCCTCTTGATCAAGAATGACCCCAATATAACTCAAGTCCTTCTCTACAGTAATTTCTTCTACAAAGTTAAGATCTAAAGTTTCTTTGTAGCACGCTTGGAAAAAACTAAAATGCTAGTAGGCAAGGCAATAGTATAATAATATTTTATAATGGAATCATGCAGTGTAACATCAGTGTGGAATTTTTTCAAGATATGACTAAATATTTGATTAAAATATTTAACCTTTTATTTTCCCCCCGTCTTAATATTTTTGAGTTCTTTTAATAGCATGGTTGGAGTTTTATCATCAGAAAACTTTTCTAAGAATAAATTTTTGAACTTCCTCCAATTGTGGATTGAAATAGGTGGGAGGATATGGTACCAAACTAATTCTCTCCCTTATATATTATACAGAAACAATCTACAAGAAAAATCATCGAAATGTACATCTAACATCCATAGATGCAAGTAGAAGTCATTAATATGGTCCTCAACCTTCGGTTGCTTATCTAGATCATACTTCGAGAGCATATTTTCCAAGTGCTTAGACATGCGATGGATATTTCCTGGAAGAGCGAGAGGCCCTTGGGCCATCCAATCCAATTGGTCATCTGTCATGCCTTCGTTCTCCTCCTCCTCTTTACTCTCTAATTTTGAAAAGTCTTCTCCTTCACCCTTCAAATCTTCATTATTATCAGTATTTTCTTCTTCTCTCGATTGTTCTTCGTCAAAAAATGAAAAACCCTCCCTATCCCCATCCAAATTTTATTCGATAGGTGGAAGATCCCCTTATTGATGTATTCTTTCATTAGGATCAACCAACTCTTGAAGGGTTGCAATAACCAAATCTTCAATTGATGAAAACAATACACCATGGTGAGTTGTCTCTTTCTTTATTGGCTTATGAGGAAGGATAGCAGTGATAGGAAGTAATCCAAGAGCTCTAGAAAATTGACAAGTAATAGGCTTAATTTTCTAGAGTTGATCGTAAGTGACTTCAAAAGCACGTTCCATACCTAGATGAGAGGGATATCCTCTCTCAAGGGTGTGAGTTGGACTTGAACTCATACAGTTATTGCCTTGTATGAAAGGATCTTTGTTAAAATGTGGTGAATCGTTAGCCATAAAAGGGTTTCCCTCCTTCTAGAGCTAGAAATCTTGATGGTGTTGGAGGTCACCAATAGTAAAGGGGTCTCCCCAGTATAAGTCCCAATTAGAATTCAATCATTTGTAGTCGAAGCCCCAACTGGAAAGTATGATTGGTTTCCATTATCTTATAGATTTTCCATTACAATGAACGACACAAGAGAAAGATAATGCACTTTCAAGATGAGCAAGTAAGTTAGCAGTGTGAGTATTCAATTGCACAATGTATAATGATTCTTTCATGAAACATAAAAGGAAGTGATCCTTTGAAATAAAAGTAATAGTAATATCCTAGCAAATACACACACACACACACACATATATATAGAGAGAGAGAGAGAATCGTAAGTAATATTACGAAATAGTTCACAAAGAAACCATGATCATGGAATATAAGTCACATGATTCAAAGAAGCATATTAAACCCAAGGAAATAGTTAATTTTCATTAGTATGAATTAACATACACATATACCGTAAAAAATGAAAGAATAGTCTTCCAATCATTCACGAAATATTCATAAAAAATGTGTTGGCTCTAAGAGCTTCAAATTATTTAGTGAAAGTTCCAAGATACACCATTACAATGATACAATAATTATTCAAATATTGGAACTTTAAGTAACTACTTGCTTCTCAAAATCCTAATCTTCTCTCCTATGCCTAACTTGATAAGCCAAGGTTAAAAGTCCTTTCCTTGAGCTATGAGGGTCAATATATAACGAATGAGGTGACTCTCCACCTCCCTTATGACTCTTGATCTCCCATCATGACTCTTGATCTTCCTTGTGACTTTTCAAATTCTCATGAGACCGTTTGACTTCCTGTTGAAGCCTCGAAAATCGCTGCAACAACATTGGGGATAACCACCCGGTCCGGACCTTAGTACAACTCCTTTTCCATTTGGAATAGTGGCTCCGACTGGGGATAATGGGACCAGTTTCCCAAAAGTAGATAAATGGGATGAATGGATGATTTATAAACTAAGCTAACGGTGAGCGAATAACTAAATTATCAACAAGAATACTTAAACTATAATCTATCCCGGGAACTTATTTGAGCTTTAAAGTGCAGCGCTTGATTATCTGTGTCTATAAACAGGCATATATATGACTCTATTTAATAGACATAGACATTATTTCATTCATGATTACTATGCTTAAACAGTTAAGCAAAGCGATTAAAGCGATATTACCACACTTATCATTTATATCATTGACACATACATGATTAGAAAAGAAACACATCATAAAACATCCAATAGTGGAATGAATCTAGATCTGCTGTTACAGCGCATGCATATAATCAATAATAGCAAGAATAATCACATAGCAATTCACATGAAAGGAATGAATTCAGACATAGATAGAAATACCATATGAGCTGCGTGACACTCCCAATATCAAATCGCTGCTTGTAGTTCTTCCTTCAACGCAAAAACATTCTCAACAAAGACAATAGTGCACAATTGCATAAAAAGCTTCCTTGTCGAATTAAGAACAACTGGTCCAGTTTTATAAAAGAATATTGACTGAAGCACAAAAGTGCAAACTTCAGTCTTTTAAGTCTGATACAAAACTTTACGACCCTTTCTAAAAACATGAAAGGGTCTATAAATACTAAATTAATCTAAATATCTATTAAACTGAAATCCTACTAAATTGGTATCAATAAATATTGATCCTATTTTCCTCGGCGATCTGGCAATCAGCGGCATGATTCATCAAATAGGTTGCTTGCCTTTAAATCTGAGCTAACTTATCGCAAGCATTGGCTCTACTTCAGGAGGTTTGTTGAGGCGCGAACTGAACTGAGCAGCATAGGTGGCATCCTGAATATCGGGAATTATACACCCAATTGCATCTGTTAAACACTTAAGGGTGGCTCTTTGTGTGTGTGGCTTAATCAGGAAGAGCCAATATGCATCGAAGGTTAAACTGTTAATGCCGGCGATTAATCTCCCCTTTTCCTCCAAGTCAGGATAACATGATTGCTCCAACATGTTTGTTGTTGTCATCTTTCCTGGTGTACATTGGGAAATCATATTTGCTAAGTAGAGAGTGTTGTTAACCAGATCAACTAGATTGCTGGAAGTTGATTTACATCTTGAAGCCGCCCTCTCTGCTTTCATCACCTGAGTTTGCCATTCTGTGAAGAGTATATCCTTATATGTTTCTAGGATCCTGGGCAAATTTGTTGCTTTCCCTTGATCAGAATCTTGCCAGTCAAGATATGCGGTTATGATCTCTTCGGCTTGGTCTAGCTCATTCCTGGCCTTCTCTACCTGCTGATTTATGGATGAAGTTAGTTCACACAATGGCTCTGCCTCAGTGAGTTGTTGACACAGGAGCCTAATTTGTGATATTAATGCAGTGTTTATTTGCAATGCTTCTGCTCTGAACTCATCCACTTGTGGAGCGCCCTTTATTATTTCGAGTTGCGATGACAATTGAGCGATTTGCTCATCTTTCGTTTTCATCATTTGCTCATTTGTTGCCCTCAATTGTGCCAATGCCTCCGATAGTTCCTTTTGTTTCTGGATCGCGCTTTGGTCGATCCTTTGCTTCTCTGCCTGCAATCGCTGAGTTAATTGACTATTCATTTGTTGCTGTGTCAACAATTGTTGTTCCGCCTGCTCTGCCTTCTGCTTTGATTCAGCCAACTCTGCCTGTAATGCGAAAATTTCTTGGTCCTTAGTATTCAGTAGAATACTTACCTCCGATGCCTTGTCGATTGTCGCTGCCGAATAGGCTCCTGCATACTGCGACAGTTTTGTTAGGTCATCGGAGGGGTCGAATTCCTCTTTCCAAACCATGCTTCCCGTAACATTTTGTTCTGGGAAAAGGGAAGGTTGATCAATCTTCCTTCTTTTCCTTTGTCGTTTTACCACTGCTCTATGCCTCGGGCTGTAGAAAACATCCAGGGGAGGAATATCTTCTACTTGTAGAATGATTTGGTCGGAGGGGTCTTTTGGTATTACTTCAACATCCTTAGAAATGGGTGGGCCGCTGGTTCCACTTAGAATCTGAGGTGAAGTGATGTCCTGTGTATCGTTTGTCTTGGAAGTGTCTGTATCTTTGGAACCTTCCAACCCACTGATGATAGAGTCAAATTGCTTCCATTCCTGGAGCAATTTGGGGTCAATACGAGTATCTATATTGACATCAATGGTGGTTTGTTTCTGCTTTTCGGCTTCAGACTCCTTCTGCACTTCTTCCTTCTGTTTCTTCTGTTGCTCTTCTTGTTCTTTCCTTTGTCTTTCCTCTTGTTCTTTCATCTGTTGTTCCTCTATCTCTTTCCTCTGTCTTTCCTCTTGTGCTCTCCGCTGCTTTTCTACCTGTTCTTTCCTCTGCCTTTCCTCCTGTTCCTTTTTATGATCTTTTGTTGTAACAGGAGGTTCGCTTGACTGTTGCCGACCAGGCTCGCTTGATGATGTTGCTGGGGTTGTTGCTAGTAAATCTAGAGGCAGAGTTTGCAACCTCTGTTCTCTAAGTTTATTAAATTCAGTCAACCCTTCATCATTATACTTTGCTAGGGCGAATTGCCTAACCTGGCTTATTGACTCGGCTGAGGAGAACAGGTCATCAAAGATATCTTCCTTATGATCAAATCTTGTCAGTTTGGCCTGTTCTAATGCATTATAGGCAACTTTTCTTGGATCGAAATGCCTATTTGGGAGAGTCGCTAGAGTCAAGGATTGAATTTTTGTGGCTTCCTTTTCTGCATGTTTGAGGTCATGCAGGGTATATACACCACACCTCAAAGGAAAAGAGGGCCAGCCTTGCTTCTTATTCTCCTTGAGTGTTTGTGTAACACTCTCGGAAATGATTTGGTAAGAAATTTCCCTTGCTAGAAGTTTATCTGGTATGTACAGAGGGAGGACATGGGGTCTGGCTTGGCTGCCGAAAACTCTTATGTAGGTAAACTTTTCCTCTCCAAACCAACTACCTATTCCGGTTAAATCAATTCCGGCTTGATAAGAAATCTTGGGAGCAGGTCTATCAAAAATGGAATAATGAATAGGCAACATAAAACCATTACAGACTTGGTATAGATGATGTTTATAAGAAGACTTCCACAATTTCTGGTGATATATGTGAATGGGTGAGGGGTCTTGCGCAGTCCACCTCCAGCCGAGTACGGGGAATTCAGAATTATAACAGAGGGTATCTAGAATATAGGCACTATAGTAAAATGGGGGAATTATTCTTTCTGAAATCCGGGTCTTGCTTCTAAACTCAAGCATAGCTTGTGCTAGTTTGTCAGAAAGGATAGTGGCCCAATCCATAATTATACTGTTTACTGCTGCCTCCATTAGAGGAACCATTTCTATGGTAAAATTAGCAGAGTCATGCAATCCCCATAATCTACACATCATTATCCCTGCATAGCAATAAGGAGAAGCCAGAGAATCAACCGAGTACTTACCGGAAGATTCGTGTTTATGTTTGGCTGGATTCAGTCTCCAATCCCGGATGGGTTCAGATTCAACTTCATTATCGCTTGCAAACTTCTCCAGGAACGCCTTGTTATATACCTTCTCTGGCTCGGGCAAATGATACATTTGCCTTAGATCATCTGCCTTGAATGATCCGAAAATCCTCCCATCTCTGGTGCTGAAAGTTCTGTCCAAGATTGGGATTTCTTCAATCGCCCATCGCACGACGTCTGTGTATGGGAGAATTTGCTCCCTGGCTGCTATCCTGTGAAGGAAAGAGTCGGCTAAATCCTTGAGAGTACTCTCAGACTTCCGAAGTAAATCCACACTAGCTTCTGTTACTGTCTTTACTGGTTGCTCGGCTTCAATCAGATTGTAAGTGCCTTGCCAAGTAACTCTGGTGAGACCCGTACACGTAGTATCAGATATTAAGCCCTTCTTTTTGTCTATGACAGCTTGTCCTGCAATTGGTGTAGCGGAAGCGCCCACTGTCTTCTTGGATTTCTTCCCCATCTTGCTCAAGCTTCCTTCTATGGATGAATTCTGCACAGAGGCGAAAATAACCGTAACACAGAAAAATGCTAATGAAAATCCAATACGGGAAAGATATATTGATTAAAGCGTGCTGAGAGATTAACTCTTAAAAATGGCTGCAGATCCAATCGATGGGAAGATCTTACAGATACATTAAATGGCCGTTTAAGGCCTGCCACCCCTTAAATGCTCATTACACCATTATTCGGCTGAATGGCTCGCTTAAGCGTGCTATGGATATTTTGGTAGTTGAGTGCAGGTGATGGATTATTTAAGAGATCAAACTTTAAATACGAATGGATCACAATATCCCTCCATTTAACGGCTTTTTCGAAATACGCGCTATATCATGACCGGGCATCGGGAACACTTTAAATCTTTATGTTGACAATTTTGAAACGCCGATCGTCTATAGCGATATCACATCGCATCGGGAGAATAGGTGTTATATAAACATATGGATAGCATACCCTCGACCGCCGATAGCGAAATCGCATCGCATCATCGTGAAAAGGCATAACAATGTGCATACATAGTGTATCGCCGATTGCCCGATTGCCGATATCGCATCGCATCGGGGGTAAAATCTGGGCGCCTTATTATTATACATGGGATATTGCCGATTGCCGATTGCGAAATCGCATCGGACCGGGGTGAATGATTTAAGGTGCTTAGCCTGCATATAAAGTATCGTCGATAGCCAATCGCCGATTGCGCATCGCATCAGGGCTTATGTCATGGGCGTTTTAAAATGTGTATAGAGAATCAACCGATAGCCGATAGCGAAATCGCTTCGGCGGAGACCAATGTGCCACCTATTTGTGTTTTCTATGTTATTGCGATATGCGATCTTTCGATCGCTTTATCACAATAATAAAAGATTGTTTTATTTGATCAAAAATGGGTTTTTCAAAAGGTTTTAAATAATGTCTTCATTTAGTTTGCGGACCTCTTAAAAAGAATGCGCTATTGATACCAATTAATTTCTAAAGGGACCCATTTCATATAATAATTTTGTAAATATAAATGATATGAAATGGGGGGTTGTTGTAGGGCACAACAATTGGCGATTCGCTGGAAGAACCAGTTATCTCTGAAAAGTAAGGAAATACTTAAACTTTTGCAAAATAGAATTCTAACCAAAGGGGAAAATTCTAATATAACTAGGTATATATGCATTCCAAAATGAATCTATTTTTGCTAATTTCCTCTCTTTTTTAAGAAAATAGATACATTCTAAGTTTTAAATAGTCCTCTATGGGTTTATAATGATAAAACAGAATATTTTTCCAAATCAGCTTTTAAAATGAACTCCTCTGTCATAGGTAGAGCCTCTGCTGCCAGCAAACATTTGTAGTTTCGACAGGGATACCTTTTAACCATGCTATTGTCCATTGTTCCATTCAATTAAGAGAGTCACTAACAGAATGAATTCAAAACATGTTTTCATATTTTGTATTTCATTTTCTTTTTCTGTTGTTGATAAGATAAAAAGCCATTGTCCTGGTTTGGTGGCCAGCTATTGACAATGCCATTCACTGGTAGTAATCTAACCGAACAAGCTGGCTCGTGATGAGACCCCTTGTCTTTTAATTTCAAGCCATTACCCTGTTTTGGTATGCAGTATTGGTAATGTCGGTTAAACTATTTCCCTATGAACATGGTAAGCAGGCTTGTAATAAGACCTCTTATCTTTAATATCAAATATTTTAGAATTACACTCTGAGTAATCATAAACTTTAGTGAATGGGATGAACAATCTTCTCCTTAAGAGCAAATGGATGACAGGTTAAGAGTTGAAGATGCTGAAATTGGATTAGCTTCTATCTTAATATTGATAACCTTTTGGGACCGATTTGAAAACAGAAAATGATTTACAATACTTTTAAACTTCTGAGAGGAGTTCACAAAACTTGAAATGTGGTTTCAGAATACAATGATACCTATTTTCCTAGAAATTATCCCTTTTGGTTATGAGTTCCATTATTTTAAAAGCAAATATCAGAGTACTTCTGTAGATCAAACTTTCAAACACAGCAAAGGTCAATAGTAGATACCTTACAACATTATTTTCTACAAATCCTACAAACTATAAAAATTTACCAAACTAAAAGGAGAAGGGGTTACCTCCTCAATTAAAGAATTTCTTCAAGATCAAGCCATTAACAGGGAGAGAATCTCTCAACCCTGATAAGTCTTGCAATATAAAGGTCGAATGGCCCACCTTTTCACAGATCTGAAATGGTCCAAGCCACATCTTCTGGAACTTGGTGTGTTTTCCCTTATCCTCATGGGCTTTGTCCCATTTCAGAACTAAATCACCGACTTGAAATTGTTTTGAACCGGATGAGACTGAATCGAAAGCTGCTTTGATGATTTGCTGATGTTTGGCATGAGTAACTCTAGCTTTTTCTCTTTCCTCTTCTAATTTTAGAATTTGATCATGTCTAAGCTGAATAGAAGAAGAAGGAGTTTCCTCAATGTACTGTACTAGGGCTAAAGAAGGAAGAACAAGATTTGTGGGCAATACTGCTTCTTTTCCATACACAAGATTGAATGGGGAAGATCCTATAGAAGCCTTTTGTGTTATCCTATCAGCCCATAATGCAAACATTAAAGATTTGTGCCAGTTTTTATGATTTTGCTCTATAGTTCGCTTAATGATTTTGATCAGATTCTTATTAGTAGATTCGGCTAAGCCATTACCCTGGGGATAGTAATTAGCAGAATACTTCAATTTAAACCCTCTTTTAATAGCGAAATCAAACATAGCATTGCCTGAGAAATAAGATGCATTATCAAATACAAGAGCATTCGGGACACCAAACCTGGTAATGATGAATTGGTCTATGAACTCAATGATTGCTTCGGAATTTGCTATCTTCAAAGGAATGGCCTCCACCCACTTAGTAAAATAATCAGTAGCAGTAAGGATATACCTATGTTGTTTGGAAGATGGTGGAGTAATTTCCCCAATGATATCCAATCCCCATTGCTCAAATGGTTGTTCAATGTTGACTGGTTGCAGAGGGAAAGCTGATTTACGTTGTCTTCCACTAGAAGTCTGGCATTTGAAGCATTTCCTTACATATTCGTGGGAATCTCTAAACAGAGTAGGCCAATAGTACCCAGCATGAATAACTTTGTGAGCTGTTGTGTCAGCTCCAAAATGTCCTCCTGCTGGTCCATCATGTAACTCCTGCAAAACCTTTTGGGCTTCAGGTTTCTCAAGGCATCTTAACAAGATAGAATCATAATTCTGCTTAAAAAGCACGTCATCGATAATTGTGAAATTATTTGCTTTTAACCTAAGGGCCCTTTTGTTTTTATAAGACAGGTGTGGAGGGGCATAACCATTTTTTAAGTAAAAGATTAAATCTGCATATTGAGATTGAGAATCAGTGGCACTTATCTGATTGATTTCTTCAGTTTGACTTGTATCGCCTGATTCTGGAATGTTGGATGCTCCTGCCAATATCCTGCAAAAACCTTGACCCCTAACAATCTTTGCTGGTTTAATTTCTAAGTCATATTCTTGAAGCGTTGTGACCTAATTTGCCCTTTTTCACCCAGTTCTTTTTGGATTAATAGTTGCCTAACTGTGGGGAAAGGAACTATAACTTTTGTGTGGGTTTTCAAAAGGAAGGGTCTATAATGCTTGACTGCTTTAAATACAGCAAAGGCTTGTTTTTCTACATCGGAGTAATTCAATTCAGCACCCTGAAGATTAGAACTAAAAAATGAAATGGGTGCTTCCAAATTGTGATCATTTAGTTGCGTGAGTACTGCAGCATAAGACAAGTCGGATGCAATGGTATACAATGTAAAATGATTAGAAAAATTTGGAGTATTCAAGGCTCGGGCATTGATTATTGATTGCTTGATTAGATCAAAAGCTTCCTTTTCTGCTGATCCCCACTTAAAGACTGAACTTTTCTTAATCATTGTTTGAAGTGGCAATATAATTTGAGAAAAATCTAGAACAAATCTTTTAACAAAATTGATCTGGCCTAAAAATGACTGCATCGACTTTTTACTGTGTGGGAAAGGGATTTCAGAGATTGCTTTGATCTGATCAGGATCAATATAAATGCCATCTTTGGACACAATAAATCCCAAGAGCTTTCCTTGATCAAGAGCGAAGAAAGACTTTTTAGGGTTAAGAGAAATACCATATCTTTTGCAACGCTGAAAATTTTGATTTAGATCATGCAAATGATTATATCTTTCTTTTGAGAATACAGTAATATCATCCAAATAGACGACTACTGTTCTATTAATCAACCCCCTAAAAGCTATATCCATAGCTCTTTGAAAAGTCGCTCCTGCATTTATAAGTCCGAAAGGCATTTTCTGATAAGCATATGTTCCCCATTTTGTTCTGAATGTAGTTTTAAGCCGGTCATCAGGATGAACCAGTACTTCGTTATATCCTGAGAAACCATCTAGAAAGGACATTAATTCGGAGCCAGCTATCGACTGAAGAATTTTCTCCATAGTAGGTAATGGGAAATTGTCTTTCAAGCTCGCTTTGTTCAAATTTCTGAAATCAATACAAATTCGAATGTCGCCATTTTTCTTTCTGACTGGTACCATATTAGAGACCCAGTTTGAGTGTCGGACAGGAAAAATAATCTTAGCTTTCAAGAGTTTGTTAAGTTTTGATTTTATCTGGCTCTCTAAGTTTGGATGTATTTTCTTTAACTTCTGCTGAATCGGTTTCTGGTCGGGCAGCATTGGAATGGTGTGCTGGATAATGGATGTATCATAAGTCTTCAAATCATCATACTTCCAAGAAAAGACCTGTTTTTTTTTCTTTAACAATCTAATGAATGCCTCTTTTTCTTCAAAGGAAAGTCCTAATCCTAAATTAATATTTTGAGGAGCTTGTTCAGTACCTAGATTGATCAATTCAAACCTAAGGGTAGAGCTTTGGAGCTTTGCATTAGTTACAGGTTTAAACCTGTCTTTAATATCATAAAGATCTTCCAGCTTTACCACAAGCTTAGGAATTGCATTTTCCTGAGGTGTTTCTCTCATTTGGGAGTCATGTTCATCTTCCTCAATGATTTGATTATCATAGGACTTTTCGGAAATTAAGAATTGTAAAACATCCTCATCATGATTGAATACTCTCCAATTAGTGACATTGTCAGGCACTGAAGGCCTAAAAAGCAATTCTACAGAAAATCTATCTGGGTTGTAGTCTTCAGAAGGTAAGAGCTTGGAAGCTACATTAGCTAGGAGATCGGCTGCCGAGTTTTGAGACCTGGGAATGGAAGAAATGTTGAATGCAGCAAAGTGTGAGGTAAGTTCCTATACTAGCGATTGATAATGTTTGAGGTGATTCGAAAGACAATGAATTACATTTCTTACTTGTTTCACAATAATTTCAGAATCACCAAATACTTTTAGATATTGCACTTTAAGGCCGATTGCTTTATATAATCCCTGAACTAAAGCTTCATATTCGGCTGTATTATTAGTGCATTCAAATTCTAGCCTACAGGACAGCATTGTCTTTTCTCCTTGTGGGCTAACCAAAATACACCCTGCTCCTGATCCCTCGTTAGACTTGGACCCATCGAAATATAAAGACCAAAATAAAGAGGTATTAACAAATTTATTTATAGTTTTCTCATCATCCTTGAAACATCTAGACCTATCTGTTTGTGAAAAATTCTCAATCTGAGATGTAAAATGATTAACAGAGAAAGGGGATGGTGGGGCAACAAAGTTACCAAAGAATGACTCTGATGAATAATTCCCCAAAATGTTGTTGTTGAATGCTACCGGCTGGTTTTCTTGTTCGAATTCAGTAACCGTATGGGTCATATGTTTCTCCCGATCGATCTTTATTTGATTTGGCTTGCCCTTGTAGGGAAGCCACATATGTGACCAATCAGTGGAAATATACCCATGCAATTTCTCAGACCAATCCCTACTCAAAATTAAACCGTAAAACTCAGGTATATCAGCTATTAGGATATCAATCCTCTGCACTATTCTTGCATCAGCGGATAACCTAATGGTTACAGAGTTAATTTCTCCTAACACCTGTACTTTGGTCCTGTCCAACTGTACAATATGAATAGCAGACTTTTGGGGTTCTATGTTCAGTTTAGAACAAACTGAAGCTGGCATTATGTTAGATGATGCCCCTGAGTCAATTAAACAGTTGTGCAAGTTTCTATTGTAAATCTCATAGGTTAAAAGGAAGGGTGGGGTGTGAGAATTTGACCTGTCTCCAATCAGAACTGAATCGGTAGCTTCAACCATTCCTGGAGGAGGTTGGCCTGAATCATTAGCAGCTTTTGCACTGGGAAGAGGTGTAGAAGGAACAGCATTCAATTCTTTAAGAAGTAATTTCTGTTGATGCTTTAATTTACTAAGTTCAAACATAGTAATGTTTGCTTTAGTTTTCTTCATATCATCAACAATATTATACTCCATTGAATCTGATACCACTAATGTTTTAGATGTTGAAGGAGTATTAGAAGTTGAAGGCTGGTTTTGGGGAACTGCCACAGGTGATTTCTTTGCAGGTGTTCTTTCTTTGGTTGTAGCAGCACCAGCACTCCTTTTCTTTGACGTTATCTGAACAGGTTCAGAAATACTTTTGCTTCTAGTAGTGACCGGAAATGCTTCTTCTTCGTTTTCGGTATCAGAGTTGGGGAGTATAAAATCCCACATTCCGTGACATTCTACTACTTCTTCTTCATCGCTAGTTTGTGAAATCGATTCCTCTTCCTCTTCTTCTTGTTCTGAATCAGCATTAGATATGACATTTGGTGGCTTTGATTCATTTTTCTTAAAAGTTCTAAAGGGCCTTTTGGTTGATGTTTCAGCTACCTGTTTCTTTATTTCAACCATTTCATTTGATAAAGTTTTTAGAACCTTTTGCAAACCTTCCATGTCATAGGGGTCTTTAGAGGTTTTCTTTCTTGAGTCATCTTTAAAAGAGACCTTTTTGGCTTTTCTGTCTTCCAAGGCAGTTTTCTTTTCCAGGGCATTGATGCGTTTCTCCACAGCAAGCACTTCTTTCATGTTTTCGGCTAAGGTAGGTTTCCCAGCCCTGTCTACAAAGATGGCTATATTGGCAGGCAGAGCTGTTATATACCATTCGCTCCGAATTTGTTCACTTGGTTTGGAGGCTGTGGGGATTTTATTTAGGAGTTTATTGAAACGGGCATTAAATTCCTTAATTGGCTCCCTATGCTCTATTCTCAAATTGGAGAGGTCATTTATTAGGGTAGCCAAAGACATATCATCTCCATATTTGGTAAGAAACTGCTCTTGGCAAGTGTTCCAACTGGTAATGGAACCAGGTGGTAGGGAAAAATACCAGGATCCCGCTGATCCTTGCAAGGTATAAGGGAAAAGCCTAACAACAACATCTTCTTCTGTTACTCCTTTCAAGTTGACTGCCAACATGAAATTATTGATGTGTTCCTCAGCCTGGGTCCCATTATCTGGATTAAACTTGGGTAGCCATTTTTCAGGAAGATCTGGTAATGGATGTAATGGTGCAGGCATATTGACTGCACCAGGTCTGGTCCATGGATCTGCCATTAAAATAGCAGTAGTGGTTGATACTACCGCTGTAACTCCAGATGTCTGGGAAGGAAATAATGTTGAGGAATGTGCAGGTTGGGATGCTAAAGCTCCTAATCCCTGGTGAATGACAATATGTAATGGGGAAGTGGGTGGTTGACTTTGCACATAAGAAGCTGAAATGGAGGATGCAGATGAAAGCTCTTCACTGTCAGATCCTTCAGTAGTTTTCTTCGCCTTTTTCCTTTTCGGTAAAGGGAACTCAGTGGGTTCTATACCGATCTTTTCGCTCTGAAGTCTGGTGAGAGGATGAGGTAAATTGAACTGCGAAGTCGCACTGCTTTGTGATACCTCAGATTTCTGTGGCGAAATCGAGAAGCTCTGAAGTTTATGGATAAGAGACTGAACTTCAGGTGATTCAAGACTTAATTGTTCTGGAGTATGATGGGTTTGAGCAGTGGTAGTTGATTCCTCTTCTTCTTGTTCGGATACTGGCGAACCAGCATGCGAATGAGAAGTTTGAGGGGATTTGGAGGGAGAATTACTCTTAGAATGGCTTGCAGATTTGGGTTTGTTTGCCATTCACAGTCGGCCCTCCTTCTAGCGCCAAAAATGTTGAAGCCTCGAAAATCGCTGCAACAACATTGGGGATAACCACCCGGTCCGGACCTTAGTACAGCTCCTTTTCCGTTTGGAATAGTGGCTCCGACTAGGGATAATGGGACCAGTTTCCCAAAAGTAGATAAACGGGATGAATGGATGATTTATAAACTAAGCTAACGGTGAGCGAATAACTAAACTATCAACAAGAATACTTAAACTATAATCTATCTCGGGAACTTATTTGAGCTTTAAAGTGCAGCGCTTGATGATCTGTGTCTATAAACAGGCATATAGATGACTCTATTTAACAGACATAGACATTATTTCATTCATGATTACTATGCTTAAATAGTTAAGCAAAGCGATTAAAGCGATATTACCACACTTATCATTTATATCATTGACATATACATGATTAGAAAAGAAACACATCATAAAACATCCAATAGTGGAATGAATCTAGATCTGTTGTTACAGCGCATGCATATAATCAATAATAGCAAGAATAATCACATAGCAATTCACATGAAAGGAATGAATTCAGACATAGATAGAAATACCATATGAGCTGCGTGACACTCCCAATATCAAATCGCTACTTGTAGTTCTTCCTTCAATGCAAAAACATTCTCAACAAAGACAATAGTGCACAATTGCATAAAAAGCTTCCTTGTCGAATTAAGAACAATTGGTCCAGTTTTATAAAAGAATATTGACTGAAGCACAAAAGTGCAAACTTCAGTCTTTTAAGTCTGATACAAAACTTTACGACCCTTTCTAAAAACATGAAAGGGTCTATAAATACTAAATTAACCTAAATATCTATTAAACTGAAATCCTACTAAATTGGTATCAATAAATATTGATCCTATTTTCCTCAGCGATCTGGCAATCGGCGGCATGATTCATCAAGTAGGCTGCTTGCCTTTAAATCTGAGCTGACTTATCGCAAGCATTGGCTCTACTTCAGGAGGTTTGTTGAGGCGCGAACTGAGCTGAGCAGCATAGGTGGCATCCTAAATATCGGGAATTATACACCCGATTGCATCTGTTAAACACTTAAGGGCGGCTCTATGTGTGTGCGGCTTAATCAGGAAGAGCCAATACGCATCGAAGGTTAAACTGTTAATCCCGGCGATTAATCTCCCCTTTTCCTCCAAGTCAGGATAACATGATTGCTCCAACATGTTTGTTGTTGTCATCTTTCCTGGTGTACATTGGGAAATCATATTTGCTAAGTAGAGAGTGTTGTTAACTAGATCAACTATATTGCTGGAAGTTGATTTACATCTTGAAGCCGCCCTCTCTGCTTTCATCACCTGAGTTTGCCATTGTGTGAAGAGTATATCCTTATATGTTTCTAGGATCCTGGGCAAATTTGCTGCTTTCCCTTGATCATAATCTTGCCAGTCAAGATATGCGATTATGATCTCTTCGGCTTGGTCTAGCTCATTCCTGGCCTTCTCTACCTGCTAATTTATGGATGAAGTTAGTTCACACAATGGCTCTGCCTCAGTGAGTTGTTGACACAGGAGCCTAATTTGTGATATTAATGCAGTGTTTATTTGCAATGCTTCTGCTCTGAACTCATCCACTTGTGGAGCGCCCTTTATTATTTCGAGCTGCGATGACAATTGAGCGATTTGCTCATCTTTCGTTTCATCATTTGCTCATTTGCTGCCCTCAATTGTGCCAATGCCTCCGATAATTCCTTCTGTTTCTGGATCGTGCTTTGGTCGATCCTTTGCCTCTCTGCCTGCAATTTCTGAGTTAATTGACTATTCATTTGTTGCTGTGTCAACAATTGTTGTTCCGCCTGCTCTGCCTTCTGCTTTGATTCAGCCAACTCTGCCTGTAATGCGAAAATTTCTTGGTCCTTAGTCTTCAGTAGAAGACTTACCTCCGATGCCTTGTCGATTGTCGCTGCCGAATAGGCTCCTGCATACTGCGACAGTTTTGTTAGGTCATCGGAGGGGTCGAATTCCTCTTTCCAAACCACGCTGCCCGTAACAGTTTGTTCTGGGAAAAGGGAAGGTTGATCAATCTTCCTTCTTTTCCTTTGTCGTTTTACCACTGCTCTATGCCTCGGGCTGTAGAAAACATCCAGGGGAGGAATATCTTCTACTTGTAGAATGATTTGGTCGGAGGGGTCTTTTGGTATTACTTCAACATCCTTAGAAATGGGTGGGCCGCTGGTTCCACTTAGAACCTGAGGTGAAGTGATGTCCTGTGTATCGTTTGTCTTGGAAGTGTCTGTATCTTTGGAACATTCCAACCCACTGATGATAGAGTCAAATTGCTTCCATTCCTGGAGCAATTTGGGGTCAATACGAGTATCTATATTGACATCAATGGTGGTTTGTTTCTGCTTTTCGGCTTCAGACTCCTTCTGCACTTCTTCCTGTTGTTTCTTCTGTTGCTCTTCTTGTTCTTTCCTCTGTCTTTCCTCTTGTTCTTTCATCTGCTGTTCCTCTATCTCTTTCCTCTGTTGTTCCTCTATCTCTTTCCTCTATCTTTCCTCTTGTGCTCTCCGCTGCTTTTCTACCTATTCTTTCCTTTGCCTTTCCTCCTGTTCCTTTTTATGATCTTTTGTTGTAACAGGAGGTTCGCTTGACTGTTTCCGACCAGGCTCGCTTGATGATGTTGTTGGGGTTGTTGCTAGTAAATATAGAGGCAGAGTTTGCAACCTCTGTTCTCTAAGTTTATTAAATTCAGTCAACCCTTCATCATTATACTTTGCTAGGGCGAATTGCCTAACCTGGCTTATTGACTCGGCTGAGGAGAACAGGTCATCAAATATATCTTCCTTATGATCAAATCTTGTCAGTTTGGCCTGTTCTAATGCATTATAGGCAACTTTTCTTGGATCGAAATGCCTATTTGGGAGAGTCGCTAGAGTCAAGGATTGAATTTTTGTGGCTTCCTTTTCTGCATGTTTGAGGTCATGCAGGGTATATACACCACACCTCAAAGGAAAAGAGGGCCAGCCTTGCTTCTTATTCTTCTTGAGTGTTTGTGTAACACTCTCGGAAATGATTTGGTAAGAAATTTCCCTTGCTAGAAGTTTATCTGGTATGTACAGAGGGAGGACATGGGGTCTGGCTTGGCTGCCGAAAACTCTTATGTAGGTAAACCTTTCCTCTCCAGACCAACTACCTATTCCGGTTAAATCAATTCCGGCTTGATAAGAAATCTTGGGAGCAGGTCTATCAAAAATGGAATAATGAATAGGCAACATAAAACCATTACAGACTTGGTATAGATGATGTTTATAAGAAGACTTCCACAATTTCTGGTGATATATATGAATGGGTGAGGGGTCTTGCGCAGTCCACCTCCAGCCGAGTACGGGGAATTCAGAATTATAACAGAGGGTATCTAGAATATAGGCACTGTAGTAAAATGGGGGAATTATTCTTTCAGAAATCCGGGTCTTGCTTCTAAACTCAAGCACAGCTTGTGCTAGTTTGTCAGAAAGGATAGTGGCCCAATCCATAATTATACTGTTTACTGTTGCCTCCATTAGAGGAACCATTTCTATGGTAAAATTAGCAGAGTCATGCAATCCCCATAATCTACACATCATTATCCCTGCATAGCAATAAGGAGAAGCCAGAGAATCAACCGAGTACTTACCGGAAGATTCGTGTTTATGTTTGGCTGGATTCTGTCTCCAATCCCGGATGGGTTCAGATTCAACTTCATTATCGCTTGCAAACTTCTCCAGGAACGCCTTGTTATATACCTTCTCTGGCTCGGGCAAATGATACATTTGCCTTAGATCATCTGCCTTGAATGATCCGAAAATCCTCCCATCTCTGGTGCTGAAAGTTCTGTCCAAGATTGGGATTTCTTCAATCGCCCATCGCACGACGTCTGTGTATGGGAGAATTTGCTCCCTGGCTGCTATCCTGTGAAGGAAAGAGTCGGCTAAATCCTTGAGAGTACTCTCAGACTTCCGAAGTAAATCCACACTAGCTTCTGTTACTGTCTTTACTGGTTGCTCGACTTCAATCAGATTGTAAGTGCCTTGCCAAGTAACTCTGGTGAGACCCGTACACGTAGTATCAGATATTAAGCCCTTCTTTTTGTCTATGACAGCTTGTCCTGCAACTGGTGTAGCGGAAGCGCCCGCTGTCTTCTTGGATTTCTTCCCCATCTTGCTCAAGCTTCCTTCTATGGATGAATTCTACACGGAGGCGAAAATAACAGTAACACAGAAATATGCTAATGAAAATCCAATACGGGAAAGATATATTGATTAAAGCGTGCTGAGAGATTAACTCTTAAAAATGGCTACGGATCCAATCGATGGGAAGATCTTACAGATACATTAAATGGCCGTTTAAGGCCTGCCACCCCTTAAATGCTCACTACACCATTATTCGGCTGAATGGCTCGCTTAAGCGTGCTATGGATATTTTGGTAGTTGAGTGCAGGTGATGGATTATTTAAGAGATCAAACTTTAAATACGAATGGATCACAATATCCCTCCATTTAACGGCTTTTTCGAAATACGCACTATATCATAACCGAGCATCGGGAACACTTTAAATCTTTATGTTGACAATTTTGAAACGCCGATCGCCGATAGCGATATCACATCGCATCGGGAGAATAAGTGTTATATAAACATATGGATAGCATACCCTCGACCGCCGATAGCGAAATCGCATCGCATCGTCGTGAAAAGGCATAACAATGTGCATACATAGTGTATCGCTGATTGCTCGATTGCCGATATCGCATCGCATCGGGGGTAAAATCTGGGCGCCTTATTATTATACATGGGATGTTGCCGATTGCCAATTGCGAAATCGCATCGGACCGGGGTGAATGATTTAAGGTGCTTAGCCTGCATATAAAGTATCGCCGATAGCCAATCGCCGATTGCGCATTGCATCGGGGCTTATGTCATGGGCGTTTTAAAATGTGTATAGAGAATCAACCGATAGCCGATAGCGAAATCGCATCGGCGGAGACCAATGTGCCACCTATTTGTGTTTTCTATGTTATTGCGATATGCGATCTTGCGATCGCTTTATCGCAATAATAAAAGATTGTTTTATTTGATCAAAAATGGGTTTTTCAAAAGGTTTTAAATAATGTCTTCATTTAGTTTGCGGACCTCTTAAAAAGAATGCGCTATTGATACCAATTAATTTCTAAAGGGACCCATTCCATATAATAATTTTGTAAATATAAATGATATGAAATGGGGGGTTGTTGTAGGGCACAACACTTCCACATGACATTTCACATTCTAAGAGTGACCTTTGGACTTCCACACACTTTACATTTCTCATTTTCTTTAAATCACATAATTATATCCACAAATTATGTGGCAACGGGATGATTCATAAGACTCCTTAGATAACATTTGGATAAGACATAACTTGGAACTAATGACATGGAACTTTAGGATGATGTGTCATTGTTAGGCTTCTCTTTTCACTTCTTCCTTTGTGACTTATTGATAGATCTTGCATGTGCTTTAAAATCCTAAAATAATAAAACTTAAAACCTACATAAAGTTACCCAAATATGGCATATTAGTTTATGAGTATCAGTGTTTTTTGTACAACCAAGGATTTGAAATTTGTTGACATGATAAGTATGAAAGTATGATTAGGTCTTAAACAACTATTGTGTTCATTGGAAATCCTTGGAAGTGCATAAGATTTTACACATATTGTGAAATAAAAACCTTATTTTCTGCACAATTGAAGGTCGTATGTGAATAAAGAGAAATGGGTGAGGTCGTATGCAAAACCTTATGTTTAGCACAATTTGAGGTTGTATGTGAATAAGGAAAAATGGGTGAGGTGTTATAGACAATTTTGTGCCTTGCAGCAACAAGCATGAATTGTCAATAATCCAAGGGATCCAAAGTTCCCTAAACATGATGTTCCTACCCCTAGAGGAACAAGGTCAGCAAACCAACAGCTCTCAGATCAGTTCTCCACCTGAAAACACTCAAAAACAAGCAATCCTGAAATCAAAGCAGGTGCTCCACTGGGTTTCTGCGCTGAAACACAACTGCTCCATGGTGTACCTGCGTTGCAAAGCAGGCAGAACAAAGCCCACCTGCGTTGGGCGAGTTTGGACATGTGGCAGAGTGAGTCATAGCTTTGGAATCTTCCAAAATTGACACTTGGATCAGGTATTTCGCCTTGTGATGAGTCAGAGGCTTTGTTTCTCCAAGTGGAAGCAAGGTTCACCAAGTGGACTCAAGAACTGAAGATCAACTAAAGATTAACTGAAGAGAGAGAGGACACAAGGCAGCTACACATCAGTTGCAAGCTGACTCATCCTTTCTCAATTCATCTATATATTGAGCTCTCTCCTATGAGCTCAGGAGGCTGGAATTTTGTGCAAAGTAATGATATGTTGTTGGTTTCATTCTTGAGTTATTGGGTGATTGTTTGAGAGAGGTGAAGAAGAGCAATTCTTTCTGCTGGGAGGTGTTGCTGGGTTGGAGCCTGCAATGGTTTCAATCCTCTCAGAACCTTTATTTCTTCATTAATAAAAGCTATTGAGGTTCTTCTATGTGCTCTTGTTTCAATTATGTATTTTGATGATTGCATGTTTGGTTTACACTAATCCATGAACCAGTTATGATTGCATGCCTCTTGTAGTTTCCTTCTTTGTCATTGTGCAGGATCTCATTGCAGCTGGGCGAGCAGAAGGACAAAGAGCTAGGAGCAAGCGGCCAAAGAGGAGAGTTTGGATTCGACATTAAGCGCAAGGCAATGGTTAGTGTTTTCTACATCCTCTTTTGCTTTCATAAAGAAGTAAACCTTCAGTAGTTTGTTTTACAGTTGTTGCTAAGGAACTGTCACCCTTAGAGTGGGTTAGGGTCATCCGAGTCGGATACTTTTCCCTACAACAAACTGGCGACTCCGCTGGGGATCGTATCCGTTTGATTGTGTTTGTAGTATTTTTCTATTCATTTCCTGAACAAAAGAGTACCAAATCGAAAAGCTTTTGACTATATCAAAAGCGAAGTAGAGGGCAGCTACTCTTGCTCATTTCTGAGCAAGTTCATGATTTTAAGAGCTGATCTACAAGGATCCTTGTAAGCTCTTAGTGATAGCTTTTCACCTTCCTAATCATCCCTTTGAGTATGCTTGACTGATTGCTTCTGATTTGAGCAAAAACCGTGCATTTTTTAGAAAACTGTGACCCGGAAACTGAGAAAACGTAAGTCTCGTTTTCCAAAGCAGGCTGTACACAGGCTACCTGCTTTGCAACGCAGGTAGTCCCTTCGGGACCTGCGCTGAATGTCAAACAGGCAGTGTACTACCTGCTTTGATCCAGTTTTGCCTAGTGCTACTGGGGTTTCCTCCTTTCTCTTGCCTGTTTTCACTTAGATTTTGCTGCTAGGTGTCAGTCTTGTGCCTGTTCTGAAACCAATATTACTTGCCATCATTCTGCCTCTGTTATATAACGAAATTGTACTTTTTCTTTGTATTTCTTAATCATTTACAATTTCCCATAACGAAGAGTAAACTAGTATTGCTTTTGGCCTCTTATATCTGAACCTGTGTTAGGCATTTTGCTGGTCTAAAGAGTTAGCTTGTTTGCTGTCCATAGCTGATTAGTCTTTTTACTTTCGTCATTATGGTTTGATTTCATGTATTTCCAGTGATTAAACAAGTGAATCTTAAGGTGTCTTTTGATTTTGGACAAACTTGTTTGTTTTCGCTTTAAATCGAAATCAAAGTTATATAGCAACTTTCTTTTTGTAACACATCAACATTAAGAAAGGGAAAAGAAAATACATGCATTGTGCATTTTGCATTTGACTGTTTGCATGATGATTTAGGAGAAAGTGCATTAGTTTGTGCTGTATGAACTGTGTGAAAAGATTTGCCTTTCTTCTCCCTCAGTAGTTAAGATTTTCATCAGTCAAAAAGATTTGAAAAAGCTTGCTTCTCATCTTAGGCTGCATTTAGGAATTTGTCATATACATCTCGTGGTGAACCTTGAAAGGCAAACTTTAAAAAAGATCAACTTAAAATATACTAAATGAACATAACAACGCTTTGCAACATAACGCAAACACATAGAGGTCTAGGTAGAGACGTGTTCCGGCGTCGTTAAACATAGTGACTGTCGATCTCGACGAAGGTGGGTGATTCCTCCTGAGAGTCGGTGGCACTAATACGGACTTGTGCTCCCACGTACCGTCGCGTATATATTGGGAGACCCCTATAGGCATTTATCCTTTATCCTTAGGAAGCCGTGTCGGCCGCCCTACTGATCGCGATGCAGTGAACACAGCATTCACGAAGATCGACCACCCGTACCGTAAAATGTATTCTGTGGTTTCGCGAAAGGTTTGGCACACCCTCTGCCTAGATCTCCAGAGCAGTTTATTTTGGCCTTTTTCAAACTCTATAACTGAAAAGGTCCATCCGAGCATTTGTCACTTCGGGCTCGTTAAAACATCGAAGGAGACTAGAGTCATCTTTAGCTTTTTCTCGACTCTTTAAAACTGAAAAAGCAAGTTGTGTCTAAAGCGTCGTTATAAAATTTATTTTAAGTGGAATAATCATCACCCTTCCCTCGTTGATCTTCGAAGTTAGTCCACCACAAGTGGAAGTTCCTGTAGAATCGCTAAGAAATCTTTTGGATAGACTAGATATGTCTGAACAACCGTCGACATCTAGGACTGTGTCGTCCGACACAGCAGCAGCAGAACCTCCTGCTGCTACTCCAACGATGTTCGCTGGTATACCATCTGTCCCGGCAAATTGTCAACAACAAGCCGGAGTCCCATCAGGGACGACAATATGGTTAGTTCCTTTTTCTTCATCCGGATTATCATCTGGTACTTCTTATGTTGAAACTCAACAAATTGATCCAGTGTGTCTTCAAAGGCCATTTTACCCTTTAAGTACTGGATTTCCACCATGTGGAGGGCAGTATGCTCTTTCATTGTTCCCTCCTATTGAACAACCATATGAGAGTTTACAACAAGGATCAGGTCAAACTGGAATTACATCCAGCGGTCGGGTACCAATGCTGCCTCAACAATCAGGAGTTGCATATTCAATGCAACCAGTACACCCTGTGTCGAATATTCCCACCACACCTGCTATGGCGAATGCGTCGCAAGTACAAGCGCTACCTGTTGTAATAAAACAACCTCTTGTCTCAGCGGCTCAATCACAATCTCAGGGTAGTGCCTCCTTATCTGGAGCGACTCAGGCTCAAACAAGTACTGTGACTCCTCATCTTGGTCAACCATCCAGTATTGGTCAACAGCAAATGGTCCAACAACCAGAGCTGGTTCAATCTCAACGACCGCCATTCCAGCAATCATCTCAAGGACCTGAGCAACAAGTCTTTGTAAGTAATGGGCAACCATGCTATAATGGTTATGCCCATCAACTTTGTCAAAGTTGTCAGCATTATGCTGGTCTGCAAAGACCCATTGCTCAGGTGATACCATCTTATCCTAGATATGCTTCGCCTAACCTGAACCAACAGTTGCCCTTTTTAGCAACTCTAGAATTGCCAGATCTAAACCGGCTGACTAATGATCCAATTGCTTATGCCTCTTGGTGGCCAGCGATTCCGCATAAACTTCCATCGGACATTCCTAAATTCAATGGAAATCCAGGTGAAGACCCGTCGAATCATGTGATGACATTCCACCTATGGTGTTCATCAAACACCCTGAATGATGATTCGATAAGACTTCGCCTCTTCCAGAGGACATTGACAGGTCCAGCGGCTAAATGGTATATTGAATTGCCAAGAGCCTCTTTCGACAATTTCTGCTCCTTAGCCACGACTTTCTTAACCCATTTTCAATTACCGATAAGGTATGAAACAGGAACAGAACTCCTTACCAACTTCAAACAAACAACGGCCACTCACATATCTGATCATATACATGAGTGGCGACGTCGTCGTAGGATGGTGAAAACTATATATATTTGCCTTCTCACATGGATCGACTTGTACATCGAGTGAAGATCGGAAGAGATTGAAGACCCCGGATCTAGTTTCATCCATCCGAGCTGCGATATATATTCAGGACATAAAGACATTTGATATGTACATCATTGCAACAGATGATTATCCTTCTCAAAAGATGATAAATTCGGCAGAGAATTATCAGTGAAGGATGATAAATTCGGCAGAGAATTATCAGTCTAGCATCAGAAGATCGTCTGTTCTATGTACCAAAATGTATTTATAAAGCTGAGCATGGGAATGCCCGCCTCAGCTAGATCATGAAAAATGTATGAAAAATAATGTATTGTATTGTATCTTATTACAGGACACTTCTCGGCAGATTGAATGAACTTCGGATCCTCTCAATAAAGCATTTCACCCGATAAACGACCTCATACTTTAGGGGGCATCTGTTATAGACAATTTTGTGCCTTGCAGCAACAAGCATGAATTGTCAATAATCCAAGGGATCCAAAGTTCCCTAAACATGATGTTCCTACCCCTAGAGGAACAAGGTCAGCAAACCAACAGCTCTCAGATCAGTTCTCCACCTGAAAACACTCAAAAACAAGCAATCCTGAAATCAAAGCAGGTGCTCCACTGGGTTTCTGCGCTGAAACACAACTGCTCCATGGTGTACCTGCGTTGCAAAGCAGGCAGAACAAAGCCCACCTGCGTTGGGCGAGTTTGGACATGTGGCAGAGTGAGTCATAGCTTTGGAATCTTCCAAAATTGACACTTGGATCAGGTATTTCGCCTTGTGATGAGTCAGAGGCTTTGTTTCTCCAAGTGGAAGCAAGGTTCACCAAGTGGACTCAAGAACTGAAGATCAACTAAAGATTAACTGAAGAGAGAGAGGACACAAGGCAGCTACACATCAGTTGCAAGCTGACTCATCCTTTCTCAATTCATCTATATATTGAGCTCTCTCCTATGAGCTCAGGAGGCTGGAATTTTGGGCAAAGTAATGATATGTTGTTGGTTTCATTCTTGAGTTATTGGGTGATTGTTTGAGAGAGGTGAAGAAGAGCAATTCTTTCTGCTGGGAGGTGTTGCTGGGTTGGAGCCTGCAATGGTTGTAATCCTCTCAGAACCTTTATTTCTTCATTAATAAAAGCTATTGAGGTTCTTCTATGTGCTTTTGTTCAATTATATATTGTGATGATTGCATGTTTGGTTTACACTAATCCATGAACCAGTTATGATTGCATCATTCCTCATCTATGTCAACCTCATTAAAAAATGAAACGATCCCCTTTCCAGATCTCAATGGTAAACCTTCATTCCAACCAACAAAGTTGAATGCAATGAAGCTTGGGGGGCATGCACCTCGATTTGCGTTATTATGCTGGGGGCATGCAAACATATCATCGAGCAGTTTTAGCAATGTTCATGCTCGTTAAAAAATAAACGCAAGAATCGAGCAGTTTTTGTGCAGAAGTTCATGCTCGTTAAAAAATAAACGTAGATTGTGAGCAATCTTTCCCTAGCAGTTCAAGCTCACGCATAAAAAATGAACCGGTAAACAACCTCGAGAAATGTAACCTTTGAAAGCCATATTAAAAGCCCTTGGTCGTGTTTATATGCCATCACCTCCATCTGTTCATTTGGCCAATCGTTCACCTCCATATGTTTGTTTACCCATTTTGAGGAACAGCTGCGAAGAGTGATTTCACTTAGCCATCCTTGTGACACTGCCGTGATTGGAGAATTCCAACCTGTACCTGGAATCTGCTGCTATCCCTGTTCATCACTCGTTCCTCAAAAGACGAGTCTTCTTTGAGCTCTTTTCACTGACTCGTAAAATATGAAAAGTTTGCCGAGTTTTGGCCTTCCAGCTCGTTAAAGCGACCGGAAAGCTATCCCTCCTCTAGATTTTAATCTTTTTGGACCTGAGGGATTATTGCACAAAAAGATCGAGCGCTTGTTTTGTTTGGCTCGTTAAAGCAACCGAAAATTCATCCCTTCTGTATTGTTTTATACTTTTTCGGACTTAAGGGATTAGATGACGAAAAAGGAATTTTGGAGTTAACTTTTCGTGCCTTTTCAGACTCTCTAAAAATGAAAAGGACCGAGTTTTCCTTGTCGTTAGACTCGTTAAAATGATTAAATAGCGACAAACTTGTCTTTAGACGAGAACGAGTTTCCCTATCGCTAGGCTCGTTAAAACATAGCGATGGGCTTGCCCGAAGGGCAGGTTATAGAACAAGCATATGTTATCCTCCTCAAGCTTGACAAAAATAAAGAGGTACTGGTCAGCAATGACTGGGGAAAAATTGGGAGAACCTCACAGTATTAATGGTAGCAAGTCGCTCTTGAACATGACACTTTGTCCTCCGTCCGCTTCGGGTTGGGTTGTTTCATTCACCGATCGCAGAATCATGGTCCTCGCCACACCATCCACAATTGGGGTAATGCTACCAATCCATCACATCAGTGTCGTTATATGTTCAAGAGATGTGGTTCTGTAAAGAGTCAACCCTGTTCCACCCACTGCCATACATTATCCTTCATCCACTTCATGACCGCCACCCTGAATCATACATCACAGTTTGTTTTCACCTCATCATTATCACTAGCTCCGTTCCGTGTCACTGATGTGGGATTCATTAAGGCCCTCCTTTGACGGATCGCTCCTTGTCGACATCAGCTCATTATCCAAGGAGTTGATCTAGGAACACCCCCCTCAGTACTTTGAAGCTTGCATGCCTCAATGGCAAGTTTCTCACTTCCGGCGACAGGTATACATTAATGACCTTCGACCAGAAGATTTTGCATGGTGGTCGACGCCAAGTCCTTTATTCCCACCATGTAGATTGTACTGCCGTACCTTGAGGGTCATCATCCTTATCGGTGATTCCTCTCGCGCTTGTTAACGGTTTACATTATTGACCGGTAATCAAGCGATGTCTTTCCATGTTCGACTTCAAGAAATTCTCACATGGATCGACTTGTACATCGAGTGAAGATCGGAAGAGATTGAAGACCCCGGATCTAGTTTCATCCATCCGGGCTGCGATATATATTCAGGACATAAAGACATTTGATATGTACATCATTGCAACAGATGATTATCCTTCTCAAAAGATGATAAATTCGGCAGAGAATTATCAGTGAAGGATGATAAATTCGGCAGAGAATTATCAGTCTAGCATCAGACGATCGTCTGTTCTATGTACCAAAATGTATTTATAAAGTTGAGCATGGGAATGCCCGCCTCAGCTAGATCATGAAAAATGTATGAAAAATAATGTATTGTATTGTATCTTATTACAGGACACTTCTCAGCAGATTGAATGAACTTCGGATCCTCTCAATAAAGCATTTCACCCGATAAACGACCTCATACTTTAGGGGGCATCTGTTATAGACAATTTTGTGCCTTGCAGCAACAAGCATGAATTGTCAATAATCCAAGGGATCCAAAGTTCCCTAAACATGATGTTCCTACCCCTAGAGGAACAAGGTCAGCAAACCAACAGCTCTCAGATCAGTTCTCCACCTGAAAACACTCAAAAACAAGCAATCCTGAAATCAAAGCAGGTGCTCCACTGGGTTTCTGCGCTGAAACACAACTGCTCCATGGTGTACCTGCGTTGCAAAGAAGGCAGAACAAAGCCCACCTGCGTTGGGCGAGTTTGGACATGTGGCAGAGTGAGTCATAGCTTTGGAATCTTCCAAAATTGACACTTGGATCAGGTATTTCGCCTTGTGATGAGTCAGAGGCTTTGTTTCTCCAAGTGGAAGCAAGGTTCACCAAGTGGACTCAAGAACTGAAGATCAACTAAAGATTAACTGAAGAGAGAGAGGACACAAGGCAGCTACACATCAGTTGCAAGCTGACTCATCCTTTCTCAATTCATCTATATATTGAGCTCTCTCCTATGAGCTCAGGAGGCTGGAATTTTGTGCAAAGTAATGATATGCTGTTGGTTTCATTCTTGAGTTATTGGGTGATTGTTTGAGAGAGGTGAAGAAGAGCAATTCTTTCTGCTGGGAGGTGTTGCTGGGTTGGAGCCTGCAATGGTTGTAATCCTCTCAGAACCTTTATTTCTTCATTAATAAAAGCTATTGAGGTTCTTCTATGTGCTCTTGTTTCAATTATGTATTTTGATGATTGCATGTTTGGTTTACACTAATCCATGAACCAGTTATGATTGCATGCCTCTTGTAGTTTCCTTCTTTGTCATTGTGCAGGATCTCATTGCAGCTGGGCGAGCAGAAGGACAAAGAGCTAGGAGCAAGCGGCCAAAGAGGAGAGTTTGGATTCGACATTAAGCGCAAGGCAACGGTTAGTGTTTTCTCCATCCTCTTTTGCTTTCATAAAGAAGTAAACCTTCAGTAGTTTGTTTTACAGTTGTTGCTAAGGAACTGTCACCCTTAGAGTGGGTTAGGGTCATCCGAGTCGGATACTTTTCCCTACAACATGAGGTAGTACATGAATAAATTTGAGGCCATATATGAATAAAGATGAATTAGCAAGGCTGAAATTTATCTAGTCAAATGTCTCTAATCCTTTGGGTTTTTTTATTTTCTTTGTACCTTTGCAATCACAAATAACAAACATCATACACAGTTCCATATTTAGGTAGGTTTATTTAGGTTTTACTATGTGCAGTGATCACAGGGTAATACTATGTTGCGTGGAGGGTAATACTATGTCGTGTGGAAGGTAATGCTAAGAAGCAGCGAGTGTGTGAAACTAAAAGAAGTGGTCCAACCCACATTTCAATAGCCATATCAAATGAATCAAACAAAAATCAAATGACGACACCACTTTTCATAAATAATTTTTTAATAAATTACAATGATAGCCATGTTTCACAAATTATTTTTTAATAAATTAAAGAGAGGAGCATACTTAAGAAATTGAAAAACGATTGGAAAAATTTTCATATTTTCCATTGGATCATGTATTAGACGAAGAATATTCACTTGGATTGCAATCTCAACCATTCATTTTATTGAAAATATAAATTCCTCAAGCCCAATTCCAATATAAACCATGCCTTCGGCATAAATATATTGTAATATAATTTTAAAAAATTAGGAAAAGGAGATTTGTTTTATAATCTTCTTTATAATAACTATTTGGTCAAGTTGAAAATGTAATCTTGCTCAAACCAAATATCAAATAACATATTTATAGCATAGAATGGTCTAAATGTTCTATGATTTAGAGTAATTTTATATTGACTTTTTTGTTATGATGTTAATAATTTTGATAGTGTAAGATACATTTTTTAAAACATCTAAACAACTTCTTACATGAGATTTGGATATGATCTTTTGCAAGTTGAAGGGTAGGTTACTATGGGTGTACTATCTATAAAAAAAATTGTATGATTTAAGTAAAAAGAAAATGTTTATCTTGTTGAATCTATTTAGAATTTTGTGGGATATAAGTGAAAAAGAAATGTTGGTGAACAAATACATTGAGGAATTTTATAAGTTTTTTTATTATATTTGAATAAAATGATAAAGGTCATGATGAGACTCTTATTAGATGCATTTATGGTATTACATATGATATTCAATATAAACTCAACATCATGAGAATTCAATATGTTGAGAATGGCATCCCCACTTGCTTGGAAGGTTAAAGAGAAGTTGTAAAAAAAGTCAGAAAGTTCGTGAGAAAAAAGAACAAAAATGGATTCAACATAATCATGTTTGATATGAGACAAACAACTGGAACTAAGGAAAAAGGTAAAATTATGAGTGTTGTGAATGAAATCTCTAGAGGATTATGGAGTTCCTAGAAGCTAAGTATATACTACAGGAAAAAAGAGAAAGATTCAACAAAACATGCTTCAAGTGTGGGTCAATGCAAGGGATAGATGCATTGATGGTTTCATATATGTTATCCAATATGAGCTCATTATGGTGACATTGAGTTTATCATGGAGTCATACCAACTTCTCTTGATTGAAAACAAATTTTATTAATAAATCAATAAAGTGCCTTGAGGAAAAGGAACAAAACTTGGAGACAATATGATTTCTAGCAAAGGATGAACATGTGGAAGTAAGTTAGAGGATACCAACATGAGTTTTTTGGGTCAAAAATTTGGAGGCAATTATGAACGACCTAGCAGCGAAGGATCTCCTAGAGGAAGAGGAGAGTGATTCAAGAGAATATTGTTGTTAAAGTGTAGAGTGGAAGGGGATAGAAACATTAACCATATCAAATATGCATGTTACATAATCTCAACATGTTGAAAATTTGGCATGTCAGAGAGGCATCCCATATTTCCTTAAAAGTCGAAGAGAAGTTGTCAAGAAAGAAACAAAATTCTAATGGTAGAGGATGGAATGTAGAGGCAAAATAGTGTCTAGAAGAGGAAAAACAAGTGCAAGTAATGCAAAGGAGACCAACGAGAGTGTTAAAAGTTAATTATTTAGAATAATTATAAAGCCTCTAGGGGGAGAGGATATCTTTGAGGAACAGGAGGAAGATTCAATAAAATGTGCTTCAATTATGGAGAAAAAAAGGCATTGGGTTTATGTCAAGCATTCAAGGAATTTAAATAAAAATAGTCCAGGTTGAAAAGGTAGAATGCACATTACTCAAGGAGGTTAGATTATGTCTAGTCTATAGTTGGAGATATGTTAATGAAGCTCAACAAGATCATGAAGATAACCTCATGATCCACATAGTGTTTTTGAGCTAAAGAGACAACTTGAGGAGAAAAATTTTGAGCAATGAATTGCTATCTTCAAAACCAAATACAATTTTGGAGGTAAATTTGTTTCCTTCTTATTGTTGATAGAGGTAGAATTGAGACTTCGTTTCTAGCAAGGTGATTCAAAACTTGAATTTAAAATGAAAACCACCCAAATTAATTTAGAGCCTCTTGGTTGCAAAAGGGACACCAAAGTACTATGTAGGAATAATGCTTGACAAATTTCCACTTGAGAAAATACCATGACCAATTTCTTTGTGATGTTGTCTATTGGTTTCTTGTTGGGACGAACTTGGTGATTTGACAATAATTTTTTCCATAATGGATCAAAGAATAATTTTTTGGTTAAGAAAGGTGAAATTATATTATTTCCCATGGAGGTAAAACAAGCCAATAAAATAAGTAGTAATAGGGTGATTCTATGCATGTTGAAGGAGGTTTTCAAGAGAAGTGACCAAAGTATTGTTTCACATCTTTTCCCAAAGATGTCAAATTTGAGTTGAAGAAAAGTGAAGTTTTTAGTAGAGGTGAAAGAGTTTTTTACTGGAGTAGCATGATCTGGATTATCCACAGTATTGTGAAAGAGTTTTTGACTGATTCTAAGGAATTTATTTCAAATGAACTTTTGAATGGATTACCAACCCCAAGGAGTGTTCCAAATCCATTAGATTCCATCCTAGGTTTGATTTTTCCAAATAAGGCACCCTATACATTGAATAGAACAAAGAATGAGGAAATTCATAGAGAAATCCAAGCCTTTTTTGGATAAAGAAATAATTTAACAAATATTGAGTCATTGCGCAATCCCATATGTGTACTAGCACCAAATAAAGGAGGAGATTGGAGGATATGAATTGATTCAAAGGTCACCAACAAGATTACCATCAAGTATTGGTTCATATTTCTAATGGTGGTTGATTTTATGGACAATGTAAGTGCAGTGAAGTGCTTCACCAAGATTGATTCAAAGAGTCTATATGACCAAATCTAAATCTAAGGAGGTGATAGTGGAAGACAACCATTAAGGAAAAGGAAGGATTTCATGCATGGACGATCACGCCATTTAGGTTGATAAACACACCCAACTCTTTCATAAATTTTATGAATGATACGTTGAAACCATGCTTGGAAAATTTTGTGTAGGTTATATATATCGATGATATATTTTTTTCGCTGAGAGAAAAGAAGAGCATAGAATGAATTTGATTCAGGTACTAGAATATCTAAAGTAGTAAACATTGTTGATAAGTATGAGTGTTCTTTCATCAAATAAGAACTTATGTACTTGGAACTTTTAATATTTCAATATAATTTTAAAATGATATCGAGAAGGTGAGAACTGTTATGGAGCGACCTACACTTAAAAACATATTTTAGGTAAGAAAAATTCACAAGGAAATATTGTACACAAAGTTTATCAAAATTTCAGTGGAATTTATCTTGATTAAAACATGCAATAGGAAGGAAGAGTTCCAATGGAACACAAAAAAACAATGAGGATTTTCACTACTAAATAAGAAGGTGATAAAGAAGTTGATTTTGGCTTTAATTGATATTGTCAAAGTGTTCCATGTGGATTTTGATGCGAGTGTAGTGTCCCTTCTTGGGGAGATAACTTTGATGACACTTAGAGAGGGTGATTTTGATGCAGTGATATAAGATTATGCATGTCAGACTTATGTACATGCTTATATGCTATAGACCTAGTTTGGGTCACCTCATTGTTGTGTGCTTATGATAATATCTATGGTTGTGTGTATAAGAATTGATTTTGATTAAGAGCATATTATCGATGTTTTCTCTTTTGGTATCCTAGTTTGGACATAGATGTATGACATAGATGGTGATCCAGGATTGAGACACATAGATCCATGGATGATCATGGTTATGCGGAACATGTGGTTAATTATGATTTATGGATTATACATTATTTGTATGTTTATATATGCTTAATCTTGTACTAAGCAGGATGTGGCAGGGGACTTGGTTATTTGCAAACAAGGATGCTCAAATTAGAAATGATTGTGTAAGTCATGATACATGATTTGTATGATTATATATGCCTAATCTTGTATTGAGAATTATGTGACAGGGCACGTGGTTATTTGTAAACAAGGATGTTCAAATTATAAATGATTGCAGAAGTCATGTAGAATTCTTAGTCTTGGAACTAGATCTTACCAACGAACCATTAGATCGGTATGAGATCACAATCAATACCTTAAGGTGAAGCGCAAAGTTTCAAAGAAGATTAGATGAGAAGCCATGAAAATTAGGGCACGAAGTCCTAAATCCATGAAAGATAAAGACGTGGAGTCTTGGATCTATAATAAAAGGAATGGGGCGTAGAGTCCTAAATCCATGAAAGATAAATATGTGGAGTCTTGGATCTATAATAAAAGGATTGAGATGTGGATTCCTAAATATTTAAAATATCAAGGTGTGGAATCTTGGATCCTTGGAGTAGATTAGCGCGCCTAGTCCTCAATCTACTAAGGCACGTAGATGCATGCAATGGGGATGCAAAATCCCTATTCTCTGGGATAAAAATACCACTTATGGGTAGCTCAGGGATGAATTACCTTAACAAAATATCATTTCTAACAATTTTGGAGTGACTTTCTAAAAATATAAAGTCATATCTATCATCTCAAGTATGACTTTCCAAAAATATTAAACCACCTTTAATCAATGGGTAATCAAGCATAGTTGAAGGAAAATCACTTAATTTATCATTAATCAGTTCTAATAGTTAAATCTCGACTTAATCCTAAATATTATTAATATTACTATTATCTTTTATGAGACTATGATATTATTATTAAAAGGGGATTACAAGTCACTTTCATCTCCTCAATCACTTCATGCCTCTCTCCATTATGACTCGCATGGCTCTATGTAACTCCCTCTCTTTTAACAATACATTACACTATTTTTTATGCACTCATCAAAGATTGGCATATTCTTCTTACACTCATTAAAGTCATGTCATAAAAGATTCCTCGTATGCTCTATTTAATCCATATGTTACACTCTCCTTAACTAAGGCATTCATACCTCTCCTTAATGGCATGAGTTACACTCCTCTAAATGGAACACAAGGCATGCATATTACTCCTCCTTTATGACAAATTTTTTTTGCTCCTCCTATATATGTGCCTCATGTATTCTTACTTGGAGGGAGGTGCATTGTGATACCAAGAGTTGGAGATATTTAAAAAAAAAATTGTGAGAGGGAGAGACTTGGAGAGCATCCAAATGTATTTAAAATGAATTTGAAATTCCTAAACTAAATTACTAAGTAGCTCTACCTGGTAGAGCTGACCATGAGTGGTATTGGGAGGAAGTGAAACTTCTCTTCCTCAAATTACCTTGTATATCTCTCTAATGCTATATTTTGGTATTGTTTGTGAGCTCTTACATCTCGGGGGTTCCAAGGGGAGAAGTTCTCCCTATATATGGTTTGGTGGAAAACTGGATGGTTCACAATGAGTTGGTACAGATATTGGAGTTGCAGCATACCATCATCTTTTTGGAGTTGCATATATATACTATTAGGTATATTCATAACTATTCTTGAAATTTTAGTTTATTATTAGTTTAAAACTTTGTAGAAATTTCAATTTATTGCAAATTGATACTTGTGAATGCTTATGATATATTTAGAGAGTTATTTCTGAGCTAACCAATAATGAATGGTAGTTATACTTGAGAATGTACATGCAGGGGATTAAAACAAGAATGTGTTGTCAAAGTTTTCAAGTTCAGTCTATAATGAATTTTTGTCCATACCAGGTCATATCTAGTATCTAAATTCACTTTCTACATTTGATAGCATGGTTTTTTCTTACTGTGAATTAGGTTGTTGGTTGAGACTTAGATGTATATAAAATGATGCACACTAAATGATTAAAGAAATTTCACAATAGTTGTTGTTCATTTTATGTCAGTTTTTTTTGTACGATTTTGTTGCAAATGAATTGACATAAGGTCTTAATGGCTTAAGCATTTAGGCTCCCATGAGTTTGATGAAAATATCATATTAGCATAAATTTGGGTTTTCTTTCTCCATGTACAGTCGTAGATAAAGTTTTCATACTAAGCTTTTAACAAAAGTTGTAAATGATATAGTAGGGATTTATTTCTTTTGTTGTTTTAAATAATCGTATCCCTGAGCGCTTTTTTGTTATTCAAATCAACATCAGGGGGTATCCATGTGATATGACCATGTAACCCCCATTTTGATTCCAAAAATCATGTTTTCAGACTTTGATTTTGGAATCTAGTTGATTTCTCATAATTGTTGCTACTTTATATGGACAACTTATTGTTGATTTTGTAGTAATATTACCATCTATGATATAAAAGTCGGTTTATATTAAGTATACGAATACAATTAATGCTCTTGAAACTATTATTTAATGTCTCAATGGTTGATACTCACACAATTCAACATTTTTATGATAAATTACTTCATGTGTGCTAATTGTTTGTCAAAAATCCCCAATGGTTGTAGTTACATCAATGCATGTTATTTTTAAAATTTTCCCAATACCTATAATTCTTTCGTGTCCCTAAAGTGTTTGTAGAAATGCATCAATGAGGATGGCTGGTAGTTTTACTTATGTGTTAAATTCAATTCAATAATTATTGATATTACTATGAGACAATGAAAAATGAGGTGATGTAATCTTAGATTCATGTTAGCTAATTGTTGTGAAATTGCCTTAAGGTATTATGGTTGTCGAATGTTTGGAAAAATGCCTCAATGGTTGTACATTGCATGCTTGCAAACTATATGTTAAAATGCCTTAATGGTTGTAGATTGCATGTGTTGCAAAGTGTTTGTCAAAAGGCCTCAATGGTTGTAGCTTTTATGCACATAAATCCTTAGATTAAATGTATTAATGATTGTAGCTTTTATGCACAATAATCCTTAGACTAAATGTCTTAATGATTGTAGCTTTTATGCACTAGAAATTTCAATAGATATAGCTTCCTACATCTGCAAATTTTTGTATGAATGTGAAAATGAATTTAATAATGTTGTTGAAGTGTAAATAGAGAAAATTTCAGTAGGCCAGTTGTTGCTTTCATCGTCTAAAACTATCATGAAAAAAAGGGGGTTGTTGTTGGAAACAATTTTATAGTGACCAATTATGTAGGATTTAATTACTTGTGCAAGCGAGCATAATAAGTTTGGTCTAGTTGCATGTACTCATAGGTGTAATTTTATGTTTCAATGATTGTAGAAAACAAATATTTGTGTCATGAGATGTGGAGTTACAATTTTATTCCCATTTTAATTCAAGGACAAAATTAAATTAGGATTTTTCTTGATGTTATTCTTAACATTTCTTGTTGTTATTTTCAACACTCCCTCTCAACAAGAAAGGAATTCAACTCTATCCCGATCTAGAAATTTTGGAATGTTTTGCATGAAACTCTTGTCACAATTGTTGTTGCTACTGCAACATCTGCAACTAAAAAAACATACAAAAAAAATAAACTGAACCAACTATGTCTACAACTGTCTACTAGGAAAATTGTGTTGTTGTTGACTTTGCTACTGAGCCTCCTGCTATGTTGTCAACACTGTTATGCACTCCTCAGCATCTAATTGACATTGATCCTCCTACTACTGAATATTGTGGGATCCTGTAGCAAGGTAATGATCCATGAGGCAAAAAAGCACCTCAATGGACCCTACCCAAATTTCTACACTCTTGGGACTATTGCTTCACATCATGTCACCTCTCACTTGGAGGTATGGCTACATGTACTCCCTCTGCCCACTTGGCTCGAAATTTCCCCCTACTCGATGCCTCTACTTGATTGGTTGGTTGCACCCTATCTCCTCTCTGCTCTCCAATTGTGGTTGCTCCACAACTTGATGAGGTTGCTTTTGAGGATGCATGTTGAGAGGTAATTCATGATCCCTATCAACCACCAAGTCTCTAGTATTTTCCTTGCTCCTCAAGACTTTGCATACATGAGATAAATTTTATCTATGCATCTTGTTGTTGCTACTGCTTTGTTGCTACTTCCACATTGCTGCTACAATCACTGCAATAATGAGTTTGATCTCCCCAGATCCTGAAGTACTAGCTTCCATAGGGCTTTCCCCTCTGAAACTAGACTCCCTCTGAGTCTCCATCTCCCAGTGAGAAATCCCTTTGCTCCTTATTATGCCAATATCAATTATCACAAATCCTTTTGTGTCACCAAACATTGGCTTATTGAACTTCCCACTAGCAACCTTCTTGCTCCATTAAGAACTCTACACATAGGGTCTTCTAGATCTACCCTGAACTAGAGCTCCATCAATATGCAAGAAAAAGTTCGAATTATTATCTTCTATTGTGATTTTAGATATGATACCATGTAGAAATTCCTTGTAGATTCAAATTGCTAATTGTAATATGCTAAAACAATAGATTTGAATCTACTCTACTCATCAACGGAAACAATTAAACGATCACGAAATCACAAATCATACAAGAGAACAAATTGAATCAACGCATAGCACAATGATTTCCTGGGGAAATCCACAGCTAAAAATCCATGTTATCTGTATTTAATATTGCATCAATCAGAAAATATGAGAAGATTACAATGCTTTGCTCAAGCCCGAGCAACCTCTGCATTATCTATATTTGTCTCACTTCTTCCTAGGCAAGCCTTGGATGAATACAATATGCTCTTCTCAAACTTGAGCTCGACCTGCACAAATATTTTCTATCCTCTGCCTGACTAACTACCTTTAGCCAATACTTAGCCAAATTTCTAGCCTTCCAAGCTCCTACTTCCTGCTTTGTTCCTCAAGGAATTGTCTCCTATTTAATGGATAAATTCCTCAATTATGAATTACACAATCCTCCTAGGCATTCCTCTTATTGCATGCCCCATCTGTTTAATTTAGATGATTTTACAACTGATAATACATTGTCCTTGAACTCCAACCTCAACTGAGTCTTTCTCTAATCTAACATGCATGAGTTAATTATGAGTGAATATTCAGTTTACTGGTTGATCACTATAGGCAGCACCCCACTGTTCGACAGGTTACACCCCATTGCTACAGGTTACACGCCACTACTAGACCTCCCACTAATTCCTCCATCAGTTGGAACTAGTTTAACTGACTTTAACTCAGTTGGACTGAATTAAATAATCACAACCCAAAATAAACTCAACTAGTGCTCCTAATTGTAGGAGACACTCTACGTGACTCTAGTTAGACCCTCAACTCAAATTAATTGAGCTAACTAAGTCAAATTAACTTAGTTAACTATTACAACTTGTCATGAGATGTGCAGTTATAATTTTATTCCTAATTTAATTCAAGGACAAAATTAAATTAGGATTTTTCTCTATGTTATTTTTAACATGTCTTGTTGCTATTTTCAACACTTGTGGAAGTCTAAGCTATATATAAGTGTAGTTTAGTTATGGATAACATTCATAGATCCATGGGCCACACTAAGGTAGTGAACATGAGCCTTGGAAATTTTTTGAGATGATATATGGTAGGAGAAAGTTGGGGTAATGGGATGTGGTGTTGGCACAAGTAGATTTTTTATAGAACAACTAAGTGAACACGTATATGAGTAGGAAAACTTTTTTATTGTGAATGGTAGGTCAAGATAATGAGTTGTGAATTTAGCAATTTTTCCTGAAGCAAAATAGGGAAGTGTAGATGTATAATTTGTTGAGCATATGAAGGAAGTGCATGAGAAGATAAAGTAGTAGCTACAACAATGTAGGCAATGTTATAACTAGATTGTTGATAAGATAAGAACATCAAATAAATATGAACAAATTACCTAGTGTTAGCACACTAGATAAATGAGAGATCCATAACAAGAACATATATCAAGATTAATATAAATAAGATAAGACTGTATGTGATCTTGAAAAATAAAATAAGAATTTATGCACTTGAATTTCCTAAGGGGTTGGATATTTTTCTAAAATTCATGTGGCATATTTGTATGAGTAAAATGAAAGTGTTTTGGATGAAGAGAACAATACTTTTTACTATAAACATATGAAGAGAATATTCTAGAGTGATAAAGAGAAGAAGTTGGAAAGATATTTTGGAGGAAAGATTTGTAGGTAAAAATAAAAGTCATAAAACCAAAGGTTACATGGTTCTTTGGAAGGTAAAGGGTTAGAAGAAGCCACATGGATTTTAGAGGAATAAATGGACCAAGTCATGCATCCAATTCTTAGACATTATTCTAATTGTGTGATCATGAGCTCACTTTTCTTCTTATCTGGGAAATATTCTGCAAGAACAATCTCCCTGTTAGCTAAGAGACATGATATGGTGCATTTTTCTTCTAGTCCACATTGGATAGGATATTAGTAGTGTTGGAGATGGAAATTTCCAATTCTCATGCCATTGAGTGATTGAAAAAATGCACATAGTATATTTTTTACAAGGACGATGTCAGATGAGCATTGCATGTTATTCAATCTCCCTCCTGATAAATGATGCAAATAGGAGGTGAATATCATTAAAACACGGGATGAAGGTTAGACCAAGGGGACCACAAAAACAATGTGTTCCATGAGCTCAAAAACAAACTAAAAAAACCATACATTAATTATTCATTAAAATTTTATTATGGTTGGTAGTAGTTTCAAAAAAAATATGCATAAAATAAAATTGGGGAGCATGACATGGAAAGGAACTAACATTAATTTTTACATTCACAAAGGAAGAGAAAGGAATAATACTTCTAGAAGTGGATGAAAAAGGAGAGCTCATACATGATAGAATAGAAGGGCTAAGTTAGTGAGTAAATGTTGGTAATATTCTTATTTTATAAGCATGGTTGAGACTCATACTAATATGTAATTCCAATATTTTGAAAGCCATGTTTTATGTCAACTGAAAGTTATTTAATGATTGTATGAATCTTGTAGTTTTAATTTAGTACATTTGAATCATTGGCTCACATATTAAGGATCTCCATAGGTTTTATAGGGAAAGATATAAAGATACAAGATAACAATGGTATAAAACAATGCTTATACTAATCATGCATAATATATATATATATATATATAGAGAGAGAGAGAGAGAGAGAGAGAAAGAGAGACTCATACTAATATGTAATTTCAATATTTTGAAAGCCATGTTTTATGGCAATTGAAAGTTATTTAATGATTGTATGAATCTTGTAGTTTTAATTTAGTACATTTGAATCATTGGCTCACATATTAAGGATCTCCGTAGGTTTTATAGGGAAAGATATAAAGATACAAAATAACAATTGTATAAAACAATGCTTATATTAATCATGCATTATATATATATATATATATGAGTAAAAGATTGTCACGTGAATAGACATTGTCAAATTTATCATAATACAATATAGTGTGTATATACTTGTCATATTACTTTTTTATAAAAACAATCATCGCCACAAGCAAGAAAACGTATTTTTACTAATATGAAAACTTATTAAAATAAAGTGAATACATCTTACAAGGTCACAACAACTATATTTTACCTAAGTAGTGATGAATGAGGGGTATCTATTATGTCAAATTTTTCAAGGTGTTCCCCTAACTACAACCATAATAAATGGTGTAGTATCCCCATGAGGGTTGAATATGTCTCTAGGGTGATTTGTGTAGAAATTTTGAATAGTATAACACTTATTCACAGATATTATCCTGATTATACACTATTTGCGGAATGCATGCATAATACATAACCTCCTCTACGTTGATCATCAATTTGCGGAATTAAAAACAATGAAACATCAATCGCATGCGCACATTAACACAGTATGTAATGGGGAAAGCATACAGCTGAAACCCCGAACTATCTGTATATTATAATGATAGAGAACATGTAAAAATACATAGTACAATACTCCTCACAAGTACTCAGTACTATCTCCACCTGTTACACACAAACTAGCTCAAATTTGAATCAAGTCACAGGTTTAAATCTCCTCCGTTGTCTGCCTGCCTCTACTGCGCAATCTAACGTGAGAATAGGAATGATCCAAGTTCGAATTCCCTTTTTTTGTACTACGCAATCCTCATTGGCAATCTCAATCAATGATTGTGCAAATCTCATGCACAGCTATAGTCACAACTGATAGTAGTCTCACTCTTTCACCCACCTCTAACACTTGTCTCCACTGAACTGCCCATGCACTGAGTTAACTGATGTATTCTTTAGTTGATTTATGAGTTAATAATTAGTGAATTAATTAATACTTAATTCACATCACTCATCACTAGTGTATTTTGTAGTTAGACTAAATACAACTAGTTCAACTAAGTCAAATTGAACACAACTCCATCAACTCCTCAATCAACTCCACCAAACTCAATCACTTGAGTTCTAACTGAAGTCCATCATGCAATAGCTCAACTAACCCATAAGAAAAGTGTATTTCCTTCTGGCAGTTGTATGTGCCACATCCGTAGCTCGAACTGAAGTGCTCCAAGAGGATAAGATAATGTTTATAGTCCAAATATTATTAAGAGCTAATAATATTCGACTGTTCTATTTTTAGCCTGGCAGTCTAAAAATAGACTCCGCCCATATGTCTAAAAATAGAAGTCCATATATTTTTACCAACATGACCAATCATCCACAAATAGCATCCTGCAACTCATAGACCATGATCCATATGTTTAAAAATAGACATAGTCTAAAAATAGACTTTGCGCCAAAAATAGCCTGCGGGCCCACTTATTGAAGGCGACTTCTTTTCACTAAGTTCCATCATCTTGTTGCATTTTCAACACTCCCTCTCAACAAGATATGGATTATCTGCAACCCCTATCCTACAACTCTGGAACAAAAACACTCCCAACTGACCACTCTATTGGGCTAGGAACATACTCTGATGTTGAAGCTCTACCTGCTACTGACAAGTGCTCCCTCTCTGACATCTGTGCTACTGCAACATCTCCATGCATCTCGCACCATTGCACACTTCTCTGTGCCACCTAGCACTGTGAAAAACACTTGTGCCTCTCGCATTGCTGTAGCCTGCTAGTTATGCGTTGTCCTGGGATTCCCTACACTGTCGCTCTCTCTGTCGCTCCATCCGCATCTGTCTCTACCCAATCAGTCAGTTCCTGCTACTCCACATCGGGGCTCCTGTAGCAAGGTCTCATCCAAGAAGTTGGGTACCTCAAGGATCCTGCCCCTCCTCCTTGGGACGATCACTCTATATCGCCTCACCTCCTACTTGGAGGTATGGCTGCATGTGATCCCTCAGCCCACCTGGCTCGAAGTTTCCCCCTACTGGAGGTCTTTGCATGAGTAGATGTCTCTACTCGATCTCCTCTCAGCTTCCCTTATTGTGGCTACTCCACAACCTCCTGAAGCTGCTGCACCAATCGTGGCTCCTCCATAGTCGTCTGAGACTTCTTCTAGATCTGCATGTTGAGAGGTAATATACGCTCCCTCTCAACCACCAAGTCTCCATCAGTTGCCTCGCTGCTCAAGGCTTTGCATGTATCTTGAACCTCAAGAGCATACAGGTTCTTGACCCGTGAACCAATCTGCTTCACCTGTCTAGTGATGATGTGTCTAAGGAAAACCTTTCCCTTACTGAAGACTAAACCATAGCCTCTGTCTTCTAGCATCGCGATTGACACCAAGTTTCTCTCCAGTCCTGGTACATACTTGACATCGGTCAAGGTAAGGCGAGCTCCATGCTCCCTCTGAAAAATAACCATGCCTACACCTGAGACACTACACTTTTCATCATTACCCATCACTATGAGTATCTGGAGATCTTTCTCCTCCAAAGTACTGAACAAACTCTTGTCACCGGTCATGTGGAAAGAAGCTCCACTATCAAGAAACTAACCACTTCCCACCATGGATGAAACCATGCATGCAAAGAGTGTGAAATCCAACTCAAACTGTGAAGCAAGTGCCTCACCTTTAGATCCTTCCCCGGATCCCTTCCTGGATTTTCTCCGTGGACAATTTGCAGCATAATGGCCCACCTCATGACAAAGAAAACATCGCACTTTCGATTTGTCAACCTTCTTCCCATCATTGGAAGAATTGGATTCAGAAATAGAACCCTTCTCCTTCCCCTTCTTTGCTTTGGCAGCCAAAGCGCAATTTTCTTCATCATATGCCTTTGATGAAGATCCGTCCCTGGTATTCCGCCCAATCTCCTCTTGCACAAGATCCGACAAAAGTCTCTCCCATCCTGGCAATTTCTCCCGACCATTGACAGAGTCTTGATAGGAATGCCAACTCTTCGGAAGACCACAGAGAGCCAAGCTCACCAAGTCCTCATCATTGACAGTCACCCCCACACTTCCCAGCTCATCCCAGCATTGAGTGAACTTCGTGAGATACTTGGGCATACTATCTCCGTTCTCACACTTAATGTTTCTGAGTTTATCCTTGAGCGCCAACTTCCTCTGGTCGCTCTTGCTTTGGAATAAATCTGTCAACGCTTTCCACATCAATTATGGAGAAGCCTTTCCATGCAGGATGGATACAATGTGATCCTTCACACCCTCCAACAAAATCCTTCGACACTTTGCTGTCTTCTTTTTCCAAACCTCAACATGAGCAGCATCAGTAGGTTTTGGGACCTCAACATCTATGAACTCCTTCAACCCATTGTCATCTAACACCACCTCCATCATGTCTTTCCATGCAATATAATTCGAGTTGCCTTCAAGAGAATACTCCAATCGCAATCCATTGAAAGACATTTCAACTTTGACACCAAGAAAACACTGCTGCAAATTCGAATTCCACCAGCTCAAAAACTCAACCGCTTCTGATCTAAAAATTCGCGAGAACAGAGTATTTCTCGTACAGAGATTGACTATATGGGCATTCACCGGATATCTCACCTTCCAAAAGAAGGATGAATCCAGAGGCTACCTGGCCTGATTACAGACTCTGCCTGAAGAAATAAAATGTAACCACTTTCTGAATAATAGATCTGATGATCAACTTCACTCTGATACCATGTAGAAATTTTGAATAATATAACACTTATTCACAGAGATTATCCTGATTATACACTATTTGCAGAATGCATGCATAATACATAACCTCCTCTACGTTGATCATCAATTTGCGGAATTAAAAACAATGAAACATCAATCACATGTGCACATTAACACAGTATGTAATGGGGAAAGCATACCGCTGAAAACCCCAAACTCTGTATATTATAATGATAGAGAACATGTAACAATACATAGTACAATACTCCTCATAAGTACTCAGTACTATCTCCACCTGCTACACATAAACTAGCTCAGATCTGAATCAAGTCACAGGTTCAAATCTCCTCCGCTGTCTGCAAGGGCCTCTACTGCGCAATCCAATGTGAGAATAGGAATGATCCAAGTTCGAATTCCCTTTTGTTGTACTACGCAATCCTCATTGGTAATCTCAATCAATGATTGTGCAAATCCCATGCACAGCTATAGTCACAACTGATAGCAGTCTCACTCTTTCACCCACCTCTAACACTTGTCTCCACTGAATTGTCCATGCACTAAGTTAACTGATGTATTCTTTAGTTGATTTATGAGTTAATAATTAGTGAATTAATTAATAATTAATTCACATCACTCATCACTAGTGTATTCTGCAGTTAGACTAATTACAACTAGTTCAACTAAGTCAAACTGAACACAACTCCATCAACTCCTCAATCAACTCCACCAAACTCAATCACTTGAGTTATAACTGAATTCCATCATGAAATAGCTCAACTAACCCATAAGAAAAGCGTATTTCCTTCTGGCAGTTGCATGTGCCACATCCGTAGCTTGAACTGAAGTGCTCCAAGAGGATAAGATATTGTTTATAGTCCAAATATTATTAAGAGCTAATAATATTCCACTGTTCTATTTTTATCCTGGCAGTCTAAAAATAGACTCCGCCCATATGTCTAAAAATAGAATTCCATCTATTTTTACCAACATGACCAATCATCCACAAATAGTATCATGCAACTCATAGACCATGATCCATATGTCTAAAAATAGACTTTGCGCCAAAAATAGCCTGCGGGCCCACTTAGTGAAGGCGACTTCTTTTCACTAAGCTCCATCATCTTGTTGCATTTTCAACAATTTGAACATTTGGTCTGGAGAATAACAACACCCTTACCAATCAACCAAGCCCTTACTAACAATATTTGAACTCTTATGATATTTTGCTGCATGAAAATCTCTTTTTCATCACTAGTATTACTCACATATCAATTGGTATCAAACTCTTAAGATTATGATCTCTTTGGAGATATACAATTTCAAATTACTGAGAAAATTTCCTACCAAAAATTCTTCTTGAACTCTCATGTCCAAGAATTTGAGTGATCCATAAGAACACCTACACCAACCTATTTCAAGTTTATGCCATCCATACATAAATAACTCATTAATGATCAAATTTATCTCATTTTCTTTGCTTCATTTCCACAATTTTCTACAAGATTCTAACAATTTTTTCATAATCACATATCCCTATCCATAATTAGTAGAATCATTAATCCTTTCCATGACATTTTGTTATTAATTTTGTTCATTACACTAGTTTCTATCCATTTTTTCAATTGAATACATCAGAAATTTCATGATCTGGATCTTAAGGGGGCTCATAACTTAAGTTCAGATGTATAAGTCATAAAGTCATATTTTTATGTAAACGAGAACTTAATCAATATGTATCTAATGGTTTCATACCTAACCAAAGTTAAATCTATGAACAAGGAACCTTATAAGAAGGAAATAGGAAGAGAGTTAACATCAAGAAGGAGAGGTCCCAAAATTGGTTACATTGCATGTAATGGTTCTTCTTAATGGAATTCTTATTCTCCAATTCACACTCTCACTTTCTCTCTCTCTTCATAATTTTGTGATGTATTTTAGTTCTTGCATTTTTATCAATGTTCTTATGATTAGTTTCATGGAATATGTGTATGCTTCTCTCCTCTTCTCTCGGCATTCAAGCCTTCTGGATCTTAGCCCCCAAGATCTAGATCAGTGGTATTAGAGCATGTTACAACTCCATGGGAATGAGCGTTTGAAGCATATTTCTGTTTCAATGTTTTGAAACAATCTTTAATCTCCTTTTGATACTTTTGGAGTCCATTTATTTGGCCATACATTGTAAGTATCACAGTTGATTTGTAAAAATTACAGGGTTTTCTATCCTCAAATCTTCATTCACTATTACAGGAGCATTCTTACATGGATTCACTACATCTATTGTCTACAACACGCAGGTTCCATGATCTCTATAGCAACCCATGTTACTCTACAAACCCTTCGCATCCTTTGTGGCTCTTTACACTTGGTATTATTGCATTCATTGTTGTTAGATTTATACAGCCATGACATAGCTTAAAAATTTGTATGCAACACATAGAATCTTAAATGGCCTCATCTCAGCCATTTCTCATCTTGTCCATGGTGGTATGGCTTCCATAGAAGCATAAAAATGGATGGAATGCAAGGCAACAATATTCAATGAAGTTCATGCAGATGTTGTGACCTCTACAGAGCACTTCAAAGGGTGCACACTAGCTAATTTTAAAGGATTTTCCATTAGCTCAAATTGATTATTTAAATAATTTGATTCGGCTTCCTGGTTTGAAAGATATCATCTATAGAAGTCACAAATGTTTGTAAATTTATGCGATCATGCGTACCTTGAGTTTCAAGAATGATTTTATCACACCAAATATCATCAAAATGCAAGTTTCTTATATCAATGGAAATATCTCTTCAATACCTCAAATGGGTCTTCGACATAATTTGATTTCATTATTTGTAGTTGCAATAAGAGGTTCATTTCCAGAAAAATTTAAAAAAAAAAAAACAAAAGAACAAAAACCATGGTTTTGGGTCATCCACAAACCCATAGTTATGCCTAAACAACACAACGCATTTCTCCAAACTTGTGATTGCCAACTCAATTATGGATCATCCACAAACACATGATTATGGGTTAACCACACAAAGCCTAGGTTTTCTTCATTGGCACTTGGCACATTGTAATGATGATGGTTATGGGTTAACCACACAAAACCTTTATGTTCAATGGCTCATGGCATAGTATAATCATCATGGTACATTAAAAATAATGGAGTCCCTCTTTGTTATCATTTTTAAAGATGGGAACCATCATTATCTAAGGGGGAGGATTGATCTGGATCTTAGGGGGGCTTATAACCTAATTTTGGATGTATAAATTATAAATTCATATTTGTGTGTAAAAAGGAACTTAATTGATATGCCACTAATGGGTTCAAACTGAACCAAATTTGAATCAATCAACAAGACATAATATAAGAAGGCAATAGGAAGAGAGTGAAGGTCGAGAAAGAGAGGTCCCAAAGTTGGCCTCATTGCATGTAACGGTTCTTCTTAATGAAATTTTTCTTCTCTAATTCTCACTGTCTTTCTCTATTGTTGTGGGGGAAAATGCCTATACAGGACGATCCTATCCACCTAAGGTGTGACAGTGCCTTAGCAACAAACAGAGACAGCTATTCTAGTATTCTTCCTTTATGAATTAAGAATGAAGAGAGATGGATGGACTAACCGGCGTCTTCCGTTTGTCCCTCGATCCGGTTTCTCTTCTCTTTGAGAGTTCCCAGCTACTTGCCTTCTCGCTCGCCCAGCTTCAACAGGGCTCTGCAAGATCACAAGAAGAGAACACTACACAAAGACATAGATTCATATTCATAACTAGTTCAGGATTAGGAGTAAACTAAACATACTAATGCATTCATACATCAAAGATACATCAGTATATAGGAGAAACCAAGATAGCTTTATTGATGAATAACAAGGTTCAGGAAGAGATACAACCAAGAAGGCTCCAATCCAGCATCTCCTTCCCAGCAAATGGAATTCCTATCTTCACCTCCCTTCAAAGCATTAAGCACCCAATGATTGCAGTCTCAAACCAACATCAATTCTTTGCAATAACAAAATTCCAACCTCTAGATCTCATGGAGGAGAGATCCATATATAGATGTTTGGAGAGAGGATGAGTCAGCTTGAGATCTGACTAGTGTCCTCTCCCTCTTTCAGTTCTTGTTTCCACTTGGAGGTTCTTGCTTCCACTTGGAGATTGAGAACCTCTTACTCATCACTAGTCGAATTCACTGAGGCAAGTGTCATTGAGGAAGATTCTGGAAGCTTCCTGGGTCTTGACACCTTGTTGAATGAACTTGCCATTTGTCAACTCTCGCTCAGCGCACCCTGGTAGTGCTTCTACCTGCGTTGCAGTGCAGGTAGCCAGTTCAGACTTTGCATTTCAGCGCAGACAGCTAGTGGAGCCTCTGAACTGATCCTGAATTGACTTGCTTTTTAGCAGTTTCTGGTGGAGAACTTCTGTGAATTCCTGTGGTTTGTTAGCCTTGTTCCTCTAGGGGTAGGAACAACATGTTTAGGGACTTTGGATCCCTTAGATTATGGACATTTCATGCTTATAGCTGTAAGGCACAAAAATGTCTATAACAGTTGCCCCCTAAAGTATGAGGCCGTTTATCGGGTGAAATGCTTTATCAGGAGGATCCGAAGTTCATCCAATGCTGGGAGGAGACCTGTAATAAGATACAATACAATACATTATTTTTCACACTGCTTTCATGATCTAGCTGAGGCGGGCATTCCCATGCTCAGCTTTATAAATTCATTTTTCTGTACATAGAACAGACAATCGTCTGATGGTAGACTGATAATTTTGATGAAATTATCATCCTTTGGGTAGGATGATTATCTGCTGCAATGATGTACATGTCAAAGTCTTTATCTTTCCTGAATATATATCGCAGCCCGGATGGATGAAACTAGATCTGGGGTCTTCAAACTCGTTCGATCTTCACTCTAAGTACAAGTCGATCCATGTGAGAAATGTTCTGAAGTCGAACATGGAAAGACATCGCTTGATTACCGGTCAATGAGGTAAACCGTTAACAAGCGCAAGAGGAATCACCGATAATGATAATGACCCTCAAGGTACTGCAGTACAATTCACGTGGTGTGAATAAAGGACTTGGCGTCGAACACCACGCAAAATCTTTCGGTCGAAGGTCATTGATGTATACCTGTCGCCGGAAGTGAGAACTTGCCATTGAGGCATGCAAGCTTCAAAGTACTGAAGGGGGTGTTCCTAGATCAACTTCTTGGATAATGAGCTGATATCGACAAGAAGCGATCCATCAAAGGAGGGCCTTAATGAATCCCACATCAATGACACGGAACGGAGCTAATGATTTTGATGGAGGTGAAAACGATCTGTGACATATGATTCAGGGTGGCGGTCATGAAAGGATGAAGGATAATGTACGGCAGTGGATGGGACACGGTTGACTTCTCTGAATGACTTCTCTTGAACATATGGCGACACTGATGCGATGGATTGGTAGCATTACCCCAAATATGGATGGTATGGCGAAACCATGGTGATGTGACCGGTGAATGAAACAACCCAACCCGATTGTGGTACGGAGGAAAAGTGTCATGTTCAAGAGCGACTTGCTACCATTAAAGTTTTCTTGAGTTTCTCCCAATTTTTCCCCAGTCATTGCTGACCAGTACCTCTTTATTTTTGTCAAGCTTGAGGAGGATAACATATGCTTGTTCTATAACTTGCCCTTCGGGCAAGCCCATCGCTATGTTTTAACGAGCCTAGCGATAGTGAAACTCGTTCTCGTCTAAAGACAAGTTTGTCGCTATTTAATGATTTTAACGAGTCTAACGACAAAGATAACTCGGTCCTTTTCATTTTTAGAGAGTCTGAAAAGGTACATAAAGTTAACTCCAAAAGTCATTTTTCGTCATCTAATCCCTTAAGTCCGAAAAAGTATAAAACAATACAGAAGGGATGAGTTTTTGATAGTTTTAACGAGCCGAACAAAACAAGCGCTCGATCTTTTTGTGCAATAATCCCTCAGGTCCAAAAAGATTAAAATCTAGAGGAGAGATAGCACTTCCGGTTGCTTTAACGAGCTGGAAGGCCAAAACTCGGCAATCTTTTCATATTTTACGAGTCAGATGAAAAGAGCTTAAAGAAGACTCGTCTTTTGAGGAACGAGTGATTAAACGGGTTAGCAGCTGATTCCAGGTACAGGTTGGAATTTTCCAATCACGACAGTGTCACAATGATGGCTAGTGAAATCACTCTTCGCAGCTGTTCCTCAAAATGGGTAAACAATCAGATGGAGGTGAACGATCGGCCAATGGAAAAGTGGAGGTGATGGTGCAAACACGACCAAGGCTTTAATGGCTGATAATGTTACATTCATAGCGGTTATTTACCGGGTAGTTCATTTTTTAACGAGCTTAAACGCGGATTGAAACACTTGCTCGATCTTATGTTTATTTTTTAACGAGCATGAACTATGTGCTAAAACTGCTCGGATCTTGCGTTTATTTTTTAACGAGCATGAACTGTGTGCTAAAACTGCTCGATTAACCCAGTCATATGATAAGAATGTCTCATTGAAGATATTATTTTTTAGGGAGCTTAGATCTTACAAAGCTTTGCTCCGGATCCTTTCGTTATGCAAGTTCGGAAACGACTAATCCTACGAGTTTAAAGGGTTAGAGGTCCTAAAAATTTAAAAAATAAATAGCCGCCCCTTGCTTGCACTCCAAAAGGTTTGCATGCCCCCAGGTATAAAATAGAGTTTCAAGGTTACCCCTACTTTAGTCCAATAAAACATTTGTTTTACCGAGAGAGGCCTACCTCTTTTAGGTTACCCAAAGATTGTTCCATTAATCTTTCAAACAGAACATTTCTTCGGCGATGTCTACCGAGATAAACAAAGGTGAGCGACGATGCCCGCCAACTCACATAACTTTGACAAAAGAATCTTATTCTAGAATAACCCCTCTTCCTAGACGGACGGGGTACAGACTAGTCATATTCTCCCGCGGAAACCTACTCTATACCCAATGTTTTCCTGCCGAAGCAGACCAGGATGCATGCCCCCTGGGTTCCAGTCATATCCTCCCGGATTACTCGCGCTCATCAGGAGGACGGACCGTGGGTTGAGACACTTCTTGCATGAAGAGACCATTTAGGGATGGCACATGACTATTTGCGATGCGTGATCCGGGAAATGAAAGTTGGTCCACGAGCTTGACCACTCTTCCTTCATGTAGAAAACACATTACTCTAAAGAGTGAGGAGATGATGGCTCCCATGCAATATATATAGTCTCGTCCAAGGAGTAGGTTATAATCCAAGGGTCCTTGAACGACCATCACGTTCATTTGAACGGTCTTCCCTTTCAATGTGATAGGCACATTGGGGAGGATCCCTAAAGGTCGACTGGTTCCTTTATCAAAGCCTGATAGATTTCTCATTTCAGGCAAAAGCGCTGGCGAACCAAGCGCTTTCCAAGCAATAGAGGAAAGGATACTCACAGATGCCCCCTCATCAATGATTGTGCCAGCCATTACCATTCTGTATATTTGAACGATAATTCTGAATGGTATGCTAGCTGGCAAGCGGGGTCTGCCTAGTTGATTCCAGTCGAAGGATACAACTAGGTTGCTTGGTGGTGGGACCGAATAGACGGCCGGGTATGACTCTGACGAAGTTCCTTCCTGCGATAAAGGAATGGGCAAATTGCCCCCTTGTTCGTCGGAGTCTGTGTTAATGAAGAGAATTTGGACGGTGTCGTCTTTATTCTCCTCTGTGATGGTATCATTCGAAGATAGAGCCTCTGAAGGCAAAACCGGGTCAACTGCTGCCTCAACCTTTTGAATTTCGTCAGGTATGGATTCAGACGGTTCATCTTCAATGATAGGTGCTTCGGCTGACCATCTGAGCGGGCCAGCCGGGTTCTCAACTAGTGAAGGACTTGGCAGGAGTTTTTGATATCCAGGAGGAAGTTGCGCTCGTAAAATCAGGCGATCTTCCAAAACTCTTTTAGCCTCGTCTAAGAAGGGACAACGGTGGATGGCATGGTTGCCTTCACACAGTTTGCAGGGAAATCTAGCTTTCCCTCTCTGTCCTGTGGCTTCACTTCCACTAGTTGACGGTGTGCTGTCAACATGGCTATCATAGGTTGACGCCACCGAATTGTGCAAACGGGGAGATCAGTCCCTTAGTATCCGAGGGATGTAGGGAAAATCTCTGTAGAAGTGGTCTCCCTTGCATATGACACATGGCGATTTAGGCCTAGTCAGTGCTGTGTGTGGATTTTTGTCAGACGACGCTTGTTTGCCCCCAATCGCTTTTGCCTCCTTCTTCTTCTTCTCTTTCTTCTTCTTTTCCTTCTTCTCCTTAGGAACTTGGTTTTTTGTTTTACCAGTTCCGTCAAGCGAAGAGGAAGGAGGAGAGGAAGAATTAGATGAAGTAGAAGGCTGGTGGGTAACTCTGGTCTGGTCTAACTGTTGATTCGACTGTTCAGGAATAGTGGTGTTCTAAACGACATTGGTTGAAAAGAGCCAGACCGGCAGGCCAATTGTCAGTCCTGGAAGCGACAATGTGGCCATATGGGGCGCACCAACATCTCCCCAAGAGGAGAAGGGACTAGGATTTCCACCAAGGGGAATTCCTTGGTTGGTGGGCTCCATTTTTTCAACCTAAAGATCAACGCAGGAATAAAGGGTGATTGTTTCGTTTAAAATAAATTTTTAACGACGCTTAGACACAACTTGCTTTTTCAATTTTAAAGAGTCGAGGAAAAGCTAAAGATGACTCTAGTCTCCTTCGATGTTTTAACGAGCCCGAAGTGACAAATGCTCGGATGGACTTTTTCCGTTATAGAGTCTGAAAAAGGCCAAAAGGAACTGCTCTGGAGTTCTAGGCAGAGGGTGTGCCAAACTTTTCGCAAAACCGCAGAATACTTTTTAGGGTACGGGCGGTCGATCTTTCTGAATGCTGTGTTCAGTGCATTGCGATAAGTAGGGCGGCCAACACGGCTTCCTAAGGATAAAGGTTATATTCCTATAGGGGTCTCCCAATATATACGCGACGGTACGTGGGAGCACAATCCGTATTGGCGCTATCGTCCCTCAGGAGGAATCACCCACCATCAACGAGATCGACAGTCACCAGGCTTTACGACGCCGGAACACGTCTCTAGCCTAGACCTCTATGTTGTGCGTTATGTTGCAAAGCGTTGTTAAGTTCATTCAATTTATTTTAAGGTTGATCTTTTTAGAAGTTTGCCTTTCTGGATCACCACGAGATGTATGATACAATTCCTAAATGCAGTCTAAAGATGATAAGCAAGCTTTATATCTTTTCAACTATGAAAATCCTAGCTACAAAGGGAAAAGAAAGACACCATCTTTTCTCAAAGAGCAATCAGCACACTCTAATGCACTTTTCCTAAATCAAGCATGCAAACTATCAAAATGCAAATGCACAATGCAGGTGTTTGTTTTCTGCTTTCTTAATATTGATGCCTAAAAAGAAAGCTTTTTGTACAACTTTGAATTTGCTTTTAAATGACAAATACAAACAAGTTTACTTTTTCGAAATCAGAAAGGGTAGAAGAGAATACAACACTTTACGACTTTCGAAATGAACACTTGTTTCGACACTTAAAAGAGACAAACTCAAACCAAAAGCAAAAGTAAATGTATAATCAACTGTAAACAGCCAATGAACTCTCTCCTAAGATCACAATCAACAGATCTGAATCAAGGGCTACAGGATGATTATTTCACTCATGCAAAGGAAAACTGTAAATGACGCCACAAACACATAAAAACACTCACAGTCTTTTTGTACAAAAGGAGGTGGAATTTAAGCAGAGAAAAGGAGTTATCAGACTGGTACCTATGCTGGTTACAGGCTGCAAAAATCAGAGATCAAAACAAGGCAAAACAGAGCAGAGAACCCCAGCTGCACAAGGCCTAATTGGATCAGCGCAACCTCAACACAGGGGTTTTGACATTCAGCGCAGGTGGCCTTCACGGGACCTGCGTTGAAATGCAGAACCTCTTCACAGGGTCTGCGCTGAAGGAGAAACGAGAGTTTCTCACTGGGTTCTGGGTCACAGATTGCTGATTAATCTATGGTTTCAGGCCAAATAAAAGCAACAAGCAAGGTACAATCAAAGGGATGCCTTGAGGGAGTACTAAGATCTATCACAAAGGATCATCAAATCATTTGTGAGTCCATTGTTCAGATCATAGACAAATCCAGTGATTGGATCAAAGCAGCAACTGTCTACTTTGCATCTGAGAATAGCAGATGCAGTTCAATTGTTGCTGTTGAGTCTATGAAACAAACAATGATAGAGACACAAATAAAATGACTAAATAGATTTCCCCAGCGGAGTCGCCAATTTGTTGTGGGGAAAAATGCCTATACAGGACGATCCTATCCACCTAAGGTGTGACAGTGCCTTAGCAACAAACAGAAACAGCTATTCTAGTATTCTTCCTTTATGAATTAAGAATGAAGAGAGATGGATGGACTAACCGGTGTCTTCCGTTTGTCCCTCGATTCGGTTTCTCTTCTCTTTGAGAGTTCCCAGCTACTTGCCTTCTCGCTCACCCAGCTTCAACAGGTCTCTGCAAGATCACAAGAAGAGAACACTACACAAAGACATAGATTCATATTCATAACTAGTTCAGGATTAGGAGTAAACTAAACATACTAATGCATTCATACATCAAAGATACATCAGTATATAGGAGAAACCAAGATAGCTTTATTGATGAATAACAAGGTTCAGGAAGAGATACAACCAAGAAGGCTCCAATCCAGCATCTCCTTCCCAGCAAATGGAATTCCTATCTTCACCTCCCTTCAAAGCATTAAGCACCCAATGATTCCAGTCTCAAACCAACAGCAATTCTTTGCAATAACAAAATTCCAGCCTCTAGATCTCATGGAGGAGAGATCCATATATAGATGTTTGGAGAGAGGATGAGTCAGCTTGAGATCTGACTAGTGTCCTCTCCCTCTGTCAGTTCTTGTTTCCACTTGGAGGTTCTTGCTTCCACTTGGAGATTGAGAACCTCTTACTCATCACTAGTCGAATTCACTGAGGCAAGTGTCATTGAGGAAGATTCTGGAAGCTTCCTGGGTCTTGACACCTTGTTGAATGAACTTGCCATTTGTCAACTCTCGCTCAGCGCACCCTGGTAGTGCTTCTACCTGCGTTGCAGTGCAGGTAGCCAGTTCAGACTTTGCATTTCAGCGCAGACAGCTAGTGGAGCCTCTGAACTGATCCTGAATTGACTTGTTTTTGAGCAGTTTTTGGTGGAGAACTTCTGTGAATTGTTGTGGTTTGTTAGCCTTGTTCCTCTAGGGGTAGGAACAACATGTTTAGGGACTTTGGATCCCTTAGATTATGGACATTTCATGCTTATAGCTGTAAGGCACAAAAATGTCTATAACATCTATTCATATTTTTGTGATGTATTTTAGTTCTTGCATTTTTATTAATGTTCTTATGATTCATGACAAATTTGTATTTTTGTCTTCTCCTCTCCCGGCATTCATAATATGAATTGGATCATTATATTGTTTGTCATCCATCTTGATGCATTCAGAGTGGAAAAAGTGGAGGAATCAGGTCACAGGACCGTTTTTACTAGCGGGACCCAGTTTGGCAAAACATGGTCTAAAACCTTCTGGGAGTGTTTTGAGGCATCAAATGAGGTTTTTTGGGGGTAAAACTTTGGCTCTTTAGCATTGTATATTTTTATGTTATTCTACACACACGGATCTTTCCAACGACGCAAGAAGCACATCATCGTATGTGAAAGTCATGCCACTCAAAAGTTGACCTCCCTGTTTTTCACCACCATGGTTCGAGATGATGTTGCCCGAGCCCCCATTATTCATGGAAAATGGGCTAGCCACATGATTGTGATGTAAAAGACTCTAGAAGAGTCTATATCGTAACTTTGGTTTAAGTGTCGAGGTAGTCAAACTCAACTACTATCAGGGTGTTGTGTTATAACTGGGCCACTAAGAGGAAGAGGAATTTCATTTTTTCGAGTTCATTTGTTCCATATATGAGCAAAAATAGCAAAGAAGGATAAGAGCTAGAGCACACAGAGAGGAGCAATGCATTGTAGTAGCCCACGAGCCACAAGCCATACTTCTTTGTACTTGCAGCCATATTTCCACACAGACAAAGAGGAGTGACCTCCCTTTCTAGCTCCTTTCCAGCTAGGTTTTCTCCTGAAAGGGTTTCCCATAGCATATCTTGTGTCTTATAAGTGTATGTAAGAGCTTTTATTTTTTTTTCTCTATTTTCTGCATAATAGACTTTAATTAAAATCGATTTTTTTAGGTTAAAAAATAGACTTCTGAAACTTAGTGCACTAGTTTATTTTCAAAGAAGTTAACTCATTAAACGCATCAATCACATAAATATGTATATATTTTGTTGTAAGAATAACTGCTGATACAGGCTAAATTCCTATGGTCACAGGCTAAATTCCTATGGTCATGACGTTCACAGACGAGCTATTGCTCTGAGATTGTTTCCAGTGTATCTGGGATTTGTAGCCATACAAATTGGAAAATAAAACTATTAGCAGGGAGCTTACAATGATTTCCGCTATGTCGCGAGGCTTCTCAATGGCTTGAGCAGAAAAGCGAGCGTTCTGGTGACGACCAGCGCAATACAGATCTGCATTACGAACAGCGGGAATGCAAAATCAATGGGATTATCGCCTTGCCATTCCCCATTGGAAGTTGTCTTCATCAGTTTTACACACCTCTGGGGTGTCTGGTTCGCAGTGGCTCCAGCTCTGGTCACAACAACAGCCTCCATGATTTTCTTGACAACTAATCCTTACACCCTCCATAAAAATAACAAAAATAACAATGGAGGCAGCGCACTCCCACTCACAACTCCAGAAAAAAAGAAACTGAAAATTCAGTAACTCACAACTCCAAAAAAAGAAAAAGAAAATTCAGTAGTGGAATAGAGGCTCCACAAACAATGCCATATTTTCTGACCAATATAAACCTATCATGTAATATTTTCAATCCCACCGCCACACATTTCGAATTAGCATATTCCGGCAGACACGGCACTTTGCTTTACATCTTGCGGGGATTCGCAAGCGGAGTCCCACGTACCACAGCACAACAAATAAAGAAGACGGTTCATAGGGTAGTTTAAAAAATCTATAAAATAGTTTAGAAAATAATGGAAATTTTTGTAGTTATAGTAAAATTTAGTAAAAATTTTGAAAACCTAAATTATTTGTGTCAAATTTTAAGGATTTTGTAAATTTTTAATAATGCTAAATCTATTTCCACTATCGAAAACTATTCAAACATTCCAACATTCTAAATTTTTGAAATTTCTTTTACCAAATCCAAACAAAACAATTATCAATCCCACAAATTTGTAAATTCAATAGACAATACCATATTCAAAATTTATTAAGGCATTCCCAGTAATCTTTAGTTATTTCTGGCCATCTCAATATTCTGTAACCCAGGTTTGGTCACCTGTAAAAGGCAACTTCGACTGATTCAAGGGAATTATACTATGTTGGCCTCAATCAAGGGACCCAAAGCATGAGATATTTTATTTTTCAGCTAAAAAAAATAGTCTGTTTTATATTATGGTTAAACCAGTGCATATTTATGATGGACATATTCTCCTCATAAACTTTAAGATATTCATAGCATGATTACATTAGGGAGAAACTTCTCCATTTACATCCATTTGAACTGTTATTTAAGAATTACAACATTGATGATACTATTTACTCTCAGCCACATTTGTAATTTACACAGCGACTAATATGTGGTTCAGATCATTTACATTTTCTGTAAATCACAATATTAATGTGCTCTTTCCTTATATGATTTCTATACAAAATTAGATGCAAAATTTAAACAAAAAGAAACAAGAATTTTATATGGACTTATCACCGATGAAGTTCTGCTTTTTAAGCGCCCATCAGTGATTTACCCTGACACCTTTAGATTTTCTACTTCTGTTCCATCTGGTCCCGTTTTCATCATAATGTGCATACTTTCTTCTATGGCTTGAAATCCATTTTCCGATAATTCAGCAGCAGTTTTGTTATGTACCTTGCAGATGTGCTCGGATGTGCTCAATGGACATCTTTAGACTTTCAACATTTGGTCTATTTTACTTATAGTGATTTCTGGTTGCATAAACTTCTGGACCATCCTTTAAAGCAGGAATAATGCATCAATTTTATATGATTGGACCCCAAGACCGCATATCGAGATGTTCTCTGTAATCATGAATAATGGAATGAGGATTCAATTGCAGAAAATATCAAATGAATGGTTGGCCATGTCCGTATCTCCATTAAAATAGCGTGTATAGTAAGCCATGGCGAGGAGGTTGACCAAGCTCGCAAAACATCTAATGGATAGTTGGCGAGTCCCCATCGTCATTAAAATGGCGTGCATGGTAAGCTATGGCGAGCGGCCAGGGAGGCTTACCAAGTTATGTGATGTCTTGTCTTAGTACCCAGTGGCAGAATATTAAATCTCAAAATAGTGTCTTAGAGATTGCTAATGTCAACACAGAGTTTATAGAGATTGTTGCATCTGGAGTTTAATATTTGATGAGGCGTGTTTGAATAGAACCGCTTGTGTCAAAGCAATTCATAAATATCATTGTTGAATCTGGGATGCGTGTCATACAGATTCTTGGATTTGGATTTGGAATTTATTGTTTAATAGATTTGGAGCTCAATGTCTGATGAGGTGTGTTTGAATATAGTTGATTGTGTTTGCGCAGTGGATTTATAAATATTTTTATTGAATTTGGGATGTGTTCGTATAGAATTGTTGACATTTGTTAATTGGGTTGGGTTTATTTTTAGTGGTTGATTTTAAAGTTATGTGAGTGGTATAATGAGCTATATTGTTCGATAAATATTGTTGTAATAGTTTTAGCCTAGAGTTTTCTGAACTTTTAAATGAGTATCTCTGTGGGTTGGTTTGATATCAACAACTTCAATAAACTTATAAAAAAAAATATTCTTCCACTTAATTACAATGTTTTACAGTAAAATCAAGATATCTAAGCTTAGGTCCAGTCTTAGGTCACTTGATAGACCAAAATAATAATAATAAATAGAAATAATATAACAAAATACATAAAATAATTACTTTTGGTTTATAATTAACTCATAAATACTACAGCTGAGGATTTCTTTCCTCAAAAAAATGAATTGGTGACGTTTGAACCTTCTGCCACACTCTCAGAAATAAAATAACAAAATACATGAAAATAATTACGCCGTAAGGCGTTCCCCTCTGAAATCAACACCCCCAGCTGCTACGGTGTGCGATTATGGACCATTGATTATCTATGTTAGATGATAGAAGCATCTTCTACCATCAGATTAATAGCTAAAAACAGTTACTAACTCCCAGCAACTATACAGCGAAGATGGATACCTCCACGTGGTTACTAACTCCCCAGCAATTGCGCGACGAAGATTGATACTCCACGCGGTTAATAACTCCCCAGCAATTGCGCGGCGAAGATCGATACGGTTACATGGACGCTCCTTCTGCTCTGTATCGACTCTTCCACTCCTCTTTCTCAACGGCCCCACGTTCCTCGCAGTTTCTCCCACCAACACTAATAATAGATATTCCAGAACGAATGGTTTGGAACGACTACACGTGTCCCTTTACGAACGGACCATCTTACCCTTGCTGCCATTTAAATATGGCGACACGCCTCTTCTTCTTCACTGCATTTTACAGTATTGGCTGATTTTCCGAACACGATCGTTGTGCTCTCTTCCGTTTGATTTCCTTCAGGTATTAGTTTTCTCTATCTTTTTCGTCTTTCATGCAGTTGACCATTCTGTCTATCTTTGATCTTTGTTTTGAATCCTTTCCCTGTTGTCTTCCGCTTTTTCTTCCAGATTTTAGACATATAGATGTTGTCAGGTTATGCTCTTTCTGTTAACTTGTCTTTGTATCCCATGAGGATTCATTTTGCTCTTTTGTTTTTGGTTTTAAATTATTTAACTTGCTCGAGATCTGTAAAAGATGATTTCGGCTACAAGTGTAGATTGCGAAATTCGGGAGCTTTTTTGGCTTATTTACGCCTTTAAATGTTAATCAGGGTTTCTAATTATGCTCCGTGATTACGCAAGTTGTGTATTGTGTTGATTTCGTTTAAAGATGCAGATATTCGTGAAGACCCTGATCGGTAAGACCATAACCCTTGAGGTGGAGAGCTCTGATACCATCGACAATGTAAAGGCCAAGATTTAGGACAAAGAGGGAATTCCACCAGACCAACAGTGTCTCATCTTTGCCGGTAAGCAGTTGGAAGATGGACGCACTCTCGCCGACTACAACATCCAGAAGGAATCCACTCTTCACCTTGTCCTCCATCTTAGAGATGGGATGCAGATCTTTGTCAAGACCCTGACCGAGAAGACAATTACCCTGGAAGTTGAGAGTTCTGACACAATTGACAATGTCAAGGCCAAGATCCAAGACAAGGAGGGGATTCCACCAGATCAGCAGAGGTTGATCTTTGCTGGAAAGCAACTTGAGGACGGATGCACTCTTACCGATTACAACATCCAGAAGGAGTCGACTCTTCACCTTGTCCTCCGACTCAGAGGCGGGATGCAAATCTTTGTGAAAACCCTGACCGGCAAGACCATGGGAGGACTCTGGCGGATTACAACATTTAGAAGGAGTCAACCCTGCATCTTGTCCTTCAGCTCCATGGTGGTATGCAAATATTTGTGAAGGACATGGCACCTAACCTTTTTCAAAGGTTAAAAATATGAAAACCGAAACGGATTCCAACTTGACCCGTTCCTTATTCAAGAGATTGTCCTCAAATTCTGAAATTGCGGAATTTATTGATTCTATAACATGGTCTTTGTTGGTAAACACTTTATAAGACTTTGTTGTTTTTACTCATGTTTGAAGTGTAAGACTTTTTAAAGTGTTTTACCAAGCTTTTGATAAATATATCATCATCACTTTGTTCTTCCTCTAAGTCTTCCACCTCAATATTGTTCCCAAGTGAATTAGGGTTGCTTTTTAACAATATGATTGCTCTTTTTTTGCTTCATTTTCTTCTCTTTTGTGGTCGTTTTTCTCTTTGAATAGTCCCAAATTTCTCCTTTGCTTTTTAACTCATGCTCACCCAAAATTTTCACTAATCCATAATAATTTCTCCTTTACTTTTTAACTCATGCTCACCCAAAATTTTCACTAATCCATAATGTGAGAGGACATGGCACCTAACCTTTTTCAAAGGTTAAAAATATGAAAACCGAAACGGATTCCAACTTGACCCGTTCCTTATTCAAGAGATTGTCCTCAAATTCTGAAATTGCGGAATTTATTGATTCTATAACATGGTCTTTGTTGGTAAACACTTTATAAGACTTCGTTGTTTTTACTCGTGTTTGAAGTGTAAGACTTTTTAAAGTGTTTTACCAAGCTTTTGATAAATATATCATCATCACTTTGTTCTTCCTCTAAGTCTTCCACCTCAATATTGTTCCCAAGTGAATTAGGGTTGCTTTTTAACAATAGGATTGCTCTTTTTTTGCTTCATTTTCTTCTCTTTTGTGGTCATTTTTCCCTTTGAATAGTCCCAAATTTCTCCTTTGCTTTTTAACTCATGCTCACCCAAAATTTTCACTAATCCATAATGGAAAACTTAATTTTGGATTTCCGGGGTTTTCTTTAAAGTTCTATGAGATCACCAGATCACCTAGAATTTTCACTAACCCATAATGGCAAACTTAATTTTAGATTTGCAAGGTTTTCTTTAAACTAATATGAAAATAAAATAGAATTTTCACTAACCCATAATGGCAAATTTTTTAATAGTCCCAAATTTCTCCTTTACTTTTTAACTCATGCTCACCCAAAATTTTCACTAATCCATAATGGCAAACTTAATTTTGGATTTCTGGGGTTTTCTTTAAAGTTCTATGAGATCACCTAGAATTTTCACTAACCCATAATGGCAAACTTGATTTTAGATTTCCCGGGTTTTCTTTAAACTAATATGAAAATAAAATAAAATTTTCACTAACCCATAATGGCAAATTTAATTTTGGATTTCCAGGGTTTTCTTTAAACTTCTATGAAAATAAAATAGAAGGATAAGTTTCTTTGTACTTTCCATATACATCTACAACCTTGGAATTCCCATCTTATGATTTATTCCCCATCGTTCGTGAAGACCTTGACCGGTAAGACCATAACCCTTGAGGTGGAGAGCTCTGATACCATCGACAATGTAAAGGCCAAGATTCAGGACAAAGAGGGAATTCCACCAGTCCAGCAGCGTCTCATATTTGCCGGTAAGCAGTTGGAAGATGGACGCACTCTCGCTGACTACAACATCCAGAAGGAATCCACTCTTCACCTTGTCCTCCATCTTAGAGGTGGGATGCAGATCTTTGTCAAGACCCTGACCGGGAAGACAATTACCCTGGAAGTTGAGAGTTCTGACACAATTGACAATGTCAAGGCTAAGATCCAAGACAAGGAGGGGATTCCACCGGATCAGCAGAGGTTGATCTTTGCTGGAAAGTAACTTGAGGACGGATGAACTCTTGCCGATTACAACATCCAGAAGGAGTCGACTCTTCACCTTGTCCTCCGCCTCAGAGGCGGGATGCAAATCTTTGTGAAAACCCTGACCGGCAAGACCATCAGCAGAGATTGATCTTTGCTAGGAAGCAACTTGAAGATGGAAGGACTTTGGCGGATTACAACATTCAGAAGGAGTCAACCCTGCATCTTGTCCTTCGGCTCCGTGGTGGTATGCAGATATTTTTGAAGACGTTGACAGGCAAGACGATCACACTAGAGGTTGAGAGCTCCGATATGATTGATAACGTAAAAGCGAAAATTCAGGACAAGGAAGGGATTCCTCCTGATCAGCAGAGGCTCATATTTGCTGGTAAACAGCTGGAGGATGGGCGAACTCTAGCCGACTATAACATCCAGAAGGAGTCTACACTTCACCTTGTTTTGCGTCTGCGTGGTGGGTGTCGAAATTCTCGACATATATTTTAATGAATAGGGTCTAAACACGCATTTCATCGAATTCTTAGCTAGCTGGCAATTAAATACACTGTCAAATTTGTTCTACTGGTTATTTTTAGTATGTTGTTATGTGGCACTCTTATGAAGAGAACTTTCAATAAAAATTAAAGCTTTGCAGGTTAATTTTATGATGGTTTGTGATGTGTTCATGAACTATTGCTCTGGAACTCGTTTTCCAAAAATAATATTATGATATTATATATCTTAGATATATTTTCCAACGGTTTTATTAGAAAATTTTAAAGTTATATGTTGTAAATAATTAATTAATTTTTTTGAAGGGTTAAAAATGATGAAAAGGAATAGAATGATAAAACGGAGATAGTTTAGAACATTGATATCATTGAAAACTCTGTTTATGATTTTAAACTTCATCGAATGTGAGAGGACATGGCACCTAACCTTTTTCAAAGGTTAAAAATATGAAAACCGAAACCGATTCCAACTTGACCTGTTCCTTATTCAAGAGATTGTCCTCAAATTCCGAAATTGCGGAATTTATTGATTCTATAACATGGTCTTTGTTGGTAAACACTTTATAAGACTTCGTTGTTTTTACTCGTTTTTGAAGTGTAAGACTTTTTAAAGTGTTTTACCAAGCTTTTGATAAATATATCATCATCACTTTGTTCTTCCTCTAAGTCTTCCACCTCAATATTGTTCCCAAGTGAATTAGGGTTGCTTTTTAACAATAGGATTGCTCTTTTTTTGCTTCATTTTCTTCTCTTTTGTGGTCGTTTTTCCCTTTGAATAGTCCCAAATTTCTCCTTTGCTTTTTAACTCATGCTCACCCAAAATTTTCACTAATCCATAATAATTTCTCCTTTACTTTTTAACTCATGCTCACCCAAAATTTTCACTAATCCATAATGGAAAACTTAATTTTGGATTTTCGGGGTTTTCTTTAAAGTTCTATGAGATCACCAGATCACCTAGAATTTTCACTAACCCATAATGGCAAACTTAATTTTAGATTTCCAGGGTTTTCTTTAAACTAATATGAAAATAAAATAGAATTTTCACTAACCCATAATGGCAAATTTTTGAATAGTCCCAAATTTCTCCTTTACTTTTTAACTCATGCTCACCCAAAATTTTCACTAATCCATAATGGCAAACTTAATTTTGGATTTCTGGGGTTTTCTTTAAAGTTCTATGAGATCACCTAAAATTTTCACTAACCCATAATGGCAAACTTGATTTTAAATTTCCTGGGTTTTCTTTAAACTAATATGAAAATAAAATAAAATTTTCACTAACCCATAATGGCAAATTTAATTTTGGATTTCCAGGGTTTTCTTTAAACTTCTATGAAAATAAAATAGAAGGATAAGTTTCTTTGTACTTTCCATATACATCTACAACCTTGGAATTCCCATCTTATGATTTATTCCCCTAGATGTTGAAGTAAATGTTCCATCTCTATGAATGGAAACCATCCAATGTTGTAGTGCATTTCTTACATTTTGGATAATCCAGCAAAATCTTAGCCCCTTTTGGCTCACTTCGAACTACAAAACCCATGGCTCTTCTTCATGAAGCTCTTTGGAATTCCCATCTTATGATTTGTTCCCCTAGATGTTCAAGTAAATGTTCCATCTCTATGAATGGAAACAATCCAACGTTGTAGTGCATTTCTTACGTTTTGGATAATCCAGCAAAATCTTAACCCCTTTTGGTTCACTTCGAAGTAGAAAACCCATGGCTCAGAGACATAACATAATGCATGTGTGTATACTTCATGCTTATTGTTTAACAATTGACCAAATAGAATGGGAAGAAAAGTTGGTTTAATAGACTTTGGTAGGCATGAAAATTGTTGAGGATTGTCATTCATGCCAAATCATGACATGATAACTAGGTTGAGGTCGTGGGATTAGACCATCACTATTCAACATGCATTTAAACTCTTAATTACACTGTAAGGCATTCCTTCTGAAATTAATTCCCCTCTCTGCCCACCTGTCATCCTTGTACGCCATAGGATCCTATGTTAGACGATTGCAAAAGTTTCAACCATTCGATCAGAATGGTTACAAAATGGTTACAAATTCGTTTGGGAAACGGTTTGTGCAATGGTCAGCATAACCGATTACAGCATGGTATCAATCTCATTACTTTTGGCTTCGCAGTGTCTGCAGAGCGCAAGAGGAGAGCAGTGGCTGCAGAGCGCAGGAGGAAAACTAGAGTTGTGATGCCCGATGAGTACAACGACGCACCTTTCTGGGTGTACATTTCAGACATCAGTGTTTCTGTTTCTTCCGGTGAGACAGGCTCTTGTCCTGGCCTTCACCGGGTGCCTGTGCTACAAAAGCATTCTGAAACCTGGTGGATGGCGGATCTAAGGCATGGGCAGTCATATTGTTTTTTATTTACAGTGGTGAATCCTTCCATGCAGGTGTCTTGATTGGTGAGACCTACGTTGAGAAATGTCTTCACATCGCCAGGAGTGTTTGAGCTGAACTTGGAGAGGACTTGGGGAGAGATCATCGACTGTCATATCCAGTAATTCGAGATAGTACTCGAGAGAATCCCATTCTAATCCAAGGGCCACTTCCCCAGTCAGCTTTGAACTGACCATGGATGTCCTCTCCACTATGCCAATCAATGCCTTCACCATAACATTGATGACCTGAGGAGGATTTACTTGCGTGGATTCAGCGGAGAATCCTGCGAGAGTCGAAGCACAAACCTGTGGGTGGGGCATCCTGTCGCAAGCTCCTTTGAGAAATTCATTTGATGTTCGAATCACCTTGACAGAAGTTTTGAATGCTATACAACTACTCTTCGATTGAATATGTTGGACAGAAACATCAACACACTTGAATGTTTAGATGTTTCCTATTGTAAGAACATTGAAATATTACCTCCACAAATAGCATATCAAAAGTACCTAAAAAAAAAAATTACTGCATTAAATGGGTAATATGCATTAAATTACCCAATCCATGATGAGGAGGGGTCCTTCGCATCCGGGCATCCATATTCATAAGACCGTCTTTCATAAGATCCTGGCTCAACGCATCAAAGTGCCCAATGACCTAATCAAGATGCCAAAATCAGGGTCCTCATAGTTCCCTCTACTCATCGTGGTCGCCAAGACATAGGATCAACCATGCACATCCTTCTTCCAATGTGTTATTCATGAGGCACCTTGAGATATACCATACCTCTGATTTTATGTTCACAGAGGCTGCTACAGGGGTTTGCTCCAAAGTGCCTCGCACTTCTTCTATCTTCCAGACTTCCAAGGGTACTGTCACCCTTATCCAATGGTGCCAACACAAAGGAGCTACATACTTTTCTTGGATGAACTTCCTTTGCTTCAACTGCTAGCCAAAAATAGGATCACATGGAGGGCTGCCACTAAACCTTCTTAACAAAATCACATCAACTGCTAGATAATGACATTATGGAGGGCTTTTACTATTCTTCAAAAATCATTTTCAGATTGATGTCTAAGGGGACCATCCCTTCTCATAACTGCATCCTCTATTTTTATTGGCTTCAGGGCACCTCTTATGAAGGTTTCAAAGACATGAATATATATTCCTTATTGATTTGCAAGTTGGATTGAATGGAACAGGCTTTTAACACTTGTATATGTATTTGGATTTGGAATTTATTGTTTGGTAGATTTGGAGCTCAATGTCTGATGAGGTGTGTTTGAATATAGTTGATTGTGTTTGTGCAGTGGATTTATAAATATTTTTATTGAATTTTGGATGTGTTCGCATAGAATTGTTGACATTTGTTAATTGGGTTTATTTTTAGTGGTTGATTTTAAAGTTATGTGAGTGGTATAATGAGCTATATTGTTTTGATAAATATTGTTGTAATAGTTTTAGCCTAGAGTTTTCTGAACTCTTAAATGAGTATCCCTGTGGGCTGGTTTGATATCAACAACTTCAATAAACTTATAAAAAAAATATTCTTCCACTTAATTACAATGCTTTACAGTAAAATCAAGATATCTAAGCTTAGGTCAAGTCTTAGGTCACTTGATAGACCAAAATAATAATAATAAATAGAAATAATATAACAAAATACATAAAATAATTACTTCTGGTTTATAATTAACTCATAAATACCACGATTGCGGATTTCTTTCCTCAAAAAAATGAATTGGTGACGTTTGAACCTTCTGCCACACTCTCAGAAATAAAATAACAAAATACATGAAAATAATTACGCCGTAAGGCGTTCCCCTCTAAAATCAACACCCCAAGCTGCTACAGTGTGCGATTATGGACAATTGATTATCTATGTTAGATGATAGAAGCATCTTCTACCGCCAGATCGATAGCTAAAAACAGTTACTAACTCCCAGCAACTATACAGCGAAGATGGATACCTCCACGTGGTTACTAACTCCCCAACAATTGCGTGACGAAGATTGATACTCCACGCAGTTAATAACTCCCCAGCAATTATGCGGCGAAGATCGATACGGTTACATGGATGCTCCTTCTGCTCTGTATCGACTCTTCCACTCCTCTTTCTCAACGGCCCCACGTTCCTCGTAGTTTCTCCCACCAACACTAATAATAGATATTCCAGAACAAACTGTTTGGAACGACTACACGTGTCCCTTTACGAACGAACCATCTTACCCTTGTTGCCATTTAAATATGGCGACACGCCTCTTCTTCTTCATTGCATTTTACAGTATTGGCTGATTTTCCGAACGCGATCGCTGTGCTCTCTTCCGTTTGATTTCCTTCAGGTATCAGTTTTCTCTATCTTTTTCGTCTTTCATGCAGTTGACCATTCTGTCTATCTTTGATCTTTGTTTTGAATCCTTTCCCTGTTGTCTTCCACTTTTTCTTCCAGATTTTAGACATATAGATGTTGTCAGGTTATGCTCTTTCTGTTAACTTGTCTTTGTATCCCATGAGGATTCATTTTGCTCTTTTGTTTTTGGCTTTAAATTATTTAACTTGCTCGAGATCTATAAAAGATGATTTCGGCTACGAGTGTAGATTGTGAAATTCGGGAGCTTTTTTGGCTTATTTACGCCTTTAAATGTTAATCAGGGTTTCTAATTATGCTCCGTGATTACGCAGGTTGTGTATTGTGTTGATTTCGTTTAAAGATGCAGATATTTGTGAAGACCTTGACCGGTAAGACCATAACCCTTGAGGTGGAGAGATTTGATACCATCGACAATGTAAAGGCCAAGATTCGGGACAAAGAGGGAATTCCACCAGACCAGCAGCATCTCATCTTTGTCGGTAAGCAGTTGGAAGATGGACGCACTCTCTCCGACTACAACATCCAGAAGGAATCCACTCCTCACCTTGTCCTCCATCTTATAGGTGGGATGCAAATCTTTGTCAAGACCCTGACCAGGAAGACAATTACCCTGGAAGTTGAGAGTTCTGACACAATTGACAATGTCAAGGCCAAGATCATGGACAAGGAGGGGATTCCACCGGATCAGCAGAGGTTGATCTTTGCTGGAAAGAAACTTGAGGACGGATGCACTCTTGCCGATTACAACATCCAGAAGGAGTCGACTCTTCACCTTGTCCTCCGCCTCAGAGGTGGGATACAAATCTTTGTGAAAACCCTGACCGGCAAGACCATCAGCAGAGATTGATCTTTGCTAGGAAGCAACTTGAAGATGGGAGGACTCTGGCGGATTACAACATTCAGAAGGAGACAACCCTGCATCTTGTCCTTCGGCTCCGTGGTGGTATGCAGATATTTGTGAAGACGTTGACAGGCAAGACGATCACACTAGAGGTTGAGAGCTCCGATACGATTGATAACGTAAAAGCGAAAATTCAGGACAAGGAAGGGATTCCTCCTGATCAACAGAGGCTCATATTTGCTGGTAAATAGCTGGAGGATGGGCGAACTCTGGCCCACTATAACATCGAGAAGGAGTCTACACTTCACCTTGTTTTGCGTCTGCGTGGTCAGTGTCGAAATTCTCGACATATATTTTAATGAATAGGGTCTAAACACGCATTTCATTGAATTCTTAGCTAGCTGGCAATTAAATACACTGTCAAATATGTTCTACTGGTTATTTTTAGTATGTTGTTATGTGGCACTCTTATGAAGAGAACTTTCAATAAAAATTAAAACTTTGTGGGTTAATTTTATGATGGTTTGTGATGTGTTCATGAACTATTGCTCTGGAACTCGTTTTCCAAAAATAATATTATGATATTATATATCTTAGATATATTTTCCAATGGTTTTATTAGAAAATTTTAAAGTTATATGTTGTAAATAATTAATTAATTTTTTTGAAGGGTTAAAAATGATGAAAAGGAATAGAATGATAAAATGGAGATATTTTAGAACGTTGATATCATTGAAAACTTTGTTTATGATTTTAAACTTCATCGAATGTGAGAGGACATGGCACCTAACCTTTTTCAAAGGTTAAAAATATGAAAACCGAAACGGATTCCAACTTGACCCGTTCCTTATTCAAGAGATTGTCCTCAAATTCTGAAATTGTGGAATTTATTGATTCTATAACATGGTCTTTGTTGGTAAACACTTTATAAGACTTCGTTGTTTTTACTCGTGTTTGAAGTGTAATACTTTTTAAAGTGTTTTACCAAGCTTTTGATACATATATCATCATCACTTTGTTCTTCCTCTAAGTCTTCCACCTCAATATTGTTCCCAAGTGAATTAGGGTTGCTTTTTAACAATAGGATTGCTCTTTTTTTGCTTCATTTTCTTCTCTTTTGTGGTCGTTTTTCCCTTTGAATAGTCCCAAATTTCTCCTTTTCTTTTTAACTCATGCTCACCCAAAATTTTCACTAATCCATAATAATTTCTCCTTTACTTTTTAACTCATGCTCACCCAAAAATTTCACTAATCCATAATGGAAAACTTAATTTTGGATTTTCGGGGTTTTCTTTAAAGTTCTATGAGATCACCAGATCACCTAGAATTTTCGCTAACCCATAATGGCAAACTTAATTTTAGATTTCCAGGGTTTTATTTAAACTAATATGAAAATAAAATAGAGTTTTCACTAACCCATAATGGCAAACTTGATTTTAGATTTCTCGTGTTTTCTTTAAACTAATATGAAAATAAAATAAAATTTTCACTAACCCATAATGGAAAATTTAATTTTGGATTTCCAGGGTTTTCTTTAAACTTATATGAAAATAAAATAGAAGGATAAGTTTCTTTGTACTTTCCATATACATCTACAACCTTGGAATTCCCATCTTATGATTTATTCCCCTAGATGTTGAAGTAAATGTTCCATCTCTATGAATGGAAACCATCCAACGTTGTAGTGCATTTCTTACGTGCATTTCTTACATTTTGGATAATCCAGCAAAATCTTAGCCCCTTTTGGCTCACTTCGAACTACAAAACCCATGGCTTCTTCTTCATGAAGCTCTTTGGAATTCCCATCTTATGATTTGTTCCCCTAGATGTTCAAGTAAATGTTCCATCTCTATGAATGGAAACAATCCAATGTTGTAGTGCATTTCTTACGTTTTGGATAATCCAGCAAAATCTTAACCCCTTTTGGTTCACTTCGAAGTACAAAACCCATGGCTCAGAGACATAACATAATGCATGTGTGTATACTTCATGCTTATTGTAATGCATGTGTGTATACTTCATGCTTATTGTTTAACAGTTGACCAAATAGAATGGGAAGAAAAGTTGGTTTAATAGACTTTGGTAGGCATGAAAATTGTTGAGGATTGTCGTTCATGCCAAATCATGACATGATAACTAGGTTGAGGTCGTGGGATTAGACCATCACTATTCAACATGCATTTAAACTCTTAATTACGCCGTAAGGCATTCCCTCTGAAATTAATTCCCCTCTCTGCCCACCTGTCATCCTTGTACGCCATAGGATCCTATGTTAGACGATTGCAAAAGTTTCAACCATTCGATCAGAATGGTTACAAAATGGTTACAAATTCGTTTGGGAAATGGTTTGTGCAATGGTCAGCATAACCGATTACAGCATGGTATCAATCTCATTACTTTTGGCTTCGCAGTGTCTGCAGAGCGCAAGAGGAGAGCAGTGGCTGCAGAGCGCAGGAGGAAAACTAGAGTTGTGATGCCCGACGAGTACAACGACGCACCTTTCTGGGTGTACATTTCAGACATCAGCGTTTCTATTTCTTCCGGTGAGACAGGCTCTTGTCCTGGCCTTCACCAGGTGCCTGTGCTACGAAAGCATTCTGAAACCTGGCGGATGGTGGATCTAGGGCATGGGAAGTCATATTGTTTTTTATTTACAGTGGCGAATCCTTCCATGCAGGTGTCTTGATTGGTGAGACCTACGTTGAGAAATGTCTTCACATCGCCAAGAGTGTTTGAGCTGAACTTGGAGAGGGCTTGGGGAGAGATCATCGACTGTCATATCCAGTAATTCGAGATAGTACTCGAGAGCATCCCATTCTAATCCAAGGGCCACTTCCCCTGTCAGCTTTGAACTGACCATGAATGTCCTCTCCACTATGCCAATCAATGCCTTCACCATAACATTGATGACCTGAGGAGGATTTGCTTGCGTGGATTCAGCGGAGAAGCCTGCGAGAGTCGAAGCGCAGACCTGTGGGTGGGGCATCCTGTCGCAAGCTCCTTTGAGAAATTCATTTGATGTTCGAATCACCTTGACAGAAGTTTTGAATGCTATACGACTACTCTTCGACTGAATATGTTGGACAGAAACATCAACACACTTGAATGTTTAGATGTTTCCTATTGTAAGAACATTGAAATATTACCTCCACAAATAGCATATCAAAAGTACCTAAAAAAATTAAATTACTGCATTAAATGGGTAATATGCATTAAATTACCCAATCCATGATGAGGAGGGGTCCTTCGCATCTGGGCATCCATATTCATAAGACCGTCTTTCATAAGACCGTCTTTCATAAGATCCTGGCTCAACGCATCAAATTGCCCAATGACCTAATCAAGATGCCAAAATCAGGGTCCTCATAGTTCCCTCTACTCATCGTGGTCGCCAAGACATAGTATCAACCATGCACATCCTTCTTCCAATGTGTTCTTCATGAGGCACCTTGAGAGGTACCATACCTCTGATTTTATGTTCACACAGGTTGCTACAGGGGTTTGCTCCAAAGTGCCTCGCACTTCTTCTATCTTCCAGACTTCCAAGGGTACTGTCACCCTTATCCAATGGTGCCAACACAAAGGAGCTGCATACTTTTCTTGGATGAACTTCCTTTGCTTCAGCTGCTAGCCAAAAATAGGATCACATGGAGGGCTGCCACTAAACCTTATTAACAAAATCACATCAACTGCTATATAATGACATTATGGAGGGCTTTTACTATTCTTCAAAAATCATTTTCAGATTGATGTCTAAGGGGACCATCCCTTCTCATAACTGCATCCTCTATTTTTATTGGCTTCAGGGCACCTCTTATGAAGGTTTCAAAGACATGAATATATATTCCTTATTGATTTGCAAGTTGGCTTGAATGGAACAGGCTTTTAACACTTGTATATGTATATATATATATATATATATATATATATATATATATATATGCGCTTGTAACAGTGATAAGGACTTGGCCTCTTCTTCAATACACAAAATAGGGTTCCTTGATTTTACTAATATAGATGACATAGGATGCCCACTGATTGTCTTTTCAAGGCTTGCAAATATATGCATTCAAAATCTTGACTTCCTTAAATTATGAAGGGCATTAGAACTGTCCTTTAAAAGATTCTCCGCTTCCTTACAAATATGTGGAATGAGAAGTCCACCGCCTTTCTTCTTTTATAGCCCAGAGATCAAGAAATCACAACCCCAATGACCTATATTGGTCAGCCAAATTCACAGAGCATGATAGTATATAGCAGTGCTTTATGTGACATAGGCTTCTTGGCCTTATTACAAGCACAAGGAATAAGTAGGCATCTTCTTAGATAAAACAATCGACATTAACAAAACTTTTTCTCTTCAATAACTCAGAGAACAAAGAGGCATGAATAGGTCGGATTCACTGTCTGAATTGAAGAGCGAGAGAGAATATAAGACAGAGTTCACCGAGCCATAACATTTCTGCCTCCATACCACAAGATCGAGAACAGAGTAATCCTTTCTCCAAGGTTGGCTTCATGAAATGACCTTTGGCATATTCTTGTGTTCTTGCACTTTTCTTGGCCTCTTAGGAGAATAAATTTCTTTTCAAAATACTTATCCAAAAGCATACTTATGCCCAGAATGTAAAAGAGAGATAGCTCCATTGCATAGCAGACCTTTATTTTTTCTTGTGCTCAGAACAATAGGAACACTTGGCTCCTTCTTAATGGTTCAGAGAACTAGGCCAACAACTCGGTTCTTCATTGCTCCATAGGACTCTCTTTAATTCATTGATCAAATCCAAATAAATATATGTATCCCTAGAGTCACTTATTTGATCCTCAATAAATTTGCTTGTCGGACATCTTTGTTTACAAGACTTGAATTTATGTGAGCACAGGTGACTGGATGGAAGGGCTGCTAGCTTCAGAATTCTGATGCAAAGGTGCCAAAGGGATCAGATCTTCAAACATACTGTTGACTGCTTTATCCAATGAGAAGATTGGACTCGGATCAACAAATTCTTAAAACAAAACTCTTCATTGACTTCTTATCATGACACGTGGTTTAGCTGTTGAAGGAGGACTTTAGCATCTTCAGATTTGATTAATGGCCTTCATGAGCTATTTAGCCCAGCTCTTGCATATACCTAGACTTGTATTATTTTTCGAGACCTCTCATGTTTTCTAAGGCTTGCAACAAGATACTTCAAATACATTAACAGTCCACTGCTTCATCTCTTGAGATTTCATTCCTCCTCTTGCTTGGGCTTGACCTCAGCTAGCTCTAATACCATGTTAATTTTTTAGTTAACATGTTCTTTGCTTAGGTCAGAGGTCAGTTACTTCATTAATCCATTAGCCCATTATTAATTCCATTAATCCATTAGCAATCACGTTGACCATTATCACATGACAGTAACTGATGAAAAAACATCAAACATAAATGCAAAAGACAAGCCAAGACAAGAGGACACCATGATTTAGACTTAAAGCTAGGGCAAAACCCGACAAGGGGGAAAACCCACAGATCTTTTCTTCTTGATAATATCAAATGTTCACAGAGAGAGAAATCCATAAGTACAATGATACATTAGTCAAACTCAATATATTGACTTGCCATAGATGATCCCAATCAAATGTCCAAAAGTCAAAGTCACATATGCAGAAGTCAACAACAGTCAAAGCTATCCTAACCATACAGCAATCAACGGTTAACAACTCAGTCAAATCAGCCCAATCTATTTGGTAAAAGGAGAGAGAAATTCACCCTCTCTAGGAAGTCAAAACACAGTCAAGGCAGCCTTCAAAAGTCTGGTCAAAACTTGGTCAACAGTCTACGGTTAAACCAGCCTCAGACCTGTGGTCAAACACCTTAGTTTGTGCTCGATTCCTCTACTCACAAGTGTGGCCTAGCTGGCAGAGTAATAATCCATCAAAGTCGCAGTCAAACAGTTGGTCAAAATGTCTAGTCCATGCTGCTCTGTGTACTGGAAAAGTCACCCGCAGAAAATCACAGGAAATCCGTCCTCCAAAAATTTTCACGTATGGGAGAGAGATAGTTTCTCAAAGAAAGTAGAATCCATCATGAGAGGAAAGAGAAAATCATGTGTGTTGATGCCAAAATGGAGTGAACTCATCTTATATTTGTACAATTAAATGTGGGTCAAAGGTCATGTCTTTTGGGCTTCATGAGCCTACATGACTGTGGGGCTGACCTTGACCAAAACCAACATTGTGGACTTGACTTCAAATATACATTTCTGCATGTCAAAATCCATTGTGCTTTAGGTCAAATTGGTCCTCTCGAGAAGAGGAATCCAATGCCATCATCATCTCATACAAAGGAGCCGTCCATACTGGAATTTGACCTTAGTTGACCATTTTTAACAATTGCCTATACAGAACATCTAGTTAAAAGACTAATTTTACTCTCAATAAACATTGGACAAAAACTTCTCTCGATCCAGTTTGAATTTGGTAGTATCAAACAAAATTTTCATTCCATAGATGAAACAAATTTTGTATTGCACAAGAGTTCAGTTTTTTTGTGGAGAGGTATGTTCATGACACCTCACTTACAAACTGGTTTGTTGTAAAGTTCATCTTAACAATGATTGATTCACTCAAATGAAATAAAGTGGGCAATAGATCCACATACACATCCTACACACATGGACACATACATAAATATTGTGGGAAGGACAGGAAGATGTGCTGACCTGACTTGAAAAAGAAATTGTTTCAAACCAATGTTGTCAGACTTGGACTCTTCTAAGACTCGGTTGGGCTGTGACTCAGGAAGACTCAGCAGAATCTTTCAGACTTGGCAAAGAGAAAAAAAAAATACTCAGAATATGTGTTGGCAAGTTTCAGAGGAGTCTGGAAAGTGGGGATTATGACAGAAGAGTGTCTAGGAGTTACTCTTTTCAGCGGCGACTCAGTGGACTTGGCAAGATTCAGGAGTCCGAAAAGAGTCTGAAAACATTGTTTTGAACAAGCATCAGTCACAGTCGAAAAGAAAATGAACAGGAAAAAAAAAAAAAAAAAATCAACACTCTTAATAGAAAGGATACATGTGTAGAGTTCTATTTAAGAGTTCAAGGCTAGACTCCAGTATAAAAGTAAATTATGTTTGCTGCTGGAAACTGTAAAGTAGACAAACAACAAGCTAAGTATTTTATTTAGCTGTGTTAGCACTTGAAATTTCACCTCAGGCTGAAAAGGCAAACCTCAAAGCTACATCAAACCATTCAGCCTCGTAGCTAGCCCTACGGGGCAGGAGAAGGCTCTCTCCGGTCAATCTCGGTATATCTTCAATGGGATGAGATGACCAACAAGGTAACACTGATATTAGGCTAGTAAACTGATGAAAAAGGTTGATTTGGGGTTTTTTGGGTTTTTGGTGGCAAATTGAGGAATTGCAATTTTGGGTGCGGGGATTTGACACAGTTTCTGCAGGGGGTTCTTTGGGCGAGGTAGGAGACCGTATTGATGCCTATGACTGAGGTGGATGATTAGGAAGAAAGATAAGAAGGCTAAAGAGAGAAAACAATGAATTTGAATTCTCTTTAGACAGTAGAAAACATAGAAATTAAACAAATTTAAAAGTAGAGCATGGCAAGCATGAATTCTAACTTTATCACTTCATTTGTTTAATATGCAGCAGTATAGAAAGGAAATGAATCACATAACAAAGCTTACAAGAACATGAAGAAACACACCATCAACACATGAGTCCACAAGAATCCCAAAGATGACTGCAAAACCCTGGTCTTCCTTAGCCAAAAATTGCAGAGATACAAGTGAAATAATACAGTGATAGCTTCTCCCTCAAGAGTCCAACCTTCCAACCTCTGAAAATGATTAAGAAAATACATAATATAGGCAAGCCAACCTCTTCCCTTGCCTCTAGGGGTCGAGCTCATCCTTCTAGGAGCTGTTTCAACTAATTCTAAACTGAGCACTAAAATCTAGGCAGTCAAAACAACTTGCCTCTATAAGCTAGGAAACCAATCCATTCATTAAATATTTACCCTTGACATGAATGAATCTTCTAGAAGTGTTAAACAAGAGTAAAAGTGTCTTAGAGTTACAATTATTACATCAAAGATAATCATCTTCAACCCCAAAAAGTCAAACCAAGTCAAACTGTGCTTTTCCGAGCTGTACAGTGAAATCTGGCAAAGTCTGCTCAACGGGTCGCGCACATTTTCTCAACGGGTCGCGCACATTGGGAGCTCTGTTTGAGGCACTTCCCGGTGTCAGAATCAGGTGCAGGATAGCTCGTTGGAAAGGTCTTTGAGTCTACTTTCCAACCCAACTATAATTTTTCAATTTGGAGTTCATTTGCCCTGTCAAAAATCAATTCTCCCAAGACAGCTTTCTGCAGTTCAAAAAAGTGGCAGAAAGTCAAATTTTTCATGTATTTTGACCTTCTGGAGGCCCAAAACTCCATAAAAACTCAAGTCCATCCATGGGCATATGTAACTTTGCATAAAAAATCAGGAAATGCTGAGTTTTTGTGAAAAGGAGTTGCCATGACAAAGGGTCTCACCGGGGGTGAGACCCGTTGAGGAGCCAAAACCTGTAAATTTCCAAAAATTGCCAAAATTACCCAAAATTCTCAAAAAATTTTGGGATTTGAGCTGTGGCTAGGCTATTGAGTGCCATGATCCTTGAGTGAAGCCTCAGCCAAGATACGGAGGGGATTTGGCCTCTTTCTCCTTTTTTGTGCCTTGGCCAACCGCCTTGGATCCGGCGATTGTAATTTTGACATTTCTCTAAAACCATGACACCTGTGCAAAAAGTGAAGGAGGTTTTTCTTCTTTGGCATGTTGTGGAAAAAAACCTCTCTCAGTTTTCGAAAATTCATCTTTTATTGCTCTGAAACATCATTTGAGTGCAACTTGTCCCGATGTGTGAAACAAGGAATTTTGTCGAAATGGAGCGAAATGAAGGGGATAGGGGGCTTCTAAATTCTTGGGGAAATTTTTGGGAGTAGGGAGGGATGTTAGGGAGCAGAGGAAAGTGGAATCTCAGAGATTGAGCAAGGGGAAGGGGTCCAAAAGGGCAAAACACAGGCCAAACCTAGAAAATTGCCAAGTTGTAGCTAGAAACTAGGGTTTGCGCAAAAATGAGGAATTTGGCGGATCTAAGGGATGGGAAGTGTTTGATAAGGTATTTTAAGGATAGGGGAAGGTGTATGAACATCAGGAAACAAGTTTTGCCGATTATTTAGCCGCCCAAGAGAAATTGCCTTCAAAACCCTAGGAGAGGGAAATGACCTTGCCTAGGCACAACTGAAGCATGAATAAGTTGTAAAAAGACTCATTAGACACTGAGATGATAATGAAAACCCTCTGAATGATGATAGGCTCAGCTGAATGATGACATGGACTGACATTTGGGCAAACCCTAGACCTAATGCGTAGTGACCAAATTTTGCTTGAAGACTCACTGAAATAACAAAATTTGACCTTGACACTCTGAGACCACTTTGTAAGAGCATATTTGATCACTGTAGGAAGGCTGGAAAGACTGACACTAACAAGCTGAACATGAAATGCTTTGAAAATGCTCAAACGTTAAAATCAGTCAAATTCCTGCCATTTATTTGGACCTAATTTCATACATAAGCATGCTAGGAAACCACACTCCTCTATAAAAGTATACAAGTTGTAAGACGATTATATAAACAATCATAGATTGAAACAATTTCGAGCAAACGAAATGTTATTTCAATATATTGGCCCTGTTCAAGTTTTGAATGATTTAGAAATTAGCAGATCTGTTAGGTAGTGGAGGCAGGAATTTGCACTTCTTTTCTATCAAACCTGGTAGCTGATAAAAGATGAGAAACAACTTAATCACACGCCTGTTGGTAAAGGCCTAATACTAAGAAGGCAAGTAGAAGTGGATGATTAAGATTGTTTATAGGTTTAGCCAACAGTTTTATTGGTAACATGCTTAGTTTGAACTTTTGGTGATATTGTTTCATCACATAGGCTGACTACGGTTTGGTGAATTGTTACTGGAAATATACTTAAATCAAGATAAAATATAGGTGGTAATACCTAGTTGAATGGAGAGTCCCAGTATATTGGCCCTTTTGAGGATTATTACTTGACCAGTTTGTTGCCTTAGTCTGCTGAGTACATTTTTTTTGTTTTTGTTGGTTGGTTGTTGTTGTAATTGGTAAATTGTATAGGTGATTTTCATTCACATGCTTATTGGAATAGCTGGCTCTTGAATAGGGCAGTCATGCAGTTGAGTATGTGAGAGGGGTTTGTAGAACGCATTATCTAATGAACTCTTATGTAGAGGAAAAAAGCCTCACTCATAGCCTACTCAAGGCTTCAGATGGGAATTTATTTTATAGATTGATCAACTTACTAGAACTACTACTGCACTTTCTTCATCAACAGAAGCCACTTGAAAATGCTTGAAAATAAACTCTCTATAAGGGCCATTGTCAATAAAAATATTTGTAGTGGAGGGGGTTTCTACATGTTGACCAACCATGTAAATTGGATCTTATAAATTATAATTCTTGTTTTCTAGCCTTCTATTTTCTATATATATCAATTGTGTAGGTGATGGCATACTTTTTATAAATAAATTTCCATGGCTATTACGGTTCAATTAAGAGCCAATCTCTTGCAGAGTTCAGAGTTGAATTCATCTGTAACTGCCTTTGATTTAGGGAGTGATCTAGAAAAAACTTCAATGCCTAACAAGACTGTGATAATCACAACCATAAATGCTGCTTGGGCAGAAGAAAACAATGTACTACATTTGTACATGCAGAGCCTTCGAATAGTTATTGAATCATGTTCTCCTCGTTGCAGTGGACCAGGGGTCATTTAATCGTTGCCAACATATTCATCACACTGCGATATTTTGCTGAAAGAAATATCTGATTTCAATGAATCTCCCTCTGCATACCAAGACTAGCGTGAATTGTAAAATTCACTGAATCTGCCTCTGCGTACCACTAGAATTTTTTGGATGAAAATATATGTTTTAAAGGCAAGAAATGGAATGGTTTTTTTGTTATTTGGATTACCAAAAGAAATAGCTTAGTTAAGATAGCTTATAAATGGAGGCATAAGTTCTGAGGCTCTCATGGTGTTATTTCAATATATTGGCCCTGTTCAAGTTTTGAATGATTCAGAAATTAGCAGATCTATTAGATAATGGAGGCAGGAAATTTGCACTTCTTTTCTGTCAAGCCTGGTAGCTGATAGAAGATGAGAAACAACTTAATCACACACGTGTTGGTAAAAGCCTAATACTAAGAAGGCAGGTAGAAGTGGATGATTAAGATTGTTTATAGGTTTAGCCAACAGTTTTATTGGTAACATGTGTAGTTTGAACTTTTGGTGATATTGTTTCATCAGATAGGCTAACTACAGTTTGGTGAATTGTTACTGGAAATATACTTAAATCAAGATAAAATATAGGTGGTAATACCTAGTTGAATGGAGAGTCCCAGTATATTGGCCCTTTGTTGCCTTAGTCTGCTGAGTACATTTTTTTTTGTTGCTTGGTTGTTGTTGTAATTGGTAAATTGTATAGGTGATTTTCATTCACATGCTTATTGGAATAGCTGGCTTCTTGAATAGGGCAGTCATGCAGTTGAGTATGTGAGAGGGGTTTGTAGAACACATTATCTAATGAACTCTTATGTAGAGGCAAAAAGTCTCACTCATAGCCTACTCAGGGCTTCAGATGGGAATTTCTTTTATAGACTGATCAACTTACTAGAACTACTGCTGCACTTTCTTCATCCACAGAAGCCACTTGAAAATGCTTGAAAATAAACTCTCTGTAAGGGCCATTGTCAATAAAAATATTTGCAGTGGAGGCCCTCAGCCCAACAACCATTTTAGCCAGCCTTGGAAGGCAAATAGTTGAGTTCAAACATGATGAAAATTTAATTCCCTGTATACAAAAGCATGTATTAGGTGTTGATAATGGCTAGAAATATGAACTGAAGATGTATATACCTCCTTCTGTACAAAAATGAACAGAAGAGGCAGAGGTATAAGGTTCACCTCAAATTTTCTTGCAAGTTCAATCCACTGTAGGATGTGAAAGGAAGTGTCATAATGCTAAGAGCGAAAAAGAGGGGAAGGAAGAAACTAATAATTTCAGAAATTTTAGCTTTCTATCCGTACCTTGATTTGTTCTAATAAAATAAATATTAATTGTTTGACAGCATCCAGGGAGCTATCTGGTAATAATAATAATATTATTATTAGTATTATAATAATAATAGCAATAATGGAAAGGTGGGGAAGGAAGAAACTAATAATTTCATAAATTTGGACCTTTTGTCCTAGCTTTATTTGTTCTTCAGATCCAACTTATGGTGAACCAGCAGCTTGAAAGCCAATTGCAAGTCATTCAACCAACAACGATCTATAAACATGCCATAGCATTATGTCTCTGCATATTCACAACAGTGATTCCATTGTCATATTATTATTCCCCACTTGGATAGAGCAATGACACAAGGGGTTTCTACATGTTGACCAACCATGTAAATTGGATCTTATAAATTAAAATTCTTGTTTTCTAGCCTTCTATTTCTGTAGATATCAATTGTGTAGTTGATGGCATACTTTTTATAAATTCTTCCACAAACTATTATTATTTACAAAATATTTATTTTCGGAATACACATAACTAACTATTGCAATTGTAACTCATTATCATCCACCCTTGCTTTCAACAATGTCCATTCACATGTCCCTATTCTTCCCCACTCTATACATGTCTCTATTCTTCCCCACTCTATGCCTTACGGCGTTTTCTTTGCAACATAAGATGCAAATGCTAGATATATTTAATTTAAAATTAATTCGTAAATACCAATGCTAACTTAGAAAAAAATAGATTTCCTTCCTCGAAAAAAAATTAGTAATATTTAAACACTTCCACAATAACATAACAAAATACATCAAAATAATTATATCTAATTTATAATTAACTCATAAATACCACTGTAAAGCGCATAAAAGCTATTAAATATGAGATTCAACATCCAACAAACCTACATTTTGAGGCGGTGCCAATAAATTTCCCACAGGGGGCAGGGTACGGACATTCAATACACAATATGTTCAACATTAAATGCTGTGCACCTTGGTGCACATTCATTACAAATATATATTAACAAAGGCATTTCCAAAACTAGAATGATGCGAATGGTCAACATAAGAACGAGACACAAAGCTCAAGTGGAGCAGAACCTTTATATATATATATATAACTTTTCTAAACATATCCCTTATTTTTTTTAATATTTTCATCTCTCTTATTATGTCATAAAGATTTATTAAATTATTAGGAAACTTAAAATTCCTTTACAACTTATACGACCACCATTAAAAAAATGTTGAATTCATGAGTTGATTTTTTATATTAAAAAATTGTAGATTTAATTTTTTTAACATTTTTCTCAAATTTTATATTATAGTATTAGTATTTTATTTTTAAATAAATCAAAATTTTATGGAAATATATATATATATATATATATATAATATTTTTATAAAATATTTTATTATTGATATTTTAATAATTAGTAAAATAGTAATATTTGTACGTTTTAAAAGTAAGTGGGAATCTTTAAAAAATTCCCTATTTTATAGTAAATAGAATCCGTATTCTAATACTCACATATATTTATCTATTTGGAAGTGATGTAGTTGTGTTTTTTCATGCATGACTCACCCATTCATTGCATTAATGTATACATCTTCATTTTGAGTATTATTGTAATTAATTGTTTTAAGAATGTTTATATATCATTGTGACAAGTTGAACTCGATGAAAAATGCTAACACAAGTAACTAACTGGTAACTCGTAAGGGGGTTGTGGGGTTTCCCTTACCTACAATATTGTTTACTATTTCTAAAAGCCATGTCATTATAATTGAATTTGAAAAATACTCTCTTCTTTTGTTTTACCTAAAAAACAGTTAATTAGGAAGGTTTAGTGGTTCAAGAGCCATTCTCCCATAACAATTAAGGAATTCATAAGTAGTTTAAATAGTTGGAAGTGTCCATCAAAGGTATGGGAAAGTACCCACCTTGATTTTTCCATTGACCCACAAATTCCCGAGCCAAGGATGGAGGAATCACAAGTAGGGTTGTGACTATGAGTGCGGGGGGGTAAGAGTGGTCTTAGGAGAAGAAATTATGAGCAAAGAAGCAACCGTTTCCAGAGTTGAATCATTGCTTGATCATTCAAGGCAAGTAGAAATCAAATTGGTTGTTAGAAATTGTGCAGAGAGGTGCCATTCGAGTGCTAGCTAACTTGTTGGGTATTTTACGTTAATAAGACCTATGCTAGACTACTAGAATTCAATGCAGAGGAGCTCAAGACTTAGTCGAGTTGAGAGAGGGCTACAAAATCGATCATCATTTAACAAGCACGAGTGAGAAGGAAATTGTTAAGGGAGTGTTTAAGTAGTGAAAAGGTTTCCTAGTGTTGTGCAAGCCAACTAAGGAGGCATTAAAAACTTTGTGGCAACCCTCTGCTGGTTTAATTGCCTATGAGGGAAAGTGACCTTTGCATTTACCATTCCTTAAGTGATTAAAATTTCCCCTTGTGGTATCATAACCTATTTAGGGGGTGGCCATCTATATAAAGCCCTATTTGTAGTTGAGCGTATGGTTGGTTAGAGAAGGTCCACTCCCAGTAATTTTAGTAGCTTGAGACTTCATATAAGTGTCATTTTTTATCTTCGTGATGGTAATTTGATTACATTTTGCATGATTACTTGCAATTATAAAAAAATTGATTCATTTTTTATGTTATGGTTCTTTAGCTGCAAAAATATCTTGTGAGGATGTTGGAATATTGTAATAATAATGGGTTGAATTGATGTTTCAAGGGTGGGGTAAAAGCCCTTGTGAATACTTGAATTGAATTAATCTACTGTGTGGGAAACAATGTAATAGTCCTTCCATCGTGTAATTGTGTGTAGAGATCTTTTCTAGTAATGCACTGAGTATTCAACCCACCAAAGCCTCAAATCTTATTGTTCAGTGTCATTTTGCAAAGGATCATCTATTTGTTTACTAGTTGAGTTCTTTGTTCATAGGTTCTTTTTCTTCAACAAAAGAATATTTGACCATTAAGTTATATTTGGTCTTATGTATGTTCATGCTTGATTATGTTGGAATCACGATTGTCGTTAGACCAAAACCCAGAGGCATTACTCTTTGTTACAATCACTAGAGTTAGCATCCACAAGAGGCGGTTAGTCCATGTTGTGAAACACATGGGGAGCGTTGAACCCAATGTCCAACAATGTCCCCCCTAGAGCGAGTTGGGTGAGTTTTGAACTCGTTACCTGTCACTTTGATACCACTTGGTGGAATCACGATTGTCGTTAAACCAAAACTCACAAGAATTAGTCATTGTTACAATCGCTAGAGTTAGGATCCACTAGAGGCAGTTAGTCCATGTTGTGAAACACACGGGGAGCGCTAAACCCAATGTCCAACAAATTATTCTTTATCGCTTGCTACTCTTTTATTGTCATATTTCTATGTAAGCCAAGAAACCCAAGTATATGGATTCATAGCTTGGCTTTCTTATAGGCTTGTAGTTTTCAATTTTTTAGCTTGCAATTTTGTGTCAGATCTGGAGGAAAAGTGGTCACCCATATCCATTTTTTCCTTTTCAAGCTTGAAAAATAGAATCTTCATTTTTAGCTCCATCAAGAATGCAATTTCATTCTTACACAGGAAGGCAATTTCATTCTCTCTTTTCCAAGCTAGAAGATGTTATTGCATGCAAGTTTCATATCCATTTATAGCACTTCATTGTAAATTTACCTCGTTGTGTATGATAAATAAATAGAGAATAAACTTTAAATATTGGTATTCGTGGTTTTTAATTGTTTGTTATAATTTACCAGTGGTATTTCACCTCATAAAATGTAATTATTTTTCCAAAGAGAGTATATATATATATATATATATATATATATATATATATATATATATATATATTTCAGGGGCATAATTAAAAAAAAATCCCCTTGTAATTTCTAGAAAAGTTGAGTTTGTTGAAGAGTGATGAATGTGTGTAATAAATGGCTTGCTCAAAATCACAAGGAGGATCAAAGAGCTAACTATTGTGTATCTTTAGTAAATTATGATTTCTTTTCTATTCTTAGTAGATTAGATCCTACTCTTTTGGATTTTAACCAAATAAATTATGTAATTCTTTTTGTGGTTATATATTAATAAAGGCACCTACAGAGAGGGTAGGAGGTCGATTGTGTTTCATTTCCATGGAGTCCTGAAACAATCCTCTGTAATCAAGTTTATATATATTAGAGTGAATCCAGGGGTCTCTTGCAAATCAGAGGTGGAACACAACGTTGGAAGGTTGAATACTTAACGAGGTTAGATCAATCCTTGTGGTGATGGTATTTCCGATAGGATCTTAATTGTGTTGAAGAATGTAACTAGGTTCGGTCTTCATAAATGTATTTGAGTCATTATGTAATGTACTTATCAAAAGAATGAAAAAGAAAAATTTTATTATTGCTACAATGACTTATTAAAGCATGGGTTTCATGCTTGGGTCATATTTTATTAGTCAAAGTCCTCATTGTGGACTCCTAAGATTTATATTGAGTCATTAGAGTCATTGTACATTTCATGAGACCCTTCTTGGGCTTTTGAATCATATAAAAATAATTATTTTTTACTCAAAAGTAAATTTTGTTACCTCCACACCAAGTCGACCCTTGCCTGATGAAGTCAACTTGAAAGGAAGCAATTTGACCCACAAGATGCCTATATATACAAATGTAGTTCAACATATTTGTTCATCCACTCAACAAGTTTGATACACATACGAAGCAGTGCAGTAAAAAGTGTGAAGTACAGGAGGAAGAAGAAAAATTGTAGGATCAAAGTCTTTAGGCTCTCTCTCCATCTTTTCTACAAAGTTGTTGGGCAATTGTAGGATCAATGTTGCTCGATTTGTAGGGTTGAAGTTCTATTGCTGCAGTAGGTCGAAGTTGTAGTAGGTTGAAGCTACAGAAGGGTCGAAATTGTTGGGGTCGAAGTGTTGCTATTGCATAGGTCGAAGTGCTACATAGGTCAAAGTAGTTGTTGTTGCAAGGTCGAAGATCTAGATCGAAGTTGTTGGAAGGAAGGTTTGACTTGATAATTGGAGGAAGTATGTGTCTAGGGTGAACAGTCTAGGATTATCTTAGGAAAACTATTGAAGGAAGAGATTTTGATTAGGTTTTCCCCTAGATAGGGTTTTTTCCCTGGGAGAGTACCTACGTCTTGTGTCTCTTTTTTTTTTATCTTCATACACACATAATTTGGTAATTGCTTGATGAAAGATAATATAACAAAGAATTAAAAGAAGAGCCAACATAATTCACAAATAATTACCAAGAAAGAGGAATCTAAGACCTAAGTCTACTTGCATTGATTTCTTAACATGGTATCAGAGCTAAGGTCAAGAAAGATTGAAGATCACTATGTTGGCTTGAAGGAAATGGTTACTCCCTCTATGATAAGTTATATGAGAATGGGATTCAATACTGTAGGAAGCTGGATCAAGAAGATCTTCTACTACTTATTCAACAAGGTCAAAAGTCAAGGGTTCTTGGTTGCACTTACAGGTTCACTTAATGATGATAATGCATGGATTATTGACAGTGGAGCATCAAGGCATATGACAGGGAAGAGTAAACAACTTCACACTCTATCAAAGGAACCATCTTCTCATGCAGTGGAATTGGGAGACAACAAAAGCTATGTTGTTAGAGGCCTGGGATCAACATCTTTAAAGCTGGAGAATGGAGCTAAGCTACATCTCAACAATATACTATATGTTCCAGGTTTGAAAAATAATTTTCTTTTAATTTCTTTCTTAGAAGATAAAGGGGATAGAATAAAGCTAGGGCTATTGGAGTTCGTGAAGGAAGCCTATATAGAGTCATAACACCGTCTCCTCAAGCTCTAGTTCATATGGAAATCAATCTGATTGAGCTATGGCATAGAAGATATGGTCATATACACTACAAGGTCATTCCCAATCTTAATCAACTGGTTCATGGCATCCCCAATATCAAAGAATATCGTGAAGGAGTTTGCAAGGGATGTTATTTGGGTAAACATGCAAGAAAACCATTTGGAAATAGTGGAACAAGGTCTAAAGAGATATTAGACCTCATTCATTCTGATGTGTGTGGACCTATGTCTGACAAATCACTTGGAGGTCATCTTTACTATGCAGCATTCATTGATGATCATTCTAGAAAGACATGGCTCTACCTTCTAAAGAAAAAGGATGAAGTATTTGAAAAATTCAAGGAGTTTAGATCTGAAGTGGAAACCCTAACCGAAAGAAAAATAAAGACTTTGAGATCCGACAATTGTGGGGAATACACTTCTAAATAATTAATTGCATATTGTAAATAAACAGGAATTAAGAGGGAGCTAATTGTTCCCTACCATCCTGAACTAAATGGAGTTGTCGAAAGAAAGAATAGGACAATTGAAGAAGGTATACGAACAATGCTTCTTAATCAAGACTTACCAAAAATTTTATGGGGAGAAGCAACAATCACAACAATATATATTCAAAATGGAAGTCCTCGTAGAATTCTTGAGAATATGACACTTGAGGAACCATTCATGGGGAAGAAGAAAAGTGTGGACCATCTTCGAATCTTTGGGAGTCCTGCCTATATTTGGCCTATATCCATGTTGCAAAGGACAAACAAAAACAGTTAGATTCTACAAGCATCAAAGGGATCTTTGTTAACTATAATCTCTCCTCAAAAGCATATAGAATCTACATCAAGAAAGGAAGACATATTGAAGTAAGCATGGACGTTATATTTGATGAAAATCATGCCTACAAAAGATCCAAAGATATCCCTATTGATTTCGATGAAGAAGATATACCAATATTCAAATAAGAGAAGTACACCATGACGGTCCTTCTACAATTCATGAAGAAGAAGAAGGACCAAGTGAGCCTATTCAACCTGTGATCATACTAAACACTAGGAAGAGGCCAAATTAGTTAAAAACTACTCTTAAATATGTTGAAGGACATGGAGCTATGAAAGGAACCTTTAGAGAAAGCAAAAGGCTGAAAAGATATTTTGGATATGCTACATATATGACAAAAGAGATTGAAGCCGAACCATCTACATTTGAAGAAGTTGCTCATCAAGAAGTATGGAAGAAGGCAAAGCAGGGAGAATATTAATCCATCATGAAGAATGGAGTTTGGGAAATCGTTCTTAGACCTAGTGACAAATCGGTTGTCACCTCCAAATGGATCTACAAAATCAAGCACGTTGTTGATGGAAGTATAGACAAATACAAAGCTAGATTTGTTGCAAGGGGTTTCTCTCAAAAGGAAGGCATAAATTATGAAGAAATTTTTGCAACCACCACAAGGTATACTACCATTAGATAATTGGTTTCATTGGTTTCTACAATGGGATGGAATATCCATCAAATGGATGTAAAGAAAACATTTCTGAATGGGACCATAGATGAGGAAGTATACATTGAAAAACCTAAATAATTTGAAGTAAATAGCACAGATACTCATGTATGTAGACCTAAGAAGGCCCTATATGGTTTGAAGAAAGCTCGTAGGGAATGGTATGCAAGAATGGATGCATACCTTCTAAGAATTGGGTTCGTGAAAAGTATGTTGATCAAAATACTTACATCAAGGTTGTGAATAATGAGTCAGTCATTATTCTACTATATGTGGATGAGCTATTCATTACAGGCATGGAGCGAAGGATACAAGAATGCAAGAAGATGTTGGAAGCCGAATTTGAGATGAAGGATCTAGGACTAATGCACTATTACCTAGGTCTAGAAGTGTGGCAGAAGCCCGGTGAGATATCTGGGGAAAGGAAAGTATATCATTAGGTTGTTGCAGAAATTTGGGATGATGGATTCCAAGCCCATGACTACTCCTATGATCACCAATCTCAAGAAGTTGAGGAGATCTAACTCAAGTCTCGTAGATCCTACCTCCTATCGTAAGTTGGTGGGTTCTCTTATGTATCTAGTAAATATTAGGCCGAATATATGTTTCGTTGTGAACAATCTTAGTCAGTTTCAGTTGGAGCCTTGTCATGAACACTGGATAGCTTCCAAGCATATATTGAGATATCTTCGTGGCATTATACATCACTACCTAAAATATGATACCAAGGAATTCAAGCTTATTGGCTTCACATATTTTGATTGGGGTGGCAATGAGACTGATTGAAGAAGCGCTATAGGTTGATGCTTTAGTTTGGGACATGCCCTGATCTCATGGATTAGTAGAAAGAAAGATCTTGTTTCTTTGAGCAGTGTTGAAGCAGAGTATGTGGCTGCATGTGAAGTAGGAAAGGAGGTTGTATGATTGAGGAAGCTTCTAACAAATTTGTTTGAGAAGCCTCTGGGTCCTACTGTGATAAACTGTGATAATCAAAGTTGAATCAAGATGTGTGGATATCTCATGCTTCACGCTAGGATGAAGCATATCAATAATAAGTTCCACTACATTAGGAACTTGGTGCAGGGTGGCATCGTGAAGCTATAGTATGTCTTGACCAACGATCCGGTAGCTGATATACTAACAAAATATCTTCCTAGTAAGAAATTTGAATATCTTAGAAACATGCTTGGTTTAGTAGATATTGTTGGTCTTATTGATGATGATAAAATTTTGGAAGATATTTGTTGAGGCTTTGGGTGTGAGACACATTTCCTAGGAGGAAATTAGGTCAGCACTATGTGTTGATGTCTATATCTCGAAGTAGGGAGGGTGGCATTGGTCATAGAGCTCTGACATCGGATACGCACCTAGATTCTTGGGTTTATGGTTAGAAAGTAAGCCTGATGGTACCTAGAGAGGTTGAAAGCTTTAGTTCATCTTAGTCCCACCTGGATAGATTTCTCTAGTCAAGAATCTAGTCAGTGACACCATGAGTGCTTAAATTGTTGGAAGGCCTTGGATATATTTCCCTAGTCAGGAATCTAGTCCATGGCATTGCGGTGCCTAAACTCTTCATAGTTCATATGTTTTGAGATCTTCCTTCTACTTGTATATGTCATTATGAATACCTCCCTAGTTAAGAGGAAGTGTTGAAGAATGTAACTAGGTTCAGACTTCATAAATGTATTTGAGTCATTATGTAATGTACTTATCAAAAGAATGAAAAATAAAAAATTTATTATTTCTACAATGACTTATTAAAGCATGGGTTTCATGGTTGGTTCATATTTTATTAGTCAAAGTCTCCATTGTGGACTCCTAGGATTTATATTGAGTCATTAGAGTCGTTCTACATTTTATGAGACCCTTCTTGGGCTTTTGAATCATATATTATTTTTGAGTCAAAACTAAATTTTGTCACCTCCACACCAAGTCGGCCCTTGCCTAATGAAGTCGTCTTGAAAGGAAGTAATGCGACCCACAAGAAGCCTATATATATATAAGTGCAATTCGATCTATTTGCTCATCCACTAAACAAGTTCGATACACATAAGAAGAAGTGCAATAAAAAGTGTGAAGTACAGGAGGAGGAAACAAAAGTGCAGGATCAAATTGTTTTTGGCTCTCTCTCTCTCTTTTTTGCGAAGTTACAGGGAAATTGTAGGATCGAAGTTGCAGGAGTTGCTAGAGTTGCAGGGTTGATGTTCCATTGTTGTAGTAGGTCAAAGTTGCAGTAGGTCAAAGCTGCAGAAGGGTCGAAGTTGCTAGGGTCGAAGTGTTGCTGCTACATAGGTTGAAGTGTTGCATAGATCGAATTGTTGCATAGGTCAAAGTAGTTGTTGTTGCATAGATTGAAGTTTTGTTGTTGCAAGGTTGAAGATATAGATCGAAGTTGTTGGAAGGAAAGGCTGACTTGGTGGTTGGAGGAAGTATGTGTCTAGGGTGAAGAGTCTAGGATTATCTCAAGAAAACTATTGAAGAAAGAGATTTTGACTGGGTTTTCCCCTAGATAGGGGTTTTTCCTTGGCAGAGTGCCTACATCTTGTGTCTCTTGTTTTGTGATCTTCATACACACATAATTTGGTAATTTCTTGATGAAAGATAATATAAAAAAGAAGTAAAAGAAGCCAACATAATTCATAAGTAATTATCAATAAAGATGAATCTGATACCTAAGTCTACTTGCATTGATTTCTCAACAAATTGTATAACTACGATTAGGGGATGGAACATGGTAGTCGTATTCTGCTCTCCAAATCTTGTAATGAGTAACAGAATCTCATTAAAATGTTCGATGGAAGCAATCATAGAAATGACAATGTTTAATTTCATCATGATAAATTGAAGGAAGACTATGATCTTCACAATCAAATAATTGAAGCGAATGCAATTGGGGGAATGCTTCGAAATAAGGAAAGGTTGTCGGTGATGCTGAAAAACACCCCTGCAGAACAAACAATAGTGATGATCTATTAAATTTGAATGTATGAAGGATGAATCAATCCATTGTCACATGTTTTAGCAAAGGAAAGAGCCAGTTGTACATCAAGTGGTATCAGAGCGCGACAAGCTCTTGGAAAAGCATAAATTAAGCATTGGTAAGTGTCTATGTATTTTATCTATTCTGCCAAGCCTTTCCATTTAGAGTTCGAAGATGTAGAGGTCAAGGAAGAGGTTGACCAATTACGAATGCAAAATTGAGGGAAGAGGTGAGAACTCTTTGGCGAAGGCTGGAAGCCATGGAGGCTATTGGGCATCATGATGATACAAGTGATGAAGAACTTCCTGATCCGGATTTAAATAGGAATGCAACAAATTATAGGGATAACCATAAATACAGAGACGCAACAGAAATAATACTTCATTTCATTAATGTAAAATACTGAAATCTACTTACAAACAGAAATTGATATAAACCAGCTACGACGATGGTAGTTTATCTGTGAGAAGAGATGTGGCGGCTACATGCCTCTGAACTATGTTACAATGAGGCTCAAAGGCCTATTTATTGTTGAGAAACAATGGAAAAACCCTAAATATCCAAAAACCTAACCCTAGAAGATGAAACGCCAAATTGTGGGCCCCGTTTGCGTAAATTGGTACATCAACTTCCCAGGGTCGTAACTTTGGCATATGATCTCTGTTTGACGCACACAATATCTCGTTAGAAATATCTGTCCGAGAAATACAACTTTGGGAAGAGCAACATCAATCCATGGACCCATGTTTCTTCCATTTTTCCCAAAAAAACGTCGTTTAGGGCCTCATAATGGCTTCGGAAGTTCAGGACCCGAAAAACTACTAAAAATAGTAAACTATGCTCCAATTAAGGAAACTGAAAAGCTGAAAGAGACAGTTGTGGGGGTCCAAGTGGGATAGGTGGGTGGCCACCAACATCCACCTAGATCACTTCCAGAGGAGGAAGAGGAGATAGTTGTATAATCCCCATAGGTCAAATTTCTAAAGTTAGTTTTTGGTCCAGGTTTCAGGTCAAAGGTAGAAGTACCTACATACAATGGAAGCTTGGATCCAGAAGAATTGATGGACTAGATAAATGCTTTGAACAAGCATTTTGAATATGCAGAGATACCATAAGACATGCAAGTCAAGTTTTTTGTCACAAAGCTAAGAGGACATGTGACTTTATGGTGGGACAGAGTGCAGGAAGATATGGTCTTGAAGAACAAATCCAAGATCAAGAGTAGGAGCAGGATGACCACTAAATTGAAAGGTAAATTCCTTCCCAAAGATTATCAGTTAATTTTTCTTTGAAATATACAGAATCTTAAGAAAAATACAATGATTGTTAGTGAATATACGGAAGAATTTTAAAAAGTGAACATTAGGTCAAGATATATAGAGGATACGCTTGAGAGTGTTACCAAGTACATCAATGGGTTGAGATTTTATATTCAACATGAATTAAGTTTAATGTCATTGAGATCTGTTGAGGAAGCATATCAAGTTTCATTGAAATCTTAAGAGACGCTGATGAGGAAACAGAGTCAAGAACGAGAGAAAAAAGTTCTGGAGGGAAAGAACAAAAATATAAGGGAGAAGCTAGTAGTTCAAGTTAGCAACCTGTTGACGGTGCTGAACCCACCAACATGTCAGGGGATCTTCCTAGTAAGAAGTCCCAATTAGACCTCAAATCATTTGGTGTAAGAGTCCCAGCAATGTTTCATATAGTAATGCCTTGACCGCAATTTCGCACAGAGGCAAGTAAGATAACTATGTTGGTAGCAAGGGTGTGACAACTGCGGTGATTCAAGGAAGGTGAATGAGAGGTTCTAACACACAGGGGTTGAGATGAGTGCGTCCCTTGGAAACCTAGATAGCACGCAGTTAAGAAGGGAACACATGAGCAAAGATGCATCACAAAATGGAAGGCAAGTTAGCTAGCAATCCAAAGTGATGATTAAACCAACAACACATTTCAGAAAGATTCATACATACATATATACATACATAGTTATACATGCATGCGTAAGTAAACAGAAACATATATCATTTAGAGTAAAGCAGATAGCATAGAATACAACAACATATGTATGAAACGTGCTGGCTCTTGTTATATTAAGAAGTGTATGTTCTAGTCATACAATACATCCATGTCCAACCACTAGTTCTGATAGCAGAACATTACAGCCACAACCGCCTGCTCCTCAAAAGATATGTACTAGCTCTGCGCAGTGGAGAAGCCAAGGCTCGTTACAATACTGTCCAAGCTCTCTCCAAGATAGTCTTATCGGAAGCTTGGCTGACCAAAAGCCTTTACAATTAGTTATGAGGGACTATTTATAGCAAAGGGTGGGGTGACCCTTGACATTCCCCTTTGTGACAGTTCATCTACCCTTAGGACTCTTCATCTACTCTATCGTTGTTACATCCAACTATTGACACTTGACTTACACTTGACAAGACATTACATTACAATGCACATGTACCCATGTGAGACAAAATGGCTCGAGCAAGCCATGCTAGACATCGCTATGACTTAGATAACCGTGGAAGTCCAACTCTTCAACATCCTCGCGATGATCAACAGTAAGATACTAATGCCAAGATCAGTAGTCTGTGATGGTGTCCTTGTGCTCCAAGGTGACATCTTTCTAGAACCTGACTCTTGCCTCCATAGAATTTGGGTACACAACTCGGGCTCCTCTATCCAACTCGTCTGAATGCATGTGCATCATCATCTTCAATGCGGCCGAACTAGAAACATACTTGTGCATGATGTTTGCATTAATGGGCAACTCCAGGCTGGTGGTAATGCGCATCAACTCATTGAAGTACGAGTCAAGCTCTAGTTGGACCTGTGCCTTTGTCTTTGCCTGGGTGAGAGTCCCAATAGATGGGATCACATGTGCATGCACCACAACATCCATACTCTTGAGTACATGTGCATGGGACGCATGTATACTAGTGATGAGCTACGGGAGCTCTTCATAGTTCCAAATCTAACTCCGACGTGCCTTCAGCGTGACTGCACTGGCCTTCATCATCTTAGGCAAGTGAAGCGGGGCTCCCTTATATCTCATCATCCATGTTTGCATGTATTCAACAATAGCATGCAAGTTCACCAAGATACATGCTCTTCTAGCACATTGTTGCTGCCATCTGTTGAGATGGACGACTACCTTATGCATGGTGCCAAATTTGGAGTACAATGCTCACATAACTGTGTCAAGGGACAATACTTCATACAGTATTGCCTTCTTTAGTTCATCTCGGGTGGTGTTGTCACCAACTATCCTCCTTGCTTGCCCGTCAAAAGTTCCTTAGCCATTCACTCATTTTCAGCTATCAGAAAGTGAACACTTGAGCTAGTGGCTTCAGCATACACTCTTGTAGCATCGGCCAAGTCTGTTGGATGTTTGCATACGTCAAGAACGATCATTCATTCCTCAACTTGGGCAGGAGATGATGATCATCCGAAGTCAACACTATGCGAGACTGCACAACTCTATGTTGAGACTTGTCGAATGAGATGTTGTCCATCTCTCTTTCTAGTTGATCACGAAGGATCTTAGTGCCTCCTTGGTCACTTGAGACTTGCTCATCTTCTGGATGAGGTGAAGTGGGTAAGTCAACCTCATGTTGATGGGGCATAAGGTCGATGTCTTGTTCCAATTCTTGTTGCTCCATATCCTATCCAACTGTTGAAGTTCTTGCTCTATCTCACGAGTGAAGTCTTGCTCCTGCGATAGTTCACCATGTCTGCTTGATGCCAACTCCTATGATGAGTCCACTACATGTACTGGCGTTGTTTCATCTATTTGTACATGTTGCGCCCCCTGTGACACCTGTTGCTGCTATGCTTCCCTTTCCTATTTGCGCATCTCTTGTTCCTTCTGGAGTTTCTCCTTCAGCTCATGCAACTCCTTCTCTGTTTCCTCCATTCTTCTCTTGTCCTTCTGCCTTTGTGTGATTCGCTTGTCGTGTTGTTGCCTCTTTGCCTCTATAACCAAACTTGCTTTCTCCACAAGTGGATTTTCTCGGAACTTACAACTTTTCTCTTCCTCCATGTGCTCGACAAGCTTCCTCTTGCCCTTGTCGCGCACTGGTATGCTTACTTTTGCTGTTGTTGTTGCTTCTGGTGCTGGTGCTCTCTGGGATGCTGCTTCACGTTGCTTCGCTAACCACTCCATGGAGAAGCTGACATATTCATTGGGTTTGGAGAAACTGTAGCAATATCTCCATGGGTCCTCCTCCACCTAATGAAATTCCTTGTGGATCCAGTTGAACTATACTCTCGCGCAGTGATCTTTCACAAGACAATGTGGGTCATACGGATTGTAACTTTGGAGGTCGAATGGATACTTCTTCATCTGTTCTGCTTTGACATCCACTTGCTTGAAACTCTGGATCTCGTGTAACCCAATCCACAATGGAAGAGCGGGCCAAGGTACCTTCTTCTTCCAGTGCAATCTAGCTGTCAATCCTGCCGAGATGTGATATGCTACTTCCTGCATGACGAGTATGTCCAAGGAAAACTTCAGTAGAACATGCAGAGGCTTCTCCGTGCTGAACATCCGTATGAAGGTGCCAGACGGTGAGGCATACCAATCAGCAATGTCTAACAGTGCCTCCATTGTTGCCTTCAACATGCAGGGTGGATCTTGTTCGAATATCATCTTGTAAACTAGGGTGACAAAATGATCAAACAGCCTGGTGATAACTCCTCTGAAGCTGCATGTGGACAACAACTTACAATAAGTGTTCACAATAGTTTCCATCGGTGACCATCCCCACTCGAAGCTCGGGAACTCCTGTCGGGCACAGATTGCATCTAATATGTAGGCGAACATGTAGACCTCTGCTTGCATACCTTCAGGTGACTCTCGAGCCTTTGCTACATGCTCCTTCAGCTGATGAGCCAACATGCTGGACCAGTTACATGGTTTTCCCTCTCTAGCCAGTTGGTCCAACACAATCACCCAACTCTGTGGGAAGGTCTCCATGATTTCTTGGCCATACACTCGACATGAAAATATGACCAAGTATCAATACGCCTTCCGCAGTATCTTCGTCTTGTAGATCTAGTTGGGTGTCATCCTGAATCTAGTCAGCTCCTTTACCTAGTTCTTCAGATTGTCTCTAGAGTTGGCAATGTTGTTGGGTAAGCTGAAGGGAGTCTCCATGATAGCCACAGTCTCTGAAATCTGATACATCTGATCATAATCCTGTGCCCATAAGGTTGCAATCTTCTTCCTACTGACACTGCTTAAAGTCATTGTCTCAGGATCAGTGTGCAAGACGATCCAGTGTATCATGTCCACGCATGGGAACACAGGGTATCTGCAAGCAATCCGCTACAAGCCGAACTTGTGAATGTTCACATACACCTGGTGTTACCGGGAAAAGTGTCTATTTAGAACTGCTCTATCCCACTAAGGTGTGACAGCTGCCTTAGAAACAAACAGAGAAAACTACTTTTGTATTTCCTTTATGAATTAAAGATAGAGGGGGATAGAAAGGACCGACCTGTGTCTTGCGCTAATCCTTTGATCCAATCCCTCTCTTCTTTGACAGCTTCCAGCTACCTGCTCCCTTACTTGCCCAACTTCACCAAGTTCCTGTAAGATCATAGAAGGAGAAAACTATACAAAGACATGGATCTATATTCATAAACAACTTAGGATCAGATTTAAGCTAACCATACAAATGTAACAAGCATCAATGATACACAAGAATGTAGGAAGAACTCAGATAGTTTTTATTGATATACAAGAAGATCCAGGAGGAGTTACAACCAATGATTCCTGACCCAGCATCCACCTCCCAGCAAAGAAGCCCCTCTTCACCTCCAACAAAGCATAAATCACCCAATACTCTGATATCTATCTCAAAACCAACAGCAATTCCTTGCAATGTACAAAATTCCGGCCTCTGGATCTCTGGGATGAGGGATCCATATATAGATGTATGCAAGGAGGATGAGTCAGCCTGTGATTTGATTAGTGTCTTCTCTCTGTCATTTCTTGCTTCCACTTGGAGACTGAGAGCCTCTTACTCATCCTTGGTCGAATTCAGTGAGGCAAGTGTCATAGGAGAAGATTCTGGAAGCTTCCATTGTCTTTCCACCTCGCGGAATGGCACTGCCATTTGTCATTTCCCGCTCAACACACCCTCATAGTGCATTTAGGTGCGTTGCAACGCACCTAGCTAGTGTATTTAGGTACTATGCAACGCAGCTAGCTAGTGGAGCAGCTGAAATGATCCTGTTTTGACTTATTCTGAGCAGTTTCTGGTGGAGAACTTCTGGGAGAAGCTGTAATTTGTTGACCTTGTTCCTTTAGGGGTTGGAACAACACTTTTAGAGACTTAGGAGCCCTTGGTTTATGGACATTTCATGCTTGGAGCTGCAAGGCACAAAAATGTCTATAACAGTTGCCCCCTAAAGTATGAGGTCGTTAATCGGGTGAAATGCTTTATTATGAGGATCTGAAGTTCTTTCAATGCTGGGAGGAGACCTGTAATAAGATACAATACAATACATTATCTTCATACTGTTTTTCATGATCTAGCTGAGGCGGGCATTCCCATGCTCAGCTTTATAAATTCATTTTCATGTACATAGGACAGACAATCGTCTGAGTGTAGACTGATGATTCTGATAGAGCCATCATCCTTTTGGTAGGATGATTATCTGTGTTGTAATGCTGTACATTTTAATGTCTTTATTTTCCTGAATATATACCGCAGCCCGGATGGATGAAACTAGATCCGGGGTCTTCAATCTCGTCCAATCTTCACTCGAAGTACAAGTCGATCCATGTGAGAAATGTTCTGAAGTCGAACATGGAAAGACATCGCTTGATTACCAGTCAATGATGTAAACTGTTAACAAGCACGAGAGGAATCATCGATAATGATAATGACCCTCAAGGTACTACAGTACAATTCACGTGGTGTGAATAAAGGACTTGGCGTCGAACACCACGCAAAATCTTTCGGTCGAAGGCCATTGATGTAAACCTGTCGCCGGAAGTGAGAAACTTGCCATTGAGGCATGCAAGCTTCAAAGTACTGAATGGGGTGTTCCTAGACCAACTTCTTGGATAATGAGCTGATGTCGACAAGAAGTGATCCATCAAGGGAGGGCCTTAATGAATCCCACATCAATGACACGGAACGGAGCAAATGATTTTGATGGAGGTGAAAACAATCTGATGATATACGGTTCAGGATGGCGGTCATGAAAGAATGGAGTATAATGTATGGTAGTGGGTGGGACACAGGTGACTTCTCTGGATGACTTCTCTTGAACATGTCGGCGACACTTATGTGATGGATTGGTAGCATTAACCCCAAATGTGGATGGTATGGCATGACCATGGTGATGTGACCGGTGAATGAAACAACCCAACCTGACTCGGACACGGAGTGGAAGTGTCATGTTCAAGAGCGACTTGCTACCAATAAAGATTCTTTGAGTTTTCTTCCCAATTTTTCCCCAGTCATTGCTGACCAGTACCTCTTTATTTTTGTCAAGCTTGAGGAGGATAACATATGCTTGTTCTATAATTTGCCCTTCGGGCAAACCCATCTCTATGTTTTAACGAGCCTAGCGATAGTGAAACTCGTTCTCGTCTAAAGACAAGTTTGTCGCTATTAATCTTTTTAACGAGTTTAACGACAAAGATAACTAGGTCCTTTTCATTTTTAGAGAGTCTGAAAAGGTACGTAAAGGTAACTCCAAAATTCCTTTTTCGTCATCTAATCCCTTAAGTCCGAAAAAGTATGAAACAATACAGAAGGGATGAATTTTCGATAGTTTCAACGAGCCGAACAAAACAAGCACTCGATCTTTTTGTGTAATAATCCCTCAGGTCCAAAAAGATTAAAATCTAGAGGAGGGATAGCACTTCCTGTCCCTTTAATGAGCTGGAGAGGCCAATGGCTCGGCAATCTTTTCATATTTTACAAGTCAGTTGAAAAGAGCTTAAAGGAGACTCGTCTTTTGAGGAACGAGTGATAAAATGGGTAGCAGTTGATTCCAAGTAAGGTTTGGAATTTTCCAATCACGGCAGTGTCACAAGGATGGCTAGTGAAATCACTCTTCGCAGTTGTTCCTCAAAATGGGTAAATAGTCAAATGGAGGTGAATGATCGGCCAATGTAAAAGTGAAGGTGACGGTGCAAACACGACCAAGGCTTTAATGGCTGAAGTACTACATTCACAGTGGTTATTTACCAGGGAATAGTTCATTTTTTAACGAGCTTAAACGCGGGTGGAAACATTTGCTCTGTCCGGGTTTATTTTTAACAAGCTTGAACCTCGCGGTAACACTGCTCGATTAATCCAGTCATATGATAAGAATGTCTCATATAAAAACGGCAATTTTTAGAGTTTTTCCCCACATCCTTTCTTTATGCAAGTTAGGAGACGACCAATCCTACGAGTTTAAAGGGTTAGAGGTCCTAAAAATTTAAAAAATAAATAGTCGCTCTTTGCTTGCACTCCAAAAGGTTTGCATGCCCCCAGGTATAAAACAGAGTTTCATGGTTACCTCTACTTCACTCCGCTAAAACATTTGTTTTACCGAGAGAGGCCTACCTCTTACAAGTTACCCAAAGATTGTTCTATTTGCGGCGCAAACAAAACACTTCTTTGGCGATGTCTACCGAGATAAACAAAGGTGAGTGGCGGCGCTCACCAACTTACATAACTTTGACAAGAGAATCCTGTACTAGAATAACCCCCTCTTCCACTCATGGACAGGGGTACAGACTAGCATATTCTCCCGCGGAAACCTACCCTATACCCGAAGTTTTCCTGCCGAAGCAGACCAGGATGCATGCCCCCTGGGTTTCAGTCATATCCCTCCGAATCACTCGCGCTCATCGGGAGGACGGACTGGAGATTGAGACATTTCTTGCGTGAAAAGACCATTTAGGGATGGTATATGACTATTTTCTCTGTATGATCCGGGAAATGAAAGCTGGTCCACGAGCTTGACCACTCTTCCTTCGTGCAGAAAACACATTACTCTAAAGAGTGAGGAGACAATGGCTCCCATGCAATAAATATAGTCTCGTCCAAGGAGTAGATTGTAATCTAGGGGTCCTTGAACTACCATTACGTTCAGGTGAACGGTTTTCCCTCACAATGTTATGGGCACATCAGGAAGGATCCCTAAAGGTCGACTGGTTCCTTTATCAAAGCCTGACAGATTTCTCATCTCAGGCAAAAGCGATGGCAAACCAAGCGCTTTCCAAGCAGTTGAGGAAAGGATACTCACAGAATCCCCCTCATCTATGATGGTACCATCCATAACCATTCTATATATTTGGACAATAATTTGGAATGGTATGCTTGCTGGTAAACGGGGTCTGCCTAGTTGATTCCAGTTGAAGGAGACAACTAGGTTGCTTGGAGGTGGGACCGAATAGACGGCCAGGTACAACTCTGACGAACTTCCTTCCTGCAGTAAAGGAACGTGTATATTGCCCCCATGTTCGTTGGAGTCTGTGCTTATGAAGAGAATTTGGACGGTGTCATCCTTGTTCTCCTCAGTGGGTGTATCATCTGAAGATGAAACCTCTGAAGGCAAGACCGGGTCAACTGCCGCCTCGACCTTTTGACTTTCGTCTGGTATGGATCCAGATGGTTTATCTTCAATGATAGGTGCTTCAGCCGACCACCTGAGCGGGCCAGCCGGATTTTCAACTAGTGACGGACTCGACAAGAGTTTTTTATATCAAGGAGGAAGTCGTAACGGTGAAACCGGACGATCATCCAAAACTCTTTTGGCTTCGTCTAAGAAGGGACAACGATGAACTGCATGATCGCCTTCACACAGTTTACAAGGAAATCTATATTTTCCTTTTTGTCCTGGGGCTTCACTTTCACTAGTCGACGGTGTGCTTTCAACATGATCATCAGAGGTTGACGACACCGGGTTGTGCAATCTAGGAGACCAGTCCTTTAATATCCGATGGATGCAAGGACAATCTTTGTGAAAGTGGTCTCCTTTGCAAATGACACATGGCGATTTAGGCCTGGTCGGTGCAGTGTGTGGATTTTCGTTAGACGACACTCGTTTTCCCCCATTCGCCTTTGGCTCCTTCTTCTTCTTCTCTTTCTTCTTCTTTTCCTTCTTCTCTTTAGGAACTTGACTTTTGGCTTTTACCAGCCCCATCAAGCGAAGAGGAAGGAGGAGAGGAAGAATTAGAGGAAGTAGAAGGTTGGTGGGCAACTCTGGACTCGTCTAATTGCTGATTCGATTGTTCAGGAATAGTGGTGTTCTGAACGACAGAGGTTGAGAAGAGCCATACAGGCAAACCAATTGTCGGTCCTGGAAGCGACAATGTGGCCATATGGGGTGCACCAACATCTCCCCAAGAGGAGACAGGACTAGGATTTCCTCCAAGGGGAATTCCTTGGTTGGTAGACTCCATTTTCTCAACCCAAGATCAACGTAGGAAAGGGGTATGAATATTCCGTTTAAAATAAATTTTATACGCTTTGACACAACTTGTTTTTTCAGTTTTTAAGAGTCGAGAAAAAACAAAAGGTGACTCTAGTCTCCTTCAATTTTTAATGAGCCTGAAGTGACAAGTGCTTAGATGGACCTTTTCCGTTAAAGAGTCTGAAAAGGAACGAAAGGGACTGCTCTGGAGATCTAGGTAGAGGGAGTACCAAACCAATCGCAAAACTGCAGAATACTTTTTACGGTACGGCAGTCAATCTTCCCGAATGCTGTGTTCAGTGCATTGCGATCGATAGGGCGGCAGACACGACTTCCTATGGATAAAGGATTTAAGCCTATAGGGGTCTCCCAAAATATACTTGACGGTACGTGGGAGCACAAGTCCGTACTGGCACTTATCGTCTCACAGTGGAGGAATCACCCAACCATCAGTGAGGACAACAGTTACCAGGCTTTACGACGCCGGAATACGTCTCTAGCCTAGACCTCTAAATGTTGTGCGTTAAGTTCCAAAGCGTTGTTAGATTCATTGAATTTATTTTAAGTTGATCTTTCTTATGAAGTTTGCCTTTTGGGTTCACCACGAGATGTAGATGTAATTCCTAAAATGCAATCTAAAGATGATAAACAAACTTTTATCTCTTTTCAGCAATGAAAATCCTAGCTACTAGGGGAAAAGAAAGACACAATCTTTTCACAAAGAGCAAAGAGCACACTATAAATGCACTTTCCTAAATCAAGCCAAACAGGCTGTCAATATGCAAATGCACATGCATGTATTTGTTTTTGACTTTCTTAGTATTGATGCTAAAAAGAAATTTGATGTACAAATCTGAATTTGCTTTCAAGCAACAAACACAAACAAGCTTCTTTTCGAAATCAAAAGATAAAGACGATTACGACGCTTTACAATTTTGAAATAAATACTCGTTTTTTACACTAGAAAGTCACAAATTCAGACCAAAGGCAATAGTACAAGTATAATCGACCATCAACAGCAATCAAACTTTCTCCTATGATCGAAATCGACACTTGCGACAGATCTAAATCAAAGGACGACAGTACGACTATTCTACTTTTGCAATGGAAAACTGTAAACGACTCAACAAACACACAAAAACATCTACAGTTCTTTTGTACAAAGGAGGCGGAATAACAACAAGGAAAAGGGGTTTTTAAATAGACATATACACTGATAACAGGCTGCAAAAACCAGAGACAAAACTGGAAATAATGAAGCACAAGAACCTCAGCTGCACAGGGCTAGTCTGATCAGCGCACCTGTAACACAGAGAAACTGGATTGCAGTGCAGGTTGCCCTTTCGGGAACTGCGCTAAAATGCAGGGACTCTTAACTGTACCTGTGCTGGGCCAGAAACGAGAATCTGTCCGGGTTCTGGGGTCACGGTTTGCATTTTAGTCTTTGGTTTTTGGCCGAGTAAAAGCGATCAGTAATGCACAATCAGGGGGTAGATCTAAGGAGGGTCTAAGAGCTATCACAAAGGGCAATCAGATCATTTGTGAATAAGCTGTTCAAATCATAAACAGATCCAGTGAATGGGTTGAAGTAGCAGATGTCTACTTTGCATTTGTTATGGCAAATGCAGTTCGAATGCTACTTATAAGTTTATGAAACAAACAACAAAAAGATACACAAACAAACTAACTAGACAATCTCCCCAGCGGAGTCGCCATTTTGTTACCGGGAAAAGTGTCTATTTAGAACTGCTCTATCCCACTAAGGTGTGACAGCTGCCTTAGAAACAAACAGAGAAAACTACTTTTGTATTTCCTTTATGAATTAAAGATAGAGGGGGATAGAAAGGACCGACCTGTGTCTTGCGCTAATCCTTTGATCCAATCCATCTCTTCTTTGATAGCTTCCAGCTACCTGCTCCCTTACTTGCCCAGCTTCACCAAGTTCCTGTAAGATCACAGAAGGAGAAAACTATACAAAGACATGGATCTATATTCATAAACAGCTTAGGATCAGATTTAAGCTAACCATACAAATGTAACAAGCATCAATGATACACAAGCATGTAGGAAGAACTCAAATAGTTTTTATTGATATACAAGAAGATCCAGGAGGAGTTACAACCGATGATTCCTGACCCAGCATCCACCTCCCAGCAAAGAAGCCCCTCTTCACCTCCAACAAAACATAAATCACCCAATACTCTGATATCTATCTCAAAACCAACAACAGTTCCTTGCAATGTACAAAATTCTAGCTTCTGGATCTCTGGGATGAGGGATCCATATATAGATGTATGCAAGGAGGATGAGTCAGCCTGTGATTTGATTAGTGTCTTCTCTCTGTCAGTTCTTGCTTCCACTTGGAGACTGAGAGCCTCTTACTCATCCTTGGTCGAATTCAGTGAGGCAAGTGTCATAAGAGAAGATTCTGGAAGCTTCCATTGTCTTTCCACCTCGCGGAATGGCACTGCCATTTGTCATTTCCCGCTCAACGCACCCTCATAGTGCATTTAGGTGCGTTGCAACGCACCTAGCTAGTGTATTTAGGTGCTATGCAACGTAGCTAGCCAGTGGAGCAGCTGAAATGATCCTGTTTTGACTTATTCTGAGCAGTTTCTGGTGGAGAACTTTTGGGAGAAGCTGTAATTTGTTGACCTTGTTCCTTTAGGGGTTGGAACAACACTTTTAGGGACTTAGGAGCCCTTGGTTTATGGACATTTCATGCTTGGAGCTGCAAGGCACAAAAATGTCTATAACACCTAGTAGTCTTCGAGGTCTTGCCTAAAATTTCCTACAAATGCTTCATTGACCTCTTGTCATTTCAACTTGATGTCCTTGTCTAGAAACAGCTTGGTATCTTCATAGATCGGTAGACGTGTGGACACCTGCTCAACCGCTGCTCCAGTTGCACTTCCGACAGTGTCCTTTGATCCTGCTCTCTCGGAGGCCATTTTTCCTGTACTGCTAAGAGGCAGATGAACACCTGAAAGATCTGAAGACAAAGCGACATGCATGGCAAGAAATCTGTCAGCAAAAACCAAAGAAAATTCAGAATGACATGACACATACCTGGGGATTGATAGGCAAAGATTGCGCAATTTCTTCTAAGAGGCTGGGAGACTGGCTACTAGACTTGCACAAAAAGTAGTCTGGGTTGTCTGGGGAGGCTGACTGGCTACTGGATTTGTGCAATGCGCAATCCAGGCTGACTGTTGACTGTTGGAATTGCACAATGCGCAATTCCAGCTGGCAATGACTGCAGACCCAGTGACTGCATTGCGCAATTTTCTGGTCCAACAGTCACTGTCCCTTAGAAATGCACAAAGAAGTAATGGAGGATAGTTCCTAGGGAAAAATGTGCATTGCTAGAGATGGAAACAAAGCCTTCCTTCCACGGATTGCACAATGTTGTCTTGGTGAGGCAAAGTCCGAGCCAAGGCTGCCCAGACCCGTAGACAAGAAATTGAAAGAAAATGTGAAAGCGAATGCATGGTGATACTGAGTGAAAGTAGAAGTGATTGATTGTGCATGCAAACATTGAATAAAATATTCAGCAAACAGAACAACATGCATGTGGGTGAGGCGAGTCACTGAGTCGTTGACCCTTCGTGCAAAACAGTTTCATGCATGCAATAGCAGTGAGATATCAATGAAAACTTAAACAATGCTATTACAAGCTAGGATGCATGTAAACGACAGCAAGAGTTCAAATAAATCAAGCAAACAACACTCACACAAGCGAAAACACAAAAGGCGATAGAAATGTTGAAAAAGACAAGTTGAGACCACTTACCCGTGAATAGTTGAGCCGGATGTGTCGAAGAGTCCTCGATGTGTTGTGGGATGTCAGAGCTCCAAGATCAATGTGAATGAGTGAGCTCTGATGCGTCGAATAAATAAGGTTGGGCTCATGACGTGCATGCCACAAATCTAGGAAAAGTCAACACTTGGAGGGAAGATTCTAAAACGAACTTTGCATGTAACCTCTAGCTGCTAAAAATAGCTCCCTAAATCAAGGGATGCTTTTTGCATGTTGCCTTTTTCTATTTCAGGAAAAGGAAGCCATACATGCAATTCAAGTTTCCTTGGTCTTGGGTGGAACTGGTCAACCCAACTGCACATGCAAGAGGCTGCTCAACTGTTGGGAGAAAATGTGCATTTCTAGATGGGAGTTGGGTTGTATGCCCAGGAGGTTTGCATAATTTTTGGGCATAGCAACTGACTGCTACCCAGGATTGCGCAATTCCTGGGCTGAGCAGCCCTGCTGGGAAGAATTGTGCAATTTTGTGGATCGTGTTTGAATATCATCTTGTAAACCGGGGTGAAAAAATGATCAGACAACCTTGTGATAACTCCTCTGAAGCTGCATTTGGACAACAACTTACAATAAGTGTTCACAGCAGTCTCAGTCGGTGACCATGCCCACTCCAAGCATGGGAATTCCTGTCGGGTACAGATTTCAACTAAGATGTAGGTGGACATGTAGACCTTTGCTTGCATACCTTCGGGCAACTCTCGAGCCTTTGCTACATGTTCCTTCAGCTGATGAGCCAACACGCTGGACCAGTTACATGGTTTTCCCTCTCTTGCCAATTAGTCCAACACAATCACTGAACTCTGTGGAAAGGTCTCCGTGATTTCTTGGTCATACACTCAACATGAAAATATGACCAAGTATTGATACACCTTCTGTAATATCTTCGTCTTGTAGATCTGGTTGGGTTTCATCCTGAATCTAGCCAGCTCCTTTACCCAGTTCTTCATAATGTCTCTAGAGTTGGCACTGTTGTTGGGTAAGCTGAATGGAGTCTCCATGATAGTCACGGTCTCCAACATCTGATACATCTCATCATAATCCTGTGCCCATAAGGTTGCAATCTTCTTCTTGCTGACACTGCTCAAAGTCATCGTCTCAGGATTAGTGTGCAAGACGATCCAATGTATCATGTCCGCACATGGGAACAAGGGGTATCTGCAGGAAATCCGATATAAGCCGAACTTGTGAATGTTCACATACACCTGGCAATCTTCGAGGTCTTGCCTAAAAGTTCCTGCAAATGCTTCATTAACCTCTTGTCATTTCAGCTTGATGTCCTTGTCTAGAAACAACTTGGTATCTTCATAGATCGGTAGACGTGTGGACACCCACTCAACTGCTGCTCCAGTTGCACTTCCGTCAATGTCCTTTGATCCTGCTCTCTTGGAGGCCATTGATCCTGTACTACTAAGAGGCGGATGAACACCTGAAAGATCTGGAGACAAAGTGACATGCATGGCAAGAAATATGTCAGCGAAAACCAAAGCAAATTCGAGAATGACATGACACATACCTCGGGATTGATAGGCAAAGATTACGCAATTTCTTCTGGGAGTCTGGGAGACTTGCACAAAAAGTAGTCTGGGTTGTCTGGGGAGGCTGACTGGCTACTGGATTTGCACAATGCGCAATCCACGCTGACTGTTGACTGTTGGAATTGCGCAATGCACAATTCCAATTGGTAATGACTGCAGGCTCAGTGACTGCATTGTGCAATTTCCTGGTCCAATAGTCATTTCCCCTTAGAAATGCCCAAATCAGTCTTGGAGGACAGTTCTTGGGAAAAAATGCGCATTTCTGGAGAGGAAGACAAAGCCTTCCTTCCACATATTGCGCAACATTGTCTTGGTGCGGCAAAGTTCAGGCCAAGGCTGCCCAAACCCGCGGACGAGAAACTAAAAGCAAATGTGAAAGCGAATGCATGGCGATACTGAGTGAAAGAATAGTGATTGATCGTGCATGCAAACATTGAATGAAATATTCAGCAAACAGAACAACATGCATGTGGGTGAAGCGAGTCGTTGACCATTCGTGCAAAACATTTTCATGCATGTGATAGCAGTGAGATAGCAACGAAAACTAAAACGATGCTAGTACAAGCTAGTATGCATGTAAACAACAGCAAGCGTTCAAATAAATCAAGCAAACAACACTCACACAAGAGAAAACACAAAAAGCGATAGAAATGTTGAAAAAGACAAGTTGAGACCACTTACCCATGAATAGTTAAGTCGAATGTGTTGAAGGGTCCTGGATGTGTTGTGGGATGTCAGAGCTCCAAGATCGATGTGAACGAGTGAGCTTTGATGCGTCGAATAAATAAGTTTGGGCTCATGACGTGCATGCCCCAAATCTAGGAAAAAGTGACACTTGGAGGGAAGATTCTAAAACGAACTTTGCATGTAACCTCTAGCTGCTAAAAATAGCTCCCTAACTGAAGGGATGCTTTTTGCATGGTGCCTTTTGCTATTCTAGGAAAAGGAAGCCATACATGCAATTCAAGTTTCCTTGGTCCCAGGTGGAACTGGTCAACCCATCTACACATGCAAGAGGCTGCTCAATTGCTGGGAGAAAATGCACATTTCTGGATGGGATCTGGGTTGGCTGCCCGAGAGGTTTGCATAATTTTTGGTCATAGCAACTGACTGCTACCCAGGATTGAGCAATTCCTGGGCTAAGCAACCCTGCTGGGAAGGATTGGAAATTTTCTAGATGAAGCCTGACTGGTAGGATTGCGCAATTCTAGAACCCAGCAGGCTGCTAGACAGAATTATGCAATTTCTCGAGGGAGTTGCTCAGCCTGCAGCTAGACCAATTCAGGAGGAACAACCCATGAGGGGAATGCATCAAGCTTCGAATGATAGGTTGTATTTGTGCAAGAAAAACATTGAAGCTTGTGTACTTGATGAAACAAGATAAGGTGCTATGAAAGGTTGGTAGGGAGGCTCCAAAACGAAGCTAAGGAAAAATTTGGGAGGGTGGTTGTAGTAGCAACAACACTTGGCGACGCACTGGTAAAACTCCAGCTCTCTAGATGGACCTTGTTTGTCAAAAGCAAGTCTAACAACTCCGGAAGTATTTTTCAGTTCTCAGTTCATCTTGGTCTCACACTAGCTTGATTGTAAGATGTAGCATCTTCCAAGCCCTTGGTTGATTGACACACATCCAAGCCAAGGAAAGAAAGTTTTTTCGATTGGGATCGAGGGGTATATTGATGCACAAGTAGTATAATCATCAGAGTCTTAGTTTCATCTCTGGTGTTGCTCCGCTGCCAGCAGGCCTAGACAATACCCCGACAGAGTCACATTCGAACACAAGAATGGCTCCACTGCCAACGAGCCTGGTCAGTACCCCGGTGAAGTTACTTGCATCACCTCTCTGCATAGGAAGCCTTTCTCTTCTTTCACCTTATTCATTTTGAGTTTTGAGTTTTTTTTACTTTTCATTTTTTTTCATTTCCATTTTTCATAACTGTGCATAGCACTTATTCATTTCAGATGAGGAAGATGGATCCCAACTTATTGAGAGTAGAAGAGGTTGTTCCAGTAGAGAAGTAGTTTTTTATATCTATGACGTGCATGTTAAGGTTTTCCCCCTCACCTTACTCTACTTGACTGAGCTGACAATGGTTAACCGAAAAACAATCGAATAGAGTAGGTGACACTAGTTAGTGTGCAAGCGTTGTGCTTTCACCAAGGTTCACTTCGAACAGTACGTATTTTCCTTTGATGTATCATGGACTAAGAATAACAAGTTCTTCATACAGAGGCAGGATGATAGATACCAAGTAGTGATAGCTGAACAAGGCCTCTTGTACTTTACCCAGCTTGTTTCAAGAGTCATACATGGTTTCATGCAAAACTAACCTATGAACAAAACAAGCAAGAAAACAAACAACAAAGCAAAGCAGAAGCAAAATATCAAGCGAAAGCAAAGCTAGTAAGCAAACAAACAAAGTAAGCAGACAAGCATGCAAGAAAACTGACTGAAAGCAAACACTACTCCTACTCCTAAACTAACGATGAATCGGCCTAATCATGTGAAGTGATATTTCCAATGCAGCCACGACACATTGGTTGACCCGTGTTGGTGAAGGCTTGGTCCGTGAGTAACCCAGTTGTGCGAACCAGAAAGCGAGAAATATATAACAATGAAGACAACCACACTTCATGTTTCAAAGTGCCCATGGGACATAAGTAAGTGCAAGTGCATGATGAGCAATCCGTGGACTTATCATGGTGTTGTGCGAAACTGCGTGTAGCTGTGAAGCATACACACATTCTTGATTGTGACATGAAAGAAAATAAAAGAAGCAAAGACAACTTGCATCGTGCACGTGTGCTTGCAATGTAATATTCCACCAATGCATGAGCGATGGGACTGTGTAGTTCAAGTGGAGGAAGCATGATATGTGTGTGAGATTGATCTTCAATGCATATAGATGAGTGATGAGGAGCCTCGGGTGATTGAACAATTTCCTGATCGGAAGTGAAACTAACCTTCAGACAACGAGGACCTAACATAACCATCAGCTTGGGCTAAAGTGCCTCGACAACCTGGAACGTTTCAACTTCATCGTCAGATAGATCATCATAGATCGGTGGCTTCGAAAAATCAACTGCAATAGAATCATGATCGTGATCGAATATGGGAGTAAATGGATCACGACAGCCACGATTAGAAAAATCAATGATTTCATTGACATCCTCATGATATGATGAATCAAGGAGAGTGCAAGAATCCATGATAGATATGAAAAGGTTCAAAACAGGATGAGATGACACAACTTGTCATCTGGCCCTCCTTCTAGCACCAGAAATGTTGACGGTGCTGGACCCGCCAACATGTCAGGGGATCTCCCCGGTAAGAAGTCCCAATTAGACCTCAGACCATTTGGTGTAGGAGTCCCAGTAGTGGGTCGTATGGTAATGCCTTGACCGCAATTTCGTACAAAGGCAAGTAAGATAACTCTGTTGGTAGAAAGGGTGTGACAATTGTGGTGATTCAAGGAAGGTGCATGAGAGGTTCTAACACATGAGGGTTGAGATGAGTTTGCCCCTTAGAAAACTGTGATAGCATGCAGTTAAGAAGGGAACACATGAATAAAGATGCATCACAACATGGAAGGCAAGTTAGCTAGCAATCCAAAGTGATGGTTAAACCAACAACAAATTTTAGAAAGATTCATACATACATACACAAATATCTATACATGCATGTGTAAGTAAACAGATACATATATCATTTAGAGTAAACTAGATAGCATAGAATACAATACAACATATGCATGAAACGTTTTGGCTCTTGTTATATTAAGAAGTGTAAGTTCTAGTCATACAATACATCCATGTCCAACCACTAGTTCAGACAGCGGAATGTTTAGCCACAACAGCCTACTCCTCCAAAGAGATGTACTAGCTCTGCGCAGTGGAGAAGCCAAGGCTCATTACAATATTGTCCAAGCTCTCTCCAAGATAGTCTTATCGAAAGCTTGGCTAAACAAAAGCCTTTACAATGAGTTATGAGGGACTATTTATAGCAAAGGGTGGGGTGACCCTTGACATTCCCCTTTGTGACAGTTAATCTACCCTCATGACTCTTCATCTACTCTATGGCTGTTACATCCAACAATCGACACTTGACAAGACATTACATTCCAACGCACATGTACCCATGTGAGACAAAATGGCTCGAGCAAGCAATGCTAGACATCACTATGACTTAGACAACCATGGAAGTCCAACTCTTCAACATCCTTGCGATGTTCAACAGTAACATACTGATGCCAAGATCGGTAGTCCATGATGGTGTCCATGTGCTCCACGGTGACATCTTTCTAGAACCTAACTCTTTCCTCCATAGCATCCGGGTACACTGCTCAGGCTCCTCTGTCCAACTCGTCTGAAAGCATACACATCATCATCTTCAATGCAGGCAAACCAGCAACAAACTTGTGCATGATGTCTGCACTGATGGGCAAGTTTGGGCTAGTGTCAATGTGCATCAACTCATCGAAGTACGAGTCAAGCTCTAGTCGGACCTGTGCCTTTGTCTTTACCTGGGTGAGAGTCCCAATAGATGGGATCACATGTGCGTGCACCACAACATCCATACTCTTGAATACACGTGCATGGGAAGCATGTATACTAGTGATGAGCTGCGGGAGCTCTTCATAGTTCTGGATCTGACTCTAGATATGTGCCTTCAGCTCGACCGCACTGGCCTTCATCATCTTAGGCAAGTGAAGCGGGGCTCCCTTGTATCTCATCGTCCATGTTTGCATGTAATCAACAACAGCATGCAAGTTTTCCAAGATACGTGCTCTTCTAGCACATCGTTGTTGCCATCCGTTGAGATGGATGACTACCTTATGCACTGTGCCAAAGTTGAAGTACAACGATCGCATAACTGTGTCAAGGGAAAATACTTCATCTAGTATTGCCTTCTTTAGTTCACCTTGGGTAGATGTTGTGACCAACTCTTCTCCTTGCTTGGCTGTCTGAAATTCCTTAGCCATTCACTCAATTTCAGCTATCAGAAAGTGAACACTTGAGCTAGTGGCTTCAGCATACACTCTAGCAGCATCGGCAAAGGCTGTTGTATGTTTGCGCATGTCCAGCACAACCACTCATTCCTCAACTTGGGAAAGATATGTATGATCATCCAAAGTCGACACTCTGCAAGATTACATAACTCTATGTTGAGACTCGTCGAATGCGATGTTGTGCATCATTCCTTCCTGTTGATCACGAAGGATCTCAGTGCCTCCTCGGTCACTTGAGACTTGCTGATCTTCTGGATGCAGTGAAGAGGGTAATTCAACCTCTTGGTGATGGAGCATAAGGTCAATGTCTTGTTCCAATTCTTGTTGCTCCATATCTGTATCCAACTGTTGAAGTTCTTGCTCTATCTCACGAGCGAAGTCTTGCTCATGCGATGGTTCACCCTATCTGCCTGATGCTAGCTGGTCTGATGAGTCCACTACATGTACGGGCGTTGTTTCATCTGTTTTCACATGTTGCGCCCCCTGTTATACCTATTGTTTTTGTGCTTCCCTCTCTTGTTTGCACATCTCTTGTTCCTTCTGGAGTTGCTCCTTCAGCTCATGCAACTCATTCTCTGTTTCCTCCATTCTTTTGTTCTCCTTCTTCCTTTGCGCGATTCACTTTTCATGTTGTTGCCTCTTTGCCTCTATAGCCAAAGCTACTTTATCCACAAGTGGATCTACTCGGAACTTGCATCTTTGCTCTTCCTCCATGCGATCGACAAGCTTTCTCTTGCCCTTGTCGTGCACTGGTATGCTTACTTTTGCTGCTTCTGGTGCTGGTGCTCTCTTGGATGTTGCTTCACGTTGCTTCGCTAACCACTCCACAGCAAAGCTAACCTGTTCATTGGGTCTGGAGAAACTGTAGCAATATCTCCATGGGTCCTCCTCCACCCAATGAAATTCTTCGTGGATCCAACTGAACTATACTCTCGCGCAGTGATCTTTCACAAGACAATGTGGGTCATACGGATTGTAACTTCGGAGGTTGAATGGATACTTCTTCATCTGCTCTGCTTCGACATCTGCTTTCTTGAAACTTCGGATCTCGTATAACCCAAACTACAATGGAAGAGCGGGCCAAGGTGCCTTCTTCTTCCGGTGCAGTCTAGCTGTCAATCCTTCCAAGATGTGATATGCTACTTCCTGCATGACAAGTATGTCCAAGGAAAACTTTGGTAGAACATGCAGAGTCTTCTCCGTACTGAACATATGTATGAAGGTGCCAGACGGTGAGGCATACCAATCAACAATGTCTAACAATGCCTTCATTGTTGCCTTCGACATGTAGGGTGGACCCTATTCGAATATCATCTTGTAAACCAAGGTGAAAAAATGATCGGACAGTCATGTGATAACTCCTCTGAAGCGGAATTCGGACAACAACTTACAATAAGTGTTCACAGCAATCTTCACTAGTGACCATCCCCACTCCAAGCCCGGGCACTCCTCTCGAGCACTGATTGCATCTAAGATGTAGGCAGACATGTAGACCTTTGCTTGCATACCTTTGGGCGACTCTCGAGCCTTTGCTACCTGTTCCTTCATCTGATGAGCCAAAATGCTAAACTAGTTACATGGTTTGCCCTCTCTGGCCAGTTGGTACAGCGTGATCACCCAACTCTGTGGGAAGGTCTCCGTGCTTTATTTGCCATACATTCGACATGAAAATATGACCAAGTATTGATACGCCTTCCTCAATATCTTCGTCTTGTAGATATGGTTGGGTGTCATCCTGAATCTAGCCGCCTCCTTTACCCAGTTCTTCAGAATGTCTCTGGAGTTGGCACTACTGCTGGGTAAGCTGAAGGGAGTCTCCATTATAGTCACGGGCTCCGATATCTGATACATATCATCATAATCCTGTGCCCAGAAGGTTGCAATCTTCATCCTGCTAACACTGCTCAAAGTCATCATCTCGGGATCAGTGTGCAAGACGATCCAGGGTATCATGTCCGCGCATGGGAACGCGGGGTATCTGCATGAAATCTGGTACAAGTCAGACTTATGAATGTTCACATACACCAATCAGTCTTCGAGGTCTTCCCTAAAAGTGTATGCAAATGCCTCATTGACCTCTTGCCATTTCAGCTTGATGTCCTTGTCTAGGAATATCTTGGTATCTTCATAGATCGGTAGATGTGCAGACACCCGCTCAAGTGATGCTCCAATTGCACTTCCATCAGTGTCCTTTGATCCTGCTCTCTTGGAGGCCATTGATCTTGTACTGTTAAGAGGTAGATGAACATCTGAAATATCTGGAGACAAAGCGAAATGAATGGCAAGAAATCTGTCAGCAAAAACCAAAGCAAATTTGGGAATGACATGACACATACCTAGGGAATGATAGGCAAAGATTGCACAATTTCTTCTAAGAGGCTGGGAGACTGGCTACTAGACTTGCGCAAAAAGTAGTCTAGGCTGTCTAGGGAGGCTGACTGTTGACTGTTGGAATTGCGCAACGCACAATTCCAACTGGTAATGACTGTAGGCTCAGTGACTGCATTGCACAATTTTCTGGGCCAGCAATCATTGTCCCTCAGAAATGTGCAAAGAAATCCTGGAAGACAGTTCATGGGCAAAAATGCGCATTTCTGGAGAGGAAGACAGAGCCTTCCTTCCATGGATTTCATAATGGTGTCTTAGTGAGGCAGAGTCTAGGCCAAGGCTGCCCAGACCCGTCGATGGGCAACTGAAAGCAAATGTGAAAGCGAATGCATGGTGATACTGAGTGAAAGCAGAAATGATTGATCGTGCATGCAAACATTGAATGAAATATTCAACAAACAGAGCAACATGCATGTGGGTGAAGCGGGTCGCCGAATCGTTGATTGTTCATGCAAAACAGTTTCATGCATGCGACAGTAGTGAGATAGCAACAAAAAATTAAACGATGCTAGTACAATTTGGCATGCATGTAAATGACAACAAGAGTTCAAATAAATCAAGTAAACAACACTCACACAAGCAAAAAAACAAAAAGCGACAGAAATGCTAAAAAAGACAAGTTGAGACCACTTACTCATGAATAGCTAAGCCGGATGTGTCGAAGAGTCCTGGATGTGTTGTGGGATGTCAGAGCTCCAAGATCGATGTGAAAGAGTGAGATCTGATCTGTCAAATAAATAAGTTTGGGTTCTTGATGTGCATGCCACAAATCTAGGAAAAAGCAACACTAGGAGGGAAGATTCTAAAATGAACTTTGCATGTAACCTCCAGCTGCTAAAAATAGCTCCCTGAATTAATGGGTGATTTTTGCATGCTGCCTTTTTCTATTCCGGGAAAATCAAGCCATGCATGCAAGTCAATTTTCCTTGGTCTCGGGTGGAACTGGTCAACCCAACTACACATGCAAGAGGCTACTCAACTACTAGGAGAAAAATCGCTTTTCCGGATGGGAGCCGGGCTGGTTGCCTAGGAGGTTTGCGCAATTTCTAGGTAGAGTAGTTAACTGCTACCCAGGATTGCACAATTCCTGGACTGAGAAGCCCGGTTGGGAAGAATTGCGCAATTTTCTGGAAGAAGCCTAACTAGAAGGATTGCGAAATTCTGGAGCCCAGCAGGCTGCCAGACAGAATTAAACAATTTTTTGAGGGAAGGCTAGTTTCCCTCCAGAATTGCACAATTTCTTGAGGGAGCTGCTCACCCTGTAGGTTGACCAAGTTCAAAGGAACAACCTGTGAGGGGAATGCATCAAGCTTCGATTGACAAGCTGTCTTTGTGCAAGAAAAACATTGAAGCTTGTGTACTTGACGAAACAAGACAAGGTGTTGTGAAAGGTTGGTAGGGAGGCTCCAAAATGAAGCTAAGGAAAAATTTTGGAGGGTGGTTATAGTAGCTACAACACAACCACAACCAGATAGAGCCAATGATTTCAAAGGAAGAATGTCTTCTTCAAGAGGACAAGGCAGAGGCAGAGATCAACAAGTGAGGTGTTACATATGTGGTCAGTTAGGTCATTATTCATGGGAATGTCTAGAGAATGTTGCAAGGTGAAGAGAAGCACGAATAGTACAACTTGAAGTTGAAGCTCCAAAGGTAGAATAAGAATGTGTTAATGTTCTAGAAGAAGGATAAGCCTTAATGATGAAGCAAGTATTGCTAAAGACAAATGAGGATATCGGTGAATCAGTGAAAAGGAGGAATTTGTTCAAAACAACATGCAAAGCAAAGGGTAAGTGTTGTAAATTGATTATTTATAATGGAAATATTGATAATTGTTGGGTGTGGAGCCTGATTATCTTCTGTAATCAAAGGTATCGCTGCATTGGATCCCAGTTCGTAATGGGGCGGCAACGCCGCTTGTAAAATATTCGCTATAGGGGGGGTCCAAGGGCGGGCAGCGTTGCTGAAGCTAAAAATAGATGTAAAATTTCCTTGTAAAATGTTGTAATTTCGTAGTCAATCTAGGTCGTTCATTAGGTAGAGATCAGATAGTAGAAGTTATGTTTAATTTAGGGTTTTTTGCCCTAGAAGGCAACCCCTCGCTATATATGAGGGAATTGTATCGCGTCTATCTATATTCTGAGTGAGGAAGAGAGAGGAGATTGAGAGCGAAGAGGGAATTAGAGTGGATCTGTTGTAGGTTGTATCTCTTCAATTTGCTACATAATATAAAAGGAAGGACTGGCTGTTTCTACGTGGACGTAGCCCAAACTCGGTGAACCGCGTATATCTGTGTCTCTCTTGTTTTATGTGTTTTATGTGTTTATATTTCTGCAATATTTTATGTGTTCCATTGCTCTATAATATATAATTTTCTAATAATAATCTGGTTTCTACAGAGATGGTATAAAACTAGAGCTAGAAAGGGTATTGCATCCTACCCCATACAAGGTATTGTGGTTGCTAAAAGGTCAACAAATGTTTGTGAATGAACAATGCCAAGTGGAGTTTCAGATTGGTCATTATAAGGAACATGTACTTTGTGATGTTATACATATGGATTCTTATCATGTTTTACTAAGTAGACCATGGAAATTTGATAGAAAGGTGAACTATGATGGAAAAATGAATACTTACACCCTTGAGAAGCCTATGGTAAGAAACATGTGTTATTGCCTATAAAAGAGGAAGGAACCTAAGATAAATATAATTCAAGTGTATTGTTGATGAGTGGAAAGAAATAATGGCCAAGGACATAGAGAATGTGAAGCAGGAACAAGAAGACCACACAGAGGTTGTAGCCATAGACCTGAAGGCAATTGATTCTCCTTCAATAAATAAATAAAAATTAATTAATTTGAAAACGAAATTTGTAATGAGTGGGTGCCAATGGAAATTACAAAACAATCAATACTCTCAGTGTAGAAATAACTTGAAATTTGTAGTTGCTAATGAATTCAAACTCAAAACAATAGACACTAATTTCTTCTACTCAATCTATGGAAGGGAAAACATATAATAGAAACACATGCAATCATTCAATCACAATGAAAACAATTTTTAATAGGGAACCCAACCGAGAAAAACCCCTCCTTTGTTTGTATTATATCATATGTGAGCAATGATCTATTACAATGATAGCTTCAATCCTTGAATCTCAACCTGCACTGCAATATTGATCTCCTCCTATGCCTGCGCTAGCCAATACTTAGCCAAAATAGGCCTCCTGCTTCCTCCTACTTCCTTGCGCAATTCTTGCTCCTAAAGAATAGGAAGAGCCCCTATTTGCTTATGCAATCACAAGAAAATTTCTCACCTGCTACATGAAAAACCTGTACACTCAACAATATATACAATTATGCCTTTTCCCCTCACTCAAATAGGCTATTTGAATTGCATGCATGACTAGGGCTATTTTTAGAAATTTGACTAGTTAACTGAGAGATCAGTGAGTTAACAATAGTTAAAACTACTCAACTAAACTCATACTGACTCTATTCTAGACTAGAGCTCAAATAACTGAGTTTCACTAAATATAACTCCACTAGATAGCTAGATATTAGCAATCAACTCATGCACAACTCTACTTCTTGCCCACAAACTCGAATTGACTGACTTAACTAAGTGACTTGGCCATGTCACTCTTGCTAACCGCGCCTCAATTCATCCTGCTGATTTGGAAATTTTTATTTCTCCATTTGACTAAGGCACGAGTCAAATGAAGCCTTTTCTTGCTACAAGTTAACGCTCCCTCTTAGCAAGAAAAGGGTTCTGCACAACCCCAATCATGCTCTTGTGGAACTCGAAATTGCCTCTTAACAAAGCCTTTTTCAATATGTTTGCATCTTGATCCTCTGTAGGAACATACTCTGACACAACTAACACTCCCTCTCATTTTTGTTGTTGCTACTGCAACAACTGCAACTGAGAAGCATCAAAAATATTGAATTAACTATGTTTATGTCCTGCAAGTGTCTCCCAAGATCTAACTGCATCAACTGACACTGATCCTTCTGTTGCTGAACACTGTGGACCCCTTTAGCAAGGGTGATAATCCATGAGAAGAGAATATAGCAACTGTCGCTACTCTCATATAGACCTTTCCCAAATCTTCACAACACTGGGACTAAAGATCTACATCACCCCACCTCACTCCTGAAGGTATAGCTGCATACATGGTGGAATCTTCCTCTAGCTTGTAGAGATTTTTAACTCAAACACAATTTTTTTTACTTGTCCAATAGAAACATGCTTCAAATAAGCCTTCCCTCTACTGAATTCTACATCATAACCTTTGTCTTCAAGTATAGCTACAGAAACTAGATTTTTCTTCAGGTCAAGCACCAACATTACATCATTTAGGTGAAGATGGGAGCCTGACGCCTTCTTAAATGTGATAGCGCCAATCCCTTTGATACTATACCTTCCATCATATCCAATCTCTATGTGTAATTGTAGGTCCTTCTCCTCTAATTTGCTGAAGAAATCCTTATATCTTGTCATATGAAATGAAGCACCAGAGTCTAGGTACCATTCAATGCCTTCTATTATGCTTTCCATCCAATCCATAAGGGTGAAATCCAACTCAAATTATGATGTGATAGGATATCCTCTTGTTGTTGTTGGATGTTGCTTACTGGATTTCTTATGTGGACACTTGGTTGCATAGTGTCCATACTCATGGAAGTGAAAGAATTTAATTTTACTAAGGTATTTCTTCTTGCCATGGTTCTGGCTGGATTCTACCTCGCCTTAGGCCTTCTTTCCTTTGGCAACTAGAGAAAATTATTCTTCCTCATCAGTTCTGGATGAGACTCCATCTCTAGTGTTTCTTCTAATCTCCTCCTGCACCAAGTCAAACCAAATTCTCTCCCAATTTGGGAGCTTGTCTCTTCCATTAACCAAATCCTAAAAGTTATGCTAGGACTTTGGGAGACCAAGGAGTATTAAGCCCACTAGTTCAGATGGTGGCACAGTCTCTCCAAGTTAATCTCTGACCCAAGTGAATCTAGATATGTATTGAATAATGGTTTCATTTTTTTGCATTTGAATGTTCCTAAGCTTATCTTTCAATGCAATTTGTTGGCATCATTATCGCTTTCGAATATCACTGTGAGGGTTTTCCACATTGCATAAGCAGTCCTCTTGCCATGCAAACTCGAAACCACATGGTCTCTGACTCCCTCCAGGATAATACTCCTTATTTTTATTGTATCTTTCTTCCACTGAGTTAGCTGTTGTGCATCTGATGTTGTTGGTTTTCGAATATCAGTTTGTGTGTACTCCAATACTCCATTGTCATCCAACACAACTTCAATCATGTCTTTCTTCTGACGGTGTTGAATACTACCAACATATAGGGTGTCTCCCCAATGTGAAGTCCCAATTAGACCTCACACCATTTGGAGTAGGAACCCCATCTGTAGTATCGGCCCGGACACCATAACTGTAATGTTCACCTTGGTTTCAATGAATAACATAAGAGATTATCCACATAACCTTTGAATAAGCAAGTAAGTTGACATTGTGATGCATCGATTGAAATGTATAAAAGGATACTTTCATGAAGAGAGAAAAGAGTGAGTCCCCTGAAGGAAAGTAATAGTACTATCCTGGAGAAGGCACATGAGAGCAAGGAAAGATTCATTAATTAAACTACAAATTATTTCACAAGACAACAATGATTCATGAAAATAAATACAACACACATTCAACAAGATAAGCACTAAATCCAACAAAATAGTTCAATTTATTTAGTACGTAAGAATGCCAACATATATTGCAAACATCCAGATACTAGTCTTAAAACATTCACGATACATGCATGAAAGTGTGTTGGCTCAATGAGCTTCAATATTAGGTGCAAGATCCAAGTACATAGTTACAATAGTGAGGCACTAGTTCCAATAGTGGAACATTAAGTCACTTCTTTCTTCTCCAAAGAATAGTTTTTCTCTCTTGTGCCATGTTGAAGAAGCCAAAGCAAGCTCTCCAAGGCCTTTGCCTCCAAAATCCTTTTGCTTGAGTTATGAGGTTGCTTTTATAACAAGAGCAATGTACTTTCATCTCCCCTTGACTCTTGGTTTACCCTCATGACTCTTGGACTTCTAATGTGTCCTTGGACTTCTAAACAACTCTTGAACTTCTAAATGAATTTTGGACTTCTCCTGAATATTATTTTGTCCATATAGGACTATGTGACTTTTCAATTCCACATATGACCCTTGGACTTCCACACATTACATTTTTTCATTTTCCTTTAAAAAACATCATTACATTCCACATGATGATGTGGCATAATACATGGACTCATATTGACCATTATGATGACACTTGTACAAGTTAAAACTTGATAATGATGAAGCAATGCCAATTTGTCTTCCTTGCTGCTTCATCTTGCATTCTTGATGGTAGATCTGATTTATGCTTCATTTTCATGAAAGATCCACTTTGTTGTTGATCTTCACCCTCCAAAGGGTCTTGTGTAACAGCCCCGGGTTAAATTTTCATGTAATAAAAGTTAATAAAGGTAAAATAAGACCACGGGAAAGGGACACTGATTCCAAGTTGTATGTTGGGAAAAATATCCTAGTGGACATCACTTCTTGTGTTTTATGGCTAAGGGGAAATTGGAAAAGGCAATGGCTAAGGCTTTGGAAAGGCAAAAATGTGTTTTTGGCACATTATTTATGAAAATAATGGAAATTATGAGAAAAGGAAGGTGAAAGGTCACATGTTGCATGTGAAGAGGAAAATGAAGGAAAAAATGGAAAATTGAAGAAATTAGAGGCCTCGTCAATAAAAAAACCTCAGAGCATCAGTTGGTAGCCTTTTGTCAGTTTAGTGCTAAAATTTGACTGAGAAACGAGAAAGCGCCAAGAGGATAAAGAAAGTAAGAAAGCAAGGAAAGGAAAGGAAAATTAAGGAAAGACAAGGAAAGTAAAGGAAGGCAAGGATCAAGTTGCTTCAGTGAGAATACTTGCAAGTAACAGATTGCATGTGTGATTTCTTAGCAGATATTGACATGCAAGGCATGTCCATGTTGGTATTTGGTTCTTTTGTTGTCATTAGCATGGATTTTTCCAGGTTTCGACAGTGGATTTTAGCCTATCCTTGCCATTTCCTGATAGACATGGTGTGATGGGATTCTTTATCGATTTGAACTTTGGATTGTCAAATGGTTTCGTAATCTGGGGTGAGGTGGTCTCAGGAAAATTCCCGAAGCCCTAGGAATCCCTTGACCGGTCATGGTGAGATACACGGAAAATCCTGAGGGTGGAGACGAGAAAATTCCTCAAGGATGGTGAAGGAATCTGGAGGCATCCAAGTTCAGTTCGGTTTTGTGATCTCGACACCGGCTTAGGGGAGATCACTGTATGGTGAGGGTGGAGGTGGTTTAACCTTTGAATTCCCTAGGTTGTTTATGGATTGGTTTATCACTTGAGATCCCACATTCATGCTTGGAATATGGCACGAGGGTGATTGGCTGAAAGAAAGATCTAGTTCAGCCAACCTATGGTCGAGTGGAATGTGGAAGTCTTGAACCTAGTTGGTAATTTCCTATGTTTAATAAAAGCTAAGCTTCTCTTGATTTGATGAGTAAATGTACTTGTTATTGTGTGGCTTTAATTTTTATTCTCTTATGGTTATTTACCTGGTTATATGTTAGTTATAAGCATGGTTTTATGACAGATCTCAGTCATGGCTCTATTCATGCTTTTTTTGTAACTGAATGACTAATGAATGCAAGGTCTAATTTATGTTATGATAGCTAATGTGAGAAGGTAGAGACCCTTCTTGTTAAACCTCAGATAATTTTTCAGTCCCTTATGTTCATACTTGCATTCATGACCTAGGTTGCATATCTACAAAGTGTTTGACAGAATGTCAGTCCCGATTTGGGATGGTCAGGTCAATTCTTGTTTCTATTTTTTTGGTTTACAAGCATTGTCTTCATGTCTTTTATGAGTTTTGGAAGTTTCATGGATTTCTTGGCTGAGGCTAAGCCCCAACCCTGGAAAATGGCCTTAATTCTCATAGTTGTTGGCACAACACTAGCAAAAAAAGGCCACAGCTGCACTAATGCAGGCCTATGGGAGAAACTAGGAACCCATTATGGCATGGAGGCCTTGGTAAGGGAGCGACTAGGGCTCTAGGTCAAGGAAAAGGTGAGTTTTCTTAAGGGTTGGACACCTGGGGGGTTGGGTTACTCATCAAGGTCCTGTGGTACCCGAGAGAAGTTATTAAAGTCTTGTTGTGTCGACTCCATTTCCTTAAGGTCATCTAGGAGATTGAGTCATATCATAGTAACCCCTCATCTCATGTTTACCCCAGGTAAGCCAGTGAAAGTTGGTAGATGTGAGAGGAGATGACGTTGCAGGGTGTTATTAGAGTGGGTTGCGCTCTCTTCAGGTCCTATTTGATACCATAGGGTGGTATCAAAGCATGGTTTTTCTCTCTTTGGGTAAGTCTAATGTTGTCAAGCTTATGGTTGTCATGCATGGGATCAGGGTATACAGTTGATATGATCATGCATGATGTTGTTTCGATGTTATGTTATTACACGAATATGATTATGATTATACATGTAAATGCTAATGTGGATTGATCTTGTAGATGAGATAAGCCTCCCTTGAACATCACTAAGGTATGGATTTGGTTTTGGTATCTATTTGGTTTATCTAACATGGTATACTTGCAGGAAGAAAAAAATTCAATATGACAAGCAAAATGCACTACAACAAAAAAGTTCAATGGTGAGGGTCATGCGTGTGACCGATCTTTAAGGTTCGTCACCAATGTCGCATATGGTGACATTCCTTAAAAAAGCGTTGTTGTAAGTGCATATAGTGATGGTCCTTTAAGGTTTATCACCAAAGCCATTTTTAGTGACACTTTTGGCGAGGGTTGTTAAAGGCCCGTCATTAATTCTCCCTTTGGTTACACTTCTAGTGACGATCTTTTATTGACCCTCACCAATGCTCTTTTTGGTTACTTTTGGTGACGGTTAAAAAATGTCTGTCATCATTGATCATTCCAATAATATTTTGATGATGCGATGTGCATGCTATTATATTTGTTGTCAAAAGATAATGATTTACGACCATTGTTGTGGAGTGTTTTTCATTATGTTTCCAATGCCACAGTGATTAGAGCCAGTCAATTTGTTAAGAAGTAATTAGTGTGTATCATTTACCTCAAGTAATGAGAATATAATTTTCCTATGAGTCAATGCATGATTCATCTCTATTATGTTTATTATCTAACAAATTCCCTTTAGATAAAGTTCCACTAGTGTGTGTAGGAACTATGTTATTTAATACATAATCAAGCTTTGTCAATTCTATTAATGAGAGAGACCTAGGACTCCTCAACACTCTTGGCACATCTTAACATGTTTTGGAACACACTAACATTCCTTGGCACCTCGCATGTCTTGGAACATCTTTGTACCTAGAACATCTTGCCATGACTAGGACACCCAAGCACATGTTGGCAGACCCTAGCATAGCATAGCACTCTCCTAACATGTGTTGGCATGCCTTGTAGTCCCTAGCATGCCCTGGAACACTTTGGCATGCATTAACATACATTAGCACTTGGCACACATTAACACTTGGCACACATTGACACTTGGCATATATTGGAACCTATTATTAGTGTGCCTAGCATGCCCCTTTTTAAAAATGTAAAGTCCTAACTTATTAACCCTATTATGTGTTCATTTCCTTGCATTTTAGCTTGGTTATTCCTTATGTTTCCTTGACACTTCTTGACACATATTGGCATGCCCTGATACCCCACACATCCTAGCATGCATTAACATTTTTCATGTCTTGGCATGCCTTGCCACTATTTGGCACATGTTAACACACACTCGAACTCCCTAGCACACTTTGGAACTTCTTGACATTCCCTGATATTCCCTAGCATGCCTTAATAGTGCTTAGCATACCTTGTCACTGCCTCCTTGGCATGCCAGCTAGCACCTATTGAAACTCCCTGACATACCCTCATATTCATTCACTTCCATGCATTTTGACCCAGTGCTCCCTTGTGTTTCCCTAGTACTCCCTAACACTCCTTAGCGTGCATTAACACTCTCTGGCACACCTTAGCACTCCTCGACATGCCCTTCCAATTCATAACATGTGTATCACTCCCTAACACACATTGGCACTTGGCACATGTTGGTGCTTGGAAATTCTTAACATGTCTAGCATTCGTTGAGATTCCTTAGTATGTTTTGGCATGGTTTAATATTAAAGTTATTTGAGATAAACTATTGGAAAGTAGATGAGAAGTAACCCAAGAATATTGGGCACTTAGAATGTACTAACACTTGGCACTTGGCACCTATTGGCACCTAGTGTTGGTGTGTCGATTATGACCCTCTTGGAAAATGTAAATTGATGACTTATTAACCCTCTTATGTGTTCATTTCCTTGTAGTTTAACTTGTTTCTCCTTTTTGTTGCCTTGACAGCCCCTGGCATGTATTGTGACACCCTTGCACATCTTGGCATGCCTTAGCACTTGGCACATCTTAGAATATTTGACATGCCTTCGCACTATCTAACACATGTTAGCATTCCCTAGCACGCCTTGGAACTCACACCCTCACAACTAACCTTACATTTTTTCACGACTTGGGAACCCAATCAAGTCCTTAGCTACTAAAGTTCATGTGACATTGGCCTACTTCAACTGAAATAACTTGACCAATTGCACCTATTACAAGTATATTGTGCCTTGTTCACCTAAGAACTACCTATAACTCATCTTAGGCCATTCATGTCCAAGCTCAACTTGTCCCACTTAAGAACTTACCAAGACAAGGATCACATATACCCATGGCCATAAAAAACTAAGCAACATAGCTTACACAGACAATATTTCCAATGTATGTCCAGTTCATATAAACAATAGAGCATTAACTAAGAGTTTGCAAGAACCATAAGATGCACAAGACACACATGATATAAGTTGGCACAAGTCGAGTGCCCCAAAACTCATACAAAACAATGTACAATATGAAATTGTCTAGAATAGTTTAAAACATGAGAATTTGGCCAAAATGTGCCACATGTCATATACAAATAATAGCTAAAGGAAAAACATTGTTGTCCCTAGCACAAATTCTCCCTTTGTCTAAAACTGCTTTGTTGAGCCCCTTATCACAATCGTAGGATTGCCTCTTGCAAATCCTATTATGAACTTCTCCTAGCACACTTTGTCCTTGGCACACTTGAATTCACTGACACTCCCTAACACACACTCTTATTTGTTCATTTCCATGCATTTTGACCTAGTTCTCCCTTATGATTCCTTGACACTCCCATGCATTGATATTGTCTGGCATGTGTTAGCGCGCCTTTTCATTCCTTGTCATGCCCTGACCCTCCCTAGCTATCATGCCCTCACAACTACCCTTACTTAATTTGCAACTTGGGAACCCAACCAAGTCCTTGCTTGACTACAAGAGCTTGAACAAGTTACGATTACTACAACTAGAATATGTTGTTGAATTGTGTAGCTTGGGAGGTACTCCACAAGCCTAGTGAGATGGGTTTGTGTGAGTTTGGTCACAAAAGGCTTTGTGGGAAAAGAACCCAAGTGAAGGGGTTTTGGACCCAATATGGGGTTTAAAATCCAAAAGAAAATTAAAAATTAAAATTAATATTTCCTAAGGTCTAAGTGGCTAAAACTTGTAAGTTCTAGAGGGTTCCTAAGAGGCCTAGCTAGGAAACTCTATTTAAGGAGGCATGATTATGAAGGCAAGAACATCAAGTGAGAATGAGCTTATAATTTAATTAAGGAGGCCAAGAGAGATGTAGTCCTAAAGTAGGTCAAGTTAGAGGGTTGAGTAAGGGTTGCTAAATGGAGGCAATGATCATCCACCAATAGCAAGATCATCATGTGAGGGTTCACAAGAATGTTGCATACATTAATGGGTTCGAGCTAGGAAGTAGGATGGCATACTGTTGGTTCTCTTCTGGTAGATTGAGCTCAAGAGAGGTAGCTCATGAGAATTTGGGCATGTGATTTCAGTGGTGTTTTTGTGTGAAGACCGCATCAAATTATGAAATAGCAAAGAGGGTTGAGACCCTGTCTTGTGGTGGTTAGTAGGTTGCAAGGTATGTGATAAAGACCAACACAAATGGAGGAGGGCCTGCATTGGAATTTAGGGAGAGAACGGAAGTTGTCGCAGGTGTAATATTGATTGAGGTAACCATAGTTTGAGGGTCGTAGATATCTAAAGTTTGGGTCAAGATTTAGTAAAATAAATGCCTAGAATCTATGGATCCATATGAGCTAGGTCGAGTCTCTTATGGAGGCAAGAGTTGTTGTTTTTGCTATGGGTGGATAGGATTTGTTCTAAATCAATTAGAATATAAGTATAATTCCCTAGTTAGGGTGATTTCCTAGCATGTTTAGTCCATAAGGTATGCCCTTAAGACTTTGACAAATTTATGTAGAAGAAGAGGGGTCGTGACCCTTAGAGTGAGGTTTATCTCTGCAATATAGACCACATATCTAGAAGATGGTTTGCAGAAGTATGTGTGGAGATAGCAAATCCAAAGGAGGGTGGAACCTAAGTAGAAGATTGAACAAAAGAAATGTATCATATGAGGAATGGATTGACATGAAGAGGAGTTGATTTTGGTGGACTGTCCTTAGAGTTTTGGACAGAGATCTGAAGCAGCCTATAAACAATTAGTCAATGGATTGTTAATGGATGATTTGTGACCCTAGTTCAGTCATCTACAAATCAATAAAAGGATGATAAGAGGAGTAGTTCAAATTTTTTCATAGATTAGTGGACAATAAAGAAATTGGTACACAAGAATAGTGATTTTGAGAGGACTCAAATCACTATTAGGTGGAATATTTGAAGAGCCCTAGATGAGGGCAGTGTTGTGGGCCCTAGATCGGTAAAAGAATTGATTATGGTTGGGAAAATTGTTGGCAGTCCTAGTACAGTTAGAGGGTTGTTAGGTGACGTCAAAGAAGATCCCTAAGTCTTGTACTTTTGAAGGACAACAAGACTGGTAGAAGATTAGGTGTATTGGGCCTAAGGACGTGTAGACATTTAAGGACTAAAATAAAAATCAAATGGGCTACCCAACTTGCCCTAGTTCATTGTATTGTATAGGATTGATTCATTGAGAAGAAGGGTGACCTCCATAGCCCTATACTTGTCATCTTGGAGCAGCAATATGGCAAAAATGTGCAGACCAAAGATTTTTTCACAAACAGAGTTGTGAACAGTTGACGACGAAGACCCTAAGTGTTGCATACCTTGAACGAAAAATGAGGTAGCTAGAGGGAAAATTTTGTTGAGTCGATTTCAATAACCTAAAGGAGTTGAGTTCATTGATAGGGGCATATTGAGGAGTTGTAGAATGAGAGGCAAAAGGACCTACCATATGTGTTCAGTTTACGTGGATTGAAAGGGTTGTGTATGGCCACCATTAGCATGTAGGTCAAGTGTTGTCTTGTTTAAGGTAGATTGGTTGCCAAAGGACTAACACCAAGCCCTAGTTTCATTCCTTGTATCAATGTGATTGTGAAGGGCCATGATCCTTGGTACAGGAGCTATAGCCTATTCTATATCATTTGTAATATGACGAAGAAGGGTTTGAAAAATCTAAAAATTGTCATGTGCACTAGTTGATTTCCTAATGTGTGTATATTTTGTTGTACAAAGTAGATGTGTTGTGGCACTTGAGTGTGTTTGCATCAAAGATTTTAAGACCAAACCCATATTCTCACGTGTCATGGAAATTCAACATATGCCTTGTTCACCTAAGAACTACCTGTAACTCATCTTAGGCCATTCATCTCCAATCTCAACTCATCCCACTTAACAAGTTACCATTCATATCCAATCTCAACTCATCCCACTTAACAAGTTACTAAGACAAGGCTCATCACATCCAACCGTGGCCATAAAACAACTAAGCAACATAGTTTACATCTTGACATGCCATAGCATTTGACCTGTCTTAGAATTCCTTAGCACTATGTGGCATGTGTTAGTATCCCCTACATTCCTTGGCATGCTTTGACACTCCCTAGCACACCTTAGCACTTCCTGACATGCCTTGGTAGTTTAGCATACCTTGGCACTACCTAGCATATAACCTTGTCACTCCCTCCTTAACACACCTAGAACTCATTGATACTCCCTATCACACACTCTTATTCATTCATTTCCATGAATTTTGACCTAGTGCTTCCTTGTGTTTCCCTGACACTCCCTAGCATGCATTGGCACACCCTAGCACCTGACACATATTGGCATGTCGCCCTAGCACTTTAGCATTCCTTGGCACTACCTAGCATACCTTGTCACTCTCTCCTTAGCACACTTAGAGCTTGTTGACACTCCTAGTCACAAACTCTTATTCATTCATTTCCATGCATTTTTACCTATTGCTCCCTTGTGTTTCCCTAGCACTCCTTAACACTCCTTGGCATGTATTGGTACACCCTAACACCTAGGACATCTTGGCATGTCACCCTAGCCTCTAGCATGCCTTGTCACTCCCTCCTTAACACACCTAGAACTCACTGACACTTCCAATCACAAACTCTTATTTGTTCATTTCCATGCATTTTGACATAGTGCTCCCTTGTGTTTTCCTGGTAGTCCCAGCTAACACTTCCTTGCACACGTTGTCACATCTTAGTCGCATGCCACCCTAGAACTCTAGCATTCCTTTGCACTACCAAGCATGCCTTGTCACTCCTCCTTAGCACACTTGGAACTCACTGACACTCCCTGTCACACGCTCTTATTCATTCATTTCCATGCATTATGACCTAGTTCTCCCTTATGTTTCCCTAACACTCCTTGGAACACATTGGCACACCCTGGCACTTGGCACATCTTGGCATTCTTTCCTATAACTCTATCATGCCTTGGAACTACCTAGCATACCTTGTCACTCCCTCCTTAGCACACCCAGAACTTGCTAACACTCCCTATCACACACTCTTATTCATTAATTTCCATGCAATTGAAACTAGTCATCCCTTGTGTTTCCCTGACACTCCCTAGCATGCGTTGCACCACACCCTAACACCTAGCACATCTTGGCATGCCTTAGCACTTGGCATGTCTTGGTATGCCTAACATGCCTTGGAACTTTCTAGCATGTGTTAGCACTTCCTAGCATTTCTTTCACACCTTGGCACTCCCTAGTTGTCATGCCCTCATATATAGCCTTACGTTTTTTGCAACTTGGGAACCTAACCAAGTCATTGAAAAAATAGTGTTGTCCCTAGCTAGCCCAAAGTCTCCCTTTGTCTAAAATTGCTTTGTTCATCCCCTTATCACAATCGTAGGCTTACCTCTTGCAAGTCCTATTCTGAAATTCTCCTAACACATTTCATCCTTGGGACACCTAGAATTCACTAGAAATTCCTGGAAGACACTCTTATTCATTCGTTTCCATGCACTTTGACTTATTTCTCCCTTGTGATGCCTGAAACTCCCCAACGCTCTTCGACCCTTGTTAGAGTTTTCCTAAACGTGCACTCTTATCTCAAGTATAACATAACACTAGCATTCCAAATGTGCATGCTCGTTCCATCTGTTAATGCCTTGCTGGAACTGTTTTATCACACTGCTTAAAATGAAATGTTCACATCTTAAGGCAAATAACCTATTTTTCTTATGACAACCTAAAATATGCGAGTGACTAGGAGAGGACTCCATTTTCTCAAGATGAAAACAAAGGGTCTTACAACCCCATTCACACAACAATTTGAATTTATTTAACCTAGAGAAGGATACATACCCTACCCCTTCCAAATTTGTCCTATGACTTTTAAGAAACTAACACTTGTTTTTAACTATTAAATCCACTTACTATATACTCTCTTTTGCTTGCACCGACATAATATGCAAGAATACATAAAGTACAACCAAGTTAAAAGCACTTGTTTCCTTTGAGAGATCTCAAATTTTGTCCACTAAACTTTAACAACAAAATCATTGCATATAAACCCCAACCTTAAAATTAGATAATTATTGTTATTATGATAAATACCACTATGTGATAAATGTTTTCGAACATAAACCAAAAAAATATGTAAGAGTAGTTAGTTGCTCAATTAATACAACTAAAATTGTATCATTTTTTGGTGAGGGAAAATTTCAACATTTTTGAAAAAAGCTAATCATTAATTCATTTACGTTCCAGGACAATGAGGATTTGTTCAGTTTTCAAAAGGCAGGAGCCAAAATGAGATTGCAGAGAGTTGCCAATGAGGTTTTACCAGTAGTAGACCCATCGAACCCCACCATTAGATCTTTAGTCTATTGATGACGCCAAGGTATGATCCATTTGTAACTTCAATGAATTTTCACCCACATTTAGTCTTCCACACAGAGAGTACACGCATGTCAGGTTTCTGATTCAAAATCCATTGTTTTTTTTGTTGCCACGCTTGTATGTTTCGTCTTTAATCTCTATGTTGCATTTTGTTACCATTGCACAAATGACATTGGCATTTGATGAGTTCGAGAGGCCATTTATCATAGTAAAGGAGAAGGAGTAGAAGATCCAAGTAAAAGGATTCTCAGAAGGCCAACATTGCAGCCACCAGGACTGTTGCAAGAATCCTGCACTCCTCAATCAGCCCCAAGGGAATTGACAAGATGCTTTAGAGCCTCGATGACGATGTCGCCATTAGTAAGCTCTTGTTCCATTTACTCATTCTCTATTTCTAGATCCATGAAACCCCTTAAAATTATGAAAATGAGTAGAATTTGCTTTAAAAGACGTATGTCTCATAAGTAGAAATTACTTTTAAAAAATTGTAGATATTCTACAAGTAGTGAAATAAGAAAATACTTTGTGATCTACTCACTCTTTCGCACAAACTGTGAGGCCCACTGACCTAGATGCTCTATATATGTTGTTTCCTACCTATGAAAGCTCTCAAAATCAATAAATGTGTTGAGATGTCACTAACATTGAGACATAAACACTTTCCAAGGATCTACTTCGCATAGAGGTATTTTTCAAAGGGATCGGTCCCTTCAAACCATACCAATTTTTACACTTTCACAAGTCGACCCTGTTCCTATCAGTTTATATTTTTTATTGAATAGCCAGTCCTGCTTTACTTGTTCATCATCTTCAAGAACAATTATAGGTTAGCTCCAACAAAATGTCAACAAATTTGTGGGTTAGATTTGGCTTGCACTAAATAATATCACACATGTATATATAATATTAATCACATATTTGCCTTTCAAATTCTTGATATGTTGAACAAAAAGGTTCGTTGTTTGTATAATTATGTCCCGGACATTCATTTCTACAATCATAGACAACAATATTATTTATTATTCATCTGTGTGTAGCTTAGGGTCCCTGTTGGTTGCTATTTCGATGGAGCAACCTCTGATAACACACCTTTTCCCACAAAGATGTTGCTGTGGATAGCAATCTCCACAGGAGTCCTACACCAGCCATATAAATGGTTGTTGTATATCACAACAAGAAGCATTAACATATGAAGATGTGGTAGACCCTAAAATCTGTGCATTCAATCCATTGCTTGTTCTTTCATGGAAGGATTCAACGAAGGGTCAAACATGAACACATCAAAGGTAGTAATTAGATTCATCCTTACTCCAGTAGCTTCCATTTTTTTGTTTATTTCTGAAGAAAAGATACCCATAATTTTATTCATCATGAAAGAAAGAACAAAATTACATTTTGCATATGCTAAAAGCATTCCAGAGATATGCCTCATGACTATGAGTGAAAAAGAAAAAACTGTAAAAAGAACTTACAAAAGTAAATATGTGAAATTAAGTGTGAAAATAATCACTTAATTTCTCTTTCTTGCCTTTCTTTTTTTCACTTTCGGCCATTCTTCAAAGTTTGATTCAACAAGAACCATTTCCAGTTCTCTTCTTGTTTCCTTTGGTGGGGATTCTTTGTCTAAGTCTAAACTCTCAGATACATGTTCCCTTTTTGTGTTCCCCCATCCCATCAGATGTTGAAATATCATCAAATATAGTACCCTTCTGTATAAGGGTATCATTTTTGGAACCAAGAGGAAAATCAGGTTGTTTGGCTTACTTGACATGAATGTTGTAGTGGATGCAACTCACTTCTTTGGAGGCATAGACCCATCCTCTACACTTCCTCTATTGATACAAACTAAGCTTATATGTTGCAGCCTCTAATAGTCTTTGAAATGCTTGCTTGAAACTTCAGATCTGGGCCAACAATACCCTGAATTTAAGAGTAATGCTAAGCCTGACACCTCCATAATTGAGTGTTACACTCGATGTAGAATTTTATAGTTCCTGGCACACCTTTTTATTTTTTTTATAGAGTAACCCTTGTGACCTTTTTGTTTTTCTTTTCTTAGAAGATATAGTGAGGAAAATTATATCCTAGATAGTGCCTAGTGTAACCCTCACACAAAGTTCCAGGTCAATCTCTTACCACTATCATCTACAAAGTGTAGCATATAATGGAGAGTTCCATTGCCAAGATATTCATAAAAAAGAAGGTGTTTCCCAAGCTCTACATAGTTACTGTATTGCCCATACTGTAAATTTTTTATATGACTCAATAAGAATGCTATGTGCCCTCAACCTTTAAGTTAAACAACATGAAAGTTGTCCAATTCTAAATTGCTCCATTGTTCCATTGTTCTACGACTGTGTCTTTTCATCCATCTTGACCAATCAAGATTACAACCACTTGTTGCATTGACATGCTTTTCCTTGGCAGAATTGAGCCAGTGGAGTGTTCCAAAGTGCCTCCAGTTTCAACCTCCATAAGTGATTCAAGGGGTGGAGAGGAAAGTGCTTCCTTGTTCAAAACAAGGGGTTTTGTTGCAGTATCCAGCCTCCAAAGCTTCTTCAATGCAAACTAAATATCAAATCATTCCCTCATACTCCAAAGCATCTAAAGCATCACCCTAGAGAAGCTCCAAAGTAGACCAGTGAGCTTTGGCAGGCCAACTCCAACCCCATGTCACCATACAAGTGTTGACATCACTGCTACAAAAATTACTCTGAAGTGTTGCATCCTACACCAATTTCTAAGATGGATGACCAAATGGGTTCTAGAATGAGGGTCAACCTTCATTGCCACATTTAAGACTTTTCAAAGGGATCAATCCCTTTAAACCATACCAATTTTTACACTTTCACAAGTTAGCCATGTTCCTATCAGTTTATATTTTGTATTAAAAGGTCAATCCTATGTTACCTGTTTATTAACTTCAAGAACAATTATAGGTCAACTCTAGAAAAATGTCAACAAATTTGTGGGTTAGTTTGGCATTGCTCCAAATATTATCACACATGTGTATATAATCACACATTTTCCTTCTTAGATCTTGATCTATTGAATAAAAAGGTTTGTTGCATGTATAATTTTGTTCCATACCTCCACATCAACACTCATAGATAACAATCTTCTTAATTCTTCATCTGTGTGCATAGTAAGGTCCCTTTTGGTTGTTATATTTTGATGGAGCAACCTCTGACGACACACCTTTTACCACAAATATGTTTTTATTGGATAGAAATATACATAAGATTCTTACACCAGACATATATATGGCTAATGTATATCACAATAAAAAGCATTAACATATGAAGATGTGGCAGACCCCAAACTCTATGCATTCAATCCATTGCTTTTTCTTTCATGGCAGATTAAACCAAGGGTCAAGCATGAACATTTCAAAGGTAGCGATTAGATTCATCCTAACTACTGTTATTTCAAAAGTGATAGTAAATAATTTCTTCAATCTAAGAATTAAATCAATATTATTGTTGGTTATAACTAAATCATCAATATATACAACAATAGTCAAAGTATCACCATGATCATGTAATAAATAGATATTGTGGTTAGATTCACAATGTTTGAATCCAAGATTGAAAAAGAAATGGTTAATCTTTGCATACTAGTCCCTGGGGGCCTACTTCAAACCATACAAAGACTTCAACAGTCAACAAACAAGGTTGGAATCTTCAATAGGGTTGGAGACTTCAACAATCAACAAATAAGGGCCATGTCTTGTAAGCACAAATGAATCCAACCTCGAGCTAATAGAGACACCTCTGAAGGAAATTTGATAGTAGGCTAGATTTCCTTGTTTGTCCATGATTTTAGGGTCGAGGACCTGAAATTTAGCCTCGTACTCACCCCACAAGGGATTTTTGGGAAATTTCCACAGTCTTCTGAATAGCAACATCGATTCCCAACACCAAAGAAAGGAAGACCATGTTTTTCTTCTTCACACTACAACTGATTTTCCTCTTCGTTACTTTCTCAAACTCCTTTTGAATCACAACTCCTTGGTCACAAGAGGGTTTCTCCTCGAAAACCTCAACACCATTCTCAACATCAATTTGACCTTCCCCCATCACCGAGGCAAGGCTCTGCTTCCTTTTCACTACATAAGAGGATCTCAGCCTGATGTAGTTTGTGCAAAAGACTTCACAGAGGGGTTGCTCTCATTGTATCATATAGGGATGAATCCTCTAAAACTAAGGATCTTTCAACTTAGGCTCTTGGCCTTATCAACACATCCATAAATTTTTCTTCAGAGAACAACAAGAATATCGGTCCATTCAACAATCCTTATCAGGTTGGATTTCTTAGAAGATAGGGATTGAATATATATATGAATGATTCCATATTATATCTTCTTTGGAATGAGTCCATATTATATCTTCTTGGTTGTCAACCATATGAATGCTTATAGTGGTTACTTTAGACATAAGGATAGTCTTAAGATCATAGGGAGACTCGGCTCCATGGCATAATTTTCCCAATTTACTTGGTTCCTCCCTGAAGAGATTAATAGAACTGCAACAAAACTCGAGGTCTAGGAAAATATTTGACCTCTTTGTTTCTATATATATATCTCAGAAATTAAAGGCATGTATTGCAATAATTCTTTTGATCAAATTTATGAGATCATGTGAAATAATTGGCAAATCATTAAGGGAATTTTGATGTCTAAAATGGGTCTCCTAAGAAAAATGTACAACCAAAATAAACTTTATAAGAACCAATAGGATTCAAGATGATGATGTCAAACATGGGGATGATTCACCATTTTTGGAGTAAAAAAGTAAAAAGATTAAAAAATAATAAAATAATAAAACTACTTTTTCAACTCATATTTTCAACTTATCTCCCTAAGATTTTACTCAAATTTCAAGCAGGAGTACTCGTTGGATGCAAAATTTAATTCCTCATCCAAGGAATACCCATGTTGCATACTTTTGATGGACCCTACTACATGAAAAATGAGAAATACGTGAAAGACGTGATTACAATCACATTTTCCATGTATTTCCCATTTTTCGTGTAGTAGAGTTCATCGAAAGTATGCAAAATGGGTATTCCTTGGATGAGGAATCAAATTATGCACCCAACGAGTATTTCTACTCGAAATTGGAGTAAAACCATAGGGAGATAAGTTGAAAATACAAGTTGAAAAAATAGGTTTTTCTTTTTTTCTCCCTCTAAAATTTGATACCTAATGTCAGATGTGTTGAGCATATAGCTCATTTGAGATTACATTGCTAGGACTAACTATGACCTATCATCATAATTATTTTCTCTTGTAATAAAGTCGTAACATGTGAATATTGATGCCATACATAACATGAATCATATATTGTTTTGAGGCTTTTGCGATTTGTACTGTATGTAGAATTTTCTTCCAAAATTATCGCATCCATTGTTGTTAGAATCGACGTTTCGAGCCATCCACCATGGCTCGTCATCAGGATAGATCTATAAATGTGAAGGACAGATCTCGCGGGAACTGAATAAATAGAGGAATGAGCTATGTGGAGAGGGAATGTTGTTAGCTGACCATGCCATTATTTATAATGATAATTTTAAATAATTTTTATTATTTATTATTTTAATTTTAATTAATTTTTATTTTTATTTTAATTAATTTTAATTAAATTTTTTTATTCTCCTATTAATTTTAATTAATGGTAATTTTAATTAATTTTTATCCTTTCAATAAATTTAAATAATTTTAATTAATGATAATTTTAATTAATTTTTCTTTTTCATTTATTACTTTTGTTTTTAATTAATTTTATTTTAGAATTTCAATTAATTCTAATTAATTTTAATTTTATTTTAGAATTTTAATAAGGATGTTTAAATTTCTTTTTAAGATTTTAAAATTATTAATAATGTTAATATTCATAATCATATAATTTATGTTGAATTTTAATTTCAAAAAATTCCTTAAAAATTAATGGTAAAGTTGATATTAATATTAATATAATTTTGATTGAGATTATTTTAACTAATTATAATTTAGTTAATTAATGTTAATTTTTAATTTAGAATAATTTATTAGAATAGATTTGTCTTTCGAAATAATTGATTTTTAATTTTGTTAGATTAGAATTAATTTTTATTTTGGATTAAAATTTTAGAATAAATTTGTCTTTTTTAAATTTTAAAATTATTAATAATGTTAATATTCATAATCATATAATTTATGTTGAATTTTAATTTAGAAAAAATCCTTAACAATTAATGGTAAAGTTAATATTAATATTAATGTAATTTTGATTGAAATTATTTTAACTAATTATTTTAATTTAGTTAATTAATGTTAATTTTAATTTAGAATAAATTTTTAAAATTTTTAGAATAGATTTTTCTTTCGAAATGATTGATTTTAATTTTGTTACATTAAGAAATAATGTTTATTGACAAAAATAATTAAAATTATCATTAATTAAAATAAAAATAAAAATTAATTAAAATAAAAATAAAAATTATTTAAAATTATCATTATAAATAATGGCATGGTCGGCTGACAACATTCCCCCTCCACATAGCTCACTCTATTTATTCAGTTCCTGTGAGATCTGTCCTTCACATTTATAGATCTATCCTGATGATGAGCCACGGTGAATGGATCGAAACGTCGATTCTAACAACAATGGATGCGATAATTCCGGAAAAAAATTCTACACATGAATCATATAGTTGTGACGTATAACATTGATGGCCTGTACTTGTCCAAAAAGAATTAACTATGTCACAGAGACCTCTATAGTGCAAGACACTGACCTGTAGAGGGTGGAGGGCTCCTTCTGAGGTAAACGAGCCATAGACATATGCGAGTTGTAGTCCATTATCTAATGAAGATTGGTCACCCATGCATGCTTGAATCACTCCTTATGTTTGCACAACTATCTTTAATAAGATGTTTTAGGTGTCTTGAAGAAAGATATGGGTGCCATTTCAATGCTTCTTCTAATGATGACTGTATCTATGAGTATATGCCAATATTGATTTTCCAGAAACTATGATGCCATCTCAATTTTGCATAAGAGCTAATATAGATATCCAACCCTCTAGCTAGGGCTTCCTACTTTCACAGTATATTACTTACGGTGGATTGATTTTCCTTTTGAGACTTCAACTTTCATATGAGAGAAATTTAAAAGCAGGTTTAGGACTAGTCCAAGAGTCAAGAACTTGAATTCCTTCAGGATGAGACTCTTTCACTTTGATTGCGATGCATGCCTCTTAATATTCTACTTATGCTTCTAAGACACCTGTAGATTTTTCTCTTTGCAAACTGGCACACAAACTTTCAACATGCACAAGAAATGTTTCTCAAGTAGATCTAATTCTTCTTCAATATATGAGGACTAGTTTTTCTTTCAGGGTGTCATGACTCATAACTTAAGACAGAGAGGCTACTATAGGCCTTCTCAAAGATATATATCTATAGTCCTAAGTATGCTCCCTTGATTAGAGCTTCTTTAATTAGTGAAGTAGAAATTTCAAATCGTCTCTCTATGCACAAAGATCATTTTATCTTTCAAAGTCAGCTTCTAGGATACTTGTTAGGACTCGGATCTCTTATTTATATATACCAAGAACCTTGTAAATTCATACCACGAAGATAATCCCTTCTACGTCCGTTCTTCGATCTTCAAGAAGACTCTTTGCAGGTTCACAAAATACACAGAGATTGAAGATGATCTTCCCTTCTTTGTCAATATTAAGACTCAGATTTTAGACCTTGAAGATAACTCCCTTTATAAGGACTATCTCTAAAAACTATGATTCGGCCAAGTACAGAGTGTTAAACTTCGCTAGAAGAATCAGTCATGCTGTTACTAACTCCTTGATTAGGATTTCGACTTTCATGCCCAACATTTGATTTAATGTCTCAAGGAGCTTGTTCCTAGGAATTCTTATGATTTTTGAAGAGATGAAGCCTTGAATGGAGACTTGTCAACAATTTTCTTGGTGATTGCGTTCTTCTCTTGCTTGGGATGACATTGATTAGTTGGTAACTTGGTAGTAATATTGTCCCCTTACTTTAGGATGACATGAGAGCAAAGATCGAGTTTCATTGACTATATGGTTGGAGCCGAGGAATAGAAGGCTGAAACAATGGAGCTCTGTTCACTTGGAGCATGTGATATAAGATATGTAGAGGTGGTCTTTACTTTTACTGGGGAAGGCAAAAGAGGAAAATGGTTTTCACCTTTCAAAGTATCTACTTTAATGGCATGTTCTTGCCAGAATGTTGTGTGCAATTGGGCCTCAAACAAACAAAGGACCACTCAAACAACTTCAAGATTTGGGTTGATTTCTAAAAGTCCTGATGTTTCCCACATGTTTATACAGCAGGGAGAGTTGACTCCACACCATGTTGCACAAGTTTTGAAATTATATACAGATCCAAAAAAAGCACTAACTTTCTTCACATGGGTAGCTCATAAACCAAAATTCCTGCACCACACAGAGGCATACAATTCTATGCTAGAAATTCTGGGGTCAACCCACATGTTCAATTCAATGACAGAAATTTTGGATCTGATGGAGAAAAAACACTGTAAGCCTAATTCCCTGATTTTTATAACAATTTTTTTGGTTCTTTGGGTTCAGAGGAGTTATCCAGCAAGCTCCTCTAGCCCTGGAAGAGATGAAAGGATCTGGGTTTGTGCTAAATAGCATGTCATACAATGGTCTGATAACTCTACTATTAAAATCTGGATTTCAGAGAGAAGCCATGGATGTATACAAGAAGATGATATCAAAAGACTTGTACCCAGCATGAAATGTTATTCTACACTTATGAGTTCCTGGGGGAAAAAGGGAGAAATAAGATAGGTATCAAAACTTTTTATAGAAATGAAAAGTTTGGGCTTGAAGCCCAATGTTTACACCTTCAAAATCTACATCAAAGTTCTAGGGAGAGCTGGGAGAGTGGATGAAGCATGTGGTATGTTGAGACAAATGAAGACAGAGGGTTGTGAATTGGATGTCATGGCCTTCACTGCATTGATGGATGCTCTTTGCAATGCTGGTAGATTGAATGAGGCAAGGGAATTGCTAAGTGAAATGAGGAGAAGCAAATGCAGGCTTGATTCTGTCACATACAATACTCTAATCCACAAGTATGGTGATTTTGGAGACATCAGTGTTGTCCAAGAGCTTTGGAAGGAGATGGAGGATAATGAGTGTGTGCGAGGCATGACTACCTTCATTACTCTTATCAATGCCTTCTGCACAGCAAGAAACGTTGATGAGGCCTTTGGAGTGTTGGATAAGATGATGAAGAAGGGAAACTCTCCCAATTTGATTACTTAAAATTCTTTGATTATTAGACTTCTCAAGACTACCAGATTAGAAGAAGCACTGAAACTTTTGCAGGTAATGCATACAAATGAATACAAACCCACTTCTTTTACCTATAATTTCTTCTTGGATTAGTATGTTAAGGAGGGCAAGTTCAATGAAGCATATCAAGTCTTTTGGCAGATGAAGTGGAAGGGCATTGCTCCTAATGTTGTTTCCTTCAATATTTGTATCAATTTTCTTGGAAGAGTAGGAAAAGTTAGAGAAGTGAAGGACCATCTTGAAAAGATGAGACAAGTAGGCCTTTCTCCTGATACGATTACATATAACATGATGCTAAGATTCTATTGCAAATAAGGAAAGGTTGATAAGGCCACTGAGCTATTACAAACATTAAATATTTTGTAGATACCACTGTCTCCATGACCAACCCAAATTCTTCCTTGATGCAAGGTCAGAAACTTATTGGTTGCATGGTTGGAAGTCCTCTATCTCACATTTTAGGTTCTTTGGATCAAGTGCATGGACCCACTTATATCATGAAAGACATGATATATCTCCTATCCATTAGACTCCTCATAAGACTTTGGTTGGCTACTATGAAACTTTTCAGAGGTATAATCTTTATGACTCTACCTCTCACCAAGTGACTAAGCCTTTGTTGAAATGTGTCAACAAGAATATTCCAAGTTAATTTGCCCTTGAATTAAATTGTGAATTAAAATCGAATTTAGTCTCACTCGCTACTTGGAAATAATTAATTAATTCATTTTGAATTAATTAGTTGGAGAAATTCAAGTTAGAAGTCTTTCTGAAGTCATGCAAGAGTTATCCCTTAAATTAAGGAGATAAGATTGAGTTATATTTGAGTTGTAATTAGTTAACTCAGTTTATTGAGTTAAGTCCAGTTAAATTAGTTCCAAACTGTTTGAGGAACTAATAGAGAGTTAACAGTCAGTTGATGCATGCATGCACTCAACTAGTGTACTCCAGTTAACTGAATATTCCCTCATCAGAAACTCATGCATGCAGAAGGAATAATTCCTTGAGGATTGCGCAGTTCTAACAGTGTGTGAGAGCAGTGTTCCACTTGGTGAGGTGAAGATCATCCACTAGGAACAACGCAAGGAAATAGGAGCTTGGAGGGCAAAGAGGAAGGCTTGTGAGAAGCCAGGATTGCCTGTGAGCATCTGTGAGGATTGTACTGAGAGCTGGCTAGCTATGAGAGCTAAGGCTTTGTATAATTCCTATGTATTTCCACCTTGTATGATAATACAGATAGTGGGGTTTTTAGCTGAGGCTTTCCCCAAAGTATTTTCATGTGTATTGTGCATTGATTATTCTTCTTCTGGTTATATCTGTTTAGCTTGATCTTTAAGCTTCCACAAATTAATAGTAGAAGTAGGTTATAGTATTTTTCTTTGGTTATATTGCATTATCGAGTTAATCTATAGTCAGATTTTCTACATGGTCTTAGAGCGAGATTTTCTACATGGTTATATTGCATTATCGGGTTAACCTACAGTCTACATGGTCTCAGAAGAGCGATATTTTTAGAGAATTTCTACATGGTATTAGAGCCAAGTTTAACGGAGCTGTGAACAGTATATGGAGAAGAGAATTTGAAGTTTGAAGTTAAGGGTTGCAAGTGCAAATTGAATTCATACCATACTTCAAGGTTGGCCAATGGAGTTCTATGGCTTGAGACTCGAGTATGCCTTGGAAGGTAACTCGAGTTACATAACATGGAAAGATAGAATGGAGGTTGTATTAGAAGACAATGGCTTAAAGGAATTCATTGATCAAGAAATCCCAAAGCCAGCTTCAACTAATGCATAAGAGTTGGCTAAGTGGAAGAAGTGTGTGGCGAAGGTGAGACAGATCATCCTTGAGGGAATTCGAGACCATATTGTCTCGAGTCTCCATGGGAAGGATACTCCATTTTCAATGTGGAAGACATTGAAGGACCTCTACCAAAACAATAGCGACCAGAGGAAATTGGCACTCAAGGATAAGCTTCGAAGAATCAAGATGGAGAAGGACGATACTATTTCCACATATTTGAACAAGCTCACCACCTACAGATATGAGCTTAGCGGTGTGGGAATAACTATTGCCGCTGATGATATGGTGAGCCTCGCTCTCCTTGGCCTTCCAAAGAGTTGGAATAGCTACCAAGACTCTGTGAATGGAAGGGAGAAACTGTCGGATTGGGAATGATTGTGGTCAGATCTGATGCAAGAGGATATCAGGAGGAGCACACGAGATGGTTCTTCATCCAAGGATGATGATGAAGAAAATATGGCCTTAGCAAGTAAGGCAAGGGGAAGGGGAAGGCTTCCCATTCCAAATTGATTTCTTTTCATGGAGGGAAGAAGGGTGACAAGTCTAAAGTGAGATGCTTTAATTATCATGAGATGGGACATTATGCAACTAATTTCCCATCGAAGAAGTCCAAGAAGGGACCCTCAGAAGAATCGAAAGGTGAGGCATTAGCCTCTCATTTCATAATGGACTTTACCCTCATTGCATGCATGGTGTCATCGATGATGGGTTGTGTCTAGTATCTTGACAGTGGAGCCTCATTCCACATGACCGGCGATAAGAGTATATTCAGTGCCTTGGAGGAGAAAGACCTCAAGATGCACCTAGAGATGGGTGACGATGGAAGGTATAGTGTTTCAGGAGTGGGCACGGTTGCTTTTCAGAGGGAGCATTGACCTCCTATCACCTTGATAGATGTGATGTATGTGCCTGGACTGAAGAAGAACTTGGTATCAGTCGCGATGTTGGAGGACAAAGGCTACGATGTTGTCTTCAGTAAAGGAAAGGTGTTACTAAGACACATAGCCACGGGTCAGACCAAGAGGATAGGGATTTGGGTGAAGAATCTCTATAAACTAAAGGTAGATGATTGTGCAACATTGAGTACGAAAGTAGAATTGGTGCAAAGCCAAGACATTGGCGAGTTGTGGCACAGGCGGTTGGGCCATTTGCATCATGGGGCTTTGAAGATAATGCAGCAGATATCTACAGGACTTCCCAAAGGTAAACTTGAGCAAGTTGACACATGCAAAGGTTGTACCTTGGGAAAGTACACCAAGTCTTCCTTTCATGATCGAGACAGTCGAGCAAAGGCTATCTTAGAGCGAGTTCATACTAATGTGTGTGGACCATTCTCGACGGTATCCACAGTGAAGCAAAGGTATTTTGTGACTTTCATTGGTGATTATTCTCGTAAAGGACCAAACCTTCACAAATTTTTATTAGTTCAAAGCTTTGGTCGAGAAAGAGTCAAGGAAGAAGATCAAGGGCTTGAGAAGTGACAATGGTGGAGGATATGTCTCTCAAGAGTTTAAGGACTTCTATGCAGTGGAAGGAATTAAACGGGAGTTGACGACACCTCACAACCCGCAGCAGAATGGGGTGGCCGAGAGGAAGAACAGAACTATTGTAGGGGCAGCACAAGTGATGCTACATGACCAAGGCCTACCACTTCACTTGTGGGCTGAGGCATGCAACGCAACATTCTATTTGCAGAATAGAAGCCCGCATCGCATACTTGGGATGAAGACACCAAAGGAAGCTTTCTCCGGTAAGATACCAGATGTGGGTCACTTCAGGATCTTTGGCTCATCAGTATATTGCCATGTGACAAAGGATGCACGGAAGAAGCTTGAGCCAACAACAGAGTTGGGAATACTTGTGGGGTACACTGATACACCTCACAATTATCGAGTGTACTTGCCTACTAGTCGGAGGACAGTGGTTCGTAAATATCTCAAATTTGATGAGTAGAAGTCCATGTGAGTTTCCCTTGAGAGGGAGCTCCAACTCCAGGCTGTGGAGGAATTGTTGGTTCCTAAGGAGGAGGAGCCTTAGACTGATGCGGAGCAGTCACATGCACAAGTTCCAGGAGTGGAAACATCCACTCAAGCAGAGTCTTCCAGAGATGGACGGAAGCACACAAGAGAAGTTGACAGATTGTTGGAGGATGCGAGAGAGAATGTGGGAGCACCATGTTCTCAGCACAGACAGAGGAGGTCACCTGAGAGGTACACTGGATACATGGCCCTTGCTGGGGAATGTGTTGAGACCGAGCCATCTTCCTTTGAGGAAGCAATGCAGCAACCGATTTGGGTTGATGCTATGGTGGAGGAGTATGACTCCATAGTTAATAACAGTGTTTGGAACGTGGTTCCAAGACCGAAGAACAAGTCAGTTGTGAGTTCCCATTGGCTTTACAAGGTAAAGCAAGTTGCTAATGATGGGAGGATCATGTTGTTGCAGTATATTTCGACAGAGGAGCAAGATGTTGACATTTTGACAAAGGCATTGTCAAAGTGTAAATTCAAGTTCCATAGAGACAGGATCAGGGTGGCAGATAATCCCTTTCTTGTTGAGAGGGAGTGTTGAAATGAGGCAACAAGAATATTCCAATTTAATTTTTCCTTGAATTAAATTGTGAACTAAAATCAAATTTAGTCTTACCAGCTACTTGGAAATAATTAATTAATTCATTTTGAATTAATTAGTTGGAGAAATTCAAGTTAGAAGTCTTTCTGAAGTCATGCAAGAGTTATCCCTTAAATTAGGGAGATAAGATTGAGTTATATTTGAGTTGTAATTAGTTAACTCAGTTTACTGAGTTAAGTTCAGTTAAATTAGTTCCAAACTGTTTGAGGAACTAACAGAGAGTTAACAGTTAGTTGATGCATGCATGCACTCAACTAGTGTACTCCAATTAACTGAAGATTCCCACTTCATAAACTCATGCATGCCTATTATGAGAAATACCCAGTTGAGATTAAAGACAAGGACAATGTACTATCAGTTGCATGTGTTTTCCTATAAAGAAAACTCATGCATGCAGAAGGAATAATTCCTTGAGGATTGCATAGTTCTGACAGTGTGTGAGAGCAGTGTTCCACTTGGTGAGGTGAAGATCATCCACTAGGAACAACGCAAGGAAATAGGAGCTTGGAGGGCAGAGAGGAAGGCTTGTGAGAAGCCAGGATTTCCTGTGAGCATCTGTGAGGATTGTACTGAGAGTTGGCTAGCTGTGAGAGCTAAGGCTTTGTATAATTCCTATGTATTTCCACCTTGTATGATAATACAGATAGTGGGGTTTTTAGCTGAGGCTTTCCCCAAAGTATTTTCATGTGTATTGTGCATTGATTATTCTTCTTCTGGTTATATGTGTTCAGCTCGATCTTTAAGCTTCCACAAATTAATAGTAGAAGTAGGCTATAGTATTTTCTTTGGTTATTTTGCATTATCGGGTTAATCTACAGTCAGATATTCTACATGGTCTTAGAAGAGCGAGATTTGTATAGAATTTCTACACATCATGATGAGCCTTTTCATGATGTCTACTAAGATCTCTTCTATAGCTCCTTTCTAGTGATGACTCTCAGCATGTATCCATGGAACATGCCTCTTCTTCTCATGTTGGGTTGTTTGTTAATGAATCCCAGTTGGTTGTAGTGAACCTTTCCACATATCTATCTTATGTTGGTCCACCTATACAAACTCCTCCAAGTTCATTCTTTGTAGTTATTGAATAGTCTACGGGGAGTCAAGACTAAAGGGATTACTTCATCATCTAGTCCATCCTCTCCTTTGGATGTTTCTTCTAGCCTTCCCTTGCTATATGAGGTCATCATTTTTGTAAACTTTGGTGCATATTTTCTACTCACTCATGATAATACTTGTTGCTTGGATGGATGATGGTTACTTGCCCCTAGGAGCCATGATATTGGTGGGACTGTGGACACCTATCTTGTGATTTCTATGCATTGCATGCTTTTGGTGATGGTTACACTGATCCCTCGGCATTTTGAAGTTGGTAATGGATCCCATTCAAGTTACTTCAGTGCTTTTGTTCACGAGATCCTAGTGGGTGTGCACTGTGCATTCACTTGAACTTTAACACCTAAGTTCAATATCTCATTAATGTAAATGGATTACCAACAACCATATCAGACCAAAAAGTAAAATCACTAGTTCCTATAATCATTTGAGACATAAAATATCTAACTGGTAAATTCCTAGCTCATTACATTCAAGGCTCACTACAATCAGAAATAACATTGTTCTCCCCATGGTAATTAAAATGGTGTGATGATCTATAAACATTAAATATTTTGTAGATACCACTGTCTCCATGACCAACCCAAATTCTTCCTTGATGCAAGGTCAGAAAATTATCGGTTGCATGGATGGAAGTTATCTATCTCACATTTTAGGTTCTTTCGATTAAGTGCATGGACCCATTTGTATCATGAAAGACATGATATATCTCCTGTCCATTATACTCCTCATAGAAATTTGGTTGGCTACTATGAAACTTTTCAGGGGTATCATCTCTATGACCTTACCTCTCACCAAGTGACTAAGCATCATGATGACTGTTAAGATCTCTTCTATAACTCTTTTCTGGTGATGACTCTCAGCATGTATCCATGGACCATGCCTCTTCTTATCTTGTTGGGTTGCTTGTTAATGACTCCCAGCTGGTTGTAGTGAACCTTTCCACATCGCCATCTTGTGTTGGTCCACCTATACAAACTCCTCTGAGTTCATTCTTTGTAATTATTGAATATTCTATGGGGAGTCGAGACTGAAGGGATTACTTCATCATCTAGTCCATCCTCTCCTTTGGATGTTTCTTCCAGCCTTCCCTTGCTAGATGAGGTCATCGTTGTTGTAAAAGTTGGTGAATATTTTCTACTCACTCATGATAATACTTGTTGATTGGATGGATGATGGTTACTTGCCCCTAGGATCCATGATATTGGTGGGATTATGGACACCTATCTTGTGATTTCTATGCATTGTATGCCTTTGGTGATGGTTACACTTAGCCCTAGCATTTTGAAGTTGGTAATTGAACCCATTCAGGTTACTTCAATGCTTTTGTTCACAGGATCCTAGTGGGTGTGAATTGTTCATTCACTTGAACTTTAACACCTAAGTTTAGTATCTCATTAAAGTTATTGGATTACCAACAACCATATTAAACCAAAAAGTAAAATCACCAGTTCCTATAATCATTTGAGACATCAAATCTCTAACTGGTAAATTCTTAGCTCACTACATTCAAGGCTCACTACAATCGGAAATAACATTGTTCTCCCCATGGTACTTAAAATGGTGTGATGATCTACAAACATTAAATATTTTGTAGATACCACTGTCTCCATGACCAGCCCAAATTCTTCCTTGATGCAAGGTCAGAAACTTATTGGTTGCATGGCTGGAAGTCCTCTATCTCACATTTTAGGTTCTTTGGATCAAGTGCATGGACCCACTTGCATCATGAAAGACATGATATATCTCTTGTCCATTAGACTCCTCATAGGACTTTGGTTGGCTACTATGAAATGTTTTAGGGGTATCATCTCTATGACCCTACCTCTCACCAAGTGACTAAGAATCATGGTGCTATATTTAATGAGCCTTTTCATGATGACTGTTAATATCTCCTCTATAGCTCCTTTCTAGTGATGACTCTCAGCATGTATCCATGGAACATGACTCTTCTTCTCTTGTTGGGTTGCTTGTTGATGACTTCCAGCTGGTTGTAGTGAACCTTTCCACATATCCATCTTGTGTTGGTCCACCTATACAAACTCTTTCCAAGTTCATTCTTTATAGTTATTGAATAGTCTATGGGGAGTCGAGACTAAAGGGATTAGTCTCATTTGGATGTTTCTTCCAGCCTTCCCTTTCCATATGAGGTCATCACTGTTGGTACTTCATCTTGAGGTGTACAACCTAGAGATGCTTCTTCTTCTGGAATGTAGTGATGCCCAGCTTTGAGATGATATTGTTCATGTGGATGTACAACAATTTGTTGATGATGGTAACAAACCCCCTGCTACATCATTTCCATCTTTTCTTTAATGGTTTGTTTCTTGGTGATGTCATGCTTCTTGTTCTGGGTTGATCATGGTGATGCATGTACCTTTCATTTTGATGTAGATAGTTTTTCTTGACGCATATTTTCTTTCCACTCATGGTTTTATGGATTATAGTAGCATGATCCTGGACACATGAATCAATATGTGTGATATTATGAGGATGATGTTCTCGCAAAATATGTCTCAGTATTTTGAAAGTTGTCCACAGACCCAAAGGAAAGATGACTTATCACTTGCATTGATCTAAATTGGGGAAGATTAGTAATGCTATGCTAATTCCCCTCATCAAAATATAAAAATTTGCTTGAGGTTGTACTCCAAAATAGCAAGTAAAAACATTAATTTTATGTGTTTTTACTTAAGACAGTTTCATGAAGAAAAACTTAAAACAAGAAACCAAAATACTAAATGGAAGCATCCATCAAACAATAATACACCAGCCATTGATAAAGGAGTTCACCCCTCATGGGCTACATCTCCTTGGATCAACTCTAAAGGCATGTCCCCTTCTCTTTATGCTAAAAATTCTTCAGATAAAGAGTACATAAATGTGCTGACAAAAAGAGTGGCTAGTTTCCCCTTCAAGGAAACATTCTTCTGCAAAGAATTCTCACTCTAAACATATGAAAACCTACAATTAGTCATGAAACAATCAACAAGCTAAGGGAACTCAAATCAAGACCCCATACTCCAACTTCCAAGAGCATAAACAAGTACAACGATCCACTTGAAGTACTTAAACAAGTATCTTTCTCCATACATATATAGAGAAAAGAAGAAATACAGCTACAACGTTGTTGTAATGGCTGCTGCAGGAACACATATGGAGGCTGGAATACCCATACAAGGTCATCTCCATCTTGGAACTCCTCCATAAACTGAATCAACACTCTGGTTGACCAAGGCACCCATAGGCTTCACTTTGCAAAAAATCCTATCCAGAAGTGCTCCTTTGACTCTGAAACCTATTCCAATCAGTTCAGAATGCCCAAAAATGGCTATCTAGCCTCTTTTTGCATCCAATTTGGTCAAAAATTGCCTTAGTTATGACTTCTGTCAGTCTCCCCACAATTTCCTCCTCCAAATCTAGCTTACTACTAGTTAAATTCATTAACCGCAGACAAAACTAGTAGTTCCGCCGCAAACAATGGTTCCACCATCAATCCCACCAATCTCGTAGTTAAGGGTCGAGTGGTCATACTTGCAGTTAGGTCTGGCAGTTACGACGATGGTCCCGCAGTCTATCAGATATCGTAATTAACGTGCTAGGGGTGACAGCATTACACAAGACTTAGCTATAAAACATGCAATCTGGTGATAAAGCGGACCCACTAGGTTATAAACTGCAACTTTGGATAGATTTCACATCCAGAACATCCCATCGCTCATCACAATTCGGCGGAGACACTTACTTTAGGCGCTCTCCGGACCCACTGGATTATTAAATACAACATATAACAATCCCACGTACGTGGTCTCATTGCAATCGGTGAATTTCAATGGGCAGAAGGTCTTGTTAACACGATGGACATTGTGATTGTGATACTAGCAGACCCAATGAGAGTTTTCCACCAGCATTTATAAACACTTCGCGTCTGGGTAATTTTATCGCATCGCAACCTAGTCGCTTCTGGGGGCCAATTCTTGTCGTTGATGAAATTGTGATATGTGATCACATCGCATCACACTCCATAAACTAATGGGGTCAAGGCTAATCCTTCATACTCGTCCACCTTTCGCTGATATGCAATTATGATCCATCGCTATCGCAACTTCGGCTGATGTCGCATCACATCCTTTCCCTTGTCATGGGCCGATTCTGTAATGTGATCCACCTTTTGACTACGAGGGCCAATGGAAAAGTGATACTTGGCACCTCTCTATTGGCTAGGACCCTTGCCATGTCATCAAGTCAACCCTGAACTTTGACCGTCTCTAACTTCTACATACGAGCTTAGATTTGAGTGTTGTTCACACCATTGGATTTAGAATGATGAGCTCTTCAATCTGAAGCTAAACTTATCAAAATTTTGACACTTTGAAATTTTGAAAAATTTTGAGCTCTTGATCACTCTTCCCCACTAAAAATCTTTTGGTCTCCAAAAGCATTAGATAAACTGCAATTACTCTGTACTTGTCTAAACTACAATTATCCTACATGTCATCCTTCCTTCTCCTTCACCTTTGTTCTTCGGAGTCATAAGCAATGAGCTGACACCTGCATCCTCTGCAAACCTGTAGTACAATATTTCAAATTACATGTTTCGCTATGTGACAAAAAGATTCAAGTTTGATGTTCTTCTTGACCTGTCCATGTCACTATGGCCATCCACAGCAACATCCTTCCCAAGAAGAATTCTAAGAATATTATCTGCAAAATCATTATCAAGGATAAGGTCCTAAAAGACTTTGTAAAATGAACCCAAAACAAGCTTCACATAGTGAATACTCATATAACTCGAGTGCTACACATATTTGGAATGTACTAAATGTGCTGCAACTACACATACAACAGTCTTAAAATGCTTTTTACAAAATGTTTTCAAGAAAGCATTTTACAAAATGGAATGAACTTGACTCCCAAATTTCTCCATTCAAATTGACTATCAGCAAGCCAAACTAGCATTGTCCATCTACCTTCTCTGAAGGAATTTCTACACTAGCATCTTGCATAATAATTGTAGAAAAGCATGAATATTGTGGAGAAGATGGTGGTTTATCACCATTCTTGTTACCCTCTTCCCTTAGAGAACATTCTCCTCTTGGAGGTCTAGATATTTCACCTTGAAAATTGGTATTCCTCTCTTCATAGAGGACTTTCACCATTTCTGCCATGTCTAAGAAAGCCTTCACATCCTCTGACATTCTTGTAGGCTCTCCTCCTTGGGACATGATTGCTTGAAGCTTCTACTGCAATTTTAGGTAGAACTTAGTGGTAGAGGTTGAAACAATCTTGCTCTCCTTTCCAAAACCTTCTCCTCAATGAGCTTCAAAACACATTTATTTGCAAAAAACAGACAATTCCTCCTTCTACAAATCAAACCTAAGCTCGGATACCAACCTAAGATAAACTGGGGTAGATTAGTAATGCTATGTTAATTCCCCTCATCAGAATATAAAAATGTGCTTGAGGTTGTACTCCAAAATAGTAAGTAAAAACATGAATTTTATGTGTTTTTGCTTAAGATAGCTTCATGAAGAAAAAATTAAAACATGAAACCAAAATACTAAATGGAAGCATCCATCAAACAATAATACACAAGCCATTGATAAAGGAGTTCACCCCTCCTAGGCTAAATCTCCTTGGATCAGCTCTAAACGCATGACCCCTTCTCCTTATGCTCAAAATTCTTCAGATAAAGAGTACATAAATGTGCTGACAAAAAGAGTGGCTAGTTTCCCCTTCAAGGAAACATTCTTCTGCAAAGAATTCTCACTCTAAACATATGACAACCTATAGTTAGTCATGAAACAATCAGCAAGCTAAGGGCTCTCAAATCAATACTCCATACTCCAACTTCCAAGAGCATAAACAAGTACAACAATCCACTTGAAGTACTTAAACAAGTCTCTTTCTCCATACACATATAGAGCAAAGAATAAATACAACTACAACATTGTTGTAATGGCTATTGTAGGAACACATATGGAGGCTGGATTACCCCTACAAGATAATCTTTATCTTGGAAATCCTCCATAAATTGAATCAACACTTTGGTTGACCAGGGCAATCATGGGATTCACTTTGGAAATCCTATCCAGAAGTGCTCCTTTGACTCTAAAACCTGTTCCAATTAGTTCAGAATGCCCAAAAATGGCTATCTAGCCTCTTTTTGCATCCATTTTGACCGTAAATTTCCTTAGTTATGACTTCTACTAGTCTCCCCACAAATTCCTCCTCCAAATCTAGCTCACTACCAGTTAAATTCATTAACCGGAGACAAAACTAGCAGTTCTGCCACAAACAGTGGTTCCACCATCGATCCCGCCAATCTCACAGTTAAGGGTCAAGTGGTCATACTTGCAGTTAGGTCCATCGGTTATGACGATGGTCCCGCAGTTTGTCAGATATCGGAATCGGTGTACCATGGGTAACAACATCACATGGGACTTAGTTGTAAAACATGTGATCTGGCGATAAAGCGGACCCAATGGGTTATAAACTGTAGCTTTGGATAGATATCGCATCCGAAACATCTCATCACTCATCACAATTCAGTGGAGACCCTTACTTTAGGCTCGCTACGAACTCGCTAGGTTATTAAATACAACATATAAAAATCCTACGTCTTTTGTCTCATCGCAATCGGCGAAGTTCAGTGGGCCGAAGGTCTTGTTAACACGGTGGACATTGTGATTGTGATACTGGCAGCCTGATGGGAGTTTTCCACCAGCATTTATAAACACTTCGCGTTCGAGTAATTTTATTGCATCGCAACCTGGTTGCTTCTGGGGGCTGATTCTTGTTGCCGATGCGATTATGATATGTGATCGCATCGCATCGCACTCCATAAACTGCTGAGACCAAGGCCGATTCTTCATACTCGTCTACCTTTCACCGATATGTGATTGCAATCCATTGCAAACACAACTTCGGCCGATATTGCATCGCATCCCTTCCCTTGCTGGGGGTCGATTCTGTAATGTGATCTGCCTTTCGATTGCGATTGTTGATATGCAAGGGCTGAAGAGTGACACTCGGCGCCTCCCGATTGGCTAGGACCCTTGCCATGTCATCGAGTCAACCCTGAACTTTGACCGGCTCTAATTTCTGCATACGATCTCGAATTTGAGTGTTGTTTGCACCATTGGATTCAGAATGACGAGCTCTTCAATCTGAAGTTGTACTTATCAAAATTCTAACACTTTTAAATTTTGACAAATTTTTAGCTCTTGATCATGCACACATGCTAAGATTATTGGCAGCAGTAAAGGGACAACAAATGGACTTAGTTTGGAAGCTCTGAGGTCATCATTATGACTGGAAAAGATTAAAAAGGCTAAAATATGACCAAGCTACTAATGTGCTGACTTTTAAAATCATACTAGAATTCCTAATAATAAAGATGTTGTTAGGCTCAATGGTGTGATGTTCTTTGTTAGCAATTTGTTATAGACTGGCTAATGTTGTTCCATTTGATATATGTTGTTCTATGATAATGAATTTGAAAGGACAATGGCAATAATTTCACATGGATCTATTCACTTAGTAGCCTATATCCAAATATTTACACTAGCATTCATTCTCAGGTTTGATATTATTGCATGTCCAACCAATTTGTCCAAGAATTAAACAGATACATAGCTTTTCATGGAGGTTTGACATCCAAGAATATTTACACTCCATCTGTAAATCATTATGCTATCATATTGTTCATCATACAAAGTTACATTGTAGCTACACAATATTGTTTTGACAATTTGATCCCTGCTATTCTTGTAGCTCATTCTCTCATATCCAAAATAAACATACATATGAACCAACCTGTCTTAATCTTCATTATCTATATCACAAAGTTTTCATTTTTTTTTTTTTTTGACCTTGTGATATCTTACATAATTTATGTCGCTCTTGATTTTTCCAGAGTACCCATAATTGTGTATGATAATTAATGGCTATTCCATACTAATCTATTGGACCTGCATTGTTCCCAAATTCAATGTGATAGGTTTGGCGGTATGATTGCATGTTTCTGATATTCCTCCATCAATGTTCTACCTATGCATTTTCCACTTTCAAAATTAGGGTTCCATGATCCACATCAACAAGATTGGCTCAGAAAGGACGTTGTAGAGGTACTTTATGATACGAATTGTACATATGGGTATACGTTTGCTAATTAATATATGCCTATCATACCTATGGTGTAGGACCCCCTAGTTCCAAACTAATGTGCATTTTGATGCAAATGAACAGGTTGCAGATAAAGTGGAAATGTTGTTTAGAGAGGTTTTAATTTTCTTAGACAGAAAATTGCCACATCTAAATCCTTTTATTTTGGTATTAAGGTTCTTGAATTAAGGAGGAAAATTGCAGAGCTAGAAGGAATGTTGCATAAAGATATTAATAATGCTAGTGGTGGATTTTTCATTCTGATGACAGAGGACACAGGCTCCATGGTTGATGGAAATTGTTTGGATAGAGCTATCTATTTTGGGAATCTTCAGTTCAAAGATATCCAAGTTGGCGACAAGAATGTTTTAAATAATGGATCTGGGTATCTTTCCATGATTAGTAATGTGGGAAATTCCTACTTGTGTGACCATTTAGAGGGAATTGGGACTGTGAATGGAAAATTCAATTAAGGCATGGAAATTATTAAATTGACAGAAGGTAAAACAACCCAAAATATTTGGATGATGTGGAAGGAGATCCAAACATTAGAGATTCATCCAATATAACTAATGGTACCATGTTTCATACTTTTGACATGGAGAATGGTGAATGTGATACCAACATCCATGTTTCTGAGACAATGCCTTTTGAAATAGTTGATAGTAGGGACAATACAAACGGTTTGGATGAAGATATGGCACCCTATCAGAAACTATCATAGCAGGATTCTCCTATCCTCGCTGACCTGTCAAATACATTAGATGCAACATGGACAGGTGAAGGCCAATTAGTAAAAGCTTAGGCTGTATCTGTGACATCACAAGGGCAAGAAGTTGGTTCTGCCACTTTGGCTACTGTTGCCAGTGGCAATGAATCTGCTGACAGAAAATATTTTAATCCAATTCAACAAATTACAATTGGAGACAGGATGATGTCTGAATCTGCCTAAAACATGCACGATAAAGGTGGAATAGAGGTGCCTGAAAAAAGCATCCCTCCCTCACCAGTAAATCATTAAATCTATTGGAAGAGTTTGGAAGCTGCATTGGGGCTCCTATGTCAAACTTACCAAAAAGTTACAACAAGAGTTTACAAGAAAAATTATTGGGGTCTATTAGAGTTGACTCTCAGAGAAGCTATAGTCCTATGTTTGTCTCATCTGTCAGTCATCTGGGTGGTAATGGAGTGGGTAAGCTTCTTTTACCAACTAGTGTCAATGATATGGTTATTGTTGTTTATGATGATGAGCCAACAAGCATAATAACTTATGCACTAAGCTCGCAAGAATATCAGGCTTGCCTATATGACAAGGTACTTGATAGTGAGAAGCAAAAGGAAATAGACAGGGATAAAGAAAAGGAATGTGCAGATTTATTTGGAGTTGTTTCAAATCCACTTTAGCCATCAGATGGTTCCTTAGACTCGAGTAAAGTTCTTTCCAAAGAGAGAAATTTAGGATATGAAGATATTTAAACATATGGATCCAAAGGGAATGGGGGTTCAGATTCATCGCTATATAGAAAAGACACATTCCAAAATATCCTTTCGTGATGAGGGTCCTCCTAGAAAAGTTAAGTACTTGGTAACCCATTATTATGAAAAACAGTTTGATGCCCTTAGGAAAAAGTGTTTTCCAACAGAGATGGACTTTAGATTGTCACTAAATCGCTGCAAGAAATGGGGACCTCAAGGAAGAAAGAGAAATGTGTTTTTTGCAAAATCCTTGGATGAAAGATTTAATATTAAGAGAGTCACCAAGATATAATTAGAGTATTGTATGAAGTTTTCCTAAGAATGTTTCAAATATCTGTGTGACTCATTATGTTCTTGAAGCCCCACATGTTTGGAAAAGATCCTTGGTATTTATCAAGTTGGATACTCATATTATTGTTTATTCTATATTTGACAATTACCTTTTGCAGACTCCTAGAGAGTTTACCGGGCTTTGTTTCCTTCATTGTGTGTGTGCATGCTACATAATGTGCTCATCTTTAAGGTCACTATAAAGAATGCAAAAGGTGGCAAAGAGATCAAGATGAATTGATGGTAATGGAAAATTTGTTGTTTGGAAGAAATGTAACACGGGTTTATGACCTCAAAGGTTCTGGTTGTTCCCGTTACAATGCAAATTCATCAGGCAACAACAAAGCTCTTTTGGACTAGAATCTCTTGGAGACATGCCAACTGCTCCAATATTTCTTGGGAATAAAGCCAAGCGCATTTCGGAGAGAGAATTCTAGAATGATACTTCATTTCTCGTGGTTAATATAGTTTTTGTTTTTCTTAATCAACCATAATTGTAATCTTAGTTTCATTTTTTTTGAGCTAGACAGTTATCATGATTTTGTGCAATTTGTGTTTGTAGTCAATTGATGTCATGAATTATTCATTACTTATTGGAGTTGAAGAGCATTGTGAGATGGTTTTAGGTAATAATAGACTCATACATTTGCTTTGAAATATATTTTCTCAGATTTGATTTTCCATTTTAGGTAACATAATCAATAATTTCAGCTGCTTGGGTCAGAGCATGTATCTATCAATGTTTCAAAGATGAATACTAACTTTTTTTTCGTCCTTTCGAATTTCAATACATGAAGTTTAGTTTATATTGGTGATAAATCCAACGGTTATTTCTATGATGTTTTTTATGCAACGAAGTTGCCTAATGATGATAACCTAATGATTGCGATAGTATTACAATTGATAAACTAAGCATTCTTTACCAGAGGCATATGCTCTTGATATTTCACTTTTATGATAGGACCAAGAAACAAGTATTGGTAGTAAAATATTTCATTCTTTGTGACCATCATTTATGTGAATAGGTCATGGGTTCCTTGATTTGAAAGGTTTGGAGAAGCTCATTTTAAGTTCCTCATGTGGATCTAGCTATCAGCTGAAGTAAAATTTGCCCACCTTCTTTTTCTTTTCCTTTTTAATTCTTCTGATAATATATTCTAGTTAGATACTGTCTTTCATTTCCTATTCCAATTATCTTCAATGCTCTAATATTGAACTTGTTTTATGCCATTAATAAATAATTCTGGTTGATTTTAAAATACCTCCTTGAATTATTTTTTCCAACCAACTAAAGTTAAGTGTATTAACACCATTTTCTGAACTCAAAAAGCTTCTAAATTCATTTGAAGATGATATGATTTTGTTTGTCCTTGATGAGGAGTATCAAGATGTTTTCTTTCATATTTTTATCCTTTCAATGGTTGGTAAATTGTAAGTAAGTTTTGATTTCTTGTTTTTTCCATTAAGGTAGATTGGGCTTTTGGTCTTTATGCTCACTTTATGTCCATTTTTCACAGTGATGCACTAGAACTATGCATGGTTGTTACTTGGAGCCAATGGTTATCAAGAAACAATGTGAGATTTAAACAACTTGCTCCATTAATGGGAACATCTCCTGTCATAGTTCATTAGATTGGTGGTAATATGATTTTGGTCTTTATGCTCACTTTTGTGTCCATGTTTTGCAATGGCTAGAACTATGCATGGTTGTTAGTTAGAGAGAGTGGTTATCAAGAAACAATGAGCTTTAAACATGCTTCTCCCTTAATGGAAACATCTCTTGTCACAATTCATTAGATTGGTGGCACTATGGATAGTCGGTAGTTCACCAAGCCCAACATTGACCAATGTCACTTTAATGTACTATGGATGCCATCTCTGTTTAATGTACTTTAAACATGTTCAAATTAGTGGATTTCATTGTTGGTTATTATTTTTCTTATCATCTTTATTTTTCCCACTCTAATCATATTATCTATGTATCTTTTTGTTATTTCCCTAGATTTATTCTTACAAGTCTAATTCTTTAAAGGGTGCTAGCTCAATGGAAGAGCACCTACTTTACAAGCAGGAGGTTGGTGGTTCAATTCCATCGTTCCTTGATATTAAAATGAATGGCGATGATTAGTTTTTGGTGACGAAGGTTCTTTTGACTATCACCAATGAGCTTATGGTGACATTGTTTTACCCTCACAAAAATATGAAATGGTGACGGTCAATGAACACCACCATATATATGCATCAATAGTGACAACCATGAAAGGTACATCACCATAAATCATTGGTGTTCATATGAAATGGCGACAGTCAATGAACATCACCATATATATGAATTAATAGTTACGATCATGAAAGGTCCATCGCAATAAGTCATTGTTGTTCATATGAAATGGTGATGGTCACTACCCATCATTATAATCATTATTCATGACAGACCTTGAATGTCACCACAAAATCTATACTTTTGGCGACGCCACCATTAGTGACGTTTAATTTTTTAATGATGGAGGCTAAGGTTTGTCACCATTGCTCATATGAAATGGTGACGGTCACTATCTATTATAAATCATTATTGGTGACGAACCTTGAATGTCACCATAACACTTATACTTTTGGCGACGCCACCTTTGGTGACCTTCAAATTTTGGTGACAGAGGCTCTTTTGACCATCACCAATGAGCTTATGGTGACATTTTTCGACCCTCACCAATGACATTTTTTGTTGTAGTGGTAGACTACAATTCCCATGACTCTCCCTACAGATCAGTTGGGCAGCAAGGAGAAGAGTATTCTCCTGGTATAGCAGATACATTGAGGAACTTGAGGGCAGAGATCATAAGTTGCAAAGTAGACAATGACAGGTTGGTTGAGGCTCAGGAAAGCCTTGCAATGGCTCAGGAGAAGCAGGTAGAGGTTAATCCGACAATCCTTCAAAGCTTATCAAGGTTACAGAGATAGGAACTAAGGATCAGCCAAGAGAAGGAAGAGAAAACTAATGGAGCCTATGGTAGCAGGTCTTGGTCTAGATACAAGTTGGATAGAGGGGACACAGTTAGAGGTGGCATATCACTGGATACACTTGATAGGAAGATTGGTATGTATGGGCATCATTCTAGTTCCTCATCCAGGAGACACGATTACAGTCATCACCATCATCATCCTTATAGGAGGGGTAAGTGTTTTCCTGAGGAGTTCAAGAAAGCCTCCAATAATTGATGGGGAGATGAAGAAGCGAAAAGATGTAGAGTCATGGTTGCTTGGGATGAAGAAATTCTTCAGATTCCACAACTATTCAGAGAACATGAAAGCTAAGATAGAAATTTTCAGTCTTAAAGGGAAAGTGGATATCTAGTGGGAGGATGTAAATAATTTCAAAGGTAATTGGGAGGGTGACTTGATTTGGGATGAGTTCAAGAGGCTCTTCAAGAATAATTACTTGTCGGAGAGGTACTGTGATGCCAGCGGTACGGAGTTTTATGAGTTGTAGATGGGTTCCATGACAGATGATGCGTACACTAGCAGATTCTTGGAGTTGTTGAGGTATGTGCCACATCTCAAGGAGGAGAAGGCTAAGATTCAAAAATTCATCAGTGGATTTCCAGCAGCATATAGAGACCAGATTGAGTTTTATATATCGTTAGAGGAAGACATCCGTAAATTGAAGCATTGTTATGAGTAGTCAAAGCGAAAACTTAATCCCAAAAGTGACTTAAATGGAAATGAGAAAGTAAAAGGAAAATGGCCACTGGAGCAAGGAAGAACTCAAGATGTAGGTGAGAAAAAAAATGTTGCTCCTTACAAGAAGTTCAGTACAGTTGAGAAGGGACATGTGTCGCGGCCTGGAGAGAAGCAAATTAGAGGTGATAGTAGAGCACCATTACAGTGTTGGAAATGTGGAGAAGATAATCGTAAGGAGGATTGTCCATTGTACTAGGGAGGTATGCCTCAAATCTATAGTGCTTAGGAGGTGCAGATAGTTGGGGATGTTGGTCATAGTATTCCTTGGATTTATGCGGCTGCGAACAAGAAGTAGGTGGATCACCATGCATCTATCATTGAGATGGATGACAAGCTTTGTGATCAATTTCTTTCTATTTTGATTGATCCTAGATCTAATTATAGTTATGTTAATCCTGACCTGGTGGATAAGTGTGGCTTGAGAAAAGAAATGCATGCAAAATCTTGGTTGGTGCAGTTGGCTATAGGTATGTTGAGGGCCCCGAAACCGGGTCAACAACAAGGGGGATACCCACCCGGTCGGGAACCTGGTTGGCGGCTCCTTGCCCGTTTGGTGTAGCGGGTCCGACTGGGGATGATGGGACCAGCTTCCCAATCTAAAAGATGTGTGTGTGTGTGCAGATTTTGAAGATACTAATCTAAAGGTAATTTTAAACTAATTTAATTCTAGACTCTAAACTAACTCTATGCTACTGTAATCTAACAAAAACAGCACATCTAATCTATACTAACCCGGGGTAAAATTCTTTCATTATGCGATCTAAAAAGATTTCATACAACAACTGGTAATAAAGATCATTCAGCTATCATAAGAATATAAATCAATTAAGATGAACCATTCTGCATAAAAAGTTAGGCAAAACAGTTGTGAACAGCATATCGCATAATCAGTTATTCATATGTCAAGCACAAAAAAATGATTCCACCGTACAAAAGTGCCAAATGGTAATCCAGACATTCATACATTAACATATAAACAATTCAGCTGTATATTACTCTAAGAATATGAGCAGAAATTAATCAAGAGATAAAAGTACCAATTATGACCGATTTCACTCACACACTTCAAGTAATAACGATTTATCTCTACTTACTTCTAACATCTACTAAGAGTACAGAAGTGCAACATCAGTAGCAGACATTAAAATGCAAACATAAATAAATCTCGATCCATCCATTCATCAAAAACCCCCTCCGAGGGTGCAAAAGTGCATGTTCTGAGGACAAGTTTTTTGACAAATTTCCGGACCCTTCTCCAAATGCCATGAGAAGGGTTAAATACTACTAACTAACTAATCTTAATTACACAAATTTGGGGGAACGGCTTCAAATGACCGCCCTTTCACTAAAGCAAATTTATTTCTAAAAATTGAATCTAATTTCTAACCGTTTCTGTATCTGCTCCTTAGTGCTGTAAGCAATGTGAGGTTCGCCTGGAAAGAGTCGGCTGGTTGTCTTTTCCTTTTGCTCGGGCGATGAAAGTAGAAATAACAAAAGCTGGCACCTCTTTCTGACAACCTAGAAGATATTTTTGAAAATCTTCCTCTGGCTGGGTGTTTTTTGCTGTGTGTATACTTAGTATAACCCAAATTTCTTTCAAACTGATTGTGCTGTTGATATTTCGGTTTCTGGCCGTGTGAATGACTCAATGAGTTAGGGATTTTGTTGCCTGAACAATCTTACGTATTGAAAATTGCTTCCATTCTTTGTTCCAGGCTTTTCTGAAGCATCATCCCTTTTCAGCGTTTTTCTTTTTGCTTTACCCAATATGAGCTTCAGGATCTTTTGCAAACATGCTGCTTTTGTGCGCCTTTGACTCTGAGTCTTGGATAGTCTATTTTCATCAGTGTCTGTGGAGTGATACTCTGGACTCCGCGGCTCTGCTGCATGCGGCATTCATTTGCGAAGGCATCTCCTCTCTGTTCTTCAAGTATTGGCGCTTTCCCCTTTTCCTTGGATGTTTCCTGCATATAGATTTATATCAGTTACTGCCTTACAGCTTACGCAAAGGAAAAGAGATATGACGAAAAGATTGACATGAAAGCTTTAAACTCTAATGAATGCATAATCATGACACTCATAAGGACTTGACTCTTCGAAAAACGCAACATGATCATCTTTGGATACTCAGGCGTGCAATCATTAATTTCCCTTAAGGCAAGCGCTCGATTTTGGGTTTATAGATCATGCCGAAGAAACTTTGCGATGAGTGGTTTCTGCGATTCGTATTGCGGCAATTAATAGTTTCATTTGTCGCAGATCGCAAATCGCAAAATCGCAGTTTGTAGGATCGCAGATCGCAAATCGCAATATCGCAATTTTCATTTGCTCGTTGTGTGTTGCTTTTGCGACGTTTGCGATATGCGACGTCGCATATCGGCCGTCGGCGATTCCTTTTTATTTTCTTTTAAGGGCACTTTCAAAATATGTGATGCGATGAATTTCGCATCGCTTTCTTTGCAGCTTATTTATGCGCATAGGAAAACTCTTCACTCTCTCTTTGCGATGCGATATAGCTTTTAGGGAGTTAAATACAAAAATTTGGATAAAAATATTTTTGGGATTTTTTGTTAAGGGTTTCCCTTTGCTTGATATTATTGCTAATACTAAACAAAGAGGGGGGTTGTTGTTGACCACAACAATGGCGATTCACTGTGAAGAACCAGTTATCTCTGCTTTTCTATTGACATTTCCACTTCCGAAACAGAAAAATTTTCATATGTCTAAATTTTGTTATGGACAGATAGAGTAGATTACCCCTCATCCTGTCATTGATACTTTGTTTCAACCCTTCTCTTATTCCAATTGTCTGCTTCCCTAGGCTTAGTTCTTGCATTCATACCAGACATTACTCGGTCCTTTTTAAAAGATAAAATAAGGTCTTCTCTGCGTACTGGCTTTAAAATATGCTCATTTGTCGTAGGTAGAGCCTCTGCTGCCCGCAAGCGTCCATAGCCTCGACAGGGTTACCATGTTATCCAGCAATGATCCTTTTTCCTGCTTGAGGTTATTTACAACATTTCAGAGAAAAATCCTTTTTGGCACTTTTTCCTTTTTTACTCTCTAAAGAACAATGTCTTGGTTTGGTGGCCAAATTATGACACAGTCATTCACTTGATTTACACTTTTGCTGAACAAGCTGGCTCGTGATGAGACCCCTTGTCTTTTGATTGCAACAATCTTGAGTCGTTGCCCTGTTTTGATAGACAGTATTGGCAAAGTCAGCAAGTTATAATATGTGTGATCATGATAAGCCGACTCGTGATGAGACCTCTTATTCTTTGAGATATAGTGCTTTCTCGGATTGTTTCTCTGAATGCTGCGGTTTCCTTTGGCAGGGAGGAAGTCATTGTTTTTCCTTAAGAAAGCTCTGGACGACAATAATAGAGCTTTGAAAATAACAACTTTGCAAAGAATATTTATTTTATTATTGATGATACCTTTCATTGTGCTGGGATAAAACAATTTTTAACCAAAGGTTGATTTCATCAAAGTCTTTTGAAAGGTTGAAACTAATATCATTATTCAGGCTAAAGTTAACTCTATTTATCAATAATAAAAATCAGATTTTTCGAAAAGTTTTGCTATTTGTACAAGTGAAATCAAAATCTGATAGAGAGTTAGTGTGCTCTTTCGTGAATCTTATTCTATGATCATTTACAACCGGTTTTATTTATAAGAAAGAGAAAACAAAATAAAAGAAACTAAAACTATCCTACAAAAAATAGAAGAGTGATCTTCTATGGAAAATACATTTTAAGAATTTGTCCATTCACAGGCAAAGAATCTCTTCTACCTGCCAAATCCTGCAACACAAACGTCGATGGGCCTATGACTTCTACAATCTGAAAAGGACCAAGCCACAGCTTCTGAAATTTCGTATGTTTTCCCTTTTCTTCATGAGCCTTATCCCATTTCAAAACTAAATCTCCCATCTGAAAGTTCTTTCTGGTTATGATGGCTGAGTCAAAAGAGGATTTTATCAGCGCTTGGTGGTGAGCATGGGTTTTCTTAGCTTGTTCTCGGCGTTCTTCTAGTTTGATTATTTCCATTTGTCTTAATTGCAAAGAGGAAGTAGATACTTCATCGATGTGTTGTACTAAAGACAAAGAGGGAATGACTAAGTGAGTTGGAAGAACCACTTCTTTCCCATAAACTAAATTAAAGGGAGAAGTGCCGATTGAAGCTTTCTTCGTGATTCTATCTGCCCATAAAGCATTTATCAGCGCTTTATGCCAATTCTTTTGGTTTTGGTCGACTGTTCTTTTGATAATCCTGATTAGGTTTTTGTTTGTTGATTCAGCCAACCCATTACCTTGCGGATAGTAATTGGCAGAATATTTCAATTTGAACCCTCTTTTCAATGCAAACTCAGTCATTGCATTTCCAGAAAAGTATGATGCATTATCAAACATTAAGGCCGTTGGCAATCCAAACCTAGTGATGATAAATTGATCTATGAATTCAATAATGTTTTCAGAATTAACTGTCTTGAGAGGAACTGCTTCTACCCATTTAGTAAAATAATCTGTTGCCGTGAGGATATACCTATGCTGCTTAGAAGAGTGAGGAACGATCTCACCTATTATGTCCAAGCCCCATTGGTTGAATGGTTGCTCGATGTTGACCGGCTGTAGTGGCATGGACGATCTCCTTTGTTTCCCTGCAGCAGTCTGGCAGATTTGGCATTTCCTTACGTAATTGTATGAGTCTTTGAACAGCGTGGGCCAATAATATCCTGCACGTAAGATCTTATGCGCAGTAGTCTCTCCGACATAGTGTCCACCTGCTGGTCCATCGTGGAGTTCCTGCAAAACCTTTTCGGCTTCAGTTTTCTCAAGACACCTAAGAAGTACAGAATCGTAATTCCTTTTAAACATAACATCATTTATGAGCTGGTATTGTTTAGCTTTCAATCTTAGAGCTCTTTTCTTGGTGTGATCCAAATGCGATGGAGCATACCCGTTCTTAAGATAATAAATGGCGTTCGCATATAATGATTCTGCGTCGTTTAGGCTTACCTCATACGTGTGTACCTCTTCAGATGAGTTCTCCGGAATTTGCGATGCTCTAGCTAACATCTTGCAGAAGCCTTGACCTCTTACAATGCTTGCTGGTTTGATCTCAAGATCGTATTCTTGTAGAGCGGTAATCCAATTTGCTCTCTTTTCGCCCACATCCTTCTGTACCAAAAGGTTTCTTACCGCTGGAAACGGTACTACGACTTTGGTATGGGCTTTAAGTAAAAAAGGTCTGAAATATTTGATCGCTTTGAAAACAACATAAGCCTGTTTCTCCACGTCTGAGTAATTGAGTTCAGCACCTTGTAAGTTCGAGCTAAAGAACGTGATTGGAGCTTCCGCCTTTTCTTGATTTACTTGAGTCAAAATCGCGGCATAAGATTTCTCTGAGGCAAAAGTGTATAAGATGAAAGATTCTGAAAAATTTGGGGTAGCTAAAGATGGAGCATTGATGATAGCTTGTTTGATCAAGTTGAATGCTTCGTGCTCATCTATGCCCCATTTAAAATTTGAATTCTTTTTTATCATATTTTGTAAAGGAGAAATAATACGTGAAAAATCGGGGACAAACCTTTTTACAAAATTGATTTGTCCAAGGAAAGATTGCATGGCCTTTTTGTTATGGGGTATGGATATTTCGAAAATTTCTTTGATTCTGTCAGGTTCAATGTGAATACCAGATTTCGACACTATGAATCTGAGCAATTTCCCTTCACTTAATGCGAAAAAAGATTTCTTTGGGTTAAGTGAAATTCCATACCTTAAGCATCTTTGAAAGATCTGTTTCAAATCTTTGAGATGGTCGCTTCGCTTCTTGGAGTACACTGTTATATCATCCAGGTAAATCACTACCGATTTATTGACCAAACCTTTAAACGCGATGTCCATGGCTCTCTGAAAGGTAGCGCTGGCATTGATCAGACCAAATGGCATCTTCCGATATGCGTATGTGCCCCACTTGGTTCGGAATGTGGTTTTCAACTGATCATCGGGATGCACCAGCACTTGATTGTATCCTGAAAATCCATCCAGGAAAGACATTAATTCTGGGCCCGCTACTGCCTGTAGTATTTGCTCCATAGGTGGGAGGGGAAAATTGTCTTTCTGACAGGCTTTGTTGAGATTCCGGAAATCAATACAGATTCTAATATCTCCGTTTTTCTTCCTAACAGGCACCATATTGGATACCCATTTGGAGTGTCTGACGGGGAAAATTATTCTGGCTCTCAACAATTTATTTAGCTCAGTCTTTATCTGATTTTCTAAGTTGGGGTGAATTTTTCTGAGCTTCTGCTGGACAGGTTTTTCATTGTCAATCATAGGGATAGTGTGTTGAATGATAGAAGTGTTGTATGTTTTCAGCTCATCGTAATTCCACGCAAAAACGTTTTTGAATTGTCTCAGAAGACGGATATATGCTGATTTTTCTTCAGGGGCCAGGCCGTGGCCTAGATTAACGTTTTGCGGCTTCTGATCGGTTCCTAGGTTCACTAATTCATAGTTCAGAGTTGAACTGTAGAGTTTAGAATTGGCAGACCTTTTAAACCGACTTTTCAAATCATACAAATCTTCTAACTTAACCACCGATTTAGGTATAGCGTTATCAGTGCTATTTTGCTGAATTTGGTGATCATGATGGTCTTCGTCAATTATTTGATTTGAGTAGGATCCTTCAGAAGTAAGGAAATTTACAATGTCTGGATCGTCATTGAATACTCTCCAGTTGGTGATGTTGTCAAGGATGGATGGTTTAAAGATTAATTCTATTGAAAACCTATCGGGACTAAAATCTTCGGAGGGAATCAGTCTAGAGGCTACGTTAGCTAACAGGTCTGCGCTCTCATTTTGGAGTCTTGGGATTGACGAAATATTGAATGCTATGAAATGTGAAGTCAGATCTTGTACTAAAGATTGATAGTGCTTTAAATGACTTGACAGGCAATGTATGGTGTTACGTACCTGTTTGACGACAATTTCGAAATCTCCAAAGACTTGAAGATACTTAACATTCAAGTCGATTGCTTTGTATAGGCCTTGCACCAAGGCTTCGTATTCCGCTGTATTGTTTGTGCAATCGAACTCAAGTCTGCATGTAAGCATGGTCTTGTTCCCATCTGGGTTAACCAGAACGCATCCTGCTCCTGCCCCCTCATTAGATTTAGAGCCATCAAAATATAATTTCCAAAATAAAGATGTATTTACAGAACTATCTAAAAAATTAAAACACCTTGAATCATCAGTTTGGGAAAAGTTTTCAACTTGGGACACAACTGAATTTTCTAAGTAAGGTGAAGTGTGAGCATTGAAATTGCCGAGGAAAGAATCTACCGAGTAATTGCCTATGATACTGCTGTTGTATGCTATTGCTTCGTTCTCTCCTTCCAATTCTGTCACTATGTACTTTTGGTGCAATTCTCGTTCAACCTTTATTTGATTGGGTTTGCCGTTGTAGGGTAACCACATGTGCGACCAGTCGGTTGAGAAATATCCGTGGAGTTTCTCGGACCAATCCCTGCTAAGAATTAAACCATAGAATTCAGGGATATCAACTACTAGAATGTCGATAACCTGACATACTTTCGGGTTATACGACAATCTTATGGTCACCTGGTTAAGTTCACCAATCACTTCGACTTGAGATCGATCAAGTTGAACTATGCGCACTGCAGATTTCTGAGGTTGAACATTTAATTTGGCACAAATTGATCTGGGTAGAATATTCGTTGAAGCACCAGAATCAATCAGGCAATTGTGCACATTTTTATTGAAGATTTCATAAGTGAGGAGAAAAGGAGGAGTATGGGATCTTGACCTTCCTCCAATCAAGGCAATGTCATTCGGATCAATCTTATTGATCATGTTGGTTGGAGTTCTTCCCATGTTGTGGGAAGCTACAGCTATAGGTAAAGATGTAGTAGGCACGGCATGTAATTCCTTCATCATTATTTTCTGTTGATGTTTCAATTTGCTCAATTCGTAAAGAGTGATATTAGCCCTAGTCTTTTTCATGTCATCGATAATGTTATACTCCATTTCATCCAACACTATCAGTGTTCTTGATGGAGGTGCTTGATCTGATTGGACTGGGCTAAATTGGGTCGCTCTAGCGGTTGTTTTCTTTGTTGCGACCTTATCTTTTGTTGCAGGGCTTGCGCCCTTCTGTTTAGGGGTAGTTTGGGGAGGATCAAGTTGATTTTTGCTTCGTGTGCTAACCGGAAATGCTTCTTGATCCTCTTCTTGTGGGAGGATGAAATCCCACATTCCTTGTAGTTCCACAACTTCTTCATCATCGGTCTGCCCTTCAGTGGTATTCTCTTCTTCTTCTTCTTCTTCAGATTCGACGTTTGAGACAGCATTGGGTGGTTTCACCTCCATGGGAAGGTTTCTTTTAAAAGATCTGTAGGGCTTTTTTGAAGAAGTTTCTGCTACTTGCTTTCTTATATCAATCATCTCGTTGGACATGGCCTTTAACACCTTTTGTAATCCTTCCATATCGAAAGGATCTTTCGTTTGCTTCTTCTTGGTGTCTTCTTTGAAAGAGATCTTCTTAGATTTGCGTTCTTCTATTGCAAATCTCTTTTCTAGGGCAACTACGCGTTTTTCTACTGCTAACGCCTCAGTTAAGTTTTCAACTAAAGTCGTCTTGTTCGCCCTATCTACGAAGATAGCCAAGTTAGATGGTAAGGTCGTGATGTACCATTCACATCTTACTTCCTCGCTGGGTTGAGAAGCAGCGGGAATCTTGTTGAGGATCTTATTGAACCGTAAATTGAAATCTTTAATGGGTTCTCTAGCCTCAGCTTTAAGATTAGATAGGTCATTGATCAATGTCGTTGTTGATCTGTCATCGCCAAACTTGGTGAGGAATTGACTCTGAAAAATGTCCCAACTTGTGATGGACCCGGAAGGTAACGAAAAGTACCATGACCCGGCTGTTCCTTGCATTGTGTAAGGAAAAAGTCGGACGACAGCATCTTCGTTGGTAACTCCGTTGAGATTAACAGAAAGCATGAAATTATTGATATGCTCTTCAGCTAGCATGCCTGTTTCTGGATTGAATTTAGGTAGCCACTTCTCAGGATGGGCCGGTATTGGGCTCAGGGGTGGAGGCATTAAAACCACCCTAGGATTGTTCCATGGAGATTAGGCCATCGTTGAGCCGCTAGTTAATGAGAGTGCAGAAGACAGTCCCTGATGCTGAGAAGATGAAGGTATTATGATCATTGATGATTGAAGAGGAAGTGTGGAAGATGGATGAGTGATTTGGGATGAGGATGTGGGTGGTTGACTTCGTGGTGAGGGTGTTGAAATGGACGAAGTGGATGAAAGAGTCTCACGGTCAGACTCTGGTGGTGCTTTCCTTGCTCTTTTCCTAGTAGGAAGAGGGAGTTCACTTGGTTGAATACCAAATTTTTCACTCTTCAATCTGGTCAGAGGGTGAGCATGATTGTACTGCGAAGTCACGCTGCTGTTAGATTTATCAGACCTATGAGAAAAAATAAAGAATCCCTGGAGTCTACGAATCAAAGTTTGAATTTCAGGGGGTTCAATAATGAGTTGGTCTGATATATTGGAGTAGGTAGCAGCGGTGGATACTCGAGCGACTTGTAACTCCGGGTTTAACCGTAGTGGAGAAGTCGGGGGAGTTGATGAGGGTGATTTACTCTCAGAATGGCATTTAGATTTGACTTAGTTGCCATTCATAGTTCGTGCCCTCCTTCTAGCGCCAAATATGTTGAGGGCCCCGAAATCGGGTCAACAACAAGGGGGATACCCACCCGGTCGGGAACCTGGTTGGCGGCTCCTTGCCCGTTTGGTGTAGTGGGTCCGACTGGGGATGATGGGACCAGCTTCCCAATCTAAAAGATGTGTGTGTGTGTGTAGATTTTGAAGATACTAATCTAAAGGTAATTTTAAACTAATTTAATTCTAGACTCTAAACTGACTCTAAACTAACTCTATGCTACTGTAATCTAACAAAAACAGCACATCTAATCTATACTAACCCGGGGTAAAATTCTTTCATTGTGCGATCTAAAAAGATTTCATACAACAACTGGTAATAAAGATCATTCAGCTATCATAAGAATATAAATCAATTAAGATGAACCATTCTGCATAAAAAGTTAGGAAAAACAGTTGTGAACAGCATATCGCATAATCAGTTATTCATATGTCAAGCACAAAAAAATGATTCCACCGTACAAAAGTGCCAAATGGTAATCCAGACATTCATACATTAACATATAAACAATCAGCTGTATATTACTCTAAGAATATGAGAAAAAATTAATCAAGAGATAAAAGTACCATTTATGACCGATTTCACTCACACACTTCAAGCAATAACGATTTATCTCTACTTACTTCTAACATCTACTAAGAGTACAGAAGTGCAACATCAGTAGCAGACATTAAAATGCAAACATAAATAAATCGTGATCCATCCATTCATCAAAAACCCCCTCCGAGGGTGCAAAAGTGCATGTTCTGAGGATAAGTTTTTTGACAAATTTCCGGACCCTTCTCCAAATGCCATGAGAAGGGTTAAATACTACTAACTAACTAATCTTAATTACACAAATTTAGGGGAACGGCTTCAAATGACCGCCCTTTCACTAAAGCAAATTTATTTCTAAAAAATGAATCTAATTTCTAACCGTTTCTGTATATGCTCCTTAGTGCTGTAAGCAATGTGAGGTTCGCCTGGAAAGAGTCGGCTGGTTGTCTTTTCCTTTTGCTCGGGCGATGAAAGTAGAAATAACAAAAGCTAGCACCTCTTTCTGACAACCTAGAAGATATTTTTGAAAATCTTCCTCTGGCTGGGTGTTTTTTGCTGTGTGTATACTTAGTATAACCCAAATTTCTTTCAAACTGATTGTGCTGTTGATATTTCGGTTTCTGGCCGTGTGAATGACTCAATGAGTTAGGGATTTTGTTGCCTGAACAATCTTACGTATTGAAAATTGCTTCCATTCTTTGTTCCAGGCTTTTCTGAAGCATCATCCCTTTTCAGCGTTTTTCTTTTTGCTTTACCCAATCTGAGCTTCAGGATCTTTTGCAAACATGTTGCTTTTGTGCGCCTTTGACTCTGAGTCTTGGATAGTTTATTTTCATCAGTGTCTGTGGAGTGATACTCTGGACTCCGCGGCTCTGCTGCATGCGGCATTCATTTGCGAAGGCATCTCCTCTCTGTTCTTCAAGTATTGGCGCTTTCCCCTTTTCCTTGGATGTTTCCTGCATATAGATTTATATCAGTTACTGCCTTACAGCTTACGCAAAGGAAAAGAGATATGACGAAAAGATTGACATGAAAGCTTTAAACTCTAATGAATGCATAATCATGACACTCATAAGGACTTGACTCTTCGAAAAACGCAACATGATCATCTTTGGATACTCAGGCGTGCAATCATTAATTTCCCTTAAGGTGAGCGCTCGATTTTGGGTTTACAGATCATGCCGAAGAAACTTTGCGATGAGTGGTTTCTGCGATTCGTATTGCAGCAATTAATAGTTTCATTCGTCGCAGATCGCAAATCGCAAAATCACAGTTTGTAGGATCGCAAATCGCAATATCGCAATTTTCATTTGCTCGTTGTGTGCTGCTTTTGCGACGTTTGCGATATGCGACGTCGCATATCGGCCGTCGGCGATTCCTTTTTATTTTCTTTTAAGGGCGCTTTCAAAATATGCGATGCGATGAATTTCGCATCGCTTTCTTTGCAGCTTATTTATGCGCATAGGAAAACTCTTCACTCTCTCTTTGCGATGCGATATAGCTTTTAGGGAGTTAAATACAAAAATTTGGATAAAAATATTTTTGGGATTTTTTGTTAAGGGTCCCCCTTTGCTTGATATTATTGCTAATACTAAACAAAGAGGGGGGTTGTTATTGACCACAACAAGGTACAAAGAAGAGAGTTCATCATTGGGTAAGAGCTTGTGCATTTGAGTTGAATGCTATGCCTATAGTAGCAAATTTGAATATAATGCCATTGGGATCATATATTATGCTTTTGAGTATGGATTGGTTGTATCTTCACAGGACCAAAGTAGATTTCTATGCAATTCCAAAAGTAGATTGATAATGATGACATGGACTTCATGATGAGGTAGCAATGCCAAGTCTTCCTTGTTGCTTCATCTTGCATTCTTGATGGTAGATCTGATCTATGTTTCATTTTCAAGCAAGATCCACTTTGTTGTTGATCTTCACCCTCCAAAGGTTCTTGTGTAACAACCCCAGGTTAAAATTTCATGTAATAAAAGTTAATAAAAGTAAAATAAGACCACAAGAAAGGGACACTTATTTCAAGATAAATGTTGGGCAAAATATCCTAGTGGGCATCACTTTTTGTGTTTTATGGCTAGGGGGAAATTGGAAAAGGCAATGGCTAAGGCTTTGGAAAGGCAAGGGTATTTTTGGCACATTATTTATGAAAATAATGGAAATTAGCAGAAAAGGAAGGTGAAAGGTCACAAGTTGCATGTGAGGAGGAAAATAATGGAAAGTTGAAGAAATTAGAGGCCTCATCAATAAAAATACCTCAGAGCATCAGTTGCTAGCCTTTTGTCAGTTTACTGTTAGAATTTGTCTCAGAGAGGAGAAAGCACCAAGAGGAGAAACAAGTAAGAAAACAAGGAAAGGAAAGGAAAAGCAAAGAAGGACAAGGAAATCAAAGGAAGGGAAGGATCAAGTTACTTCAGTGGGAATACTTGCACGTAACAAATTGCATGTGTGATTTCCTAGATGGGTGTGGCATGCATGGTATGTGCATGTTGGTATTTGGTTATTTTGTTGTCATTGGCATGGATTTTGTCGGGTTTCAATAGTGGATTTTAGCCTAGCCTTGCAATTTCTGGATAACCATGGTGTGGTGGGATTTTTTATTGGTTAGAGCTTTGGATTGTCGGATGGTTTCAGAATCTCGGGTGAGGTGATATCAGGAAAATTCCCAAAGGCCTAGGAATCCCTTGACCGGTAATAGTGAGATACATGGTAAAGCCTAAGGGTGGAGCCAAGAAAATTCCTCAAGGATGGTGAAGGAATCTGGAGGCATCCAAGCTTAGTTTAGTTTTGTGATCTCGACATCGGTTTAGGTCAGATCCTAGTACGGTAACGGTGGAGGCAGTTTAACCTTTGAATTCCTTTAGTTTTTTATGGATTGATTTATCCCATGAGATCCCACATTCATGCTTGGAATATGGTACGAGGGTGATAGGCTGAAATAAAGATATGGTTCAGCCAATCTATGGTCGGGTGGAACGTTGTAGTCCCAAACTCGATTGGTAATTGCCTATGTTTAATAAAAGCTAAGTGTCTCTTGCTTTGATGAGTAAATGTACTTATTATTATGTGGCTTTAATGGGTGTTCCCTTATGGTTATTTATTTGGTTATATATTGGTTATATGCATGGTTTTATGACAAATCTCAGCTATGTCTCTATTCATGTTTTTCCTTGTAACTGAATGATTAATGAATGCAAAACCTAATTGATGTTATGACAACTAATGTGAGAAGGTAGAGACCCTTCTTGTTAAACCTCAAATAAATTTTCAATCCCTTATGTTCAGACTTGAATTCATGACCTGTAGGTTGCATATCTACCAAGTGTTTGGCATAATGTCAGTCCTGGTTGGGGATGGTCAAGTCAAGTCTTGTTTCCAGATTTTGGTTTACAAGCATTATCTTCATGTCTTTTATGATTTCTAGAAGTTTCATAGCTTTCCGAGTTGAGGCTAGGCCCCAACCCTAGAAAATAACCTTAATTCTCGCAGTCGCTGACATAACACTGGCCGAAAAAGGCCACAGTCGCACTGATGCAAGCCTATGGGAGCAACTAGGAACCCATTGCCACATGGAGGTCTTGGCAAGGGAGTGAATGGGGCTCTAGGTTAGGGAAAAGGTGAATTGTCTCAGGGGTTGGACACCTCGGGGGTTGGGTTACTCCTTGAGGTCTTATGGCACCGAGGGAAGTTAGTAAAGTCTTGTTGTGTCGAATCCATTTCCTTAAGGTCATATAGGAGGTTGATTCGTATCATAGTAACCCTTCATCTCATGTTTACCCCGGGTAAGCTAGTGAAAGTTTGTATATGTGTGAGGAGGCGACATTACATCTTGGATCAATATTGGATTCCTCTAGTCATCATGCAATGCCTTATTTTTGTCTTGGTCCATGATCTACTTCGTGTCTCCATGATAGATCTTTTGGTGCTTCTTCTTTGCATGTGTTTATTTATGCTTTCTCCTTGCCATCTAATTTGAGCATCACTTTGTTATGCTAAGAAAGTACTCCCGCCTGTAGAAAATACTATTGTAGGTTAACCTGATAATGCAATATAAATCAAAGCAGAATAATATAACCTACTTCTACTATCAATTTGTGGAAGCTCAAAGATTGAGCTAAACAATATAACTAGAAGAAGAAGAATCAATGGCACAATACACATGAAAATACTTTGGGGAAAGTCTCACGTAAAAACCCCCCACTTTTGTATTATCATACATGGTGGAAATACATAGGAATTATACAAAGCCTTAGCTCTCACAACTAGCCAGCTCTCAGTACAATCCTCATAGATTCTCACAGGAAATCTTGGCTTCTCTCCAGCCTTCCTGTCTGCCCTCCAAGCTCCTATTTCCTTGCGTTGTTCCTTGTGGATGATTAGCACATTACCAAGTGGAAAAACCAACCTTAAAAATTGCGAAATCCTCAAGGATGAATCCTTGACTGCATGCATGAGTTTTCTCCATGAGAAAACACATGCAACTGATAGTAAACTGTCCTTGAACATTAATCTCCACTGGATCTTTCTCAGAATATACATGCATGAGTTTCTGATGAGGGAATCTTCAGTTAACTGGAGTAGCACTAGTTGAGTGCATTAATGCATTAATTGACTGTTAACTCATTTTTAGTTCCTCAAACAATGTGGAACTAATTTAACTGGACTTAGCTCAGTAAAATGAGTTAACTAATTACAACTCAAATATAACTCAATCTTATCTCCTAAATTTAAGGGATAACTCTTGCATGACTTCAGAAAGACTTCTAAATTGAATTTCTCCAACTAATTAATTTAAAATAAATTAATTAATTATTTCCAAGTAGTTGTTAAGACTAAATTCGATTTTAATTCACAATTTAATTCAAGGACAAATTAATATGGAATATTCTTGTTGCCATATTTCAACACTCCCTCTCAACAAGAAAGGGATTATCTGCCACCCTGATCCTATCTCTATGGAACTCGAATTTACACTTTGACAATGCCTTTGTCAAAATGTCAGCATCTTTCTCCTCTGTCAAAATGTCAGCATCTTTCTCCTGTGTCAAAATGTCAGCATCTTTCTCCTCTGTCAAAATATACTGCAGCAACATGATCCTCCTCACTACATAGTCTCTGAGATGATGATACCGGATGTCGATGTGCTTGGACCTATCATGAAATACTGGATTCTTAGATAGTTTGTTACAACTTTGATTATCACATTAGATCACAGTTGGATCCATCCTCTGATCAAACAAACCAACTAGGATTTTCTGCATTCAAATGGCCTCACATGCTGCCTGACTTGCAGCCATGTATTCTGCCTCTGCCGAGCTGAGTGCAACTGACCTCTGTTTCCTATTGTACCAAGAAACTGTCGCTGACCCAAGGTTGAAAATCCCTCCTGATGTGCTCCTCTGATCTGATGGACTCTCTGCCCAATTTGCATCAATGAAGCCCTGTAGCTTCACTCCCTCTGTCTGTTTGTACCATAATCCATACTGAGATGTGCCTTTGAGGTATCTCAATACATGATTTGTTGCCTTTGAAAACATCTTGGTAGGTTGAACCATTGCTTGACTCAGCTGGTTCAACGCATAGCACAAATCTGGTCATTTGTTCATTAAGTACATCAGTGAACCCACAAGTTGCATGTACACAGTAGCCTCTACTGCTTCTCTTGAAGTAGCAACCTCATTCCTCCAGTTACCTACTAGAGGAGTCTACATGGGCTTGCACTTCTACATGTGGAATCTTCTGAGTATCTCGTTGGCATACTTGCCCTGAGACACAAACAACTTCCCATCCTTCTACCACTCTTCCATGCCAAGGAAGTAATGCATGAGACCCATGTCTTTCATCTCGAATTCTCTTGCAAGGTCCTCCTCGCAAGACACGATCAACTGATCATCACCAGTCAATATGAGATCATTAACATAAAGTACGATTATCAACAGCTTACATTTCACCACGATGTGGTACAGGTTCACATTCGCTTAACTCTTTGTGAAGCCCAACCCGATGAAGTAGTTGTCTATCTTGGTGTACCAAGCACGAGGTGCTTGCTTTAGCCCGTACAACGCTCTCTTGAGTCGGCACACATGTGACTCACGATCGAAGGTCTCAAAACCTTCCAGCTGCTCTATGTACACCTCTTCCTCAATCTGGCCGTTGAGGAATGCAGTCTTCACATCCATCTGATGGATCTTCCAACCCATCTATGCTGATAGTGCCAACATAGATCTGTTAGATGAGTAACTTACGACAGGAGAAAAATTCTCATCATAGTCAATCCCCTCGACCTGTGAAAAGCCACGAGCAAAAAATCTTGCCTTATGCTTCTACACACTACCATTAGCAGCTTGCTTTACCTTGTAAAGCTAACGGAAACTCACAACTGACTTGTCCTCCGGTCTCGGAACCACGTCCCAAACACTGTTACGAACTATGGATTCATACTCCTCCACCATAGCATCAACCCAAATCGGTTGTTGCACTGCTTCCTCAAGGGAAGATGGCTCGGTCTCAACACATTCCCCAGCAAGGGCCATGTATCCAGTGCACCTCTCAGGTGACCTCCTCTGTCTATGTTGAGAAGATGGTGCTCCCACATTCTCTCTCGCATCCTCCAACAATCTATCAACTTCTCTTATGCGCTTCCGTCCATCTATAGAAGACTTTGCTTGAGTGCATGTCTCCACTCGTGGAACCTCTACATGCGGCTACTTCGCATCAGTCTAAGGCTCCTCCTCCTTAGGAACCAATAGTTCCTCCACACCTTGTAGTTGGAGCTCCCTCTCAAGGGAAACTCGCATGGCCTTTTGTTCATCAAACTTGTGATCTTTTTGAACCACTATCCTCCGACTGGTAGGCAAGTACACCTGATAGTTTTGAGGTGTATCAGCATATCCCACAAATATCCCTAACTCTGTTGTCAACTCAAGCTTCTTCCTTGCATCCTTTGTCACATGGAAATATACCGATGAGCCAAAGATCCTGAAGTGACCCACATCTGGTCTCTTACCAGAGAAATCTTCCTCTGGTGTCTTCATCCCAAGTATGCGATGCGGGCTTCTATTCTGCAAATAGACCACTGTGTTGCATGCCTCAGCCCACAAGTGAAATGGTAGGCCTTCGTCATGCAGCATTGTCCGTGTTTCCCCTACAATAGTTTTGTTCTTCCTCTCGACCACCCCATTCTGTTGTGGGTTATGAGGTGCCGTCAACTCTCGTTTAATTCCTTCCGCTGCACAGAAGTCCTTAAACTCTTGAGAGACATATTCTCCACCGTTGTCACTTCTCAAGGCCTTGATCTTCTTCCCTGACTCTTTCTCGACCAAAGCTTTGAACTCATAAAACTTTGTGAAAGTTTGGTCCTTCTTCTGCATCAAATAAATCCAGCATTTACGAGAATAGTCATAAATGAAAATCACATAATACCTTTGCTCCGCCGTGGATGTCCTTGAGAATGGTCCACAGAAATCAGTATGAACTCGCTCTAAGATAGCCTCTGCTCGATTGTCTCGATCATGAAAGGAAGACTTGGTGTACTTTCCTAAGGTACAACCTTTTCATGTGTCAACTTGCTCAAGTTTACCTTTGGGAAGTCTTGTAGATATCTGATGCATTATCTTCAAAGCGCCATGATGCAAATGGCCCAACCGCCTATGCCACAAATCGCCAATGTCTTGGCTTTCCACCAATTCTGCTTTCGTACTCAATGCTGCACAATCATCTACCTCTTGTTTATAGAGATTCTTCACCCAAATCACTTTCCTCTTGGTTTGACCCGTGGCTATGTGTCTTAGGAACGCCTTTCCTTTACTGAAGACAACATCGTAGCCTTTGTCCTCCAACATCGCGATCGATACCAAGTTCTTCTTTAGTCTAGGCACATACATCACATCTGTCAAGGTGAGAGGAGCTCCATGCTCCCTCTGAAAAGCAATCGTGCCTACTCCTGAAACACTATACCTTTCGTCGTCACCCATCTCTATGCACATCTCGAGGTCTTTCTCCTCCAAGGCACTGAATAAATTTTTATCACCAGTCATGTGGAATGAGGCTCCACTGTCAAGATACCATACACAACCCATCATCGATGACACCATGCATGTGATGAGGGTAAAATCCATTTTGAACTGAGAGGCTAATGCCTCACCTTCCGATCCTTCCAAGGATCCCTTCTTGGACTTCTTCGATGGGAAATTAGTCACATAATGTCCCATCCTATGACAATTAAAGCATCTTACTTTAGACATGTCACCCTTCTTCCCTCCATGAGAAGAATTCGATTTGAAATGGGAAGCCTTCGCCTTCCCTTTCCTTGCCTTACTTGCTAAGGATAGATTTTCTTCATCATCATTCTTGGATGAAGAACCTTCTCGTGTGCTCCTCTTGATCTCCTCCTACATAAGATCCGACCACAATCGTTCCCAATCTGGCAGTTTCTCACTTCCATTCACAGAGTCCTGGTAGTTATTACAACTCTTTGGAAGGCCAAGGAGAGCGAGGCTCACCATATCATCATCAATAGTAGTTATTCCCACACTACCAAGCTCATCTCTGCTGGTGGTGAGCTTGTTCAGATATGTGGAAATAGTATCGCCCTTCTCCATCTTGATTCTTCGAAGCTTATCCTTGAGCGCCAATTTCCTCTGGTCATTATTGTTCTGGTAGAGGTCCTTCAATATCTTCCACATTGAAAATGGAGCATCCTTCCCATGGAGACTCAAGACAATATGTTCTCGAACTCCCTCAAGGATGATCTGTCTCGCCTTTGCCACACACTTCTTCCACTCAGACAACTCTTGTGCATTAGTTGAAGTTGGCTTTGGGATTTCTTGATCAATGAATTCCTTCAGCCATTGTCTTCTAATACAACCTCCATTCTATCTTTCCATGCTATGTAATTCGAGCTACCTTCTAAGGCATACTCGAGTCTCAAGCCATAGAACACCATTGGCCAACCTTGAAGTATGATATGAATTCAATTTGTACCTGCAACCCCGAACTTCAAACTTTGAATTCTCTTCTCAGTATATTGTTCACAGCTATGATACCATGTAGAAAATACTATTGTAGGTTAACCCGATAATGCAATATAAATCAAAGCAGAATACTATAACCTACTTCTACTATCAATTTGTGGAAGCTTAAATATCGAGCTGAACAATATAACCAGAAGAAGAAGAATTAATGGCACAATACACATGAAAATACTTTGGGGAAAGTCTCACATAAAAACCCCCCACTATTGTATTATCATACATGGTGGAAATACATAGGAATTATACAAAGCCTTAGCTCTCACAACTAGCCAGCTCTCAGTACAATCCTCACAGATGCTCACAAGAAATCTTGGCTTCTCTCCAGCCTTCCTCTCTGCCCTCCAAGCTCCTATTTCCTTGCGTTGTTCCTTGTGGATGATTAGCACATTACCAAGTGGAAAAACCAGACTTAAAAACTGCACAATCCTCAAGGATGAATCCTTAACTGCATGCATGAGTTTTCTCCATGAGAAAACCCATGCAACTAATAGTACAATGTCCTTGAACATTAATCTCAACTAGGTCTTTCTCAGAATAGACATGCATGAGTTTCTGATGAGGGAATCTTTAGTTAACTGGAGCAGCACTAGTTGAGTGCAATAATGCATCAACTCACTGTTAACTCAGTATTAGTTCCTCAAACAATTTGGAACTAATTTAACTAGACTTAACTCAGTAAACTGAGTGAACTAATTACAACTCAAATATAACTCAATCTTATCTCCTTAATTTAAGGGATAACTCTTGCATGACTTCAGAAAGACTTCTAACTTGAATTTCTCCAACTAATTAATTTAAAATAAATTATTAATTATTTCCAAGTAGCTGTTAAGACTAAATTCAATTTTAATTCACAATTTAATTGAAGAACAAATTAAATTGGAATATTCTTGTTGCCATATTTCAACACTGCCAATGAAAATAATTTATGAAAAGGAAAAATCAATCTTAAAATCATCTATTCTATCACTACCTAGCTTATGGAATGAACTACTTATGATAAGCCTGTGAAAGGGTTGAAAGAAAGAGGCTTGATTAGAGGGCATAGTCAAACTCAATAGTGTTTTAGGAAGGCTTCATTGTTCATTGTTACTATGTCATGCACTATGAAGAGAAGCTCTCCTTGCTCTAGTGTAGTGGGGAAGGTGAAGGGACAAGGTGTTGAGCTTGTTTCTTAAGGATGTGCCATGCGCCAAGAAGGAAAGAGAGGAAGACTTGGAAAGCGCAGTTTGACTAGTCAAGGAATGTGAGGAGGCCTCCTTGAACCTTCGTACTGCACCATGCGCTGAAGAATAAATGCCTAAGCAAGTGTCAGCACAAAGGGGAAGGGGAAGAGGTAAGGATTAATCCTTCAGGCTTCAGATTATGCTATACATTGAAGAAGAAAGAGGAGCCCTTATGTAAAGTACAATTTGACTGGTCAAACAATCATTGTCTCTTCAAACTGCTCCATGCACTAAGGAAGACTTGTCAAGGAAGAGGCTTGAGCGCAAAGTGCATTGGGAAGAGGGAAGGAGAAGGAGAAGGCTTCAGGCTGCTTTATGCACTATCAGGAAGGGAAGGCTTGAAAGACAATGCAATTTTCATCAACAAGGGGTCATTGTTAGTTTGGAATGCACGTTTCCCTCTAGGCTAGCGCAAATTGACCCAACAATGGGTGCTTGTCCATTTTTAATGTATTTTTCATTCATGGAGGCCATAGGAAGGAAGCCACTTTGCCTAGGATGGTTTTGACTACACTGTGTGTCAAACCAAGAGTAACTGATCCATGAATAACTTGTTGATCTTCATTAAGATACCATATGATTATATACAAGGAGAGGGAGGCTATTGGGTTTCATCTCCCAATGTCTCTTACTCTTCCAACTTCTCTTATTTTGTTATTTACAATATTTGCGTAGGATTCCTTATCTCAAAGATTAGGTGTTCAACATTCCCCCCCTTAATCTTAAGGGATGTTGGTAAGTCCAAGCATCATTCTAAATCTTTTAAAATTTTCTTTTCCAAGCGTTTTAGTGAAGATGTTTGCAATTTGCTCATTTTTGGAATAATGTCGTAGTTGGATTATTTTGGCCTCAACATGATGTCGAATCATATGATATTTTGTATTGATGTGCTTGGCCCAATCATGGAACTTTGGGTTCTTGGCCAACTTTATTGCAGAAGGTTGAATGTACTTATTTCTCTTACAAATATTCAGAATTTTCCTAAGCCACATAATTTCCTTCATTGCTTCAGCTACTGCCACATATTCTTCTTTAATTGTGGAATATGTTGGAACTTATTGTTTGTATGACCTCCATGACACAAATCCTTATCCAATACACATAACATAACTTGAAGTATATAACCCAGTTTCTTAATCTCCATCGAAGTTTGAATCAGAGTATCCAATCATGCTGAAGTCACCCACCTATGTATACTTGAGTCCAAAGTCTTGAGTTCACTTCAAGTAATTTAGAACTCTTTTTGTAGCAAAACAATGACCCTCACAAGGATTTTGCATAAACCTGGAGAGAATTCCTGTAGCCAATGAAATGTTTGGTTTGGTAGTAGTCAGGTAGTTGAGACTTCCTACAAGTTGTTTATACTTCGTTGCATCCTCAAATTATTTTCCTTCAGTGGTTGTTAGTTTTAATTTTTGTTCCATTCGAGTAGTCAAAGGAATGCATTCATCCATGCCAAATTTGTTCAACATATATCCAATGTACTTCTTCTGAGATAGGAATATAAACTTCAGATATTGAGTTACTTCAATACCAAGATAGTCGTGAACATAGCTGAAATCTGTCATTTCGAAACCTTTCCTTAGTTCTTTGTTTATGGATGCAATGTAGCTCTCATTGTTCCCAGTCATTAGAAGATCACCTACATACACCACAAGATATAAAACTATTTTTCCAAATTCCTTGACAAGCAAAGTTGCATCATCAAGATCATAATGTTTAAAATTGAGTCTCAGAAGATGTAAGTTACTTCTCGTACCAAGCTCGCGGTGCTTACTTGAGGCCACACAAGGATTTTACAAGCTTGCATACTTTATGTTCCGACCCTTCATAATGAATCCTTCTAATTGTGACATAAAAACATTCTCTTTCATATCTCCATTCAAGAAAGTAGTTTTTACATCCATTTGATGGAGTTTCCAACCGTTCTGAGCTGCCAAGGCAAAGAGTGTCCAAAATGGTAGCCCATTTGTTGTGGGGGAAAATGTCTCCTCATAATCGACCCTTTCCTTCTATGTAAAACCTTTTTCCACAAGCCTGGATTTGTGCTTTTCAACTAAGCCATCTTCTTTATACTTGTTCTTGAAGGCCCACTTGCATCCAATTGGTTTGGTTCCCAATGGAGTATCAACCAACTTCCAAGTGCCATTCTTTATCAAAGCATCATATTCTTTCTACATCGCTTCTTTCCATTCATCATGAGAAGCAAATTCTTTGAAGGAATTTGGTTCAAAATAAGTAGAAAAATTCAATTCATAATCATAAGAAACATCCATATCAATAGGTGAATTAGAATCATCTATATCACATCCATTATGTCTCGTTGAGCTTCTTGTTCCTGTGTTTCTGACCTCATCAGGATGAACAATTTCAAGTGTCTTTGCCAACCATTTTTTAGGACCTTTCTGAGATGGCCAAGGCTACTCAGTTGACTGAGATGGGGTTGAATCAATATTTAGTCTCCCAATTTTTCCAATCACATCACTCAAAGTGTAATCAGTGGCTAGAGATTCATGTGAGGGAGAGAGTGCTTCAGAAGAAGATTCCATAGATTGATCCCATATAGGAATCCCCCCTTCAAGATGTGGAATCTCATTATCGAACTCTTGAAAATACTTTGCATGTTCGAACCTATCCAAGTGATCAATTTTCCACTCAACAACATTGTCAGTCTTGGAAGATTCAAGAAATATCACATCTCTAGATGTTATAAACTTCTTATTCACTTCATCATAGAGATGTTATGCTTTAGAGGTATTTGAGTACCCCAAGAAGATACATTTGCAACTCCTTGCACCGGGTTTTTTTATTTGTTCCTTGGGTATCAAGGCATAACAAGTGGAACCAAAAACCCTGAGATGCCTCTCCAAAGGAATGTGACCATAACAAATTTCATAGGGAGTCTTGTTTTTTATAGCATTAGATGAACACCTATTCTTTATATACACAACACATAGAACTACATTAGCCCAAAACATCATGGAATGTACCATATTTAAGATTGTCATGTTCATTCTTTTAGCTACTCTATTCTATTGGGGATTATAAGGCATTGTTGTTTGATGTTTGATCCCATGTTGGCGAAGATAGTTTTCAAATTCATTTGATGTATAATTTTTTCCATTATCAATATGAATAGATCCAATATGAGATTGTACATCATTGTCAATCCATGCATGGAAGGTATTAAATGTTTCAAAAGCTTTGGATTTGTTCTTCAATAAATAAACCTAACACATTCTAGTGTAGTAATCAATATATGTCATCATATATTTATTACCATTTGCATAAGGAACAAGCATTAGGCCACATAAATCAGAATGAATAAGTTCAAGTTTTCTATGTGCTCTGGAATTAGAATCATGAATATATTGTTTATTATGCTTTCCTAAGATACAAGCATCACATTGCTTAAGTTTCCTAGGAATTGTAGGAAAACCAGTGACACCATTTTTCTTCAACGAATAGAGGTTGTCATAGTTCAAGTGTCCAAATCTAGCATGCCATAAAAAACTTGATTGAAATGTACCTTCATCATAGTGAGAATTGTATGAAAAATTTTGTGCAAGAGTAGAGGTTCCTTGCAAATTTAGAAGTCTTTCTTCTTCTATCCCAATCATGACAAGTGAGTGATATGATGCTTTTCTAACATTGACCTTGCCATCAAATATGTGAATGGAGTGTCCTTGCTGACAGATGTGGACCAAAGACAATAAGTTTATCCTCAGCTCCAGGAGGTACAAAACATCATGTAAAAGAAAGTATGGAAGTCCAGGCAGTTTTAGTTTGATGTTTCCAAGCCCTGGTAGCTTGAGTTTTGATTATCTGCAAAGTATACTGCTCCATCAACATTATCAATGAATTCTTCAAAGAAATCCGTCCTAAAAGTCATGTAGCAAATTGCTCTTGAATCAAGCAACCAAGCATCTTTCCGTGAAGCAAGTGAAGCATTGAATAAGTCTTCATTTACTCCTATGTTGCAATGTGCCACAACATAATGAGCGGACTCGAGTGCTTTTCCTTTCCCTTTGTCAGTTGTTTTGCATTTTCCTTCATTTATTTCCTGCTCAATTTTATCCCAAGGAAGCTTACATGTGGACGCATTGTAGATTTTCTTGTAGATTCATAGCGCATGTAATATACTAAAACACAAGACAAAAATCTACTCTACTCTTTAAATAGTGGAAACCAATAGATCGATGAAAACAATAATTGCCGAGAGGAAGATAATCAAAGACACATAACACAATTTTTTTATCTAGGGAAAGCCACTGCTCAAAACCCCGACTATCTATTGCATTAATCAGAAACCTGAGTGATAATACAAAACTTGTTCTCACTAGAACAATTCTTGCACAAGTATGATCAACTCTCTGCTTCACAAGCCCATATTGACCAACACTTAGCCAATTTTTGTTGCCTACCAAGCCCCTATTTCTTTGCGCAATTCCCATGAGCATGAGGCCATATTTAATTGGGAAATCCTTCCTCCATAACTACGCAATCCAAAACTAGGCCCTTCTCTGATTTCATGCATGACCTGTACAACTCAGGTCATCATACAACTGATAGTACATTGTCCCTGCACTCTAGTCTCAACTGGGTCTTTCTCTGAACTGCCATGCATGATTTTCTCATGAGGGAATCTTCAGTTAGCTGGAGTTACACTAAGGATGCACCAGCGCACCAACTCACTTCTAGACCTCTACTAGTTCCACAAACAGTTAGAACTAGTTTAACTGTCTATAAGTCAGTCAAACTAATTTATCTAATTACAACTCAGATAAACTCATCTTGGACCCCTAAAATTTAGGGAGAACATATACATGACTACAGAAATACTTCCAACTCAAAATTCCTAAGCTAATTAAGTTAATTAGACTTAATTAACTATTTACAAGTTGCTATGAGAATAGAATTCGATTTTAATTCATGGTTTAATTCAAGGACAAATTAAACTGGAATCTCTATTGCATCGTCTGTAATGAAGATCATAATTTTCTCCTTAAAAATGTTTCCCCCCCTTCCTCTAAAATTCTTCTTTCCTCTTCCTCTTTGACCACCTCTTCCTTTAGAAGAATCTTTTGCATGATTCTTCTCTTCCTGTGCAAGGCACACAACTTCTTCAGTAGACTAAAGATTTGTCTTCTTCCAAAAATCCTTCTCTCTATCAGCAAACTTCTTCGCAAGGGAGTCAAAGGTAATCTCCTTAAATTTTCCACTTGCTTGCAATGACTCAAGATAATGTGAATAAGTGGGATATAGTGCCTTGACATAAGCTATGAGAGGAATATATATTTCAACACTAGTGGATTTTATGTCATGCATAATGGATCTTACTTTTGATGTTAAAACAAAAGGGTCATCATTTTTCAACTTAAGATTGACCAACTTAATCATCAATTGAACTACTTCAAGTTCAAAGTGTGAGTCATACAATTCCTTCAACTTTTTAAAGGCTTCAAAGGAATTTGGAAATGGAGAAATATGGCGATTCACCTCTTCATTTACAGACGATGCAATCAAGGCATATGCCTTGTTGTTCTTGTTTTCCAAAATGGCAAGCTCCTTATCTAAAGTGGCCTTTTCAAGTGCATTATCTCCTTCTCCTTCAAAAATTCCTTTCCACAACTCATTGAATATGAGTGTGTGTTTTATCTTTCGGGACCACTCATGATAGTTCTCTTTCTCAGAGAGAACCACTCCCACAATGGAAATAAGTGAATGGATCATATGATCTAATCTGGCCTCAAAATAATTTGAATAGTTGCAACAAAAGGTTGATGTATTTACTTATGGTATGTTTATTTACCTATGGTATGTTAATCACATATGAGACATGGTCTTTATATTCCATCCCATTCTATGTATTATATAAAAATCAACACATATATAAATATATAATATATCAACGTATAATCCACGTCCTTCAAAAATATTCAACGCACAATGTTTTTATGTGTCACCGCACCATGCAATATATAATACCAATGCACATAATACATACCATTTCAAACACAAAGACTTCATACACAACCTTTGTCATACGGTTTGATCTTCAAAATATATATCGAACAAAATATAACTCAGGGTAGCGTATTTCGACGCCCAATCAACATGTATTCAAACCAACAGCATGGACAGATGTATGGTAAAAAAATTGCACACACAGTCTTCAAACTCAAGTGGACAAGGTTTCAAATTGAACACAACGTTCTAATATAGAGTTAGATTCAATAAACGCACATATATATACAAAGAGTGCAACATAGAAAACACACCAAATCACACGACACAATACACCATATGCATTGTGTGTATTATTTACAGATTTTAGAACTCACCAACGCATATGCTTCACATCACTTCATGGTATTCAAAATGAATTCAACACACAAGGGGAAAACCATTACATGGTCTTCAATGTCAAGCCATAAAAATAACTTCAACGCCGCACCATACAACCATGTCAAATATACAACCATATGTCAACAATGTTCAACGCATATATATACCAGTATTTAATTCATGGACAGGGACAAATGCACCATTCAACGCAGTTCAAGGTATTCAACAGAGTTTAATGCACCCTATAAAATGGTATTCAATGTACAACAGCATAGTTCGCAACCATTAAAAAAGGAACTCATTGTAGCATTTAAAGAACCATCCATATGCATGACTTGTAAACCTCTCCATTAATCACATAGAACTTAAACAACGCACAGGATTTGCAAGGGTTACACCCCATTGAGACCATAGTCACGGCTTGGAGAGATTCAACCAGCATGCATACATTCCAACGCATACGAACCAGCTTTCACGATAGTGCTTTAACCAATGCAGAAAAGGGACAACTCGATTCAAATGCCTCAATAGGATCAATGCATAGAGACAGGATGTAGCAGAGAATAATGGCAGGAAAATAGGAGTTACAGGAGTAGAAGGAAGCTAAAATGGCACTGGCTCTGATACAATGTCAGACCGGGAGTAACTCCATGAATGACTTGTTGATTTTCATTAAGCTAGCATATGACTATATACAAGGAGAGGGATACTATTGGGTTTCATCTCCCAATGTCTCTTCATCGTCTAACTTCTATTATTTTTCTATTTACAATATTTACATAGGATTCCTAATCCCAAAGATTAGGTGTTCAATAGCGAGGATAGGAGACTCATTGCATCCAATATTTTGCCTCTGCAAGAGGATGGAAGAGGTCCATGTTGCTAGCTAGAAGTGATATATGCGTCATGCAAGGTAGAGGTGATCAAAACTTACTGTAGTGAGTCAATATAAGTAAAAAGGGTTAGGTGACGGCCCTAGGGAGGTTCATAATGTGCAGTTTCTTGACATGATCTTGAATAGGACTTAGTGCACAAATCTTGGTGAATCAGGTTGCATCATTGAGGCTCATGAATAGGCTAAGCTCATCTCCTGATAAAAGGTTTTGTGCCTTCATAACTTGCAATAGGAAGAAGGACCAAGAAGGGCTCCAAAAAGGCTAAGTGTGGGACCAGTATAGTAAGAGGGGGAAATGCATCCAAACATGACTCAAACTTGGATCACGCACATGAAAACCATCAATGCAAGCCAAAAGGATACACAAGGCTCATGGATAACAAACGCACCTCGAAACGACAACAAAGCAACACTTATTTCTAAGCGCGATATTTGAAATGACACATTACGACACTTAGAACACAAGTTACGACAAAAGTGACAATTGTGACCAAAAGGTGCACTAAGTCGTAGGAATGTGTCTAGCACATATTATATTGATATGAAAGACCATCTAATGTCGAAGAGTGCACTAGATCTAACTTTGGTGATACGCAAAGGTGCGACACATGCAGGAGTGAAAACAACAAAAGAGACACTTGTGACAGGAGCAAAACATGAAGACAACACTTGAAAAATGCGAATGACCTTGAATGAAACACATGCCAGAACGAAGATAACATGAAAAAAGACACTTATTAGAGTGAAAGCGAGTAAAAGTGACACTTTTGAAAGAGACAGTACACAAAAGCGACAACTGAGAAAACTCACCGAAATAGATGTACAAAAGCAATCAAAGTGAGGGACACTGACAACAAAAGTGTGCACTGCCTATTGACATGAGCTAAACATCGCACATTCATTGTCTTGATGGACAGTGCTACTCTTGTTTAAGCTTGCATTAAAAAAGTGTGCTCATGAGTTCAACCAGGACTGTGCATGTGTGAGCAAGTGACTTTGACAAGTGGAACTTGAGAAGAAGACTTAAACATAATGGAAAACATCAATCAACCATGAAGGGATTATGGAACGACAAATTGTAAGATCCTCGGTAGGCTCCAAAATTCAAGTGTAGGAAAAATTTTGAGGGTGTAGATCGCAACATCAACAATTGGTGACACATTGGTAGAACTCAGATCCTTTGTTCAGGTTTTACCTTTAAGTGCAAGGTCTCAGTCTATCGGGAAGTATTGATTTTCCATGTGAATCACCTTGGCTTTGCTACTTATCTCGGTTAAAGATAAGTCTCCTATGCCTTGCTTAGCTTGAAACACATCAACATAGACTAGTCATACCTAAATTATTTCGAATAGGAAAAAGGATAATGAGCATACCGAGCTTTTAAGAACATTCCACAGTGTTGCTTCACTGTCAGCGAGCCTAAACAGTACCCCGATGGAGTCACCTCAAAGAACCACAAGCATTGCTTCGCTATCAGTAGGCCTGGAGAGTACCCTGACAAAGTTGCTTGCTTAACCTCTCTACACATGAATCCTTTATCTTCTTCCCCTGTTTATTTAGTTACTAATAGGATGTGCAAAGGCACTTATTTGTTTTGACGGTGGAAGAGAGATATCAACTTATTGAGAGAAGGATAGGTTGGTTCCTTGTTTAAGGGATTTGAAATATAACCAAAGTTATACGCTCATTTAAATATTTTCTCCTTTCCCTACTACTTGGTTGAGTCGACAAGTCGAAACACCATTCAATACAGGGTTGGGTCAGAATGAAGATCCTAATAAAGATACGGGGTTCGTAGTTTGACCAAAGGCTTTCTGTCTGGAATGAATTGTATTTTCCATTCAGACATCATCGAATTTAAAAATATATAAACCTAAGATAGAGAAGAGTATGAGAGATAACCCAAGCATTGTTCGTTATCATAACTGCACCCTTTAAGTTTTTCCACATTGTCTTTTGAGCCAAAAGGAAAATCTTTCATGTGAAGTCTTATTAAGCAAACACAAAAGAAAATACATAACAAAATAAAAAAGCAGAAACAAGAGACGAAGAAAATGGAGACTAAGCCCAGAAGAATCATGTAAGACAAAAATACGAAAACAAAACAGATGCAAAGACGAGATGGAGAGCAATAAATAAGGTAGATGCAACACAAAGGAAACTAAATGCACCTAAGCCTACTCCTAACCTAACCAAATAGAACAGTTGGGTTAAGTGTAATGATATTTCCAATGAATCCAACGTAATTTCTCCCGACCTGCAATCACAAAGATATAGGCAATGAAAACCGATGTAACACAATATGCAACAAAAAAGATAAGAACTTTAATATCTTGCACAAAAAATAGAAGGTATTTTCTAGATGAAGGAAGTTGTACAGTCCTTAACCAACCTGCTACCTTACCTTTTCGATGAAAGTCATAATCAAACAAACCATGATGGATCCTTGTGAGTGTACCTGCACTTATATTATCTTTCTTAGCACATCAAGAAAGATTGAAACTTGTTTCTAGCGAATGGGCTTACTAAGTAAGATGCCTCCAACTGATTATAGATTGGATCATGAAATTCAAAAAAATCCTCTTGAAAAATATGAAATCCTTAAAAATATAATTTCTCAATTAATGACATGGAATCGGGATAAGAATCTTGTAAGGGAAAATGTATCCGATCATATTCAGAAAATTTGTCAAGATAGTGAGGACCTGACATAACCATCAGTGAAGTCTGAAGTGCTTCAACTACTTGACAAGTGTCTAAATATTGATATGATAAACCATAAATATCAACTTATATAAAGAAACCATCATTAGGTACACTAGTGGGAAAATAATCACTTGAATGACAGTTATTAGCACAAGAACCATGATCGGATGGGTTGATTAAGGCATAAGATTCTCAGTTAGGAGAAGCCAAAGATAGATCAATTTGAATAACTTTACAAATGCTTTGAATAATAGAATCATCTTCCTCATATGTTGCATGTGACAAATAATCTATTTGTGACTTCCTACAAACTAGACTAGTGTCATAATCATTAAAAAGGAATGCCAATATGGAAAACACATGAAACCAGTCGAGATGTAGTGGATGAAAAAGAGAAACTTGATTAAGCAAATAACACAAGCATTCATTGACATTGAAAAGGATATTTGGTGCCATGAATAAAATAATTAGTATTAAAATATTGACAAGAAGGATTAGGAGTTGATTGCTTTCAAAACCATTAGATAGACATGAATCCTTCAGCCAATGATAATCTTTAAAATGATCAGCTTCACTCATCCATAAAAGATATACATTCCAAACCCAAGTTTGATACAAGAGATTTGCATGAAGATGAACTAACTGAAATAGAATCTACAATCTGATCAGAAACCATATCTTGAAAGTTGAAAGAGCTATATTCAAAATAACAAACATCTTTCAAGAAGGAATTTGGATTCAATGAAACCATGCAAACAAAAGAATCTTGCGAGAAAATCCAGATCTGGCTTAGTTCAGGGATCTATCAGAGTCGTGAGAAACTAACATAACCATCAACGGAAGTTGAAGCGCCTTGACTCCCTGACAAGTCCTAGAACTTTCATGGACTGTGGAATCACATTTTGAAGATTGGATCAAATCATCCATAGTGCGTGGACAACTAGTACCAATAATTGTAACAAGATCACTACTATCAAGATGGTAGCCATCTATATTAACGATTTAATCAAAATTTGCATATTCAGCAAACATATTACTCAAGTAATAAGATTTTTCTAATTGAGCATCCAAGGATGGATAGATTGGAAAAACCTCATGAGTAACATGAACTAAGGAATCCTCTTCATCCTCGTGCAAGACTGGAAATGATAAGGAATGGAATGGATACTTGATAAGCTACTTACCTTCTTCTTCATCATGGATGATCTTACTACCTTGTGTCAATTAAAAATCCAACTCATTAGATGATGAACTTGAAGAGCATGGAGTATCTCCTTCACAAGTTAATGCATTACAAACAATAGGGCACAAGGGATGGTGAGTTGAAGAAGAATTTTTGATAAGAAAACCTTCTTTGGCCAAATTATATTCCAAATCTGAATCTTTCAAATCAAATTCCTTTTGAGCAACATCAAGATAAATTGGTGTACTTGGTAAATCATCATCACATACAATAATGGAGTCATCATCATCAGAATGATGGTTGTCCAAGATTTCAGATTGATCAGGAAAATTAACTTCATTAGATTCATTACCGAGATTCCTAGATTTATAATCAACCAAGGATGGAGGAATATCATCTTCACATGGAGGATTTTGAAAAAGAGGAGAGATCAAAAGAATCCCTACCTTCTTACTCCTCTACCTATGAAATGTAATTGCCTTGCATCTGATCACTATTTGGATATGGAATAGGTTGATCAAGCGGATCAAGGGGCAAGGGATCATGAGAAGGACATGAGAGAGGATGACAAGGATTCAAATCAGATTCAAGATTGGAGTTATGAGTGATAATATCATCTTGACAGATCACAAGATTTGTCTTCACCTTAGGTTCCATGGACCATTCCAAATTATCCTCAATCAGATCAAGATCATGGGAAGTGGATGATGGTTGAGAAGAGGGATTAGGAATTTGATTTGCAAATTTCCCAACTTGATCATTAATACGTAGAGGCACCATGATTGGTATTGGAAAAGGAGGAGGACAAGGAACAAAAGGAATAGTAGGTTTCTCCTCTGAAATTAGAGGTGTCTCATGATTTACAAAAGTTGGGAAAACAAGATCATCGAAGGGTTTAGATCCCAAAGATTTCAAGGTGGGTAGAATCAAATTCTGAAAATTTTCCATGATGAAATCTGAGTCAACCACTCCTTCGGAAAAATTCATAACAAAGTTGAAGAAATAGACTAAGAAACTCCTCTGCAGATTCACCAGGTTTCATTCTAAGCAAATCAATTCTATTACATTTGCGTCACAAAGCTCCTTAACAAGTTGCTTGAGTGAATGGATAAAAGCAACAGGTAATGTAGGGCACCATTTCTCAACTCGACCTTCAAAGGTGAGGGTGAACAATCTGGCCATGACATCTTTGCAATGAATTCTGTTAGAGAGAAAAAAAAGAATAAATTGGAAGAAGTGTTCAAGGACAGTTAGTTCACTTTCATCATCAAACTTAAATTGAGACAAGTTATGAATAATTTTTGTGTGGGATGGTAAATCAAGCTCCTTACAAAAACATCCTGGGATTATGATTTGGGAAATAGCCATTTAAGATAAGAGATTAAAAACATAATGGGAACAACTTGTCATTTGTCCCTCCTTATAGCGCCAGATTGTTGATGGTGTTGGATACTGCCAGCATACAGGGGGTCTCCTCGATGTGAAGTCCCAATTAGACCTCACACATTTTGGAGTAGGAGCCCCATCTGGAATATCGGCCAGGCCACCATAACTGTAATGTTCTCCTTGGTTTCAATGAATAACATAATATACTATCTACATAACCTTTGAATAAGAAATTAAGTTGACATTTTGATGTCGATATTGCAATGTGTAAAAGGATACTTTCACGAAGGGAGAAAAGAGTGAGTCCCCTGGAGGAAAGCAATAGTACTATCCTAGAGAAGGCACATGAGAGCATGGAAATATTCGTTGATTAACCTACAAATTAGCTCACAAGATAACAATGATTCTTGAAAACAAATACAACACACATTCAACAAGATAAGCACCAAAGCCACCGAAATAGTTCAATTTCTTTAATACATAAGAACGCCAGTATATACCGCAAACATACAAAGTATAGTCTTAAAACATTCACTGTACATGCATGAAAGCATGTTGTCTCAATCAACTTCAATATTAGGTGAAATATCTAGGTACACAGTTACAATAGTGAGGCACTAGTTCCAAAGAATAATTTTTCTCTCCTATGCCAAGTTGAAGAAGCCAAAGCAAGCTCTCCAAAGCCTCTACCTCAAAAATCCTTTTGCTTGAGCTATGAGGTTGCTTTTATAACAAGTGTTGAAATATGTAACTAGGTTCGGTCTTCATAATGGCATTTGTAATCGTGATTTTATTTATTTAATGAGAAGAGAAAATAAATTTTATTTATATTCTTGAGGCATGGGTTTGATGCTCAAGGGAAAATTATTTTTAGGTCAAGCACCCATTGAGTGCTTTTAGATTTGTCATAAAGTCAATTAAGTCATTGTCATGTAATAAAGACCCATTTGGGCATGTTACGTATTGTAAATAAAAATTATTTGAGTCAAAATAGAGTCAAAAGACCTTAAAAGACCTCGTCATGGCACAAATATCAAGTCGGCCTACATGAAGGACAAGTCAGCCTAAAGAGAGCAATTTGTACCCCTCGCAAGCCTATAACTAAGAAGGAATTCGACCTCATTTGCACACTCACTCAAGAAAGTTTGATCTCCTCAAGATAGAAGCTGGAAGGGGATGAAGAAGAAGAAGAAAATCAAGATCGACTTTTTGGGCCTCTCTCTCTCTCTCTCGTTAGGGTTTCTCAGTTTCTTGTCTAGATGAAATTTTGAAGCTATAAGGTCAAAGTTGTGAAGCTGCAAGGTCAAAGCTATGAAGTTTTGAAGATGCTAGGTCAAAGTTGCATCAAGGTCGAAGATGTGAAGCTTTTAAGTTGAAGTTGTTGAAGCTACCAAGTCGAAGTTGCAGAAATTGTTGCTGGGGTCGAAGTTGTTGGAAGGTTGAAGTTTGTTGTTGGAAGCTTTGTAAGGAAAGCTCATCAAGAAGAAAGGACGACTTGGTATTGGAGGGTCTTGGTCAAGGGTCATAGGTCTTGGAATTCATCAATTGAAGTTCTATAAGAAGAGAAAAATTCTGATGGGTTTTCCTCTCAATTGGAGAGGTTTTGGGCGTGACTGATTGCCTATATTTTGTGTCCTATTGTCACATTGTTCTTTATAATTTGGTAGTTTTTTGATGATAGAGAACACTAATAATAATAAAGGAAAGAAGAAGTTAATAAAGTAAAGTAAAAATATATCACAAGCAGTTATCAAAGTACGAGAAATCACCTACACTTGTTTCCCCCTAGATTTATCAACATGGGATCAGAGCTAAGGTGACTACATCAAGGAAGGGAAACACGAAGAAGGATACTCTAAGGCCAAAGTATAAATATATCAACTTGGAAATATCAAGAGAATCAGTATATCATCGTATTGAAAGGGAATAATTAAGGGCATCAAAGAAGACCTCAAAACCCTAGCTCATCCAAAGAAGGGTTCCACACTTGAAGCGTTCTTGGGAAACTCACACATTATACAATCTTTATCACGAGGAAGGAAGAGCGAAGAACTTTTGGGTCTATTTTTTTTGGGTTGCATTCTCCACACGTGCAAAGTATTAAGACATCCTTCTGTAGCAGCAAGTATCGAATTGCAGCCACCATCAAGGATCAAGTTTTGTGCCAAGAAAGGTTTCCTTTGCAAGCCGAAATAACAAGAAAAATAGGTGAAGTCAAATGAAGTAGGAAGGAGGCAATTTTTTCCATCTTCTAGCCACACATGTGAACTAGGGTTATTGTAGAAAAGGGCTGAAATTGCAGAATTGCTACATCAAGCAGAAATTCTAAAGAAGGGTTGAAATTTGAGCTTGTGAAACAAGTTTAACTAGCGTTGTCTTGAAGGAAGAAAAGCAGGAAAAAGTGTTGTCATGATCATCAACAAATCAATGTGATATCCCTTTGAGCCAAGGATCACTTTTGAAGAAAGACATCTTCTATTATCTACATCATCATCAAAATCAAGAAGGCATCAAGTTGAATATTTCATCATCTAGGAGTATCTTCACTTGACAAGTATCTTTATATGTATATTTATCTATCAAGATTACTTCATATTGCAAGGAGAGCAACAAATTGGTTGGGTCGTCAAACTTTCTTGTATGGAAGGAGAGGATAGATTTGATCCTCCTAGAAAATGAATTCGTTGGTCAGGTTAAGAGTTTAATTGTCAAACCGGTGAAAGAAGAAGCTCAAGCTCTACAAGATGAAGATATCAAAAGAAGAAAGAATAGCCTCATACTTTATGAGGGTGTCATAAATAAGAGATTAACTCCAAGAGTTGGGAGAAATAATGCCTGAAAAGGAAATGACTACCATAGTGCTCAATGCACTACCAGAGGAATGGGGCAACTTCACATCAAGCATCTATGGGAAGAAGGAAGCTACTCCATTCACTGAAATATGTTCATTGTGAAAAATTGAAGAAACGTGGTTGAAGGCAAAAACTGATGTAGGATCAAGCGAGCAAGATCAAGAATTTGCTACCATGGCTAGAAAAAAAGGGAAGATTGGGAAGCTTGGTCCTTAGAAAAATAAGAAGAACATGTCAAAGGTTCAATGATATGGTATTCATGAATATGGGCACTACAAGAGAGATTGTCCAAATCTCAAGAGGGACAACAACAAAAGAGGAAGAGAAGAAGCCCATATCATTGAAGAAGTGGAAGAAGTTGAAAAGAAGAAATTGAGGAAGTAAAATATCTCTACTATGATTGAGATAGTCTTCATCACCTAGTTCTTTTCTAGTTTATGTTTCAAGTTTTATGTTGTAAAGTATAACTATCATGGTAGGAATCATTAAAAGCATGATAGGATGCATCATGTTAGGAGATGGCATCATAGAAGCATACGATTGAAAACAAGAGCTCGTGATATAATCATAAAGAAGCATGAAAGATAGTTGGAACATAAGTTTATGGTTGTCACCAATAGAAGGATGTAGCCTCTTGGTAACCTCATTAGAAGGATACATAGTACTTATGGGAAAACTAAGGTCATAGTATTGAGCTCATCATACATCATTCAAAAGGAGCATTTGCAGGATGAGGATGGTCAAGATCCTTTGTTGTAATCTTCATTAGAAGGTTCACCTACTGGAAGAAGCAAGTGTCTTGCCGGGAAATCCAACTTGTATGGGATTCATGGGATGATGGTATGATGTCAAAAGAAGGGAAGTAGGTCAAGGGATTGAAGTTATTTCAATCAAGGAAGTTGTCGAAGGAAGTCTAGATGACCAAAAGGAAGAGATGAGGCATGTATGCTTGTACTTGATAAAATAGAGTCATGCCATATGGTTGCAGATATCATGAATGAGTACTCTACCTCAAGAGCATGATCAGAAGAAAGGATCTCCTCTTGTGAAAGGATGCACGAAGGCATGGTTCACACATTGACTAGATGAAATCAACATAATTTGTCCTCATATGAAATATGAGGTGATTGACAAAGTTGAAGGAAATATGATTGGAAGTTACTAGGAGGAAATGTGTGAATAAAGAAAGGAAGAGATCATGAAAAATGAAACTATGGAGAAGGCAACCAACATCCAAGGACTGGAATATTTGATTATGATATCTCCATGGGAAAGATATGAAGATCCTAATTAAGTCCGAAAAAGAAAGAGACCCTTGACATTGTATATATTTTTGGAGATATGTCAATATATATGTAGGATGTTTATGCGAACAAGGAGATGTCATGGTGAAAGACCATCACAAAATTATTTTTGGTTTAATATTTGCTTTCTATTTTTAAACAATATCTCGATGGGCTAATGCAGGGCCACCAAAGGAAGAGTTGTAGACGTGATCTACAACTAACACTCATGTGGTAGGATAAAAGATCTTGAAGGAAACATGATGCAAATAAGGTAGCAAGGCATGAAGGAAAGGTCGGGTATGGACTAATGGATCACTTTCCAATGAAAGAAAGGATGACATGACTAACATAATTCATGAATTAAAGTGATGGATGATCGATGCCCTATGAAGAAATCCAAAAAATATGAAGACTCCTAAATAAAGTAAAAGAAGTTCATGACATCGAAAGGAGGATCTCTTCAAGTAGTTGGTTGTCCCATGATCTCCACTTAAAGAGTTGCTGGAAGTAAGTCCCTAGTCAAGAGGGAGATTGGAAAAGTCCCTGATTAAGAGGGAACTTAGGTACATTCCTTTTATGGAATGGGTTGGTCATGCCTGGTTAAGAGGGAGTGACAGATATGGTTCTCTACTTCATGTATCATACACTAGACCAGGACTAACAACCTTAAGACTTAGTGAAGGCCATAAGGTGAGATAGGCACATCATTATTGTCTTCACCTAGTAAGATAGAATGGAGGATTGGGTAAGCATATGGCATCTAATACTATTTAAGGATGTGGTAGCGCATCCAAGATAAGAATAGTTGTAGAGGACCTATATTCATTAAGGACTAGGAATCCAAGATAAGATAGTCTTGGTGGAACATACTTCGAGAGAACCCGGGTGGGGTATGTTCCGAGAGAGACAATGGTGAGGGTATCTATAAATCATTGGTCTCACCAACATTGTGATCTAATCTTGTGGAGAGATAAAGTTGTTAGTTAAGGCCTTGATATGTGACAATGCTAGATGATATGATGCTATACAGATGGGTTACCAATCTGACTCTTCTTATGAGAATTCTTCAGATTGAGAATGTGCAAGTACCTTATATGGATTATGAATACCTCCCTAGTTAAGAGGGAGTGTTGAAATATGTAACTAGGTTCAGTATTCATAATGGCATATGTAATCATGATTTTATGTATTTAATGAAAAGAGAAAAATAAATTTATTATTTGTATTCTTGAGGCATGGGTTTCATGCTCAAGGGAAATTTATTTTTAGGTCAAGCACCCATTGAGTGCTTCTAGATTTATCATAAAGTCAATTAATTCATTGCCATGTATTAAAGACCCATTTGGGCATGTTACATATTGTAAAGAAAATGTATGTGAGTCAAAATAGAATCAAAAGACCCTTCGAGACCTTGTCATGGCACAAGGAACAAGTCAGGCTACATGAAGGACAAATTGGCCTAAAGAGAGCAATTTGTACCCCTCACAAGCCTATAAATAAGAAGGAATTCGACTTAATTTGCACACTCACCCAAGAAAGTTTGATATCCTCAAGATAGAAGCTAGAAAAGGATGAAGAACAAGAAGAAGATCAAGATTGAATTTTTGGGCCCCTCTCTCTCTTTTTCATTAGGGTTTCTACAATTTCTGGGCTAGACGAAATTCTAAAGCTGCAAGGTTGAAGCCGGGAAGCTGCCTCTAGATCAAAGTTTTGAGATTGCAACGAGATGATGGAGCTTAGTGAAAAGAGTCGCCTTCACTAAGTGGGCCCGCAGGCAAATTATGGCGCAAGTTCTATTTTTTATCACAGTGTGGATGATCACAGTGTGAGTGATCACAGTGTGAGTGATCACAATGTGGGTGACCAAAATGTGGGTGACCAAAGTGTGGGTGACCACAGTGTGGGTGATCAAAGTCTATTTTTAGACTGGTTGTCAAAAATAGAAAAGTCAAATATTATTGTCTCATAATAATATTTGGACTATAAACTTGATCTTATTCTCTTGGAGCACTTCAGTTTGAGCTACAGATGTGGCCCATGCAGCTGTCAGAAGGAAGTACGCTTTTCTTATGAGTCAGTTGAGTTGTTGCATGCATGACTTCAGTTAGAACTCAATCAGTTGATTGTGGAGTTGATGGAGTTGTGTTCAGTTTGACTTGGTTAAACTAGTTGTAGTTAGTCTAACTGCAAATAGACTAATGATGAGTTGTTAAACTAATTATTAACTCATAATACAACTATAGAATACATCAGTTAACTCAGTTGCATGTCAGTGCATGTTCAGTTCAGCAGGGACAGGTGTTAGAGAATCAGATTGCTATCAGTTGTGACTATAGTTGTGCATCAGATCTTGCACAATCAAGGGATTGAGTATGCCAATGAGTTTGCTCATGTATTTGCCCAGTTTGTAGCTTCTGCTCACGTCTTACACATTGTGAGTGATTCTTTGGAGGTGAAATACGAGTTTGGTAGACCATTCTCATTCATTCTTGAGCAGGTATTGAGCAGTGGAGGCAGGCAAGCAGTGGAATAGATTTGGAGATCAGATCTTAGCTGTATTCTGTGTAACAGGTGGAGCTGGTACTAGATTGCTTGTGATAAGCATTGTACTTTGTAATGTCACATGGTCTCAATCATTAATATACAGATAGTGTGGGGTTTTTAACGAGATGCTTTCCCCGGGTTACATATTGTGTTAATGTGTGAATGCTCTTGATGTTTTATTGTTATTGATGCTGCTATATTGATGATCAACGTAGAGGAGCTTATGTATTGTTTATGTATTCCGCAATAGTACATGATCAGGATAATCTCTGTTGAATATGTGTTAAATTATTCAAAATTTCTACATGGTATCAGAGCGAGCTAGATAATTGTAGAAAAAGTTTCTACATGGTATCGGAGCAGTTGATCATCAGATCTACTATTCAGGAAGTGTTTACATTCTATTTCTTCAGGCAGAGTCTATAATCGGGCAGGTAGCCTCTGGATTCATCCTTCCTTTGGAAGGTGAGATATCCGATGAATGCCTATACAGTCAATCTCTGTACGAGAAATATTGTGTTCTCACGAATCTTAGATCCGAGGCGGTTGAGTTGGTTGCTGGTGGAATTCGAATTTGCAGCAGTGTTTTCTTGGTGAGAACGCAGCAATGTCTTTCAACAGATTGCGATTGGAGTATGCTCTTGAGGGCAGCTCAAAATATATTGCATGGAAGGACAGGATGGAGGCAGTATTGGATGATAACGGGCTGAAGGAGTTCATAGATACGGATATCCCAAAGCCTACTGATGCTGCTGAGGCGGAAGTTTGGCAAAAGAAGACCGCAAAATGTCGAAGGATTCTGTTGAAGGGCGTGAAGGATCACATTGTGTCCAGCCTCCATGGAAAGGCTACTCCATATTTGATGTGGAAATCATTAACAGAATTATTCCAAAGCAAGAGCGATCAGAGGAAGCTGGCGCTCAAAGATAAACTCAGAAACATCAAATGCGAGAAGGGTGACAATATTCCCAAGTATCTCACGAAGTTCACTCAATGTCGAGATGAGCTGGGAAGTGTGGGGGTTACTGTCGATGATGAGGACTTGGTGAGCTTGGCTCTCCTTGGTCTTCTGAAGAGTTGGCATTCCTATCAGGACTCTGTCAATGGTTGGGAGAAATTGCCAGGATGGGAAAGACTATGGTCAGATCTTGTGCAGGAGGAGATCAGGCGGAGTACCAGGGACGGATCTTCATCAAAGGGAGCTAATGAAGAGAATTGTGCTTTGGCTGCCAAAGCAAAGAAAGGGAAGAGCAAGAAAGCTTCTCAGTCTGGTGCGAAAGGCAAGAAGCAGGATATGTCCAAGGTGAAGTGTTTTCACTGTCACCAGCACGGACACCATGCCACTAATTGTCCGCAGAAGAAGAAGAACAAGCAGGTTGCTGGATCTTCAGCAGAAGAGGCTCTAGCCTCACAGTTTGAGCTTGATTTTTCATTGATCGCATGCTTGGTTTCAAGTGTGATGGGATCAGTGTGGTTCTTGGACAGTGGTGCGTCTTTTCACATGACGGGAGATAGAGATTTGTTCTCTGATCTGGAGGACAAAGATCTTGGAGTGCACATCAAGATGGGCGATGATGGTAGATACAGTGCGACCGGTTACGGTACCATTCCCTTTGAGAGGGAGTCTGGTAAACCCTTGGTATTGAAGGAAGTCATGCATGTTCCAGGATTGACGAAGAATCTCATCTCAGTGGCGATGTTAGAAGACAAGGGGTATGATGTTGTTTTCAGCGAGGGAAAGGCTTTCCTACGCAGCAAGACAACTGGTGAGACCCGGAAGATAGGGGTTCAAGTGAGGAACCTTTATCAGTTGCATGTAGATGGATGCGCAGCAATGGCGGGCAAGGAAAAAGGATTGGTGAGCCAGGATGATGGTGAGTTGTGGCACAGGAGATTGGGTCACCTTCACCATGGAGCCTTGTAGATACTGCAGCAGATCACTACAGGGCTTCCTAAAGGCACACTTGCGCAGTCAGATCAGTGCAAGGGGTGTACTTTGGGGAAGTTTGTGAAAGCCACCTTTCACGAGAAGGATAGTCGCGCCACGACGATCCTTGAGAGAATTCACACAGACGTGTGTGGACCTTTCTCAGTTGCTTCGACAGCAAAACACAGGTATTATGTGATTTTTGTTGATGATTTCTCTCGTAAGTGCTGGATCGTTTTCATGCAGAAGAAGAGCAAGACATATTCAAAGTTCTGTGAATTCAAAGCACTGGTCGAGAAGGAGTCAGGGAAGAAGGTGAAGGCTCTTAGGAGCGATAATGGTGGTGAATACATCTTGGACGAGTTCAAGGATTTCTGCAAGGCAGAAGGGATTCGTAGAGAGCTCATAGCTCCCCATAACCCACAACAGAACGGGGTAGTTGAGTGGAAGAACAGAACGATTGTGGGTGCTGCATAGGCAATGTTGCATGATCAGGGCCTACCCCTTCACTTGTGGGCGGAAGCATGCAATACAGCAGTTTATGTGCAGAACCATTGTCCTCATAGGATACTTGGCATGAGTACACCTGAGGAGACTTATTCTGTTAAGAAGTCTGATCTTTCTCATTTGAGGATTTTTGGTGCTAACGTTTACATGCATGTGATGAAGGATGCCAGGAAGAAGTTGGAGCCGACCGTAGAGGTTGGTATATTTGTGGGGTACACTGATACGCCCCATAACTATCGTGTGTATTTTCCAGACAGTGGTAAAACTGTTGTGCGACGTGATATAAAATTTCAGGAGGAGAAAGCCATGAAGTGTTCGCTTGAGAGGGAGCTACACTTGCATGCAGATGAGGAGCTATTAGTTCCTAAGGATGAGCTTCAGGATGTGGATCAGCCACAGGACGAGGTTCATGGAGTGGAAGAGACCACTCATGCAGCGCCAACCATTAGAGGGCGAAAGCGCTTGACAGAAGCTGAGCGACTGGCTCAAGATGCAGAGAAAGTTGTAGGACCACCTACAGCCCAACGCAGGCAGAGACAGTCACCTGATCGGTACACTGGATACATGGCTCTGATGAGCAAGTGTGTTGTGACTGAGCCATCCTCTTTCGAGGAAGCTGTGGAGGATCCCCATGGGTAGACGCCATGGTGGAAGAGTATGATTCTATTGTCAGAAACAGTGCATGGGAGATTGTTCCTAGACCGGAAGGGAAATCAGTGGTGGGTTCGAGATGGATCTACAAGGTCAAGCAGGCAGCTGACGGGAGTGTGGAGAAGTACAAGGCAAGATTTGTTGCCCGAGGCTTTTCACAGATAGAGGGGATCGATTATGAGGAGACCTTTGCACCAGTCGCAAGGTATTCTTCCATACGGACGATTCTTGCTCTCTCAGCGCAGATGGGATGGCACATTCATCAGATGGATGTGAAGACTGCGTTCCTCAATGGAGTCATTGAGGAGGAGGTGTACATTGAGCAGCCCGAAGGCTTTGAGGTCTTCAGCAGCGAGTCGCATGTGTGCAGGCTCAAGAGAGCACTGTATGGGTTGAAGCAAGCACCACGTGCTTGGTACACACGGATAGACAACTATTTCACAGGACTTGGATTCTCCAAGAGCGAGGTGGATCCTAACCTATACCAGATTTTGGTGGAGGGTAAGTTGCTTATCATTGTACTGTATGTTGATGATTTGATTCTAAGGGGTGATGAGCTGTTGATACTGTCATGCAAGAAGGATCTTGCTACAGAGTTTGAGATGAAGGACTTGGGCCTCCTTCACTATTTCCTAGGATTGGAAATATGGCAGCACAGTGGTGGACTGTTTGTTTCTCAGGGCAAGTATGCTCAGGAGATACTAGAGAAGTTCAACATGCATGGCTGCAAGCCTGCTGATACTCCTCTTCCTGGAGGTTGGAGGAAGGAGGATGCCACTTCGGGAGAAGAAGTGGATGCCACTGTTTAGCGATAGTTGGTGGGGTCACTGATGTATTTGGTCAATACACGACCTGATATATGCTATGCAGTTAACCAGCTTTCACAAGCTATGGTTAAGCCTACCAAGCTCTTCTGGAAGGCGGGCAAGCATGTATTGCGCTACTTGAGAGGCACATCAGGATATGGGTTGTGGTATAGACAGGAGGATGAGGTGAAGCTATGTGGCTTCACGGATGCAGATTGGGCAGGGAGCCCAACGGATAGAAAGAGCACATCAGGAGGGGTCTTCAGTATTGGATCGACAGCAGTTTCTTGGTACAACAGGAAGCAGAGATCCGTGGCACTCAGTTCAGCAGAGGCCGAGTATATGGCAGCAAGTTTGGCTGCATGCGAGGCTATATGGATGAGGAAGATCCTGGTTGGTTTGTTCGGTTCTCATTTGGATCCTACTGTGATTTACTGTGATAACTAGAGTTGCATTAAACTCTCGACTAATCCTATATTTCATGATAGATCTAAGCATATTGACATCAGGTACCATCATATCAGAGATTGTGTGCAGCGGAGGATCATGTTGCTTTCATACATTCCAACGGAGGATCAGGATGTTGATATTCTGACGAAGGCTCTCACCAGGAGCAAATTCGAGTACCACCGAGGCAGGATAGGGGTTGCTGATAATCCATATCTTTTCGAGAGGGAGTGTTGAGATTGCAACAAGATGATGGAGCTTAGTGAAAAGAGTCGTCTTCACTAAGTGGGCCCGCAGGCAAATTATGGCGCAAGTTCTATTTTTGATCACAGTGTGGATGATCACAGTGTGAGTGATCACAGTGTGAGTGATCACAATGTGGTGACCAAAATGTGGGTGACCAAAGTGTGGGTGACCACAGTGTGGGTGATCAAAGTCTATTTTTAGACTGGCTGTCAAAAATAGAAAAGTCAAATATTATTGTCTCATAATAATATTTGGACTATAAACTTGATCTTATTCTCTTGGAGCACTTCAGTTTGAGCTACAGATGTGGCCCATGCAACTGTCAGAAGGAAGTATGCTTTTCTTATGAGTCAGTTGAGTTGTTGCATGCATGACTTCAGTTAGAACTCAATCAGTTGATTGTGGAGTTGATGGAGTTGTGTTCAGTTTGACTTGGTTAAACTAGTTGTAGTTTGTCTAACTGCAAATAGACTAATGATGAGTTGTTAAACTAATTATTAACTCATAATACAACTATAGAATACATCAGTTAACTCAGTTGCATGTCAGTGCATGTTCAGTTCAGCAGGGACAGGTGTTAGAGAATCAGATTGCTATCAGTTGTGACTATAGTTGTGCATCAGATCTTGCACAATCAAGGGATTGAGTATGCCAATGAGTTTGCTCATGTATTTGCCCAGTTTGTAGCTTCTGCTCACGTCTTACACATTGTGAGTGATTCTTTGGAGGTGAAATACGAGTTTGGTAGACCATTCTCATTCATTCTTGAGCAGGTATTGAGCAGTGGAGGCAGGCAAGCAGTGGAATAGATTTGGAGATCAGATCTTAGCTGTATTGTGTGTAACAGGTGGAGCTGGTACTGGATTGCTTGTGATAAGCATTGTACTTTGTAATGTTACATGGTCTCAATCATTAATATACAGATAGTGTGGGGTTTTTAGCGAGATGCTTTCCCCGGGTTACATACTGTGTTAATGTGTGAATGCTCTTGATGTTTTATTGTTATTGATGCTGCTATATTGATGATCAATGTAGAGGAGCTTATGTATTGTGTATGTATTCCGCAATAGTACATGATCAGGATAATCTCTGTTGAATATGTTTTAAATTATTCAAAATTTCTCTCTTTTTCATTAGGGTTTCTACAATTTCTGGGCTAGACGAGATTCTAAAGCTGCAAGGTTGAAGCCGGGAAGCTGCCTCTAGATCAAAGTTGTGAAGCTGCTAGGTCGAAGATGCATCAAGGTCAAATATGTGAAGCTGCCAAGTTGAAGTTGCAGAAATTGTTGTTGGGGTCGAAGTTGCTGGAAGGTCGAAGTTTGTTACCGGAAGATTTGTAAGGAAAGTTCATCAAGAAGTAAGGATGACTTGGTCTTAGAGGGTCTTGATCAAGGGTCATAAGTCTTGGAATTCATCAATTGAAGTTCTATAAGAAGAGAAGGATTCTTATGGTTTTTCCTCTTAGTTGGAGAGGTTTTGGCCCTAGCTTATCGCCTATATCTTGTGTCCTATTGTCTCATTGTCCTTTATGATTTGGTATTTGTTTGATGTTAGAGAACACTAATAATAATAAAGGAAAGAGGAATTTAATCAAGTAAAGTGAAAATATATCACAAGCAGTTATCAAAGTAAGAGAAATCACCTACACTTGTGGCCCCCCAGATTTCTCAACAACAAGAGGAATGACCTTTCTTATCCCCTTAAATCTTAGTTTACCCTCATGACTCTTAGATTTCTAATGTGTCCTTAGGACTTCTAAACAACTCTTAAACTTATAAAAGACTTTTGGACTTCTCTAAATGACCTTTGGACTTCTCCTAAAGACGCTTTTGTCCATATAGGACTATGTGACTTTTCATATTCCACATATGACCCTTGAACTTCCACACATTACATTTTGTCCTTTTCCTTGAAAATACATCATTACATTCCACATGATGATGTGGCATGACACATGGACACATATTGACCATTATGATGACACTTATACAAGTTACAACTTGACAATGATGGCATGGACTTCATGATGAGGTAGTAATGCTAAGTTGTCTTCCTTGCTACTTCATCTTGCATTATTGATGGTAGATATGATTTATCATTCATCTTCATGAAAGATCCACTTTGTTTCTTATCTTCACCCTCCAAAGGGTCTTGGATCAATATTGGAATCCTCTAAGTCATCATGCAATGTCTTCTTTTTGTCTTGGTCCATGATTTGCTTCATGTCTCCATGATAGCTCTTTTGTTGCTTCTTCTCTGCAGGTGTTTCTTTATGCTTTGAGCATCACTTTGTTATGCTAAGAAGGTACTCCTACTAATGAAAATCATTCAAAACAAGGAAAAATCAATCTTAAACTACATAGCTTATGGAATGAACTGCTTATGATAGGCCTATGAAAGGGTTGAAAGAAGGAGGCTTAATTAGGAGGGCGTAGTAAAACTCAATAGTGTATTAGGAAGGCTTCATTATTCATTGTTACTGCGACATGTGCTATGAAGAGGAGTTCTCCTTGGTCCAATGCAGTGGGGAAAGCGAAGGGACAAGGTGGTGAGCTTGTTGCTTAAGGATGCGCCATGTGCCAAGAAGGAAAGAGAGGAAGACTTAGAAAGCACAGTTTGATTGGTCAAGGGCTGAGAGGAGGCATCCTTTAGCCTTCCTACTACACCATGCGTGGAAGAAGAAAGGCCTAAGAAAGAGGGGAGGATGAAGGCTTCAGGCTTCATACTCTGTTATGCGCTAAAGAAGAAAGATGAGGCCTTAAGGAAAGAGTAGTTTGACTAGTCAAAGGCTCATTGTCTCTTCATATTGTGCCATGCATTGAGGGAGACTTGTCAAAGAAAAGGCTTGAGCACAGAGTGCATTGGGAAGAGTAAGAAGAATGCTTTAGGCTTCAGAGTGTGATATGTGTTGGGAGGAAGGGGAGGCTTGAAAGACAACACAATTTTCCTCAACAAGTGGTCACTATTGGTTTGGAATGCATTTTTCCCTCTAGCCTAGCATAGTTTGACCCAACAGTGGGCGCTTTCCCATTTGGAATGCACATTTCATTGAGGGTGGCCATAGGAAGGAAGCCACTTTGCCTCAGAGGGTTTTCACTACATTGTGAGGATAGGAGGGTCATTGCATTGCATGTTTTTCATTTGCAAGAGGATGGAAGAGGTCCATGCTGCTAGCTAGGAGTGCTCTATGTGCCATGCAAGGCAGAGGTGATCAAAACTCAGTGTAGCGAGTCAGTATAAGTAAAAAGGGTTAGGTGATTGCTCTTGGGAGGTTCATTATGTGTAGTAACTTGAGATGATTTTAAAGAGGACTTAGTGCAAAAATATTGGTGAGCTAGGTTCCATCATTGAGGCTCATGAATAGGCTAATATCATCTCCTAATAAGAAGTTTCATGTCTTCACAACTTGCATTGGGCCGGAGGACCATGAAGGGCTCCAAAATGGCTAAGTGTGGGACCAGTAGAGTAAGAGAGAGAAATGCATCCAAACATGACTCAAACTTGGATCACACACATGAAAACCATGAATACAAGCTAGAAGGATACACATGACTCATGGATAAAAATCACACCTCGAAACGACAACAAAGCGACACTTATTTCTATGTGCAACAATTGAAACAACACATTACGACACTTAGAACACAAGTTATGACAAAAGTGATGACTGTGACCAAAAGGTGCGCTAAGCTGTAGGAATGTGTCTAGCGCATATTCTAATGATATGTAAGACCATCTAATGTAGAAGAGTGCACAAAATCTAACTTTGGTGATATGCAAAGGTGCGACACATGCATGAGTGAAAACAAAAAAGCGACACTTGTGATAGGAGGAAAACATGAAGATGACACTTGCAAAATGCGAATGACCTTGAAAGCGACACATGTTAGAGAAAAGAGAACATGAAAATGACACTTATTGGAGTGAAAATGAGAAAAAGCAACAACTGCAAACGTAAAATTGACACTTTTGAAAGCGACGATACACAAAAGTGATAATTGAGAAAACTTATCGAAATAGAAGTACAAACACAACCAAAGTGAGGGAGACTGTCAATGGAAGTGCACACTGTCTGTCGACATGAGCTAAAAATCGCACAAATGTTATCTTGATGGACGGTGCTATGCTTGTTTAAGTTTTCATAAAGAAAGTGTGCTCATGAGTTCAACTAGGACAATGCATGTGTGAGCAAGTGACTTTAACAAGTAGAACTTGAGAAGAAGACTTAAACATAATGCAAAAGATTAATCAACCATGAAGGGATTATAGAATGACAGATCGTAAGATCCTTAGTAGGATCCAAAATTCAAGTGTAGGAAAAAATTTGGAGGGCATTGATTGCAACATCAACACTTTCCAAGCACATAAATTTGAGGTGCCCTCCAATGTATACTCAAGCCTCAATCCATTGAAACACATTGTTCCTACACTAAAGAATACTTGCACCACAAATATGTTGTTCAAGATTTCTTGAGAGATGATCGGGAACTTGGTTTCTATGTAGTTTTCAATAGCTTTGATACTGATCCAGATTTAAACAGGAACACAATAAAATACAGAGATAACCATAAAGACAGATATGCAGCGGAAATATTACCTCAATTCATTACTGTAAAATACTGAAATACGCTTACAAACAGAAATGGAAATAAACCAGCTATGGCGATGGTAGCTTATCTCTGAGAAGAGATGTGGTGGCTACATGCCTCTGAACGGTCTTACAATGAGGCTCGAAGGCCTATTTATTGTTGAGAAACAATGGAAAACCCTTCACATTCCAAAACCTAACCCTAGAAGATGAAACGCCAAATTGTGGGCCCCGTTTTTGGGTAAGTTGGTACATCAACTTCCCGGGGTCGCGAATTGGTCGTACTATCTCCGTTTGACGTGCATGATAGCCCGTTGGAAAGATCTCTCCGAGGACTACGACGGAAAAGATGATTTTTATCAAAAAAATCATTGGCGGTAGATTTCCCAAAAAAACGTCGTTTAGGGCCTCAAAACGGCTCCGAAAGTTTAGGACCCGAAAAACTGCTAAAAATAGTAAACTGTGCTATAATTAAGGAAACTGAAAAAAAACTGTAAGAAGCACTAGAGGGGATCCAAGTGGAATTAGCGGGTGGCCACCAATATCTACCTGGATCATTCCTCCCCCCTAGGAAGCAATGGTCCCCATTGCGTTGAGTTCCTCCATGAGATGAGGGAACTTCTGCTGCACTTGGTCCCTGGTGAGCCACTTGCCCTGGTGAAGGAGTTGTCCTGCTTTGACAACTCGATACAGTTGGATATTCTGCTGGCGAGTGTGCTTGATCTGTGTGTCCATGATCCGATAAGTTGCAACTTGTTCCATGCAAGTTGGATTTAACTCTGTGGGTGTGAGTTGTTCTGCCATGTCGGACGTGTCTAGTAATGGTGGAAAGTATGGTCGAAGGCGGTCGACATTGAACACCGGGTGCAGGCCAAGGAATGGGGGAATGCTGAGCTCAAATGCATTGTCTCCCATAGCCTTGGTAATGGTGTAAGGACCATATCGGAGTGGTTTGAGTTTCCGATAGGCTCCAGTAAGGTGTTCCTTTTCCAAATGCAACCAGACTTTGTCGCCCACTTGAAACTGGTGTGGCACCCGATGTTGATCATGTCGCTGCTTGTACTTGGCATTTGATTTCTCCAGAATGTCATGGAACTGCTGGAGAATATGTTGGATGTGCTCAATGAAGCTGTTTGCCTTATCTGTTTCGGACTGGACATGAGCAGAATCTGCGTGAGTAGCTGCAAATGGCATGGCCACATCGATGGGACGTAGTGGCTGGAATCCCAATCCCACCTGGAAAGGGCTATGGCCAATCGAGCTATGGAGAGCCCGGTTGTAGCTGTGTTGAACATAGGGGAGGCTCTCGTCCCATGTGCGTGGATTCTTTGAGTTGTACATGCGTAGAATGTGTACGATCATCCTGCTGACGACCTCAGTCTGGCCATCAGTTTGAGGATGGAAGGCTGTGGACTTAGTGAGTTTGGTGTCCAGCATCGACCAGAGGCTAGACCAAAATGTACTGAGGAACCTGCTGTCCTGATCTGAAATGATAGACTGTGGGATCCCAAAGTGTACCCATACTCGTTCAAAGAAGAGTTTAGCAGTGGCTTCTGCTGTGATATTCTTCTTGCAGGCCGCCATAATGGCCATCTTCGAGAACCTGTCGACGACCACAAAAACACAGTCATTTCCATGCCTAGTGGAAGGGAGGCCTAACATGTAATCCATGGAGATGGATTCCCAAGGTCGACTAGGGGTAGGCAGCGGGGTATAGAGGCCTTGCTTCTTGATGGTCGGTTTGGCAATGGCGCAAGCAGTGCATGATCTGATGTACTTCCCGACATCCTGTCGAAGATTCGGCCAATAGAAATATTTCTGCAGTATTGCCACGGTTTTTTCGACCCCAAAATGCCCAACGGCCCGACTGTAGTGTGCTTCCCAGATCATCTTAGCACGCTCACTTGAAGGAACACAAAGGTGACCCAGGTGGCATAACAGGTCGTCCTGGAGGTGAAAATCTGGAACATGCTGACCCTCCAAGAGTGTCTGGTATGTGTGGCCGAATTCTGGGTCGCTTTTGTAGAGCAGTGGCCAATCAGAAGTCTCGTGCCCACAAGAGTTGAGCACGGTGGTTAACGCCATGATCGGTGGTCGACTGAGGCAATCTGCAACATTATTGGTGCTGCCCTTCTTATACTTGATATTCAAATGGAACTGTTGCAGGTATGTGGACCACTTCTGATGGCGATCATTCTGCAATTTCCCTTGGGTCTGTATGAACTGCAGGGGTCGGTGGTCCGTGTGGATGACCGTTTCCTTCCCCAAAATGTAATGCTTCCATTGTCGGCAGGCCTGCACAATGGAATACATCTCTTTGTCATAAGTGGGATACTTCCAGACTGTGTCCGAAAGTGTCTCACTGTCATATGCCACTGGATGCCCGTGTTGAGTAAGGACTGCCCCAATAGCATAGTTAGAGGCATCTGTCTCGACCTCAAATGGTTGTTGCAAGTCTGGTAATGCAAGAACTGGTGTTGTGCAGAGTCGATCTTTCAACTCTGTGAATGCCTTCTGTTGAGATTCAGACCAATTTTTTTTTTCTTTCGCTCCTCCCTTGGTGACCTGACTCAAGGGCCAAGTGATATGAGAAAATCCCAACACGAACCTGCGGTAGAAGTTGGCAAGGCCTAGAAAGCTGCGAAGCTCTGTCAGAGTGGTTGGAGATGGCCAATCCCGAATGACTTGGATCTTGGCTGGATCCACATGCACCCCCCGTTCATCAATAATGTATCCCAGATACTGAACCTGGGTCATGCCAAAAGTGCATTTCTCCAAATTGGCACATAACTTGTGTTGTCGTAGTGTTTGGAGAACCTGTCGGATGTGGTGGAGGTGCTCTTCCCAAGTCTTGCTAAAGATCAAGATGTCATCCAAGTATACCAATACAAATGAGTTGGTGAATGGCCGCAAGATGTCGTCCATTAGCGTCATGAAGGTTGCAGGAGCATTCGTCAATCCGAAAGGCATAACCAACCATTCGAAAAGGCCCTCCTTGGCTTTGAAGGCAGTCTTCCACACATCGGAGGGTTCGATTGGTACCTGGTGATATCCTGACTTCAAATTGATCTTGCTGAAATATTTTGCCCCCTTTAGTTGGTCCAGGAGGTCATCAATCCGTGGGATTGGGTACCTATTACGGACAGTGATCTTGTTCAGCGCCCGATGGTCAATACAGAGTCTCCAAGTCCCATCCTTCTTTTGTACCAGCACGATCGGGCTCCCACAGGGCGATTAACTCGGACGGATGTGACCTTTTTGCAGCAGCTCCTGAATTTTCCTCTTGATTTCATCGTTCTCCAGAACAGAGCGTCAATAGATTGGTCCATTGGGCAGCAACGAACCTCAGGTCAGATCAATGGAGTGCTTGACCTGACAGTGCAGAGGAACCCCTGCGGGGGAGGTGAAGATGTCCTCATACTCCTCCACGACCTTGTCCATCTGTAGTTTTCGTGCGGAGGGGCCCTGTCTGGAGGTCGTGGCCACCGTCTTCTTCTTTTCTTGAGGGCGTATCATCAGGAAAACAAACTTCCCGGTTTTGGAAATGAGCTTACTGCATTGTTTTGCAGTAACCAAAGAGATGGTGGTAGGCGGTGCTACCTCTGGTATCCTGTACAACTTATTTCCCAAAGTAACAATAACAGCACGGGGCCTTGACTCATACGCAGCATGTCGCTTCCACAAGTATGGTTGTCCTAATAACACATCACAAACTTCAAGGGGAGCAATGTCACACAATACCTCATCCGTGAAGGGCTTGATGTTGTATGGAAGGTGACACTGTTGGCTCACGCGAAGATCCCGTCCTTGGTGCAGCCACCCAATGGTGTATGGTTGTGGATGTGCTGTGGTCGGTAAGCCCAACCATTTCACGACCTCTGCCGAAATGAGGTTCTTTTGGCTCCCGCTGTCGACAATGAACTGTAGCGGGGAGCCCTTTACCCACATCTGGGAGTGGAAGAGGCGCTCCTCCTCCTCTGGATCTTCAGGTTCCTCCTTCTGGATCTTCGTGGTGGCAACGGTGGCGTTGGGCTCCGCATCGATAATCTGCTTCCCTTTGTCATTCCATTTATCGGGTTCTGACTTAGAGTCAGAACATGCATCTGATTCTGAAACCTTTAGCTCGGCCACCAGTGACTGCTTGGCCCGACACTCACTTGTGTTGTGAGTGGAGCTCTTATGGAACTCACACCACTTTCCGATGTCCTTTTTCGGCTTCGCAGCGCTGTTCTTTGCTTTCAGCTTTGGCGGGTTGTCTTGGGCCGCCCCGCCTTGGCTTTTTCCTTTGTTCTGCGGTTTGGGGGCACCTTTCCCTTGTTTCGGATTCGCAGACCCAAAGTCTCGCTTCTTCTGTTTAAACTTTTGCTCGACCTTGACGGCATATCGGTATGCCGTGCCGAGCGAGGAGATGTTCAGGAATTCTATTTCTTCTTGGATGTACTTGTGCAGGCAGCCACGGTATTTGAGTACCAAATGCTGCTCTGTATCCTTGATACCCAACTTTGTGCGAAGGGTATGGAAAATATTGGTAAACTCTGGTACGTCTTGGTCCCTTCCCTGTCGTAGCGTGGTCCACTTTATGTATTGATCCTCATAGCTTCCGACAGGGTAGTACTGCTCCTTGATGGCATCTCGGAATGAATCCCAAGTCGGTGCGACTGAAAATAGTGAGCCTGTACTTTCATCCTTCTGTTCGCAGTAGGTTTCCCACCAATCCTTGACGTGGGGGGCTGCTTTGAGAAGAGCGAAAATAATCTTTTCCCGACTAGAAAAATCATGAACAGAAAAATAAACCTCTAGCACATTTAACCATTTATCGACGGCATCTGCGTCTATCTGACCCTCGAATATGGGGATTTCAAAATTAACTTGTACCTTAAATGGTGTGGCATTTCCAGAGTTGCTGTTGGAAGCCGATGCGTCGCCCCTGGGTAGCCGCTGAAGGATTTGGGCAAAGTTGTCCATCATCGCGTTCCTTTGTTGCTCGAGGGCTTTTTTGAGCAAGATTTTGATAGGATCTCCTGCCCCCTCGTCTTTCTTTTCATCCGCCATGGGAGGCCGTCGGGATTTGTGAGGCTGGTCTTGCAAAGGTTCGACCAGTTCAAGCCCTAACTCCTTATATCCCGACCTCGTTGGGGACATGCAGAGAAAAACAGAGAAGAAAAGCAGACCGCTCTGATACCACTGATCCAGATTTAAACAAGAACGCAATAAAATACAGAGATAACCATAAAGACAGATATGCAGCAGAAGTAATACCTCAATTCATTACTGTAAAATACTGAAATATGCTTACAAACAGAAATGGAAATAAACCAGCTAGGGCGATGGTAGCTTATCTCTGAGAAGAGATGTGGTGGCTACATGCCTCTGAATTGTCTTACAATGAGGCTCGAAGGCCTATTTATTGTTGAGAAACAATGGAAAACCCTTCACATTCCAAAACCTAACCCTAGAAGATGAAACGCCAAATTGTGGGCCCCGTTTTTGGGTAAGTTGGTACATCAACTTCCCGGGGTCGCGAATTGGTCGTACTATCTCCGTTTGACGTGCATGATAGCCCGTTGGAAAGATCTCTCCGAGGACTACGACGGAAAAGACGATTTTTATCAGAAAAATCACTGGCGGTAGATTTCCCAAAAAAACGTCGTTTAGGGCCTCAAAACGGCTCCGGAAGTTTAGGACCCGAAAAACTGCTAAAAATAGTAAACTGTGCTATAATTAAGGAAACTGAAAAAAAAACTGTAAGAAGCACTAGAGGGGATCCAAGTGGAATTAGCGGGTGGCCACCATTATCCACCTGGATCAGATACCATGTAGAAATAAATCGAAATTTGCAGTTGCTAATGAATTCAAATTGAAAACAATAGACACAAGTTTCTTCTACTCAATCTATAGAAGGGAAAACATATGATAGAGACACATGCAATCATTCTTTCACAATGAACACAATTTTTACTGGGGAACCCAGCTGGTAAAAACCCTTCCTCTATTTGTATTATATTAGATGAGAGCAATGATCTATTACAATGACAACTTCAATCCTTGAAGCTCAACCTGCACTGCAATACTAATATCCTCCTGTGCCTACACTGGCCAATACATAGCCAATACTTAGCCAAAATAGGCCTCATGCTTCCTCCAATTTCCTTGCGCAAGTCCTGCTCCTGAAGAATGGGAAGAGACTCTGTTTTCTTGTGCAATACCAAGAGAATTCCTCACCTGCTACATGAAAAACTTGTACACTCAACATTATACAACAATAAATACAATTATGCCTTTCCCTCCACTCAACTAGGAAATTCAAATTGCATGCATGATTAGGTCTATTTTTAATAAATTGACCAATCAACTAAGAGATTAGTGGGTTAACAAAAATTACAACTACTCAACTAAACTCATCCTGACTCTATTCTAGGCTAGAGCTCAGATAACTGAGTTTCACTAAATATATCTCCAGTAGACAGCTAGATCTTAGCAATCAACTCATGCATAACTCTACCTCTTGCCCACAAACTCGAATTGACTAACTTAACTAAGTGACTTAGCCATGTCACTCTTGTTAACTACAACTCAAGTCTTACTGTTGTTGTGGAATTTCAAATTTCTCCATTTGACTAAGGCACAAGTCAAATGAAGCCTTTTCTTGCTACAGTTTAACACTCGGTAGCAGAGATGGTTATGATGGAAGATATTCAGATTGATGAACAACAGAACATGATCCTGGAAAACAGTGAATAAGGGAAATTCAAGGATATTGTTGCAAATGGTAAAATGACCAAATTTTATGTACACAATGGAAGTGAAGGAAAACACAACCAAAAAACTTTTACAAAGAAGTTTTGGTTCCAAACAGTTTTTACAAGTTTATGGTTATTAATTGCTTTGGTGACAGATAAAATAAGTTGCTCAGATGGAGAATAAAAGCTCTTACAAGCTTTTGTAAACTCAGTTCATTTGATAAAGTGAGAAGGACCAATGGGAAACCCTGCAAACATGTCATGGAAAACTCGGATATAGAAAATGGAATCATTACTTAAATGGAGGAACACATTATTTGATAATACTAGGGAACTACTGCAATACTACAAAAAAACAACAGTCCAATAGAAACCTCATGGATAGGATTCCATGAATGATTTTAAGCTTGGGAGTATGATGCAGGGGCATAATTTTAATTTTTTATTTTCCTTCTAATTTCTAGAAAAGTTGAGTTTGTTGAAGAGTGATGAATGTGTGTAATAAATGGCTTGCTCGAGATCATCCGAAGGATCAAAGAACTAATTGTTGTGTATCTTTAGTCAATTAGGATTTCTTTTCTATTCTTATTCTATTATATCATACTCTTTTGGACTTGAATCGAATAACTGATGTAATTTTTTTGTGGTTATATATTAATAAAGTGAGGAACTTGCGGAGAGGGTAAGAGGATGATTGTTTTGCAATTTTGTGTAGTTCTTAAACAGTCCTTTGTAATCAAGTTTATATATATATATATATATATATAAGAGTGAATGCAGGGGTTTGTGTTATAGAGAGAGCCATTGACATAACCTTTGCAATATTTTCCTTCAGTTATTGTGGGTTTTCTAGCAGATCGGAGGTGGAACACAACATTGGAATGTTGACGACTTAACGAGGTTAGATCAAACCTTGTGTTGGTGGTATTTCTAATAGGGTCTTAATTGTATAACTACGATTTAGGGATGGAGCATGGTAGCCATATTCTGCTCTCCAAATCTTGCAATGAGGAATAAAACCTCATTAAAATGTTCGATGGAAGCAATGATAGCAATGACGATGTTTAATTTCATCGTGATAAAGTGAAGGAAGATTGTGATCTTCACAATCAAAGAATTGAAGTGAATGAAATTGAGGGAAAGCTTTGAAATAAGGAAAAGATGTCGATGATGCTGAAAAGCATCCCTGCAACACAAACAATAACAATGATGTGTTAAAGATGAATGTCTAAAGGATAAATCAATCCATTGTCATGTGTTTTAGCAAAGGAAAGAGTTGAATTTGTGCGCGCACACACACAATTTTTAAACATAAAATTAATATAATTTATTTACTTTTATCGCACACAAATGTTAGTCCATGGTGTTTTGGTCCATTTAACCTAATAAATATCTATTGGTCCATTTAACCTAATAAATTTTAGAATCAATCTATAATAAAACCATATTACACTACTCACAATTAATTACTTTTGAAGCGTCGACAAACAAACACATAAAACCATATTGCAATGTTTACAATTAACTACTCTAATGACATTAAAATCCTTGTAATTGCTAAAATGTATGTTCGTCATTACCAAGAGCAATTAATAAGTTTTACAAATATGATAGTCATTACCAAGAACATTTTGAAAGTTTACATGTTTGATGTTCTTAAATAAAATGCTTTACTGTGACTTTTATTTTTTGTTGTGTCTAATCCTTAGCCATTGTAATCACACCATTTACATTTCATGTTGTTTCTACTACATCAGACATTATACTCACCATAGAAAATATAAAACATTTCTTGAGATTGATTTTGCTCACATGTCTTGATTCTTAGTGGTTGACATGAAAAGTCTCGGTACTTGTAGATCCCACTTAGCAAGGATTGGTAGGTTCTCATAATCTCTTAGATACTCGGTTGAAGAGAAGCTATGTGTTTCGTAGCTCTCTTCGTACACGAATATCTCAAAGTGGGATGGTGAAGGTGACCGTGAGTTGGTGAATAAGGAATCAATTTGTTTGGGACAACAAAGCTCGCTAAAGGTAGGCGATATTCTTAAATACCAGTCCACTGCTAATACATTAATGTGTTTTTTATTTTATTTTTCCCCGAGAAAAAATCATAATTTTTCATTAATATAGAAAATTACATGTAGTAGATACTTATATGGCATATGCAGTATGTTGGTCGTAGCCTTCAAAAATATATAAGTATGTTGGCTGTAGCCTTCAAAATATATAAGTCTGTACATAATTTACCACGCAGTGTATACTGAAAAGTTCATGAACAAAATATATACAATGTAAAAACTAGTACTGATATAAATCACTACTATATACTACAAAAATTAGGGCATGTCGGCCTGCTGATAGGCCCGATATATATAGGACGATGATAGTACTAGTAATGTTCTTCTCCTTGCTTCTCCTATATTATCCACAGTCCTATGGGATGTGTCGTGGCCTCCTTGGAAAGTTTGTTAGCAACCGAATTATGTTTCCTATAAATATGTTGATATGAGATATAATTAACTTCTGCTTTTAAGATCATGATTTCATCCACTATGTTCCCGAGAGAGTGCATATGACTGTGTTTTTTATTTGCACATACAATCTGTGCTTTTTATTATTAGGGGTTGTCATCAATCAAATGAAAATTCACTCGGTTATTATTTATGTAGATTCTTCTTGAAAATCACAATCTGAACCCTAATTGCATACTATTAGGACTATCGTCATCCTGCTTATTGAATACTATTAGGTCTATCGTCATCCCACTAATTGCTCATCGTCCCGCCACCTCATATAGGGTTTAGAGATCGAGATATGATGTATTCTTCTGCCATCCAATTAAATGAGGAATAAATCATTTTTTTTAATTCATAAAACAAAAAAATATTATTCTAATGCTAAACTTTGGAGATCAAAATATTAGGCATAAGTACAAAAATTTGAATTGATCTCAAGCGATTATATATGTCCCCGAGAACATAATAATTATAATGATTATATGTGTGTGTTATATTTTTCTTATAGTTATATTAAAAAATTATTAATAATATTTTTAAATATTATATGATTGATATATATATATATATATATATATATATATCTATAATTCCCCTACCCTTTTTGGTATTTACATCGATAAGATAGAGTGTTTGGAAATCGTGGGGTGCAAGGGGACCGAGCTTGCTAGTATTATCATTACTCTTCTCCTCTACATCGATGATATCGTTCTTCTTGCTAGAAGCCATGAGGACATGGACAAGCAACTTAAGACTCTTCATGACTATTTCTCCAAGATGGGTATGATGGTTAATACTGACAAGACTAAAATCATGATAATTAAATCCAAAAAGATCACCCATGGAAATTTCATCTATGATAACAATTGCTTGGAACATGTCTCTTCTTATAAATATTTGGGTATTGACATTCCTTATCAGCTCAACTAGAATTACAACATTGAGAAAATGATTATTGGAGGTTGGAAAGCTTATTATGAGCTTGAAAACAATTGTAAGGTTGTTGATCTTTGTATTTGGAGTAAAAAAAGGTTCCTCTTTGAGACCCTCGTCACCCCTATTGTCCTATACAGTTGTGAAGTCTGGGGTTGTAATATATCCAGAGAGTCGTGGAGAAAGATTGAGATGATTCAAAAGCAATTCATAACCTACAATCTCAAGATCAAGGGAAATACCCCTACCCTATCCTCCTGATCAAAGCTGGCCTCTCCCCTATTGAAAGCAGGGCTATGTTTAAGTATCTCATGTATAAGAAGAAGCTTTACAACATGGAATCCAAGAGGCTTCCTAAAATTGCTTCTAACTTTAGTCAAAACCCCCACCTTCGCCTCAAGCATGGGTGGCATAAGGATGCCCAGTCTTGGCTCAACCATTGGGGGATAAATGAGGAGATCATCTTGGGAAGCAAGGATAGTGTCAAAGATACTATCACCTCCAAATTAAAAATAAGATATGGGATGATAAGGAGTTGGAGGGTAAAAGGAAGCTAAGATATTATAAGGAGGTGATCAACCCCACCCTTGAGAACAAAAAATATCTTTCTATTTTGACCAGCTCAAAGAAAACGATGAACATAGCTAAGATTAGAACTAATTCCCATGATCTTTGAAGTGAAACCGGGCAGTGGTCCACGCCCAAGACTCCCTGGGACGATAGAATTTGTCAAGTTTGTGATACTAAGAGGGTGGAGGATGAAAATCACTTTCTTTTAGATTGTCCAACCCTTACTCACATCCGCTCTCATTTCCCTAACATTTGTCACACTTCCAATCTTCTTGACTTGTTAAGTCAGTTGAACTATAGTGATCTTGGCGCGCTTCTTTCCCTTCTTTTTGAGCATAGAAATAAGATTCTAAAGAATTAGAATTAGATTCTTATTCTTCTTAAGGTTGAATAGACCACATTGGTCTTAGTGGACGTTAATCACACACACACACGCGCTTTATTATATATTTAAAAGAAAAATTAACAATATTAATTATATATTGAAAAACTGTTAAATAAAGCATATTATATTTAGATAATATGTTTATCCAATATTTCTTTTTGCTCCCATCCTCATATAATATAATATGTTTTATTCAATATTTCTCTTCATCCTCATGAAATCATCTATTTATAAACCTTTATCCTCACCTCAACATCCATCCTCACCCTCACCTATCTCTCAAATATAAAGAAATATTGGATAAAACATATATTAATATAATATATTTTACCTAACAATTTCCCATGATTACCCTCATATTATTATTTTTACATCCTTTCTTAATTATATTTATTAAAATAAATCCAATATACCAAATCTTTGTAAATTATTTTTAGGATATAAAGAGTTCTCTTATAAAATAACTTAATGCCTCATATTGATTAAGCAAAATGATTTGCCATACTAAATAATAATTAATTAGCACATTCAGATTTAGAATGGATGGTGAATGTTTATAGAGATCATTAATGAATTAAACGTGAATAGATTAAAATATATATTTATAAATTTTGTAAGAAAATATATGGAAAATAGATTGAAAATGAGAATTTATCTAAATTTTTAAAATTAAAATTGTATAAAAATTTAGTATTGAAAACGTATTTGTTCAATAAAATCTTTGTTGGTTAAAATCAAAAGATGAAGATTTAATGAAAAAACCGAAACCCTGGTTGTTTATTTTAGCAAATTGAAAGCTAGTTATCAATTCTTTGTTGTTGAATTAACCAATCATGAGCTCCTTGTTATTCAAAGCAAGTTTCTGTTTGAACGTCTCTAACTACTTTCTATTCAAATACTATTGTTTATGGAAATTCCTTTGCATCCATTACAAGCCAACTTCTACCATAACCACTATTGATTGATCAAAATTGCAATCACACTATTTTATAAAATATATTATGATATACATTTTAAACATAAAAAAATTCTACCTAAACCACAATTAAAAGTATTTAAAACTAAAGAAACCACAACCTAAATAATAATCAATATTTAAAATTTCATATCATTTTTCCATTTTCCATTTTTAACCCCAAAAATTAAAAATAAAAATAAAAATAATATATTAATATATATATATATATATATATATATATTACCATCACCTCGAAAAACAAAACAAAACTTATATTTAAAAAACCAGTTCCTAAAAATATATCAACATATGCTTCTTTGTATTTTGAATTTAATATTATCTCTCCATTTTCCATTTTTAACCACTGCCAAAAATATTTAGTATTTATTAAAATCTGACAATGGCCGTAAAAAAGCAAAAAAACTAAACCTCTGTTTTCAAAATAAATATCAACGTATCCCAAATAAATATCAACTTATGTTTCGTCTCTGGTTTCACCTTACAAACTCCCAAATATGATAGGGCAATATAAATATACAATATTTTATTACGCAAACACTTCTATAATAAATACAATTTCGTCCCCACCAAACTCCACTTATGACAGGTGGATTACTCTTTTAATAAATAGATAATCGATTTATATTAACCTGCGATCGTTCGAGGCCCAAAATGACAGTGATAGTAACCCTGACATCTTTTCCAGTGGATAACGCACTTCTTAATAATCACTTAGTCGATTTATGTGTCAGGCCCGATGGTCAGCAGCTCGAAATCACAATGGATAGGTAGATCCTCCAATGGCAGAGTACTTCACCTTGGTGACAGGGCAACAGATAGTCTTATGGATAATGACACGTGGACTGTACAATATCACAAAGTTTTCTATGGACGGCATTTAGATATATGGGATAAAATCATACCCAATGAAAAAGAAATTTTTAATAAAATTTGGGGTCTGTCAAAAATTTTGAAAACGGGATATCCCATCGCGGCACAACTCTGAATTTAATACAACAAAAACCCATCTATATTCTACCCTTCAACTCAATTTAAGCTCCGACATCTCTGAATTCACGGTGTCTGATCAGCTTGGATATGGCCATGGCCGATATTTCGTTTACTGGGACATCTCAGCTTTTGCAGAGGAAGAAGAACGTCTCTTTATATCGTCTGAACAGTTCTTTCTTGCCGCAAAAACCAGCCACGTTCTCCTTCAATGTCAATACAGAAAAATGTTTTCCGTCCATGAAAGTTGTCTGCTCAGTTGCTCCAAGGTAAAATCCACACTGGAAAGGCTATGGTGAAATTCTCTGATTTATTGTGCAGTTTGGTGAATTGTTTAAGTGTCGTTATTGGTATTTTTGTAGCCAAACTCAGGCGCCAACCCCTGCACCCACTACCACCCTGACTGCGGACGGGAAGAGAACAGATTGCTTTGGCATTTTTTGTCTTACATATGATCTAAAAGAGGTGAAATTTTGCTATTTACTTTGTGTATATTTGATCTTTTTATTTCAGTTTCCTGACTGCTCACACAATCATTGTTTGGGAATTGTATAGCTATGTTATATTGCTCTGTTGATAGAATAAGTACATGTAGTCAATAATCATGTAATTATTTTGATCATATCTCATAATTATGTGATTACGTAGACCTGTAGACTTTAGCTGAGCTGTCATTGGTAGCTAGCATATGTCTGATCTTGTTTGGAGAAGCAATTTGCTGTATAATAAATGGTTAGTTTGATCCGATTGTTACTGATTGTTATTGTATTGAGAGATGTGACGTGTAACTCTTGGTGTGTGCCCATGGAATGTTGTATTGAGTGCATTGAACATGAACACTAGTCCAGACCCATTTAACTCGAGTGTGACATACAGCTCAAGAATGTCTATATTGTAGCAATGTTGAGTTGCAGGCCTTTTGATTCCCCATAATATGGTATTTTCCTCTGCAAGAAAAGTTACATTCTTGGTTAACTCCACAACTTAGGATAACGGGTGTCCAACTGCTATGGTTAGTTTGTCTTGCCCACAACCCTCCAACCAAGGGGTTGCTTTCTTGTCTCCTTCCCACAACTTTGGGGTTACAATCTTACACCTCCTACAGGCATACAATTTGCAATCTACTTAAAACCCCGCTAGCCTCGGGTCGTTTGTAACCAACTCTGTATTTTTTTTCCCTAGCTCTACAACCTATCCAACTTTGCAAATCAAACTTTCCTTGTCCAACTCAGATCAACCTTTTCCCCTACAAGTTGAATGTCCTCATCAACTTTTAATTGAGGGAAATTTTCCTATCCCTTCTATTAAATGTACCATTTATTAGACACTCAGAGTTCTCCCTTCTTTCCAATTTTGAATAACTCTATTTCATTTTACCAAGTCTACCTGCTTCTCTTCCGCAACACTTTACCTTTCTGCAACACTTCCTGTTGATAAGACAGTCCCTGTTGATAAAGATGGTTCAGAAAGCTTCAATTGATCTATATTCACCACAAAACAAATGCCCATGTACGAGGCTAATGCTGATTGGAAAGAGTGTCTCTGCAATCTTCTCTAGAATCTCAAACGGTCTGTATCTAATTGTTTCGTTTCTTATGTGGGAATTTAAACTTTTTTTTTTCAAAAAGTGCAATCATATTTGGTCCCCATCTGAGAGGTATGTGCTAATCCGATGCTTATCATGCCTTTTCTGTAATTGTCAGAGAATCTTGCAAGTTTTTTTTGCAACTACTCCTACGTTTGCTAGGTTCACTTCACAAAATTAACAGCGTATGATCATTGGTTCAGCTTTCTCTTGCTTGTTTGAACCCTCTTCTAATGCCTGGTAAGGTAAGTCAAAGGGGGTCGATAGAGGAAATACCAAGCAAATAGCAAACAGAGACATTTGAGTGGATCCATGGGTGTACTTTAATAGAAGTGTCGAATATAAGGAATATGCTTTGTAGCATCCCCATGCTCCCACTGGGCACTAATACCCCTATATATTTGATAAATCCCAATAATAATAGAAATAGATCTCAAATATACTAGAAACATTAAAGGTATACTAGATTTGGAATTGGGAAAAACTCTACAGGTACAAAGAGATAAAGATATTCATTTTTTTTTTTAGGAATACAAAAGTACAAAAATTTGTGAAGAAATCAGTGAGGAAAGTTTAACTCACAATTATTTTGAGCGAAACCCATATTGACCAAGCCAAACTCAGTCAACCTTGTGTTTGACTCATGTCGAGCTCGATAAACTCTTTTGCGGTCGCTCTTAGGCACACTTGTGATCAGCAAGTTTGACTCGTGATTCATATGACACCTATGTCACAAGGTTCGTCAAACTTTAACCTTGAGGTTTGAGTTTTGGCGAACCTTCAAAAAATTTTGAGGTTCGGCAAACCTCATCGAACCTCATAGCCATTGACAAAGTCCATAGATTGAAACTTGTAACTTCATGTAACAACTCAAGCTTGTAATTTATCCTTGCAGTTTCCATGTCCGTGATAACATTTTTGATGTTTACTTATGTTGATTTCTTACTAGTTTATCCCATAATTCATTTTGAATTAATATATATGTATATATATATATATAGAGAGAGAGAGATGAACTTGATGGCGAACCTCATCAAAAAATTTGAACTTAAACCGAACCTAATCATTGCTGAACCTGAACTTGAACCCGAACCATGTGACATTATATGACACAATGAAATATAACACAGATAGGTCTCAAGCATCAAGATCGAGAGGAGATTTTCACATGAAGCCAAAAGCTTGATGAGAAATGAGATAAGAATGTGCTTCAATACCAAGAGTACTCTTAAGGTAGGGTTTTACCATACAATTGTCCCTAAGGATACACTCCATAATTTCCTTCAGTGAGAAGTCTATATAATCCATAAGCAACAGATTGATGACAACAAAGCCATAATTATAGAAAGTTTGGTTGACCCAAAACCATGGACTCAAAAAAAGTGGTTGGAAACCACCAAGAAAAATCATCGATCAAAACCATCGGTCAACTTTCTCTTAATGGATTAAGGCAGCAGGCCTTATTTCTCTTATATGGCCTTCTACAAATATCATAACATTTACATCTACAAATCTATTATATAATTACAGGATTATATGCAAAATAGTCCAATCGCATAGATTTTATTCTCATGACAACATCTGTTGTGTTTAGGGACAAAACACTTTCATCCTATGTGATTGGATTCTTATGACCGTAACCTTGTAGTAATGCACGGATATCTAACTCATACTTCAGGCTTTCCCCATTTCAGACGTACAGTTGTAATTTTCTTAAATCACTATCAATTAGCATCCATAGAGTAGTTAAAAAATACTCAAGAATCTACCATATTAGTTCGAAATGATAGAACTAAGTAGCCCAAAATATACCGTTACAAACGAGTGAAAAACATGTTGATACTTGTTTGATTACACTTTTTCCACAGCGAATGAACATAGTCAACTTGGTCAGTTTGTCATTAATGACCAACACATTCATTTCCTTGGATGAGTTTTGGAAATTCTCCTAGGTAGTCCATTGAAGTAGATTCCCTGGATTTTGAAGGAATAGCAAGAGGATTTTACAATCCTAATTTTTGATTTGCTGGTTTGAAAGCTAACAAACATTTACAAATTCCTTGACATCATTTTGCATCCATGACCATACATGTACCTTTGAAAGTTATACCCAAAGTTTTGATGACTCTAAAGCATGCTACAACTCTAGAGCTATGAGCATCTTGCATAGACGCTATTCTTGGCTCCCCTTTTCATATATGTAAAAATGGCCAAATTTACACAACTTTTCTTCAAATTGATAATCCCTAAGAAAAAATTATTATCATACCTCTTTTGGTTTTGCAAGACTTCTCTTTTTGGCCTAAAATTTGGTTTTGTTGTATACGATTCTTTGTATTTTTAGCTAACAATGAAGAAGCGTGAGATCTAGGAAGAATTTTAGCTATTGTGTACTATTCTTATACTTGTTAGCTTTCGGGATTACTCCAAAAATGTTTACACTGTGATTGGAGATGTTTCATGTGATGTGGGGTGCATGGTGTATGGATGACCCTTGGTTGTGTTGTGATGAATAGGCATTGTGGAGTTGATTTGCTTGTTGATTGCTTGGCCTTTAATGGATGTTTGTATGGTATTCTTCTCTAAAGCATTGGAGTTGATACATGGAGTTTGATTGCTTGCTTGGAGGATTCCTTGCTTTGTAGGAGGAGCATTGGGCATCTTGGTAATGATGTTTGTAGCTCGGGCAGGTACTTCAGCACAAGCCTAAGTGTCTAGGCGTCCAAAAGTCGCTCAAAGTCTCCTTAGACACTTGTTCTAGTATGAACAAGTTGCATTTGTAACTTAACCTAAGTCTAACTTAGGAAAAACACATAATTATGTTGGCTTATTGAGCTAAAGTAAAACTCAGTGAAAGTAAATTAATGACTTTAGTGATTATGTTTTAATCTTAGCCCTTGAGCTCAAGTGAGGCGAGATCTAATCTTGACCATCAATCAATTTGGAGATTAGGGTTAGGGATTTAGCTCAATGTAAAGTAATAAAAGCAAGGCTAAGGAGATGGAAAACAACACAAGATTGTGAGAGGCATCTTAGTGAGAAGTGTGATACTATAGTGTGTTGGGTCTAAGGAAGGGGGTAGCAAGGAGATCCAAATCAACCAAGGAGGGCAGACCCAATTGTTGTATATATTTCCTCAGTTTGCCCATTTTCCTAGGACAGGAGACCAAGTAAGTTCTGAAAGTTAATCAAGAACTATGATTGGGTAGAATCTGTTGTGTCATTTTATGAGATTGGTTATGTGTCTATTATCGCTAATTAATGTTAGGGACCTAGTTGTGCAATTAATCAGTAGATCTGTAATTTGCTAGAAATTAAGTGCTAGGTGCTAGTTTTGCAGGAAAACTAACATGGTTTTAGAGCTAAATGTACCAATCTATGAATCATACGTGCTAAGTTCATACAATATTATTGGCACCAGGTTTGACTGCAATCGTATAAGGCGAAACATTTTTTAAGGGGCCAAAGGAAATCGGTCATATGGTATGACTACACTATTGAGGTGGAAATTGTTTTTAAAGGTGGTTAGATTTGAAAAAGAGGGAGTGGGTGGTCGACAACCCTGGGTGGGCTGTTAGACCCAACCAATGCACAAGGAAATCAACTCATCATCCATAATCAAGGATGCAAGGTGCAACAGAGCCTAATAGGTGGTGGCGGTTTTGGTCGACAACCATAGACCCAACCGACCGACCAGCCATAAGAGAGCCCAACAAAATCAACCAGTTGTGAATTGAGTGGACAGAAACAGAGCGCAACAACACCAGTTGAGTCAAGTAGCGGGGGTCAGGGTGAAGGTGAATCGAAGCGGTCAGAGTTGGGTTGTGGACAGAGGCAGTAGAGAACGTGACAATGGGTCAACAACACAAGTGGTCAGTCATGCCAGCAGTTGGTCGAAGCAGTTTAACAATAATAGGTGAGCTAGAAGACTGAGTCGTGGCAAAGACAAGGATTTTGTCGGGGCAGCGATAGGCAAGATCGATTGGTGGAGAAAAGTGATGCGCAGGCAAGCAATGTGAGACAGTGGTGAAGAGGAGGCCAAGGAAAATAGCCGACATGCCACCTCGAGGGTCGAGATTCAGTGACCGGATTGTGTACTAGCCGCACACAAGGTTGCCCAAGGCACAGATTAATGGAGGAAGCACTTCTAGCGAAAGCAGCCAATAGGCAGCGCGGGTTGAAGAACTTGACAATAGCATGGGTGTCAAGGCTATCTGGCTATTGGTAGTATGCCAAAGCCACTGGCTGAGACTAGTCGGGTCGAAAATCAGATAATAGGTTAGTGGAACTAGCCAATAACAAAAGGGCTTCACAATGGAACTGTGATCAGGGTTTCAACGTCAGTCGCAAGGGTGATAGGCTATGGGGATGTGTGGACTATGTTAATTGTGCAAGAAGTAGTGTGATTGCAAAGGTTAACCTGGGAGAGAAGGAGACCGTATCAATCACGGCATAATAGTCAGAAGTTTTCAATTAATTTTCCAATTTCGGGATGGCATCGACCGGTTTGAGGTTCAAGGACAAGTTGGATGGTGCTTACAACTTCAATCCATGGAAGGAGAGGATAGCGTTGGTTCTTAAGGAGAACAACCTATGGGAGTTTGTAAATACCCAGGTTACAACTCCTTCATATGCTACAACTCTGGAAACCCACAAATTGAAAGATGTGAAGGCCAGATGTATAATCATGGATGGGGTGAAGGATCACGTGATCTCTCACATATCAGGAAAGAATAGTGCCCATGAGATGTGGATTACTTTAATGAACCTATATCAAAGTGACAATCAGAATTGAAAAATGGTGTTGAGGGAGAATCTCAAGAACATCAACACAACTGGATCAAACACCATGACATCATACCTCAATAGGATTCAACAAGTTTGAGATGAGCTTGGAGCTGTTGGGGTAGCCTTGCTAGATGATGAGCTTGTAAGGACAACCCTAAGTGAGTTCTGAAAACCTTGGGCTACCTTTGTGATAGGTGTTCTAGCGTGAGAAAAGCTATCGGATTATAACAGACTATGGGATAACTTCACCCAGAAGGAGATCTAGGAGAAATCATTCTCTGGAGGATAGTAAAAGAGTCGTGACAATGAGATTCTTTCTCTTTCTAGTCAAGAAAAAAGGATCAAAGGTTCAAGTAGTAGGGGTGAGGAGTTAACCTCATAGCCCAAGAAGAAAAATGACTTGACTAAGGTCAAGTGGTTTTCTTGTCATAAGACGGGAAGCTATGTTTCATAGTGTCCAGAGAGGAAGAAAGGGGGAAAGGGTACGTATCTAGTTGTAGTCGCGTCGACAAGGAGTAGTTTGCTAGGAAGTTTGAAATTAAATTTGTACTTGCTTCCTACCTTACCTCGGGCGCATTAGCAGTGGATGTGTGGCTGCTAGACACCTGAGCCACAAGGCATATGATAGAAGCACATGAACAATTTGATAGCCCGACCAAGTGGGACTCAAAACTGCATGTGGAGTTTGGTTTTGATACCAAACATGCAGTTAAAGGGGTTGGAATAGTGATATTCCAACTTGAGTCAGGAGGCGGGATTGAAAGACACGTTACTGGTGCTAGAACTTAGGTGAAGTCTGCTCTCAGTCTCTATGATGAAGAAGAAAGCTTTTTTTGCAACATTCCATGATGGATAGGTATTGATCAGACCCACAGGATTTAGCTCTAATGAGGGACATGTCATTGAAGTTATAGAGAGTAACCTATATATTTATATATATGAACTTTTCAGTTGCACAAAATTGTGTTCTTGCATAGTTGATAATGGAGTCGAGGGCGAAGGCAAGATTAGTGTTTAATAATGGAGCTGGGGGTGAAGACGAGTTAATTGCGGTGAAGACAAGAGTTAATTGTATTTTATTACTGATCTGGAAATAGAAAATGACTGCAGAAAAACATAGACTAACAAGAGAAAAGACAAACTATAAGAAACAACTCTTAAAATAGCACAAAGTTGAATATTAGAAGCCCTTACCAATTGAGAGATGAAAACCTTGTTGTAGACCTTAGTAAATGGCTGAAAATGAAGTGTGCGGTTGGTAGCACAATTGGCAAAAAGCATGTTGGCACCTTGTATATCCAAGTGATCGGAAGTTCAATCCCCTGCACATGTCTCACCAACCGAACTTACAAAACAAATGGCCGAAAATGAAAAAATAACTCATTATTTTGCGCCTATAGATCCGAAAAAGCACTAAAAAGCATGAAAATTAAGCTAGACCCCCCTTGGGGCCACCTAGAAGTATATAAATGTTAATAAAAGTTTGATTAAAGGGTGGGAAGGCTAGGAGAATGAATAAACAATAAAAAAACAGTCTGGCACTAAAAGTAAATGAGTAATATCAATGATAATGAAATCTGGAAATTATTTAGTCAATGAAGGGGTATAATCCCCATAAGGGTCAAAATCCAAATTTGTTTTTATGCAGATATTTAATTTTCAACAAGACGAAAATTGTTTATTCACTTTAATTAATGATAAGTTACACCATAGAAGTGAAAAAGAAAACAAGAGCTTATAAGTACATATCTTTAGGATCAATCCCTTGAGTGAGGGTTCCATTTACCACCCAAATGTTGCTGCTGTAAATTGTAGGGCAGAACTGTAAAACCCTTGGACAACTCCTTAAACTAGCTTTAGATTTGTTTCCCTACGCAACAAAAGAGAGTCATACCTTCCTTGGGCCAAATAGATAAGATTCAAACCAAACCTAAGTGATAAAACTGACAAGAAAGATGAACTTGAAACACAAGCTAGCAATTTAATATTTTAATAATTTTATTTTTATAAAACAAAAATTAAAGAGTTTTTGTACAAGGTTCGTATATACAGCGGAAATATTCAGAATATCTGAAATATGTAAATATCTGTTATAGGACAAGTAATATATTTATATAAGAATGCTGAATGTACAAGATATATGAGATGATTACAAATGAGGGCCCACTTATATACCTAGGCAGGTGCCCCTTCATGAATGGTCACGACCTTTGAGACATGTCTACTCAATAACTAATTATTAGTTAATTAATCATTATTTATGATTATGATTATTTATAGTATTATATTATTTTTACATATATTATATTCATAACATTGTCTTCCTCTTCAGAAAAACTTTATCCTCAAATCTTATTGTTGACAAGGTGTGTCATTTGTGTCTTTGTCTTGTAATCTATTCGTATCTTCTGGAGTCCTTTGAGTTGTCATCTTCGATGATACAAGATCAAAGGATCCTCTTATTGATAAACAAAATTGTTGAACTGAGAAGGGATCTAACCATCCTAAATCAATCTTCTATGGAACTTTGCAATTATTTGATAGCTAGGATAAATTGTTATTGTATGACTTGATTGTCCAAACATCATTTTTCTTTGGAACATAAGTCTGTTGATTCTGTTATGAGTGATACGTATAAGCAAACTAATTGAGATGCTTTCTCTTGTGATTTGATTTTTCCTTATCATGCGTGTGGCAATTCCTTGATTTACTTCAAGCACTAATGTTGTTGACTTGGTATCAAAATATTCATTTGGAAATTTCGTCATTTGAACTACAACATCTGAATATGTTTTTACTTCAACTGGTTTGTCATCTTCTTGAGTTGTGATATTGACCGAATTGATATTTGTTTTTTTTCTTCAACTTGGACTGTTACATCTGAGGACTTTGACACTTCTTTCATGATAAGTTCTTCTAATTTGTTTTTCAATGATTTCTTATCATTTTTAAGTTCCTTAATTTGAGTGAGTAGACATTTATTATGATTTCTGAGACATAGAGTTCTTCAGTTTCTGATTCATCAATCTTATTTTCAATGTTTTGACATCCAAGCTTTTCATCTTTTAAATCTCTGATTTGTTCTATTAACATTTCATTAAGGGTTTTTAAGCATAATTTTTCTTCTTCCTTTTTTGATAGATTCTCATTGAATTTCTTTTCAAGACATTCATTTTCTTTTTCTAATTTTTGCCTTGTATCTTTGGACAAAATAAATTTTGATTATGGTCCCTTAAACATCAAATTTCTCTATTATTTTCTGCTGATTTGTTGTAAAACTGATCTTAGAGATCTTTATATTTTGTTTTCAATGCTTCATTCTTTTGTTGAAGTCCTCCAAATTCTTCTTTCAATCTTTTAATTTGTGTCTGTTTATTACCTTGATATTCTTCCAATGTAAACAATTTCTGACATGTTGGGAAAAATGTTTTGCGATTTTTAAAAATTGATTGATACTCAAATTTCATTTCAGAAAATGGACATTTAGTCCAAAACGTTGACTAATATGGGGAACTCATCTTTTCTTACTTCAATTGCGAATTATAATCCATTTTGCTTTCAAAATAAGCTTACAACTATTTTTATTTACCTTAGTCTTAAAAGCAATCCTTTTATTTTTTTTTTAATAATTATTTCTTTTTCATTTTGTTTTAAATATTCAATCTTTCGTTTAGAATCCCCCTTTACTACTTTGATTGGAACTTTTTGAGTTGAATTCCGGATTTTTTTTAATTACTCTTCTTTTCTCTTTTTTATAGTTAATCCTGAAAACTTATTCTCTTGCTTTATAAAATCCCCTTTGCAGGATATGCTTGAACCTTGTAACTCCTTTTATAAACTCATAATTACTTAAATCGCCACTTTAACGATTTTTACTATTCTCACTTTAAGTTTATTTTTAAAGTTTAGTTCCCTTTCTTAAAATCATACATATATATATAGCACTCTCTAAATGGTTGTATTTTTTTTTATTGAATCCCTTCAAAATTTATTATTATATTCAATATACCTTGATCTTTTATATATAACTTGATATATATACTTTGTAATATATGTTTATTAATCTTAAGGAGGATGTCACCCATGAGCAGCCACATTCAGGAAGAGTTGTGTCCAACAACGAATTAATTTTGATAGCCACAATTGCATCATTTTGTCAACCAATGGCGATCAACCCAAGGTCGATGGATGTTCTAATTCCCAATCAATTATTTGACATCAGTTGTACGGACAAGAATTACAAATCTGCAGCAATACAAAATGTTGAATGTATCACTGCACGAAATGAATGAAGGTACGACAATTATACGGTGTTTGAGGGATGACGACTAACGTGATGTACAAATGGTGACTGATTTACTAATTGGTGGAAGTACAAATGATATGGACTGGTATCAACCCTTGGTGTATGGATAGTATGGTCTGGCATTCAGAAATAATTGCAAGGGATTTTAATTATACAGTTGTAATTGTTCAACTGTAATTGACTAATTTGACTGTTAATAATCATACGGTTACATGAATGTGTTCGTATGGTTGTACGAACGCAATTTCTTGTAAATTGTGGAATGTATTGTGAATCACAAAGAGACAACTATAATTAATTTTGTTGTTTTATTTTGATTTTTTAAATATATAATCTATTTTTTTTTTTTTTTAATTCCACATATATATATATATAAATATAGATAGATATATATACACACTATTTTTTTGTTATATTTTTCTTTCTTTCTATGTTTTTTTCAATGGCCAAGGACCTCACAACAAAATAGAGAACTTCCAATTACTTGTGTGGCTAAAAAGCCTCAATTGAATGGCAACGAACTTGATGAAGAATTGATTGCCAAAGGCCGCGATTGGAGAACGTGACTCTAATACCAATGTAACGAATAGGGTTCGTATATGCAATGGAAATATTCAGAATATATGAAATATGTAAATATCCACTGTAAGACAAGTAATATATTTATATAAGAATGTTGAATGTACAAGAGATATGATGATTACAAATGAGGGCCTGCTTCTATACCTAGGCATGTGCCCCTTCATGAATGGTCATGTCTTTTGGGACATGTCTCTTCAATAACTAATTATTAGTTAATTAATCATTATTTATTATTGTTATTCTTTATATTATTATGTATATTATTTTTATATATAGTATATTCATAACAATTTTGAATTTTTGGTTGTTGTAGTGAGGCTTACCTTGGCCCTTCAAATTACCGTTTCTAGGTACCAAATTTGCTATCACAGCCTCTTTAGATCTTGCGATCTGTATTATGAAATGGGATTGGAGTTGAAAAGGTTAATTGCACCCACTCTAGCCTAAGATAACACTGGTCTCCAAATCCAATTAGGAACGATTTCTCTTTGAACTACCTTTACCCACTATGTTGGCTATGATATTGGGTGGGATTTTGTCCTTATTGAAAAAACCCTGACAAGGGTTTGTCCAACAAATGAGTTTGATAACCCCAATCATCAAGAAAATAGAATATAAGGGCTAGGGCCCTACTCTTCCCTTCCACATGACTTGTAACCCCTCAATGGATCAACCTGCGAAACTTTGTGTGACTTGGTGTGCCCGAAAATATCTTATGAAACATGATCTCTACAATGGCTAAGAAGAAAAGGAATAGAAAATTCAATCCAAAAGAATTGTTTGCACCCAAAATTAATAGTTCTTATTATGGCATAATGATCTCACAATTCAACAACAAAAAAATAGGAGGGACTAGCCTTATATAATTTTTCTTGTAATGGCTAGTTTGAAGCCCTCTCCCAAAACTAATTAATCAACTTGTCATCCATAACCCAAAGACCAAGTCATCTTAAGAGAAGGTATTTTATACATAAAAAATGTGTCCATAAGAGGAGTTCGACTTGCTTGGTTGAGGAAAACGGCTAGCACAAGGGGACAATTTGACTTGGCTTGATTTTCTTGGAGAGAGGCTGGATTTGGTTGCAAGAGAGGTCACTACACCTTCTAATGGATAGTTCATGTCCACATGTGGTCCAATATTCCATTTGTTTGACCTCAATGACTACAACGTCCACTTGAAGGAGAAAACGTCATGTGAAAGGAGGGTCAATTTGGTTCACGAGTCTTGATTTCTAATGTCCTTCACTTGATGACTTGATGACTTGATTTTCCTTGAGCTCTTGACCTTTTTCAACATTCACTTGACCATCATTGTGTTTTGCTATATCTCCAACACCCTTGCTGATTTGAGGAATGTTTTGCCTGGATGAATTTTTTCATAGCTTTTGACGTAAATTTTCCTTTTGCATGGCAAGTATGGAGCTTGTTTTGCCAACTTTTACTCAAAAGTTCCAAAAGAGAGGGTACAACCACCTTTGAACTAGAATATTTGCTTGATGCCTTCATCTTTTACCAAATTTGTACATGGCATGTCTGTTGAAACTTGAAATGTGTAACTAGGTTTGGTCTTCATAAATGTGAAATGTACTTTTGATTCTTGTATATTGTAAAAAGAAAGAAAAATTATTATTGTTATTTTTGTAGCATGGGTTTCATGCTCAAGGTCTTTTATTTAGAGGTCAAGCACCCATTGAGTGCTTCTAGGGTTTGTCCTAGGGTCAAGAAGTCAAAAGAGTCATTGTCATATGAAGAAGACCCCATCGGGCACATTGTAACTTGTAAAAATAATTATTTTTGTATTTAAAAGTGTCAAAATACCCTCCAAGACCAAGTCGGCCTGGCAGCTAAGAATTTGGCCTCATTAGGGCATGTCGTCCTCCTTGGAAGCCTATATATAGGAGGGAACTCAACCTCCTATGGACACTCATTTTCTCATCATCTAAGCAAAGGAGAAGCAGAAGAAGGTTAGCGAAGAAGGAAGAAGGATGAAGGTTTAGGTCATTTCTCTCTCTCTCTCTCACGTGCGAAGAAGGAAGGCTAGGGTTTCGATGTTGCAAGATCGAACTTGAGGAAATTGTAGGAAGAAGGTCGTAGGAAGGTTTATTAGGTCACCTACAAGCCCTAAGAAGAAAGAGAAACCCAAGTGAATGTCAAAAGAAGCCTTGGAAGCCCAGAAATTGCTCACACGTGTGGAAGCAACCACTATTGTAGGGACCAAAAATTTCAAACTTGCAATGGAGGCCGAAATTCTATAGTTGGGGATCAAAGTTGTGCAGTTGTAAGAGATTTGACTGGGTTTGACTTGCACAAAGGAAGCACATCATTAAGAAGGTTTGACTTGGTCTTGGTCTAGAGGTCTTGGAGTTTGTCATTTGAAGAATCTATAAGAAAAGAAAAGATTTGTGGGTTTTCCTCTCAAGTGGAGAGGTTTTGGCCCTGGCATGCAACCTACATCCTGTGTTCTTGTGTATTGTTGATCTTCTTGTTTTGGTAGTAGTTTGATGATAAGAACAATATAATAATAAGAGAAGAAGATAATAATCAAGAAAAATGAAATACATCACAAGCAATTATCAAGTTAAAGAGAAAACATCCTAATTGCAACCCTTCAGATTTCTCAACATGGTTTCAAAACTAAGGTTGGCTAAGGGCATGATGAAGATCACTACATCCTTGAAGAAATATTTGAAGCAATGTTCTATGGTAGCAAGTCATCTCAAGCAAGGCATCAAGGCATTGTGGAATATCCTATTATCCATAAAAAATAATATGACCAAGACTTCTACAAAGGACAAAGGGCTATTCTTAGCACTTACAGGCACATTTGAAGATGAAAATATTTGGGTAATCGACAGTGGAGCATCAAGACATATGACAGGTGAGCACAAACAACTAAAGACCTTATCAAGAGGAAAATCTTCCTACTTTGTTGAACTTGGTGATAAGAAGAGCTATCCTGTGAGAGGAATTGGATCAACTTCACTGGAGCTAGAAAATGGAGGAAACATTCATCTCAATAACATTCTCTTCGTACCAGGTTTGCAAAAGAACTTACTTTACATTTCGTGTCTAGAAGATAAATGAGATAGGGTCGTCTTTATAGATGGAAAGGTTGTGGTATGGGATAAAAGCTCTAGCATTGAAAACACAGAAGTCATTAGGATTCGTGAAGGAAAACTCTACAAGTTACCGACACCTCTCTCTCAAGCTTTGGTTCACATTGAAGTAAGTCCATGTGAACTCTGGAATAGAAGGTTTGGACACCTTCACTACAAAATCTTACCAACTCTAAATGCAATGGTGAATGGCATCCCTGAACTCAAGGAGGATCATGAAGGAGTATGCAAGGGATGTGCATTAGGTAAAAAATGTTAAGAGACCATTTGGAAGCAGTGCTTCAAGGTCAAAAGAAGTTTTGGATCTCATTCATTCTGATGTCTGTGGTCCTATGTCTACAAAGTCTCTTGGAGGTCATCTATATTATGTAACATTCATTGATGACCACTCAAGGAAAACTTGGATCTATTTGTTGAAGTCCAAGGATGAAGTATTCGACAAATTTCAAGAATTCAAAGTTGAAGTAGAGAACCTTACAGAAAGAAGGATAAAGGTACTAAGATCTGACAATGGAGGAGAATACACATCAAAGGAACTCATAGATTTCTGTAAGGAGGTTGGGATTAAGAGGGAGCTAATAGTCCCATATAATCCTGAACAAAATGGAGTTGTTGAACGAAAGAATCGATCAATTGAGGAAAGTGTAAGAGCCATGTTACATGATCAAGACTTGCCTAAATTTATGTGGGGTGAAGCAACAAAAATTGTTGTGTATGTTCAAAATCGAAGTCCTCACAGATCACTAGACAACATGACTCCTGAGGAAGCATTCACTGGGAAGAAACCAAGTGTAGACCATCTTTGAATATTTGGTTGTCTTGTCTATATTCACATTCCGAAAGATAAGAGAAAGAAGTTGGATCCTACAAGCATGAAGGGAATATTTGTTGGCTATAATAATACTTCAAAGGCATATAGGATCTACATAAAGGAAGGACACCGAATAGAAGTAAGCTGAGATGTGATCTTTGATGAAAGTATTGCATTCAAGAAATCAAAGGACCTCCCAATTGACTCTGATGATGAAGAACTTCCAATATTTGAAGAAGAATGCACTAGGGAGGAAGAGGATTCAAATCATGAAGTAGGTCCCAATGAACCTGTGCAACAAGTCATCATCCCCAAGAGTAGAAAGAGACCTAATTGGTTAAAGTCTACTCTTCTAGATGCAGAGGGACATGGAGCAGCCAAGGGTACATTTAGGGAAAGTAAGAAGCCTAAAAGATATTCAGGGTATGCAACCTATATGACAAAGTTAATTGAAGCAGAACCATCCACTTTTGAAGAGGTTGTCAAACATCAAGAATGGAAAGATGCCATGAATGAAGAATATCAATCAATAATGAAGAATGGAGTTTGGGAGATCATTCCTAGGCCTGAAGACAAATCTGTGGTAACTTCCAAGTGGCTCTACAAGATTAAACATGCAACAAATGGAAGTATTGATAAATATAAGGCAAGATTTGTGGCTAGGGGTTTCTCCCAACAAGAAGGCATTGATTATGAAGAGACATTTGCACCTACAACAAGGTATACAACTATACGATCATTGGTCTCTTTGGCAACATCAATGGGATGGAACATCCATCAAATGGATGTCAAGGCAACATTCCTAAATGGTATTATCGATGAAGAAGTTTATATAGAAAAACCCTTGAGATTTGAAGTAAAAGATAGAGAAACTTTTGTCTGTAGGTTGAAGAAGGTAGTTTATGGCCTTAAGCAAGCACCAAGGGCTTGGTATGCAAGGATAGATACATACCTTCAAAGGCTTCTCGAAGAGTTTTGATGATCCTAATCTCTACATCAAGGTTGTGAAGGATGAGCCTATAACCATTCTTCAACATGTGGATGATCTTCTCATGATAGGTGTGGAAGGTCGTATTTAAGAGTGTAAGAAGCAATCGGCAGCAGAATTTGATATGAAGGATGGGGTTGGAAGTTTGGCAAGGACCTGATGAGATATATCTAGGTCAAGGAAAGTATGTGATCGAGATGCTGAAAAGGTTTGACATGATGAATTCCAAACCTATGACAACCCCTATCCTAAAAAACTTGAACAGGCTAAGAAGTTCTAAATTAAGCCTTGTGGATCCGACAAGGTATAGACAATTGGTTGGCTCACTAATGCATTTGGTAAATACTTGGCCAAACATTTGTTTTGCAGTAATATTCTTAGTTAGTTTCAGGTAGAGCCCAAGCATGATCATTGGATAGAAACCAAGCATATACTAAGATATTTGCAAGGAACAATCCACTATTGCTTGAAGTATGATAAAAGGAATGATTTCCACTTGATTGGATATACAGATTCCAACTGGGGAGGCAGTGAGATGGATGGGAGAAGCACTACTAGAGGATGTTTTAGTTTGGGATCCTCCATGATATCCTGGATGAGTAGAAAGCAAGAATCGGTTGCTTTGAGTAGTGTTGAAGCTAAATACATTATAGCCTATGAAGTAAGTAGAGAAGTTGTTTAGTTGAGGAAGCTATTGTCCGACTTGTTTGAAGGACCGATGGACCCTACGGTGATACATTGTGACAACACCAGTTGTATAAGGTTGTCTGAAGACCCAGTGTTCCATGGAAAGACAAAGCACATAAATAACAAGTATCACTACATTCGAAAGTTGGTGCAAGATAGAGTGTTGCAGCTACAATATATCTCTATTGATGAACAGGTAGCTGACATTTTGATAAAATCTCTTCCTAATAGGAAGCTTGTGTATATGAGAGACAAGATTGGATTGGTTGATATATCCTCCCTAGTTGAGAGGAAGAGATATACACATCATTCTTGTCTTCATTTCATGAAGAAAGAATGGAGGATTGGGTAAGCATCTGGTTTCCGATACTCTTTGAGGATGAGGTAGGACATCCAAGATAAGAGTAGTCGAAGAGGAAATTCCTTGAGGATGTTTTATTCCAAGATAGGAATTGTTCTAAAGGACATATCCTTTGAACACCCGGGTTGGGTATGTGCCTTGAGAGACAATGATGATGGTGTCTATCAGCCATTGGTCTCGACAACATTGTGCTTTGATCTTGTGGAGAGATAGAGTTGTTAGTCAAGGCCTTGGTATGTGACAATGTTGGTTGATATGATGCAAAGAGATAAGCTGGAATGATAGCTTATGATATGGCTTACCGATCCAACTCTTCTTATGAGATCTCTTTAGTTTGAGAATGCCCATGTACCATTATGAATACCTCCCTAGTTAAGAGGGAGTGTTGAAATGTGTAACTAGGTTTGGTCTTCATAAATATGAGATGTACTTTTGATTCTTGTATATTGTAAATAGAAAGAAAATTTATTATTATTATTTTTGTAGCATGGGTTTCATACTCAAGGTCTTTTATTTAGAGGTTAAGCACCCATTGAGTGCTTCTAGGGTCTGTCTTGTTAATTTTTCGTAAGGATGACTTTTTCTTTGCTTTGATAATTGCGTTTATACACTTTTATTTACATATCCATTAACCCCATAACATCATTTTGCAACATATGCAATTTTGTAGAAAGAACAATCATCATCATCAATGCAATGGGAATAGAAGGAATATCAGAAGAAAAGCACACACATAGACACCAGGATTGGTTGGAGACCAGGGCAAAACCCCACAAGGGGAAAACCCATAATTCTTCTTCTTCTTCTATTAGATATCATCAATTGTTTTGCTGAGATACAAAGTACAAATATTAACACACAACCCAGGGCCTATATGCCTCTTGTTCACAACTTTGATTGTCAACAAGATTCATCAATATTGTAGTTACATTATCATTGATGACTTGCCATATTGTTATTGAGATTACAATATGAAAATTCCCTTACCGTTCTTAGATACATCAATGAGAGTTTGTGATGACTTACATATCACTGAGAAAATGCCATACATATCACTGAGGAGCTTCACATATATCTGAGATGTCATATAACTGTGATGTCTTATGGTGCCACCATGAAACACAGAGATATATAGTTGTGACATCATTGACTTTACTACTGAAGCCAAAGATCAACTACTTAGAGTCAAGACCATCTACCTACTATGATACACATATAACAGGACTGAGATGCTATAAATACCCTAGTGATTTGTCATGCAATGTGTTGTACAATATATGTTGAGATCACTAAGTTGAAGCAAGAAGGAGCATGGCTGCAAAAGGCTGAATGACAATCTCATATATATATATGCACTGCAGAGGATCAATGTCACAAGTAACACAAAAGATCTATAAGGTAATTTAGTAGAGATGACTGCATATACACCACAGGGGTATGGAATAATGCCAAGACCAATGGTGCTGTGACCAATAGACCGAGGATTGTGACAAGATTAATATATCAAGAACAAATGTCAATACCAGCCATTGAGGAACATCCATATCGAGATTCTCATCGAAGAGGAGTTACAAAGATCAGATACTATAAGAGAGACGATGTGAAAGAACAGTCCTGTAGTAATGAATTTGAGCCATAGACTTGGAGCCTATGTCTTGAAGTTGGTGAGAGAGGAGTTCTGAAACAAAAAAGATAATATAGATCTGTGATCAACGCAATAGAGTGAAGCCCTGTCTTGTAACCATACAACGTGCAAGAAAAATGTGAAATTTGATTGTGCACAAGCTATCCGAACTGTGGAAGAGAATTAGGATCACCAAAAACATCAGAGCCTTGAACACCATGCGAAGGTCTTAAAGAAAAATACCCAAGCGAAGATAACAAAGAAAATATCCAAGCGAAAATTGCAGACTAAATTCGCACCTGTTCTTGTGGATCTCACCGCAATGGGGTATATATAGTGATTTGCCATGATGAAGGGTCTTGACCTTTGGATGAGTCGACATGCACTTGTTGAAGCCGACTTGAAGACAAACATTGATTTTCAAATAAAATACTCTTCCATCCAACAAGGCTAAATAGACTTTGAATTTGAATTTCATGATTTCCTTCCAATAAATTGAGCCAACATGGAAATCACTAATAAATATATTTTAATAATATTTTGGAGTCATGAGATGGTTAGCAAATTGCTGCCCGACTGCCAAAATTACCATGTCCTAGGGTCAAGAAGTCAAAAGAGTCATTGTCATATGAAGAAGACCCCATCGAGCACATTGTAACTTGTAAAAAGATTTTTTTTTTATTTAAAAGTGTCAAAATACCCTCCAAGACCAAGTCGGCCTCATTAGGGCATGTCGTCATCCTTGGAAGCCTATATATAGGAGGGAACTCAACCTCCTATGGACACTCACTCATCTTCTCATCATCTAAGCGAAGGAGAAGTAGAAGAAGGCTAGCAAAGAAGGAAGAAGGACGAAGGATGAAGGTTTGGGTTATTTCTCTCTCTCTCACACACACATGCGAAGAAGGAAGGCTAGGGTTTCGATGCTATAACATCGAACTTGAGGAAATTGTAGGAATAAGGTCAAAGGAAGGCCTATTAGGTCACCTACATGCGCTAGAAGAAGGAGAAACCCAAGCGAAGGTCAAAAGAAGACTTAAAATCCTAGAAATTGCTCACACATGTGGAAGCAACAACTGTTGCAAGGGCCAGAAATTCTAAACCTGCAGTGGAGGCCAAAATTCTATAGTTGGGGGTCGAAGTTGTGCAACTGGAAGAGATTTGACTGGGTTTGACTTGGACAAAGGAAGCACATCATCAAGAAGGTTTGACTTGGTCTTGGAAGGGTATTGGTCTTGATCTAGAGGCCTTGGAATTCGTCATTTGAAGAATCTATAAGAAGAGAAGGGATTTGCGGGTTTTCCTCTCAAGTGGAGAGGTTTTGGCCCTGTCTTGCAGCCTACATCCCGTGTTCTTGTGTATTGTTGATCTTCTTGTTTTAGTAGTTGTTTGATGATAATAACAACATAATAATAAGAGAAGAAACTAATAATCAAGAAAAATAAAAATACATCACAAGCAGTTATCAAGTTAAAGAGAAATCATCCTAGTTGCATCCCTTTAGATTTCTCAACAATGTCAAGTACATAATATTTGAGGCATTTTGGGCCTTGGTTAATTTTTTGACCTCGGGATCTTGTGCATTGGGATTTGTGAATTGTGAGACTTCCATGTTGAGAATTGTAAAAGGAATACTGCACCAAGGGCAAAGGAATGTGTATAGACTTTATGACATATGACCATCTGCAAATGACATAGGTGCACTCAAGACATGGGCTAGACTGGCCCCACATAATGCAGTCACCTCTACAAAACCAATGGCTCCCCTCAACCATGTATCCAAGTAGGTCCATCCTAAGGCCTCCAATACTACTCAAAACAAAAGGACTTAAGAGTGGAGTCTAAAATGATTGGACATGGTCGGACCATAATAAGCCTAGGATACCAAAATATTTAACATCACATGGCCTACAAGGATTTTGACTTGCATTCTCTAGACTTACAATGGTGTTGCCAAAAGAAAAAATGGCTATAGGTACCCCTATTGAAATGAAGGGTAATAAAGAGGAAACTCATCAAATTTGTCACTAGGCATACAAGAGTCAATTAATTTTACGGAACTTACTCTAGGTTGCAACTACTTAAGATCACAAAGGCTAGATTTGGTAGTTATTTCCTCACCTTTAGGTACAAACTTTCAGTGACATGGTCTAAGTGATGACTAAGATGACTTGAGCATTGATAGAGATAGTGCTAATGCAGTAAAGGAGATTATTCTTTACTATCATTTTTTGTCACGGGTTAGGTATGTTTTGCAATTCTCCAAACTAGTTTGCAACATGATTGAGGGAATCTAACTTCCTTGGAGTGTTGCCCCATAGCTACAGTGTTTGGCAAGATGAGTGTCTTCACAAGTGAACACTTCTTCCACAAAAAGGTGTTGGCAAAACCTATAGTTTCACCATAGTGTCAAAAGAAGTAGGTTGAATGTAAATTGATTAGAGAGCTTGGTTTATGTGCATTACAACTCCCATTACTGTGAGAAGTCAAAGATAGATAAAACATATAAGATTCGTGTTAAAGTTGGAAATTAAGGGTTTAATTCCTTCATTTGTCTACACCCTTCTTGATTGCATTCTTCATCTATGGATCACTCTTGATGGCACTCTTCTTCACCTTAAAGATTGAAAATTTTCATTAACTACAAATGGCTCAACTTTAAGTTAGCTCAATTCTGCCCATCTTCAAGTCGGCTCCAGGAGAATTCATGTCGGCCCTAGTGAAGAGTCATGTCTCTTCAAACCCACGTCAACCACTATAAATATGGGTTTATGTTCACCTTCATTCGACACTTCACACATACAATCATCTCATCTGCAAAGGAGTTCGGACTTGTGGCAAGAGGAGTCTTATCTGTGGCTCGTGCAGACTTGTTTGGGAGTCTTCTTCCTTTGCGTTGACCAACCATCTCTCACTGTGTTGACTTGCGTTGACCATCTTTCTCTCCTAGCTGTTTGGCCGAATTCTGGAAGGAAATTTTGAGAGGCATCTTGAGTGAGTTCTTTAAGGTTGAAACACCGAAGTTCTGGGCTCATCAATTGCAAGTTCAGACCCTCTGTTGACTTGCGTTGCCTGCAGGTCAACTGTGCACTCCTTGACCAAAATTGCAGAGGTTTAAATTCGGATTTTGTGAGACATTTCAAAGGTGACACTTGGTTGTTTTGATTGGTTTTCTGAGTATCTTTTGGTCAACTGTTGTTTGGATTTTGGAGGACAGTTTGGTAGTCAAAGAATTGACTTTGACTTCATTATCAATGTCCAATATTGGATTATCTCTCTCTCTGAACATTTGATATCTATTAAGAAGAAGAAGATCTGTTGGGTTTTCCCCTTGTGGGTTTTTCCCTGGCATTAGCCTAAACATCTGCGTTCTCTTGTCTTGGTTTGTCTTCTGCATTTATTGTTTATTGTTCTATCTGCCATTATAGTCAATGTGAATTAATGTTATGTGGTTGCTATTGGAAAGTTTAAACTAAGTGGAATTGTAATTGGGCTTATAATGGAACATTGAAATAATTGCAATAAGCATAGAACATGCCATTGTTAACTAAAATTAACATGGAATCAGAGCTCGATGAGGACAAGCCTAAGCAAGAGAGAGAGCAATCACTGTTGAATTTCTGATTGATCAAGTTCAAGGTGAAGGGCAAAAGAGACAATAGCCAATTTTGTCTGCATAAGAACAGGAAGAAAATCAAGGGCTTCAAATCAAGAAGTCTGGTCATCTAGGACCGAGCTCCTAGTTGCATTAAGTCAAAATTCTGGGCATGATCTCAAGCCATAGTCATTGTGACTAGGCCGAAGACTTAACCAAGGAGAATGAAGACTTTTGAGGGGCATATAAACCCTGATTTGGAGGGTCGAGGGGCTAATCTAATAGCCCACACAAAGTCGAGTTACTTGACAAAGAACACAAAGTCCTGGGCATAGCATATGAGGTTTGAAATCACAATTTAGGAGGACCAAATTCTCTGAGTTTCCTCAGAGATCCAAATTTCAGAAGCATTGTGCATATATGGTTAATCAAATCACTGTTTGGAAAACATTTTGAAGTTTTCCTCACACCTGAGAAAGGAAGAAACCAAGTCTGAGTTCATTGAAGGCCTTATAAACCTAGTTGAAAGAGGAGCCGAGTCTCCTGTACCAAATTCTAGGCATAAATATATTTCAGAGGGTTTGATTTTAAGACTTATTCACTTAGAGAGGAAGCCGAGACTCCTCCATCAAGTTTTGGGCATAAGCCGAGACCCATAAAAGTGACCTAATACAAGCTATTAGGCCTGTCCTAAAGAAAAGTAATCAAGCTACAATTCACAGTCATGTATATTAGTAAAGAGGCTGAGAACTTGTGACTCAGTCTTGAGGCACATATACATATACAATCCGAGCATGCTTAGTCACCCTTGAAGTCGACCTTCGAATAGTCTTGTTCTAAAAGTATACTGGACAGTGTGACAAGGAGGCGACTTGTGACTCCTGTTCTAAAGCTATTATGAGAACTCAGTGTTGTGAAGAAGCCCCAACTAGAAGGACCCTTCTTTAGTCATTCTCTTTGATCTAGTTAGGGTTGTCTCAAGTTTCTTATAACAACATTCAAGGTGTACTTCTCTTGGCACGCATATATTTCATTTGAAGGAAGTTGATACTAGACCTAGGGTCTAGTTTACAAAAAGAAGCTACAGGCAGTAGAAAAGAATTCTCTTGCAATGATCTTATGATAAGTTCCTATCTCAAGAAGATAGGAAGGCTAGTATCTCAGAGTGATTTTGCAAATCTCCTCAGTGATCATCAAAGGCACTCATATGTATATGACAGTTGGTTTTTGAATACTTGTAGAAGTCTCTTCTCCTATAGTGAAGTCTAATCTTGAGCAACATTTCTGAGTGTATAGAGTCCTATCCAAAGGATCAATAAGCTCAAATCTAGTCTTGCAATCTATAGTATAAAGAGAATTCATTACTTCAGGCAGTGAGAACAATCTCCTATATATATACAGTAATAGGAAGCTTCAAGATCCATATTAAAAGTCCAGTAACAGAGCAAAGATACTGTTGAAGACATGTTGGAAGGAAATCTTGGCAAAGATCTTAGATCTCTTGAGAAGGAATGGTCTCCCTGGAAGCAGCTTGAAGACCTGAAGCTATCATAAAAGACAAGGATAACAACACTTTTGTTTGGAAGAAACAGTATAAAGCAAGAGGGCCATATCAAGAAAAGCAGAATTGTCATCTTTTGAAAGGTTATCTATTATGAAGAAGCTACAGGGATCTATCAGTAATAGAAATTGTAGCACCTTTGACTTTGGCATCTTGGATAAAGGTTGCAGTACCTTTGAAGTCTTCATTCTTGAAGAACAGTGATAAGAGCATGGTGTCCCATTGCAAACCTTTGATCATGAAGTACAGAGGTACGTAATCATGAGGTATGTATATTATATTTATTTGTTAAGGGTCTATCAAGAGATGGTTTAGGGTTAGTACCTTATATGGGTTTAGGGTTAGTACCTTATATGGTTCTAGGGTTTGTTGTTTTCATTATTGAAAGTTGATTTCAAACCCTAGATGGTTCACGAGAAACCCTAGTGATGAGAAAACCCTAACCCTAAATTGCTTGTTCCCTCATAAACCCTATGTCATGATTACTAGGGCTTGTGGAGTATCTAGGGCATATAATAAACCCTAGTAATAATCAATGAGGACGATGATCTGATTTTTAACTAGATCTAGTGTTTGTACTTGGAAACCCTAGGATTCCATCCTCCATTGTTGCATGGAAACCCTGGATTAACAAATTAATATCATACTTTTGTTATCGCATTTTGTCCTTGGTAGTGTTTGTCAAATAATATTGCAGGTGCCTCATGAAGAAAGCATTGGAAGGAGGATATGTAAAGAAGATCCTATGTTTTGGCAAGCATGATGGAAAGAGGGAACTGTGAAGATTCTGAAATTGGTAACTTGGTAATCAAATTGGATCCATGGGCACTCTGATGAGACTGTTATGAAGAATGGTTGTATGAATATGTTGATGTATTGGTAGCAGTCATCTAGCAATGAGAAAATAAAGTTATGAAGCAATTGGTTGATGGTCTAAAAGGATCTTTCAAAGATCCTTCATCGAATGATCTCATGGGAGGATTTCTTCACCCTGGTTGAAGAAGGACCATGATGATATTGCAGAATTTTGCTCTCTAATTTGGAGCAAGCTTCCTAGAAGTTTGTTGATACTAGTTGCAACATGATAAAGTCTCATCTTATGGATGAGGAGCAAATTGATGAAGGCTACATGATCAATCGAAGTAAGGCTTCAGAGGGAGCTATGGAAACTTTGATAGAATAGCCTGATGACTAGATGACTCTTCTTGCCTAATGATTTATGCAAGACGGTAGACCATGATGAAGGATGTTGATGAAGACAAGACATGACAACTTATGAAGAAGTTATTATGATCCAATGGCTCTGATGCTTAACTCTAATAATTCGATATATCTTTTCTACCTGAGAAGATGCAATCTATATAATTATGATTCAATTCCCTAAATTGAATGGATGACTTTGGCACATAGACCAAAGGATTAATGTTCACCTCGATTGGAAAGGTAGTAGGTTGCAGATAGCATGATAGTCATGTCTTGGGAGGACACTTTTCTGAGGTTCAGAGGGAGCTATGGTCGAGCTATGATGATTAGTTCGTGAAGAGGCGACTATTGATGATATCCTTCTAGCAGATGCTAACCCTCTCATTTATCGATGTAAGAGGGAGCTGACTTCTAAAGTCAAGATGAAAGACCTAGTAGTTCATGAAGAGGCGGCTATTGATGATATCCTTCTAGCAAATGCTAACCCTCTCATTTATCGATGTAAGAGGGAGTTGACTTCTAAAGTCAAGATGAAAGACCTAGCCTTGATGCACTTCTTCCAGAGCTTAAAGGTTTGGCAAAAGCTCGGTTATGTGGAAAAACTGTTGGTCCATATATAAACAACTTGTAGGGGCCTTAGTGTTCTCGGTAAACACCCGACCAGACATATGCTTTGTTGTGAAGATATTGAGTCAATTTATTATTAAGCCTCATATATTGGATTGTTACTTGTTGAGATATCTTTGTGATACAATTATCTATGGTCTGAGGTACACTGTCGAGAATCTAAGATTCCATGGATATTCCGATGTTGACTGGGTTGGTAGTGTGGTAGATAGAAAGAGGACATTCAAATGCTATTTCTCTTTGGGATCCACTTCTATTTCTTGATAAGTCAAAAGACTGAATTTTTTTGCTCTGAGCACTGCTGAGGGTGAATATACAAAGCAACAAGCATGGCTTATTGTGAAGCCATTTGGTTGAGGAAGCTCTTCAGTGAGCTCTTTGAACACGTGTTGGACACCGTCGTTATATATATTGTGATAATTAGAGTGGGATTCGCCTTACAAAGAATCCAGTGTTCCACGACCACTCCAAGCATATTGACATCAAGTACCACTTTATTTGGGATATGGTACAATAGGAAGCAATCAATCTCCATCATTTCAGAATGGATGAGCAGGTTACTGACATCCTTACAAAGCCTCTTGGTAAGGTTATATTACCTTCAAATAGAGGCTGGGAGTCATGGAACGACCCTATTATGAGGGTCTTGGTTGAACATTGATCTCTGGGAGCTCCTGGGGGCCTGGGGTACTTTTTGGAGCTATGTGCAACTATAAGGTGAGTGGTTCATCCTTCCCCTATAGGTTAGTTGTGTACAAGGTAAGTGGTTCATCTTTCCCCTATGAGTATATACCCCAGTATGATATATACATATATGTTGGAAGATGACTCATGTATAGGGTGAGTGGTTTACCTTCCCCTATGGTAGCTGACATGTGTCTAGGGTGAGTGGTTCACCTTCCCCTACGGTTGATGATATATGCATAGGATGAGTGGTTCACCTTAGCCTATGGCATATGGGCAGAATGAGTGATTCACCTCCTACCCATGCAATCTAGGACTCTTGAGAAGTACCTCTTGTTGTCACACAAATTGACACGACAACGCTCAGACCGGGGGCTGTCACTCTTATCCCCGATCCCTCCGTTTAAGCCTGTCTCCCGCAGCTAAGGGGGGTAGACCCTGTGAGATGATGAGACCAACTGTCAACTAGTTGGTTGGGAGACACGAGACACGATGAGATAAGCGCTAAAAAGATTTGATTAAATTAGCAGACCAGTGCCTTAAGAGGTTGTTATTACAATGATTACTTGTTAAATAATATAGAAAAATAAACCGTGAACAGCAATCATTTGTTATCAGCTAAATCACATGACCAAAACGATATCTGGCAACTGAAAATTTAAAAAAATGAATGCTTTAAACCACCACGAGTCATGAACCATTTAACCAGATATCAATTTCGCATCTCGACTTGAAAAATTCAGCATGAAAGATATAACATGAAAACCACTGAATCTGGCAAAATAATTTTTACAATATTTTTATATTTTTTCGGATTTTTAAAAGAAAAACGATTTTTTTTTTTTTTTTATAAAATCTAAAAATGAAAACTAGAAATTATTCTAAAAAACTAAACTATAAAAAATAAAACTAAACGTAAATTAATTTAAATAAATCCTTTTTTTTATTTTTTTATTTTCATATAATAAAAATATATAAAAAAAAAAACAAAACGATTTATTAAAAAATTTAAAATCTAAAAATTTAAAACAAAAATTAAACCAAAGTCTAACTAAATTTAAATCTAAGGACTAAACATTAAAAAACTATTTTAAATCTAAACAAAACTATGCAAAAATCGAAACCTAACTAAACCTGAAAAAGAACTATGCTAACCTACGAAAAACGTAACCAAGAGAGAATACGACTGTATTTGAAATGCGATTCTGGAAATGATATGTTTACCTGCGCAGATGTGAACACATTGATACTCAGCCGGAGCGTGAATATGCGTGACTTGGCCCGGCATCAGAAACTAGATGAGCAATCGCAGAAGAATCCGTGTGGATGAAGATCATACATTGCAGAAAAGTCACTGTTTGTCTGAGGCGCTGGCTTCAGAAAGAGCAATCCGATGTTGCCTGTTCGAACCAATCATTTTACCCTTACGCTTGAAATCGGAACGCAGGTATACTGGCGGCGGCGACAGCGGATCAATTGCGAAGTTTCAAAACGATGCTACGTATCACCCTTGAATGTATGCAGACGTGATTGACAAAGGAATCAATTGATGGGCGCGGCAGGCTTTGACGGAGACAGTCGTTTCACTGCGGCTCTGAATTAATTTTTGCTGACCGGCGTAACCCTGACGATTTCTGATCGAGTTTTGCCTGATCATGCTGTGAGAAATTTCAACGATGTTCTGATCGTGAGCATGCCGAAGACCGCTGCGGAAATTCTGAATGGAAACCCGACAGAGCTCGGATGTTACTGGGACCCTAGCCGTCAACGTGAAAATCGAAGAAATGACTGAGCAGTCGAGCTTATATGCTATTGGTCAAGGTATTAGAGCTCGTTCGGCTTTATGTAACTAGAGACAGATCTGATCCTTGCTGGCTGAGCAGCTGCAAAACAAAAAATAAAACCCTAATGTTAAATCTGTGTAAAGCAGAAATTTAAAACCCTAGATCAGAAAAATTTGAAACCCTAAAACAGCTGATTAATGTACAGATTTGGCCCCTTAACAGCCAGATTCATCAATAAGCACAGAAAACATCTTAAAAATAAAAATTTAAGGTTTTCACTGTGAAGAACTTCAGAAAATCTCTCATGCAAATAAACAAAATAAACTGAATGATAAACCCTGGATCAAATCCAACTGGGCTCAGCAAAAAATGCTTGTGGGAGTTGGCTGGTTCAGCCGAGAACTTCCCCTAACGCCCACCAAATCTTCTTCAATAAGGGTTTTTTCTGCACAGCTCAGAACAACCATCAGTAAAGAGGGCAAAAATGCTGCTAGATCTCAGGAAGTAATGGAGATACCTGCCATTACTTCAGAAACCCTAACAACACTCAAACCCTAGCAAGTGAACAAGATACCTGTGCTCACAATACTCTACAAAAAGCTATTATTAGTGGCTGAAAAGAAAATATGCAGAAAATTAAACAATCTCACAGCATTTCAAGAGAGTAACACCAGCAAGATATGGACCCCAAAGTCTTCTTTTATTAACCAGAAACAGATTTACAAGAGAGCTTCTTCAGTCTTAGACTCACAGATCTTCCAATGGTCTGAACTGACCCCTGGCACCCTACTTAAAGGAAATGACTCCAACGGCTAGTTCGAGTGATCCATGCTGAAATGATCTCGACCGTTGATGAGGATCAAGAAATCTCTTGATCTCATCCGTCGATTTATTAAAAAATAATATTTTACATGCATTCACTTAAAATATTATTATTTTATTAGTTAGGGTTTTTGCTTTATTTTTTAATTTTTAATTTATTTTAATTTTTTAATTCAATTTAAAATGGATCACCGAACTAAGCCTTCGGAAACATCACCTAGGACCTAGGACTTAGGACTCATGAGGGGATTTACAACATTTTTCGACCCTCAAGACACATTTCATGATGACTTTTACAAATTTACATCTTAAGGGGGAAAACCCCTTTAACATAGACTCTCACAAATCACCCAGTTCTGCGACACAACTATAATCTAGCAGATCAACACACTAGGATTCTCCTAAAGTTCTAATGACAAAATCCATCCCGGCTTTGGGGTCAGGTTTGAAGGAAAACTCTGCCGATTCATGGATCGGTGAGACGAAAAACCTTCCGGGACGTAGATTACCACTAGAAAGTTAGGTCCACCTAGGGAATTCACATACACGACTCATGTCTGCTAATATTATTTACAATTCATACATGCAGACTGGGTTTACAATCAAAATGATTAAGCTGCTAATGACTGCAGGATGGCACGGACACGCTGATCAGGTGCTGCCCCTTTTTGCAAAGAAAAGGGGGGGGTACTGCATGGGTAGTTGACCAGTAGAGGTCAACATCTGGCTCTACTTGGGGACACGTTGCTGCTTGCAGGAATGTGAGAATCCAGAATCTGCATCCATACAACACAAAAATAAGTAGCGTCCATCCAAAATCATCATATACATTAAGCACAGGAAAGATAAAAGCTCTTCATTTATTAACTATCTAAAGCAGAAATAAAAATGCGGAAAAAACAAGGAGTAGGGTTAGAAATATGATACAAAGGATGCCCTACGGCATCAGATGTGTTCAATATAGTGCATACTGAGCATTTGCCTGCTTTCAGGCAAATCTGTCGGCTGCTTGTCGGATGTGCCATGTCCAATTTTGCATATGGTAGGACTCTTTCCTATCCGAAAATCAAGCTGCTCGCGGCCGTCTGATGCGTCAAATCTTCTTCTTATTTTCTTTCTCTTGCGCTTTTTCTTTCTGGCAGGTTGAATTACTGATGATCTGGTACTTTCTGTTTCAAAACTATCAGATGAAGTATGCGTGATATGTCTTTCTTTATCCCGCATCTGATCTTTATGTCTATCAGGATCACCTTCAATTAACCATCTTTCATTCGAACCAATGACCTTCTCATAATAAGATGGAGCTTGTTGCAGCAAATGAGAAGGTTTCTGATCTATTGATGTCCCCTGGTTTCTCTTATCCTCTGACCATTGTTGAAACTTTAGAACCCTTATTTTAATGGCATCCATCTGACTAGAGTATTCAACCTTTATATCACTGATTTGTCTGGCATGGTGTTCTTCCATATCTTTTATTGCTTTATCATTCTTTTCCTTTATGTTCTTCAAGCAATGTTGCATGGAGTTTATTTCTTCTTTATGATTTGCTTGCATGGTGGCCAACTGATGATCCATAATTAATAACTTGTTTTGCATAGAATCAATTTCCCTATCATGATCAACTTTCATGGTCGCCATATTTTCTTCTAAGCCTGACATCTTACTTTGCATGAATCTAATTTCTGTTTCATGATTAGTCTTCATATTTTTTACCAGCATCATTAGTTCTTGTATAATTTGCTTTTGCTCTTCCTTTTCATTGTCATTTGTCGCTGATTTTTCACTATCATGAACTTGGTCTGCGATATTTCTGGTGGATGACACATTCTGATCATGAAAACTTTCTTCAACAGCTGGACCTTTAATATGATTACTTTCTTCCTTTTGCACAATTTTAGAGGTAGAAGGCAAGCTGTTTGGACTATCATATCTATCTTTAAAAGCATTGAGAATGTCTTGTAAAGAAGTGAAAAAATCATTAGGAAAATTATTAAACCAATTCAAGGCATCACCCTCTAAAGAATGGACAAATAGACGCATCTTGAAATCTTCATGATTATATTGAGGAAGTCTACAATATATGATCATTACACAAGTAAACCTGTTTAAATGCTTTCTAACAGCAACCGAATCACCACCCGAGAACTTAAATAATTTAGAAATGGCCTCTTTCGGAAGATCATGGAGATTATCAGTAAAATGACATGGTTTAAATGAATAATCCATGATGAACAATAAGGGATCAAATGGATGATAGAAAGAGATTTCTGCTCAAGAAAATTAAGAGATGAAAGAAGTGGAGTCGCCACTTGAACAATGAATCTGATTCTAGGATCCAACAAGTAACCACAAGCAGATATGAGGAAAGCTTCTTGTCTGGGAAAAATGAGAAAGTGGAGTCGCCACCCAAACAAGAAACAAACCGAAGAGATGCTACTGATATGGCGAAAAATAAGGCAATAAAAGATCCAAATGATAACCCAAAAGGTTGAATTTGCCAGCTCAAAATGAGAGATGAGAAAGATGAGAAGGATGATTGTCGTTGAAACACCGAGAACAAAAGTGTTCCCCGGCAACGGCGCCAAAAAATGTTGTCGTTGCCGGCTCAAACGAATGATAGACAGATGAACGATGAATGATGAAAAGATGTTGAAACACCAAGGACAGAAAAACTCTATCCCCGGCAACGGCACTAAAAAATGCTGGCGTTGCCAGGCCAGATGAAAAGATGAGAAGGATGATTGTCGTTTGAAACACCGAGAACAAAGTGTCCCCGGCAACGGCGACAAAAAATGTTGTCGCACAAATTGACACGACAACGCTCAGACCGGAGGCTGTCACTCTTATCCCCGATCCCTCCGTTTAAGCTTGTATCCCGCGGCTAAGGGGGGTAGACCCTGTGAGATGATGAGACCAACTGTCAACTAGTTGGTTGGGAGACACGAGACACGATGAGATAAGCGCTAAAAAGATTTGATTAAATTAGCAGACCAGTGCCTTAAGAGGTTGTTATTACAATGATTACTTGTTAAATAATATAGAAAAATAAACCGTGAATAGCAATCATTTGTTATCAGCTAAATCACATGACCAAAACGATATCTGGCAACTGAAAATTTAAAAAAATGAATGCTTTAAACCACCACGAGTCATGAACCATTTAACCAGATATCAATTTCGCATCTCGACTTGAAAAATTCAGCATGAAAGATATAACATGAAAACCACTGAATCTGGCAAAATAATTTTTACAATATTTTTATATTTTTTCGGATTTTTAAAAGAAAAACGATTTTTTTTTTTATTTTTATAAAATCTAAAAATGAAAACTAGAAATTATTCTAAAAAACTAAACTATAAAAAATAAAACTAAACGTAAATTAATTTAAATAAATCCTTTTTTTATTTTTTTATTTTCATATAATAAAAAAAAAAAAAAAAAACAAAACGATTTATTAAAAAATTTAAAATCTAAAAATTTAAAACAAAAATTAAACCAAAGTTTAACTAAATTTAAATCTAAGGGCTAAACATTAAAAAACTATTTTAAATCTAAACAAAACTATGCAAAAATCGAAACCTAACTAAACCTGAAAAAGAACTATGCTAACCTACGAAAAACGTAACCAAGAGAGAATACGACTGTATTTGAAATGCGATTCTGCTGACGGAAATGATACGTTTACCTGCGCAGATGTGTACACATTGATACTCAACCGGAGCGTGAATATGCGTGACTTGGCCCGGCATCAGAACTAGATGAGCAATCGCAGAAGAATCCGTGTGGATGAGGATCATACATTGCAGAAAAGTCACTGTTTGTCTGAGGCGCTGGCTTCAGAAAGAGCAATCCGATGTTGCCTGTTCGAACCAATCATTTTACCCTTACGCTTGAAATCGGAACGCAGGTATACTGGCGGCGGCGACAGCGGATCAATTGCGAAGTTTCAAAACGATGCTACGTATCACCCTTGAATGTATGCAGACGTGATTGACAAAGGAATCAATTGATGGGCGTGGCAGGCTTTGACGGAGACAGTCATTTCACTGCGGCTCTGAATTAATTTCTGCTGACGGCGTAACCCTGACGATTTCTGATCGAGTTTTGCCTGATCATGCTGTGAGAAATTTCAACGATGTTCTGATCGTGAGCATGCCGAAGACCGCTGCGGAAATTCTGAATGGAAACCCGACAGAGCTCGGATGTTACTGGGACCCTAGCCGTCAACGTGAAAATCGAAGAAATGACTGAGCAGTCGAGCTTATATGCTATTGGTCAAGGTATTAGAGCTCGTTCGGCTTTATGTAACTAGAGACAGATTTGATCCTTGCTGGCTGAGCAGCTGCAAAACAAAAAATAAAACCCTAATGTTAAATCTGTGTAAAGCAGAAATTTAAAACCCTAGATCAGAAAAATTTGAAACCCTAAAACAGCTGATTAATGTACAGATTTGGCCCCTTAACAGCCAGATTCATCAATAAGCACAAAAAACATCTTAAAAATAAAAATTTAAGGTTTTCACTGTGAAGAACTTCAGAAAATCTCTCATGCAAATAAACAAAATAAACTGAATGATAAACCCAGGATCAAATCCAACTGGGCTCAGCAAAAAATGCTTGTGGGAGTTGGCTGGTTCAGCCGAGAACTTCCCCTAACGCCCACCAAATCTTCTTCAATAAGGGTTTTTTCTGCACAGCTCAGAACAACCATCAGTAAAGAGGGCAAAAATGCTGCTAGATCTCAGGAAGTAATGGAGATACCTGCCATTACTTCAGAAACCCTAACAACACTCAAACCCTAGCAAGTGAACAAGATACCTGTGCTCACAATACTCTACAAAAAGCTATTATTAATGGCTGAAAAGAAAATATGTAGAAAATTAAACAATCTCACAACATTTCAAGAGAGTAACACCAGCAAGATATGGACCCCAAAGTCTTCTTTTATTAACCAGAAACAGATTTACAAGAGAGCTTCTTCAGTCTTAGACTCACAGATCTTCCAATGATCTGAACTGACCCCTGGCACCCTACTTAAAGGAAATGACTCCAACGGCTAGTTCGAGTGATCCATGCTGAAATGATCTCGACCGTTGATGAGGATCAAGAAATCTCTTGATCTCATCCGTCGATTTATTAAAAAATAATATTTTACATGCATTCACTTAAAATATTATTATTTTATTAGTTAGGGTTTTTGCTTTATTTTTTAATTTTTTATTTATTTTAATTTTTTAATTTTTTAATTCAATTTAAAATGGATCACCGAACTAAGCCTTCGGAAACATCACCTAGGACCTAGGACTTAGGACTCATGAGGGGATTTACAACATTTTTCGACCCTCAAGACACATTTCATGATGACTTTTACAAATTTACATCTTAAGGGGGAAAACCCCTTTAACATAGACCCTCACAAATCACCCAGTTCTGCGACACAACTATAATCTAGCAGATCAACACACTAGGATTCTCCTAAAGTTCTAATGACAAAATCCATCCCTGCTTTGGGCTCAGGTTTGAAGGAAAACTCTGCCGATCCATGGATCGGTGAGACGAAAAACCTTCCGGGACGTAGATTACCACTAGAAAGTTAGGTCCACCTAGGGAATTCACATACACGACTCATGTCTGCTAAGATTATTTACAATTCATACATGCAGACTGGGTTTACAATCAAAATGATTAAGCTGCTGATGACTGCAGGATGGCACGGACACGCTGATCAGGTGCTGCCCCTTTTTGCAAAGAAAAGGGGGGGTACTGCATGGGTAGTTGACCAGTAGAGGTCAACACCTCTCATCTGGCCAATGAGTTGGGAAAAGAGGATAGGGACCATAGCACTACAAATGGATGCCTCGTGTATTGCTGTACTCCCTATGACTAGGATGCACAATGTTCAAAAACTTGATCTAGGGTCAAGTCGGGTAGGAGTTCTACCCGTGAACACGAGGATTTGCCTCTGTCACATGTTTGAAGGTGGAAGTGTTTTGTGACCCACCTTCCATGATCTTCTTCTTCCTTATCTATAATATCAATCTTCAATAGAGATGAGACAAGATGCAGAGATAGTACATGATGAGCTTGATGGCATAGCTTCAGATGGAAGTTGGTTGGTGGAATTACCCATTAGTTGAGAGGAAGTGTTAAAGTTGGCAACTAAGGGTTTAATTCCTTCATTTGTCTACACCCTTCTTGATGGCATTCTTCGTCTATGGATCTCTCTTGATGGCACTCTTCTTCACCTCAAAGATTGGAATTTTTCATTAACTACAAATAGCTCAACTAAAAGTCGGCTCAATTCTGCCCATCTTCAAGTCGGCTCCAGGAGAATTCATGTCGGCCCTAGTGAAGAGTCATGTCTCTTAAAACGCACATCAACCACTATAAATATGGGTTTATGTTCACCTTCATTTGACACTTCACACATAAAATCATCTCATTAGCAAAGGAGCTCGGACCTATGGCAAGAGGAGTCTTATATGTGGCTCATGTGGACTTGTTTGGGAGTCTTCGTCCTCTGTGTTGACCAACCATCTCTCACTGTGTTGACTTTTGTTGACCATCTTTCTCTCCTAGTTGTTTGGCCGAATTTTGGAAGGATCTTTTGAGAGGCATAATGAGCGAGTTCTTGTAGGCTGAAAGACTGAAGTTCTGGGCTCATCAATTGCAGGTTCAGACCCTTTGTTGACCAGCGTTGACCACAGGTCAATTGTACACTCCTCGACCAAAATTGCAGAGGTTTAAATTCAAGTTTCCTGAGACATTTCAGAGGTGAAACTTGGCTGTTTTGATTGGTTTTCTGAGCATCTTTTGGTCAGTTGTTGTTTGGATTTTGGAGAACGGTTTGACAGTTAAAGACTTGACTTTGGCTTCATTATCATTGTACAATATTGGATTATATCTCTCTCTGAACATTTGATATCTATTAAGAAAAAGAAGATCTGTTGGGTTTTTCCCTGGCATTAGCCTAAACATTTGCGTTCTCTTGTCTTGGCTTGTTTTCTACATTTATTGTTTATTGTTCTATCTGCCATTACTGTCAATGTGAATTAATGACATGTGATTGCTATTGGAAACTAAATGGAATTGTAATTGGGCTTATAATGGAACATTGAAGTAATTGCTATAAGCATAGAACATACCATTGTTAACTAAAATTAACAACTCGACACAACAATCTAAAGGAGGATAATTTGGAGGATGGAGTATTGGCTTTGGAGCAATTGGAGAATGCCCTTATTGATGATGGGGATCATGTTGAACAATCATTTTAGAACTAATGTAGGTGGCCTCTCATGTAAACATAACTATTTGGGCATGTTGATAGTTGGTAGATGACCCATTTCATTCATAAGTCAATGGTCTACTTCCTATTACATGGATTAAAAATTTGTATGTTTGTTTGTAATTGCTAGATGGTTGATACTCGATTATTAATCATTAATGTATGATGCATGGAATTTCTAACTTCATAATGATGTAGTATTTAGCTACAAGTAGCGCAAATATGCAAATTTTCATATATTTTGCAACTAATTTGGAATTATGCATGGTTATATATATATATATATATATAGTGCTCCTTGGACACTTTGTTCTTGAAGTTTTTAGGGTAATGGCATTCCTGATGTTCTCAATGCTAGTCCCACTCCCATGATCCATGCTCTAGCAACCTTGTTCCAATGTTCAACTCACCAAAATAGATCTCAAATTTACAATCATTATAGTGAGCCTATACTTGACTACACAACTATTCATTTTGTATTTTCAGTAATTTAATAGGAAAAATAAACAAACCATAAAAATTATTTAGCTACTAAGAAATCAGGACAAAACTACAATAATAGACACATAATGTTACGTCATAAAGACAATACTTAACTTGGAAAACTTGATGTGGGAAAACTGTTAAAATTAGCAACTAGGACCAAACTCCACCTTGGATAGCTCATATGATGGAGATGATATTTTTATTGGATTCCTCTTTCCGAGAGGTGCAAGATTGATCTAAAGATCATCTCATTCTGACAAGTATAAATGGAATTATGAATTTTTTTCTTCTATGGACAAATTGTCAAGGTCGGCCAGAAGTCTAACGTACACTCATGAAGCCCAACAGACATGTCTCTTCACCCTCAACGTTGTGTATATATAGAGGAGTCATTTTCCTCATTTGGTCACTCATCATCACACATCTTTCTCTCTCTGCAGTTGATTGGGTCATACAAAATTACAAGCAGCCTGTTCCTCTCCACATGTGCGAAGGTTTGACTGGGATTTTTGTTCTCTGCGTTGACCGAGTTGCAATGAGCATTGACCAACGTTGACCGTGCAGTGTTTGACTGCGTTTTTTGTGGGAAATTCTCTGTTTGGGCAGGCCGCATATTCTGGCACAGAAATCGAGATTTTTTGAGTAGGTTGACTAGTGTTGACTGCAGCCCTTTGACCGCAGAAAGTTGACTGTGCATTGACCAAGTTTGACCAGATTTTTCAAGACTGTTTTGGGCTGATTTGGACTATCTTTGGAGGCTGAGTTGACTGGGTTTGACCAAGCTGAATTGGAGGAGAATTTCTGCTGGTTTGACCAGCGTTGACTTTCTGGTTAGGGAATCATGTTGACTGCAGTTTGACTGGACTGTTTTTGCCAGTGTTTGGGCAAGTAAATTTTGTATATTTTATTCTCTCTGCTGAAATTTTGAAGAATAACAAGAAGATTTAATCAAAGGATTTTCCCCACATTGGGGTTTTTCCCTGGCATCCGCCAAATACTGTGTCCTCTTGTCTTGGCTTGTCTTTTGCTTATTGTCTATTTTCTATTTGCATTTACTATCAATGTTAATGTGATTGCTAATCTGGAAATTGATATTGGGCTACTAAGAAAAAACGAATTAAATTTCTCTTAAGCATAAAACATACCATTGTCATCTAAAATTAACAAAAACCTATAAGAAAATGAAAGACTATGCCTTTACTCTTAATCAAATAAGAGTAAAAGGAAATATATAGGGATTTTAAATCTCATTGTAGAGCTATGAGACACTATGGTGTGTTGTAGTGCCCTATAGAATGCTCTTTTTCCTTTCCTTTGCTATTTCTTTACTTGATTTAGTGGTTGCTCTAATATGGAACATGATGTTGACATAACATGAATATGACTCTTTTATCTCCTTTGGGTGGGGTTTTAAGTCCCTTCCATGGGTGTTAGGGTTAGGGTTTTTTATTCTCTAATGCTTATAGAAGCCTTTAATGAATTCCCATACTTTAGTAACTACACATTTGTGAATCATGATGATGTGATGTCATTGTCACTTGTCCTTTGCTAAGAAGAATTGGTTTGTTAGCTTTTCGGGGCATAACTTTCACATATGGATTTTATTTAAGGAAAATGAACCACTATTAGAAATATATAGTTCCATAGAATCTAGTGAGGACCTTAAGGACAATTATCCCTAAGGTTAGAGACCCAAAATTCCACTTCTCTGACTGCAAACTAGAGTAGTTTTAGTTCTAGTCAATCAATGTGGTTTCTAGGATTTGACCCAACGTGGCCCTTTTAGGAACCAAATTCTTCCTTGCCCATTCTAGAGCATCAGGAAAGTTCATATAGTAACTATGTAGATCAATTTTGGATTAAGTTTCAACACTCCGCATTTTGGGGAGATTTTGATCTTCAAAGCTTTAGTTTTGAAGGAGATGAGGAAAGAATTCCTCAACATAATCCTCTTTTGGACTTGATTGGTAGTTGTCCCTTCGACCTTCCTTGTCATAGTTATTGTTGACCCGTTTTGGTCATCTTGATCTTCTTTTCTACAATCATATCCTTTGGTAATTTTGCTTGTGCATATCATTCCAAATATTTTGTGCAAGGTAAGGCTCAACCCTCTTCATCCTCGTTGAGCATGCATGGCTTATAGTGTTTAATTTTCTCTACATTTACTACAAAGTAAATAGACAGATAAGGTGGAAAACAGAGTCTATATGCTTTATTGTTTCTCTAGTACTTAGAAAGGTCCATATCTCAGGTTATTGTTTTCTTTCTTTGACCCTACAACCTTTCCTTATTGAGGTGCAACCAAACTATGTCTACTACTTTGAAGGTCTTTAAACCTTGTGTTGATCATACCTATCCTTTTACTTCTCTTGAGATTTCTTCAGCTTCTCTTTATTTTCCTGATCCTATCTATGAACTTCTTTGCCTTCAACACATCACTTGAGGTAGATTCCTTTGTTTTAGGTTGCCCATATGTGGCATTCAATGATGAAGGTGGAAAATATTTAGGTATATTTGAAAAGGGGATTCTTGGTGGAATTGTGGATAGTCATGTTATAGGAATGTTGGACATAAATAAAATTTTCATCCCGAGTCCTTGGATGCTTGTGATCTTAGCCTCTTAGAAGATCAACTAGAGTCCTATTAATCACCTCCATTTGCGCATCAGTTTCAGGGTGGAAGGCGGTGTATCTCTTCAATTTAGTCATCAACTTCTCCCACATTCAAGTCCAAAACATACCAAGAAATCTAGTATCTATATCAGAAATGATTCTCTTTGGAATCCCAAAGTGTACTGAAACCATTTCAAAGAACAAACTTGCAACATCTTGTCCTTTGATGGAATTCTTACAAGCCATCAAAACCCATATCTTATTGAACCTCTCAATTACCATGTATACGTTGTCATGCCCTCTGCTTGTTTTTGTCAAACTCTCGACAAAGTCAATGTATATACTTTCCCATGTCCTTGCAGCGACTAGAAGTGGACTACATAGTCCCTGCTTCATGTTATTAGGCTTGTGGGTACAACTCAATATACAACCTTTGATCTACTTCTTCCTGCATTTTGGGCTATATACACACAACTTTCCAAGTTGGCCACATACTTCCCAATGATGAAATGTCCAACAACCTTTGAGGTATGAGCCGGCCTTCTCAACTCTACTCTTTCTTCCTTTGGTGCACACAACCTCCCCATGTTGTAGAGTAATACATCTTTGAGGTGGAAATCAATTTTGTTGTCTAAGTCTTCTTCATCTTGTTGATCTTGTACTTGTTACTACACCCCCTTGAAGTCCTTGTCTTCTACACACTCCTTTCTCTATGATTATTCATGTATGGATGGCTCAATTTTAGAAATACAAGCTAAGTTCCTTCCTTGAATAGGTCTTTCATATCCTGCCTTTATGATTGTTTCTGGAATCTATGCTGTGCTGACCATCTTTCTCCTTTTGGAATGAATCATTTGTAATGTAAATCTCAATTAACAAGACCAATTTTTTTCCTAGCTATGAATATATGAACTCCGTTCTTTAATTTTTGGAAGATTGAGGTTCAATATTGTTATGGATGTGGCAAGCGCATAACCTTTTTCTCTTAAACTTATATGATGGTTTTGCAGGGATGATTTTGATTCATTTTAATGAGATGGCTTATGAATTATGTCTATATAAAATTATTATTAGTTGTTGAGTAGTAACTTTTCGGTTTTCATCTTGGTCATGTGGTGATTTGACCAGACATGCAGGCCAGTAAATAGCTCTTTAAAAATTAGATATTTTCTTCTAGTAGTGTATAAGGTGAGTGGTTTTACGTCATTGAAGACAACAAATGAGATAAAGAGAATATCAAAAGGAAAGAGAGATTATTCAATTAGTCCTTGTCATTACATTTTTCTTTAGCTTCTTGATATAGTGGTATGTAGTGAATGCAGGACGAAGGGAGAAGCATAAATTATATATATAGAGAACTAAGTAGGTAGAAGAGGAGGCAAAATAAGATGATGATTTTGAAAATTGGAACTCTGACATAGATATGGATCCATTGTTTCAGGAAGAAAAGCCGAAGTCATGGAAGAAGCTGATAAAAGTTGCAGTATCAGGTGCTGCAGGAATGATATCAAATCATCTGCTTTTCATGGTATTGTTCCTGAACATAAAAACTTGGTGATTATTACTAGAATTGATGCATGTAACAAGGGATATTTTCATTAATTTCATTTTATTAGCAACTATAAGTCTAAGTTGGTATTTACACCCAAAATTCAAGAGAGGATTTACATTTCCAATTTAATAATTCATGCATTGGGGGGGGGGGGGGTATCCTCAAGGGAAACTCAAGGGATGGTTCCTCAAAATTTTGGACAGTATCCCTAGCAAAATTGTTGGCATAAACTAGTGTACCTCATCCAGTAAGTTTTGAACTGGGCTCCTACTGGCACAAAACTAGCCAAATGCCTGCAAACTTGGTATTTTCATTAATTGCATTTTATTAGCAACTATAAGTCTAAGTTGGTATTTACACCCAAAATTCAAGAGAGGATTTACATTTCCAATTTAATTTTTCATGCATTGGGAGGGGGGGTGGTATCCTCAAGGGAAACTCAAGGGATGGTTCCTCAAAATTTTGGACAGTATCCCTAGCAAAATTGTTGGCATAAACTAGTGTGCCTCGTCCAGTAAGTTTTGAACTGGGCTCCTACTGGCACAAAACTAGCCAAATGCCTGCAAACTTGGCAACAACCAGTTGATAACACATCAGACAAATATTTGTCTAAGGAAGACCTCATGGGCAAACCCAAGGGATGCTTCCCCACATTCATGGATGGTGCCCCTAGTAATCCCCTTGGCGTATGCCACTGTGTCTCACCTTGTGGGATTCAAACTGGGCACCTACTGGCATGAAACTAGCCAAATGCCCAAGGACATTAGTTGCACATCATTCATAGATACATTGAATTTAGAATGAAAAGATACATAAAACAAAAAATGTATGTGAAAGAGTGCACCTATTACTATTATGCTGCAGCCCCTCTAAAGTTCAGATTTTACCAGTTCTATAAATGCCTACTTGAGAAATCTTGTTTCATTAACATTTTCCTCTTTAAGCAAAACTTTGTTGGAACAAAGTGAGAGAATAGGCGTTTATTATCATCTATAGGACCATAAATGACCTACTCACAGATTGATCTCTGAATCCAAAGAAAAAACCAGCACAATGTGACTATACAACTAGCCGAAACTGCAGAAAAAGTGCATACTTGTGTTCAGTGTTCACAGACGTGCCCACATATAGAACACACATATGTCAACAGAAACTGTAGAATAAAAACACAAGTTTCAGCTTAATCTCCCACATCGCTATGTTTTAAAATTTCAGTTTCTATAAGCCTTTAACTTTTATGTTCTGAGAACTCATATAAATCTTTAAAGCCATGATTAATACATAAGAAACATCAAATTATTTCTTTTCAGCTTGTTGCTGTCACAGTTAGGTTATACTTTGATCAGTGTCTTGTTTCTTAGCTTCCTTAGAAACGAAAGGCAAGAGCAATGACAAATACATCTGATTAAGAAGATAGATTAGAAAATTACAAAGAAAATTCTAAGACGCAAATATTTTAACCCAGATGTGTTGACAAGATTTTCAATGAATTATTTCATTAGTTAGGGATAGGCTGATAGCTATGTACGATACAAAAAAACGAAACATTTTCCAAGAGCAATGAAAAATGGATTTCACTAAAAAGATACACTAGAAGTTAGAACATTATAAAGTAGAGTCTAAGATGAAAATAGTTTAACACAGACGTGTTGACAAGTTCTTCCATTGATTATTTCAGTAGTTAGGAATAGTTATGTATGGTACAACAAAACACTACCTTTTCCAACACACTTGAGTGCTATTAATCTTACGGTTCATGTTTTCAAGAATTTCTAAGTGCTACCCCTCATATAGCATGAGGATTTTAATTTGGTTTGATGACCATGACCAAGCAGGCCACAATTGGAATATGTTGTTAGAAGGCCTATTTTGCAGCTGCTATTGATACATTGTAGTTCATTAAGCATCACTCCTTGTCGCATCATGATTGCATCTTTGGAAGAGCGATAGCTTTGAAGAAGGCCTTGCATACATGGTTACACATTTGATTCCCCCTAGCACATTTGGAGACCGTTAACGATCAACTAAGGGTTTCCCTAAGTCTTGTGTTTTTATTATCAAATTGTTTGCTCCTTGAAATAGTGCTTGGTTTACTCCACGTTTGGAATTTGTATTGGTTTTTGTGCACAATGGTTTTGGAGATAGTTGATGGTATTGGAACATGGTTTTAGATTACAGCACATGGTTTTGGGTTTGTTCACATGGGGTTTAGTGGGACGTTTCACCCTTGATACACATTTTCTTAGGTTATCCTACTTTTCACCATTGCTTTGAGGTGAGTTGGTTGTTTGCACATTGATCCATGCCCTTGGCGCACTCGATGAGGAGTTTCATTTTATCGTAATGCATAGATTGAGGTTTCATGCACATTGTTTGAGTCTAAGTTGCATGATATGGGGAAATGGCTATGAGTTTCTAGAATGAAAATAGTTTGGAAATGTGATCCCCAAAAAATTGGTAAACCGGAAACACAATCTATATATAATGTGCTGTTCTATGAATAACACATTATATTGAAAATTTAAAAGAAAGCATTATGAATATGTGAGAAATAACATTTAAATGGCAAACACAAATGACAAGCAATGTTCCACCATTGCTTATAATTGAATCTTCATCTTTAGTATCAACATTTGCCCCTTGTCTAGCCTTTGATGAAACTACCTAATCCAAGCCTTAAAATATCGTAGAAAAAGCTTAACATGCCTAATCAATGATTTTGGTTTTGAGTGAAGGATACATTTTTGCTAAGGCCATGACAAAGAAGTTCAACAATCAACACCATCAACAACAAGGTACGTAGAGGGTTTGGTGCTTTTGATTAGATGTCAATCCCATACCCTCATACATGATAGAATTCAATGACAATGTTGCAATCCTATAAATCCTAAAATCTTGAGAATTGTTAAGTTTGTTGAATTTCGAATGGGTATGAAATTCTACTTTTTGTGTGTTACTACCTAAATTATACGAAATGATGAAAGCCCTAATCCACAAGGTATAATCCATGGGGAAACCTATAGGATGTTCACTTCTAACACCTTAGCAACCTATCTTCTGCACTTTAGGCCAACTCTCTTATGGCTCAAGGGCTATGTCCCTACTATGATTACTAAGACCAAGTAATAAGGCACAAGGTGAAGTTGAGAGTAGCCTTAGTAAAACAGGGTTTTGGAGTTTTTAGAATAAGTGATGGAGGGACATAGAGATTAGTGCCAAATCCATATAGGGAAATGGGGTAAAGGTGAATCAAATGGCAACGAGGTCAAGTAGATTCTCTCCAAAGGTTGGCTTATTTTCTTCAAGGATTAGGGTTTGAGACTAGAAACAAGAGGAAAAATAATTTTGGATCCAATTAAGATCAACAATGAATTCAAGGTCTACAATAAGGGAACCTTCAATAGTAAGCCTTCATCATCCAAAATCAATTATGACTTGATGAAATCGGTTAATACGTCAGCCAAGTAATCATGAAGAAAGACAAACCATGGTACTAAATGATCACCAAATCAGCAAAAGATGAAGGAAGACAAACCCTAGGCTTCTTCCTTCCAAGTCATAAAGTTATTCTTCAATGGATTGATCTTGAAAGGCTTGTAGAAAGCTTGAACATTCCATGATTAATTGTTATGTACCAAATAAACCAAGCAAGAGAAGCTTCAAGAATCGAGAACATTCATCCACAAAGAACGAATCCTTTACACCATAAATGCTCCAAGAAATATATGTCAATTAAGCTCTAATGATAGAGTGCTCCCAAAAATCCAACCATGAGTGAAAATGACAAAGTGCATCTCTTTATATAGAGTGATGCAAAACTTCCTTTACAATTATAATATCTCATGTGATTCCTTAGATATAGCTTAAGAAAAACAAAATTACAACTAACTATTCTAAAACAATAATAAAATAAAAGTGGTCAAGCCATAGGAGAGATGTCGTCTCCTCCAAGAATGGTGAATGATGCCACATATAGCCTCCAAAGGCTCTTAAGATATGTAGGTCAGCAAGCAACCTAAGCCAAAATGCATGTCTTCACTCCTAGTAATCCTCCAAGGTCAAAAATGTCTCCAAAGTGATGACATAAAAACCCTCCAAAGGGGGTGTCTACTCTAAAACAGTTCAATAAAAGTGTAATATAATGCTCCATAACTACCAAATAAGTCTCAATTCAATGGCCCATTCCCATACCCAAGGTCAAGGCACCTCCATCGAGCCAGTTTGAATATCCTACATCACTTGCAAAAACGAATTTTGTACCTTCAACAAGCTCATGATGTAGGCTATTTGTGCTTTGTGCTTCTTGGGCTTGCTTGTTCACTCTTATTCTATAATATTTCTCTGGCATATGAAGTAGATGAACTTTGCCTTGGGAAGAGCTCCTTGCAGATTATATCTTGGGCTAAAACCATGTGGGGTCACTAGATGAGCTTTTATTGTGAACGTTAAAACTCAAGCTCATAAAAATTTATGAAGCTTAACTTTAGATTTTCAGGAAATGGACTTTCTCTTTGGCAATAACGCCAAAATGTTACCAATAAATCTTACAGTTCAAATTCAAAGTCCAAAGATTGGGTGGCAGGATAAATGTAACTCGAGGGATGTCACTGTCACCTCAACAACTCCCCTTCTTAAGACTATCTCTTCTCTAAGACAAGGGAGGTGTCCCTAGGGTTAGGATTACTAAAGCTTAGGGAAAAGAAGCTGAAAGGTGATTAAAGAGCTGCTTGCATAAAACAGATTTTTATTTGATCTATTAGATTGCTTTTAAAGGCAATTGATGGGAGCAAAACTAGTGCCAAGAGTTCCAAAGGACATATGGAGTCATGAAACAACAAAGAGGGATAGTAATGGATAATAGATTAGAGTAATCTTTGATGTTTCAAGATCTAAAATTACTAATAGACGCAGATTTAGGGCGGATGGCTGAGTTCCAATGAAATATATATTATAAATCATGTAAACTTTAAATAAAATCAGCAAAGCCTTAGATCGAATGTATCTCATCATAAGTCCTTTTACAAGTGATCCGAATTGGATCATTATATTGTTTTTCATCCATATCGATGCATTTGGGGTGGAAAAAGTGGAGGAATCAACTCACGGGACCGTTTTTACCAGCGGGGTCTAGTTTGGCAAAAAGGGGTCTAAAACTTCCAAGAGCGTTTTGAGGCATCAAATGACGTTTTTTTGGGGGTAAAACTTTGACGCAGTAGCACTGCACCATTTCACGCTATTCTACACACAGATATCTTTCCAATGATGCAAGAAGCATGTCAATTGGAGTTCGTATGCAAAAGTTATGCCACTCGAAAGTTGATCTTCTTGTTTTCACACCTATAGTTCGGGAGGATGCCGCGTCAGCCCCCATTATTCATGGAAAAGGGGCTAGCTACCTGTTTTTGATGTAAAGGACTCTAAAAGAGTCTATTTTGTAACCCTAGTTAAGAGTTGATGTAGTCAAACTTAACTACTAGTAGGCTATTGGGTTGTGTTATAACTGACCCACTAGGAGGAAGAGGCATTCCATTCTTTCGAGAGCATTTTGTTCCATAGCTGAGCAAAGATAGCCAGGAGAGATAGGAGGTAGAGCACAAAGAGAGGATTTGTGCACTGTAGCAGCCCACGGGCCACAGGCATTACTTCTTTGTACTTGCAACCATATTTCCAGACAAAGAAAGAGAGTGAGGTGGCCTCACCTTCCAGTTGGGTGTTTTCTCGAAAGGGTTTCCTAGAGCGCATATTTTGTGTCTTATGTGTGTGTGTGAGCTTATTTTGTTGTTCTCCACTTTCTGCATAATTTCCATTCGCATGCATATACTAATTACAGTTAAAACTACATATCTTAAAGTTTACTAAAACTGTAATAGTGTAGAATCTCAGATTTTTAATATAATATTATCAAATTTGTTGTGTCGAACTATCCAGTGGAACATCCACAACAGTTTACAGATCATTTGGTATCGAACCAAGTTTCTTTGGGTATTTTGTGGAGATTGCGGGGATCTAGATTGGTGGGGCTGAAAATCGTAAAACCCTAATCATGGTCGACGAATATGTAAACGAACCTCGTGATCTTGCAGAGATGAGGTTTACGTGGTTGGAACAACAAGTCGTAGATATCAACTGCAATGTAAGCCTCATGGCAGCCTTGAATAACAAGATGGGGACATTTGGAGAAGATGGGGGTTCGAATGCAAAGGAAAAATCAGAATGGGGATTAGAAGATCAGGGAGAAATGGAGAACTAGTTGAAGAAAGGACCCGAAAAAGATCAACCCAGTTCAAGTGCCGTGAACCAATCACAGTCCCTGTTTAAAATGGAAGCAAAAATTTGATATCAAGTCGTACCACGGCGAGATCGACGCTCTAAAGCTGAACCACTGGTTGCAGCAACTGGAAGTTTATTTCAGTGTCCATCAGATCGAGGAAGGGCAAAAGATCTAATTTGCGCGGCTAAAATTAGAGGGCCATGCACTGACTTAGTGGGAGAACCACACGAAAACCCTGAGGTTGAAGGGAGAACCTCCAGCGACTAAGTGGGAGGATTTCAAAACCCTCATTAAGTCACAGTTTTATCGTATTGGGTACGTGGAGAACCAATGGATCCAATGGCATTACTTCAGGCAAAAGTCAGGCCAAAGCGTGTAGGAGTACACCACAGAATTTAGGAAGATGGCTATAATGTTGGGTATCTCTCCAAAGAACTGAGATGTACTCCTCAAGTATTTGGGGGGTCTACACCACCATCTGCATGAGCAAGTGATGTTGTTCAAGCCCAAATTGGTCGACGAGGCTTGTGTATAGGCATAGTATCTGGAGAACACAGGTCTGAAGAGAGCGCAATCAAGTGGATCGAAGCAAAAGGAGCAACAAGAATCTTCTAAGGAGGGGAAGAAGAAGCAAAAAGGGGGAAAATATCAGAAGATGGTAGCCACAACACACTAGTGCAAACATCCTAGAAACCACTGCAACATCGATGGCCATACAAAGGAAAATGTTGGAAGTTTCATCCAGAGCTAAACCTGAAGAACAAGAAGAAGAATCTCATGGCCACTGATTTGAGCAACCAAGTTGAAAGAAGCTTGGATGTGGATGAGGAGATCGTTAGTATAGAAGGAGGTGAATCTGAGTAGCCTTCAACAACAGGAAGAGAAAGAAATGATCATACTCTTCCATATAAAGATACATGTCAAGAAGACAAAGATTGATGCTTTATTTGACTCAGGATCGCAGGCGAATCTCATTGCAGTAGACCTGGTCAAGAAGTTAGGGTTGGAAGTTTGTGATCATCCAAACCCATATCCATTGGGATGGGTAAATAAGGATGCAGAGTTGAAGGTAACAAAACAATGTAAAATTAGATTTTCTATCAGTGATGATTTTATTGATGAAGTAGACCTAGATGTGGAGTTGTGTTTGGGATTCGATACATGTACATGCGTGATGCAATATTCATGAGGAGAGCCAACCAGTATCGACTCGTCAAGGATGGAAAATCGTTCATCATCAACGCGCACAAAGGCAAGTCAGAAATCTCACTGGTAAGTGCCAACCAAGCCAAGAAATTGATCAGTTCCAGCAAGAAGAATGTTTTATTGTTTTTAAGAGAAAAGTCAGTTTGAAGAGGAGTCAATAAGAGGAAAGGCATCCCTGGAGGGGTGTAATAAGAAACAGAAACAACAATTAGAGGAGTTGTTACAGGCATACAAGGATGTGTTCCGAGAACCGCTTAAGAGAGAAGTGGAGCATGAGATCTAGCTATTACCAGACTCCCCATTGCCAAATATTGGGCTGTACAGGCAGTCTGTTATAGAAGCAAGTGAGGTGAAGAAACAGTTGCAGCCGCTATTGGAATAGGGTGTCGTTCGACTGAGTACATCACCATGTGGGCCGCCCAGCATCATTGTGCCGAAGAAGTATGGGACTTGGCAAGATGTGTATAGATTACAGGGCATTGAATAAAATCACGCTCAAGAATTGATACCCCTTTCCCAGGATAGATGATTTGCTAGATTACTTGCAGCACGCAAAGTACTTCATCAAGTTGGATTTGAAGTATGGATATCACCAGGTTCGAGTCAAAGAATAAGATACATGGAAGACCGCCTTCAAAACCAGACAAGGTTTATATGAGTGGTTAGTCATGCCATTTGGCCTATGTAATGCACTAGCTACATTTATGAGATTAATGAATGATGTACTGTGCCCTTTTATAGATTCATTTGTTATTGTCTATTTGGAATATATACTGGTATATAGTGCTACCTCGGAGGAGCATATGTCACATTTGACACGGGTGCTAAAAACATTGAAGAAGCACCAGCTGCTAGCAAATCTCAAGAAGTGCAAGTTTGCGCAATGGTCTTTGGTGTATCTGGGGTATGTGGTCGGTGGAGGAGAACTGAAAATAGATCCTTCCAAGATGGAGGCCATCATGAAATGGTCGATGCCTACTAATGTTTCTGAGGTCATAAGTTTCATTGGGGAAACACAGCACTTGAGGAAGTTCATAGCCTCATTTTCAGCGGTAGCAGCATTGCTCCACGCCATAACAGCAAGTGGCAAGAATTTCGAGTGGGGAAAAGTTTAGCAAAGGGCTTTCGAAGAGCTAAAGAATAAGATCAACCAAGCACCAGTTCTGGCATTACCAAATTTGCAACAACCCTTTGAAGTGGAGACAAATGCGAGTGGGTGGGAGTGTCTTGATGCAGAGAGGAAGGCCTGTATGTTATCATTTCGAAGTATTTCATGGGTAGTCCTTAACTACCCTGCCTACAACAAGGAGTTCTATCCCATGGTGCAAGCTGTGAAGAAGTGGAAGCACTATCTGATGGGAAAGGAGACAGTAATCCACACATATCACCAGCCGTTACAGTACTTGGAGGCCCAGAGTAAGCTACAACAGACTAGTTATTACAAGTGGATGGGGTTTTTACAACTGTTTCATTTGGTGATCAAGTATAAGAAGGGAAGCACAAACAAGCTGGTCGACATTCTTTCAAGGCCACCCACATCAAAGATCACAACTTTGGGGACTCTTATGCACATGGAGCCATTCACTCATGATGCATACAGAGAGGCGTATTCAGAAGATGAGGACTTCAGGGAGGTGTATCAACAGTTGCAGAGTCAGAGTCATGTGCATGATGGCGATAGCACGGTTGACTACCATCTCTAGGATGGTTTACTCTACAGGCTGGATAAGTTATGTGTTCCTAAAGGTGAGCGATTGCAGTTGATCAGAGAGGCTCACACCTCCAAGGTTGCAGGGCACTTTGGTGTAAGGAAGATCGTGGCTAACTTTCAGAGGTATGTGTATCGGCCTAAGATGCAAGAGCAAGTAGCTAGGTTCATAAGAGGATGCATGCTTTATTGTACCAGCAAGCCTAGCAATAGGAAACATGGTCTATATCATCCCTTACTTGTACCTGCTCGTCCTTGGGAAAGCATTTCCATTGACTTTGTGGGAGGTTTACCGACAACTAGGAAGGGACATGACTACCTGTTCGTGGCAGTTGACAGGTTCAACAAGATATGTGTTCTGATGCCCTGTAAAATACCATCAACGGGCAAGAAGCAACAAACTTGTTCCTTGGACAAGTTTGGGTGCACTTTGGGATACCAAGGAATATCATTTCAGACAGGGATACAAGATTTCTCAGTGCATTATGGACTACATTGTGGGAGAAGATGGACACAAAGTTGAAGAGATCTACAATATTTCATCCATAGAAAAATGGGCAGATAGAAGTAGTCAATAGGACTTTGGTGCAGCTTCTAAGGGGATACAACCAGAAGCATCCAAAGACCTGGGATAAAAATCTGGTATATATACAACATTCTTACAACAGAGTAGTCCACACTTTTATAGGAGAGTTCCCATTTGAGACTTGTTTTGGATATTTTTCACCTTCACCTTTGGATATTGCATATGGGCAACAAGGAGGAGTGAGGGAAGATCTTACAGGAGATGCTTTGAGGGTTGAAAAATTTATAGAGAAGATCAGGCATATCCATCTACAGGTACAAGAAACACTATAGAAGTCAAAGGAGAAGTATAAGGTCTGGCATGATCAACACAAAACAAAGAAGTCATTCAAGGTGGGAGATAGAGTATGGTTATAGTTGAACAAGGAGAGATTGCAGGGACCTGGTAAGAAAATCAAGGCTCTGAGGTATGGTCCCTTTGAGATACTAGAAAAGGTGGATGATAATGCCTATCAACTTAGTTTACCACCATATACGTGCATTTACTCAGTTGTGAATGCAGAGAATTTGAAACTTTATGAGCCTTCCATGCTAGGTCAGGAAGAGGAATAGGTCCTACCTTCTATGGAGGATTTGGCACCAGATGCTAAGATCCAGTTTTGAATAGTTAATCTCCAGATATAAACATTTAAGCACATTTAACTATACCATAACAGAAAAAGACTTTAAAAGGAATTTCCAATTTTCAATTAGTCTTTTTTCAGATTTTTTTTTTAATAAAATTCTAAAAAATAAAACAAAACTAAAATCTAAATTTAAACTAAAGTCTAATCTAAAACCTAAAAGGGACCTTTTTTTTTATATTTTTTATATTTATATGAAACTAAAATAAACTAAAATTTAAAGATTAAAAACTAAGCTAAAAGAAAATGTAATTTAGACCAAACACTAAATATTTACAGATGAGATGAAATTTAAAAGGAAATTTGCTAAAATCTAAATGAAATAGAACAAATCAAAACTTTTTTATTCTTTTAATTAATTTATTTATTATATATTTTTTATGATTTTATGATTTATTTTAATAATCAAAACAAAACAAAAACTAAATCTAACTATATAAAACTCTAAATCTAAATCAAAATAAAAAAATCTAACCTAGCCTAAAATCGAAATAATCTAAACTAAAATGAACTAACGTATATACATTATAATTATAAAAATGAAAATCTAAAGCTTATCTAAATCCTAGACTAAAAGAGAAGAGAAACTTTAAACTAATAATTAGCTCAAATATTAACCTAAGAAAAACCCATGCTACTAATCCTAACCATATACATACGAAAATTAAAGCCTAACCTGATTAAAAAAAATGTGCGTTTGTTGTTTTGCTGTGCGGGTGAACGCAGGTTTGAAAGGCGGAGGGAAGAGCGACTCGACGGAGGGGAGCTTGATGGATGCTTGGATGCAGTGAGATAAAGGAATGATGGATGGGGGAGAGAAATGTGAATGGAGCCGCGTGAGGATGGCAGGTTGCTGAGCAATCGAGGGCTTTAAACGTTGTTTGCAGGTGCGGGGATTGCGCGAGGAGTAGAGGAGATAGAGCCGCGGGTTGAGCTGCGTTTGACAGTGTGAAGGCAGCGTTGTAAGAGGCAGCGCAAAGTGAGGACGCGGAGATCAGGCGAAGGATACGCAGGTTGGACGCAGAGAAAAGGTGATTGCGTGATGGCAATAGGTGTATGGCAGCGTGAAAGCTTGCGTGGAGAGGAAGGGTAGCAGAGGACGACGAGGAAATCCTTGGCAGTAGTCGGGGAGCTGCATGAAGGAAAAGAGAGAAATTGCTTGGGTGTGATGAGGCTCAGGCTGCGTGGAGGGAAATGCAGGTTGTTGTGCAGCGTTTGAATGATAGATCAAAAGACAGCGTGGAGATGAAGGTATGGATACTGCGTGAGGGGGCTGGAACAACCTACTGCATGTTGCTGCGATTAGTAGGCTTTGAAGCTTGGACGTGAAATGAAGGGGTAGCGTGTTGATGAGGGAAACGATGGAAGCAGCGTAGAGAATGGCCAGATCGATGGTGGAAACGAGAGATTACGCCGAGGAGAGAAGCAGCGTGAGAAAGGAGTTGGAGCTGCGTGAAGGTTTGGGCAGCAAGCCTGCTAAAAAAAATTTTCGAAAAATTTTCCTGCGGAAATGAAACCCCAACAGACAGATAGCTTGGAGAGTCTCGAATTTCTTCAGAAAAAACCTGCAAGAACTGATCTTGAGGCCAGATCTTACCCTCCAGGGCCTAGATCTGGCTTCAAACAAAAATTTCTCCTCAGACCTGTAACCTGCAATGGCAAAACAGAATACCCAGAAACAATATGCGCAAGAAACAAAACTAAAAACCCTAAAACCTGCTAAATAATTACACTATTCACAGTTTAAAGGCTCTAAATAGCCAGATTTGTCAGTATGCCACAAAAATATTTTTTTAAGATTTTGAATATAAGATGACGTGCTTCAGAAAACCCTTCATGCATTCACCAGAAAATTTCAAATGATAAGCCTGGGATCAAAACTGGCTGGGCTCTTCAGAAAATGCAATCCGGGAGTTGGCTGGTTCAGCCGAGAACTTCCCTGAACGCCCGGTAATCTTCAAAAAGAAGGATTTCCTGCACAGCTTAATTCAACCATTAACGAAGAAGGAGAAAACGATACTAAAATCCAAATGTAATGGAGATACCTGCCATCATATTTAGAAATTTAACTAACATTCAAACCCTAGCGACTAAACAAGATACCTGTGTTTAAAATCACTCTTCATCAAGCTATCATCAATGGTTGAAAATAAATTTATGCAAAAAAATAAAACATCTTACAGCATTTCCAGAAGAGTAACACCAACAAGATTTCAACCCCAAAGTCTTTCTTTATTGCACAAAAAACGACTACAAGAGAGCTTTCTTTAGTACACAACTCTAAGATCGAATGATCTCAAATGACCCTTGACACCCTATTTAAAGGAAAATTTCCCAACGGCTAGCTCGAGTGATCCATGTCAAAAGTGATCTCGATTCTCGACCATCGATGAGGATCAAAATCTCTTTTACTCTCATCCGTCGAAATTTTAAATATATTAAAAAAATTAAAATCTTGCATTTATTTCCTCAAAACTTTGAGTTATTATTATTTTTCAATTTTTTATTTATTATTATTATTATTATTATTTTTCAATTTATTTATTTATTTATTATTATTATTATTATTATTTTTTAATTTTTATTTTTTTAGTTATTTTTTAATTTTTTTTAGTTATTAATTTTTTTTAATTTTTCAATTTTTATTGGACCCTCGAACTTGTTCACACCTAATCTTCAACGGTTGGGTAACCTGGAACGTGAACAGTCATCAAGAAGATGAACTGATCCGTCCATTTTATGTATATAAACAATAACTGTCTAATGAAATAATCAATCAATTTCTTTTGCCCATTCTGGAGTTACCCTGGCCTGACATGGTATCAGAGCGCAGGTCCCAGATTCCTTGTAACTCCCATCTCTGTTCTGAGCGCTGCATCCGTCCAGAGTGTTATTAATTCTCTGCGCATCATTGATTGTCTGCGCCTCTGTCCTGCGTCTCAATGATAATTCTCTGCCCTCTCTGACTAACATGAACGCCTGAGACTGCGCATTGCCTGGTTTGAACGCCTGCGCTATTTGATATTTTTCTGTCCCATTTTTTGTAAAACTATGCAGAGACTGCGCATTGTTTTTATGAACGTATCTTACCGTTTTAGCGTCCATAAGCATTGAGCTATTCAACGTTAATGCATATCTTACTGGTTACCGTTGAACGCACTCCTAGCCGAGTCTTTTGTCATCTCATTTCATTCTCCACCATTACCGCATCCCCATCCCTTTCAAACGTTACACATACAATCGCCTCAATTGTTTAGCTGAAACATTGGGCGGATATCTTTGTGAAAAACGTATTGCAGGACGATCCCTTGATCTCCTCCGAACGATTACACACCTTGTATTTCCATCTGATCATCTTTTCGCAAGACACCTTCTACCAATCCGCTCTGCGCCTCGGTACTGGTCTTCACACTCGTAGGTTTTGAATAGCACAGAGTCTCCGCGTCCATGAAGCACTCAAGAACCAGTTTCGATAAACTGTAACCCTGAGCTTGTGATCGACTGTATCCATGTCCGAACCACCCAAGAGCATGTTGAAATTCGTATTGGAAAGCAGAGAGTTGGAGATGGTCACATCGGTGGAGCCCTGAATTACTGTGACGAGGCCCAGTTTCCCATTGAAGGAGGTCAAGTGATCGATCCACACCTTGGTCACCCCTTTGTATATATGAACTGTATCGCTTTCTGCAACGTCGCCTACCTGGAAGTTGTGGAGAATTACGCTGTGGACCGAGCTTATCACAATGCCCCTTCATTTATGGTCATAGATCTCGCGGCGTCCGTGGAAGGTTAGGATCGAGCTAGGAGCGACCGACTGCTGGAGGGTAACATTGGTAACAATCCCGCTCCCACTGAGAATGAGAATCCCTCGTTGTGACCTGCATGCGAATGTTGCCAACCTCACCTCTATGTTATATCCATTGGTAACCTTCAGTAAGTTCTGAGGGTGTTTGCGCTTTCTGCTGTAAAAATAGTGGGGTTTAGGCTTGTTTTTGGAGCCAACGACCTGTGCTCAATGCCAAACTCTTGGAAGGCACATAGCGATTCAATCCATCGAAGGTTACAACTATTCGAAGGCCTGAAAGCTCCTGTCAGAGAACTATTGGCACCGTCCGAGTGGTATATGTTTCCATAAAGTTTGGTATTAAACCGCATGTATATGCCTTGTTGATGATTAACCAGCATATATATATTGACCAGCTGTTTGAATAAGTTTTTGAATGCGCTGTAAGCTGTTTGAATAAGTTTTTGAATGCGTTTTGGACGCTGTTTCAATAAGTTTTGGACGCTGTTTCAATAAGTTTTGGAAGCTGTTTGAATATTTTGTGGAGGATATTTTATAAAATTTTGGAGACATTTGAAGAAAACTTAGTGCATAAAGATTTTGAAATCTGTTACCCTTTTGAGTACAATTTCACTGTATATCAGCAGAAAGTTTTTTTATCAGCAGAAGTTCTTTCTATCAGCAAAAGTTTTTTTTTTAGCAGAAGTATTTTTCAATGTTCCACCAAGACTCTGGTGCGGGGAGATGCGGGTGCGGGGAGACGCACAGGGGGGACGTGTGGGAGTACCCTCAAATTTTAGGGAAATTTCGGGGGTGCGGGGAGTCGTCGAGGTATATATATATATATATATATATATAATTCAAGTTCATATTCATTGTTCACTGTTCAATAATGAAAGCATAAAAATATTAAATAGACAATTGAAATTTGAATCATTGATCCATCCTCATCATTCATTTTGATACATACATCATTCATATGACATACTCAAGTGACAAGTCATTATTGAATTAATTATTATTCATACATACCATGAGATTCGAAAAACAAAAATAAAAATCAATAATAAAATATTCAAATACATTGATCGATATCATTCATCATTCAATGGTTCATCATTCTACAATCTATAGTGATTTAAAAACTAAATTCATCATCCATCATTCTAGAATCTAAATTGAAAGCAAAACATACTAGTATATTTTCAAAGTTTGAACACTAAATCTATATAACTCAAAATTTCAAAGTTCAAACTCAAAAATAGTTAAGAGTGAAATGGAAATGACTTTGGGTTGAAATGAAATGAGCTTTTAACTTTAAGGTTTAGGCTTTTAAGTTTTAGTTATTTAGTTTTAATTTTAATTTTTTTTAGACTTTTAAGTTTTAGTTATTTAGTTTAAAAAAATAAAATTTAATGGTTTTGAGTTTTGAATTTTTTATTTTGAATTTCGAAATTTTAAGTCTTATTATACAAATTTAAAGGGGGACGCCCAGGTGCACCCTTTTTGGGGAGTCTAGACTCCCATACTGAAGGGAGACGCCCAGAAGCACCCTTTTTGGGGAGTATTGGGGAGTCTAGACTCCCACACTGGGGAAACGCACCCCCTTGCGTCTCCCCAAGACTCCCCAAAAAGGGTGCGTGGGGAAACGCACCCCCAAGAGACTCCCCGTCCTGGGTGCGTGGGGTGCGAGGGGTGCGCGCACCCGACCCTGGGGGACACGTCCCCGTGGAACACTGGTATTTTTTACAGAATGCATTCAATCATCTCTTTGGTAGGAATAGTTCTCACTGGCAAGGAGAACTATCCTGAATGGTCCCGGATGGTAAAACACACACTCATCTACAATGAGTTGTGGAAAGGAGTGTGTGTCGGAGAAGAAGACAAAGACCCTGTGCAACCTACATCAGATAAAGAACTTGTCATTTGGGAAAACAAGAACAGCAAAGCCTATGCATTGATCGCAGCATCTGTAAATGAAGAAGTCGTCATATTTCATCCTATTCCACTGCCTTTGAAGCTTTACAAAAGCTGAAAGAACTCTATGATTCACATTCTGCACTTGAAGTTGTTCAGCTCATGATTAAACTCTTCACTCTTGAACTGAAAAATAATGATCCTCTTGCTCTTGCATCTGAAATAAAGTCTATAATGCATGATATTAAATCCACTAAGGTTGAGCTGGATATCTCTCTTATTGCCTTTCTCAAAGCACTCTATCCTACCTATTCCAATTATCTTGAGTCATTACAAGCATATGGAAATCTTAAAGATATAACCTTTGACTCTCTTGTGAAAAAGTTTGCTGAAAGAGAGAAAGCCTTTGGAAAGAAGACAGTCCTTGAATCTTCTGAAGAGACTGTTTGCCTTGCTCATAAAGAAAAGCATCCTGCTCAAGATTCTACAAGAGGAAGAGGTGGACGAAGAGGAAGAGGAAGATACTTCAGAGGCAGGGGGGGCAGACATTCTCAAGCAGAAAAAGCAGATCTGCATTGCATTCGCTGCAAACGAAATGGATCACATGATGCTTCTACATGCAAGCTACCATGGGACAAAATTGAGCAGAGAAGAAATCAGCAGAAAGGTAAAACTGATGATACAGACAAAGGTAAAGCACTTGAATCCGCTCACTATATTGAGGCACAATGTAACATTGGAGTAAATGAAGATTTGTTTAATGCTTCACTTGCTTCTTCGAAAAATGATTGGTTGCTTGATTTAGGAGCAACCTGTCATATGACTCATAGGAAAGATTTTTTTGAAGATTTCACTGACAATGTTGATGGAGCAGTATACTTTGCAGATCAGTCAAAAATCAAGCCATCAGGGCTTGGCACAATCAGGCTTAAACTGCCTGGTCTTCCAGACTTTCTTCTGGATCATGTTTTATATCTCCCACAACTCAAGAGAAACTTGCTGTCCCTGGTCCACATCCGCCAGCAAGGTCACTCCATTCATATGTTTGATGGAAAACTTGAGGTAAGAAAGGCATCTGACCACTCACTTGTCATGAGGGGTATAGAAGAAGAAAGACTTCTTAAACTGCAAGGAACCTCTGCTCATGCACAACATTTCTCATATATTTCTCATCATGAAGAAGGTACACTTCCGTCAAGTTTATTATGGCATGCTAGATTTGGACATTTAAACTATGATAGTCTCCGCTTGTTGAAGAAAAATGGTGTTGCTGGTTTGCCTACGATTCCTAGAAAACATAAGCAATGTGATGCTTGCATTCTAGGAAAGCATAGCAAACAGTCTTTTCATGATTCACATTCAAGAGCACATAGGAAGCTTGAACTCATTCATTCAGATTTATGTGGTCCAATGCCTGTTCCTTCTGCAAATGGAAATAAATATATCATGACATTTATTGATGATTACACCAGAATGTGTTGGGTTTATTTATTGAAGAACAAATCTGATGCTTTTCAAACATTCAAGAATTTTCATAAATGGATTGAAAATGATGCACAATCTCATATTGGGTCTATTCGCACTGATAATGGAAAAGAATATACATCAAATGAATTTGAACACTATCTTCGCCAACATGGGATTAAACATCAAACAACTGTGCCTTATAATCCTCAACAGAATGGTGTAGCTGAAAGAATGAACAGAACAATCTTGAATATGGTACGATCCATGCTTTTCTTCAAAAATGTAAAGATAATGTTTTGGGCTGATGCTATTCTATGTGCTGCATATATAAAGAATAGATGTCCATCTAGTGCTATAAGAAACAAGACTCCTTATGAATTGTGGTATGGACATGTTCCTTCGGTAAAACATCTCAGGATTTTTGGTTCCACCTGTTATGCTTTAATACCAAAGGTACATAGAAACAAACTTGGTGCTAGAAGTCGTAAGTGTATCTTCCTGGGGTATTCAAACACCTCTAAAGCATACCGTCTCTATGATGAAGTAAATAAAAAGTTTGTTGTATCTAGAGATGTCATTTTTCTTGAATCATCCAAATCTGACAGTGTTGTTGAGCGGCAACTTGATCGCTTGGATAGATTCACAAAAACGAAATAATTTCAAGAGTTTGAGAATCAGATTCCACATCTTGAAGGGGGGATTCCTATACTAGATCAACATGTGGAATCTTCTTCTGAAGAACAATCTCCCTTGTATGAAACTCCAACACCGGATGATCCTTTAAGTGATGTAATTGATAGAATTGGGAGACTCAATCTTGATTCAGTCCCAACTCAATCAACAGAGCAGCCTGGACCATCTCAGAAAGGTCCCCCAAAGTGGCTGACAAAGACACTTGAAAGTGTTCATCCTGATGAAATTGGAAAAACAGGAACCAGAAATACAAACCGACAAGATGGAGGTGATGTAGATAACTCTAATTCACCTGTTGATATGGATGTTACTTATGATTGTGAATTGAACTTGTCTACAGATTTTGAACCAACTTCCTTCAAAGAAGCTGCTTCTCATGATGAATGGAAAGAAGCGATGTAGAAGGAGTATGATGCCCTCATAAAGAATGACACTTGGAAGCTGGTTGATCCTCCATTTGGAACCAAACCAATTGGCTGCAAGTGGGTCTACAAGAACAAGTACAAAGCTGATGGCTCACTTGACAAGCACAAAGCTAGGCTTGTGGCAAAAGGTTTTGCACAGAAGGAAGGGGTCGATTATGAGGAAACTTTTGCCCCCACAGCAAAATGGGCCACCATCCGGACACTCTTTGCACTAGCTGCTCAGAACGGTTGGAAAGTCCATCAAATGGATGTAAAAACTGCATTCTTGAATGGAGATCTAAAAGAGAATGTTTTTATGTCCCAGCCTGAAGGATTTGCTGTGAAAGGACATGAACACAAAGTATGCAAACTTGTGAAGTCCTTGTATGGCCTCAAACAAGCACCACGAGCCTGGTATGAAAAACTAACTGAGCATCTTCTGAAACTCAACTTCAAACATTTTGATCTTGATGATGCAACTTTATTTGTCAAGAAAGTTGGCAAAACAGTTGTATATCTTGTGGTATATGTAGATGATCTTTTAATGACAGGGAACAATGAAAGCTATATTGCATCCATAAAGAAAGAATTAGGAAAAAGTTTTGAAATGACTGATTTGGGCTATGTTCATTACTATCTTGGCATTGAAGTAACCCAACATCCAAAATCCATATTTCTTTCTCAAAAGAAATACATTGGAGATTTGTTAAACAGATTTGGCATGACAGAGTGCAATCCTCTTTCTACTCCAATGGAACAAAACTTGAAGCTCACATCTATTGAAGGAAAGGAATTTGAGGATGCAACAAAGTATAGACAGCTTGTAGGAAGTCTCATCTACCTCACTACTACCAGACCAGACATTTCATTTGCTGTTGGAATCCTCTCCATGTTTATGCAAAAGCCTTGTGAGGGACACTGGTCTGCTGCAAAAAGAGTTCTAAGGTACTTGAAGGGAACTCAAGACCTTGGAATCAAGTATACACAGGTGGACGACTTCAGCTTGATTGGATACTCTGATTCAGACTTCGATGGAGACAAAGAAACTGGGGTATCTACTTCAGGATATGCTATGAGTCTTGGATCAGGATCTGTCTCCTGGAGATCACGCAAACAATCAGTTCCAGCAGATTCCACAACAGAAGCAGAATACATGGCAGCAGCTGAAGCAACGAAAGAAATTGTGTGGCTCAGGAAAATTCTTGAAGATTTGCAGGTAAAACAAGTACAATCAACTCCACTCATGATTGATAACACCTCTGCAATAAAGTTGGCCAAGAACCCAAAGTTCCATGATCGTACTAAGCACATCAATACTAAATATCATCTGATCCGACATCATGTTGAGGCCAAAACAATCCATCTCCGTCATTGTTCCACAAATGAGCAAATTGCAGACATCTTCACCAAAGCGCTTGGAAGAGAAAAGCTTGAAAGATTCAGAACGATGCTTGGACTCACCAATATCCCTTCAGATTAAGGGGGGGAATGTTCACACCTAATCTTCAACGGTTGGGTAACCTGGAACGTGAACAGTCATCAAGAAGATGAACTGATCCGTCCATTTTATGTATATAAACAATAGTTGTCTAATGAAATAATCAATCAATTTCTTCTGCCCATTCTGGAGTTACCCTGGCCTGACAGAACTTAGCCTTTGGAAAAATCACTTAGGACCTAGGACTTATGAGGGGATAAAACATTTTCTAACCCTCAAGACACTTTACATCATGGCTTTTACAATTTTACATTTCAAGGGGGAAAACCCATTTGACATAGACCCTCATAGAACACCCAGTTTTGCGACACAAATATAATCTAGTAGATCAAGCAATTTGTAATAACCTAACCAAATAGTTAGGATTATTTCCAAATCACTTTTACATAGACTCGACCTACCACACTAGGACTCCCTAAGATTCTAATGACAAAATCCATTCCAGCTTTGGGGTTAGGCTGAAGGAAAACTCTGCCGATCATGTATCGGTGAGACAAAAAACCTTCCGGAATGTAGATTATCACTAGAAAATTAGGTTTGCCTAGGCAATTTACATACATGACTCAGATCTGCTAAGATTATTTACAATTTACACATGCAGACTGGGTTTACAACGTAATATGGTTGGGGCTGAAGATGATAGTCAAATGGCACGGACATATTGATCAAGCGCTATCCCTTTTGCAAAAAAGGGGGTGTACTGCTATGGGTAGTTGACACGTAGTGGTCAACAAGATTATTATATTGTTTTTCATCCATCTCGATGCATTTGGAGTGGAAAAAGTGGAGGAATCAGCTCACGGGACCATTTTTACTGATGGACCCAGTTTGGAAAAAAGGGGTTTGAAACCTTCTGGAAGCGTTTTGAGGCATCAAACGACATTTTTTGGGGGTAAAATTTTGCCACTTTAGGGCAACACCATTTCATGCTATTTTACACACAAAGATCTTTCCAACGGCGCAAGAAGCGCATCAATCGGAGTCGGTATGCAAAAGTTATGCCACTCAGAAGTTGACCTTCCTATTTTCACACATATAGTTCGAGAGGATGTCACGTCAGCCCCCGTTATTCATGGAAAAGGGGCTAACCACTTGTTTTTGATGTAAAAGACTCTATAAGAGTCTATTTTGTAACCCTAGTTAACAGTTGATGTAGTCAAACTTAACCACTAGTACGCTATTGGGTTATGTTATAACTGGGCCACTAGGAGGAAGAGGCATTCCATTCTTTCAAGAGAATTTTGTTCCATAGCTAAGCAAAGATAGCTAGGAGAGATAGGAGGTAGAACACACAGAGAAGATTTGTGCACTGTAGCAGCCCACGGGCCACAGACATTACTTCTTTGTACCTGCAGCCATATTTCCAAACAAAGAAAGAGAACGAAGCGACCTCACCTTCCAGTTGGGTTTTCTCCTGAAAGGGTTTCCCAAAGAGCATATCTTGTGTCTTATGTTTGTGTGTGAGCTTATTTTGTCGTTCTCTACTTTTCTGCATAATTTCCATTCACATATACACTAATTATAGTTAAAACTACAAATCTTAAAGTTTGATAAAACTGTAATAATGTAGAATCTCAAATTTTTACTATAATATTATCAGATCTGTTGTGACGAATTGTCCAGTGAAATATGCAAGACAGTTTACAGATCAACAAGTAAGCAAACCACTCTTAGACTATAAAGTCTTATTGAAGCAACTTGAATCAAGATTTCCAACACATAAACTAGCCAAATATGAAGATGGGAATGCCGCACATAAAGATGAAGCTTCACTTATCACATAGCCAATCAATAGATTTCTTTTGCAAGCCAAAATCAAGAGAACGAGAGTTGCTTCTAACCATCAACAACCATTACAAGAGGATGGGCTCATCTTATATAGATTTAAAGCCCAACCCTCCTCAAATTAAATAATAATATTCATAAGTTAGATCTTCGATCTCTCCTGGGAAGGAATAGACAATACTATCCTCCAACTAACTATGACAAGTTAAAAACCCTAAAGGAATAAAATAAGATGACACAATGGATGAATAAGTGTAGATGCCACATGTCATCGTCCAACCAAAAATGCCTTCCTTGATCTTGGTCATTTGACCATGCGATATCAACCATAGCACCACATAGATTAGTCTCCAAAGGAATACCTTTCATGAAACCTCCAAAAATACAATAAATTATGTTGACAAAGGGATTGCTTCACTATCATAGAGATATACCACACCAAGAATAGTAAAATGTCTAGGGTCTGGTATGAGGATGTGCCCACATAACAACCAACGCCTCAACACATGTGCTATAATAATAAAATAGAGGGAGTACTCTATGTGAATGAGGGGTCAAAACCTTAAATACCCTAAAGGATCCCAATAATAGTGTAAATGAAACCAAGTGCTCTCTCCAAGAAGCAACTAACACACTTGAAAGATATGTGTAGTAGTGGCCCATGTAATCGTTGTATCTTCCTCCTTTCATTAAGAAGACCTTAAGCCATGTCGATCTCTGTGAAACAAGGTGGATGTTCCATATCTATGTATATAGGAGTAGCATGCCTCAAATCAAGTGCTCACGAAGGGGAAGCAACCTAGAAGAATGATTATGAATGATATCACATTCTCCCAAAACAAGTATAAGATGATCAAAGCCACATGCCAAGTACCAAGTCTCTCCAAAACCATAGCCATACATGTGGAGCGATCTAGAAAATTGTGCCAATAGAGTTCCCATGCCTCCAAATATGTGTCAAAGATACCAAATAATGGGAGTGATCTACTCCATCAAGCAATCAATCGTTCAAATCATGCTACATCATTTTCAAATTGTCAATATCCACTTAGGGCATTCCATCACCAAGCAAACACATAATCACCCATACACAAATATAGCCTTTGAGAGGCTAGGTCACCATAATAATTTGTATATGACTAAAGCGCTCCACAAGAGTAACCCAATATTATGATAAATAAGCCAATGATGAAGATAACACACATCATCTTACCAAAGTATTGTGAAAATTTCATGCACTTAGGTAATTACTGCAAAACTAAAATTTCACTTTCTTCCTAGAAGGAGTCTTAGAATTTTTAGCCTTTAGAACAGCTGTAAATTAGAGTATAAAAGAGCATTGGAAAGATCACAATAATTCACTTTGAACAACCCCAAACTTCTGACAATTCAAGGAGAAAAGATACCTAATAAAGATATGACTTTCAGCCCCTTCTAGAGCAACTTATCAGCCAATAATCAGATTTGAAAATGCACTCTTATGGTAGTAATTACAACAATATAAAATCAATAAAATTAGCCCCTTGTATTCTTCCTTGGATGTCAAGCCGCTTAACAATTTGTCCTTAGGTCCAATCAATAAGATATAAAGGGATGTAAATAGAAATGAATAAAGAACATATATAGGTGTTGAAAATGACACAAGATGTGGACAGCTGGAAACTTCATATAAGCTCAAGATGAAGTACAAGTGCATACCATATCCTTCTCTCAAGACTAGGAAAAGAACTCTATCCCTAGCTAGGGTAAATTGTCAAACCCTAGCCTAACAAAGAAGATCCAAGTGCAAGAATCACTCCAACACAACCTCCAAGGCATGATGCCTTCCTCTAGGATAAACCTTAGCATTAGAACTTGAAAATACTCCAAGAAACTCCAAGAAGACCAACATTCCTTAGCATGTCAAGAGAGAGAAAATACAAGTACAAATGAACATTTAAGAGACACAGAGAGGAAGTTTGCACTCTCTTTTCTTATTTAAGCCTCATCACAAGAGTTAATATAAGTGAGTGAATGAATATGTTGTGGAAAGACTCTCTCCCTCCTCTATTTCTATGAGAGGTAAGGAAGACCAACAATACAATCAACATACAAGAGGTATTATAGGCCACACAAGTGAGATGTCCACTCTAGAGTACAATTGTCATGCTCCAATTATGATTTCATGCACAATAACGACTCCAAGGCAATGTAGCCACACAAGCCAAGTCCACATTAATCCATCACAAGCCTCCACAAACTCCATCTCTCCTACAAAGCAATGTACTCCACTGGATTAACTACTCCTTGCAAGAACATTGTTGAAGCCCTAAGCATCTCCAAGCCATCTTCAATCCTCTGAATAGGAAACCAAGCTACCACATGCTGACTAGGGCTTGAAGCTATCCTCTATGATGCACAATGCTCCACATCCCTTATGGGGCACTCTACAAACAAGTGGATACACCATGCTGCCTCAATGAAGGGTATCCACCAAATTGCCAAGAGATCTCCAATGCTCAATGGAATAACATCCTAGAATCAACTAAGAACAAGCATCCATTGAGCAAGCTATCTCAACTATGCATCTCCATCATGGACCATCTCTCATGCTACAATCCATATTGGACCATCCAAGGGCTAAACATACACCATGTACCCCAAATCTCATGAAGAACCATCAAACATGGCGTAAATACTTTTGTAATAACTTGAAAATCTAAGGTAATAAGATACGCTGAAAATCCATAATACCTCATGTGTAACCTACCTAGGCAGGTTCATAAGAAAATTATATATAAACACTCATAGTTCATAGACTCTGATAGGGAATTTTCAAACTTAATCAGCAAATAGATCAATTTAGTTAGTAGAAAAATAGGATATTCAATCACTAAAGGTTTCTATGTTGATATCATCCTCAACTTGGGCTTTTTAATGAGGATCTCAAAAATGGCATTTCTCCACTATATTAAGATAAGACTTTGGAACAAAATTAGGCTTGAGCATATCATTTGTGAGTAATTAAAAATATGTGCTTAATTTTATATCTCTCTAAATTACTTTTGTGTTAGTTCTCATGATTACTAGAAGACTATAGTTGTTTGACATAATAAATCTAAAGACGATATCTTGCTTTACATGTCCTCTTGTACAGATTGCCTCTGGGGAAGCTTTTGGGCAAGATCAACCAATTGCATTGCAACTACTTGGGTCGGAGAGGTCATTCTCAGCTCTAGAAGGTAATTCTTCACACAATGTACTATATAATAAAACACTAACCTTTACTCCCCAAAATAAGAAAAAAACCTCTATTATCTGCTTATATACTAGCATTTTGGATATTTATTCATTGTTATTGTTTTAATGAAATTAATAAAAATAAGATTGTGCAAGTGGGGACCTCCAAAACTAACATATTAACAAGCATAGATACCAATATCCAAATATGATTGCATAAGTTGACTATCACATTACAATTGGATTAGTCTCTAGATCAGGAGAAGCTTTGGATTTGCAGTTTAGTAATTATATTAGCTTAAGATTATATAGGTTAGATTGTCCACTCTTTAGGCAACCTTGGACATATTGGATGAGACAATTCATGACTAGTATCAGATACATGTAGGTTGATCTCAAAGGGGTATATTTTGGAATGATGGTAATGTTCACATGTAGTCATTTACAGTGAGGCACCCTTTTTATTGAATTTTTTATATATTTGACTATGTCAATCTAGTCACCCACTTGGGGTGTGTGTCCTTTGTGGGCCCATAACCCCTTGAAAGGATGCCTCCCTTCTTGAAGGAGCACCTTGCTTGAAATGTGTATAAATACACAAATCAAGTTGTCTTTTGTATAATCCCATCATATTGATAGAGATTGATTCTTTAGCCTCTAGGTACCATTATCTGTTACTCTTGTTCATGGTTTCATCTTCTCTTCTCTTTATGATATGTTTATGGTTGACACTAATTTTGGGTTTGGTTGTGGTTCCATTTTATCCTTCTCTCTCTTCTAATTACAACAAGGTATTAGTGTTATAAAAAATGCAATAAAATCATTAAAAAAATGCTTGATCAAGATTCAAGATATCTACCCTTGGTTGATTTTATCACCAGTAAAAATCAACGATTTTTATTAGGGCAAAAAAATCAAGAAAATCACGATAAAATCTTGAGATGTGTAAAAAAATCATTAGGTCGTGGGGAAAGACGCTTTAGGACATCATTTTTGGGGATCTTTTTAATTCGATTGATGTTTGTCGATTTTTACTGATATTTTCTTGATTTTTACGATTTCTTGCTTTTCTAGACCCTTGTTGCTTTTTTGCTAACACAATGTCATCAACAGTACTTGATATCATAGCGGATGTGAACTTCCTCACCTTATTCAACATTTTTATGTTCCCGTAGTAAGATTAAGGGGGGTGTTGGAATGATGTAACATGTTGTCATCTATGGCTAAGCATTTTGTTTATTGTTTTTTATATATTTGACTACGTCATCCTAGTCAACCTCCAAGGGTGTGTGCACTTGTTATGTGGGCCCACAATCCCCTCTTGAAGGTATGCCTTACTTGCGTTGTGTATAAAATTTATATACACAACTCAAGCTCTCATTTGTATCATCTCATGATATTGATTCATAGTGATTGATCTTTAGCCTACGGGCACCATATCTTGTGTCTCTCTTGTTCATGGGTTCATTTTTTCTTCTCTTTATGATGTGATTATGGTTCATGCTGATTTAGAATTTGATGGTGGTTATATTTGATCCTTCTCTCTCGTGTGATTCAAATAGTATATGCTTATGAAATGTGCAACCTTAACATAAATTACAAAGAATTTATTTCACCATACAAGGTTCATAATATTATGGCATTGTTACCACTCAAACTAGCAGGGGTCCCAGGAGGGGGTCCTATAGGGCAACTACTAGATCAAGGGCAACAATGGAGCGATAGCCCATTGTCACCTAAACTAAAGCTCCCTGCTCTTTACAGACTTTCATCGATAGGAGGAGACTTGGTATGAAGGGAATCACCTAGATAAATGGGTCAATAAAGGGAAAAGAGTGATTCTTAAAGAGGCCTATTCACAAGAGAGGCTCAATATATGGCTTGCTTGCTCCAGAGGCAAGATGAAAGGCTCTCTAAGAAGGGCCAAGAGGGTCTTAGGGGGAATGGGACCTCTCAAGGAGGGACCTAGTCCAAAAAACCTCGTGAAGACTTGGTTTCCAAATGGTCTTTGTGATATTATCTTCAAAAAGTTACGGACCACACGGAAACAAGTGGACCCAAAATTAGATCAAGTAAGAGGAATTGGTCACTCAAGGAGAGGCTTGACCTAATTGTGGAAGAGAAGAGGATCAATGGACAAATCTTCTTGTAATAGAATGCAATGATCCAAATGAGGTTACTAGCCAAGGGAAACCTATGGCAGGAAATGTTCCTCGAGCTAGGGCTTGCAATATCTTGAGATCTCACCGTCGGATTTGCTTCAAATTTGGAGGGCCTCTAGAGCAAACACCAGTGTAGTTGTGGACCGAAAATCGAAGTGTTTGGATGGCTAGATTGTGAGATAATTGATGACCTAGGTGACCTATGTAGGCTAGACCTAGAAAGAAAGAGAGAAAGGTGAGGAAAATATGATTTAGGGTGATCACCTATGTAGGACCAGTGCCTAATCCTTTGGGAGAAATGGAGTCAAGATGATTCCAATGTTTGGGATGGTTTCACTTCATCAAGGAGGTCTTTAGAACAAAATCTCATGGCAATTAGGGCATGGGACAATTGCTTCAAGGTCTTTATACTTCGATGTGTAATATGTGATGACTTGTTAAGATAAATTTCAATGAAATAACTCTAGGAACATTCACTTATTCAAGCATGGCCCATAACATGATGCAACGCTAATAAAAGACAAATTTATACTTTTTCATCCAAGAAAAGCAGCAAAATTTTGGCCTGGTATAGCGAAAATCAAAATTCCAGCATCATTTATGTGACATAGAAAAGAATGACAAAACAACATTACGAGAGCACTTACATGTGAGAACAAGTATATCCAATCATCATCATATGCCAATATAGAAGCTCCAAGACAAAAATGAAGATATCCAAACATCAAAATTCATCCATCCATCCAATTTCGTCCTCCAAAGAGAATAGCGAAAATCTCACAAGAGAATATGATCAATCCAAGTGATGATGAGAGAATGAATCAACTCATCATCTATTTATACAATGTCTAATGAATTCGATTTAGCTTATTTTGGCCTAATTTAGCCCCTAGAATAAAATAATGTGCAAAATAACAAGTACTTTTGGTGACAAGCCCACCAAATAGCTCAATAATACATGAATAAGCCTCTCAAGAGGGTCAAATGATCAACTGAGTGAGTCGTTGGGCCTTTGAGGAGGCCTAATGAAGTCCAAAGGGTGCCATGATGTAGAAATGGACTCCCAACATAGTGGACAAGGGGTTGGCCCCTTGTTTTCCAAACAAAAACTTATGGTGCTCCCAAGTGGGTGTAGAGGGCATGAGGTCATCCTCATGGGTCTCTAAATGGGTTGGAAGTGCCTGTAGACCATCTGTAAAGGTTGGAATGATGACATAAGCCCTGCCTCTGCAGTGTGGAACAATCCTCTGGGCCTTGGAACATTTTCCAAGTGTATGGTGCATCTATGGAGCCGACTGGGCATGGTGAACTAGGTGCATCATCCTCGTCCAAAAGGTGGAATAGGATCAATCAACGAATGTTGTTGGGGATCCATGAAGTAATCTCGACTATGATGGAGGCCCATAGCTCTCAACTCCCACCCTACAAGTGCCAATGTGGCCCTCTAGAGGGCCAGGACCTCATATAGGGAGACCAAGCCCCAAATGGAAATCCACCTGCAATCCTGCATAAGATCCAATGCATCTCATTGCCCTCCAATACAACAAATCATTAGAATAGTCAAGTAAAATAGCTTACAAGTCATGGAACCAGTGGGGCATTTTGTGGTGGCATGCGCTTCCATAGTGGGCTTTGGTATGTATAAGTGTCTCCAAGCTCAATAGGGGGTTAGTCAAGGACCCTATTAGGTGGTTTCAACCTCTAAAGGAGGTGACATGTCCAAGGTGCATCCTTTAAGTGGCAAGTGGTAAATGATATAATAATGGAATGGAGTGGGGATCAAGGGAAACATCCAGTCCACATGTCAAGGTGCCAGGGTAGCTATAATAGTGGAAGCCCATAACTAGGTATATAAGTGCAGGAGGGAGCAGATCGTGGTACATGAGTTAACCCGGCCTCTGTTTTTCCACCCTTCTTCATATGCCTTTTGCCTTTTATTGATTTTTCTTCATAACTGCTCGGGGCTCAAGGGAATGAGAGCATGATGTGTAAAGTATAGCAATAGACACCCCTTTTAAGGTGGGGCAGTTCATCGTCCACCATGGGTTGGGACAATCATGGGCTCTTGAATGATAGAGGAGGCTCAACTAGGACCTATAGGAACTGGGGTGATGGCCATGGAAGGGGGTATAACTCATGTATTGGCTTTTTCCCACGTGCTAAATGTGTTTGTCTCAGCCATCCTTTGCTTTTTGTGTTACAATTTCTTGTTGAGTGTGGCCAATTATGCTTTTTCTTTTCTTTTTAACTGCATCAACTTCTAGGGCATTGTTCTAGACCCAACTCAAGGTGTGGACAAGGGGAGAGGGAGGCTAATCCCATGTGAACCCAGTGTGGACCCGATGGGAAAATAGATGAATGAGGGTAAAATGAGTGGAAGGGGAGTGATGTAGGTGGTATTGGGAAGCGGGACCATGCAACCAAAATCGGGATTTCCTGTGTAGTGCCAACCCAAAAGCCAAATGGTCAGTAAAGGAGACCCCACGAGACTAGAATACAAGGGTAACCACGAAATCGAGCAATGGAGACAAGAATATAAGCCTAACTCACTCTTTCCGCTGAATCCTCCCACCAATCTATGTCCAAAAGTGCCCATGACAAGTAAGGAAAATTACTCAACTATACCAATGAAAAGCCATACCTTTGGGGTCGGAAGGCCCACCTTCAAACATACATTCATGACAAGTGGTTGAGGGACCACATGACCGGCTCAGGTGGCAGAGAAAATGGCACATCGAGCTATCTGGTGGCTACAAGGGGCTGCTGGCTACCGACTAAGGACCATCTAGGAGAAAAAATTTCTTCCATACACACTACCCACAAGTGGTGGGTAACAGGCACAACTAATAAACTTAACAAATCAATCAAAATCCACACAAAAACAACATGATTGTTTGGGAAACAAACAAAGTCAATCTTATAAATAGAGAAATTTGTACAAGTTATGAACAACATGAAGCATCCAAGTATCAACACTCCATATACAATGTCATGATCAATATTAAGAAAGAAATTTGTACAAGATATGAACAACATGAAGCATCCGAGTATCAACACTCCATATACAATGTCATCAACAATATTAATAGCCTAACTAAGGGAAGACAAAGCACTTCGTCTCTCGTTTCTTCATATTCCATGCAAGACAATAACATGTGGAAATGGGGGAAGAAGAAGAGACAAGGTCATTGAAAGATGATTTGGTTGGAATCCATATGACCTATTGAGTTCTCCAATTGTGCTAGTGTGTTATGCGATGATTTTCTATGATGCCTCCTATGGAATGGAAGTAGTGCATAAGGTTGCACAACAAAGTGATAGTGATTCCATCATGTGTGATTGAGTTGTAGCATCATACTCTGCACTTGGCTTTTGGCATGTCTTGTGACAAAATGTTGCTTGCTACTTTGAAACTATGCAAGGAATATTCATTGTGATGTGTGAATTGAACCAAATGCTTCTCTGCAATTTTGTGCTAGCATCAATGACAAGTTCTTCAAAAAGTGGCATGGGAATTTTAGTAGCCTAAGTATATGGAGGCATGTAAAAGAACCACAGGAATTTCCAAACCTGTGAATACGCTTATAGGGATAGCCGGAAACAAAAAGCAGGTCAAAGAGGAGATAATTAAACAAATTAAGAGATAAGATAACATAAGATAATTTTATTAACTCCCAATGAATGACCACAAAAGTAGGTCAATAGGATTGCTAAGTGCAATAGTGTCGATACAAAATGGGAGCATGGAAGGCACTCATGGCCCCTATCAAAGTAAGAAAAAAATCTAATCTCTAAGAACTAAGATATAAGATCTAAAAACAAAGATGAAAAGAAAAATCTATCGAGGGCCAAAAATAGATACAATTGTGTGCATATTGTTGAGGACTTGTTAACGCCTGTATTAGTAGTCTTGGCGAGGTCCACTAAAGGTGCTAAGTGGTAATAACACAGGAGATTACCCACTGTCAGCTCAGCACAATGCCATGGGGTCTATCCCAATACCTAGATTGTTTCACCAATAACTTAGTATACCAATGCATAGAAACCCTAGATTATGATGAAGGCTAGGAGTTAATTAAACAGAAGCGTTGAATCTGATATATAAATGAGTAACACAGAAAATATAAACCAACACTCGCAAAAGAGTGAAATAGCTCAAATAGATACTGTCTTTAATGTCACAAGTTGATCTAAGGCCGATATATAAATGAGTAATGCAGAAAATATAAACCAACACTTGCGAAAGAGTGAAATACCTCAAATAGATATGACCTTTAGTGTCACAAGTTGAGGTAAGGGTTCATACACCAAGTGGGATGGTTTCTCCTTGATTTCCTCGAGTGTATGACCTAAAAGAGGACAATTCTGTTGCTGTCCTGCACTTCCAACACATGTAAATGATAAAAATATGCAGAAAACATAAGTTTGGAGTGCCTTTCAAGCAACCTGGGAGTGTGGAAACACACCATGATCAAGTATCCACAGATGTCGACACTAGGGCTATGAAACATGAATGAACTAACAGCGTAGCAACAGAACAGTGCAATAAAATACAAAGGTACGACAATCTGAAATAATAGTTGTATAAATTGGAGGACTAATCCCCCTAGAGTCAAGCCTGAATTTTCTCCCAATCAAAATATAACACTTTCCATCTCTTTGAGAAGCTGAAAATACTTCTAAATAATATGAATTTGCAATTAAAACCAACCAGAAGTAAAGCTAGGGTTTGTATGGTTAGATCTCACCTTGTTTTCTTCAAACCCTAGGCTAGGGCTTCACAAATCCTTGTAGAAGATGGCTGTAATTTTATTCCAGATTTTTGAAGACCTTGAAAAACCCTCAACACATGATGTTAGAGAAAACATAATCTACAAATAAGAGGGCTGATTTGTCTTAGGCTGCTGAATGTAGCTAGAGAGGCACAAAACCCAAGATGTCCACCTTGGATGAGACAATTTTTAGCATTTTTTATCTTTTAGATTTTTTCGTATTTCGTGTTTTTCTATTGTAATGGATTTTCATTATTATAAATAAATATAAAAGATATGAACTTGAATTTCGTAAAAAAGGCAGTTGTTTTTGGATTAGGTCTTAAGTGCCTTATATCTACTAGGGCAATTGGGGTCAAGCTGAATGCCCCTCTTGATTTGGTTATTCAATGCTTGCATGTTAGGGCAAGGAGGTAGAACCCTAGAAATTAAATTACCTCCTTGTCTAATCAAGACAAGTTATGAAACCAAGCCCTACTAGAAGGGATCGCTCCAAGGGGAAAGCCTTCAACCTTAAGATCAACTATACATGAAATAAAATCAAAACCCTTGTTGAGGAAACTCAACACCATGGCCCAACAAGGAGAATTAATGCTTAACTCACACCAACAAAGAAGTGAGAGATTTATCCTAAATTTCTCCCTACAAGTGGCAAAGTTTCCCTTCCAATGGATTGATTCTGATGGCCTTGTGGTATTCTTGAAATAACATAATGTTGTCTTAAGTCATTACAAAGATTTGATTTTGCATTGCTTAAAACCCTCTAAAAGAGCTGATGTTCCCTTGGGAGAGGCTCAATTTGCACTAGTAGTCCAACGTTCCCGTCCAAAATAGGTTAGATTGGTTTGGAATAAAGTTTAGGAAGGAAAGAAAGGCTCAACATCTACATTAAGATGCTCAATGTTGATTTGGGAACCCTCCTTTGACCCCAACAACTATCTAAAAGGTGGATGGCTCCTTCATTTGGTTCAAAATTAGCTCACTTTCATGATAAAAGGCTTGAATTGCTTGCTTTTACTCTGATCTTGGTCCATAGGAGTGTTCTTCGCTTGATGTGACCCTGCGTTGCTCATAAGATATACCATGTTGTTGCTTTTAACCCTCATGAAAACCCCACTTTCATGATGAAATAATGCTTGAAAAAGCAACTTGGAGAGGGTGTTTTGGGTGCTTTCACATATGACTTGACTTTCCCTGGAGAGTGCAATAAACCTCTTTTGTTGCCTTAGAGAATGTGAAACATTGCCTTGTGGAGTAGGAAATCATCGTGAATTGTGAGATTGCCACGAAGAATGATGGCCATGGCCAAATAGGGGTGCATACATAAGAGAAATGGTCCATGCGAAGAATAAAAGATAGGTGAACTAAGATAATGATGAGATGATTCTTTCCACCCTTATATAGTGCGATCACCTTTACGGACTAATACAAAAAGAGTTCCTTTCACCCATGTGTCCTAATAGATCCAACTCCATGATGTCCAAATACCAAGGACAGAACTATGTTGCAGGAAATGCCCCCCAAGGTGGCGTACTCGCACTTGAAATTCCCCGAAATGTCGAAACATCACCAAAATGTGACCGAAATGCGACTGAAATGTCTGGGTGGTGTTTCGACCAAATCTGCCCCATTTCCGCTCAATTCTAGCTTGTTTTCGTGACTTGTTTACTTCTGCGGCCTCACTCAAGCACCCAAGAAGGTTGTGGGGCCCTTCTATGGCCAAAATAGATTTAATATAACACTAAATTTTATCTCCAATCACTCCATAAAATAATTTATCTCTAATCAATCCATTCTCTAGTTCTGCTGAAAAACAACTTGTTCTATTTTTGTTAATGAAGATGAGAATTAGGATTATAAGATATGTAATTGTATTTGTCATTAGCTCATGTTATATTTGATTTCCAACACATATAACCACGTATAAATGTTGATTTTGGATGTAAATCCTCGTGTATAAAATTTAAATGTTGATTTTCAAAACTTGGATGTACAACCTCATTTATAAAGGATAATTTTGGATTGTGAATCATGTAATCATCTATAAGAGTTAACATAAACTAGGTTTTCCTTCTAAAATGTCATTTATGTGTCTCATTCTTTTTTTTCTTGCAAGATGCGTTATTAACTTATTTGTAAAAAAAATTACACACACACACATATATATATGACGTTTCGCCCGACGTTTCCATTTTTTGGGGGATGCATATCTAGTCATACTCATTTCGGAAACTTCTAGATGTTTAAGTGTTTCGTGTAACTTAGGGACATAAGCATGTCCATCAAGGAAGGGAGTTACCACCCACTAGGGGGAAATTAGCAAAGCCATAAAACCAAGCACAATGAAGATGAAACTAAGAAGATTGGTCATGATTGTCCACCCAGGGAAACCAGGATACACTTTTACACTCCATTCCATATGGCCTACAGGGCCATATATTGCACACATTTGGGCTTACAAATGGCATGGTCCTTTGTTGAAAATTTTGGGGTACCCCCACTCAAAGAGGGGTAGCATCTAGCTCCAACTAAAGGACATGTGTTATTCCTGGGAGCGCTTGAGAACCCCAATATTTCCATTTAACCTATGCCCTGCGTCAATATCACAAAGCAAACATTAAATACTAGATAGAGACACACGTGTCTTATCCCTTCATGACACAACTAGTAAATCATGCATAAAGGAAACAACCTTTCATCTAGAAAATAAAGGAAAATACAACACTCAATAAAACGAAATCACACAAAGAAAGATAGAAGAAACTTATTATAGTACAATGATGCCCCTTAGTCATCAAGTATTACCTTTGAAGTTGTTGACACCTAATCTTTAGGGATTAAGAAAATATTGTAAATATGAGAATAAAGAAGACGAAGAGACACTGGAATATGAATTCCAAGGGTCTCCCTCTCCTTCTATATATTAAATATTTTTCTTAATGGAAATCAATTCGTGGAGTTACCAATGCCCAACCTAACATGGTATTAGAGCATAGGTCCACAAGTCTTATTTTAGCCTTGTAACTCCTGCTATTTTTTTGCTCCCACTTAGAGTTGTCCTTGCTCTGTCCTCTGTCCCTCTGCGAAACTTAGAGCGTTGAATGTATATGTGTTGAAGCACAGTGCGTTGAGTCACCATTTGAAGATTTGATGGTTGGCCACTCCAAAAACGCACGTTCAAACATAAAGCATAAATAAGGACTTAAGGGTTTGATGTCTATTTATGTATAGAAATATCTGCACAACTGAGGAGTGAAGGCTTTGATGTGTATTGGTGGATAGAAATATCTGCACAATCGAGTATAGAAAGCTTTGCATAGCATCGAAATCAACATGTATCGACGTGTATCGGTCCCTCTATGTTCAAGGTTAGTTTCTCTGTGCATTGAAATCCTAGTGTTGTTCCAATATATTGAAGGTCAGTCCCTGTGATTCGTGTGCTGGTTGGGGAGCATGAACCCAACATGAATTTGGTAGCTGAGCATTGGAGTAGTGGTGTTGTGGTGTTGAAGAGCGAATGTTGTGAACTATTAAGCGTTGTGTACTGTGGTGAAGGTTGTATCTTTGGTTAAAACTCTGGTATGTGTTGGTTATTATATGTTGATATAATGCTTTGCTTTGGAATTTGCTTATATATTATATGCCATGAACGGTGAACTTCATGTGTGATGGTATACGTTGGATGGTTCATGTATGATGGTATGCGTTGGTGCATGTGTTGGTCCATATTTGAAGTATATGTTGGTTCATAGTCATATTTGAGGTATAAGTTGGTTCATAGGCATGTGTTGGTGGTATATATTATACGCGTTGGTTCAAATGTGTTTGTATATGTGAGTTGGTCTATATTGAGAGCCTACATCATTGTTTGCATCATTATTTGATGATTTTTTTTAAGACAAAGTTGTATGCTAGTCTGCTATTTGCAAGAGACATATATTAAATTTTTGACTATTCACAACACAGTTCAAGTTTTCATTTAATAATGCATTCACTCATCTCCATAGTTGGAGCAGTTCTCACTGGCAAAGAGAACTATCGCGAATGGTCTAGAAAGATAAAGCATACCCTCATTTTCAATGAATTATGGAAAGGAGTATGTGAAGGAGAAGCTGGGAATCCACCTGAAAGGCCCACATCAAACAAACAACTCGTCATATGGGAGAACAAGAAAAGCAAGGCCTATGCCTTGATTGTTGCATTAATAAATGAAGAGGTGAGTCGTCACACTGCACCATTTACAAACATATTTAGTGCTTTAAAGAAGCTAAAAGACTTATATAACTCACACTTTGAGCTTGAAGTAGTCCAACTTATGATCAAACTCTTTAATCTTGAATTGAAAGATGATGATCCCCTTTCCCTAGCCTCTGAAATCAGAGCTATTATGCATGACGTAGAAGCCACTGGTGTTAAAATGGATGTTCCCCTCACAACTTTTGTACACATATTCTCACTACCTTGAATCATTACAAGCTAGTGGCAAACTTAAAGAAATTATCTTTGACTCTCTTGTGGAGAAGTTTGCAGAAAGAGAGAAAGCTTTTGGAAAGAGGAAGACAATTGCTCAGTCTTCTGAAGAAGTTGTGTGCCTTGCACAGAAAGAGAAGAATCAGGCACAAGATTCTTCTAGAGGAAGAGGTGGTAGAAGAGGATGTGGAAAGAAGAATAACAGAGGCAGGGAGGAAAACATTGTCAAAGAGGAAGACTTGATCTTCATTGCATAAGCTATAATAGAAATGGACATGATGCTTCCACATGCAAGCTCTCTTGGGACAAAATCAGACAAGAAAGGAATGAAGAGAATGTCAAATCACCAGATCCAGGAAAAGGTAAAGCACCTGAATCCGCTCATTATATTGTGGTGCATTGCAATATTGGAGTAACTACAGACTTGTTTGATGTTTCTCTTGCTTCCTGGAAAGATGCTTGGACCTTTTGGAAAGACTTCGTTGAAGAATTCAGTGACAATGTAGATGGAGCAGTCTACTTTGCAAACAAATCAAAACTCAAGCCATTCGGACTTGGCACCATCAGCCTCAAATTGTCTAGTCTCCTTGACTTTTTTCTACATGATGTTCTCTACCTCCTAGAGTTGCGGAGAAACTTGTTGTGCTTGGTTCACATCCGCCAACAAGGGCACACCATTCACATGTTTGATGGCAAGGTTGAGGTGAGAAAAACATCTGACAACTCACTTGTTATGACTGGGATAGAAGAAGAAAGACTCTTAACGTTGCAAGGAACCTTTGCTCATGCACAAAACTTTGCATACAGTTCTCAGTATGTTGAAGGTACACTACTATCCAGTGTCTTATGGCATGCTATATTTGGACATCTGAACTATGACATTATTTGTTTATTAAAGAGAAATGGTGTTACTGTTTTGCCCACCATTCTTAGGAAACTTAAGCAAATAATGATTTCATGATTCTCATTCCAGAGCACATAGAAAACATGAATTGATTCATTTTACTTGTGTGGCCCTATGCATGTTCCTTCCACAAATGGAAATAAATACATGATGAATTTTATTGATGACTACACCAAAATGTGTTGTATATATGTTGAAGAACAAATTTGAAGCTTTTGAAACCTTCAAAAACTTTCATGCATGGATTGAAAACAATACACAATGTCACATTGGCTCTATTTGTATTGATAATGGAAAAGAATATACTTAAAATGAATTTGAAAACTATCTTCGCTAGCATGGGATTCAACATCAAACAATTGTGCTTTATAATCCTCAACAGAATGGTGTAGCCAAAAGAATGAACAAGACAATCTTAAATATGGTACGTTCAATGATGTTTTTAAAAAATGTTAAGTTTATGTTCTAGGATGATGCAGTTCTATGTGTATATTAAAAACAAATGTCCATCTCATGCTCTCAAAAACAAAACTCCCTATGAAATGTGGTATGGTCACATTCCTTCAGTGAGACATCTCAGGGTTTTTGGTTCCACCTGTTATGCCTTGATACCTAAGGAACAAAGAAACAAACTTGGTGCAAGGAGTCGAAAATGTATCTTCTTGGGGTACTCGAATACCTCCAAAGCATATCGTCTCTATGATGAAGTAAATGATAAGTTTATATTGTCTATAGATGTGATCTTTCTTGAATCTTCCAAGAATGACAATATTGTTGAGCGACAACTTAATCGCTTGGACAAATTCATGAATGTAAAATATTTTCAGGAATTTGATAATGAGATTCCACATCTTGAAGGGGGGGTCCCTACCCTAGATCAATCTGTGGAATTTCCTTCTGAAGTTACTCACTCCCACTCATGAAGCTCCAACCACTGATCAAGAAGACACTTTGAGTGATGTGATTAAGAGAATTGGAAGGCTAAATCTTGATTTAGCTCCATCTTAATCAACTGAACAACTTGGGCCATCTCATAAAGGTCCTCCAAAATGGCTCTCCAAGACACTTGAAAGTGTTCATCCTGATGAGGTTAGAAAGATAGGAACAAGAAGTTCTACTAGATAGAATGGAGGTGATGTAGATGATTCTGATTCAGCTATTGATATGGATGTTTCTTATGATTGTGAATTAAATTTGTCTACAGATTTCGAACCAACTTCCTTTAAAGAAGTTGCTTCTCATGATGAATGGAAAGAAGCAATGCAGAAAGAGTATGATTCTCTTATAAAGAATGGAACTTGGAAGCTGGTGGACCCTCCATTTGGAACCAAACCGATTGGCTACAAGTGGGTCTTCAAGAACAAGTATAAAGTAGATGGTTCACTTGACAAGCATAAAGCAAGGCTTGTGGCAAAAGGTTTTGCATAGAAAGAAGGGGTCGATTATGAGGAGACTTTTCCCCCCCACAACCAAATGGGCTACCATCCGGATTCTTTACCTTGGTAGCTCAAAATGGATGGAAAGTCCATCAAATGGATGTAAAAACTGCTTTCTTGAATGGAGATCTGAAAGAAAATGTTTTTATGTCTCAACCAAAAGGATTTGTTGTGAAGGGACAAGAGCACAAAGTATGCAAGCTTATCAAATCCTTGTATGGCCTCAAGCAAGCACCACGAGCCTAGTATGAGAAATTGACTAAGCATCTTCTGAAATTAAATTTCAAACACTATGATCTTGATGATGCAAATTTATTTCTCAAAAAAGTTGGCAAAACAGTTGTCTATCTTGTTGTGTATGTAGATGATCTAGTGATGACAAGGAACAATGAAAATTACATTGCATTCATAAAGAAAGAATTGAGAAAAGGATTTGAGATGACAGATTTGGGATATGTTCACTACTATTTAGGTATTGAAGTAACCCAACATTAGAAGTTTATATTCCTCTCTCTAAAGAAGTACATTGGAGATTTGTTTAACAAATATGGCATGGCAAGTGCAATCCTTTGACCACTCCAATGGAACAAAATTTAAAGCTCACATGCAAAGAAGGAAATGAATTTGGGCATGCGACAAAGTATAGAGAACTTGTAGGAAGTCTTAACTACCTCACTACTACCAGACCAAACATTGCATTTGTTGTTGGAATCCTTTCTAGGTTTATACAAAAACCTTGTGAGGATCATTGATCTTCTGCAAAAAGAGTTCTAAGGTACTTGAAGGGAACTCAAGACTTTGGACACAAGTATACACAGGTGGATGACTTCAACTTGATTGGATACTCTGACTCGGATTTTGATGGAGATAAAGAAAGAAGAGTATCTACTTCAGGTTATGTTATGAGTCTTGGATCAGGAGATGTCTCCTGGAGGTCACGCAAATAGTCAGTTCCAACAGATTCCACAACAGAGGCAAAATATGTGGTAGCTGCAGAAGCAACCAAGGAAATTGTGTGGCTCAGGAAAATTCTTGAAGATTTGCAGGAGAAACAAGTGCATTCTACTCCTCTTTTGATTGACAATACTTCTGCAATAAAATTGGCCAAGAATCCAAAGTTCCATGATCGAACCAAGCATATCAATACAAAGTATCATTTGATTCGACATCATGTTGAGGCCAAGACTATTCACCTACGCCATTGTTCCACAAATGAGCAGATTGCAGACATCTTCACCAAAGCGCTTGGAAGAGAAAAGTTTGAAAAATTCAGAATGATGCTTGGACTCACCAACATCCCTTCAGATTAAGGGGGGGAATGTTGACACCTAATCTTTAGGGATTAGGAAAATATTGTAAATATGAAAATAAAGAAGACGAAGAGACACTAGAATATAAATTCCAACGGTCTCTCTCCTTGTATATATTAAATATTTTTCTTAATGGAAATCAATTTGTGGAGTTACCAATTCCTGGCCTGACAAAAGTATAACTTTAAAATTTTCCCATCCATAGTAAAGGTCAATTTTTCTCCACTCGGACAGGGTAAGATAGAATGAATTGTTACCTACAACTTCATTAACCATATAAGGACCTAACTATGAATTTTCAAACTTACCATGATTACTTAATCTTTTTCCTCTTTTGTTCCAAAGTAGGACAAGATCACCTTTTCGGAAGTTTCGTTGGCGAGCATTCTTGTCAAATTTTTTCTTTGTTCTTTCCTAACTCTACCATAGGAAATTAGAAGCAAACCTTCTACTTTCATCAAGTTCCACTAGTTGGTTGACACTGTTTTGCAGGGCATCTAAATATAAAGACAGATACTGCATGAATTTGCACACCGAGATGTTCAAGTGAACTGGAAATGTTAGTTCCTTTCCATAGACTAGCTCAAATGGGATTTTTCTTGTAGATTTTTTATTTTGTTAGCCCATAGAACATACTTGATTTTGCTATTCCAAGTATTCTTATTCTCTCCAAATGTCTTTTTGATATTGTTCATTAGATTCTTATTGTTGGATTGAGCTAAACCATTTCCGTGTGAGTAATAATTTGAAGAGTGGGATAGGACAATGCATAATCAAAACAAAATGTTGACAAATCTATTAAACTTGTTACTTTCCAGATGTGACTAGCAGAGAAAGGAAGAGAAACATCAAATTTGGACAAGGCACTAGTCAATGTTTGAAGTCCAGAAGTCTGCAGGGCAATTTTGCCTCTTCTTCTTCTCTCTTCTTTCTCTATGCAATTTTCGTACCCCATGGGGGGATTGTAAAAAATGTTACTAGCATGATGAACTTGTTGGAATCACGATTTCCGCTACCCCGAAACCCGTAGGTGTTAGTAAATGAACACATCGCTAGAGTTAATGGATCCTCGAGAGGCGGTTAAGCACATGTCGTGAAGCACACAGGGAGCGTTGGATCATCCAATGTCCAACAATCTCTCCCCTAGTGTGAGCCAGGGGTGCTTCGAACTCAATACCTTTGGCTCTGATACCACTTGTTGGAATCATGATTGTCATTACACCAAAACCTGCAAATGTTAGTAAGCGAACGCATCGCCAGAGTTAACAGATCTTTGAGAGGCGATTAAGCACATATTGAAAAACACACAGGGAACATTGGATTATCTAATGCCCAACAAAACTTATGTAAAATACTTAGTCCCGTAAGACTTGGTTTTAAGGAAGTTGCTCCAAAGTGTTTTATTCACTTAATTAATTATTTTTGCTTTCTAGCAATTAATAATTAATTAAGTTTTTTTCACTCACATCCTCCAAAGTTGGAGTGTCTTAATAACTAGGCCCTAAAGGTGTTATCTAAATCTAGGGTCAATGTGTATTACCATTCTAGGCATTATATTGAGTCTTACAGAATTGCATTAGGTTTTTATAGGATTTTTTAATAATTACAAATTTCCTACAAAACAATTTTTTTTAAATAAATTTCATGTAACCAATTAAAAAGTGGTACTGGGAGGTTTCATATGGCATGTAGGTACTCGTTTTTCATCCTCTAGAGTACTTGATTTACCTTAGTACCCCCTTTTGGGTGAAAAATATTGATTTTTCTTGTGAAAATCCATTATTTACTAAAAAATGTGAATAAATTAGCTCCCTATTTTTTAGGAAACATGTTTTTACTTGTCTCCAGTTTCATTGAGACTCAGAGTCAGTTAATAATGAGTTGTAGACAACCTAAGGGGAGTTAAGTCACAAGTTTTTCACTTGTCTCCAGTCTCACTAAGAGGTCGAATAGGGAAGTCAAGTTGGCTTATTAGGCTGAGTTAGAATAAAGTTAGGGCGGGTTGAGAGGCCGAGTTGGAGACGACTTAAGTGGACATGTGACGAGTTCACTCCTTGGGATTCACACTACTCTTTAGATTCACACTCCCTTGATGGATACACGCCCCTCTATGGACTCACACTCCTCCTTGGGATTCTCACCTCTCCTTAAGATTCACGTTCCTCCTTGGGAACTCAATCAAAGCTTGCTCCTCCACTGTGAGTTAGTGGAAGAGAGTTCGAAAAATTGGGCAAGAGAATGCTATTGTAATTGTTTATCATTTTGTTTGGGAATAAAAAGGCTTTGGAGGCTACACAGTGCACTTGTTTTGTGTGGTTGCTTGACCCTCACATGAGGTAAGATTGTTTTATTGCATTGACTTGAATCTCGTTATTATAGGCCTTTAAAGGGTATTTCTGCCCATAGGAGAACATAAACAAACTTGGTTGTTTGTTTGTCCTCTTGTTGTCCTGAATTGTGGAATCGAAAATTACATGTTCTTCTAATTTTAATTGCCATGTTTTTTTCCAAATTTCACATGTAATATTTCACCCATTTAACTACTTGGCAAGTTTTTGAGAAGTTGCAAGTGCCTCAAGATTGAAGGATTGGATCCTCATTCGATAGATTATCCATTGTCCTTCAACACATAAGGAGCTACATTCCCACCAAGCACCAAATCTAGTCTCCATTTGCTTGAAGATTCCACTCAACTTCTCTCCCTTTCTTCTTGCTTATAAATTCTAGTAAAAACTTACAAAATTATTTGTTTTTTTAATAAATTTTCAGTCATATCTAGCAACTTAAAGTGCTAATTTTTTGTTGTTCTAGTAGCAACAAAAATCAGCTAGGAAAGGTTGATTCGCTTTGGCTTTTCTTAGTTGTTTTACAGTAGAAACTTAAAATCAACCCATGCACTGCAAAACATCTTAGATTAGATCATTTCATTTTGTAGATTAGTTTTCATTTCTATTTGTAGATTAGATTTTTTTCACAATAAATAACGAACCTTTCCCACCAGGTCTTGTTATGTTCTCAGCCATTACAAGTGAAAGCTTGATCCTTGGCATGATTCAGAGAGGACTTGTGTTGGTTGAGTAATTTAATAGGGAAGACCTCTTAACCATTTATCGTAAATTTGGGGAAAGGATTGTTGACTTGTGAAATCAGGGGAGTGCCTTGAAGCTAAGCTTCCTCCCATTGGATCTCTGAGCAACCCTCTCGATCTCATTCAAAGGATAAAGGTGAAAGAGGAAACAAACAAGTATACTAGTTTTATTTTCCTGCAATAGCACGGATCACATATCTGTCCTTTATTTGCGCTCATTAATAATCCAAGTGAGAACTTAAATTAATAAAATTAACCAAGAACGCAATTCAAAACTTTTCGTGATAACATCTTTTGGGCCACAATCTCCATTTGTCCAGATTTACTTTTCAAGCAATAATTTACTTTTTTGGCACTGGTCTTTATTGTCATTTATTTTGCTTATGAATTGTTCATTTACATGCTTGTAAGTTACGTGATGTTAATTTCATGCTTTTGGTAATTTAATAAAACTCCTAGAATATTTCATTTAACATTGCTAATAGGTTATCTTAGCCTTAGCTTATTTTCTTAGGGTCTAACCCCCTTGGCTTCACTAGGAGTTAGCCTAGACGGAGGAGTTGAAATTGAGTGACAGCAACTCGATTCGAGACTTGCCCCCAAGGCCACACTTAGTGGATTAAAGATTTCTTCCACATATCCCAAGGTGTGGGTTAGGCACAAAATAATTGAAGGCTTTGGCATTGTTGGTTATAATGTTTGCTAACACCCCAAATCTTGTGATAATCCTTTCTTCTAAAAAATATATGGAAACTTTATTGGTGGCATTTTTTGTCAGGATCACTTCAACCTACTGAGTGAAGTAATCTGTAGTAGTGAGATCCATCAATGGCCATTGCTTGAATTTTCCTTGAACTCTCTGATGAAATCAAGGCCTTATTACCCCTCATTTCAGCATGGGTACCTATAGCCATATTTTCTTTTGGCAACACCATTGTAATACGAAAGAATGCAAGTCTAAAGCCTTGAAGGCCATGTGATAGTTATGTATTATGGTATCCTAGTCCTATTATGGTCAACCATGCTTGGTCCCTTTAGTCTCTACTCTCAAGTCCTTTTGTCCTGAATAGGGTTGGATGCCTTAGGATGGACTTAATTCGACACATGGTTTAGGGGAGCCATTGGTTTTGTAGGGGTAATTGCACTACATAGGGCCAATCCAGTCCATGTCTAGACTGCACCTATGTCTTTTCCATATGGTGATGATGTGTCATAGAATCTATATGCATTTCTTTGGCCTTAGTGTAGTATTCACTTTACAGTTCCCAACATGGTACTCGCACAATTTACTGCATTTCACATTTCTCGAGGCAGTTCACCCGACGCATAAGGTCTCGAGTCCAAAACATCACCAAGAGTTCAAAATGTTTAGAATAATGTGTATCTGACATGCCCTGTACACATTTTGATAAGAGGTGAAGGCATCAAGCAAATATTCTAGTTTAGAGGTGGTTGCACTCTCTCTCCTAGCCATGTGGGAGTAAAAATGGCCAAAAGAAGGTCATTCCTTGACATGCAGGGACTAATATTACATTGAAGTTTAAGTGAATCGTGCTATGAATGAAACCCAGATTCTAGGATCCATCAATCAAGCAAGGTGTTACCCATGCTGTTATGCTCTTAACCTGCAAAAGATACCCAAATACAGAATATGCAAAGAAAGATATCCAGAACATAGAATAGTGAGAGACAACAACAAATATTTTATTATTCAGAAAGCAATGTTCACTGGCCTCTTCGAGGGGGCAACCTCCAATAGAGCAGAGCTCGATACAGAAATAAGACATGATGCTCCTCGCAGGGAGTCTCTATCCTTTATATATGACTCATACATTCAATACCATGGATCAATACCATGGGTTTTATTAATACCATCTATCTAATACCATGGCCCATTTGCAACTAACTGTGGTCCCGTCATTAATTGCGGGTTAACCACTTACAATTATTAATATGGGCTTTATTGACTCTTTACTATGACTCAATCCCACTACATAAATAAGGGGGTTAGGGTGGGACCCTAACACATGCAAGCAAATATCAACCTCATTTCCATCTCACACATGGCAAGATTCAAGTGGGCCTAGAGGTAACATCTGAGGTCCAAATTGGGGAAGTGATAGCTTGTTGGAATCCTCGTGATGTGACCTACTTCCCTCAAGAAAAATGTTGGACAAATTTGGTAGGGCATATTCTTCATAAGGTAGTTTTTGGAACTAGTCAAAATGCATGCAAACTAGCACGTGGGGGAAAAGGTGGCAAATCAAGGTCCATACTTGACACGCAAAGACAAATTTTATGTCAAAAGTTGTGTAAATTTTCTTTTGGACAAAGCCCATGTGTCAAATTCCTTAAATCAACAGTTGGAAATCTAGCAAATCACCCATACAAGCCACAGTTTTGGGTGGATACTATCCTTTAGAGAGTCAAAACTAACCATTGGTGGTTAAGAAGATGTTGAATATGGTCAAAACTAGCCATTGGTAGTCAAAACGATGTTGAAGATGGTAAAAAAGTAAAGGAAAGTTGGGCCTTCAAGTACATTTTGTGGTAGACATTAGAGATCAAGTCAACAAAAGCAAGTCGACCCCTTCTCAAGTAGTTGTTTTATCCTCCGAAGTGAGTATTGAGGTGGTTGGGGTCAATCAAGTTGAATGTTGGACCACTTGTGGACACAATCTAGTAATTTTCTCTCATCAAACAAATCAATCCCATTTGAGGGCAATTATGTGATGTAAAATATTTTCTCATGAAGTGAATTAGTCTCCAAGTTGTGGATGAGAAGTCAAATAATATTATTTTGTGAAAGAGTTAAACTAGCCATTATTTGGCTATTATAGGAAATATTATAAAAGGATAGATCCACCTCCCATTAGTTGTTGTTGAACTGTGAGATCATTATGCCATAATAAGAACTATCATTTTTGGGTACAAAAAATTTTGTGAATTGAACCTTATATTCCTTTTCATCTTATCGTTTGTAGAGATTGTGCTTCATAAGATATTTGTAGGTACACCAAGCCACATAAAGCTTCGTGAGTTGAACCATTGAGGGGCTACAAGTCACATGGAAGGGAAGACTAGGGCACTAACCCTCATCCTTTACTTCATGGTGATTGGGGTTATCAAACTCATTTGTTGGACCAACATTTGTTAGGGGCTCCTTCAATAAGGACATGATCTTAGCTAATATGATAGCGGCCCAATTAACATTGGTATTTCAAGGAGAATTTATCCTAGTTGGATTTGGAGACCAATGTAATTATCTTAGACTAGAGTAGGTGTGATTAGTCTTTTTGACTCCAATCCCATTTCTTAGTCCAAATCAAAAGGCTGATCTAGAAGGGGCCATGATCGCAATTTGACACTCAGAAACGGTAACTTGAAGGGTCAATGAAAGCCTCACTGCAACAACCAATTTATATAAAATTCAAAACTCTTTTTAATTTTTTGTTTTATAAAAAATAAAAATAATAAATTGCTAGCTTATGTTTCAAGTTCATCATTTTAAGTAGTTTTATCACTTGGTTTTGATGTGAATCTTATCCATTTGGCCCAAGGAAGATACAACTCTTGTGTTGTGTAGGAAAACAAATCTAAAGCTATTTTATGGAGTTGTCCAAGGGTTTTATAGCTCTGTCAATATAATTTACAATGTCAACATTTGGTTGGTAAGTGGAACCCTCATTCAAGGGTTTGATCTAAACATATTACTTATAAACTCTTATCTATTTTTCTCTTACGGGCTATGAAACCGGATTCACTCGAAATGGCCTGTGTGTCCAAATCCCACGAATCGGACACGATTCGATGGTGATTCGAATCCTAGAACGTGACACGTCGTGTCCTAACATGACACGTGCGAATCCCGCATGTGTCATGTTAGGACACAACGTGTCACGATTTTGGGATTCGAATCCCAAAAAAGGGAAACCCGCGGGCATAAAATCGCGTTGTTCTATCAGTCATTTACCATTTTTCTCTTTCAGTTTTGCATACATTGAGTTGTGGGCAAGGAGCTAAGGGTGTGGAGCGTTTGGCAAGGAGATTCAAGCACCAGGTAAGTGCATTTTATCTCTATTTTTTTGCATTTCTATTACAGCAGTTTGTATATGAATTTTTTTTACAAATTTGTGCATGTTTTGTTTATTGTTTTTACAGTATTCATGGCTCAATCAAGGGCAGCAGTTAAGGGGGCAAAGGAAGGGGAAGAATGTCTTCATTGGAGATGCCCCTCCTCCCCCAATATCATCAAAGTCTGTTGCAAGTAATGTTGAGGGAAGAGGAGGACCTAAAGACAACATTGAGAAATATCCCTTGTGGAAATATGTCACAAGAGAGGATGGGACCAGCACCAAGGGGAAGGGAGGAGGCAATGTGCAATTGAGATGCAACTTTTGCCACATTTCTTTCAAAAGCACATATTACCGTGTGAAAAGCCATTTGTTGGCTTTAACAGGTTGTGGAATTGGAGCTTGTAAAGCTGTTCCTTTACAAAAGAGGAAAGAAATGGAAAAGGAGTTCACTGTTGGTATGGCAAATGTGGCTGCAAAATCAAGAAAAACCAAGAACGAAGACCCCCTTCCATTTTTGAGGAAAGGTACCACCAAATTTCCATTTGAGAGTTCTATTGGGGGACAAGCAACAAAAAGAAGAGCAATTTCACTTGGTCCAGTGGACAAGATTTTTCAAAAAGAGAAACGGAAAGAACTTGATCTCACCATTGCCTTCTTTTTCTATCAAGACTTCATATCATTTAATGTTGCACGCTCACCTCTATTTATTGAGATGTGTCGAGATCTAACTCACGGGTCTCCATCATGGTATGTGCCTCCTGGTTCAGAGAATCTTAGAACCACATTGTTGACGAAGGCAAAAAAAGAGGTGCAAAAAATGCTTGGGCCTATTAAAGCATCATGGCCAACATCTGGGGTTAGCATTGTTTTTGATGGATGGACAGATCCAGCATGACACCCAATCATCAACTTCATGGTGTCTTCCTTGAATGGTCCAGTTTTCTTGAAAGCAGTGGATACACTTGGAGAATACAAGGATGCACAATTTATGGGTGAGTTATTTATTAAAGTTATTGAAGATGTAGGTGTTGATTCTTGTGTGCAAATCATTACAGATAATGCACCTGTTTGCAAGGCTGTTGGCATGATTGTGGAAGCTAAATATCCACAAGTGTTTTGGATACCTTGCATTGTCCATTCATTGAACTTAGCATTGAAATCCATTGCTTCTGATGTGCTTTGGATTGATAACATTATTGAGGATGCACGACATATCCGTAACTTTGTGCAAAATCATAAAAATGCCCTCACTATCTACAAGGAGTACAAGTACAACAATCTATCATTGTTGAAGATTGTTGATACACGGTTTGCCTCTTCATTCATGATTTTGAAGAGGTTGAGGGAGGTCAAGACCGCTCTTGGGGCTGTGGTTATTTCTGAGTTTTGGTCTTTTTGGAGAAAGACAGATCAAGTAGCCTCTAAAAGAGTGAAGGACACAGTGCTGGATAATGCTTGGTGGGAGAGGGTAGATCTAATTATTCAAATCATGGACCCTATCATTTCTTTGCTTCGATTTGTAGATACAGACAAACCCATCCTAGGAGAGGTTTATGAGGGATGGGATTCCATGATTGAGTCTGTGAGGAGCATTATTCTACAGAGTGAGTGCCCTGAGGATGAGACATCACCAGAGGCCTTCTGTGGTACTATACAGGATATTCTTGTTTGCAGATGGGACAAGAATTGCACACCTTTACATTGTTTGGCTCACTCATTGAACCCAAAATACTACAGCCATGAGTGGCTGAATGGTGGATCTTCTCGCAGATTCCCTCCTCACATGGATGTTGAAATCTCATGGGGGAGGAAAGATGCATTCAGGTGGGTTTTTCAGGATAGAGCATTGCTTGATAAGGTGGAGGATGCCTTTGCAGAGTTTTCCACTGGCACTGGTCGATTTGTAGGATATGATGTGATTAGAGACAGGGGGCTAAGAAGCCCTATTCTTGGTGGGCAAATCATGGGGCAACAAGCCTTCCTCTTCAGCAGTTAGCCATGAGGCTCCTCTCTCAGGTGACTTCATCCTCTTGTTGCGAGAGGAATTGGAGCACATATGGGAATTTGTATAGTGTGAAGAAGAGCAGGCTTGAGCAGTCCAGACAGAGACAATGGTGTATGTGCACACCAACCTTCGTCTTATTTACAGGCAGAGGAAAGAGTGGTTGAGGGGAAAGACAAAGATGTGGGATGTCTTTCCTGATGATATGGATCTAGACAACAGTGTTGAGTTGGCATTGGCCAACATGGATCTTAATGATCTAGTGCTAGAGCCTATTAGATTTGATGACGGTGATATTTTAGAGGGGTCATCCTCCACACCAGCAGATGCAGAGGCGACTATGGATATAGGGGAGGAGGAGGACGTAGAGGAGAGTAGTGGTGAGTCTGGTGACCATGATGATGAGGACATTGATTTTGATTCTAATGATGACTATGAGGATTGTTGACTCATGAGTCATGGGATACCTATTGCCTTGAGGCTTGTATACCTGTAGTTGTTTTATATTTTCTATTTCTATTTGCCATTGGCATTGCACTACCTATGGAACACATTTTGATTTGATGACTTAATGAGAAAACTACAGTTCTCAGTGTCTTTATCTTACTATCTTGTAAGTTGTCTTTCATTTATGAATCATGATTTATGTGACATGTATTTGAATTTTGTATGTACTATGCATGCTATAATGTTACTAACTTACTTTGTAAATAGTAAAACTAACATCTAGATGAAGATCTATGTTTGAAATCAATGAATTTGTATCATTAATGAGAATTTGTGTAAGAAATATCTAATTTTTAATATATATATATATATATATATATATATATATATATATTTAATAAAATAACGTATAATGAATCCTACATGTCCTGTTCCAGGGGGTCAACATGTCCGAATCCGAGTCTCGAATCCCCGTATCCTACCCGAATCCCCTTGTCAGGCGACTTAGCTTCCGGGTTATGTTTTGTCAATTCTTAGAAGGGATAAACGATTTCCAGTCTGTTGGAAACTAAACATTTGCATAGAAACAAATATGGGTTTTGGACACATGGTGATTTGACCCCTTCATTGAGTAAATCATTTTCAGATTTCATTATCATTCATATTACTCATATATTTTTAGTGTTCGGTTGTTTATATTTTTGTTTATTCGTTATCCTGGTGTTCCCACCGATAAATTAGATGTTATGAATAAAAATATATACAAAATAATACAAATAATGTAAAACAATAACAATAAGAAATAATGATTAACTAGTAACTAGTTAATGAAAAGGTATGCCCCTAAGGACATAACCATTGGTGAAGAGGTACTTGCCTAGGGTATATAAGCGCGCCCTCACCCTCATTGTAATCATCTCATCAATTCTTTTATATAATCAATATACAATTACTTGTTCTACAATGGATGTCTTTGTCTTCGAAATATTTTGAAGATTACTCTGCTGCGTATATGAACTTTGTTTGTTACATTGGTATCAGAGCATTCCTACGAGTATATGAGCTTTGTTCATTAAATTGGTATCAGAGCCACGTCTGATCTAGCCCTTGGCCATCAACCCATATTCCTAAAAATAAAAAAATCAAAATCACAAAGCCCTGTGACCGTTTGTTGCTGCGGCTGCTTACTGCAAAATCGTGTTCGAACCCGCTGATACGTTTGTAATCGTTGGCTCTTGTTGGTTTTCAACGCCGCTACAAATGTCAGTTTCTCAACCCGGCCAGGGTTCTACAGTGACCACATTTTCCACAATCAAACAATAATATCTAGCTATAGTTCCAAATTTGTGAGATAATAACAAAAAAAAAAAAAAAAAAAAAGGTGCACCGCCACTGTTCCGCTGTTTCAATTCACTATAGTCTAAGTCGCTGAACTTGCTCCGTTTGCCATTCACTACCTATCCTCGTGTTTTGTTTCCGCCAAATGACACATCTTTCCACCGGTTTCCAATCAATCACAGACTCGACGCCGTCAATCTGCAAGTTGCCGTGACCCTTTTCCGTTCTGCTCGACCAATTTCCCTGTCCAACATTTCCTTGTCCCTCAACCATCGCCTTTTAACTCAGTCGTCCTCCACAACCTGTGCATCGCCCATCCTATCTTGCTCCCTATCCACTGCCTCAATCGTCGACTCAGCCCATGAAAGAACCTTACAACAATTTTGCCGACTGCCGCTACAAAAGTTTACCACCTCCAACACTCGTTGTTCGAGCATCGAACCATTCGCAGTGCCTTCTTTCCTTTCTCGCTGCTTACCGGATTCCAACACCATTTGATGCACTTCAAACAACATCTGCGGCATTGCTCGTCCACGTTCGACAATCTTCCTCAACTCCATTTTGTCCCCAGCTGTCATCAATCTCCATCAAATTTCCTTCCTTGACCATCATGTCCCGCCATTCTGTTAGTCAGCAACTAATAATTACAATTAATTTAATTTAATTAATAACTATATAATTTAGTTATATAGTTTGATTATATGTATTGATTTTAATTTAAGAACATAAATATGTATATTTATTTGGGAAAAATCAAATATGTATATATATATGTGTGTGTGTGTGTGTAGAAATTTCTACAAATCTAGCTCTGATACCATGTAGAAATTATGTTGTAGCTTTGCAACTGCTCATGAAGTTTTAATCAAAATTACAAGACACAAACCTACACTACTACTCTGCAGACATTATTTCACAATTTGGAACAAAAATTTCAGACATGCAAGAAGGAATAACACACACGCAACAAGTATTTTTATCTGGGGAAAGAAATCTGCTAAAAACCCCAATGCTTCTTGCATTAATCAAATGAAATAGAGATGCATTACAATTGCTTTTCTCAATTGAGCTTGCCTTATAGGTGCACAACCTATCTCTTTGCTCACAGAAGGCCTCTAACCCAAAGTTGGTCAATTTCTGCCTTTGCTTGAGCCCCTACTTCCTTGAGTTGTTCCTTGAGGAATTGGGCCCCTATTAATTAGGAAATTCCTCTAATTGATTGCGCAATTCCGAAGTATGGTCCACCTAGCCTCATGCAACACTTGTACACTCAACTAGTTTATAATTGTTGGTTAACTGCCTTGGAAACTCCACCACAACTGGGCAACTCGTATTCTTTGCATGCATGAGCTAATTATTAGTTTATTGATCAGTTAACTAGATGATCTCTAAGTTAGACTGATGTCCCACTACTTAATTGACCACCAACTAGTTCTATTGACAGTTATAACTAGTTTAACTGATTATAACTGAGATTAACTCAACCTAGGCTCCTAAAATTTAGGAATCACTACATACAACTTAACTTCACGCACCTCACTCGAATTAACTGAGCTAATTGAGTGACAAGAGCCATGTCACCTTAATTAACTCCTCCAAGTTGTCTGCTAATGTGGAATTTCAAATTTTTTCAATTTAATCAAGGCAAAATCAAATTGAGAATTTCTTGTTGCATTTTTCAACACTCCCTCTCAACAAGAAAGGGATTATCAACCACCCTTATCCTACACCTGTGGAATGTACTGCATGCAACACCTCTCACTGTTGTTACTTCTATTGCAACATCTGCAACTGAGAAGCATCCAAAAAAAAACTGAATCAACTGTGTCTGCAACTGTCTACTGGGAAAATTGTGTTGTTGTTGACTCTGCTATTGAGCCTATTTCTCTGCTACCAACACTCCTCAGTATCTGACTAACACGGATCCTCCTGCTACTGAATATTGTGGGCCCCCGTAGCAAGGTAATGATCCATGAGGAGAACACCTCAATGAACCCTACCCAAATTTCTGCAACTCTGGGACTAGGGATCTAGATTGCCCCACCTCATTCTTGGAGGTATATGTTGAAATTTCTAAGTCTGACATGTTAGAAGTTCCTACTGCATTATCTGGTTTATTTCAGCTACTTGTTTATTCCTTAACAAGTTATTTATCCATATAAATACTGAAAATAAACACAAATGCAGTCTCAACTCATATACAAATCATCAACTGAAATAATAGACAAACACACAAGGGACACCGTTATTTTTGGACAATCATCCCTGGAAAAACCCAATGCGGGAAAACCGGTGCAGCAATTCTGAGGGTTTTATTATTAAGCAGCTTTCTTGAGTACAACTAGGGTGCCAAATTGGCTCACCCAACAGAGATTTCTACACGGCAGTAATACCTCTTCTCGGAAGCAGATATTCAGCTTCTCAGCACTAGTCTACCCCACGAAAATCCTTTTGGTGCTTCTCCAAGGCTCTGCGTCAGCCCTGCTAGCCTCTGCGTAGCTCTGGAACCCTTTGCTTCAGCCTTCTGCCTCTCTGCGTCAGCTCTCTAGCCTTCTGCGTCACCCACGTAGACCTCTCAGCCTCGTGCAATCTCCAGCTGCCTCTGTGTGGCTCTTGTTGCCCCTGCGTAGCCTCCTCAACCATTGCACTGGCCCTTTGGCACTATCTACGCCTCTCTGCTATGTACTCACTGCCCTTTGTTGCAACTCAGAGCACGTGTTCGAGTTTTCTCAGCAAACCCCACCCCAGAAAATCGAACTAACTGATCAATCTTGGTGTATCTCCAACTGACCCTGTAGCCTCCTCTTATACTTTTCCTGTTGAGTCTTCAACGACCGAGATTAAGTCCCTAATCAATGGCTAAGATTAGATTTGGCTTGATCCATGTCATTTAGAACATTCTCACCCAATTTTATATTAATACCCATTAATATTTTGATTTTCCTAGATTTAGACTTAGGAACTCCATTAAAAATATTAATTATTTTAATATCTCTCTAATCAGGTGGAATTTCCCCAAACCATTTCTGGGTCTTGGAGATCTCATGTGCTTTAGCATCTCCACCAATTTTCATGGCTAGAGCACGTCTGATGCTACCACAAATCAACAATATAGATGCATGCGAAGCGAACTTTGATCTACTCATATTGCTGCTACTGCTTTGTTGCTGCTACTACTTTGTTGCTGCTTCCACACTGCTGCAACTACTTTGTTGTTGCTTCCACACTGCTACAATTACTGCAATAATGAGTCTGATCTCACCAGTTTCTGAAGTACTAGCTTCCATAGGGATGCTCCCTCTGAAACTAGACTCTCTCTGAGTCTTGATCTTCCTGTGGGAAATCTCGTTGCTCCTAAATCTACCAATATCAATGATCACATCTCCTTTTTGTGTCACTAAACATGGGCTCATTGATCTGCCCACTAGCAACTTTATAGCTCCATTAAGAAGTTTGCACATAGGGTCTTCTGGATCTGCCCTGAACTAGGGCTCCATAACTCTGCCTCCTAACAACTCGTTACTTCTTGAATGATAATTGTACATGAGGACTTCAATAACTGGTTTCTAATGTGAAATCTTGCTCTGATACCATGTAGAAATTATGTTGTAGATTTGCAACCGCTTATGAAGTTTTAATCAAAATCACAGGACACAAACTTACTCTACTGCTTTGCGGACATTATTTCACAATTTAGAACAAAAATTTCAGACATGCAAGAAGGAATAATACACATGCAACAAGTATTTTTATCTGGGGAAAACAATCTGCTAAAAACCCCAATGCCTCTTGCATTAATCAAATGAAATAGAGATGTATTACAATTGCTTTGCTCAACTGAGCTCACCTTGCAAGTGCACAACCTATCTCTCTGCTCATTGAAGGCCTCTGACCCAGACTTGGTCAATTTCTGCCTCTGCTTGAGCCCCTACTTCCTTGCGTTGTTCCTTGAGGAATTGGGCTCTTATTAATTAGGAAATTCCTCTAATTGATTGCGCAATTCCAAAGTATGGTCCACCTTACCTCATGCAACACCTATACACTCAACTAGTTTACAACTGCTGGTTAACTACCTCGAAAACTCCACCACAATTGGGCAACTCATATTCTTTGCATGCATGAGCTAATTATTAGTTGATTGATCAGTTAACTAGATGATCTCTGAGTTAGAATGATGTCCCACTACTTAACTGACCACCAACTAGTTCTGTTGATAGTTAGAAGTAGTTTAACTGATTACAACTGAAATTAACTCAACCTAGGCTCCTAAAATTTAGCACTCACTACATACAACTGAACTTCATGCCCCTAACTCGAATTAACTGAGCTAACTGATTGACAAGAGCCATGTCACCTCAGTTCACACCTCCATGTTGTCTATTGATGTGGAATCGAATTTTCTCAATTCAATCAAGGCAAAATCAAATTGATAAGTTTTTGCTACATTTTTCAACAATATATATATTAAAAGTATTATTATTATTAAAAGAGAAGCATTGAAAAAAACAAAAAAAACAAACAAACAATCAAGTTGATTAAAATCCCTAGGTGCCAATTAGAAGCTCTACAAGGTGGTCAAGGTGAAACATTATCAATTTATTCTCACCAAGGTAAAAAGTTACAAAAAGAAGGCATTATTATAAAGGAAAGAGTTTATTTATAAAAATTAAAAAAAGAGAAATATTATTATCACCAAAAGGGAAAAGAATTACATCATATTAGTGGATTTTACGTGATTATCAAGGAAATGTACTTCAAAAAAATCAAGAAAGAATGGTGAATTCCACATATAAGTCAATCACTGAAGAAAAAGAATGGAGCCTAATTTGAAAATAAAGGAAGGACAATTTTCCCATAAAGGTGTTTTAATCACACATTACAAGTTAATTACATTAAGAGGGACTATCCAAGGGAAAAAGTTAATATTGCTATTAGTACAAGCAACGACGAAAATTACATAAATATTAATCTGACGAATTGACTGTTAATTTCAGATGCCAATGTAGGCGAAACAACATATTTTTTTGGAAAAAAATATGAAATTAATGATTTACAAATAACAGTAGATCATTATGACTACATATCCCAATTTCGTGTTGTAAAAATGTATGACATAGAGGTTGACATAATTCTTGGTCAACCTTGGTTTAGGGAATTGGGTGTGTTCATGTTAAACATAGAGGAAAAAAATTTGATGTTTTCTTATAAGGGAAAGATGATCACATTTTGAGACATGACAATGAAGTCAAAATTGATAATGTCCTCATTAGAGGATTTTAAGAATGTTACAAAATTGGTACCTCAAATAAATCAAAACTCAATATCAGAGAAGCAAAAAGAGCTTGAGGAGGCCATATCCAATAAAAACGGAGAAAATTCTCGTTTAAAAGATCATATCTAGAAACTACTTACACAAGTCAAAAAGTGTAAAACTAAAAAGCACAAGTTAGAACAAGAAAAATAAAGCTTTGACAAGAAATTCAATGAAAGTCTATCAGAGAAAGAAGAGGAAAATTTATGCTTAAGGAGCTTAACAAAAAATTATTAGAACAAATCAAGTGTTTAAAAGCCCAGAAGCTTGAATGGAAAAATAAAGTTGACTCAAAAAATGAGTAACTTTTATGTCTCAAAAACTATAATTAAAGTCTACTCACTCAAATTAAGAAACTTAAAAATGATAAGAAATCATTGAACAACAAATTGGAAGAATTTATCACAAAAGAAGTGTCAAAGTCTTCAGTCCAAGTTGAAGAAAAAAATACAAACTTCGACCCAGTCAATATCACAACTCAAGAAGAAGATAAACCTATAGAAGTTAAAACCAATTCAGATATTGTAGTTCAAACAATGGAAATTCCAAGTGATGATTCAATAACCAACTCAACAACAACAGTACCTGAGGTAAATCGGGAAATCACCACAAACAGGTTAGGGCAAGATCAAACTGCAAGAGCTCCTTATTGACATTCGAATCACAAGAGAAAACAACTAAGTTAGTCTACATATTTGAACCATTCAGAACGGAAGCAATAAATTTATGTTCCAAGGAATACTGAAGTTTACATGATCAATCCTATGATAATAATTCATTACAAAATTTCAGTGATCGAAAGGTTCCACAAAAGGTTAATCTAGGATGGTCCAATCCATTCTCAGTGCAACAATTTTGTTTATCACTCAGAGTATAATATCGTCTTGTATCAATGAAGATGAAAGTTCAGAGATGAGAAGATATTTGAAATGGGAAAAGAGATCAAGCCCCTTCATCAGTAAGCTTTGAGGACAAAGCTTTTTGAAGAGGAAGACAATGTTATGAATAAAAATATATATAAAATAATACAAATAATGTAAAACAATAATAATAATAAATAATAATTAATTAGTAACTAGTTAATAAAATGTATGTCCCTAAGGACATAACCATTAGTGAAGAGGTACCTTGCTAGGGTATATAAGCAGGCCCTCACCCTCAATTTAATCATCTCATCAATTCTTTTATATAGTTAATATACAATTACTTGTCCTACAATGAATGTCTTTGTCTTCAAAGTATTCTGAAGATTACTTTGCTGCATATACGAACTTTGTTCGTTACGTTGGTATCAGAGCATTCCTCTAAGCATACAAACTTTGTTCGTTACATTACACTTTTATTAGTATTTTTATGCTTCTAGGTGGTCTAGCTTCTTGTTGTTTGCAATATTCAGATATATAGGTGTAGAATAGTTGGGTTGTTTATATTTTTAGTGCTAGGTTGTTTACACTGTTGTTTATTCATTCTGCTAGTGTTCCCACCCTTAAACTAGACTTGTATTAGTATTTTAATGCTTTTGGATGGCCCTAAAAGGGGTCTAGCTTGTTGTTTTTTGTGTTTTTCAGAAATGTAGGTGTAGAACAGTTAGTTATTTCATCATTTACAGCCATTTACCAAGGTCTATAGCAAAGGTATTCATCTCTTAATTGGTAAGGTCTTCTAGCACTCAACTTTTTGCTATTTTAAGGGTTATTTTCATCTCTCTTTTTGCTCACTTGTTTGTGCTGTTCTGTAGCCATATTCTATTTCATATCAGTAATAAAACATAATTATCTCCTGTCTTCACCCTAGTCTCTGTAATTAGGTATTGGTCTTCTGATTTCTTTGGTGAAACACATTTATAGGGAATCCTCCCATAGCCTTTCAAGAGGAGTTGGGTTTGAAAATGGTGACCCGTGTTAAGGTGACAATGGGCAGTTGTCTTGTGTGGTACCACCTTAGCCTCTCATGAAGACCTTAACCATACCTACTAGTTTGGATGGTAATAGGCCCCACTATTGGAAGGGTGCTTCTATTATAACCGATTGGAGAGGGAGTGCCACTAACTTTTTCTTTTTGTGAATAATTGGCAAGGTTGGTAGTCTCTCACAAACTTGTGGACCTCTACAAAGATATTGGGCGAATAATATCCTCCTCTTAAGATTTTATGAGTTGTAGTTTTGGCTAAATGATGTCCACCAGATAATGCTTATCAAATTCTATCATTAACTTTTTTGCTTCTTCCTAGCTAACACACCTAAGAATTAGTTCATCCATGCTTTTTCAACTGTGCCCTTGATCAATAAAATAGTAATTGTATGTCTTTAGCCTCAAAGCCCTCTTCTTATGATTTAAAAGGTCACTAGGAGCTGTGAGGCTCTTCAAATAGTAGATATATCATTATACTAATCATGCATTTCCAATTCCTCATTGATCACATAGACTCTAACACATGATCATTCATTCAAACCAAGAGCCACCTCATTCCCTTCGTTCATCAACTAAGCTAATCCTTTTCCTTTAATCAACTTGGTGAGCTTGATTTCTAAATCATGTACTTGTATCTTTGACACCCACTTGCCTCTAGTTCCTAAGCAATCTTGTTGAGATAAAATATCTTTAACTGTTGGATGTGGGATACACACAATGTTAAAATTGGCAACTAGGGCCAAACTCCATGTGGGTCATCTTATTTATGGCAGCTGATATTTTTCTTGGATCCCTCTCATCGAGAGGTATAGGATTGATCTAAAGATCATCCAATTCCGATAAGTATTTATGAAGATATAAATTTATTTTGATTATGGACAAAATGTCAAGTCGGCCAGTGACTTATGTAGGCTCAGAAGCCCAACAGTGATGTCTATTCAACCTCTACGTTTTAGTATAAATAGAAGAGGACTTGAAGTCATTTGTCACACACACACTCACTCTTGTGATCTCACTTCATCCTGTTTTGGGTTTGATGAAGATGAGAGCTAGAGGGAGTGCCCTAGGGTATACATTGCCGTAGATAACATGACCTAGATCTAAATGTAGTCATGGGAGAATAAGCTCGACGTTGCCCAAAAAGCCGGAAATGCCAGAAAAGCCGGAAATGTCGGAAAAGCCGGAACTGCCAGAACTGCCAGAAAAGCCGGAAAAGTTGGAACTCCTGGAAAAGTCGGAATTGCCGCAAAAGCCGAAACTACTGGAAAAGCTGAAACTTCCAGAAAAGTCGGAAAAACCGGAACTGCCAGAAAAGCCGGAAAAGCTGGAACTGTCGGAAAAGCCGGAACTGCCGGAAAAGCCGAAAAAACTGGAACTGTCGGAAAAGCCGGAACTGTCGGAAAAGCCGGAACTGCCGGAAAAGCCGAAACTGTCGGGACTGCCGGGAACAACAAAAACTGCCAGGAACAGTTGGAACTGCCGGGAACAGCCAGAACTGCCAGAACTGCCGAGAATTGTCGAAACAGAGGGAGCATCTGTATCGGAAGGAGAGCAGCATGCAAGGGACAACTAACTAACATTGGGACAGTTGTATGGTACTTAGTAGCAAATACACCAAGCATGCAATGTTACAGCTAGCATGCAACAACAAGCATGCTAGGGACAACAAGCAAGCAAGGGACAACAATCAAGCAAGGTGCAACCAACACATAGGTCAAGATGGCAACATGGTGCAACAATGGCACATAATGCAGTACAGTGATGGGTACAGTCATGATTAATGAAGTGTGATGAGATACAACATAGTGATGATGGGTGTAGCATGGTGCATCATGGTGAGGTGCAACATGATGACGAAATGCAGCACAACGATAGGTGAAGGAGTCACCTTGGAGAATTAGTTGAAGCAGCATGTCTTCAACTGATCTCATCATCATGTATCATCTTCTTAGAGATGATCTATGCTCTTATTTAGATAAGTCAAAATGTTGACTTCTGTTGTAAATGTACTATCTCTCTTTCTCTCTCTCTCTCTCTGCTGAACTATTGAAGAACATATAAGAAGAATTGATCAAGGGTTTCCCCACATTGGGGTTTGTCCTGGGCTAGCACCACATCTTGTGTCCTCTTGTCATGGCTTGTCTTCTGCGATTTATATTTATGTTCTATCTGCAGTTTACTTTAATGCTGATGTGATTGCTAAGTTGGAAAATATATTGAGCTAACTGTGAAAATTGAAATAAATTGCTCTAGCATAGAACATACCTAAAATTAACATGTTATCAAAGTTGAGGTGAAGACAATGCCCAAGCAAGAGTGAAAGAGCAATCACCAAAGATAGTTGGGAAAGGACAAAAGGATCAGTGGATTCCTCATCCCTCTTCAAATTCACCGAGGGTGAAGTCGAAGCAGAGAATATTATCAGAATGGCGCAGCGGAAATTTCTGATGGCCTACCTAAAGATCACTTCATTGGGAAGTTCAGATCTAAGGGTGGAAGGAAAGGTGGATGCCTTGGTTGCAATAAGTTCGGCCATTATGCGAAGGAGTGTCTGAATGGCAGAGACACATCTCTTGATGAAGATAACAATCATTCCAGGGACATCTTCAATGATCAAAGGAATGACAGGTAATGCAGGTCATCAAGGAAATGGTCAACTCTTCAAAGAAAGCAAGGAACCCTAGGTATGAAGAATCAAATGTTGTTTCTGATAAGATAAAGAAGCGTTATCTTGTATTGGCCCTCTCCTTCAGATTCTTTGGGAATCTGGCTTATTGATTGTAGTGCTTCAAGGCACTTCATCGGATGGATGGGTGCACTCTCTAATTTGGTAGAGATGGAAATAATCGTGGGATTATACTTGGAGCCTATGCCACCTATCTCAGAAAGGGTGTAGGGAATGTTATCCCTCAATTGAATGAGGGTAACTTAATTCATTTACAAAATCTCTTGTATGTACCTGATCGCAAGAAGAACCTAGTGTCCATTTCAGCAATGGAAGTCAAAGGTTTCAGGGTGGCACTCATCGATGGAAAGGTACGTGTTTGAAAATAGAATTTTCAAAGATGTTTTTGAGTTCAGGGTTGTATCAAGTTGTAGGAAGTCCACTGGGGACCATGTCCATTGACACATAGCACCAAAGGTCTGTGAGTTAGATGGTGATAAGGATGCCTGAATTCAAAAAGAGCATGAAAGTACATGTCTGAGATGTACCAAAGGAAAATCTTACAAGGGGACCATTCCCCTCATGTAGCAGGTCCACAGGTTTGGAACAACCCGAGGAGTTTGAGATTCATGATCGGGAATCTCATGTATACAAGTGGAAGAAAGCCCTCTATGGCTTGAAGAAAAACTCCCCGGGCATAGTATGAGAGGATTGATAGCTGTCAAATGAAGCTGAGATTCACTAGGAGTGAAACCGATCCAAACCATTACCCGAAGGTTGTGGATGATAGACCTCTCATACCGGCACCTTATGAGGACGACCTATTTTTGACAGGTGCAAACCCTCTCATTTGCAGAAGTAAGAGGGAGTTGGATTTCGAATGTGGAATGATAAACTGCAAGCTTGTGACTACCTCGAGGATATTAACTTTCAGAAGTTATATGGTAGTGATGTCGGACCAGATTTGGGAAATGCCTCTGAGTTTCATAAACTCATTCGCGTTGATGTTCTTGGTGAACTTCCGTCCGGACATATGTTTTGCAGTTAGCATGGTGAGCTCATATTTGGTTGAGCCTCACTGGATTGGTGCCAAGAATCTTCTGAGATATCTTCGGGGCACAATCTCTCATGGATTGAGATACAATGCCGAAAATATGAAACTGCATGATTATTCGAATGCTGAGTGGGCAGGCAATGTGGAGGATCACTAGAGCACTTCTTAGTGTTGGTTCTCTCTGGATTCTGCTTTGATATCACGGATGAGCAAGGAGCAGAAATTGGTTGCTATAAGCACCGCTGAGACTGAATACACAGCTACGAGTATGATCTTGTGTGAAGCTGCATGGTTGCAGAAGATCGTAAGTGAGTTGTTTGTACACATGATGAATACCACTGTTCTCTGTGACAACCAAAGGTGGGATTCGATTATTGAGGAATCCCGTATTTGATGATTGCTCCAGTAGATAGACATCAGATACTGCCTTATCTAGGATATGATAAGTTGATGAGCGAGGAGGCTCCATCAAATTGAGACTGATGTACAAGTTGCAGACATTTTTTTGTCAAAGCCCCGGGGAAAGGTCAAATCTGTAACTTTCCCGAACAACTTGGAGTCGTTGAGAGACCTTCTTATAAGGGTCCTGCATGTTGCATGCATTGAGCTTTGGGAGCTCTGGGGGGCTTGGGGTACTTACTGGAGTAACATACGACCACAAGGCGACTCACCCTCCCCTGGTGGTGCGTTATGGAACAGGATGATTCGTTCTCTTGTGAGCCAGGATGATTCGTTCTCTGTGGCGACTGTGGAACATGATGATTTGTTCTCCTGTGGGCCACGATGATTCCTTCTCCATGGCAATTGTGGAATAGGATGATTCGTTCTCCTATGGGCCAGGATGATTTGTTCTCCGTGGCGATTGTGGAACAGGATGATTCGTTCTCCTGTGGGCTAGGATGATTTGTTCTCCGTGGCGACTGTGGAACATGATGATTCGTTCTTTGTGGCATCCACTAACAGGATGATTCGTTCTCCTGTGGATAGGATGATTCGTTCTCCTGTCGAGGCATCCTACCCATGCAGTCTAGGATTCATGGGAAGTACCTCTCATCTAATCAATGAGCAGGGAAATGAGGATAGGGACCATAGTAGTTCTATCGATGGACGCATCGTTGTATCTATCGTACTCCCTATGCTAGGATGACCTCCATTGATCTGGGATCAGTATGAGTGGTTTGAGACACTCTCTTCTGATATTGATCTGGGATCAATGAAACTGATCTGGGATCAGTATGAGTGGTTTGAGACACTCTCTTGTGATATTGATCTGGGATCAATGAAACTGATCTGGGATCAGTATGAGTGGTTTGAGACACTCTCTTGTGATATTGATCTGGGATCAATAAAACTGACTTCGAGTCAGTAAGAGTGATGTGACACACTCTTTTAAGATGAAACTGACTTCGGGTCAGTAGAGAATGGTATGAGACATTCTTGATCAATTCTTCTTCTTCATGGTTCAGCAGAGCAGAGAAAAGCAGAGCAAAGTAGAGCAAAGCAGAGCTTAGCAGAGCAGAGCTCAGTAGAGCAAAGCTCAGCAGATCAGAGCAGAGCAGAGCAGTGCAGGGCACTGATGGCAGAGATAGTACAGTCGGACATATGGATCAGCTGATGGAGTTCTCCCTAGTTGAGAGGGAGTGTTAAAATTGGCAACTAGGGCCAAACTCCATGTGGGTCATCTTATTTATGGCAGCTGATATTTTTCTTGGATCCCTCTCATCGAGAGGTGTAGTATTGATCTAAAGATCATCTGATTTGATAAGTATTTATGAAGATATGAATTTATTTTGATTATGGACAAATTGTCAAGTCGGCCAGCAACTTATGTAGGCTCGGAAGCCCAACAGTCATGTCTATTCAACCTCTATGTTTTAGTATAAATAGAAGAGGACTTGAAGTCATTTATCACACACACACTCACTCTTGTGATCTCACTTCATCCTGTTTTGGGTTTGACGAAGATGAGAGCTAGAGGGACTGCCCTAGGGTATATTCTGCCCTAGATCTAAATGTAGTCATGGGAGAATAAGCTCTACGTTGCCCAAAAAGCTGGAAAATCCGGAAAAGCTAGAAATGCCGGAAAAGCCGGAAATGCCGGAAAAGTCGGAACTGCTGGAAAAGTCGGAACTGCCGGAAAAGCCGGAACTGCCGGAAAAGCCGGAACTGCCAAAAAAGTTGGAAAAGTTGGAACTGCCGGAAAAGCCGGAACTACCAGAAAAGTTGGAACTACCGGAATTGCCAGAAAAGCTAGAAAAACCGGAACTACCGGAAAAGCCGGAAATGCCGGAAAAGCCGGAAAAGGCGAAAATGCCAGAAAAGTTGGAAAAGCTGGAAATTCCAGAAAAGCCGGAACTGCCAGAAAAGCCGGAAAAGCTGGAACTGACAGAATTGTTGAAAAAGCCATAACTGTCGGGACTGCTGGGAACAACCGAAATTGCCAGGAACAACTGAAACTGCCGGGAACAACCGAAACTGCTAGAACTGCTGGGAACTGCCGAAACTGCCGGGAACAATCGGAACTGCCAAAACTGCCGAAACAACCGGAGCATCTATCTCCGAAGAAGAGCAGCATGCAAGGGAAACCTAACTAACATTGGGACAGTTGTATGGTACTTAGCAGCAAATACACCAAGCATGCAATGTTACAACGAGCATGCAACAACAAGCATGCTAGGGACAACAAGCAAGCAAGGGACAACAAGCAAGCAAGGTGCAACCAACACATAGGTCAGGATGGCAACATGGTGTAGCAATGGCACATAATGCAGTATAGTGATGGGTTCAGTCATGATTAATGAAGCGTGATGAGATGCAGCATAGTGATGATGGGTGTAGCATGGTGCAGTGCGGTGAGGTGCAACATGATAACGAAATGTAGCACAACGATAGGTGAAGGAATCACCTCGGAGAATTAGTTGAAGCAGCATGTCTTCAACTGATCTCATGTATCATCTTCTTAGAAATGATCTATGCTCTTATCTAGATAAGTCAAAGTGTTGACTTCTGTTGTAATCATTTTTCATGTGTAAATAAAGAAATACTTTGGGGTTAATCTCTATTGGTGTTACTCTTCGAGAAATGCTGTAAGTTGTTATATTTTCTTGCATAGATTTACTTTCAGCCATTGACGTTAGCTTATTGAAGATTGATTTAAACATTGGTATCTTGTTTAATCACTAAGGTTTGAATGATAGTTTAATTTCTGAATATAATGGCAGGTATCTCCATTAGATCTGAATTCCACTGTTGTTTTCTCTCTATGTTAATGGTTGAATTAAGTTGTGCAGGAAACCCTTGGTTTTGAGATTACCGGGCGTTCTGGGAAGTTTTCAGTGGGACCAGCCAACTCCCAGATAGCATTTTCTAAAGAGCCCAGTTGGTTTTGATCCCGGGCTTATCATTAGAACTTCTGTTGTGAATGCATGAAGGGTTTTCTGAAGCACCTCATATTAAATTTAAAATTTTAAAAAATATATCTGTGGCATGATGATAAATCTGGCTGCTTAGAGCCTTTAACTTGTGAACACTGTAATTATTTAGTTGGTTTTTGGGTTTTTGTTTCATCCTTGCATATATTATCTTTGGGTGTTTTGTTTTTGTCATTGCAGGTTGCAGATCTGAAGGTGAGGTTCAATCTTGAAGCCAGATCTAGGCCCTGGAGGGTAAGATTTGGCCTCAGAACCACTTTTTTGCAGGTATACGTTTCTGTTGTTCAAGGGTTTGAAAATCCGGAAACTTTTTAACGGTTCAATTGATAAATTTGAAGCAGGAGAAGTAGACATTTTACTGATGAGGTTTACTGATTTTCTACCTGAGATTTGGGTTTGTTGCAAAATCAATTTTTTTAGCCTCAGGCTTCTTTCATGCTCCCTGTTCGATCTTTCCTCACAGTCATCCTCAGCTACGCTCAGCTCCTTCTTCATCCTGCCACTTCCTCCGCAAACCTGGTCCGAGCTGCTCACTTCTCCCTTGCCCTCCTCATGTGGTGCTCCCAAACGCTGCATAGCTGCCACCATAAACTGCATTCCTTTCCGTCAACCTGCAAGCGAACGGCTACCATATGTACGTCAATGTTGTCCCACCACCTTCCTCGGTCTTCTCAATGCTACATAAAGACCACCCTGCCCATCCTCACGCAGTCAATACTCCTCTCTGTTCACTCCATGCTATTCCCATCACCAAACCCTCACCCCTCCAGCTCTGCGTTTCATCCACCATCGCTGCCAGATCCGCGTGGCTCCTTGCTCAAGCTCCGTCAAACCTGCAACAAATCTATTGAGCTAATCTCTGCGTCCATCCACTGCCATTCCTCGCTTCAAACCTGCAAACAAATCCCGTCCGTCCATCGTTGCAGCTCCCCTCCACACAGCTGTATCCACGCTATCCATCGAACTGCTCCATTCCCATGCTTCTGCCAGCGTTCAACCAAGTATTCCTCTCGCTGCCTAACCTGCGATCTCTCTTCCACATCGCATTTCTCATCCTCGCATCCCTGCAACCCACAGTCTTCTTCTCCCATCCGCGTAGTCTCAATCCTCATCCCTCGCAAAAAACGCGTCGAGCACCCTCGTCGCAACCTGCATTCACATGTATAACAAAACATCACGTTTTTTTTTATAAATTTGTATGGTTAGCATGTTCTAGGGTTAGACATCTTTATGTATTTATTTTTTAGGTCTGTGTATTTAGATTTTAGTTTAAAATTTTATTTTGTTCCTTAGGTTAGGTATCATTTTATTTAGTTTAATTTAGAATTTTATTTAAGCTTTGCTTAAGTTTTGATTTTAGCAAAAATAAACAAATAAAAGATTTTTATTTCATTTTATTTTGGTAAGTTAGGTTTTAGTTTAAGTTTCAGTTTCATAAAAATCTTCAAATTTTTGTTTTCATTTAGATTTAGATTTTTGTTTATTTTGACTTTAATAAAAATTAAAAATTATTAAAAAATTAAAAACTTTAAAAAATCCTAAAAAAATTTTAAATTTTCAAAATTAAAAATCTAAAAATTTATAAAAATCCTAAACATTTAAAAAATTATAAAAATTTTGGTGATTAAAGATTTTAAAAACTAAACAAAAGGGATTTGGGCTTTAATGTTAAAAAATTTTAAATGTGGCTTATGGCCCATTAATATTTTTATTTTTTAGCCATTTTTATTTTATTTTTTCATGACCTTAAAATATTTTAAATTTTTCAGTTACCATTAAGCATTATTGCCTAAAGAATAATGAAAGTTTAAATTTAAAGCTCTTTAGTGTCATTAAATGCATTTTTTTTTATGATGGTCAAAAATGACAATTGTTTTAAAACTGGAATCTTTTTGGGCATTATCGCATATTGAAAATCGATCTGGATAGCTTGTTTTATTAATGAAGGCACTGGTCTAAAATTATTTCTATCTTGTGGTCATGTCTTGCTTTGGTATTTACTCTATCTCATTTAATCATTTAATCCATCAAGTTATCCATCATTAAAATCTCCAGGTGCTTGTTTGCCTCGTTGTGTCTCCCAACCCAGCTGGTTCCCAATTGGTCTTCCTTTATCCCATAGGGTCTACCCCCCTTAGCCTAGGGAGATGGCTTAAACGGAGAGATCGGGATCAGGGTGACAGCCCCCGGTCTGAGCGTTGTCACGGTGCTTAGACACTCTGTGCGACAACAAATCTCAATGATCTTTCCTATGTGATCCCTAAAAACATAATCTATTTCTCTCTAAAATGTGGCACTTGCATTAATCAACTCGAAAGGCATCCTTTGATATTTGTAAGTACCCCATGGTGTGGTGAATGATGTCTTATGTCTTTCATCCTTGTTCATCAACACCTAATGTACCTTGTAAAACCATCCAATAAGGACAACATCTCTAAACCTATAATCCTTTGTAAAAGCAGCTCCATGTTGGGGAGCGGATAATTGTCCTTAATGCAAGAAATGTTCAAATAATGAATAATTGTCTTTAATGGGCGAAATGTTCAAATAACGAATAATTGTCTTTAATGGATGAAATGTTCAACTTAATGTTGTATCAAATCAACTTGCATAACCAAGGATAAAATCTACCAAATCATGAATATAAATGAAGTACAAGTACATGCCTCAACTTTATCACAATGTTGGTTCAAGTCTATCTCTCCAAACCTTGGCTAGAAAAACCCTACAAAAAGCCTAGCCAACTCCTCCTAGCTAAGAATCACTTCTAACCAAAGCTGGTCACTTTGCCAAATATTTGCAACATGCTAGCATCAACACTGGCAAATCTTGTTTGTCACATACACCAAGCTTGTATCATACAAGCTATCCATACTAGTGTTAGCACTCCAAAATTTCTCTAGAGTTGTTAAGAAAGAAATGATAGAGGTAACCACAAATCTATTTTGGAGATTAGGATCTAGCCTTCCTAATGCTCAGAGAGGGCTCTCTCTTTATGATTTAACTTTGTTTAGTTAATTGATTTTAGGCTAGTTATGATTGTGCTTGGGTTTTGATTTTGATTTGGTGGTGGGATCACTTACTTAGATGGATAGAGGGATGTCTTTACCATTGGGCTATGGGGTCAAATGTCAAGCAAACAGGACTGGATCAAGTTCTAAAAATAGTGTCTACAGGGCAAGGTAGCTGAGTAATTTCAGATCTTAAGGCTGGATGGTGAAGTTGATTTCAATTGGATCCAAGGAGCAATTAAGGGTTCCTTAGGCCGGATAATGAAAGAAGTGAAAGAGGTCAATCGGGATGGGAGAGAAATTAAGGATTCTCAGATCCGGATATCAGAAGAAAACATAGAAATGATTAACTATTCAAGACAGAGTGTATTTAAACAAATTCTGAAATAAATTTCCAGTTAATTCTTTCACTTTAGATGACATGCAAGTTTGTGAAATACATAAGAAGATAACAAATTTGACAAAAGAAAATACTTCACTGTAATAGCTCAACACGTGAATCATGTAATGCAATATCTTTATTACTCAGTCCAGTTTGCTGACTTGAAAAATTGGTACAATAACCCTTAGGTTTCAGATCAATACAACTATAGAAATGTATAGCAATCCACACCCAATACTTCGAATTATGAAGTATTTATACAAAAATAGTTTACAAAATATCTCAAACTGTCTTGGGAATTAATCTAGAAGAAAGAAATATCTTCATGCAAGACGATAGAGACAGATGTTCAACTGCGGTATGTTGTCCCTGTTTATTTGGTTGTGCTGTCTTTATGCTCTGATATTTTGTTGTTTTTTCTCTGCCTTGCTGTTGGTCTTCACGCTGACTGTTCTTTTTACTTTTCCCTTTCTCAACTGATACACTTTACCTGATACTCTTTCACCTAGCTGATCTGTCATTTTCCTTTCATTGTGCTGTTTTCACTTCTACTGTGCATTTTTACATTTTGACTGTACATTTTTACAGCAAGTCATTTAACTTCTCCCATGTGTCAGCATCTGGTAATTGAATATTTAGATCTGATATAGAACCTTTCCAGTAGGCATTCCCTTCATGGAAGAATTACTTGCCTGATCCTTTGCCACCTCTCTGATTCTTCTGTTGTAGTCTTCCTGAGGCATCAACTTGTCATTTATCACCAAGGGATTTGGCAGACCTTTCTGCCTCAAAACATCAAACTTTACCATGAACCTGTCTATAGCCAGTTGCATGGTTTGGCATTTGTCCTCAAGGTTTATCATTAAATTCCTCTTGGTGAGGACCTTTTTCACTTCTAGTATTGTGCCTGTCCTGTCAGCTATGTCCAGCTCCTGCAATTCATATTTGTTTTTGGAGTTAAGGAAATGAATTATTCTAGTGGCTTCTTCTGGCATGTCTCCCAGTTCTGCCTTAACTCTTTGTATTGCTTCTGTAGCCTCTTTAACTAAGTCACTTTGTTCAAAGATTACTTGAATGGATGGCCAAATATCATTGACAGAGTCAATGATATTGGCCCATAACTGTTCTTTGGCTTGGCCAAGTGGCCCTTTAATGTTCTTTGGCTTGGCCAAGTGGCTCCCATATCTCCAAGCTCTTCGTCCTTTCAGTCAACCTGGTTGACTTCTGAACTTTTTCCTTTTGCATAATCTGTGCAAGCTTGTTATCATTCTCTAGACTTGTTATCTTTTCCTTAAGCTTGTTTATCTCTGTGGTCTGAATGGACATGTCCTCCATTGCTTTGACCAATTTGCTTGCCTCATCACCTGGCTGCGCTGCTGTTGTTGTTGAACCTATTGCTGATTTAGATGCTGTGGTAGCGGGTAGCGCTGTAGCCAGTGGAGCTGTAGGAGCCAATGAAGCTGCCAAGGTGGATGGTATTGTTGTAGTGACTGTTGGAATGAAAGTGGCAGTGGTAGTCTCAAGGCTGGCTTGTTTCAGCTGTATTAAGTTGTCCAACTCCTTCTCCATCTCTTTTAATTGGTCATTAAGTTGTAAAACAAGGTCCATCATTTCCTCCTGATGTATTTGGCTTTCTAAGACCTCTTTTGTCTGTGGATGCTCTGAATGAGGCAGTTTCAATTGTTTTTTGAGAGCAGCAATGTCCTCATTCTTTTTCTTTATCAACTTCTCAACAGCCTTGATATCATTGGGATCATGTCCAAGCTCAATCACCAAGTCTTCCAGTGACTTGATTCTGTTGTCCTTAGCCTATGAGGAGGCCTTTTCCAGCTTGTACTGTGCAGTGATATTATCTAATGAAATTTGAAGTTTGTGTGCAATCATAGCTTTACTTGTCAAGGCGGAATATATCATCTCACTTGCCTATTTTTGAAACTCAATTTGGTCGATGGGATGAACATCCTTGGCCAAAACTCCAAAATATGTTTTCCTATAGTCAGTTGGTGATCTTGGCTACTGGACTGTAGGTTGCATGAATGTCATCTGCATTTTACTTGTTTTAATGTCAAAAGTTAACATTAATCTGTTTTGATTTGCAGGTGTCTGCTTGAAATATTGGGCATAAGTCTCAAACTTCAATTTCTCATTCCTCAACTTAATTTCCTTGTACCTGTCGTTAATATCTTTCTCTTTATCCACAGGCCTGGCGAATGAAGCGACCTCCATGCTAAGTTGTTTCTCAATAAGTTGGGTGTTTGAGGTAGAGGGCTACTGTGTTTCTTTTGACGCTGATGGGCCTTTGCTCCTTTCCACCATTGGATCAGTGTCAGTGATTTTTACTGATCCAATGGTGTCTTCCTGTTCACTTACACGATTAAGCTTGGGCCTCTTCCTCTAATTGATCTCAAATTGCTCATCTGTGGTTTCCATGGCTGAACTAGAACCTTCTTCCCTGGTTCTCTTTGCATTTCTGTCTTCATTTGCTGGAGTCTGTAAAAGATGAGGAATATTCATTTGCTCTCCTAGGTTTGGAACCTGCAGAAAGGAACTAGTATCAATCTGCTTTTCCACATCAATTAATGTATTCTCCACATCAACTACAGTACTGTCCATGTCTATCAAAGTGTTTTCCAACCATTCAGACTAGTTGGCAAATCTCTCAATGTTTGGTTTGGGCTGATGTACGAAAGGGCCCAATTTGACTATGAACCTTAGTTTATTTATGACTCCATGAGGGTCATATTTCCACATAAAACTATTCTTGAATTTCATCTCTTGTAGAATCTTATTGGCCTCTGGTCCAGCTTCCCTATTATTACAAATAAAGGGGCCCAATTGGTTTTTCATTTTGAATTGAGTCTTCTTCTTGGCTGCCAGGAAATTAACCTCATCAGAGTTTATAATCTGTCTAAAGTACTCTAATGCAAATATCCTCATAGGGAGGTATTTGGGCAATTTATAAGGAGCTAGTTGGCATCCATATATCCTGATCTCTGTGTGGTCCTGGTATAGATACCAGTCTCCCACCTTACTGTTCTTTGCCAACTGTAAAACCCTTTTAATTTCCTGACTGATCCTGGGCTGATAGCTACTGGTTAGCATGTTTATGACAGGATGAACAAATGAATCAATGAAGTGTTTGTAAGTAAATATAGTGGAGTACTTTTGGATCAATGGTGTCCAATAGATGACTAACCTTGGATTTCCTTTGGTGTCTAACTTTTGAATGTTGACAGGGAATTTGTTTGACTGGTAGTACAAGAACACATGAAATAAAACTGATGAATACTTGAAAACTCTTTCATTCGGTAGTCTGATGAATTGTTCATGCATTCTATCTGCTATGAACTGAGCATAGTTATACATTATAGCAGGAGGTTTGCCTGGGCAAAAGATAGACAGGAAGGCCAAGACAACCTCATCTACATGTTCATCTGTGGTGTACCCTAAAATGCAAGAGAGCATGGTAATAATTTGTCTGCCTCTCTCACAAGAAATGGTGACAACATAAGGGGGACTATCTGTTGGAGTGTGAGATTTTTTAATGATGAAAGTTTGAATAATCTGAGCTTTCTTGGGTATGTCTAGCTTGGTATAGAGGTCAAGTAAACCTTCAATAGAAAGTGGGGTCTCATTTGGGCTTGGCTGGACTTGCAACATTTGATTAATGGATTTTGCTGTAATGGTGAACAAAACTTGCTGGTCAGGGGTGACAATGGCTCTTTGGCTGGGAATGTAGCAAGCTTGGCAGAAGTGGATGATTTCTGGGAATGGGTGTACTTCTGGGAACAAGTACTTGGGCAAATTGGACTCCCAAAGGTGAATGTCATCATTTTGGTTTAAAAACTTGTCTTTACTCCAGCAGTGGAGTTTTAGTAGATAGGCAGGGGAAGCAGTGTCCTTAATTTGGAAGTCTTTGTTTGCTAATGCAAGGTGGTCAATATCCAAGTGAGGGGTTTGCAGAGGTCTTACGTCCAGAGAGGTTTGGGAAGCCATAATTGGGTTTACTGAATTGAATTAGGCTTTTAGTGGTTTCAGGAGTGAGGCTTAGAAGCTTTGGAACAGTGGGAGGGTAATTATATTATGTGAAAAAGGGTTTGGGATGTACAGTAGGTTTCTTTTCAATTCAGGAAGGTTTCTTAATTAATTTAACCATTCAATTACAACTGTGCATTTTTCAAATTCAAGGGCCATTTTGGTTTTTTCCAAGAATACTTGGAAATTGGCGATTTGGCGTGTAGACTGGGTTCTGTGGTAGCTGCAGAGGGTACTGAGGCTTGAACTGGTTATATGTTGCTTCAATTTGGTGTCTGCAGCGTCTTCGGGTGGTAAAAGTGGATGAATTGGTCGTTCAAAGGTTCAGGGTGTCGCAAATGGCTTAGCAGAGGTTTATAGTGAAAACGAACGAAAAGAGCGAATTGGGGCTTTTTCAGCCTTTTAACCGATAACGGTCACATTTTGGCGCAGAAATTATTAAATGAACAGTGGGCAGTTTTCGGTTTAGGCGAGGAGGTGGTTTTGTGCGCCATCACACCGCTTTTGGATGGCGGGCGGTATTTTTTGCGAGCACGCGATGTAACCTGGTGCCGCCATGTAGTAGAATAGTGCCCAGCCAAAACCGCGAATCTCGCATGCTCTTGGGTTGTTAACAGTCGGACGATGAATCCGCGCGATATGGCTGTACACCGTTGGATCTAGGGGTAGGAGATCAGAGGGATATTGCACAATTGAGTTGCACGGATGGAGTCGGGAAAGTGTTTGGTGGGGCCCGGGGTTTAATTACAAAGAATTGTAATTAATTAACCAATAATGTCGGGTTTTCAATATAATCAAATGGTTAATAAAGGTGGGACCATGGGTTATATGGCAGGGTTTTTTTAACTGCACCAAGGGTTGGTGGGTCAAAAAGGGTATCGGGGAAATATGAAGTGGGGATGTTAATTACATAATGCAGGACTTTTAGGAAAAACTTAGGATAAAGGGTTTTTGTGGGTTTTTAAGGAGAAAAGGGAAATTAATAAGGGGGAAAGTGATATTTGCAATGGGGAATGGGTTTCACACTAGGGAAAGGGGTTTTGGGAAGAGAGGATGATTTTTGAAGGGTAATTTCTAGGGAAATGTGTGAAACCAAGGGGTAAAAAGTTAGAATGAGGGGGAATGGTATTTATAAGTAATGAAGGGATAATGGGGGAAATGAGCAAATAAGTATGTGGGGGTGTAGTGAAATGAGGGGAAATTAATAAACAAGCTTGGTGAATATCCTTTCTTTTTCTCAACTCATCCTGCACATGAAACATAGGATTAAGCATGATAAATGTGCTTTTGACTTGGCAAGCTTGTGCACTCTGCAAAACTTCTTCTACCTACCCTTTATTTACCCTAACATTTTTTTTTCATTTCAATGGGTGCATTTGAGCTTGCTGACCTTTTATTTCCTTTTCTTTTGATAAGCAAACTATCTAATTCTAACCTTATAACTTCCAATGGCTCAGATTAAACTGATGAGTTCATTATTATTCTCTACCCAACTACTGATCTGCCAAGATTAAATAGTTTGGCTAGATCTTTATTCTCTATCTATCAACATGAAATTTAAAGCTTGAATGAGTCAAGATTAAGCTATTTGACCATCATGGATTGTGGCATTTTTGACAAGCTGCACACAACCTTATTTTGTATAATAAAGTAAGAAGTAGTGGCATTTGAATTTTCACACTTTCATGATCTATTTTTATTTCTTTTGGGGTTCATATTTCTTACTTCTTTGATCTTTCTTCTTCCTTTTTGTCCTTTGATTATTCTTTTAGCACATACCCTCTTTACATTTTTTAATTTTCAATATGGAAAACATTTTGCAGAAAGCAAAAGTATGTACAATATTACAAGACTAACCATAGCCAATTCAAAATTATGAATCCTTATTATAGGGCCCTAACAACTAGCACTCTTGTGTTCCTTAGTGTTTACAAACACTAGCCATATTGCATTACACAAGTGCGTGGCAAGACAACTCTAGTAATAATCTACAAGTCCATGTGCCCATCCTAGCATTTGAGTCCTTGAATCTTAAGTCTTTAACTCTACATCAACATAAGCACTCATACCTCCATGGAACATCAACAATACAATAATAGAGTCTTCTTCTAGGGACTACTTCTCTCCAACTTAAGCCTCATTAAGTTAGGCCCTTCATGGTGTTGCCCTAACCTCCATGCATCCCATAAGAGCAAGGCTTCAAAATCATGAAAGGCATTAGCTCCACTCTACATGTATTTTACTAGGATGGAAGCTCTAGTGCTACAACAAGAGCCAAAGGCAGTCCACATCACCTCCAACATCATAGTTATACTCTAGGGTTAGCTAGCATAGCACAAAAACTAGCATCTCACATGACAAACCCTATTATCACACTAGAGCGATCTCTCCAAGGACAACCATGAAGCCTCTTTCTTTCTTGTCTTCAATAGGGTTTCCTCATGAGCACTAACATCTCGCTCCCTACAAGATGTCTCTCTAATACAAGTACAAATAACAATGATTGATTATCATGATCAAATCTCTCTGCTCCCTTTATATATACATACACACACACACACACAATAAATGAGGGAGGGTCACATAACATAAGGACATAAGTCCATACAATTAACAAAAAATGCAACCTTAGAGCACTCTACAATACAAGGATGAAGCCTCTTTCTTTCTTGTCTTAAATAGGGTTTCCTCATGAACACTAACATCGTGCTCTCTACAAGACGTCTCTCTAAATATATATAAAAATGATTGATAATAATGATCAAATCTCTCTCCTCCCTTTCTATATATCTATATATATATACACACACACACACACACAATAAGTGAAGGAGGGCCACATAACATAAGGACATAAGTCCATACAAATAACGAACAAGAAAACCTTAAATGGATCACTCTACAATACAAGGATGTGCATGTGTCAAACTAGGGTATATCCAAACCCCAAGGTAAAACAACTTGCAAGGATGCTCGTCCTTGGGCTCAATTCCCCTTCTCCAAGATGGTGCACTCTCTAGTAGGCTATTAGTCCACCCCGTCCCTCTTCCATAATGGTCTACAATCCAAGTGTCCTCATGCAATATGCTCCTCTAACCGTGTGCCACATGTCCTCTCATGTGACTAATGTTGCTTTCATGTGCACCAATGTGATTACCATGCTCTACTGCTTCTCCTCAACATGTGTTAGAAACTTAGAGTCCAAAACCAACCTCTGTGATGTATGCTCCTCAACCCCAAGCATCCTCAATTCAAGTGTCCAGCCTCCAAGGTGTATATCACATTCTCCAAAGCTTGTAGGGTTAAGTTCCCTTATCCAAGTTCCTAGCACTCATCTTGCTATTTATGTACCTCTTCTATTTATACAACCAATTCCTCCTTTGTGCCCAATGGGTTAGTCATCATGTTGAGTAGGGAAACCATCTATTATGGCAACCAAATCCTCCTTTGTGCACCCATGGGTTATTCATCATGTTGATTAGGGTAACAATCTCCTAGGTAGGGGGTCGTGTAGCACTCTAACTGGGGTCAAGCATCCACCCAAAGCTAATGCTTCAATGCAAAGGGACTAGTGCTTAGTGAAAATACTTTCAGAGTAACCCCAAAAGCTAACACCTCAAAGAAATATTAGTAACATTTTTTGTTATAAAGGATAACAACCCTTCTAGGGCTTAATCTCTTCTCCCAAGTGCCCTAGGGTGTCATGCCCAATCAACTTGTGTTGAAATATGTAACTAGGTTCGGTCTTCATAATGACATGTGTAATCATGAATCTATGTATTTGATGTAAAGAGAAAAATAAAATTATTATTGTCATTCTTGAGGCATGGGTTTCATGCTCAAGGTCATTTGATTGATAGGTCAAGCACCCATTGAGTGCTTCTAGGGCTTGTAATTGAGTCAACAAGTCAATTGAGTCATTGTCATGTATGGAAGACCCTTTTGGGAATGTTACATCTTGTAAAGAAAATTTATGTCAAGTCAAAAGTGTCAAATAGACCCTCCAAGACCTTGTCATCATCAAAACAACTATTCAGCCTCTATGAGTGGACAAGTCGGCCTAGAGAGAGACCTATATATAAAGACCTCGACCTCATTTGGGAGAGGAGACAAGCAACTTGTGGAAGCACAAGAAGAGAGAAGAATACCTAGCGAAGGAAAGAAGAAACCAAGGAAGGAAAGCGAAGTCTTAGAAGATTGTTTTTGGGTCATCTACACCTCACACGTGCGAGAAAACTAGGGCATCAATTGCAGCAGTAAGATCGAAATTGAAGCTTCCTTAAGAAACCGAAATCAGATGTGAAAAATACTAAGTGTGCAAGCAGAGTAGTCAAGAAGGAGAAGGCTACCCAAGTGAAGTAGCAAAGGAAGCAAATTCATCATTATTATCCCACACATGCCATCCAGGGTTTCTACAATATATGTCGAAGTTACAAAAGAAGTTGTTGGGGGTCGTAGTTGCAGAAGTTGTTGGGGTTGAAGTTGCTAGAGAAAAGAAAGGTCATCAAGGACGAAGGATTGACTTGGCCTTGGAGGGGGCTTTGACAAGGGTCCTAGGTCTTGGAATCTATCATTTGAATTTCTATAAGAAGAGAAGAATTCTTGTGGGTTTTCCTCTCAAGAGGAGAGGTTTTGGCCCTGGGTGATAGCCTATATCTTGTGTCCTATTGTCTCATTAATCTTCATTGTTTGGTAGTTGTTTGATGATAGAGAACACTAATAATAATCAAGTGAAAGAAGAAAATAATCGAGTTAAGTAAAAATACATCACAAGCAGTTATCAAAGTAAGAGAAATCACCTAATCTATTTGCCCCTAGATTTCTCCACAACTTGTACTAGGTCAAGCATCACTTCTAGGTAAAATACAATTGAAACATCCAACTATCTCTTAATCAAGAGATCAATCTCAATCAAATCAGCTCTAATATCACCTGGAATCTTTGAAATGTTGTGATACCATGTAGAAATTTCGATAATTTAAAAAATAATGCAAATTCAAAAAATTCACCTCAACATTGGAGTTTATTGGATTTATTTCGTATGAACATTCAACCCCAGCACTTAATTTGAAATATGAATTTACAGCAGCAATAGTTAACTTCTTTTCAACCCAATTTCACAAGGTAGCTCAAGAAAATAAATACCATTCAAGTGTACTTCAATACCGCAAAGATACAGCCCTTAGGGCACACATTTCAAGCATATAACAGATATAAAATGTCTTGTTACAGGAAATTATAACAGCACTAATCTGCTACTTTATCTTCTAGTTATGTGTTAAATCAATTAACGAATTCAGCTTTAATATTATTTCAAATCAGTGTGCATAAGTGCTATTATCTAATTGTGAAGATAATGTAAGTTGAAATCCATATTTTTAAGTACACAATATCTGGATATACATATGAAGTACATGTACATACCAACAACTTATCAAAAGTTGCTACAGTTCAAGTTTTTCAAACCCTAGCTGGGGAAACCATAACAAAACCCTAGCCATCAACTCCTAGCTAGGAATCACTCTTGATCAAAGTTGGTTGCTTCACCAAGATCCTCAACAAGATAACATTGACACATGCAAGTCTTCCTTGGCACCTACACTTCATCCCAAGTCTTCCTTGGCACCTACACTTCATCCCATAAGTGTACAAGAATGTCTCCTCTCTCCTCCACAACAAGCACACTAAGTAGCAGAAGGGTTTCCAAATGCCACAAAACTCCAGTGTTCTTCTCTCATAAGAGCTACAAGATCAAATGTTTCTTTTACTTCTCTAGGGTTTATCCCAAACCCTAGTCTTCTTTGTCTTTTGAGGCAGAAAACCCTATTTGTAGTCTTCGCTTGAATTTCCTTAACCCTAGTGCTCAAGGCAATGAGAGCAAATACAAATGAAAAAGAGAACAAAAGGAACAAATAAAAATGAACAAGAGTACAAACAAACAAGTTTTCCTTAGCTTTGACATCTCTAAGATGAGTATTTGATTATATGATTGAAGTACAAATTGTGAAAAGTCTCTCCTTCGTTTATTTAGATGAAAGGTGAGGGAGGTCAACAATAGGTGGACCTAGTCCACTTGCAAGCAACACATCTCTACAAAAGATAGGCCCATGTGTGGAGTGCTATAACGCTAGCTGACACATTTCAAAATCCATGGCATGCACATCCAACAAGCAAGACATTGAGGATGAACACTCCTCAAAGAGGATCAAACGCTCCTCCTTTAGAGGCCTCCAATGTTCCCTTCTAAGTCATGCTCCTTTGGGTCCATAATGCCTATATTATCGCTCAACCTAAGCATCCTAAAGTCAAGTACAAGCCTCCATGCAAGCAACCAAGTGTCCCCATGCCATCTAGGGCTGAAGAGTCAACACCCTCTTTCAAGATGCTCAACGCTCCTCCAAGGTAAGTTGTTCTCCCAATCAAACAATCTACTTCGATGTGCATGCCCCATGACGAAAGCCACCAACTCCAAAGTAGAATGCCACACAAACATCAAAGTCAATGTCTAGAAATCCATGAGCAAGCTAACTCCAATATATATGCCCAACATAGGACACCCAAGGGTAATTGACACACCATGCACCCCACATCACTTGAAGCACACCCAAGTATAGTGTAGACACTTTCAGAGTATCCTTGAAAGCTAACATGTCTATACCTAAATAAAGTGATTTGTAATCTGTCACTCTTTCAATTGAAAGCTCAAAGTGACTTGGATAGAATTTCGCCACTGAAAATGCAACCAGATAGGTTCTAGAAATACATGACATGGGTTTTAAGAGAGTTAGTGTGCACAATAGGGATAAAGCCACACATTTAATGTGAAAAAAGTCAGATTACACTTTAACTACATTAACAAAGGGGCATGCCCTCTGGATTAAGAACCCAGGTCATCATCACCATAAGTGGTATGACTTATCCTTGGACCGAGGACTGACACACAAACTATTGTCAAAGTTCTCATTATGAAAATATTTCTCATTTTCGTTCTTTTAAGAGATAGAAGCTTCTTATACAGCATTGAAATTTTCAGTTCCCACTCCCTGCAGTTAAAATTCTGCTCTTCTTCAAAGTCTGGTCATCCTAAGATATTGTTGTGTAACGTGTGATCAAGATCAATTATGTCTAAGGCTGGGAAGTGACCTTGTGGAAAACCCAGGTGTTGCAATGGAGCTTGAAGATTCTTTATACCCTTTGCTGAGAGAGGTTAGCATAGGTGTGGATCCATATGAGGTTTTCCGTGATGCTGAATGGGCTCTCCTTATTGGAGCAAAGCCACGTGGGCCTGGAATGGAACGGGCTGACTTACTTGACATAAATGGACAGATTTTTGCGGCACAGGTAAATAGATGTAGACCTCGAATTTTTAGTCTCTAGCTTATTGAAGTAATGTGGACATAACCTCCTTATTTATATCTAATTCTCGATTGATTTGAAATGACACCACATTTTCAGGGAAAGGCTCTTAATGATGTTGCAAGCCCAAATGTAAAGGTTCTAGTAGTGGGCAATCCATGCAATACAAAGTGAGTTTACATTTTTTCTTGATTAATTGTTTGATGAAAATTTCTTTTGCAAGCACCTTTTCAGATACAGAGCTACAAATAGTATTGGGCATAGAACCACAACTGCCTCTTTTGATTTTGTTGAGTTTAATTATAGATACTTTTTTGTTTTTTCAATCACAGTGCCTTAATTTGCCTTAAGAATGCACCCAAGATTCCCCCTAAAAACTTTCATGCATTGACAAGGCTGGATGAAAATAGAGCTAAGTGTCAGGTACTTCTACTTGTTCTGTCCAAATAAACATGCGTCTCTTCTCAGACAATTCTTTGTATATTGTTGTATTGAGCAAATTTTGTTCTAATGCTTCTGCCATTTCTCTTTGCCATTGGTTGTTTTAGTTTTCAGTTTGATTTGTCAATGGAAGAATTCAGTTTCTAAAGTTTGGTTGCTTGTTTTATTCTGAATTTTTTTAACTACAGCTTGCTCTAAAAGCTGGAGTGTTCTATGATAAGGTGTCAAACATGACAATTTGGGGAAATCATTCAACAACTCAGGTTAGAAATTTCTAGCTGTTCACTTGAGATCTTAGCTAGCATTAAGATCAGAAATTTGACTGCAGGAATATATCAAAAGAAACTAGAATAGCATCATAATGGATAATCATTTTGTGCTGAGGATTTGAATCATCTTCCCCTTCATTGGAGAGCTGGCTATTTATTAAATATACTCGGCCTGCTCAAAGAAGGTGGCAGATATTTTGTTCATTTTTCCTGACCATCAATTGCCTGTTCGCTAACTAATTTACATTGTCCAAAATCTCAGGTTCCAGATTTTCTCAATGCGAAAATTCATGGAAGACCTGTAAAAGAGATTATCACAGATATCAAGTGGTTGGAAGTTGAATTCACTGAAATGGTTCAAAAGGTATGGAGCTCAAATCAAATCTTCCTATTTGAGTCTTGCAAATGCAAGTGTGTTTTAGGATTTTAATTGAGATTTAGTTGTCTACATATGCTTCTACAACTGGGACTTGATGTAGTTGCAATCTTACTTATATGAGAATATAAATTTGTGGAATTAACAAGTGATTATTATTGATGGCATTAACATTGTTCGTTTCAATCTGTTTAACTCTATTATATATTTTGTTTACTTCTACAGCGTGGAGGTGTCTTGATAAAGAAATGGGGAAGATCTTCAGCTGCATCTACTGCTGTCTCAATTGTGGATGCGATAAAATCACTCACCATCCCCACTCCTGAAGGGGACTGGTTTTCTTCAGGGGTGAGTTACATGTTTGATGACATATATGTCTCTTCAACTTAGTTTTATATAATGTCACTATTTTTAAGGATCACCATCATGACAGCAGAAACTACCAATAGGACGAGAAGCTTCTAAATGTAATTTAATAATTCTTTAGAAATTTCACTGCTTGTTTATCTATTGAAATTCATATTGATATTGAGCCAAATGTAGTCCTATGATCTGCAAAAATTAAACTTGAGAGCTCAAAGAATTCCATATACATGTTCATAAGTTGTGAATTAGAAATATAGATTAATCAACTTTAAGAAATTAGAACTAGTTGATCTATCATTAAGTCTTGGATCCAGAGCACCAACTGTTCTTGGGAATATCTCAAACAGCTTTGCTTGCTCCAGAAGTGGTGAGTTCATCTGTATGTGATCCAACTTTCCCAACTACCAATGCTTGCATTTTATGCAACGCCAAAACTTTTGAAGCGTGTTACAAGTTTCAATTCCTGCAGTGATTACTATGCCAACAGTTGCACACGTAGAAATTATAATCTAGTCAGGATGTCCATGCAGTGTCTAATGCTACTAGTAGCTTTGGAGTAAGTCTAAATTTGGACACCATGCTAGAAAGTTAAACATTTAGCTTCAAATTTTGTGTTTTTTTTTTTTTATATATTGATTTAATGCTTCATATGAGTCCTGTCAGACTTGGTCAACTTATAATCAAGTGCTATGGTCAATCAAGTAACTGAAAGTTTGAAAGTAAATGCATAACTTAACTTTCTCATACAGTATCCAAATTTAGGCTTTGACTTGTTCCAAAGCTACCACTGAACAAACTGTGTCAACTTATAATCCAGGACTATGATCAATGAACTAAAAGTTCCTTGATCTCCCTATGGTCGATTGAGGCTGGATAAAGCAGCCATCTATTCTATAATTCCAACATAGTGCAAGCAATGCCTAAGGTCCTAATGCCAAGATTTAAACCCAGGTCATTAACATGGCAAGTCAGGAAACCCCATCCCAACCACTAGACCGTAATCCAACAAACAAATTTTCAATTTGTTGAATTCATAATCAATGTCCAGTACATTGCTGCTCAAGCTTCTCAATGAAGGAAACTGAAGCTTTTCTTTTCGTTGAAAAATACTTCTTGTATTAAACAGATAACATTTATAAAGAACAGAGACATGGAGGAGTGTATACAAGGGGCAAAGGAGAAAGAAAATATAAAATTTCATCCTTAGCACTACTAAAGTTGAGATAAAATCAGAATAGGCTAAAGCATCTAGACTCTTGGCATCGGGGTATAGCTCTTAGCATGTTGCTAGTTACCTCTTCTTGCCAAATCATACATAATGAAGAAACAGGGCTATCTTCATTGGCAAAAATACATTTACACCTTAGTTTCCAAATAGAGAGCAAACTTGAAGAAACTCTAAGGAAATTCCGCAATCCCGTAAAGGCTAAAAGAACTCTGTTTGGATTCATCCAACACGGCTGCCCTCCAATGGATAATTGCTTGAAGAATAGAAGAAACATGCGTTAGAATCTGTGGCAAACAACCTGTGGCTTTCTGACATACCCACTAAATGTGCTTTAGATATTCCGTTTTACTGGATGTTTGGCATCTGTGAAACCACTTATTTCCATCTGATGTTGGTAGTCCCTTGCAGATGACCAGCCAAGCAAAAACTTGTAAGTTGTAGGACAGACAAAAAGATACACACTATGCAATATATATATCCATCTGATCTCCGGATTTGAAGAGGTCTATCTGAAATTTAGCATTAGTTCCTGTTACATTCAAACAAACTTAATGATAAAATCCCTAATCCACAAGTTGCAATGTAAAGGGGAACTACCAGGACAGTTACCACTGTCACCTAAGCAACCTATCCTCTTACATTTGGTTGGATCTTCTCTAACTCAAGTGGGGTGTCCCAAGCAATTAGGAATGCTAAAGTTATAATCAATGAAGCTCAAGGTGATGATGAAAAGATAGCTCTAGCAAAACAATACTTTTGTCTTTTTGTAGTATAGTGAAGATAGGGGACTAGTGCTTATCCAATTTTGGGCCAATGTAATCAAGAGAGAAATTCATGAATGGTTAAGGCATAAAGTTGTTATATCTGGCACAATAAGCCTTAACTTGTTAAATGATGAAGAAATATACTTGGAGGGTGTTGGAAAAGTAACTAGGTTTGGTCTTCATAATTGTATATGATGTAAAGAATATAAGAAGAAATTATTTATTTATAAAGCATGGGTTTCATGCTTGTGTCATTTAGGTCAAGGCATCTGTTGCATGCCTTTAGGAATTATCATAAAGAGTCGATTTAAATTTGTAAGACTCTCTTGGTTGTGTTGTCATTTTAAAGTCAACTAGATTTCTAGCTACATGAGATGCTCAAGTCAACCTATAGAAGCTCTACAAGTCGGCCTCCAGATCACCATTCATGTCAGCCTAAACCCTGATCATGTCAGCCTGATCTCTGTCCATTCAACGTAAGTCCAGTTGGTATATATAACTGTGGCTCGGATCATTTTGGAGCATGAAGCATAGCACTACAATCTGCAGTTCAGAGATAAGTTTGATTGAAGAAAAGAGGACCAAAATTACTATATGTAATCTACCTATCCAAAGGTTCAGTTCAGTCATCTGAAACTATATTATAGTCTATCAACCGAAGCTACAGGTCTATCAACTGAAGCTACAGTCTATCATCCAAAAATACAGTAGAGTTGCAGGACTACAATCTGAAAGTATATCATCCAAAGCAACAGTGGAGTTACAGGATTGTCATCTGAAAGTCTGTTATCCAAAGCTATAGTGGAGTATTCTGAAGTTGCAGTTCTAGGTTTGTCATCCAAAGTTACAGTAATTCTAAATGTTGCAATCAAGGTGATCCAAAGATTACAGTGATCTGATGTGGTGTGGTACGAGGTAGCAGTCCAGTTTTTTTTGTAGAGGAAGAATTGCAGTGATACTTTAAAGGCTTGAAGGAAGTAGCATCTTTGTTGACTTGAGGAAGACTTGTAGCTAGAAGGTGGTTTGACTTGGTCATTGGGTTGTGAAAAGTCTCATCTTCGATCTATTTCTATAAGAAGGATATTGTTTGGGTTTCCCTAAGTTGTGGGGTTTTGCCCTGGTGAGGAGCCTACATTGGTGTCTTCTGTCTCTTGTATTTATCCTTTTGGTAATTGCTTGATGGAAGAAAACCAAAATAATTAATAAGAAGACATAAACTTCACAAGTAATTATCAAGCTAAGGAAAATCATTCTTGACCTACAAGCTACAACTACTTTGATTTTCCAACATGGGATCAGAGATAAGGTGAAGGAGAGACATCACATCTAAAGAGCAGAAAGAAGTCCATCATTGTAGCAGCTTAAGAAAATTATTGTTGCAGAAGGTATCCCTCAACTATCAGCTTACCTCCAAGACCTTGTATCTAATCTAATGGCTTATATGTGCAAGGAGAACAATAAATTAGGAGCATCCAACTTCTAGGCATGGAAAAAGAGAATTGACTTAGCCCTTAGAGAGAATGATGTCATGAAGTACGTTCTTGGTAAGGTCCCTATTCCAGATAAGGAGAATGAAGAAGAAGTTGAAAAATATGAAAAAGGAGAAGTCAAAGCTCAAAGAATTCTCTTTGAGTCTATTAAAGACCACCTCATTACGTTTGTATCAGAACTATCCACAGCTAAAGAAGTATATGAGACTTTGGTAAAGTTATACTCAGTCAACACAACTGGTCACACGATTGCCTTAAGGACTCAATTATAACAATCAAAAATGTCTACAGAAGATACTATATCTACCTTCTTCATGAAGCTATCAAAAATCAAAGACCAATTTCAAGAAGCTGGTGAGAAAATATCTGATTCAAAATTAATTACAGTAGCAATTAATGCTCTACCTAAGGAATGGGATGGATTTGCAAGCAGTATTTGTGCAAGAAAAGAACCTCCATCATTTGAAGAACTATGGGCTCAATGTTCAATAGAAGAATCCAGAATAAAGGCAAGAGGCAAATCCCAAATCTACCGATGAAGTTGCTCAAGCCTATGCAGCTAAATCAAAGAAAGTTTTTGATAAGAAAAAGAAAAAAACATTAGAGATATGTCCAAAGTTCAGTGCTTTGGAATCTGGATGTCATGAATATGGACACATCAAATCTAATTGTCCAAAGAATCCTAAGAACAATAAAAGAAAGGAAAGGTCTGAATCTTTAATAGCTATAGAGGAAGAACCCTCAAAGAAGCAGAAGGAAGAAGTCAAGGATCTCTTTTATTAGAATGATGATTGGTTTGCAACATAAGGATTTAGAAAAATGGTCTAGCATGAAGAAGACATGCTTAGAAGAATTGTTCTTAATTTGGCATTGAAGAATAGAAGTGATAGTACCTTGGATTGTGATGAAGACCTTGTAGCAAGCTTCCATTAATCATGAAGGACTAAGGTCTGTAGTCCTTGAGGTACGTATAATTGTTTTTGTACATATAAAGATTTATTAGGGTTTTGGGACATGTTTGGTTTTAGGGTTTGTAGCTTTCATCTTATTAAAAGTTGTTGGCATCTAGGTTTTTGTAAACCTTTGCTAGTATTTGGAAATCCTAATCAAAAGAGAAACCCTAACCCTAATTGGTTTATTCCCTCATAGAAACCCTAGCCCTTGGTATCTAGGGTTTGTAGATAGGCTAGGGTATATGGAAATCCCTAGTAAGGGTGGAATTGGTTTTGAGACTCAAACCCTAGGGTTGATGTTTCATAGGGAAATATCAAGGAACTTAGGGTTTGAATCTGAAAACCCTGGGATTCTCCCTCTCTAAGATTCCATAGAAACCCTAGGTTGTCTAAACTATCACCATGCTCTTGTACTTGTATATTTTGCTTGGTGGTACTTGTCGGTGAATGTTGTAGGTATATAATAAGGAAGCAAAATGAGAAAGATATGTTGATCTTATCCCATGAAGAGCATGATGAATGGAGGGAATGATAACTTGGTAATCAATTTGGATCCTTGGGCACTCTGATAAAGATAAACTTATATAATGGATCATGAATGTTGATGAAACTATCATGGTGAGGTAAGTCAAATGTTAATATCTATTGTTGGTTATCTTGTTCACTTGTTGTTTTTGCTACCTGGAAAGATGTTGTAGTCATACATGATAAATGTTGAGGAAAAGCTCAACATCTGATAATTAACATATATGAAGATCAAGATGTGCTCATCTTGGGATTGAAAGGTAGCAGTGAGAACGTAACCTGAAGGTGTAGTGGGGAAATCGCTTTCGAAGGTATGATCAGTTTGAAGTCTGAAAAGGTTCAATTGAAGAACCTCATTAATAAAGTCAAGACAAAAGGTCATGTGTAAGATGTATGACTTGGAATTTGCCATGAGAACATGGCTCCATGATCCTTGAAAGAAAGCAAGAAGCATGTACAGTGAGATGGGAAGGGAAGAGGGAGCCATGCAAGAACTGATAGTTGGTGCTTTATGAAAGACAAGGAAGAAGTCTTGTGGCTGTGAAATTGAGAATCTCCTTTAGTCTTGAGAGGGAGTAAAAGGAGTCTCCTTGAATAGGAGTGGGATCTATTTTTTGATTAAAAACAGAATAGAGATGTCCTCCTTGATTGAGCGGGAGTATGGTTGGACACAGTTTCTCCCTGTGTCATGTACTAGACTAGGACTAATAGTCATAAGTCTAGTGCATGCATCACGGATAGGGAGAATGATGACTTGTTTGGTTCTCCTAGTGTTAAGTACTTTGATGGAATAGGACTGATGTCCTAGGTAAAGTACTTGAACATGGATAAGGAAAATGTTGGATAGAATAAACATCTTGGACAAACATTCTTGGAGTCATGAAATGTGATGGATTAGGATGAAAATCCTAGGTCACATGGAATTGAAAAAAAATGGTCTGATGGTAGGATTACTTCGGGTATCCTAGGTGGATTATGTATGATGATGAGGCCATGTGTCCTGTGCCTCCCAGCATTGTGATCTGATCTTATGAGAGATAGTGTACCTGTCAAGGCCTTGGGTAATATGACAATGTTGGCTATGATGACTGATGCTTATCAATCTGGATCCCTTCTTATGAGAATATTTCAATTTGAGATAGACTTGTTGAAACATTATGAATACCTCCCTAGTTAAGAGGGACTGTTGGAAAGGTAACTAGGTTCGGTCTTCATAATTGTATACGATGTAAAGAATATACGAAAAAATTAGTTATTTATAGAGCATGGGTTTCATGCTTGTGTCATTTAGGTGAATGCATCCATTGCATGCCTTTAGGAATTATCATAAAGTGTCAATTTAAATTTGTAAGACTCTCTTGGTTGTGTTGTCATCTTAAATTCAACTAGACCCCTAGCTACAAGAAGATGCTCATCAAGTCAACCTATAGAAGCTCTACAAGTCAGCCTCCAGATCACCATTAATGTCAGCCTAAACCTTGATCATGTTGGCTTAGTCTCTGTCCATTCAACGTAAGTCCAGTTGGTATATATAATCGTGGCTTGGATCATTTTGGAGCACGAAGCATAGCACTACAATCCATAGTTCAGATATAAGTTTGATTGAAGAAAAGAGGACTGAAACTCCTATAAGTAATCTACCTATTTGAAGGTTCAGTTTAGTCATCCAAAACTTTATTATAGTCTATCGACCAAAGCTATAGGTCTATCAATCAAAGCTCAGCCTATCATCCGAAACTGCAGTAGAGTTGCAGGACTACCCTCCGAAATTATATCTTCTGAAGCAATAGTGGAGTTATAGGACTATCATCCGAAAATATGTTATCCAAAGCTATAGTGGAGTATTATGAAGTTGCAGGTCTAGGTCTGTCATCCAAAGTTACAATGATTCTAAACGTTGCAATCAAGGTGATCTGAAGATTACAGTGATCTGAAGTGGTATGGTATGAAGTTGTAGTCCAGTTTTTTTTTTGTAGATGAAGAATTGCAGTGATACTTCAAAGGCTTGAAGGAAGTAGCATCTTTGTTGACTTGAAGAAGACTTGTAGCTAGAAGGTGGTTTGACTTGACCATTGGGTTGTGAGGAGTCTCATCTTTGATCTATTTCTATAAGAAGGAGATTGTTTAGGTTTTCCCCAAGTTGTGGGATTTTTCCCTAGCAAGGAGCCTACAGTGTTGTCTTTTGTCTCTTGTATTTGTGTTTTTGGTAATTACTTGATGAAAGAAAACCAAAATAATTAATAAGAAGACATAAACTTCACAAGTAATTATCAAGCTAAGAAAATCATTGTTGACCTACAACTACCTTAATTTTCCAACAGAGGGGTCCCTAAAGGTTCCACACTCGAAAAATATTATAATACGACTCTTGTTATAGCAACATCTCACACATTTCGAGATAAAGTTCAAAATCTCAAGTGCGATATCATGTGTACTCAAGAGGGGGAAAATTGTCACCTCATCAACCCTGTTCTCACTTCTAGCCATCTGTACTCCAGCTCAAGGGGGGTTCTCCCTAGTAGATCTTAGAGATCTAATGGCTCAATCAAGCCAAGAGCCTCCTAAGGATTTTATTTTAAATACGACCAATCAAAGGATTAAACCTTTAGGGTTTAAGGTGGATAAGATTGTTAGGGTTCTTTTGAATATTTCTAGGTTTGAGTTCAACATGAAAGGTTCCCAAACACGCAAAACCAAGGGGGGATCGTTAGGGGAGTAAAACCCCAACAAAACAATTTAAATGATTTACAAGGAAAAAGGATGAAGAAGGATAGAAGGTCAATGCCTTAGCTTGCTAATATAGTTTGGGTGCATATGGGGTCAAGAAGCAACACACTTGAAGAGAAATGGAATAGATTTAGGTTCAAAGACTAGAACAGTCTGACTTGTGTGCCCTAATGGTTTGACCTAGGCGTTTGTCAATCTTCAAAGATGGGAACCCTTGCAATTGTATCCACCTTAAACCCTAATGGTTTAATCCTTTGATTGGTGGGTATTTAAAGTAGAATCCTTAGGGGATCTTGATTTGGCTTTACTGGGCCATCAGATCCCTAAGATTTACTAGGGAGAACCCCCCTTGAGCTAGAGGAGGGTTGGCCAGAAGTGAGAAGAAAGTTGGTGAGGTGACAGTTGGTCCTCCCTTAAGTACATAGAATCTTGCACTTGAGCATCTGGACTTTATCTTGAGAAGTGTAACTTTTTGGCATTGTTGTTGGGGATAAAGTCCATTTCCTAAAAGACGACAATGGATGAGGTTTCAGTTTTGAGGTCTTATATAGGTGAGTCCATTGGAAGAACAAAGTCCTTGTTCTTCGAAGATTTTGAAGACTTGATACTTGTGAGGTGAGACAAGCACCACTGTGAATGCATTTGACAACTCATCTTGGCGACTCCATTGTGAAAAAGGTACAAAATTGCATTTACCTTCAAAGTAGAATGTTCATGGTGAAAATTTTGTACAGATGAAGGATGCCTACATGGGATTTATATGTATTGTTTTCTAGATTGGATATTGAGAATATCTTGGGATACCCAAATAGGCCTCCCATAAAAATTGATGAAAAGCTTCCAAATTTGAGGGTACCTCTTTGGTTATTGTCCCACATGTCTTGGAATTTGTGAAACATATTCCAAAATTCAAGGAAAGAAAGATTCCATGATGAGATTATTTGTTCGTTCCTTGGGAATTGTTGGAAAGCTAATCCTTGAACAACCATTGGGTGTCCAACGGACCTCTTGGAAGATGAATCCAAGGGTCATCAACAAATGTATTTGTGTGTCATACTAATGAAAAATGCACTGCATGCTTAAATTTTAATTCATGTATTCCTATAATGGTATCAAAGCCTAGAACAACCGTAGGTTTGTGATCCGGATCTTGGGGGTAGGCCCCCAAGATCTAAAAAATTAATATGGATCTTGGGGGGGAGGCCCCCAATATATGAAAAATTGGAATGTCAGAAGAAAATAGAAGAACACACATTAAACAAAACCACCAAGGAACATTTTATTAAAATAGAGAATAACTGTAAAAGCTACATTGTGGTGGACAACGTATCCTTTTACAAAATGTGACTTGTTACTTATAGTCTTTTTTTGGTTATAATACCACAGGTAAATTCCATGGGAGGTAGATACCATGGGTGATTGAATACCATGGGTGGATCTCACTTACAATACTATGGGTGGATGTCTCTTACAATACAATGGGTAAATTCCATGGGTGGATAAATGTGAAAATTCGAAAATCCCACCCAAATCAACTACTGCAGCGATTGATTAAACTTCTCCTATTTGTTAATAACTGAAACAAATTATCTACTGCTTCCTACAGCAAATATTGAAGCTAATACAACTGTAACCTTCACTTAATTAATTAATTTGCCCAAAACAAGAACAAAACAATAGAGAAAGAGATACACAAGTGACACAGTATTTTTTGGACAAATGTCCTCGGAAAACCCAATGCGGGAAAACCGGTGCAACGGCTTTGAGGGTTTTATATTATTAAGTAGTAGTTTTTGAATACAACTCTGGATACCCTTCTGGCAATCCAGTTACAGAGAAATAAATTGGCAAAAAACTTAGTGAGGTTACCTCACTCTACCCGACAAGTCCCGGTTGATCCAGCAGCTGAACCAACTATCCCCAGCTATCTCTGCGCTGGCCCTGCGTCAGCCTCAAAGGCTCTGTGTCAGCTCTGTGTTGAGTCTACTTGCCTCCTGGAGCTCTGATGTCAACCCTCCTGGTTCAGACGTCAATTCCCCGACAAATTTCAGACTTCTGCTGGAAGATTGCGATGCTTCTGCGTGAGCCCTTCTAGCTCTGCGTCAAGCACTGTGTGGGCCCTTCTGGCCCAGCGTCAACCCTTCCTGGGCTTGCGATCCCTCCTCTTGGTGTCTCTCTGTCCTTTGTTGCGTATCCTGGGCACTGGAGAAGATACTCCAACCCAACTATCCCTGCCCCTCATTGCAAAAGCTCACTATCGAAAGTCTTCAGGCAAATCCTCTGCCTTGCTTCAGAAAATCGAAGTTCTGAACTCTGTGTGTGTGTGTTTGTTTCCAAGTGACCCTCAAGCCTCCTTAAATAATCTCCTCATTGACATTCAACGGCCTAGATTAGAAGTTAATCAATGGCTAAGATCATTTCTACTTGATCCTCGTCTTCTTCTAGAAGTTACTCCCACAGTTAGATTAATATACATTAATTATTTTATTTTCCTAGGTTTAGACTTAGAGTCCCATTAAAAATAATTAATTATTTTAACAAAACTATTTCTGGGTGGAATTTCCCAAAATGCTTTCTAGTTTCTTTGGAATACATGTGCCCAAGCCTCCTTGCAAAATTTGAGACTTGGAGCACATTTGATGCTAGCAAAAATCAACACTCCCTGTTAGCGAGGAATATGCTCTAGCAATTTAACTTGCTGAAGCATCACTCTGTTCTGTAACACCTCCCTCTGCGCTGCTAATGTCTGACATGTTGTCCACCAACAACTGCACAAATGTTGCATCTGTACAGCTGCTGACCCTGCCACTGTCAACACTACATCTGTACTGCAACTTCCTCTGAAATTCTGCATCTGTGCTGCTGGCACTAGCACTGCAAACTTCCATTGCACTGCAAATTGTTGCTGCTACTCCACCAACAACGGAAAAACATCCCAAATTACTGAACTAACTGTGTTCAGTATGATACCATGTGAATGTTGGAGACTGATTGCTGCTAGTCTCTGGGTTGACCCTCTGAATCTACTGCGCTGCTGCTAACCTCTGCTCCGTGCCATCTGCACTGCTGCCAACTCTGCTTTGCATTGCTTAGTCTCTGGCGCTCCTAGCCACTGCAATTGTCTCTCTGGCGCTCCTAGTAGCACCATCCGACACTAGTCCATCCTGCTACCATCAAACTGGGCTCCCATAGCAAGGTATTGATCCAAGAGGTGGGTTCATTAAGGATCCTGTCCATCTGTAGCTCCTTCGAACTACAACTCCAAATCAGCCCACCTCCCTCCTGGAGGTATCTCGACTGTCATGGCGAACTCCTCTTCCTCGATCTTTGCGGGCGCAGGCTTTGGATCGTGCTTCTTATCTTTGTACTTCTTCCTAAGAGGACACTGAGTTGCGTAGTGACCCATCTCACCACACCTGAAGCACTTTATCTTTGAGACGTCCTTCTTACGTCTTCGCTGCTCCTGTTGCCCCTTAGATGCAAGGGCTGCATTATCCTCCTCCTCCTTGGGCTTCGACCCACTGTTGCTGCTTCTATCAAGCTTACACTTGACTAGATCTCTCCTCAACTCCTCTTGCTTGAGAGCTACCCACATCTCATCCCAATTCGGCAAAGTCACCCTGCCCAGGATACTCTGGACAAAGACTTGCCACTCATCTGAGACAAAATTGAGGGCCAATCTAACCAACTCCGAGTCTTGACGTGTAGACCCCACAACAGATAACTCATCACGGGTCTCCTGAAGCTTCGTGAAGAATGGATCCACACGCTCCCCCTTCTGCATCTGAGCAGATCTCAGCTTTTGCTCCAAGTACATCTTTCGTTGCTCTCAAGATCCCTGATATAGCATAGACAATGCATCCCACATCTCATTAGCATTTCCTCTATTAGTGATATGACAGAGAACATGATCCTTCACTCTGTCGGGGATCATTCTTTTTGCCTTTGCCATTTCAACTCGGTACTTCTTCAACAAATTTGCATCTGCAGGCACAGCCACCACGCTGTCGACATATGTCTTGAGGGCATGTTCATTTAGAAGGAATGACATCCTAGCCTTCCAGAGGACATAGTTGGATGCTCCGTCCAACCTATCCTAATCCCTCAATCCATTGGTCGCCATTTCTGCCACAAATGTCGAAAATCTCCTCTCTAGTTCTTACTGTTGCTGCTCAGCCAATAAAAAGACGGACCTCTTGGTGGAAAGTCTTACTGAGGAAGAAATTCCCTCAATCATGCTTCTTCCTTCCCTTTTGATGTCTTTCTGCCCAGCAAAACGACCTACAGAAAAGACTGCGTCCCACTAACTTCTCCTCACGTTAAGGGTTTAGAGCTGCTTCCTCTGCCGCAACAAACTTTCGAACTGGGAGTCCTTACTCTTTGTCGACTCACTCAGAGAGAGACTGCCTCAAAAATCAACCCTCCGGCTAGGACTGTGCAAACCCTCTAGGGTTTCGAACTGCTACCTCCTACAGCTATTTCGATCTCCCTCTTCTGTTCAGCGTTTGGTTCTCTGGCACTATTCTTGTTTCACCCGCACTAGCTCTGATACCATGTGAAGATTCGAGAATCCCACCCAAATCAACTACTGCAGCAACAGATTAACTTCTCCTATTTGTTAATATCTGAAACAAATTATCTACTGCTTCCTACAACAAATATCGAACCTAATACAATTGCATCCTTCACTTAATTAATTAATTTGCTCAAAACAAGAACATAACAATAGAGAAAGATACACACAAATGACACTATTTTTTGGACAAATGTCCCCGGAAAAACCCAATGCGGGAGAATCGGTGCAGCTGAGGGTTTTATATCATTAAGCAGTAGTTTTCTGAATACAACTCTGGATGCCCTTCTGGCAATCTAGTTATAGAGAAATAAACTGGTAGAAAAACTTAGTGAGATTACCTCACTCCACCCGGCAAGTCCCCGCTGATCCAGCAGTTGAAAGAACTATCCCTGGCTATCTCTATGTTGGCCCCGCGTCAACCTCAAAGGCTGTCAGCTCTGCACTGAGTCTACTTGCCTCCTAGAGCTTTGACATGAGCCCTCTCGATTCAAACGTCAATTCCTCAGCAAATCTCGGACTTCTGCTAGAAGACTGTGTTGCTTTTGCGTGAGCTCTTCTGGCTCTACGTCAAGCACTGCATGGGCCCTTCTGGCCTAGTGTCAACCCCTCCTGGGTTTGCGTTCCCTCTCCTAGTGTCTCTCCGACTCTCTGTTGCATATCCTGGGCTCTGGAGAAGATACTCAAACCCAACTATCCCTGCCCCTCACTGCGAAAACTCACTATCGAAATTCTCCCAACAACTCCTCTTCTCTGCTTCAGAAAATCAAACTTCTGAACTCTCTGTGTGCGTGTTTGTTTCCAAGTGACCCTCAAGCCTCCTTAAATAATCTCCTCGTTGACATTCAATGGCTCAGATTAGAAGCTAATCAATGGTTAAGATCATTTCTGCTTGATCTCCGTCTTCTTCTAGAAGTTACATCCACAGTTAGATTAATACCCTTATTTTCCTAAGCTTAGACTTAGGATCCCATTAAAAATAATTAATTATTTTAATAAAATTGTTTATGGGTGGAATTTCCCAAAACATTTTTTGGGTTCTTTGGAATACATGTGTCCAAGCCTCCCTGCAAAATTTGAGACTTAGAGCACATCTGATGCTACCAGAAATCAACAATAAATACCTTAGGTGGATGAATACCATGGGTGGATGCCACTTACAATACCATGGGTATTTTCCATGAGTGGATAAATACCCCATGGGTCGATAAATACCATGGGTGGATGCCAATTTTCATTTGGATCATTCCTTCCTCCTTAAGAGACAATGGTCTCCATTGCGTGAAGTTCCCTCCTAAGAAGCCTTTGTTGAATATGAAGAGCCACTGAAGAGAAGGGTTTTGTGTGGTTAACCCATAACCGTGATGCATGAGGATCTGAGGATAGAGATACCCTGTAATGCTTGTGACCAACTATGATACCGATAGTGTGCGCCTAGCAAATGGACTTCGATGAAGTGTGGGTTTGTGGATGACCCATAACAATGACAAACGAAGATCAAAAGATAGAGATACCCTATAATGCTTGTGACCAACTGTGATACTAACAGTGTGCGGCCTAACAAATGGACTTCGATGACAAGGATTTTGTGCGGTTGACTCATAACCGCGATGCTGACTGTTGATGAATAGCAAGTGCCTACACAGCATGGGTGGGAGGACACGTCTCCAAAGAATCCAAGCCGGATGTTGCTATGATAAACTGATGAATGTGAAGCAAGTGCCTACTAAAGCGGGGTGGGAGGGCACGTCTCCAAAGGGAACCCGCTCCAAATGTTGCTCTAGATATAAAAAGTTAAAACTAATTTAAAATGGGGATAACTTAGTCAATATAACTCAGAATATTTATTACAACCTGTTTTTGGAAATACAATGACCATTCTGCATCTTCCTATGTGATTGAAATCCCGATTTGGAGTCTGGACACTTTGGAACTCAGATTCGCGCTGCCACTGCCCCCCCCCAATCACAGAAGCTTTGAAAAAATAGATTTTAAATCAGCAATATCGCCCTCATCTGAACTCTGATTCAACCAATTTTTTCTTGAAATTGGGTGATTTTTCAAGAGGAGCTCACATATACAATCATTTTTCTGAAATTCTACACAAAAACTACACAAAATGATAGGAGAGTTGTGGTCCACGAATTGTTGTCAGAAAAAAATCTGCAACACAACTTATTTCAAATCAGCGATATCGCCCTCATCTGGACTTTGATTTGACTTTTTTTTATTTTGGTACTTTTTCGCAAGGAATTAAATCTGTTATTGTTTTTTGTAAATTTTGCACCAAAAGTTTCAGATCTAATCTGCAAACTTGCCACTCAAAAAAATCCTGCAAAAAATGAAAAAAAAAATCTTCCCGCTTTGCCCAAGAAAGTGCTCTGTGGAGGTTGTAGCATGTGCACTATCTCATATTGGGACAACAGGTTCCTAAGTACATTTTGGTCAAGTCTCTAGTTGATGTTGGATACCAAATTCACTAAGTCCACGACTTTTTATCCCCAAACTAATGGCCAAACAAAGGTCGTCAACAGGATGATCGTACACATTTTGCGTATGTAAAACTCGAAGCATCCACGCACATGGGATGAAATCCTCCCCTATGTCCAACACAACTACAACAGAGCTCTCCATAGCTCAACTAGCCATAGGCCCTTTCAGTTGGGGTTGGGATTCCAGCCACTATGTCTCATTGATGTGGCCATACCATTTGCAGCTATTTAGGCAGATTCGGCTCATGTCCAGTTTGAAGCTGACAAGGCCAATAGCTTCATTGAGCGCATTCAACACATCTTCCAACAGGTCCATGACATATTGGACAGAGCCAATGCTAAGTACAAGAGGCGTCATGATCAGCATCAAGTGTCACACAAGTTCTAGGTGGGCGACAAAGTTTGGTTACATTTGCAGAAGGAGTGCCTTGTTGAGCCCCACCGCAAGCTTCACCCACTCCGATATGGACCTTACACCATCGCTAAGGTTGTAGGGGATAATGCTTTCGAGCTTAGGATTCCACCATTCCTTGCCCTGCACCCAATGTTCAATGTGGACTGCCTTCGACCATACTTTCCACCATTATTGGACACATCAGACATTGCAGAACAACTCACACCAACAAAGTTAAACCCAGACTGCATGGAACATGCCACAACTGATCGGATTATGGACACGCAGATCAAGAACACTTGCCAACAGAAGATCCAACTGTATCGGGTTGTCAAAGCTGGCCAACTCCTGCACCAAGGCAAGTGGCTCACCAGGGACCAAGTTCAGCAAAAGTTTCACCATCTCATGGAGACACTCAACACAATGGGGACCATTGCTTCCTAAGGGGGGAGGATTGATCCAGATGGATATTGTTAGCCACCCACCTATTCCACTTGGACCCCCATCGTTGTTTCTTTCAGTTTCCTTAATTGTAGCACAACTTACTATTTTTGGTAGTTTTTCGGGTCCTAAACTTTCAGAGCCGTTTTGAGGGACTAAAAGATGCTTTTAGGGAAAATGGAGAGATCGGAAAAGTCCCAAACCAGCTTATTAGTTTGTTTTTGGCCTTCTCTTCAAGATATTCGAAACAAGGTATTATGATAGCCAAATGGAGACCGTATGCCAAAGTTACGACCCCGGGAAGTTGATGTACCAATTTACCCAAACGGGGCCCACATTTTTGGTGCTTCATCTCCTGGGGTTAGGTTTTTGGATGTTTAGGGTTTTCTATTGTTTCTCAATAGTAAATAGGCCTTTGAGCCTCATTGCAACATAATTCAGAGGCATGTAGCTGCCACATTTCTTCTCAAAAATAAGCTACCATCGCCTGAGCTAGTTTATTTTTATTTATGTATGTAAGCATATTTCAGTTCTTTGATATTAATGAAATGAAGTTTTATTTCTGCTACATCTCTTTGTATATGGGTATTTCTGTATTTTGTTGCGTTCCTGCATAACTCCGGATCAGTTTGTGGCCTCCTTTCTCTACATCTTAGTTTTCCCATCTTTGGTTGTAACACTGCACTCATTCTCTAGCCGAAAACATTAAAGAGCTCATAGAATCTGCCATCATTTACATTAGGGTTTGGCTACATCTGTATTAGCGTTTGTAGTTGTAAAGCTAGTAAATATTATGCCACATGCTCAGAGCCCCAGTTCATCTTCCACCCAAGCTCTCCCTCCAGTGAAATTAATCTTCTAGATGACATTCTTCTCTAGCATCACCATATGTCTCCTTCCTTGTATCCTTGATCTTGCAAAAGAGAATTGACAACAAAGTGTTTGAGCTATCAACACACGTATCCATAGCTAGAGCTTTGTGGCCATGATACCCACCAAAATTGGGTGACCCCCACAAGAGAATTTTTTCTCCTATCATCTCTTCCTGTCAGTCGGCCAGCCAATGACAGCCAATAGTGTTACAAGAAACCAGCACGCAAGAGTGTAGTTGTGTGTAGACTTATGTATAATAACTGTAAGTAAGTAATTGTATTATTGATGAAAATATAAATGGTGATTACAATTCTTCGTGGCAGTGTGCCTATATAGGCATTGACTGGCCACAAAGATGGGTGGTCACATCTTTTGACCAATGTCCCTTCATAATTAATGGGACATTAATTAATTTAATTAATTAATTATTATTAATACTTGTTATTTAATGTTATTTATTAATGGATGTTTGTTATGAATATTTTATTCATAACATTGCCACCCCCTTTAAAGATGCTTTGTCCTCAAAGCATAATAAAAAGGGTTTTCTCTAGTTGAACACGTTGCTATGGAATGGCATCTATTTTCTTTGACTTGTTTGTGTCTTCTTGAGTTGGTGACATTTTCATATGAAACTGCAACTTTCTTGAAGTTGGGTGCATTAACACCATGTAATTTATAGTGTCGTCCTTGCCAACTAAACTCCATGAATTGTTCTTCAAGGTTTGTAGTATAGCTTCCTAATTGCATTAACCATTCTGCACCTAACACTATATCCATTTCCTTGAGTGGTAGGGCATATAAATCTGTCTGTAGCTCTAGTTCTTGTATCTAAATTGAAACCTTAAGACATTCTCCTATCTCTTCGAACTTTTGCCCAGTAGCAAAAGTCATGCTAAGGTCCTTGATTGGGCATATACAAAGATCAAGTTGTTTAGCAAGATCAATGTTTATACAATTGTGAGTACTGCTAGAATCTACAAGTATATTGACATTTCTGCCTCTTATGAGCCCCTTAAGCTTCAGGGTTTTAGGTCATAACCTTCTTGTCATGTTTGTTGGTAGAGTAGTAGGCTTAATGTTCTTTCTTCTTGGAGACTGGTTTCTCTGTTTCTGAAGGTGTGGTGGAACGTATTTTGCAGTGACTTGTTGTTTTTGACCCATTGAAGAATTTCCTTCTTCAACCTGATTTTGTTGCACACATGAGGATGCAACTAATGATGGTTTCTCATAATTTGAATCCTCACTGTGTGTGCAACGATTTCTTCATCACATTCTTGTATTTCAACTTGCTTCCCATCTACTATTTTATAGTAGCGTAAGGACATGTCTTCACATTTATGTTCTGTCGCTCAATTTTCTCCACACTTGCGACAATTATTTCTCTTTTTTAGCCTTTTCTCTGACTCATTACTTGAAGAGTTTGACTCTCTCTCAATTTCATAAGTATACAATTTCTTGTTAAGGCATTTGTGTCTTGAGGTCCATTTTTCCCCACAATAGCTACATTTGTTTGTTTCTTTTTTTCCTGAGTATTGTTGTTGGTCTTCATCCTCCTTGAATGATGACATTCTAAACTTATGCTTTTGCTCAATAATCTTTGCAACACGTCCAGCTTCTTCGATAGCTTTAGGTTTGTATAATTTCAATTATGCACGGATATACCCCTTATGTCCACATCTATACATTTTTAGCAGTTCTTCATCAGTAAATCCTCTTTGTCTTGTAGCTAATACTTCCCATTCGCGGGTGTATTTGCTTACAAACCCTGTTTGCTTGAGATGAACAAAATTTTCGTAGACATCATCTTCTTCTTCATCATAAAATCTTTTTAGCAAGGCATCCACAAAAATTTTCTAGAGGAAAGAACGAGCTTCACATTTGTCAGATCACCATAGGAACCAATCATATGCCTTAACTTCCAAATTGTTGGATGCGGTAATGGTTTTCTCTCGTTCACATATTGGGGGTTCGATTCAAAAATAGCTTCCATTTTATTAACCCACACAATAGCACCTCTATGGTCTTTACCATTGTATTTTGGGAGCTCCTTCTTAATTCACCGTCTTTTTTCTAGAAATTTTGTATAGTATTGACTCCCTGAGAAGTGTATTTGCGGATCTCATGATGCGTTTGCGGAATTTCATGATTTGGAAACCCTTCGTTTTCTGGAGTCCTGGGACTTTGTGTTGGTCCTTGAGTAATTAAAGGATTAAAAAATGAGTTAACTCCTCTATTTAACTAGCTTTATATGTCTTGTAACATTTTTTCAATGTTACCCACTTTTTTAATATCGTTTGCCATTCCTTCTTGGGTTACAATTAGTCTATTTTGACCCTCTCCTAACTCTTCCTGCTTCTTTTCAACATTGTCGAGGCGCCGTTGTACTTTATCGAGTTCTTCTTGAATTTGTTTTGAATTGGTGTCGTGATTATTATTCCCCATTTTGTTTTTTTTCTTGGTGGAACCATTTTTTATTATTATATAATAATAGAGTTGCGGGGGAGCGCCTCCCCCCCTTCGAACCCGCTCCTAATCCGCGCTCCGGGTAGGAGCAGGTCAGGGGCGCGCTCCTGTTAAGTTATGGTATGTTCTATGCTTATAACAGTTTACTTCTTTTTCTTATTATATTCCACAGATTAGCAATCACATGTACATAAAGTAAAGTGAAGATAGAACATTAAACGATCGACAGAAAACAAGCCAAGACAAGAGACACAAGATGTGGCGGCTAGCCAGGACAAACCCCACAATGTGTGGGGAAACCCTTTGATCAAATCTTCTTTTATCTTCAATAATTCAGCAGAGAGAAATAGTACAATAAATCTGATTCATATCAGCAGTAGCAAACCCTAGATCAGCAACATCAGCATTAGCGGCTTCATTATCAAACTAGGGCAGACGATATCTCACAAACCGACTGTCGGATTGACTTCATTCCACCACCAAAAGTTGCGGTTTCCAGAGGAGGTTCAGATGAACCTACAACGCAGTTTAGATGAGGAAATCTTCTAGGCCACGCATGTCAATCTTTACTTCTGCAGTTGCAGCTTCAGTTTCAGCAATTTCTGGCTTCAAACTAAGGCAGTCGATATCTTGCAAACCGTTCGTTGGATTGACTTCATTCCACCATCAAAAGTTGCGGATTTCAGAGGAGGTTCAGATGAACCTACAACGCAGTTTAGATGAGATCTTCTAGGCCACGCAGGTCAATCTTTACTTCTGTAGTTGCAGCTTCAGTTTCAGCAGTTTCCGCCTTCAAACTAGGGTAGTCAATATCTTGCAAACCATTCGTCGGATTGACTTCATTCCACCACCAAAAGTTGTGGCTTTCAGAGGAGTTCTAGATGGACCTACAGCACAGTTCCAAAGAGATCTTTTAGGCCATGCAGGTCAATCTTTGGATCTACAGTGGCAGCTTCAGGTTCAACAGCTTCTGGCTTCACACGTGTGAGAGAGAGACCCATTTCTGCGCAGTAGAGAAGAGACTCATTTCTGCGCAGTAGAGAGAGAGATGTGATGAGAAGAGTGAGTCCAAATGAGGAAAATTCCTCCTATATTTATACATAATGTTGGTGTTTGAATAGATGCGACTGTTAGGCTTCTGAGCCTACATGAGTTGTAGGTTGGCTTGATAATAATTCCATAATCAAAATAAATTCATATCGGAATCGGATGATCTTTTTATCAATTCTACACCTCTCGACGAGAGGAATCTAATAAAAATATTATTAGCCATGAATAAGATGACCCACATGAAGTTTTGCCCTGGTTGCCAATTTTAACACTCCCTCTCAACTAGGGAGAACTTCATCTGCAATCTGTCTATTGGTCATTACTATTCATCCATCAAATGCACTGCCCTGTACAACTTGACCCTTGCCCTGCTCTGCTCTATTCTGCTTTGTCTCGTTCTGCCCTGTACTGATCTGTACTGTTTTGCTCTGTTCTGCTCTGCTCTTGCATTGTTCTGTTCAGCTCTGCTTTTGTCCGAATTATGAAGAAGAAGAAATGATCGAGGATGTATCATACTGACTCAAAGCTAGTCTCAGAGTATGTACCACTGGTCCCAAACCAGTCTCAACCAACCCGAAGTCAGCGTCATAGTGAGTACAACTCCACTGGTCCTAGACCAGTATCGTCCTCCACTGACTCAAAGTTAGTCTCAGAGTGCGTACCACTGGTCCCATACTAGTCTCAGCCGACCCGAAGTCAGCTTCATAGTAAGTACCACTCCTACCACTGGTCCCAGACTAGTATCGCAGTCTTAGAGAGTGTACCACTGGTCCCAGACCAGTCTCAACTGACTCGAAGTCGGTGTCATAGTATGTACCACTCTCAATAGTCACAGACTAGTACTGCACTGACATGAGGTCAGTCTCGGAGTATGTACCACTGGTCCCAGACCAGTCTCAACCGACCCAAAGTCAGCGTCATAGTATGGTACAACTCCTACCACTGGTCCCAGACCAGTATCGTAGTCTTAGAGAGTGTACCACTGGTCCCAGACATTCAGCGTTATAGCAGCGTTATAGTATCTACCACTCTCACTGGTCTTAGACCAGTACTGCACTGACATGAAGTCAGTGTCGGAGTATGTACCACTGGTCCCAGACCAGTCTCAACCGACCCGAAGTCAGTGTCATAGTATGGTACAACTCCTACCATTGGTCCCAGACCGGTATCATTGATCTCAGATCAATGGAGGTCATCCTACGTAGGGAGCACGGTAGATACAACGATGCGTGATCGGTACTACTATGGTCCCTAACTTCATTTCCCTGCTCATTGATCAGATGAGAGGTACTTCCCATGAGTCCCAGACTGCATGGGTAGGATGCCTCGACAGGAGAACTAATCAATCCTGTCCTCACAGAAGAACACATCAATCCTGCTACAATCGCCATGGAGAACACATCAATACAGGTCACCATGGAGAACACATCAATCCAAGCCTCACAGGAAAACACATCAATCTTGCTACAATCGCTATGGAGAACACGTCAATCCAGGCCTCACAGGAAAACACATCAATCCTGCTACACAAGAGAGCGAATCATCCTATTCCACAAGAGAGCGAATCATCTTGTCCCACAAGAGAGCGAGTCATCTTATTCCAGTGCGCACCACCAGGGGAGGGTGAGTCACCCTGTGGTCGTATGTTGCTCCAGTAAGAACCGCAAGCCCTCAGAGCTCCCAGAGCTCAATGTATGCAACATGCAGGATCCTTGTACAAGGGTTTCTTGAGGACTCCAAGTCGTTTGGGAAAATCGCAGATTAGATTTTTCCTCAGGGCTTTGACAAGGTGTATCGACCTTTACATCATCTTAATGTGATGGAGCCTTCTTGCTCATCGACTTACCATATCTCAGATGATGTCTATCTGTTGGAGTAATCGACGAATACGGGATTCTTCAATAATCGAATCCCACCTCTAGTTGTTATAGGGAATCACAATGGTATGTGTTCAAACAGCTCACTGAAGAGCTTCCCCAACCAGACAGCTTCATACGAGATCATACTCGTAGATATGTATCCGGTCTCGGTGTTGCTTATGGCAACTAACTTCTGCTTCCTGCTCATACATTATATCGAAGCAGAATCCAAAGAGAAACAACACTAAAAAGTGCTCTAGTGATCCTCCACACTACCTGCCTAATCAGCATTCGAATAATCATGCAGTTTCATATTTCCAGTAGTGTATTTCAATCCATTAGTAATTGTGCCATGAAGATATCTTAGAAGATTCTTGGCATCAATGCAGTGAGGCTCAACCAAATATGAGCTCACAGTGCTAACTGCAAAACATATGTTCGGACGGAGGTTCACCAAGAACATCAACACGAATGAGTTTTTGAAACTCAGAGGCATTTCCCAAATCTGGTCCGACATCACTACCATATAACTTCTAAAAGTTAAGATCCTCGAGGTAGTCACAGGCTGGTAGTCCATCATACCAAATCTTTCCAATATCTTTACCACATATTTTCCTTGAGATAGGAAAATTTCCCTTGGCTTCTGCCTTACTTCAAGTCCTGGGTCCTTCATTTCAAATTTAGAAGCCAACTCCCTCTTACATTTGTGAATGAGAGGGTCTGCACCTGTTAGAAAGAGGTCATCCACATACAACACCAGTATGAGAGGCATGTCATCTTCAACCTTAGAGTAAAGGTTAGGATCGACTTCACTCCTAGTGAATCCCAGCTTCATCAAGTAGCTGTCGATCCTCTCATAGCATGCTCGGGGTGCTTGCTTCAACCCATAGAGAGCCTTCTTCAACCTGCGTACATGAGATTTTCGATCATAAATTTCAAATCCTTCGGGTTGCTCCACGTAGACCTCTTCTTTGATCGAGCCGTGTAAGAACGCAGTCTTGACATCCATCTGATGTAGGTTCCATCCTTGTGAAGCGGCAAGGGCTATGATCAAGCAGATGGTCGTATATTTGGCAACAGGTGCAAATATCACATCATAGTCTATACCTTCCTTCGGGGAGAAACCACGAGCAACAAAATGAGCCTTATACTTTTCCGTACTTCCATTTGCTGCATGCTTTATCTTGTAAAGCCATTTGGAAGTAACAACTGTGTTGTCCTGGGGTCTAGGAACTACTTTCCAAACATCAATCTTCATGATAGACTCATATTCTATGGTCATAGCATCCTTCCATACCTGATGCTTAACGACATCTGAGAATGATGAAGGCTCATTTTGTGTGATCGTGCTCATGATGGTCAGGTATCCCTAATACCTGTTAGGTTTCTTACTTTCACAAAAGGTTCCTCGGGGTGCAGCATGTCCTTCAGCATCATCAAGTAGCCCCCTAAGCCATGAAGGCCTCTTCCTAGAAGAGGAAGGCTCATGTGGAGGAGGATCAATCGGATCCATGGGTTCTTCTACATCAAGCATTGATTTATCATCCTTTTCTTTCGGTTCCCTGGTGTCGACTTCTTGAGAGCTCCTCAAAGTCGGAAGATTGTCCACCTTGCTGAGAGCCATATCTTCGTTAAAGGTGACATCACAACTTCCCCTTGACCGGCTACATAGATTCTATAGCCTTTAGTATTTTCACCATAGCCCACGAAAATTCTTTTCTTTCCAGATACACCCAATTTATTTCTTCTCTTTCGGCACATGAAAATATACAGGGCTTCCAAAAATTCTAAAAATGTGAAACATCAGATTTCTTACCAGTGAACTTTTCTTCAGGAGTCTTGGAACCCAATGCTTGATGAGGGCATATACGGCGGTGTTTGTAGTTTCAGCCCATTGAAACTTCAGAAGTCTTTAATCATGTAGCATGGCCTAGACAGCTTCCACAATCGTACGGTTCTTCCTTCACGCCACATCATTCTGCTCAGGAGTACGTGGTGTAGTAGTCTCCCTCTTAATGCCAGCCTCAGATATGCCTGAGTGAACCAACTGTAATATATCTGAGGTCTTACTTTGACTTGAGGGGAATGGTCCCCTTTTGAGCTTTCCTTCGGCACATCCTGGACATACACCTTCTTTCTCTACTCAAAATTTAGGCATCCCTGTCACCATTTGTCTTACACCTTGTATAGCTTTGTAATGAAGGGGGGCAAACCTCTGATGCCAAAGTTCAGACTGAAGAGATGTGTCATAAGACATGACATCTAGTGGACTTCCATTGACTTGATATAATGAATCAACACTAAACCCAAGAGTAAAGGCATCTTTAACATTATTTTTCCATATACATACCTTGCCATTGCTGAAGATTACCTTGTAGCCTTTGTCTTCCATTGCCGAGATGGAAACTAGGTTCTTTTTGAGGTCAGGTGCATTTAATACATCCTGGACTTTCTAGCCTTCTTGAATGGTTGTCGTCTTCCTCGATCCCCAGCTCTCCTCTTACCTTTGTTGTTGAATTTGTCATTCCTTTGATTTGCCATCAGAGGGATTTTTGATCATCGTCCCAGTGTGAGTCCTTTCTATCAGGACACTCCCTTGCATAGTGACCTGCTTTATCGCAGATGTAACATCGTCCTTTTCTTCCACCCTTAGGTCCTGTTGACCACTGCGTGTCAACTACCCATAGTAGTACACCCCCTTTTCTTCGCAAAAGGGATAGCGCTTGAACGACGTGTCCGTGCCATTCGACAGTCTTCATCGACTTGATCATATTATGTCGTAGACCCAGTCTGCATGTGTAAATTGTAAATAATCTTAGCAGAGTTGAGTCATGTATGTAAATTTCCTAGGTGGACCTAATTTTCTAGTGATAATCTACGTTCCGAAAGGTTTTTTGTCTCACCGATCTATGATTGGCAGAGTTTTCCTTCAGCCTAACCCCAAAGCCGGAATGAATTTTGTCATTAGAATCTTAGAGGAATCCTAGTGTGTTGATCTGCTAGATCATATTTGGTCGCAGAACTAGGTGGTCTATGTCATTGAGATGTAAAATTGTAAAAGTCATGATGTAAAGTGTCTTGAGGGTTAGAAAATGTTTTAATCCCCTCATAAGTCCTAAGTCCTAGGTCCTAGGTGAGTTTTCCAAAGGCTAAGTTCGAGGATCCAAAAATAAAAATTAAAAAAATTTAAAAAATTAATTAAAAAATAGATAAAAATAATAATAAAATAACAATTTAAAAAATAATTAAAAAATAAAAAATAAAATAAAATAAAATTTAAAAAATAAATAAAATAATAATAAGTCAAATTTTTGAGTAAATAAATGCAGAATTTTAATTTTTTAATATATTAAAATGCATTTAAAAATTCGACGGATGAGATTAAAAGAAATCTTGATCCTCATCGACGGTCGAGATTAGTTTGACATGGATCATTCGAACTAGCTGTTGGGAATTTTTCCTTTAAATAGGGTGCTAGGGGTCATTTGAGAGGAGATGGGATCTGAGAGTCTGGTGCTAAAGAAAGCTCTCTTGTAGTCATTTTTTGTGCAATAAAGAAAGACTTTGGGGTTGAAATCTTGTTGGTGTTACTCTTCTCGAAATGCTGTAAGATGTTTTATGTTTTTGCATAATTTTATTTTCGGCTATTGATTTTAGCTTGATGAAGATTGATTCAGGCACAGGTATCTTGTCTGATCTCTAGGGTTTGAATGATAGTTTAGATCCTGAAATATAATGGCAGGTATCTCCATTTGATCTAGATTTCACAATCGTTTTTTCCCTCTATGTTAATGGTTGATTCTAAGCTGTGCAAGAAATCTTAGTTTTGAGTTTACCGAGCGTTAGGGGAAGTTCTCGGCTGAACCAACGAACTCCCGGATTGCATTCCTTGAAAGAGCCCAGCTAGTTTTAATTCCGGGCTTATCATCTGAAATTTTTTTTGAATGCATGCAGGGTTTTCTGAAGTATCTCACATTAAATTTATATTCTGAAAATATTACTGTGGATTATTGACAAATCTGGCTGATAAAGAGTCGAAAATCTGTAAATACTGTAAATTTTTAGCTGGGTTTTAGGGTTTTCAGTTTTCTTTCTTGCACATTTCACTTCCCGGTGTTCTGTTTTTGCCATTGCAGGTTGCAGGTGCAGATCTTAAATTTTTTTTTCGGGGTTTTCAAAAGACAAATCTGAATATAGGGCAATTTAAAGTTTGCTGGAAATTTGCAGGGTTTTTTCTGAAAAGTTTCGAGGGTTTGATCAGCTATCTAGTGTTGCTCAGGGATTTATTGTATTACAGGAGGATTTTGAAATTTTTTTTTAAGGGCAAACTGTGCAGCCCTCATCAGCTCCTCACATCCTCCTCTGCCAGCGTGTTGTTTTTTCCACACATTTTTTCTCACTCCATACGCAAGCTCCTTCCCCCTTTATGCTACCACTTCCACCTGCGTACTCCCTTCCCTTCCTCACGTGGTGCTCTCAAATCTCCCATCGCAGCTTCATACCTCATTTGCCATTCCATTGTTTAAACAGCGTGTCCCATTCTTCTCCCTTCGCTCACCTAACTTTCTCCAAGCTGCCTCACGCAGTCCTACTCCATCTCATCCCTGCAGCCGAATACTCATCTCATCGGTGGCCTTCAAAACCTTTAATACTTCATTGCCTGCGTGCTTCTTTCCAACAGCCTCGTCCTTTCTGTCCACGCAAGTCTTCGTGTAATCTGGACGTCCAAATCTGCGTGGATCTCTTTTACCCTTCCCTGCTCACCATATTATGCCTTTCTCTGCCCGCAGTAACAGCGTTTCCTTCCACGCATTTCCTAATCCATCACGTAGCCATCCAAACCGTTGTCATTCCCACGCTGCTCCCTGCCAGGTCTACGTAACTTCTCATCGCAGCTATCCGCAACTGTTTTTCCTGTCATCGAGCACCCTTACGCAGCCACCTCAGATCCGTTCATCTCTGCTTCGAACCCATCAAGCTGCCATAACCTCTGCGTGCTCCTCGCTGTGTACATTCTCCAGCTTGCAAAAGCTAAACCCTCCATCGACTGCTATTCATCAGGAAGCCTGCTATTCCTTCCGCCGTCAAACTCCTAACCTGCAAAAATAAACGCATACACTTCGATTTTTCTTAAGTTTCCATTTAATGCTTGGTTAGGGTTATTGCTATTCCATTGTATAATTTCATGGTTTTAGCTTAGGTTAGTTCATTCGATTAGGCCTTAGTTTGCGAATAGTTTGATTTTTGTTTTATTTTGTTTTATTTAGATTTTATTCAAGCTTTGTTACTTTAGTTTTAGTTTAGATTTTAACTTTAAGTTTTGTTTTAAAAATATAACAATAAAAAATTCCTAAAAATTATAAAACTTTGAAAAGCATAATTTTTTTTTTTCTTTTCTTATAATTTAGATTTTGTTTTAATTTAGTTTAGATTTAATTTTGTTAAAAAAAAAAATTTCAAATCTCTTTCCTTTTATGAAGAAAAGTTGAAGTTTAGATTTTAATTCAGGTTTTATTTTTTCTATAGTTTTATTTATCAAAAATCAAATAAAAAAGTAAAAAAATTCATAAAAAAATAATAAAAGGTTTCTTTTAATTTAGTTTAGATTTTAATATTATTTAGATTTTTTTTATTTAAAAGTTTCATCTGAAAAATATATATATATATATTTTGGAAATTTTTTGCCAGTTTCAGTCTCGGCTCAGGAATTTGGTATATTTTATCTTTTCTGCTGAGGCTAAAATTTTGATTAATGATTAACATGCTTTAATGTTCATTTGAAGATTAACTACATGAATATGATCTCTGGTTAGCATTTCACGTGATTGAAGCACTTTATCCTTCGAATTTTAACTGCCGGAGTATCATTAAGCCATTAAGCATTTATTGATTATATCGCATTTGGTAAAAAGTTAAGCTTTGTTTGATGGTAAATTATTGTTGATGAGCTCATATCTTTGCAGCATTTGATAAATAATCGTTTCATCATTTATTTCATAAGGCACTGGTCTGTTAACTTAATAAAATGAATTTAGTGCTTGTTTCCTCGTGTCTCCCAGCCCAACTGTTTCACAGTTGGTCATTCATTTTCCCATAGGGTCTACCCCCCTTAGCCGTGGGAGACAGGCTTAAACGGAGAGATCGGGGATCAGAGTGACAACCCCCGATCTGAGCATTGTCATGACAATCTGTGCGACAACAGGTCCAGCGTTTCCTTTTGATTTAGTCCCGGAATTATTTCTTTTCTTAGCATGAGAAGAAAAGGCAGTAGGAGGACCTTTAGGCATGGGAATTTTTTGCTCTTCTTCCCTTGTTTCTTCTTGAATGCATCTAGCCATTAATTCCTCGAAACCAGGAATTACATTATAGTTCAGAAGAGTAGTCCTCAACACGTACCATTCGGATGGTAATCCTCCAAGAGTCGTGAGTGCCATTTCCCACTCTATCATAGATTTCCTTGGAGGTGTCCAGTTCAAAGATGTAGGCCACCAAGTGCTTGTCGATAGAGTCCCAAATGATCTTCTATTTTGACTTCTTCAGTTTTCCATTTGTTCCATGCAGCAACGGATGCATTTGATGGAAGATCAACAATATTGCCTCTTACACGGTCCAACACTCCTGGATCTTCTAGGGTTAGATCGATAGACATCTTCCATCTGTGATAGTCATCTTTCTTATGAAGCTTGCCTTCGACAGAGTGTTGAGGACCCCATAGTTCTTTTAGGATAGCCTCGCCAATCTTCTCTTCAGTGATTGCTCTTGCTCTTGCTTAGGCTTTGTCTTCACCTCAGCTTTGATACCATGTTAAGTTATGGTATGTTCTATGCTTATAACAGTTTACTTCTTTTTCTTATTATATTCCATAGATTAACAATCACATGTACATAAAGTAAAGTGCAGATAGAACATTAAACGATCGACAGAAAGCAAGCCAAGACAAGAGACACAAGATGTGGCGGCTAGCTAGGGACAAACCCCACAATGTGTGGGGAAACCCTTTGATCAAATCTTCTTTTATTTTCAATAATTTAGCAGAGAGAAATAGTACAATAAATCTGATTCATATCAGCAGTAGCAAACCCTAGATCAGCAGCATCAGCATTAGCGGCTTCATTATCAAACTAGGGTAGACGATATCTCACAAACCGATCGTCGGATTGGCTTCATTCCACCACCAAAAGTTGCGGCTTCCAGAGTAGGTTCAGATGAACCTACAACGCAGTTCAGATAAGGAGATCTTCTAGGCCACGCAGGTCAATCTTTACTTCTGCAGTTGCAGCTTCAGTTTTAGTAGTTTCCGGCTTCAAACTAGGGCAGTCGATATCTTGCAAACTATTCGTCGGATTGACTCATTCCACCACCAAAAGTTGCAGCTTTCAGAGGAGGTTCAGATGAACCTACAACACAGTTCAGATGAGGAGATCTTCTAGGCCACGGAGGTCAATATTTACTTCTACAGTTGCAGCTTCAGTTTCAGCAGTTTCCGGCTTCAAACTAGGGCAATCAATATCTTGCAAACCATTCATCGGATTGACTTCATTCCACCACCAAAAGTTGCGGCTTTCAGAGGAGATCCAGATGGACCTACAACGCAGTTTCAAAGAGGAGATCTTCTAGGCCATGCAGGTCAATCTTTGGATCTGCAGTTGCAGCTTCAGGTTCAACAACTTCCGGCTTCACACGTGTGAGAGAGAGACCCATTTCTGCGCAGTAGAGAAGAGACTCATTTCTGCACAGTAGAGAGAGAGAGATGTGATGAGAAGAGAGTCCAAATGAGGAAAATTCCTCCTATATTTATACACAATGTTGGTGTTTGAATAGATGCGACTGTTGGGCTTCTGAGCCTACACAAGTTGTAGGTCGGCTTGATAATAATTCCATAATCAAAATAAATTCATATCTCCATGAATACTTATCGGAATCGGATGATCTTTATATCAATCCTACACCTCTCGACGAAAGGAATCTAATAAAAATAATATCAGCCATGAATAAGATGACCCACATGAAGTTTTGCCCTGGTTGCCAATTTTAACAGCTCCTGATAAAAAAATTTACGCTCCTTGCGAAAATTGGGATCGAGTGTGGGAGCGTCGCTCCCGGAGTGAAAATTATAGCTCGGGAGCGATCGCTCCCGATCGCTCCCAAGCGTTTAATTTTTGCTCCGGGAGCGATGTGCGTGACGCCGGGAGCGATTCACGCGAAAAAAATCCGTGGAATAGAAAAAAATTTCATTTAAAAAAAAATTAGTTTTAAAACGACTTGGGGGCAAAAAAAAATTCATTGTCACTTGAATGAGTTGAGGAGAAGCTGGAGAGCGAAGGAGATTGAGCAAAGGAGCGAGGAGAAGCGAGGAGCAAGCACCGAGGAGCAACCTGCAAAGAGGTTAGTTACGTTAGTAACTTAGTAATTTAGTATTTTAAACCTTAGTTAGGTAGTAATTTAGTATAGTTTAGTTAGTTTAATTTAGTTTAGTTTAATTTATTTAGTAAAAAAATCATGAATCTAAATAAAATTAATAAATTAAATTAATTAATCTAAATAAATTAAATTAATTTTCTCATTCATATTCCCATTCCCATTCCCATTAAATTTTGCAGATTCAAAAGCCTACAAATATCAAACATTATGGACCTAGCTATATTTTTTGGCATTTTCCTCTTCTTGGTCCCTTTTTTGGTTATTATGGTGCTGGAGAGTAGGAAATAGAGGGGCCAAATTGAAGAGGGGGATGAAGAAGCTGGAGAAAGTGGATTTGATGAAAACCCTGGTGAGGAGGAGCTAGAGGAGGGTGAACATGACTCTCAAAAATCTAAACAAGATCAAACCCCATTGTGGAAATATGTTAACATGCGTGAAGCAGGGAAAGGGGGTGGAACCACTAAATTTCATTGCCCACATTGCAACAATAATTACACAGGTTCATATACCCATGCCAGAAAACACCTCTGCGGGAAAAGGCCATGGGATGGAGATAAACAAATAGGAATCAAAACTTGTGCAGCTGTGTCAGCAACAGATACAACCAAATACATAAGGGAAGAGGAGGAAGCCCAATACAAATCTAAAAAATCAAGGGGTTTCTTTGAACCAAGCTCACAATCACAAGTACAAAGAACTCCTTCAGCATCCTCCCAAGGCAGTGGATATGGAGGCACAGGGTCACCAGCTTTAAGGCGTAGAACCATATCAGATTTCCTTGATGAGGGGTGTAGGAATGATGTGGATTCAAAGGTTTATAGGTTTCTCTATGCATGTGGGATACCATTCAATGTTCTTCGCTCACCTTATTGGCACGAAATGGTTTCTGCCATAAATGATGCCCCTAAAGGATACAAGAGCCCTGGATATGACAAGGCAAGAACCGTTCGACTTGATCATGAAAAAGCAAAAATATCACATTCTTTGAATAGAATGACAAGTTCTTGGACTCACCATGGGGTGTCCATTGTATCTGATGGATGGACAAATGTAAAAGGCAAGCCATTGATAAGTGTTCTTGCTGTGTCCGTTAGTGGTGCCATATTTCTATCTGCATATGATTACTCAGACAAGTTCAAGACCGCCATCAACATTGCAGAAGCATTACTTGAAACAATTGACCATATTGGGCCATACAATGTCATCCAAGTCATCATTGATAATGCTCCTAATTGTAAGGCAATGAGAGCAATTATTGAGGATAAATACCCCAACATGTTTTGGTCTGGATGTTTGGTTCACACATTGAACCTTCTGATGCATGATGTTGTCAAGAACAAAAATGCACAATACAAATGGATTGGCGATTTGTACAAGAAAGGAAAACAAATGATAAAATTTATTACAAATCATAGCAATACCCATGGCCTTTTTCACAGTCACTCAAGATTGGAGTTGTTGAAGATTGTGAAGACCAGATTTGGTAGCTATTACCTCACCTTCAGGCGCCTTTTGAAGGTAAGAGAGTCATTGGCTAGCATGGTATCAAGTCCACATTGGCAGGTATTAAAGGAAAGGGCTACAAATGCAGCTGACAGGCGAGGTTTTGAACTGGTGGAGGAGGCCGCTCTTGATGGTCAGTTTTGGACAAGTGTGAGGCAAGTATTGGATTTCACCAAGCTCATTTATCACATGATTTGGTTTGCAGATACAGATAAACACAACTGTTGCAAGACGGTGGTCGAGGAACTGAGTGAGCAGCGAACAAATGTGGATGTAGTCAATTCGAGGGATCAGGGAACAACTAACAGAAGCGGGATAGTGTGGTTGTAGGCGGAGATGGAGAATCGATGCTCTGATACTGCTGTTACAAGAAACCAACATGCAAGAGTGTAGCTGTGTGTAGACTTGTGTATAATAAGTGTAAGTAAGTAATTGTATTATTGATGAAAATATGAATGGTGATTACAATTCTTCGCGGTGGTGTGCCTATATAGGCATTGACTAGCCACGAAAATGGGTGGTCAGAGCTTTTGACCAAATGTTCCTTCATAATTAATGGGACATTAATTAATTAAATATATTAATTATTATTAATACTTGTTATATAATTTTATTTATTAATTGATGTTTGTTATGAATATTTTATTCATAACAAATAGTAGTTGATGATGATGTGCCATTCATATCTCTGCCATGTACATCAGTCATATGTTTTCTCGCCCATTTGGTAAGAGCACATGTTGGAAGGCGGCCTTCCAATCGAAACTACGTTATTCATTTTGTAATCAGGTGCTTATGCTTGTTTGTATTTTGGGCATCTGACATGGATTATGGGGTAACCTGGAAGGAAGAGGGATTTTGATCGTGATATTGATCCCTCACCTTAAATGGGGGGGAGGGGGTTAATCTTTCATCTTAGTCCAATGGGACCTCCCCTAATGTCACAATGGCTATAGGATGTGAAAATTTGGAGACCCAAATCCGTACTGCAGCAAACTGATATTACTTCTCCTACTTGGTAATTCATGCAAGTTATTTACTATGTTACACTGTAAATGTCGAAGTAAATACGACTACAGCCTTCATTAATTTAATTATATGCGGAAACATGAACTGAGCAAGAATAAATAACCACACACACAATTAACACCGTTGTTTTTGGACAAATGTCCCCGGAAAAACCTAATGAGGGAAAAATGGTGTAGTGGCTGAGGGTTTGTATTATTATGCAGTAGTTTCTGAATACAATATTTGCATGCCTTACTAGCTATTTGATACAGAGAACCTAACTGGCAGAGAAATTAGTGAGAAATACCTCACACTATCACTGGCAAACCAACATTGATCCAGGCCTTGGATGGCTAGCCCCAAGCTGGCTCTGCGTAGCCTCTGTGTCAGCCTATGTAGATCTGCGTCAGCTTCTTTGTGGTCTGCGTCACCTCTTCCACGGATTTTTTGTTGTTTGGAACTTCGTTCCTCTGGCCCTCCGATCTCACACCCTGACTTCCCAGCTGAATCTCAGACTCCCTCTGAATCTTTGTGTTGCCTCTGCATGGCACTGCGCTACCTCTTCTGGATCTCTCTCTGCCTTCTCTGCAATGTATCCCCGGATCAGGAAACTCTCCAATCGGAAAACTATCCCTGCCCCTCACTACAAGAAATCTCCTCGATGACTTCTCCGACAACTGCTACGCTGCTCTCTTGAGAAATCGATCTCTTGATCTCACTCGATGTGTCTTCCAAATGCCCATCGAAGTCCTTCTTATAATCTTCTCATTGAGTAATCAACGGCCCAGATTAAATTCTAATCAATGGCTCAGATCATATTGACTCGATCTCCATCTTTTTCTAGAAGATTCACACCCAATTTTATTAATACCCTTTAATTATTTTAATTTCTTAAGTTTAGACTTAGGCATCCATTAAAAATAATTAATTATTTTAATAAAACTGTCTCCAGGTGGAATTTCCCAAAACGATTTCTGGGTATTCTGGAATACATGTGTCCTATCCTCCCTGCAAATTTTGAGGCTTAGAGCACATTCAATGCTATCAGAAATCAACACTCCCTCTTAGCGAGGAATGTGCTCTAGTAATGCAACCTATTGAAGCATCACCCTTACTCTGTAACATCTCCCTCTACGTTGTTGATGTCTAACATCACTGCCCACCAACTACTGCGCAAATGTTGCATATGTACTGCTGTTGACTCTGCACATTGTTGCCAACTGCATCTGTATTGCAACTCTATTGCTGTTGCAACAAAAAAACATCCCAAATACTGAACCAAAGGTGTTCAACGTGATGCATTTGTTGCTGGAGTTTTGGCTGTTGCTAGTCTCTGCGCTGACCCTCTGAAGTCTCTGCATTGCTCCTGACTTTGCACTGTGCCAACTGCACTGCTGCCAATTCTGATCTGTGCTGCTCAGTCTCTGGCACTCCTAGCCACTGCAGCTGCACTCCGACATTCCTTTGCACCAATTGACACTGGTCCATCCTGCTACTTCTGATATGGGCTCCCGTAGGAAGGTATTGACCCAAGAGATGGATTTCTGAAGGATCCTTCCCATTTGCAGTTCTTTCAAACTACAGTACTAGACCACCCCACCTCTCCATTGGAGGTATTTGGGTAATCATGGCAAACTCCTCCTTGATCCTTGCAGTTGCAGCCTACGAATCATGTTTCTCGTCCTTGTCCTTCTTCTTGAGAGAACAGTGCGTAGCATAGTGACCAAATTCACCACACCAGAAACATTTGATCTTAGATACGTCCTTCCACCTCCGCTGCTCTTGCTGCCCCTTTGATGCAAGGGCTGCATTCTCCTCCTCCTCCTTAAGCTTCATCCCACTGCTATTGTTGCCATCAAGTTTTCACTTGACTAAGATTCGCCTCATCTCTTCTCGTTGAAGGGTGGCCCACATCCCTTCCCAATCCGACAATTTCTCTTTGCCCAGGATACTCTGGACAAATACTTGTCATTCTTCTGAGACTGAATTCAAGGCCAACCTCACCATCTTTGTAGGTTGAGGCATTGATCCTACAGCTGCCAACTGATCTCGGGCTTCCTGAAGCTTCGATAGGAACAGATCAATGCGTTCCCGCTTCTGCATCCTCGGGGATCTCATTTTCTCTAAGGACATCTTCGTTGCTTGGAAGATCCTTGATACAACATAGCCAAGGCATCCCACATCTCTTTGGCCATCCCTTTGCCAACAATGTGACATACAACGTGATCCCTCACTCCGTTGAGGATCAACCGCTTGGCCTTCGCCATCTCATCCTTGTACTTCTTGAGCGGATTTGCATCGGCGGGTACAATTACCACACTATCGACATAGGCTTTGAGATCATGCTCATCTAGAAGGCAGGAGATCCTAGCCTTCTAGATCACACAGTTGGATGCTCCGTCCAATCGATCTTGATCTCTTAGCCCATTAGCTGTTATCTCTGCCAATAAAGGTCGAACTGCTTCCTCTCTTCTCTAAGCAGCTGCTAGGCTAGCCTATGCACCCCCTGCTGGAGTTAGTAGATCTGATCCTTGCTATTGCTACTTAGCAATTGAGAAATAGAATTCCTTGGCTCAGAATTCACTGAGGAAGAAATTCCCTCAAAAAGTGTCTTCTTCCTTCTTTTGACGCTTTTCTGACTTAGCAAACGCTGCAGAAAACTGCGTCCCTCCTAAAGACTGCTCTACACTAAATCTGCTGTTGTGCTGCTCCCTCTGCCACAGACAAATCACGAACTGGAAATCTTACTTCTCTGTCAACTCACTTAGAGAGAGATTTTCCTTGAGAATCTTGCCCTCCTAGCTTGGACTACGCAATCCCTCTAGGGATTTGATCTGCTGCCTACGCAGCACTTCGATCTCCCTCCTTCTCTTCAATGCTGGGCTCTTCTGGTCTACTCTCTTGCTTCACCTGTCCTCTGATACCATGTGAAAATTTGGAGACCCAAATCCCTACTGCAACAAACTGATATTACTTCTCCTACTTGTTAATTCATGCAAGTTATTTACTGTGTTACACTGTAAATATCGAAGTAAATATGACTGCAACCTTCACTAATTAAATTATATGCGGAAACAAGAATTGAGCAAGAAGAAATAACCACACACACAATTAACACCATTGTTTTTGGACAAATGTCCTCGGAAAAACCCAATGCGGGAAAACCGGTGCAACAGTTGAGGGTTTGTATTATTATGCAGTAGTTTTTGAATACAATCTTTGGATGCCTTACTGGCTATCCGATACAGAGAATCTGACTGGTAGAGAAATTAGTGAGAAATACCTCACACTATCATTGGTGAACCAACACTGATCCAGGCTCTGGATGGTCGGCCTCAGGCTGGCTCTGCAAAGCCTCTGCGTCAGCCTCTCTGGGGTTTGCGTCACCTCTTCTACAGATATGTTGCTGTCTGGAACTTCGTTCCTCTGGCCCTCCGGTCTCACACTGTGGCTTCTGGCTCTGGAACTCGACTTCCTAGCTGAATCTCGGACTCCCTCTGAAGCTCTCTGCTGCTTCTGCGTGGCACTGCGCTGCCTCTTCTAAATCTCTCTCTGCCTTCTCTACAATGTATTTCCAGATCAGGAAGCTCACCAATCAGAAAACTATCCCTGCCCCTCATTGCAAGAAATCTCCTCGATGACTTCTCTGACAACTGTTGCGCTACTCTCTTGAGAAATCGCTCTCTTGATCTCACTCGATGTGTCTTCCAAAAGCCCATCGAAGTCCTTATAATCTTCACGTTGAGTAATCAACGGCCCTGATTAAATTCTAATCAATGGCTCAGATCATATTGACTCGATCTCCGTCTTTTTCTAGATGATTCACACCCAGTTTTATTAATACCCTTTAATTATTTTAATTTCCTAAGTTTAGAGTTAGGCATCCATTAAAAATAATTAATTATTTTAATAAAACTGTCTCTAAGTGGAATTTCCCAAGACAGTTTCTGGGTATTTTGGAATACATGTGTTCTAGCCTCCTTGCAAATTTTGAGGCTTAGAGCACATCCGATGCTACCAGAAATCAACATAGGAGGGGCACTACTTGGAAAACCCAAATTGAGATAGCATAGTCCTATCTTTCCCTATTCCATACTTACCACTTTCAAGTTTCCATCTCACATTACAAGCCCTATATTCCACCTCCCTTCTTCAGGTTCAACTAAACATTAGTTCTCTGGGATTTGGCACTATACATCCTCATACCTTGGTAGGGCCCGAAACTTTTCTCTAGGAGGTATGTAACTAAAAGAACAAGAAAAAGAATATGATGGCCACAAGTAAAAACAAAAGAAGATCAAAATGCAAAAGATGGTCACGAGACAAATTAGCAAGCGGGAAAAAGCCTAGCATGAGCTCTAACTCACTCATTATGGCCATCACCTGGATCCTCAGCACATGTTGCTCTTGATATTATGAGAAGGATCCCTTGCATGTCCCAACCCCTGGTGGGCAATGAGTTGCTTCACCATTAAGGGCTTAATAACTACTATACATCATACAAAGCAAGCTCTAACTCTTTGAGCTACAAGCAGTAATACAAAGAAAAATCAAGAAAAATTTAAAATGCGTACAAGAGGGGTGGAAAAACAAAGGCAGAGTTGGTAAGTCATGCATCCACAATTTCTCTCTCCCCACATCTATACACTGAGGATGAGTAGCCCATCATTGTTGGTCCCTTGGACCATGGCACTTGGCCATGAAGTCTTTTCCCCTCCATTTCATCATTATTCACATGACACCTATCAATTGGAGGGTGGACCAAGGACATGCCACTTCCCCTTGGGGGCTCGAAACACCTAATAAGGTGGTTTATTAGCCACTTCCATCTAGGGAGGTAACACCATTGCGAGCTCAAAGCCTTAATTTTGGAGGGGAAGCCTCATTTAAAGTGTCAAATTGCCCATTTCTTTCAATATTGGTTCACTTAGATGTAAAAATGATTAAATATACCTAATGATGTAGTTGCTAGCCTTAGATATTGTGTGCGATTGTCAGGTGGTTTCGTAGCCATGGTTTGGGCAACAAAACTGGGGCCCAAGTCTTTTAGAGGAGCATATTGACACCCACAGGTTGAGCGTTGAGAGCCATGGGTCTCTAAGCTATAACAAAGCATCACACATAGCCATGGGCACCTCCAACACCCATAGCATTTCAATACTTTTCCCTACGTTGATGATTTTTATGGGATGATGCCCCTAATCGGCTTGGCACTTCATGAGGGATTGGTAACTAATCTAGGGCCCAAAGGAGGATGGTCTGACACCTTGAGACATGGGAGACCTTGGAGCCAACATGCCCCCAGTTGGCTTAGCACTTCAAGAGTGATTGGCGAGCCCAGAGGAGGATGGTCTCACACCTTGAGACATGGGAGGGCTAGCACCACCTTGAGAGCCCTCAGCGTTGGAGAAAAGATAAGCATTTTGACCACTTGGAGACCCATGAGACCACTTTTGTGCCCCAAAATGAAAATTGGGGTCCACAAAGGAAGATTGACAGAGACTTGGGGGCCAACCCCTAGGAGATGATTTTAGAGGACTTCTATCACATCTTGGCACCAAGAAGACTAAATGCTAGCCCTATGAGGGCTCACAGATGCATGACTTTATCTTTCTCTCTTTTACAGCTCACACGTGTGGGAAAGAGTTATGTTTTATCATTGGCTACTAGGTTAACTTGTGACCTAGCGTGTGATTAGCGCATTATTTTATGATTTTGACGGGCATTAGGCTAAAATAGGCTTTATGACTCATATAAATAGACGAGAGATCATTTGTAAAAAATCATCATCAAAACTTGAGAACTTTGGCCTCTCTAGTGAATTCGACCTTCTTTTCTTGTAGAGAATTTGGATCTATAAATGCATTTTGACATTTGGAGCTATCCTTTGGATCAATGGAGGGAATCTTTTGAATGTTATCTTGTAAGTGTACCTATTATTGAATATTTATCTTTCTACATGTCTAATGTATTGAATAATGTCGAATGTAGGTCTTGCAATTGTGCCCTAATTTATTGAAAAATGATTGAATTCTATCTAGATGATCTATTGCATGCATTACTCATACATAACATGTGAATGAATGTCTTAGTGGTGAAATTTAACTAGCTCTCCTATGAAAATTCCAGTATCCATTGCATAGATAGTTGCTTGAGTTTTGGTGCTAGGGCATCAAGATTTCAGCCTCCTTAGAAACTTTTTGGTTGATCTATCACATGATAGACTCTATATTCCCAAGGTACAAGGCACTGACCTATTTTTTTTGGTGATCAATCCTATATCTCATCCATAAATTTCTCTCTATCTAATTCGGCCCCTTTAAGGCCAAGCTTGCTTGGTGTGAATCCCTAGGCAAGGAGATTTTTTGGCAATGAAGAGACTAAACATCAAGAGGAGGGTATTTGCCACAATATCTCTTCTTTTGGTGGGCATCCAATTCAATCTTATCCATAGATTTCTTTTCCCTAGTTGTTAGCCTTAAGGTAAAACCCTAGTCTAGTCTTGCTTCAACTTAGGGGCTTGTTTGAAGGTTTCATGTGCCTTGATATTGTTGATATACATTGTTGGAGTCCCTTTCTCCTCGCCTTGACATTCGGCCATCCCAACACTCAACTTACCAATCAAGCCCTAGGTCTTATGCCTCATCTTATAGGCCTCTATCAAGAAACATAATTGTCTCCTATTGGAGCCTTGATCCTAAATTGTGCGTGTTGTCGCGCAGAGTGTTGTCATGCAGAGTGTCTAAGCACCGCGACAATGCTCAGAATGGAAGCTGTCACCCTGATCCCCGATCTCTCCATTTAAGCCGTCTCCCTAGGCTAAGGGGGGTAGACCCTATGGGATAAAGGAAGACCAACTGGAAATCAGCTGGCTTGGGAGACACAGCGGTGGAATCAAGCATCTGATCGATATTTTAATGATGGATAACTTGATGGATTTAAATGATTAAATTAGATAGAGTAGATGCCAAAACAAGACATGACCACAAGATAGAAATAATTCTAGACCAGTGCCTTCATTGGTAAAACAAGCTATCTAGATCGATTTTCAATATATGATGAAAAAGTGACAATAATCCACAAATGCCCAAAAAGATTCCAGATTTAAAACAATTGTCATTTTTTACCATCATAAAAAAAATGCATTTAATGACACTAAAGAACTTTAAATTTAAACTTTAATTATTCTTTAGGCAATAATGCTTAATGGTAACCGAAAAATTTAAAATCTTGGCAATAAAAAAGGGGTAAAAAATAAAAATTTTAATGGGCCATAGGCCACATCTAAAATTTTTTAACATTAAAGCGCAAATCCCTTTTGCTTGGTTTTTAATCACCAAAATTTTTATGATTTTTTAAATGTTTAGGATTTTATAAATTTTTAGATTTTTTAATTTTGAAAATTTAAATTTTTTTAGGATTTTTAATGATTTTTTATTTTTAAAGTCAAAATAAACAAAAATCTAAATCTAAATGAAAAGAAAAATTTGAAATTTTTTATGAAACCTAAATTAAATGAAAAAGAAAATAAACAAAAATATAACTAAACCTAAACTAAATAAAAATGAAACTATATACCAACTTAATAAATCGAAAGCAAATTAATCGATACCCATAACCTAGACTAAACCCTAAATGAATATACGTAAATCAGAAGACTTTTCAATTATTATATGTTTCATTGTTTGATATGCAGGTGAGTGCAGGGTTGACGGAAGGGAGGAGGTAGCAGCTCGATGAGAAAAAAAAGAAGCGTGTGTGTAGGTGGAAGACTGCGTGAGAGATGGCGAGGAAGGCAGAACGCTGGAGCAGAGGATGCAAGTCAAGGCCGTAGGCAGCGTGGAGTGGCGTGAGCGGAGGGGTCGATGGATAGGGCTGCGAGGGTAGAATTTGTTGCAGGTTTGGCGTGGAGTGGAAAGAAGACGTGAGGAGCGTAGGCTGCCAAGGAGCGATAGCGGATTTTCCTTGCAGGTTGGAGCGTGGGAAGGACAGAGAGATGGGACAAATGCAGAATGGCAGCGGTCAAAAAATGGAACGAACAGGTAGAGGAGCATAGAGTTAGCACGCAGGATGGAGAAGGGTGCGGGTTTGACAGCAATGGCTGTGGATAGGAAAAGCGACGTGATATGGTGGGCAGCGAAAGATGGGCTGCATGGTTTGGCAGCCATATTTAAAAAAAAATTCGAAAAATTTTCCTGCAAAAATGAAACCCCGAGCAACAGAACTGTACACTTGCAAAAAACTAATTCTGAGGCCAGATCTTACCCTCCAGGGCCTAGATCTGGCTTCAAGATTGAACCTCACCTTCAGATATGCAACCTGTAATGACAAAAACAAACACCCAGACACAAAATATGCAAGGATCATACTAAAAACCAGCGAAATAATTACAAAATTCACAGTTTGAAAGCTCTAAATAGCCAGATTTGTCATTATGCCACACATATATTTTTTAAAATTTTAAATTTAAGATGAGGCGCTTTAGAAAACCCTTCATGCGTCCACAACGAAAGTTCTAATGATAAGCCCGAGATCAAAACCAGCTGTGCTCTTCAAAAAATGTTATCCGGGAGTTGGCTGGTTCAACTGAAAACTTCCCCGAACGCTCGGTAATCTCAAAACCAAGGATTTCCTGCACAGCTTAATTCAACCATTAACATAGAGGGAGAAAACGACAGTGAAATTCGGATCTAATGGAGATACCTACCATTATATTCAGAAATTAAACCATCATTCAAACCCTAGTGATTAAACAAGATACCTTTGTTTAAATCAATCTTCAATAAGCTAACATCAATGGCTGAAAGTAAATCTATGCAAGAAAATAAAACATCTTACAACATTTCCCGCAGAGTAACACCAGCAGAGTTTAACCCCAAAGTCTTTTTTTATTTGCACATGAAAAACGATTACAAGAGAACTTTCACTCAGCAGACGACTCAAAGGTAGAATCATCTCAACTGACAACTGACCCCCTATTTAAACATAAATTTCCCAACGGCTAATTCGAGTGATCCTTGTCAAAGCAATCTCGACCGTTGATGAGGATCAAAATTTCTTTTAATCTCATTTGTCGAAATTTTAAATATCAAGGAAATTTAAAATTTTTCATTTAAATGCATTTTAATATATTCAAAAAATAAAATTTTGCATTTATTTCCTCAAAACTTTGACTTTGACTTAACCCCAGGGACCTAAGATATAAAGTTTAGCAAAATAATCAAATAATCTTAGTCCCTGGACCAATTAAGATTTAATTTTTTTAAAGGATCCACGAATTTTATCTCTGGAAAATTTAAATTTACCTAGGACCTAAGACTTATGATGGGATAAATTATTTTTCTAACCCTCAAGACATATTACATCATGATTTGTACACTTTTACATCTTAAGGGGGACAACCCATTTGACATAGACTCTCATAGACTACCCAGTTCTGCGACACAAACATAATCTAGCAGATCAAGCAATTTGTAATAAAATAACCTAACCAAATGATTAGGATTATTCCCAAATCACTTTTACATAGACTCAATCTAGCACACTAGGACTCCCCTAACATTCTGGTGACAAAATCCATTTCGGCTTTGGGGTTAGGCTGAAGGAAAACTCTGCCGATCATGGATCAGTGAGACAAAAAACCTTCCAGAACATAGATCATCACTAGAAAATTAGGTTTACCTAGGCAATTACATACATGACACAGATCTGCTAAGATTATTTACAATTTACACATGCAGACTGGGTTTACAAAATAATATGATCAGGCTGATGATGAAATTGAACGGCATGGACACGTCGATCAAGCGCTACCCTTTTGCGAATAAAAAAGGGGGTGTATTGCTATGGGTCATTGACACGTAGTGGTCAATAGTGCCTTTCTTGTAAAAAGCCTCATTCTGTCACCTTCTATCTTAATCTTGGAATATCCTTTAGGTGACCTTCTCACATATTGAGACTCCTCCCATAGGTGAAAATCCGTAAAGAGCAAGGGGTTTTGGTTGTGGTGACAGTGGGTCACTACCCCATTGTTGTCACTTGGTCTAGTGTTAGCCCTGTAGGGTACCGATCTCCAAGGTCTACTATATTTTGCAGGAATGGGCCATGCTAAGGACATACTCAACATCTCCTTCTCCTGTCACAATCGCTGGATCATGTTGGGGTCCCACAACTACACCATGAAGTTGTAGCTATGGAACAAGTTGAGAATGAGTTCACCATCTAGGAAGTTGACACACACACAAACTGGGTAAGCATTGTTCAATTCTTTTGGAACATTTCTTATAGTTAGATGTGAAGCTTCCTATGTTGTTCAACTCTAACTGCACATAATAAAATTGGAATCTATCAAGTTGTAATGCCAAGCAAAAGCAATTCATATTTTTACATTGCCACTTGAGTTGACCAATAGTTTATTTTCCTCATTAGTGAAGGCTATATTCTTTGCTCAAAAGAACTCTATCCTTTTTAATAAGCTTGCCCTACAGTGGAGAAGTTTTGAGAGATTTGCTGCCTTGGAAATTTCATTTTCTAAATGAGCATGGTAGGTAGATTGACGACTAGAATTTGGGTGTCATTTCTGATGGTCACCTTATTGTTGTTATTCATTTTAGAAGAAATCCTGTGCTATATGTAGAGGGAAAGTAGTTTTGCTTTCCTTTTCTTGTTTGTATGTAGTATTATATATCTTTCAAATCTAGTTGCTAGGGTACCAATCTCCAAGGTCTGCTATATTTTGCAGTAATGGGCCATGCTAAGGATGCACTCTACATCTCCTTCTCCTATTACAAACACCGGATCATGTTGGGGTCCCACGGCTGCACCATGAAGTTGTAGCTCTGGAACAAGTTGAGAATGAGTTCACCATCTAGGAAGTTGACACACACACAAACTGGGTAAGCATTGTTCAATTATTCTGGAACATTTCTTATAGTTAGATGTGAAGCTTCTTACATTGTTCAACTCTAACTGCACAGAACAAAATTGGAATCTATCAAGTTGTAATGGCCAAGCAAAAGCAATTCATATTTTTACATTGCCACTTGAGTTGACCAATAGTTTATTTTCCTCATTAGTGAAGGCTATATTCTTTGTTCAAGAGAACTCTATCCTTTTTTATAAGCTTTCCCTACAGTGGAGAAGTTTCGAGAGATTTGCTGCCTTGGAAATTTCATTTTCTAAATGAGCATGGTAGGTAGATTGATGACTAGAATTTGGGTGTCAATTCTGATGGTCACATTATTGTTGTTGTTCATTTTAGAAGAAATCTTGTGTTATATGTAGAGGAAAAGTAGTTTTGCTTTCCTTTTCTTGTTTGTATGTGGTATTATATATCTTTCAAATCTAGTTGCTAGAAGTTGAGTCTTTAATAGTGGTATAAAGCTTCATTTTGGCATTGTTACCGCAAAAGTTGGCAACTTGGAGCTAGGTTGCACGAGATCCAATGGGAGACACCACCACTGTCACCTTAGCAATGAACTCCCTTGATGTTTTGTGGGTGGATGTTATCCCCATAAGAGAGGCCTCCTCGACAAGCTTCAAAGATTAAGTAACCCAGGGGTCCCCAAGGTTAAATTCCCTCCAAGGATCTTGCTATATGAACACCCTAGAATAATCTTCAATAAAGTATGTTTTCGGGTGAAATGAAGTAGCAAGGTCAATGAACTGATGGCTCAAGATAGGATTTGGAGAATGCTCAAATAGATTCCTAAACACACACTACTTTGAATTTTATGATTTACAAAAGTATAAAGTGATGGAGAGAGGACCAATGTCTTGGCTCATTAGTGAATTTCTAGGCATATGGAGTCAAACAAGGGTGAGTCAATAATTGAAAACCTTGGATGGAATGGGAAAGAGAGAGAGATAAATCCTCATTCTAACCCTAGCAACCTTCCAAACCAGAAGATTGAAGGTGAAGGAATACTAAAATTAGTTTCCTTAATGGATACTTGGAGACAAAGTTTGCATAACCAGAAATAAGAGTTCATAAAGAGATCTTGCAATTTTTACTAATCCCCAATTTTAGCACTTTCATGCAAAATGGAAGGTAATACTGACAATAAAACATCACTATTCATCCATTCATCACTTCATCGATCCAAAGAAAGTTCCTCCATTCAAAACATATCTTCCCCAAGACAATTCACCTCACTTGAAATATTTGAAGACAAAATTACAAGGAAAAGTCACAAAAATTTCAGATTGCTATGGGATTTCTCCCCCAAAACTCCATGAGAAAATGAGAGGAATTGCACCTCTATTTATAGAGGAGGTGCTCAACTTCCCTCATAAAATAACAAATTTCGTAGCTAAAATCTCCTAAATTACCTTAAAAAGGGGCCCAAAGTCCTCTCTACAAATTAATTAATCTCAAATAGGAGCTTCCAAAGCCACATGTAGAAAATATATGGGCATAATCCCCTCAAAAGATGGCCCTTTTCCACAAATTAAGGGCAAATATGGGGTGATGATGCAACGTCTAGCCTCCAAAGGCCCTTCATTAGCATTACTTCATCCATAAGCCTTCAAACTTGTCAACCATCAGTGACTAAGCAAGCTCCAATGTATGCACCCAAGCCCCCAAGTGGTCTCCAAGGAACGTACAAAGGTTTCCCGGCTCATACTTCGGCTTCAAGGAATCACTAAAGTGGTCTTACAAACCCTATAAAAGCCATTATGTAATTTTTGCTTCCCCATCAAGCAACACTCCATGTTTGTGCAAGTCAGCCCCAAACTCTAGCAACAACCCTCTCCCTTCCTTGTGAAATGGTCATGCCACCATTTAAGTGTGCTCTAAGTAATCTTTAATGTAAATGCCTCTGCCATACAAGCTACAACTTCATCAAAATTTCTTGAGGCCAAACCAACAATTCCTTTGAATTACAAACCTTCCAAATTAAGGTCGACTCTGAAAGGTTCACCTTAAATCACCTTATATATATGCTCAATATCCTTGGGTTGCACTAAATTCAAGAAAACTGAATAAATTTGCTTTTGGAATGATTAAATAGCTTAAGAATTTAATTTGAAGCCCAATATGAATGAAAAGAAAAGTGAGTAGGGTAAGCAAATTTATTTAATTCCTACTACTTAGTTTCCTATGAAGAACACAATAGGAACAAGTGAGAGTCTAAGAAACATGGGAATTCTTACAAACTAGTAACATGTAACAATTTCCTAGAAAGTAGTTGATAAATATTTATTGTCAAGAATTGTAAGTGAAGGGTAAGAAAATTTATTTAATTCGTACTACTTAGTTTCCTATGAAGAACGTAGTAGGAACAAGTGAGAGTCTAAGAAACATAAAAATTCTTACAAACTAGTAACATGTAACAATTTCCAAAAAAGTCGTTGATAAATCTTTATTGCCAAGTATTGTAAAATAACAAAACCTTGATAGGTAGGAACACACCACACACTCTCAAAGAAATTGCGAAAACAAAGATCCTTCAACTACTCCATGTCAAATGGTTAGGTACAATCAAGATGTTGCAATTAAAGAAGTCCAACCACTATGTGCACTCTATTCTAGCTCTCAATCCCTACTTTGTAGAAGAAGAATTAAAATAATTAACCCTCCTCAATTGGTTAACACACTGATAACCACTAGAATAAATCACCACCTATCACAAGTCCTCTTAGGCATCACATCCGCTGAAAGCAAATCCATTCCATAAATAAATGAAGTAGAACATACTAGTAACCATTGAAACAGATCATTCACCATTCACAGGTCCTCTTGAGCATCACACCCACTGTAAATAAATCCACACCAACCAACAATCAAGCAAATATACTACCTATCACAAGTGGGAAAATTCTCTCATCACAAGATAAACTAGGGTTTCAACTCTATGTTAGCTCCCAATCCCTTACTTTGTAGAACAAGAATGAAAACAAGCATTGATTAACCCTCTTCCATTGATTGAAACACTGATAACCAATAGAACAAATCAACCACCTATCACAGGTCGTCCTAGTCATCACATCAGCTAAAAACAAATCCATGCCATATATATATATATGAAGTAGAACACGCTAACAACCACTAGAGCAAATCGTCCACATTTCACAGGTATTCTTGGGCATCACACCCATTAGAAATAAATCCATACCAACCAACAATCAAGCAAATCTACTACCTAGGGAGGATTCTCGGTATTGGTCACCAAATAGGTATTCTAAGTTTATGGCTCAGAGGTGACAAAAGGATAGGCTTAAGAAGGGCACTCAACTTAAGGTCAAAGGCTTAACCCAACAAAGACAAGGAACAACATGCACTTCAAGAAGCCTATGAAGAGCACTTATGACCTAGGGCTTAATGAATAAGTAGGATAAAGGCTTACCAAGGTGCATAAGGCCAAGAAAAGGGTTGCCAAAGATGGATTTGATCAACGATTGGAGCAACAAGCCTTCAAGAAGCCCTATGTTGAAGCCTAGGGTTAGATTAGGTTTTTTACCCTAGGGCTAAAAAGGAAAAATTAATTGTGGAAAACGATAGATTTTGATGCAAAAAGACTCAAACCACGTGTATAACCTCACCACGGGCCAATGCAATCCTCCTTGTTGAATTTTTCCCTATACCCTAACCTACCAACTTGCCTTGAAGGGTCGAAAATGTAAGAGTTTAAAGAGTTTTTCTATGTTGTGTGATCACACCTATGTGAATGCCAGTGCTTGATCCTTGGGCGATGGAGTCCAAGGGAAACCTATTAACAAAAATATCAAGCATTAGTATGGAATAAGGGCAAGAAAAACCCTAGCTACCACTTTTTGAGGGATAAAGTCATGAAGAGAGCATTCATGAAGATCATTTAAGGGATGTCATACATTCTCTAGTTAAAACATGCAATACTTTGCCAAGATTTCATAGAAAATATTCAATATAACAAGCACATAGAAACCCTAGCAACAACCATTCCATGCAATAACCATTCAAAGATAAACAATAAGAATACTTACAAGATATGCATGAACAAGTCTTTTATTATCCCTAAGTGATGTCTCCGCAACAAGAGCTAATCTTCAAAAGCAAAATTATCCCCAATAGATCACACCTCCACAAGAATACAAGTCACATCAGCTAGGCTAAAATCCTCCAAGGAGGATGAAATACTCCACAAGCCATGATAAGATACAACAATTAGGTGATCTTTATTTATATGAGGTCTACTCAACCAATTTTAGTTAATGAAACCCCTAAAACAAGTTTGACAACAAATAAACCTTGGGTTACAAGCCAACCCACTAACTCAATGCTAAAGCATGCCATTAATGCCCACACAAGTGAGTCGTAAGCCTCATAAACGCTGACATCATACCCTTTTTGGGCTCTAAATGGCAAGTCATAGTATGATGAAGGTTGAAAATGTGTTTGTGTGCATCCTTCAAACTTGGATCACCTTTCGATATCTAACTACACCAAGTCTTGTAAAGGTGTTCTCTACCTTGATAGAGGTGGTTAATGGTCAACCCTATTAGGTTCTTCCAACCCTCAAGGGAAAGTGGCACTTCCAAGGTCAACCCCTCAATCATCATGTGCTAGTGTAAATGTATGGCAATGGATGAGAAAAAGCTTCATGGCCAAGTGCCATGGTCAAGGGGACCAGTTGATGGGGAGTCCACATCTTGAGCGTAGAGATGTAAAGGAAGGAGCAATCGTGGAGGCATGAGTTACCTTGCCCAACCTACTTTCTCCACCCCTCTAGTGCGCCTTTTCCTTCTTTTTGATAATGATTTGCATTATGGTGCATAGCTCAAGGGTTAAACCTTTCTTCTTATGATGTAGCATTAATATTACCCCTTAAGATGAGATAGTTCATCGCTCATCAAGGTTGGGACATGCAAGGGTTTCTTTTGATGTAATGAAGCATCATGTGCTCAAGAACCGGGTGATGGAAAAATGATTAGGGTAGAGCTCATGCTAGGCTTTTACCCACATGCTAACTTATGTCTGAGCCATCTTTTGCATTTTTATTTTCTTCCTTTTCTTTTGTTGTGGCCATGATATGATTTTTAGCTGCATCAACCTCCAAGGCAATATTTCTCGGCCCTACTCAAAGAGTGTGGACATCATGGTGCCAAATCTCAATGAACCAATGACAAGTTAGACCCGAAGAATGGAAGTGGTATATGGGGCTTGTAATGTGACATGGTAAGTGTCAAGTATCGTGTAGGAGATAATGAACACACTATCTCAATCCGAGTCTTCCAAGTAGTTCCCTTCCTATAACCTTAAGGCCTTAAGGAATGCCCCACTAGACTAGGGCTAAAGATTAACCCCCTAGTAAGGTAAGAGGATAGATTTACAGTTAAGATTAGTCAATTTTCTAGATCACCCCTTATCCATACTAAATGCCCAAAACAAACAATTATAAGCACCCGATTGCAAAATGATCAAAGTACCTTTTGAATAGCAACCCACCTTCATCCAAGTGGAAATGCATGATGGTGGGAGATATGTGGCTGATGTAGATGGCAAAGTCACATGGAATATCATCATCAAGAAGTGAATATCAGGGGTTGATGGTTGGTTGGTTGTAAAATGTAGGAGAAAATTTTCCTAATATGGGGTTACCCATTTTGGTAGGTAACAAGCCTTCAAATCGATAAGAAGACGATCTCAATCCAATCAACTCTAAAACCATGCAGAAATTTCGAGAATAAAGCAATTAATACAAATTTCAAAATTTCATCTCATATGCTTGAGGTTTCCTAAATCTAATCCATCTGAACTTTCAACCTTAGGGATGACATGAAATATTAAATTACAACAATAGTATTTCTCTTCCTTTCAATTAATTTTTACTTGGTAGCCCAGGAGAATAAATACCACATGAGTGTACTTGAATACCACAATGCTACAACCCTTAGGGCAAACTTTTCAAGGCATATAACAGATATGAAATGTACTATTACAACATATCACATTAACAACAAAACTGCTCCTTTATCTTCTAGAAATGTGTTAAATCACTTAATCAATTGTAGGTTTTAACCCTGTACAGAAACTATTTGCATACGAATTCTCTAAGAACAGAAAATAAACAATGCGAGAGCATAACACATAAAACACATATACATAGAGATTTTCCCTTGGATCCCAAACTCGGGACTACCAGCTTGATTTTTTCATTATATTCCTTTCAATGTTACAATCCATATATATACATGCCGAAGCATCCAATACCATGGACTGAAAACCATCGCTCCCAAAACCATGTGCGAAAACCATGAAAACCATAGGTAGGTTTGCCCACCTAATATGGGGTCCAAAAAAAAATTTCCCCGGGGCACTGCCCCGGACCCCGTAGAGGGCGGCTAACCGCCCCCCTCAAACCCATTGTGACCCCCCCCACTACGCAATTGGCACCATGAAGGGGGGGCTTCGCCCCCCCTCTAACCCCCCGTTTAACTAAGGTGGCTAGTCGTGAAAAGAATATAACACAACCCAACATTTTCCCACTTATTGTTTTCTCTCCATAGGAGAGCTTAGTCATTTATCCACCCTTGCAACATCCATTGTTTCTCTACACCAAGAGAACTTCTCAGGGCTCACAGATTTTGTCAATGCATCTGTAGTATTCTTCAAAGTGTCCACCTTTACCAACAACACCTTTTTGTCTTCTATCATAGCCCTCACAAAGTGATACTGAACATCAATGTGCTTTGTCTTTGAATGATAAGCAGGGTTCTTTGCCAAGAAAATTGGACTTTGGCTGTCATAGTCTATCCTTATAGCTCTCTGTACTAACCCCATACTTGAACACAATCTCTGCAACCAAATTGCTTCCTTGCTTACATGAGTGGCTGCCATGTATTCTGCCTTTGTAGTTGATAACGCCACTACAGATTGTTTCTTACTCATCCAACTAACTGCACCTCCAAATAGGTTAAACACATACCCACTTGTAGATTTTCTCTGATCCAGAGCTCCAGCCCAGTCTGCATCAACAAAGCCACCAATATCCAACACTCTGTCCAATCCTGGTCTTTCTTGGTAGCACAAACCATAATCACTAGTTCCACGCAAATACCTAAAAACCCACTTCACTATTTTCCAGTGCTCCTTCTCTGGTTTTGACATAACCCTGCTCAATACTTCCACTGCATGTGCAATGTCTGGTCTAGGATAGATCATCGCATACATCGGGCTACTGACTGCACTTTCATATGGAACACGGGTCATGTCCTCTTCCTCTTCTTTTGTCTTGGGACATTGTTCAGCAGATAACTTCACACCTACAGGAATAGGAACCTTCACCGGTTTACTATCCTGCATATTAAACCTATGCAGTATTGTCTCGACATACTTCCTCTGGTTTAACCAGAGCTTCCTCTTTGCCTGATCTCTTTTAATTTCCATGCCCAAAATATAGTTTGCAACACCAAGATCTTTCATGTCGAATTTGGAGGACAATTGGGTCTTCAAATCCTGGATAATTTCTTCGTCATTTCCAACCAGCAACATATCATCCACATACAAGACTAGATAAATAACACGGCCACCACTTAATTTAAAATACACACAGTGATCTGCTTTGCTTATGGTAAAGCCAAGTCCCCGTATAAATGTTTCAAATTTCTGATACCACATCCTTAGTGACTGTTTTAACCCATACAGACACTTTTTTAACTTGCATGCCAGTTCTTTCTTACCTTTCACCGCAAAGCCTTCAGGTTGCTTCATATAGATCTCTTCTTCCAGATCCCCGTGAAGAAATGTTGTCTTCACATCCCTCTGTTCTACCTCAAAATCAAAAGCAACAGCAACAGATAAAAGTAATCTAATAGAAGCTACCTTGGCAACAGGAGAAAAAATATCACCAAAATCAATTCCGAGCACCTGGGAATAACCTTTTGCTACCAACCGAGCTTTGTGTTTCTCCACCTTTCCTTCTGCATTTGTCTTCTTTTTGAACACCCATTTGCTGCCAATGGGTTTCCTTTCAGCCGGCAACTCCACCAGATCTCAAGCCTCATTTTTGTGCAAAGATGCCATTTCATCAACCATGGCCTCTTTCCAAAGTTTTCCATCCTTTGAATCTACTGCTTTCTTCACAGTTCTAGGATCATCATCAGTAATAGATAAAACAAAATTTGAATAGAAAGCAGATGGACTATACCTTTCTGGTTGTCTTCTTTCTCGAACTGATTTTCTCACAACCGAAGTTTGTGGCTCTTCATCTTCTGATTCCTCTTTTGCTATAGAGTCTGATTCTTCCTCCTTTAGCTCAAACTCTATCTTTTCAGGTTCCTTTGATGGGATTTCATGTTTAATAACATCTTTCACCTCTCTAAACACCACATTTCGGTTGTACACAACCTTCCTTGTTACTGGGTTCCAAAGCTTATAACCTTTTAAACCATCTTTATACCCAATAAAGATGCACTTTTCAGATTTACTATCCAACTTTGTTCTTTTCTCCTTTGGAACATGTACATATGCATCACATCCAAATACCCTCAGATGTGAAAAAGAGAGTTTCTTACCAATTCATACCTCTTGTGGAGTCTTATCCTCCAACGCTGATGAAGGTGATCTGTTGACCAGGTAACATGCTGTCTCCACTGCTTCTGCTTAGAATTCTTGTCCTAACTCGGCACCACTGAGCATGCTTCATTCCCTTTCCATCAACGTTTTGTTCATTCTTTCTGCAACTCCATTTTGCTCAGGTGTGTATGGAGTAGTTTTCTGCCGTGCTATAACACACTTCTTATAGAATTCTTCAAATTCCTTCTTGCAAAACTCTCCACCGTTATCTGTCCTCAGCACCTTTATCTTCTTCTCTGTCTGGTTTTCCACCAGAGCCTTAAATTCTTTAAACTTGTCAAAAACTTCAGATTTTTTCTTGAGGAAATATATCCATGTATTCCTTCAGAAGTCATCTATAAATAATACATAGTACACAGACTTACCTAGTGATGGAACCTTCACAAGTCCAAACACATCACTGTGCACAAGTTCTAATATCTGTTTCGCCCTCTTACCACCAGAGGGGAAACTCACCCGATTTTGCTTTCTATATACACAATTTTCACAGAAATCAAAATCCAGAGAGCTATTAGTCATACCTTCTACCATACCTTTACCATAAAGTATTCGAAGACCCTTCTCTCCAATCTGTCCAAGCCTTTGATGCCATAGCATGGTCTTTTTTCTAGAGACCACTAGATTTTCTGCTCCATTTTCAGGAACCACAGAACTGTTGCACCCATCAACAATAGTGCTACCTTTGCAGCTTGTATAGAGTTCCAACTCGAACTCCCCGCATCAATACCAGTCCTTCTCGAACCATCTTGCAGGTATCCTTCTTGAACACTATTTTTACACCTGCATCTTTCAGCTTGCTTACAGAAATCAAATTTCTGGCCAATGGAGGAATGTGCAGAACACCCGGAAGTGTTCTAATCCTTCCACCTTGCAAATTCAACTTAACTTTTCTGCGACCAACGATTTTAGCCTTCTTGTCATCCCCCAAGAAGACATCACCATCATCATATTTCTCATACTCGCAGAACCACTCTTTATGGGGAGTGAAGTGAAAGGATGCACCTGAGTCAATCAACCATGCCTCATGATCTACATGTGTACTTGAAGAAGCCAAGTACACATCCCCATCTTCATCTGAGGTGGTTTTCACCTCTGCAAAAGGAGCATCATCAGATCCCTTTCCTTTATCAGGAGTTTTAGATTTACAGTCCCTTTTGTAGTGCCTTTCTTTTCCGCATTTCTAGCACACCTTTACAGTTTTTCCTGGAGATTTAGATCTCCCTCTAGATTTAGATCTTCTACTCGATGTCTTATTTTTGTTTCTGTTCTAGGACCTTCCTCGTACAGACAAGGCATCACCATTCTAGCTCTCCATATTTTTCTGTCTCATCTCCTCTGTCCGTAACGATGAGACTATTTCATCAAACTGCAAGGCAGTTGCATTGCTACCTATTGCAATAACCAGACTATCCCACGAATCTGGTAGAGAACACAACAAACTGATGCACTTTTCTTCATGTGAAATTTTAATATTAACAGATAATAATTGACTTACCACAGTATTAAATGCGTTCAGATGCTCTGTCACTGAGTCTCCATTTTTCATCCTCAAGTTATACAACTTTTTTCGTAGGAACAGTTTATTCACCAGAGACTTAGATTGGTACAAAGTCCCTAACTTGTCCCACAAAGCCTTAGCCGTAGTTTCCTCTGATACATTCAACAATACTGAATCTGAAACACACAATCGTATTGTGTTCTTTGCCTTCTGATCCAACTTCTTCCATTCTTCATCAGACACTCCCATTGTTTTAGTACCCGGATCTACCACAATCCATTGATCTTTATCTACCAATAGATCCTCCATCTTGAGTTTGCATAACTCAAAACTCTGACCATTAAATTTCTCGATCTGTATCTTTCCACTGTTCGCCATCTTCTTTCACCACCAGAATCGATCCCGCAGATCTCCCACTGAACAGGGTCTACCACAGGCCTGAGTGAAACCCCTTAGCAACAAAGGCGTCCCCTTGAAGACAAAATGGCTCTGATTCCAAATGTAGGTTTTAACCCCGTATAGAAATTACCTGCATATGAATTCTAAGAATAGAAAATAAACAATGCGAGAGCATAACGCATAAAACACATATACACAAATATTTTCCCTTGGATCCCAAAACCGGGACTACCAGTTTGATTTTTTCATTATATTCCTTTCAATGTTACAATACATATATATACATGCTGAAGCATCCAATACCATGTGCGAAAACCATGCACAAAACCATAGGTAGGTTTGCTCACCTAATATAGGGTCCAAAAAAAATTCCTCGAGGTGCTGCCCTGGACCCCGTAGAGGGGTGCTAACTGCCCCCCTCAAACCCCTCGTACAGGGGGGTTGCCGCCCCCCCTGTGACCCCCCCGTTGCGCAATTGGCTAGTCGTGGAAAGAATATACACAACCCAACATCAATTCGGCTATATTTTATGTCAAATTGACATGAGAAATGATTGAAATATCCTAAATCAATTATATGTCATAAGTTGAAAATTAATTCTGCAAGAACACAATATTTGGACAGTAAGAAACGTTATATATATACAAAAGATGAAGTACATACTACAAATACATGCCATAACTTTATCTAAATCTGGTACAGTTCAAGCTTTCCAAACCCTAGCTAGGGAGACCATAGGAAAACCCTAGCCACTAACCCCTAGTTAGGAATCACTTCCTACCAAGGATGGTCACTACAACAAAGATCCTTAACTTGTTCGCATCAACACTAGCAATTCCTCCTTGGCACATTCACCACGCTGTATCACGCAAGCTCTCCACGTTGACACTATTTTCTTCCCTAGGATTACAAACCTTAGCCTAGTTACATCACAAGTACATGGAAACACAATTTTATCTCTAGCCTCCAAATCTATTTGTCCATCCTATGGTTTGAGTCCTCTTAATCCGTAAATTTCCTATGCACTTGGAAGGTCAATATCCAATCGGATTCCATCAATCTAGTTCTATTGCATGAGCATGCAAGCATTCAAAGTAGTTCTGGCCTATTTCAAAATTAGTTTCACCAAATTTCAAGAAATTTTAATTATAACATTGATTTTTTTCCGATAGTTAGAGATTTGGTGCTTGCATGTCAAAGATTTCACATATTAATTGTCCTCATGAGATCGTGATGCTAATGAGCCTTTTTCAGGTGACATGCAAGTAGTGTCATGACACCTATTTTTTGCATGTCATTTTTGAGCACATATTTGGGTTATCTATAAAATTCCGACTTCAATAAGACTGCTTTTAGCTGCATGTGAGCTGATCAATCTTGCTCGATTATTTTTATTTCTTTTTTCTTATAAGATAGATTGATGCTACCTCTCTTCATGATCATTGTTTCTTGCTTTTGTTTTTCACTTTTTTGAAGGAAGATTGCTTCTTTTGGCATGTCAAGAATTGGCAATTTCTGCATATGGTAGGTGCAGATTGAATGTCATGGACCTAAGTAGGTAGTGATGGAATGGTTCAAGGTTATAGTGGATGAAAGAGTGATGATTCAAGAGCTGTATTAAGAAGAGATATGGTTTTCCTAGTGTGACACATGGCAGCATGTTGGAAGGAAAATTTGCATGGGATTATAAAATTGTCTTTTGTCAAAACTCTAAAATTTCTTTGCAAAACTCTACTTCAAGTGGCTATGTTTAGTCTCAATTTTCCCAAGTTTGACATTCCACACCTTGATTCCATATTGTTAAAATTGGCAACCAAGGCAAAACTTCATGTGGGTCATCTTATTCATGGCTAATAATATTTTTATTAGATTCCTCTCGTCGAGAGGTGTAGGATTGATATAAAGATCATCCAATTCCGATAAGTATTCATGAGATATGAATTTATTTTGATTATGGAATTATTATCAAGCCGACCTACAACTCATGTAGGCTCAGAAGCCCAACAGTCGCATCTATTCACCCACCAACGTTGTGTATAAATATAAGAGGATTTTTCCTCATTTGGACACACTCATCTCATCACATCTCTCTCTAATGCGCAGATATGAGTCTCTTCTCTACTGCGCTGAAATGGGTCTCTCTCTCTCACACATGTGAAGCCGGAAGCTGTTGAATTTGAAGCTGCAACTGCAGAAGTAAAGATTGACTTGCGTGGCCTAGAAGATCTCCTCATCTGAACTGCGCTGTAGGTTCATCTGAACCTCCTTGGAAAGCCGCAACTTTTGGTGGTGGAATGAAGTCAATCCGACGAACGGTTTGCAAGATATCGTCTGCCCTAGTTTAATAATGAAGCCGCTAATGCTGATGCTACTGATCTAGGGTTTGCTACTGCTGATATGAATCAGATTTATTGTACTATTTCTCTCTGCTGAATTATTGAAGATAAAAGAAGATTTGATCAAAGGATTTCCCCACACATTGTGGGGTTTGTCCCTGGCTAGCCGCCACATCTTGTGTCTCTTGTCTTGGCTTGTTTTCTGTCGATCGTTTAATGTTCTATCTGCACTTTACTTTATGTACATGTGATTGCTAATCGGTGGAATATAATAAGAAAAAGAAGTAAACTGTTATAAGCATAGAACATACCATAATTTAACATGGTATCAGAGCTGAGGTGAAGAAAAAGCCCAAGCAAGAGCAAGAGCAATCATTGAAGAGAAGATTGGCAAGGCTATCCTAAAAGAACTATGGGGTCCTCAACACTCTTTCTTGCCGAAGACAAGCTCCGTGAGAAAGCTGACTATCACGGATGGAAGATGTCTATCGATCTAACCCTTGAAGATCAAGGAGTGCTGGACCATGTAAGAGGCAATATTGTTGAGCCTTCATCAAATGCATCTGCTGCTGCCTGGAACAAATGGAAAAATGGAGAAGTCAAAACAAAGAAGATCATCCGGGACTCTATCGACAAGAGCTTGGTGGCCTAGATCTCTGATCTAGACAACTCCAAAGAAATCTACGACAGACTGGTGAGTTTATTTAAAGTTAATGATGCAAATCAAGTTTTGTTTCTTAGAAATAAGTTGAGGGAAATCAAGAAGGGTAAAGATGAAAGTATGCAAGCATACTTCTTAAGAATCACCGAGATCAAGAACGATATCCTATCTATTGGGGAAACCATTACTGACAGAGAAATGGCACTCACAACTCTTGGAGGATTACCATCTGAATGGTATGTGTTCAGGACTACTCTTCTGAACAATAATGTAATTCCTAGTTTCGAGGAATTAATGGCTAGATGCATTCAAGAACAAACAAGGGTAGAAGAGCAGGAAATGCCCTTGCCTAAAGGTCCTCCTACTGCTTTTTCTTCTCATGCTAAGAAAAGAAATAATTCTGGGTCCAAATCGAAAAGAAAGGCTGGATTTAAGGGTGGAAGAAAAGGACGATGTTTCATTTGCAATAAAGCAGGTCACTATGCAAGGGAATGCTCTGATAGAAAGGACTCTCACCGTGACGATGATCAAAATCCCTCTCATGGTAATCGAAGGAATGGAAAATTCAACATCAAAGGAAAGAGGAACGCGGGAAATCAAGGAAGAGGGCAACCATTCAAGAAGGCTAGAAATTCCAGGTATGAATCTAACACTGTTGACGATAAGCAGGCTGAATATTATCTACCAGCTGCTCTATCGACCTCCGCTCCTTCGGACTCAATGGGAATTTGGCTCATTGATAGTGGTGCCTCAAGACACTTCACTGGTTACAAAGAAGTACTCTATAATCTGGTAGAGAAAGAAACTAACCTGGAAATTGTCCTTGGAGATGACATGAAATACCCAGTGAAAGGTATAGGCAATGTTTCTCTTAAACTGAATCAAGGTAATACGATTCACTTACAAGATGTATTATATGTACCTGATCTCAAAAAGAACCTGGTATCCATCTCGGCAATGGAAGACAAAGGCTATAAGGTAACCTTCAGCGATGGTAAAGTACGCATATGGAAAAATAATGTTAAAGATGCTTTCACTCTTGGGTTTCGAGTTGATTCTTTATATCAAGTCGGTGGAAGTCCGCTAGGTGTCATGTCTTGTGACACAACGCTTCAGTCCGAACTTTGGCATCGGAGGTTTGCCCACCTTCATTACAAAGCTCTACCCGATTTAAGACAGATGGTAACAGGGATGCCTGAATTCCAAGTAGAGAAAGAAGGTGTATGTCCGGGATGTGCCGAAGGAAAGCTCAAAAGGGGACCATTCCCTTCAAGTCAAAGCAAGACCTCTGATATATTACAACTAGTTCACTCAGACATATCAGGTATGATGCCTGTGAACTCCTTGGGAGGATACTCATATTATCTTATTTTTACAGATGACCATTCTCGAAAGACCTGGATATACTTCTTGAAAAAGAAGGATGAAGTGTTCCCTTGGTTCCGACACTTCAAAGCCCTAATCGAGAATCAAACTGAAAAGAAGATCAAGATCTTAAGAACTGACAATGGGACTGAATATGAATCTAATGAGTTCCATGATTTTTGTAAAGAGGCTGGCATCAAGAGGGAGACTACTACACCATATACTCCTGAACAAAATGGTGTGGCAGAAAGGAAGAACCGCACAATTATGGAAGCTGTCCAGGCCATGCTACATGATCAAAGTCTTGCTAAGCTTCTATGGGCTGAAGCTGCAAACACTGCCGTATATGTACAAAATCGATGCCCTCATCAAGCATTGGGTTCCAAGACTCCTGAAGAAAAATTCACCGGTAAGAAACCTGATGTTTCTCATTTTAAAATTTTTGGAAGCCCTGTATACTTTCATGTGCCGAAAGAGAAAAGAAATAAATTGGGAGCATCTGGAAAGAAGGGAATTTTCATGGGCTATGGTGAAAATACTAAAGGCTATAGAATCTATGTAGCCGGTCAAAGGGAAGTCATAATCAGTCATGATGTCACCTTTGACGAAGATATGGCTCTCAGCAAGGTGATCAATCTTCCGACTTTGAGGAGCTCTCAAGAAGCTGACACCAGGGAACCGAAAGAAAAGGACGATGAATCAATGCCTGATGTAGAAGAACCCATGGATCCGATTGATCCTCCTCCATATGAGCCTGCCTCTTCTAGGAAGAGGCCTTCATGGCTTAAGGGGTTACTTGATGATGCTAAAGGACATGCTGCACCCCGAGGAACCTTTCGTGAAAGTAAGAAACCTAATAGGTATCAAGGATACCTGACCATCATGAGCACGATCATACAAAATGAGCCTTCGTCATTCTCAGATGCCGTCAAGCATCAAGTATGGAAGGATGCTATGACTGAAGAATATGAGTCTATCATAAAGAATGATGTTTGGGAAGTAGTTCCCAGACCCCAGGACAAGACTGCTGTTACTTCCAAATGGCTTTACAAGATAAAGCATGCAGCAGATGGAAGCACGGAAAAGTATAAGGCTCGTTTTGTTGCTCGAGGTTTCTCCCAAAAGGAAGGTATAGACTATGATGAGATATTTGCACCTGTTGCCAGATATACGACCATCCACTCGATCATAGCCCTTGCCGCTTCACAAGGATGGAACCTACATCAAATGGATGTCAAGATTCCGTTCTTGCATGGCTCGATCAAAGAAGAGGTCTACGTGGAGCAACCCGAAGGATTTGAGATTTATGATCGAAAATATCATGTATGCAGGTTGAAGAAAGCTCTCTATGGGCTGAAGCAAGCACCCCGAGCATGGTATGAGAGGATCGATAGCTACTTGATGAAGCTGGGATTCACTAGGAGTGAAGCTGATCCTAACCTTTACTTTAAGGTTGAAGATGACAAGCCTCTCATATTGGTGTTGTATGTGGATGACCTCTTTCTAACAGGTGCAGACCCTCTCATTCACAAATGTAAGAGGGAGCTGGCCTCTAAATTTGAAATGAAAGACCTAGGATTGATGCACTACTTCCTAGGACTTGAAGTGTGGCAAAAGCCAGGAGAAATTTTCCTATCTCAAGGAAAATATGTGGTGAAGATATTGGAAAGTTTCGGAATGGTGGACTGCAAGCCTGTAACTACTCCGATGGAGCTTGACTTCAAGAAGTTAAGCGGTAGTGCTGTTGGACCTGTTTTACGAAATGCTACCAAGTATCGGCAACTCGTCGGAGCATTAATGTTCTTAGTGAACTCCCGTCCATATATATGCTTTGCAGTCAACACGTTGAGCCAGCATATGGTTGAACCCCACCGCATACACTGGATTGGTGTCAAGAATCTGCTGAGATATCTTCGTGGCACTATCACTTATGGGTTAAGATACATTGCCAGAGATGTGAGACTATTTGGATACACAGATGCTGACTGGGCAGGCAATGTGGAGGACCATAAGAGCACTTCCGGGTGTTGTTTCTCCTTGGGATCTGCTTCGATATCCTGGATGAGCAGGAAACAAAATTCGGTGGCTTTGAGCACCGCCGAAGCAGAGTATATTGCTGCTAGCATGGCTTCTTGGAGCAGCATATGACTACAGGATTATTCACTATCCCCTGGTGGTATACATGTACACCCCGTGGCGACATTGTAGCAGGATTGATGTGTTCTCCTGTGAGGCCTGGATTGATGTGTTCTCCATGGCAGCCTGGATTGATGTGTTCTCCATGGCAATTGTAGCAGGATTGATGTGTTCTCCTGTGAGGCCTGGATTGATGTGTTCTCCATGGCAATTATAGCAGGATTGATGTGTTCTCCTGTGAGGCCTGGATTGATGTGTTCTCCATGGCAATTGTAGCAGGATTGATGTGTTCTCCTGTGAGGACAGGATTGATTAGTTCTCCTATCGAGGCATCCTACCCATGCAGTCTGGGACTCATGGGAAGTACCTCTCATCTGATCAATGAGCAGGGAAATGAAGTTAGGGACCATAGTAGTATCGATGGACGCATCGTTGTAACTACCATACTCCCTACGCTAGGATGACCTCCATTGATCTGGGATCAATGATACTGGTCTGGGACCAGTGGTAGGAGTTGTACCATACTATGACGCTGACTTCGGGTTGGTTGAGACTGGTCTGGGATCAGTGGTACATACTCTGAGACTGACTTTGAGTCAGTGGAGGATGATATTGGTCTGGGACCATTGGAGTTGTATTCACTATGACGCTGACTTTGGGTTGGTTGAGACTGGTCTGGGACCAGTGGTACATACTCTGAGACTGACTTTGAGTCAGTATGATACATCCTCGATCACTTCTTCTTCTTCATAATTCGGACAAAAGCAGAGTAGAACAGAACAATGCAAGAGCAGAGCAGAACAGAACAAAACAGTACAGATCAGTGCAGGGCAGAACAAGACAAAGCAGAACAGGCAAAATAGAGCAGAGCAGGGCAAGGGTCAGGCTGTACAAGGCAGTGCATTTGATGGATGAATAGTAACGACCGATAGACAGATTGCAGATGAAGTTCTCCATGGTTGAGAGGGAGTGTTAAAATTGGCAATCAGGGCAAAACTTCATGTGGGTCATCTTATTCATGGCTAATAATATTTTTATTAGATTCCTCTCGTCGAGAGGTGTAGGATTGATATAAAGATCATCCAATTCCGATAAGTATTCATGGAGATATGAATTTATTTTGATTATGGAATTATTATCAAGCCGACCTACAACTCATGTAGGCTCAGAAGCCCAACAGTCGCATCTATTCACCCACCAACGTTGTGTATAAATATAAGAGGACTTTTCCTCATTTGGACACACTCATCTCATCACATCTCTCTCTCTCTACTGCGCAGATATGAGTCTCTTCTCTACTGCGCTGAAATGGGTCTCTCTCTCTCACACATGTGAAGCCGGAAGCTATTGAATTTGAAGCTGCAACTGCAGAAGTAACGATTGACTTGCGTGGCCTAGAAGATCTCCTCATCTGAACTGCGTTGTAGGTTCATCTGAACCTCCTTGGAAAGCCGCAACTTTTGGTGGTGGAATGAAGTCAATCCGACGAATGGTTTGCAAGATATCGTCTGCCCTAGTTTGATAATGAAGCCGCTAATGCTGATGCTACTGATTTAGGGTTTGCTACTGCTGATATGAATCAGATTTATTGTACTATTTCTCTCTGCTGAATTATTGAAGATAAAAGAAGATTTGATCAAGGGGTTTCCCCACACATTGTGGGGTTTGTCCCTGGCTAGCCGCCACATCTTGTGTCTCTTGTCTTGGCTTGTTTTCTGTCGATCGTTTAATGTTCTATCTGCACTTTACTTTATGTACATGTGATTGCTAATCGGTGGAATATAATAAGAAAAAGAAGTAAACTGTTATAAGCATAGAACATACCATAATTTAACACATATGCTAAATTTGACCACTCCACAACCTAGTTTGACCTATTACGTATATTTGGCATGTGTTAATCCTATGTAGCCTAAATTTAAAGTTGTTTATACCCTAATTAACTCTCTCATTGTTAATTTGGTAATCACGCTAAGTTTGGCTTGCTAATTTGCCAAGAAAAGGTTAGCCTCAACTTATTCCAATGTTAGCATTAGAATAAAGCTAAATACACAAAAGCTGAAAGTAAAGAACTGTAATTCGCCCTACCAATGTTGATCCAACACAAAGCGGGTAGCGGAAGCGTCATTGCCCAAAAATCCAGGAAGCGAAGCATTTACAATATATATATATTAAAAAAAACATCTCAAATACCAAATGAGTTGTAGAAGACATGAAAACATGCATATTTTTACATAAATCAAGATAGATATGGCATCCATGATTCCATTGTACATCAATAATTAATTATTCAAGCATCAACCATCTAGATTTTAGCAATTACAAACATACATCAAATATTTAAGCATATCATAAAACATAAAACATTTAGAAGATAAAATCATCAAACATTCAAGTAACTTATCTAGCAAGTGAGTAATTGTTAACATGAGTCATGTCCAAAATTCAAATAATAATGTTTACAAAATAGGCCACTTGGCCACCACCAAGACTGAAGTACACATTGAACTAGGAAGAGCAAGACAAAAAAGTTCAAATTCATAACAGGAGTATACAAGTCTAATCTATGACAAAAGTAGTAAACTGTGAATATATCTACTAATCTCTCCTCCTTCCACCACGAACAAGACATGAGCCTCCACGTGGTGGCAATGAAGAAGATGGTGGCAGTGACTATGGAACTAATGAAGATGAAGCCCCTGTTATTGGTGTTGAAGCATGGAACCTAGGAAACAAGGGACCAGATGGGGGTGGCATCTCAACTCGATCATTATCATCATGGATAAGAGCATCCTCCAATTGCTCTAATTGCAACACTCCATCCTCCAAATTGGGCTCCTCTGAATTTGTGTCCCAAACCTTGGGGTCTTTATTAATTTTTGCATCTTCACAGTAATGGGACAACAATTGCAAGTTGTAGTGAATACAAACCAAGCTCTCTGCACGGTCTAAATTTACCTTGTTCCTTTTAACACTATGGATGAAAGAATAAGAGCTCTAACACCTCTCTGCAGAAGAAGTGTTTACCACTTGTGATAGCACCAACAATGCCAAAGTTTGTAGAAGTGGAGTAGCACCTCCATGCATGTTCCATCACTCAAGAGACGAAAAATTCTCTCGATCTCTAATTGCATGCATGCTCCCAAACAGACCAATGCTAAGCGTATAGTTGCTCAAATGTTTTCATACCATGGCAATCTTCTCCTCATCAGGGACTAATTTATCCAATGCTTTCATATAACCAGATAGAACCTCTAGATCTAGATGTGGTTTATTTTAGAGCCCCCCCCAGGTGTTGGTGTTGAAAGCCATGATGGATAATAGTATTTAGGTGTCATAACATATGCTAAGGTATGCATTGGAACGTTTAGCATATCCCATCGTTTTTCCACCTCTGCACGAATATAATTATACAAGGTGATATCTCTAGGCTCAACAATGTCTTTAATCTACCCCAACATGCTATCCATTTGCTCATACACCTCCCCAATTATTGGTCGATCTGAATCTGCAAACTTGATCATGTAATAAATTGGTTTGGTGAATTGCAAAACATATTTAATTTGTGACCAAAAGTAACTGTCGAGAATAGTGTCCTTCGCTACATTAGAACCATCTCTATCAGTGCTAATTTCCTCCCATGATTCAGAGGTCACCATATTAGTTAAATCTTGTCTCACCTTCACTAGCCACCTAAAGGTGAGGTAATAACTTCCAAATCTTGTTTTTGCAAGTTTAAGCAACTGCAACTTGGAGTAAGTGCTATAAAAGTAGTTTACCCTTGTATGCCCTATCATAAATTTAATGAGTTGCTTTTCTCTCTTGTAAAGCTCATTAATCCATCCACATTCTTTATGCTTCACAATATCACACATTAAAAGGTTCAATGTGTGCACCAAGCACCCAGACCAAAAGATGTGTGGATGAGTATGCTCAATAATTTTTCCTGTTGCCTTACAATTTGTTGCATTATCAGTGATCACTTGAACCACATTATTAGGACCAACATCTTTGATTGATTGCAATATGAGATCTGCAATGTTTTGGGCAGTTGTAGTGACGGAGGAGAGTCATGAGATGTAATAAATACTGCAACACTAGCAGAAATACCAAGAACATTTATCAAATGTTGGTTTCTAACATTTGTCCACCCATATGATACAATGGATACCTCACAATCCACCCACTCATTTGTAAAACGTGTCAAAGCTCTTTGAACCTTTGCTTTTTCTCTTTCTAATAAGATTGTTATAGCTTTCTCATAGTTGAGGCTCTTGTATCCTTTTGGGGCTTCATTGATGGCCTTAACCATATCATGCCAATAGGGAGAGGGAAGCACATAGAATGGTACACTACAAGAACAAAGAAACCGGACTATATTTCCATCCACATCATCCCTCCCAGCAACATTCAGGAAATCCCCTATTGTTCTTCTACTTCCAAAGGTTGCAAAAGTACCATGAGGAGATGAGATACCAAATCTACAGGTTGCACTTGATTCAGAATTGGTTTTTTGTTTCTTGTTTTTTTGTTGTGCAACCGCCTCTATTTGGATGTATTTTCTTCTTTGTTCAGTTGAAATCTTTGGGCAAATTTCTATCCCCACGACACCCTTTTTGTCATCACTGTCCAAAACCCCACAAAGATGCCTCCTCACACAGGTATATGAACCACTATATGGTTTTCTTCCATAACAACCATGAGGGCACAAAAACTTGTAGCTTCCACCACCCAATGTGGAAAAAGTCGAAGTCGGGATTAAATCGGCAAGGGTCCAAAAATTGAAAAAGTCGTTGAAGTCTGGAGGTTTTTGAAAAATTCGGCAAAATTAAAAAAATATAAAAATATGAATATAGATGGACAACCTGCAATGAAATGAGCAAGAAGAAAGAATGGGAAAGAGTAGGAGAGGGAGGAGAAAAAATACAAACAAAAATGATAGAAAATGAGGGAGTTTGGGGTTTGCACTTGTTGAGAAATCCAGGACATTAAGATTAGGTGATTTCTCTTCTTTAAATAACTGTTTGTGAATGCTTTTTACTTCTTAGATTAAGATATTCTTTTACTTAGATTATTATAGTGTTCTTCTTCATCAAATAACTACCAGTGCATAAACCATAAAGAGGCAAGAGACGCAGAATGTAGGCGATCAGCCAAGGCCAAAACCTCTCCCACTTGAGAGGAAAACCCAAACAAATTCTTCTTCTTATAGAGACTTCAATTGACAAATACCAAGACCAAGACCCCTGACCTATTTGACCTCTCTAAGACCAGGTCACAGAGCTTCCTCTTCTTCCTTGAGTCAACGATAGTCAAAACTCCTTATTTCTTCCTCCTTCTCGGCTACCATGTAGTGTTTCGGTTCCTAAGACAGATCTGTAACTTTCGGCCCTAATTCAAAAACCCTAGTTCCAGCGCTTGGAAAGTGTCACTTTCTAGATAATGCCCTTAACTCTTTCGCTTAGGATAGAGACTCCTAGCTTAACTCGGCTTCCCTTTTGACTTGTCCTTCTCCAAATTCGGTTACCCAAGATGACTGCATTTTTTGTTGGCTTCTCCTACAGTAGATGATGCCTCTCTTCTTTGCACGTGTGACATCAAAGTAGCCCTAAACAGATCCAAAATGAACTCAGCTTCTAGTCCCTTCTTCTTCATTTGGATGAAGGTTCTTCTTGAGTGTATTTCGCACTTCTTACTTCGGACCTTGACTGAATTGCATGTCTTCAAATGAGAGTTGAGTTGCCTATTTATAGTGATTTTCCCATGTATATAAGTTGACTTGACAGAGATCTAGGCCGACATGTCCTTTGGTGAGGTTCCATTACTCCATATTGAAGTTGACTTGTTGGAGGTGCTTTAGCTTGGTCTTGGAGGGCCTTTTCACTCTTTTAATAACTCATACAAATATGTAACATGCCCAAGAAGGGTCCTTCATAAATGACATTGACTAAATTTGACTTTATGACCAATCCTAAGGGCTCACAATGGGAGCCATAACTATAAATAAAATTCCTTGCTCATGAAACCCATGAGACAAGCATTACAAAAATAATTTTATTTTCTTCTTTAAATTAATTACATAAAATCACAATTACACATGTCATTATGAAGACCAAGCCTAGTTACACTTTTCAATGGCACTTACCTCTTTAGCTCTTGTAGATGGAAGCCTTTCTTTACTCCTCCAAGCTCCTCCTCCTTCACTACTCTTAGCTCCTCCTCTTTCACTCCTCCAAGCTCTCTTCAAGCCTCTCTTTCTCCTCTCTTCTCCAAGCTCTCTTCTCCTAGCTCTCCAAAAATACAAGCGTGAGGAAATGAGAGGGGGAAATGAGCTTTATCCCCATCTATCATTTCCCTAACTCAACCTAAACTCACCCCCAACTCAAGTTAAACAAAAATAAAATAAAATAATTTTTTTTTTTTGGATCGGCCACACGGAACCGCCCGTTGGGCATCGGATCTGTGCCCGATCAGCCACGGTTTGCAAATCCGAAACCGCGGATTGGGCCAACACAGTTCCGAAATTCTAAGAACTGTTATTTATGGCCCGATTTGCAGTTTCGGATTTCCAAACCACAGATCTGGCAGTGGATCCCCCACGGATCTGTATGAGACACGGATCCCAGTTTAGAACTGGAGGGGGGGCGTTTCGTGCAACACTGCGTTGATCTAATGTGACTACAACAGTCACATCAGATCAACATTCGTAGTAGGAATTATAGTGTTTTTTCTAACATTATGGGTTGTAAAATGCTGAAATTTGATGATTAAAAAAAAGTTTCCTGCAATCCCAACCCAGTATTAATTTCACCTTATCACTCCCATTCAGTTAAATGCCCTTTCCCATAAACATACATTCAACATATAGAATTCTGGAAATGAATTTTTCAAATTAAAACTGTTAAGTTTAGGTATGTTGTATGCTTAGAGAAATTTATTTCAATTTTCACAGTTAGCTCAATATCTTTTCCAGATTAGCAATCACATCGGCGTAATAGTAAATTGCAGATAGAACATAAACATAAATCGCAAAAGACAAGCTAAGACAAGAGGACACAAGATGTGGCGCTAGCCGAGGACAAACCCCAATGTGGGGAAACCCTTGATCAATTCTTCTTATATGTTCTTCAATAGTTCAGCAGAGAGAGAGAGATAGTACATATACAACAGAAGTCAACACTTTGACTTATCTAAATAAGGGCATAGATCATCTCTAAGAAGATGATACATGAGGTAGTTGAACTCAGTTGAAGACATGCTGCTTCAACTGAGTCTCCAAGGTGACTCCATCGCCTTGCTGCACCTGTCATTGTGTTGCTCCTCATCATCATGCTGCACCTCATTGTGCTGCACCATGCTGCACTGTGTACCTGCTGCACCAAGTATCATTGTTGTCCTAAGTACCATTGTTGCACCTTACTGCACCATGTACTTGTTGTCCCATGTGCCATTGCTGCATCATGTTGTCACACGGCTATCCCAATGTTTAGCACTGTTGTACCTTGTGCCATTGCTGCACCACGCTGTCAAATTGTTGTCCCAATGTTCTTGCAGCACCATGCTTGCCACCATGTGCTTGCTACACCTTGTTGCTGCTGCTGTCTCATTGTGCCATGCCATTATTGTTGTCCCATTGTAACCTACAACAACCCAACAAGCATCATAGCCTTGCTGTCCCATTTACCATGCTCCACCAAGCATCATAGCCTTGTTGTCCCATTTACCATGCTGTCCCATGTGCTTGCTACTCCTATGTGACATTGTTGTGCCTTCTGACATTGTTGCATCATGCTTGCCCCCATGTGCTTGCCACTATTGTCCCCAAAAGGTTTTGTCCTCCTCAACGCAGTCCTAGACTACCTCCAATTGTTTGCTATGGCCTGCGGCCTAGCAACAATTTCCTATAGATTTCGGCCTCCTCCAAATGTGCCCAAACAACCAGTGTTTTGTTCCTTCTTTACTCGGCCTAGTAGCTAGCCCTCTTGGCCCTAGAACTCGGCCTCCTGTAGCAGAATTCCTCGGTCCTTCTTCCAACAATCTGGTCACCTGAAATGGCCTGCGTTTAGGGAATCATAGGCCTGTGTATGGGGCAGCGTGAATAGGCTTTAGATTTCCCTTGCTAGAACTGGGTTAGATGTCCTTTAGATAGCCAGATTAGGGCAGCGTGTGAGGGTATCCCATCTGCATCTAAGAGTTGTCTCAAACCCTCCTTGATTGCGGTTAGGGCATCATGTTAAGGCTCCTTACCTTTTGCGTTTAGGGCTTCCTCTAGATTTCTCTTTCACTAAAACCCAAGCGAGTGGTTGAATTCAAGAGTGAAGTGTGTGTGAAATGACTCTCAAGTCATCTCCTTTTATACTAAAACGTTGAGCACATGTGGGGGTTATTTGGTTGTTGGCCGACCTTGACGAATTGTCTCATAACACAAATAAATTCATGTTTCCATGAATATTTATTGGAATCGCATGATCTTTAGATCAATCCTACACCTCGCGACGAGAGGGACCCAAGAAAAATATCCGCTGCCATTAATAAGATGACCCAGACGGAGTTTGGCCCTAGTTGCCAATTTTAACAAAAACACATGGGACTGTCAACACATGCTGAAAATAATATGGACATAACCAGATCAGCAACACACATAAAAATACACACAGATTTTTGGTCAACTTAGAGCCAGGCAAAACCCCTTCAATCTTCTCCGGGGAAAACCTGTTAGAGAGCTCTTCAAATTTATTTATCTTTCAAGTTCAGGAAAAATACATTTGCAGAAAAAACAAAACAGCACAATACAACTTATCTCTTTAGCCCAAAACTCCTTGAAAATCGTGACCACGTTGCCTTGATTTCCGTGCCCACTTGAAGCTGAAAAATATGGACTGTACTGGATGGACTCCCTACCGCTGTACGGTTTTTTTTCAAACATTTCTCTCGAACGACGTGCAGCTCACAGCATTCAATGTTGTTTGTATTGTACCTTCTGCTGTCTTCTATGCCTTGATTTCCATGCCCATCTTTGCCCAGAAATCACTCATTCAGCTTGTTGCGACAAATTTCTCCTTCAAGACTTTTCTCCAGCTCTCAGCCTCCTTTTTCCAATCTGCTCATGAAGAATGAATGCAGTCTCTCTTTTCTTTTTCCCCTTTTGTTTCCCTAAATAACTTTTGGGCAACCCTAAGATCTAATGGCTCAGATTCATTTAGATCAAGGGATGAGAATAAATGTGCATTTAATTGTCACTTTTTATTTTTTAACTCACCCATTAAATAAAGTACCCACATTGTACTTTATGTCTAAAGTCACTTTTCACTTTATAATTTAACATTGACTTTACTACTTATAAAGTCACTTTCACTTTATAAAGTCACACTTAGGAAAATAAATATTTTGGACATTTTTCCCTAGGTAGAGACTAACCCATGGGAAACCACTTGTCCAAGGTACATTAAAAATCAACACTCCCTCTTACCAAGGAAAGTGTTTCTCACCACACCCATTTTTTCCCTGAAATGGACATACTTGCCTCTTGGTAAGGACTTTATGAGAACATCCGCCACCTGCTCATCTGTTGATATATACTCCAGCATCATTGCCCCCTTCTGAACATAATCCCTAATGAAATGATATTTGATGTCAATGTGTTTTGACCTGTCATGAAACACTGGATTCTCCATGAGTTTAATGCAACTCTAATTATCATAGTGAATAATCGTTGGTCTCAACTCCTGATCAAATAGGCCATACAACAACTTGCGAAGCCAAATGGCCTCACAACTAGCCTAACTAGCAGCCATATACTCAACCTCAGAAGAGCTCAAAGCAACTGACTTTTGCTTTTGACTGAACCACGACACAACTGCCGAACCCAATCCGAAGCAACACCCTGAAGTGCTTTTCCTGTCAGAAGCACAACCTGCCCAATCTGAATCTACGTAACCTGCCAACCTCACTCCATCTCCCTGCCTATATTCCAGACCATAAACAATCCCCTGCACGTAGCGAAGAATGTGCTTTGCAGCTACCCAATGCACCTTCCTGGGCTCAACCATGAACTGGCTAAGTGTGTTCACTGCAAAGCATATATTTGGCCTAGTGTTGACCAGATACATCAAGGACCCAATAAGCTGCCTATACAATGTGGGATCCACCAAACTAGAATCTGAAGCATGAAGCTTCTTCTAGTTGGTGATCATAGGTTTAGACATGGGTCTATAGTCTGGCATGTGAAATTTCCTCAACACATCCATAGCATACTGCCCCTGCCCCAGAAAGATATGCCCCTCCTCCTGCCACACCTCAAGCCCCAAAAAGTAATGCATCAACCCAATATCCTTCATCTCGAACTCCATAGAAAGATCCTCCTTGCAACCACTAATCAGTCTCTCTGCCCCAGTAATGAACAAGTCATCAACATACAACACAAGAATGAGCGGATCATCCCTTACAACAATGTAGTATAGGTTCGGATCTGCATCACTCTTCGTGAAACCCATTTGCTACAAGTAAGTATCAATCCTCGAATACCAAGCTCTCGGAGTTTGCTTAAGTCCGTAGAGTGCTCACCTCAACCGGCATACATGGGTCTCCCGCCCAAGTACCTCAAAGCCATGTGGCTGCTCAACATACACCTCCTCCTCTATAACTTCGTTCAGAAATGCGGTCTTCACATCCATCTGATGGATCTTCCAACCCATTTCTATAGCAATAGAAGTAAGGGATCGGATAGAAGTGTACTGAGCTACAAGAGCGAAGGTCTCATCATAGTCAACTCTCTCTATCTGTGAGAACCCTCTAGCCACAAACCTTGCCTTGAACTTCTCAATGCTGCCATCTACAACATGCTTGATCTTGTAGAGCCACCTGGAAGTCACAACTGACTTGCCCTCAGGCCTAGGCACCACTTCCCAGACATTGTTCTTAATAATAGAGGCATACTTCTCCACCATAGCCTCTCTCCATACCTCGGCTGGCAGCCTCCTCATAGCTAGTAGGCTTGTTAGCCCTGAGATGCAGTGCTGACTTTTGGAAGGACAAAGAGGGGCTCGGTCTGGTCTGCTGTTCTCAAAGGGGCCCCACCTGGGTCATTTTTCCCTTTTCTCCTCTTACCCGCTCAATTGCTAGCCTTCCCATTTCCTTCGTTCACCCTTTAACCTCGACAAAATACTCCCTTTTGGCCTTAGCCCCAAGCGCAAAGCCAAAGTACCCATAAAACCTGAACATACGCCCTTGTGTGTGTATAAAACATCTCGTTGCATTCACGCCGTTTATCTTTCCCCGCCAATCCAACGACCCATATTGCGCCCGATAAAGGCAACCTGCCTGATTGGCCTCCACTGTCAAATCACCTCCGCTAGATCTAACGGTCCTCGCACATATCGCGAGGACAACTAGCACGGACAATACCCGCGCGATATGGGCGGTTTTTTCTCTCTCATCGCCACTACGTGTCAGCCGCTGAATGGAATCGCGTGACTTCTGACACTTACCATTTATCGCCCGATGTCCGTGCGATGAAAACCATTACCGCCCAAGCTAAACCACCCCGCCCATTATCGCCCGCACATCTCCGCCGCCTGATAACCGTCTGATTTACCCATTGAATATCCAATGGCCCGGATAGGTCCTGCTCTCACCATGACCGATAGCCTCTGTAAATTGATCTCCGCCACACATCTCCTTGATCCGATGGCCACTAGCCACGAACACCCTCATTGTTCATCTACACATGCACTCCATCCCCACGACTAGTTTGACCCCAACAACCGAATTAAACAGAGAGCATGGCCAAATGGAGAAAAGGACACGACACGACTCAACAACCGAATTAAATAGTTATGGCACTCCTCTGCCATGATCAATCCAACTGCCTGAAGGACAACACAGTACTAGAACCGATCAGGTTTTCGTAGTGGAGAAAGCAACTACGTTCAAAGACGCTATCAGACAGTTAATGGTAGTTGGTGGTCAATTAAGACCCCTCCATCCCTAAATGGTTAAGAGCCATTGTAATGATAGATTATAAATAGCCAGAAGAAAGATGTAATCAAGGTTGGCATTTGATGTAAGGTTCAACTTCTGGAGATTATAGACACTCTGTAACTTGCAGTGTCTCATCTTCATTTTCAGCAATGCAAGCTTCTTTTGCTGTTACATGCTCACTGTCCATTTCTTCTCTGTTCTAAGCTTGTGCCTGTGGCACTGTATTCATGATTGCTTCCATGTTTAATACTAAATAACTGTCATTTTATCTCTGTATTGAAATATTGAATGTATTAGTGAGTAGGCCACTCAGGTTTCTTCTGTGTCTGATGCAAAACAACTATCATCTTGTCTCTGCATTGATAGATTAAATCTACAAGTTTCTTTAGTGGTTGCAGTCAGCCATCACATGGTTGTGTTGTGGTCAGTATTCTCCATATTCACCTAATTCCCAAACTATCGAGCATTGGTGGTTTAAAGCCTTGTAGTCTGAGGGTGTTCATGCATGTCTGGAGTGAAAACAGAGTAGAAGTGGTTATCTGGATTGAACCAAACCATCATCCCTTCTAATAAACTTCTACAAAAATAGTTAATTTATATGTTACCAGGCATCTCCGAACTACAACCTAGGAGAGTTTCTTGGAGCTCCAACATAATTGGCGCCGTTGCCAGGGAGAGGAGATTGAAGCTCAACTTCCCTAGGAGAACGATACAGATCTAGCTTTGATGATAGACAAAGTCTGGACACATTTTTGGTTGTAATAATCTATTTGGCGACTCTACTGGAGGCCGAAACTTTTGGCGACTCCACATCATAGTTCTGGCTCAGTTTGTGAGGCATACTCGGAGAAATCCTCAGAAGTCACCAGTTGACTCAGTACCTGACCCTGAAAAGATCATCAAAGGAAGAAAGATATCACAGAAGGGAGCATCAGGATCAGGTAAGCCTAAACAATCTTATGCATCTCTGCAAGAAAGGCTTGTAACAGAGCACATACATATTGAGAATATAGCCTATAGCACTAGCAGTGAGGAAAAATTTTCAGAGATTCATAAAGCTCCTTATTCTTTAGGTCCTCCTTTAGATTTCAGCACAAAGGAAACCTCCCCTCCAGTCCACCATATTCCTTTAGCCCTGTCAGTCACCCCTCAGCTTTCTATCATTCAGACTGCCAACATTCTTTCATCTACCCCAGTCATGGCAGGCCCACAAGCACCCACCAAAATGGAAAGAATCATAGCTGCTAGGTATGGGCCCTTGGTACTGCCCACTCCTTTGAATGCAATGCCTGCTAGAGAATATCAGAAATACATGCCTAAGTTCACTGGGACAGAAGGAGTCACAGCAGAAGAACATCTTGAGTCTTTTTATAGCTATGCTGATAATCTAGACATTAGTGAAGATGATGTGTGGATGAGGGTATTTGTCCAAAGCCTAGATGGAGAGGCTAGAAAATGGTTCAGAGAATTAACCCCCAGGTCTATAATAGACATTGAGGCCTTAGATGATGTGTTCCTAAAGCATTGGGGGGATAAGAAAGATCTGCTCTGTTGTCGCACAGATTGACACAACAACGCTCAGACCGGGGGCTGTCACTTTGATCCCCGATCTCTTCGTTTAAGCCTGTCTCCCGCGGTTAAGTGGGGTAGACCCTATGAGGTGATAAAGACCAATTGTCGACTAGTTGGGTTGGGAGACACGAAGAAACAAGCACTAAATTGATTTTGTTAAGTTAATAGACCAGTGCCTTATGGAGTTAATGATTAAACGATTGCTTATCGAAAGTTGCAGAAATATAAACTTTATAATTCCATGATTAACAATCATTTATAAGCAAAAAAACCAAGCGATGTAATATTTTCCACAAATGCACAACGCCTTAACGATGATCCAGCAATTAAACTTCAAGAAAATTTAAATGCTTTAAAAGATCGTAAAATTTAAATGCTTTAAAAGATCGTAAAATTTAAACGCTGGCCGCCACCACTTTCACATAGCCAACTTATTAATAAACATTAAATGCACTTAGCTATAGAAAAATATCACAAAAAGACAACAAAATGATTTTTCAAATTTTTTTTTTTTTTTTTTTTTAAAACAAGACTAAAATCCTAAGTCCTAAAAATAAAAAAAATGAAAAGTTTTTTTTTTTTTTTTTTTTTAATAAAACTAAACTGAAATATAAATCTAAATTAAAAAATAACCCAAAACTGTTTTTTATATTTTTTTTATGTTTTTATATTTTATGAATTTTTTTTATTTTTAAAATCTAACAAAATTAGATCTAACCTTTCTAAACTAAAAATTAATTCTAAAACTAAGACTTACACTAAATAAAATCAAAAGTAAAAAAACTAAGATTAAAACTTTTTATGTTTTTGGAATTTTTTTTATTATTAATTTTTTTTATGATTTTTTTTATTTTTTATTTTTTTATGATTTAAAAAAAAAAAATTTAAACTAACTAAATTGAAAGATAAAGATTAAACTAAAATGAAACTAAAAGTTAGAATAAAATTAAATCTAATCTAAAACCAAATTTTAATAAGTTTAAAGTTAAACTAAGCTAACACTAAAATCATAAAAAATCAAATCTAAATATAAAGCTAACTATGCTAACTAAAGCCTAAAGAATTTTAAATAAATTTAAAACTAAATCAAAAAATTAATCTAATGCATGAAAACAAAGCCTAAAACTAAAATAAAAAAAAAAAAGAAAATGGAATTTTAATTTTTATAAAGCCCAAACAAAAAAAAACTTACGCTAAACTATAATCAAAAACTTAAAAATCGATTTTTTGATTTTTTATGTCAAAAACATAGTTCATAACAAAAGGAACACTCAGCCAAAGAAATCGAAAATTATCCTAGCTCTAAACAAAATAAACCAGATCAAAATCGAAATGTCTAAAACCCTAGCCGCAGAGAATTTTCGAGTGCTTTTATTATTTGTGTAGGTCGGACGGCATAAGGTGACTGAGAAACCAGACAGCGGAAGACTCACGTATCATAACTCACCAGAAATTTACCTGGCCCGTATTGTTTGATCACTTTGTGCGTTTGCAGGTGCGTGGAGTTCTTCAGCAACTGGAGTAGCGCGTGGATAAGGGACGATGTTGTTGGAAGCACGCAGGCAATGAATAATTTTACCAACGCCCAGAAGAAAACTTGAAATGCTGCCCACGTTAAACTTTATGCCAAAAAAAACAAAATCGAATTTTCTGCCTACGTTTACGAGTGTCTTGCAGGGCGGCGGCTGCAAAGGATTTTACCACGCAGGAAGAAAAGAGACGCAGAGAAATAAACTGCGCAGAACCTGAAAGACTTTCCCAAAAAAAAATTGCTACGCTGATTTTCAAACCTGCAGGCCTGGACGAGTTTCGACGGCAGCGTGATGAATCAAACACACAGGTGATTGTGTGAGGGATGGAGGATGGCGGGGAAAGATGTGTTTTGCAGATAGAGGTGCTTGGCAATGGCAGCAAAGCTCAAAGGAGCTGATCGATGGGAGGTCGAAACAACAGCTGCGTGATAGATTTGCGTGAATATGCTGCAGATTGGACGCGGGGGAAGTGATTTCGAAAGAAGTGGGGCAGGAGTGGAGGTAGGAAACACGCAGACAGGTAGCGTGAGTGATTTTCAGCGTGGAGGTGATTGCTGTTTGGCGTGGAGAAGGAAACGAAAACCTGCACGACGGAGAAGCTATGATGGATATGGCTGCGTGAGATATAATGCAAAGTGGACAGATTGCTGAGTGGGCAGCAACGTGGTTGATGGCTGGAGATAAAATCGCTGCAGATTCCTTTTTAGATAAAATTTGAAAACCATGAACAGCAAACAGCACTGATAAACCCTCGGATGCTTCAGAAACCCTGCAACCTGAAATGAAAAATTACCCAAAAATAATATGTGCATAAAACGAAATTGAAAACCCTAAACCCAGCAAAAAAATTTACAGTGTTTACAAACTGAAAGCTCTTAAGCAGCCAGATTTATCAATAATCACAGTAATATTATCAGAATTTAATTTTAATGTAAAACGCTTCAAAAAACCCTGCATGCATTCATAAAAAAATATTTCGAATGATAAGCCCGGGATCAAGAACTGGCTGGGCTCTTTCAGAAAACACAACCCGGGAGTTGGCTGGTTCAGTCGAGCACTTCCCCTAACGCCCGGTAATCTGAAAAAAAGGATTTCCTGCACAGCTTAAAATCAACCATCAACATAAAAGGAGAAAACAATAGTGAAACCCCAATCAAATGGAGATACCTGCCACTATATTTCAGAATCTAAACTATCATTCAAACCCCAAAGATTAGACAAGATACCTGTGCCTAGATCAATCTTCATTAAGCTATCATTAATCGCTGAAAATAAAATTATGCAGAAAAAATAGAACAATTTTACAGCATTTTCAGAAGAGTAACACCAGCAAGATTTTTACCCCAAAGTCTTCTTTATTGCACAAAAATGACTATAAGAGAGCTTTCTTTAGCACCAGACTCTCAGATCCAATCTGATCTCAAATGACCCCTAGCACCCTATTTAAAGGAAAAATTCCCAACGGCTAGTTCGAGTGATCCATGTCAAAATGATCTCGACCGTCGATGAGGATCAAGACATCTCTTAATCTCATCCGTCGAAAAAATTGAAATTCTGCATTTATTTACTCAAAAATATTATTATTATTATTATATATATATATATATTTTATATTTTTATTTAATTTTTAATTTATTTTTAAATGGGTTCTCGAACTTAGCCTTTGGAAAAATCACCTAGGACCTAGGACTTAGGACTTATGAGGGGATTAAAACATTTTCTAACCCTCAAGACACTTTACATCATGACTTTTACAACTTTACATCTCAAGGGCGAGAACCCATTTGACATAGACCCTCATAAACCACCCAGTTCTGCGACACAACTATAATCTAGCAGATTAACACACTAGGATTCTCCTAAGATTCTAATGACAAAATCCATTCCGACTTTGGGGTTAGGCTGAAGGAAAACACTGCCGATCATAAATCGGTGAGACAAAAAGCCTTCCGGAATGTAGATTATCACTAGAAAATTAGGTCCACCTAGGCAATTTACATACATGACTCAACTCTGTTAAGATTATTTACAATTAAATATGCAGACTGGGTTTACAACATAAATTGATCAAGCTGTCAATGACTGTCGAATGGCACGGACATGTCGATCAAGCGTTATCCCTTTTTTTGCGAAGAAAAGGGGGTGTACTGCTGGGAAGTTGACACGTAGTGGTCAACATCTGGCTCCACTTGGGGACACATCGCTGCACTGTAGGAATGTGAGAATCCAGAATCTACACCCATGCAACGCACAACAAATCATAAGTAGCGTCCATCCAAAAAATCATCATATAACGTTAAGCACAGGAAAAATATAAGCTCTTCATTTATTAACTATCTAGTAACATGAAAAGTAAATCTTAATCCTAAAACAGAAATGAAAATGCTGAAAAAACAAGGAGTAAGGTTAGAAATACAGGGGATGCCCCATGGCATCAGATGTGTTCAATATAGTGTATACTGAGCATTTGCCTGCTTTCAGGCAAATCTGTCGGCTGCTTGTCGGATGTGCCATGTCCAATTCTACATATGGTAGGACTTTTTCCTATCCGAAAATCAAGCTGCTCGCGGCCGTCTGATGCATCAAATCTTCTTCTCATTCTCTTTCTTTTGCACTTTTTCTTCCTGGCAGGCTGCATCACTGATGACATGGAACTTTCTGCTTCAAAGTTATCAGATGAAGTATGTAAGATATGTGTGACATGTCTTTCTTTATCCTGCATCTGATCTTTATCATTTTTAATTCTATCTGGATCACCTTCAATTAACCACCTTTCAATCGAACCAATGACCTCCTCATAGTAAGATGGAGCTTGTTGCAGCGGATGAGAAGGCTCTTGATCTATTGATTTTTCCTGGTTTCCTTCATCTTCTGACTGCTGTTGAAATTTCTGAAACTGTATTTTAATGGCGTCTATCTGACTAGAGTGTTCAACCCTTATAGCACTGATTTCCCTGGCATGGTCTTCTTCCATGGTCATCAAGCAATGCTGCATAGAGTTTATCTCTTTCTTATGATTTGCTTGCATGGTCGTCATATTTTCCTCTAAGCCTGACATCTTGCTTTGCATAAAACTAATTTCTGTGTCATGATTAATCTTCATGGCTTCAATTTCCTTACTATGTTGATTTTGCATGATCTCCATCTCCCTATTACGCTTTTCCAGGTGAGTGCATAAAGTTCTCACATCATTGGCGTAATTAGTTTGATTTATCTCCATATTTCTTACTAGTAGCAATAGATCTTGTATAATTTTCTTATGATCTTCCTTTTCATTGTCAACACTACTATGATCTGCAATGGTACAAGTGGATGGCACACTCTGATATGAAGAATTGTCTTGGACAGCTGGACCTTTTACAAGATTACTTTCATTTTGTTGCACAATTTTAGGGGCACAAGGCGAGCTATCTAGATCACCATATCTATCTTTAAAAGCATCGACAATGTCTTGCAAAGAAATGAAGGAATCTTCAGGACAACTATTAAACCAGTTCAAAGCATCACCCTTTAAAGAATGGACAAATAGACGCATCTTGACATCTTCATGATTATATTGAGGAAGTCTACAATATATGATCATTACACAAGTAAACCTGTTTAAATGTTGTCTAACAGCGACCGAATCACCACCTGAGAACTTAAATAATTTAGAAATGGCCTCTTTCGGAAAATCATGGAGATTATCAGTAAAATGACATGGTTTAAATGAATAATCCATGATGAATAATAAGGGATCAAAAGGATGATAGAAAGAGATTTCTGCTCAAGAAAATTAAGAGATGAAAGAAGTGGAGTCGCCACTTGAACAATGAATCTAATTCTAAGATCCAAAAAGCAACCAACACGCTGATATGATAGAGGCTTCTTGTTTGGGAAAAATAAGAAAATGGAGTCGCCACCCAAACAAGAAATGAACTGAAGAGAAGCTGCTGATATGACGAAAGATAAGGTGATGAAAAAATCCAAATGATGCCAAAAAATGTTGAATCTGCCAGCTCAAACGCGAGATGAGAAAGAATGATGAGAATATGAATGTCGTTGAAACACCAGGGACAGAAAAACTCTTGGACCTAGAAAATTAGGTCCACCTAGGCAATTTACATACATGACTCAACTCTGCTAAGATTATTTACGATTAAATATGCAGACTGGGTTTACAACATAAATTAATCAAGCTGTCAATGACTGTCGAATGGCACGGACATGTCGATCAAGCGCTATCCCTTTTTTTGCGAAGAAAAGGGGGTGTACTGTTGGGAAGTTGACACGTAGTGGTCAACATGCTCTACTATCATACCGAGTTTGGCAGCGTAAAAAGGGAGAATGGGGAGTCATTGTTCGATTTCAATAAAAGGTTTAACTGCATGTACAGCAAGATACCAGCTGAAGTGAAACCTACCCCCACCTCTGCCAAGCTCACTTATGCCAATGCCTTTGATTCCGACTTCTTCCTGTTATTGAGAGAAAGAAGATGTGCTTTTTCTGGCTGAGATGCAGGATGCAGCTTTGGAGGTAGAGTCTAACATCATGGCTGTAGAGAAACTGAAGGGGCATATTGACCGAAAGAGATAGAGGGGTGAATCTTCTTCATCTTCAGACCCCAAGATAGACAAAATGACCAAGATGATAGAGTCATTGGCCTCTGAAATCTCCAAGCTGAAGGTTGAGCAACATCTAGGGAAAGGAAGGGTCCCTAATGCATTTGCTCCTAGAAATCCAAATCCATATAGGAGAGAAAATGAACAATCGCAGATCTTGCAAAGCGGAAAAGAGGCCAGTGAAGAACAGAAGGTGAAGACTCCTTTCCAAAATGTAGTCATGGAGGAGGAGCAGTTTGATGAAGAGGATGAGATCCACTGCATGGAAGACAAAGGCAATGCTGCTTTTTTGACACTTGCTGCCTATGAGGAGTCATTACTCAAGGACCATACCAACCAAGAGTGGGACAGAGAAGCTGTTCTGCAGACTGAAGATTAGCAGAGATATAACCTGAGGTCAAGGATGAGTAATGTCAAAGAAAGCCCTATCCAAAGAGCTGTTGTCCCCACAGAGCAGCAGATTAGCAAGCAGAAGCGACCAGCAGCTGATCCCATCAGCCTCAAAGCACCAGCTCAAGAGGTAAGAGGTCCTGACAAGTCCCCTTCCCCTTTCAGTTTTGAATCAGAAGTCCAAAAGTTGAAAATATATGTACCTCTGATAGAACTAGTAAAGAATGAGGCCTTTAAGAAACCCATCCTTGAAGCCCTTGAGCTTAAGGCCACGCAAGCATCAAACGACTATGTGAATTTGCAAGATGACAAACCTGCAGTTGTGCTTAGCCCAAGGACTGAACCCTCTGATGATAATTCCCCATCATTCTATGTCTCCTTGACTATTCATGACAAAACCCTTCACAATTGTCTGTTGGACACAGGTGCTAGCCATAATCTAATGCCAAAGGCTGTCATGGATGAGTTAGGCCTTGACATCACTAGACCCTATCATGACTTGTTCTCTTTTGACTCAAGAAAGGTGAAATGTTTGGGGTTAATCAAAGATCTAGCCATCACCTTATCCTAGCTGCCCATGAAGAGCATGATGATGGATATTGTGGTAGCAGATGTCCCTCCTAAGTTTGGCATGTTACTTTCTAGAGGATGGATTAAGAGATTAGGTGGGACATTGCAGAATGATTTGTCTTATGCCACTGTCCCGGTTTTTGGAGGAGAAAGCAGGAGATTATACAGAGAAGCTCAGTTGGCCTATATCATTAGTGATGAGAAGCATCCCACTAATCATCCCATCTATGCTGTGGACACTGATTTTGGAGCATGTATTCTCCAAATTGAAGAATCCCAGTTGGCCTCAGTGCAGCTCAAGAAACCAGTATGCGAGATCATGGAGGAAGAAGGGCCACAGATTTGGGATATGTTTTTTGATGGAGCTTTCTCTAGGGAAGCTGCAGGAGCAAGTGTAGTGTTGATATCCCCAACACAGGAATGCATACATTTGTCTTTCAAGCTGACTTTTCAGGTCACCAACAATATAGCAGAGTATGAGGCTTTGATATTGGGCTTAAATGTTGCTAAAGAAATGGGAATTAGAGACATAAAGGTGTTTGGAGATGTCGATCTCATCATTCAACAAGTGAACAAAACGTTTCAAGCAAAACACCCAAGGCTGAAAGCGTACAGAGATGAGGTATGGAGGCTCAAAGATTCTTTCAATAGCTTTTGTATCTCATATATTCCTAGAGTAAAAAATCAGCTTGTCAATTCACTTGTTGTGTCTGCTAGCATGTTCATCCCTCCCATGCCCCCTAGATTGGCTTATGAGGTTCAGGTAAAATATAGACCATCTCTACCTGATAATGTCAAATACTGGAAAGTTTTTGAGGATGATGATGAAGTCAATAGGTTTCTGCAAGTCATTGATGAATTCTCTGAAATGCAAATTGATCAAGAGAACGAAGCCGTGGAGGAATGTCCTCAGTCCCAGCTGAGAAACAAAATTGGTCAGGACAACATTGTGCAATTACCCAGTAACTATATACCTAAAGGGTTGGTGCCTTTAGAGAAGCTGTTTGACCATAATGATGTGCCTTACCAGACTGCCCAAAAAGAAAATGAGTCTGCAGTCCATAGACATAACATAGGGAGCCCAGATCATCCAAAGTTTGTAAACCTGTCCACCCATTTGTCTGCTGCCCAAAGTTCTGAATACTACACCTTAATGAAGCAATTTGCTGATGTCTTCGCCTGGGAGTACAGTGACCTCAAGACTTATGACAAAAGCATCATTCAGCATAAGATCCCACTGGAGAAAGACACCATTCCTTTCAAACAGAAACTGAGACCCATAAGCCCTCTGCTTCTCCCTTTGATTGAAAAGGAAATTAAGAAATTGTTGGCTGCCAAAATCATAGTTCCCCTGAGGTATTCAAAGTGGGTATTCAACCTAGTAGTTTTGAGGAAGAAGAGTGGGGAAATCAGGCTGTGTGTTGACTTCAGAAACCTGAACAAATGCTCTAAGAAAGATAACTATCCCCTGCCCAAAATGGAACATCTACTGCAGAAGGTTTCAGGGGCTAAAGTTATGTCTTTCCTGGATGGATTTCAGGGTATAATCAAGTGGCTGTACATCCGGAGGACCAAGAAAACATTACTTTCACCACTCCTTGGGGCACTTTTATGTACTCACCTTTCAAAGGGCCATGGATATAGCTTTTGTAGGTGAGAAGGACAAGTTTGTCCTAGTTTACCTAGATGATATAACAATTTACTCCAGTAGTCATCAGGTTCATTTGCAGCATCTGAAGAAAGTGTTTCTGAAGTGCAGAAGGTTTGGGATTTCAGTAAATCCTAAGAAGTCACAGTTTGCTTTAGAAGAAGGCAAACTTTTAGGACACATTGTTTCTGCTACAGGTGTCAAGATTGACCCAAAAAGAGTTAAAGCAATACAAACATTGTCTGTTCCAAGGTCAAAGAAGGACATTCAGTCCTTTTTGGGTAAGATAAACTTTGTGAGGAGGTTTATTCCCAATTTTGCAGAACTAGTGAAACATATCACCTCCATGCTGAAAAGGGGATCAGAGATTAAATGGACCGATGCAGCAAGAAAATCCTTTGAAGACATCAAAAGAGCTATTATGGAAGCTCCCACTCTGATCAGCCTAGACTATAACAAGGAGTTCCATATATTCTCCTTTACTTCCTGTGACACCCTTGCAGCAGTCTTGTTGCAGAAAGATGATGAAGGTACAGAGCATCCAGTGGCCTTTTTCAGCAAAACGCTAAGGGATGCTGAATTAAGGTATGACATTATTGAGAAACAGGCTTATGCTCTTATTAAGTCTTTGAAGGCATTCCGAATTTACATTCTACACTCCAAGGTGATTGCCTATGTACCCTCTACCTCAGTAAAGGATGTCCTAACATAGCCAGATGTTGATGGAAGAAGGGCTAAATGGATTGCAAAGCTCATTGAGTTCAACATAGAATTGAAGCCCACCAAGCTTGTCAAAGGCCAGGGCCTTGCTCAGCTGATGGCTGAGGAAAATTGCAGTTTGTTGGGCATAAATTGCATAGGTGCAGATTCAGAGGTTGAACAAGCAGAGGAGGCAACAGTGGAACGAGGGCAGAACCAATCTTTAGCTGAGAATTTGGCTTCTTGTGATTGGTATTCCAGTATAGCTCACTTCCTGTTGAAGCTAGAAGTTCCTCCAGGCCTTATTTCAAGCCAAGCCAGGACCATTAAGCTCAAAGCAGCTAAGTTTTGCATCAATGAGAACCTACTTTATTGGAGAGATCCAGCTGGAATCCTCTTAAGGTGTTTAGACAAAGAGCAATCTGTGGAAGTCACACATCAGTTCCATTCTAGCATCTGTGGAGGACATCATTATTGGAAAACCACAACCCACAAGATTCTGAGAGCTGGGTATTATTGGCCCACCCTATTCTCTGATGTGTTTTCATTTGTGAGATCTTGTGATGAGTGCCAGAGGTTTGCAGGAAGACAACAGCTGAAATCTTTGCCTCTGAAGCCAATACATGCCAGTGGCCCTTTCTAGCATTGGGGTTTGGATTTCATATGGGAGATTAATCCACATTCCAGTGGCCAGCATAGATGGATTTTAGTAGCCACTGACTATTTTACCAAATGGATTGAGGCCATCCCCACTAAGAAAGCTGATCACCAAGTTGTCATGAAATTCTTGACAGAAAACATTTTCACTAGGTTTGGCTACCTAAACAAATTGGTTACAGACAATGTAGTAGCTTTCAGGGCGAAAGAATTGGTGGACATGTGTGACTCAATGGGCATTAAATTAGCGCATTCCACTTCATATTATCCTCAGGGTAATGGCCTAGCGGAATCATCCAATAAGAGCTTGGTAGGGATAATAAAAAAGCTGTTGGAAGACAATAAAAGGAGCTGGGATTCCAAACTGAAGTTTGCGTTATGGGCTGATAGGGTTTCCACCAAGAAGTCCACAGGGAATTCTCCATTCAAGTTGGTATATGGCACTGACGCTGTATTCCCAATCCAATTGACCCTCCCTGTGGCCAAGTTCTTGCAAGAAGAGCAGAATGAGGAAAATGACACGGCAAGGAGGATTAGTGACTTGGCTGAAGTTCATCAGATCAGAGATCAATTGATTGAGAGGTCTGCAGTACATCAAAGGAAAATCAAGGAAGCTTTTGACAGAAAGGCAAAGATGGACAATTTTCAAGTTGGGGACTGGGTTCTCAAATGGGATGCACTGAAGGAAAAGAAAGGCAACCATGGTAAATTCGATGCTCTATGGACAGGACCTTTTATCATCTCTCAAGTCCAAGGGAACAACACTTTCGTGCTGCAGAGTTTGGAAGGAGAAGCAGTTTTCGATGGCCCAATCAATGGGCAGTTTTTGAAAGTTTATTTTGTTTAAGGCTTTCAAGCCTTAGTATTGTAAATATGTTATTTTTCAAAGTTTAGTGTAGGCTTATATAGACTCCATGCCCAATGGAATACTAGACAATATTGTTGATCTTGTTTTTATGAAAAAGGCAGTGGTCTATGGTTCTTGAAACCTCACAGGGAGGATTTCATCCCCAGAAGGAGCCAGTGTTAGCCCTGAGATGCAGTGCTGACTTTTGGAAGGACAAAGAGGGGCTCGGTCTGGTCTGTTGTTCTCAAAGGGGCCCCACCTGGGTCATTTTTCCCTTTTCTCCTCTTACCCGCTCAATTGCTAGCCTTCCCGTTTCCTTCGTTCACCCTCTAACCCCGACAAAATACTCCCTTTTGGCCTTAGCCCCAAGCGCAAAGCCAAAGTACCCATAAAACCCGACCATATGCCCTTGCGCGCGTATAAAACACCTCACTGCATTCACGCCGTTGATCTTCTCCCGCCAATCCAACGGCCCATATTGCGCCCGATAAAGGCAACCTGCCCGATCGGCCTCCACCATCAGATCACCTCTGCCAGATCTAATGGTCCTCGCACATATCGCGAGGACAACTAGCACAGACAATACCCGCGCGATATGGGCGGTTTTTTCTCTCTCATCCGTCGCTACGTGTCAGCCGTTGAATGGAATCGCGCGACTTCTGACACTTACCATTTACCGCCTGATGTCCGCGCGATGAAAACCATTACCGCCCAAGCTAAACCACCCCACCCGTTATCACCTGCACATCTCCGCCGCCCGATAACCGTCCGATTTACCCATTGAAGATCCAACGGCCCAGATAGGTCCCACTCTCACCATGACTGATAGCCTCTATAAATTGATCTCCACCACACATCTCCTTGATCCGACAGCCACCAGCCACGACCACCCTCGCCGTTCATCTACCCATGCACTCCATCCCCACGACCAGTCTGACCCCAACAACCGAATTAAATAGAGAGCATGGCCAAATGGAGAAAAGGACACGACACGACTCAGCAACCGAATTAAATAGTTATGGCACTCCTCTGCCATGATCAATCCAACTGCCTGAAGGACAACATAGTACTAGAACCGATCAAGTTTTTGTAGTGGAGAAAGCAACTACGTTCAAAAACGCTATCAGATAGTTAATGGTAGTTGGTGGTCAATTAAGACCCCTCCATCCCTAAACGGCTAAGAGCCATTGTAATGTTAGATTATAAATAGCCAGAAGAAAGATGTAATCAAGGTTGGCATTTGATGTAAGGTTCAACTTCTAGAGATTATAGACACTTCGTAACTTGCAGCATCTCATCTTCATTTTCAGCAATGCAAGCTTCTTTTGCTGTCACATGCTCACTGTCCATTTCTTCTCTGTTCTAAGCTTGTGCCTGTGGCATTGCATTCATGATTGCTTCCATGTTTAATACTAGATAACTGTCATCTTATCTCTGTATTGAAATATTGAATGTATCAGTGAAAAGGCCACTCAGGTTTCTGTCGTGTCTGATGCAAAACAATTGTCATCTTGTATTTGCATTGATAGATTAAATCTACAAGTCTCTTTACTGGTTGCAGCCGGCCATCACATGGTTGTGGTGTAGTCAGTATTCTCCATATTCACCTAATTCCCAAATTGTCGAGCATTGGTGGTCTAAAGCCTTGTAGTCTGAGGGGTGTTCATGCATGTCTGGAGTGAAAACAGAGTAGAAGTGGTTATCTGGCTTGAACCAAACCATCATCCCTTCCAATAAACTTCTGCAAAAATATTTAATTTATATGTTACCAGGCATCTTCGAGCTACAACCTAGGAGAGTTTCTTGGAGCTCTAACAAGGCTCAGAGTAAAAAATGATGGTAGCCTTGGCTACATAACTGCAAAACTGCTCAGGTGGCACACTCTCCTTGTTCACCCTCTTTGGAGGACCAACGGATTCCGCTTTCATCAAGGTGTCTTGAGGCCACTTGGGCCTCCTTTTCCCTGAAGAAGCTTCCCCATAGGGAACCTCATCCTCTGCCCCCCAGTCTGGTGAACCTGAAGGTTTGCCAATTGACCTTGGTGTGCTTGTACCAACACCTGTCCTCGAAGAACCTGTACTAGCATCTGTGCATGTGTCAGCTGAAGTGCCATGTGAACTCTGTACCAGTGGACTCCCTAAAGAAGTGCTCGGTGAACTCGCCACTGGTGCCTCAGATGTCACTGACACTGAAGTACCTCCTGTACCAGTCGATCCAGAACCTTGAGGTCCTTCTCCTTGTACTTGACCTCCCTGCTGAGGAGAAGTTTGTGACTCTCCCTCATCATACTCCCATGAACTCCGATAGGCCCTCTCCTCCTTGAACTTCACATCCCTCCTAATCACCACTTTTCGTTTAGAAGGAATAAAGATCTGATAGGCATTCGAAGTCTCGCTGTAACCCATAAAGATACCCTTCTTTGCCATGGGTTTTAGCTTCGTCCTCTGCTCCTTGGGGATATAAGAATATGTGAGACATCCAAAGATACAAAGATGTGCCACATGAGGCTTCTCTCCAGTGAAAGCCTCCTCTGCAGTCATATTCCCCAATACTCTGTGAGGACTCTTGTTCTGAAAATAAACAACAGTATTGCAGGCCTCAGCCCACAAAAACAAAGGCAACCCCTGATCATGAATCATCGCTCTAGTAGCCCCAACAATAGCTCTATTCTTCTTTTCAAACACCCCATTCTGCTGGGAGTTGTAAGGAATCGTGAACTCTCTCCTAATGCCCTCCTGTGCACAGAAGTCAGAAAACCCACCATCGGTGTACTCACCACCATTGTTTGACCTCAAGACCTGAATCTTCCTACCTGTCTGCGTTTCTACAAGAGCTTTGAAATCTTTAAAGCGACTGAAGACCTCACCCTTGGTCTTTAGGAAATATATCCAAGTCATCATAGAGTAGTCATCAATGAATATAACATAATACTCATAACCACCCAAAGACACATGAGACATACGACCACTAACATCAATATAAATCAAGTCTAGTATACCTATAGATCTGTTGCCGCTCGCTGGTAATGGGAACTTGGTGTACTTGCCCAAAGTACACCCTCTACAGACCTCATAATGCTCGACATTGAAATCAGGAACTCTAATAGTGATCTCCCTCGATACTCTCAAAGCTCCATGATGCATATGCGCCATCCTCCGGTGCCATAACTCACACAAGTCTCTACTGCTGGTGGTACTAGTGTGAGTACTACTAGATGTGCTACTCACCAATGCTCCTGCCGAGTGAAAACTAAACCTGTATAGTTTCCCAGAGCGGACTCCAATCACTTTGGCCGAAGTGATGGGAGCTCCCTTGGGATGCATCAATACCTGCCCTCCTGAGAAAGTGACATCAAACCCCTTCTCCTCCATAACAGACACTAAAATCAAGTTCTTCTTCATCCCCAGAACATACAAAACATCCATGACCTTCAAAGGAGGCAAAGACTCCCTCTCAAAGGTCACAGTCCCTGTTGGAAGTTCTAAGTTTAACTCGTTAGAAATTCTTCTTGTACTATTTGGTTTATTTCTTCCTACTTGTTTAATTACTTAACAAGTTATTTACCATGTAAATACTGAAAATAAACACTAGTATAGTATCAACATCTACAGATCATCAACTGAAAGAAAACAAGCACACAAGTGACACCATTATTTTTGGACCAATGTCCCCGGAAAAACCCAATGCGGGAAAATCAGTGCAGCTATTCAGAGGATTTTATTATTATGCAGTTTATCAGAGTACATTTGGGTGCCTACACCGGCTCACTCGACAGAGAAAAAAATACACGACAGCGATACCTCTATATCCGGAAACAGGTATTCACAAACCCTGTCCCACGAAACCGTCTCTGGCACAATCAAAGCATAGTGCTAGCCCTTTTGGCCACTGCGTCAGCCCTCTGCTGACCTGCGTCAGCCCTCTGCTGACCTGCGTCAGCCCTCTGCTGACCTGCGTCAGCCCCAGGACCCTCTATGGCAGCCCTCTGAGGCATTGCGCAGCCTCTGGAGGCTTCTGCGTCACTCCCTCTGCCCTCTGCGTGGATGACGCAGTCTCTCTAGGCTCTGCGCTGCCTCTACTGGGCTTTGCATAGCCTGGACTGGCTGCTACTCTCGCTCTCTCTACTTCTGTGCTGGTCTCCCAGTATTGTCCTTGCCTCTTTGCCTTGTACTCATTGTTCCTTGCTGCTGATTACTGATTCAACTTTGCTTAGCAACCCCGCTCTAGAAAAATGAATGACTGATCACTCTGGTGTATTCTCCAACTGACCCTCAAGCCTCCTTTTATACTTTTCTCGTTGGTCCATCAACGGTCGAGATTAAATCTCTAATCAACGACTAAGATTAGCTTTGGCTTGATCCATGACTTTTGGAACATTCTAACCCAGTTTTATATTAATACCCATTAATATTTTATTTTTCCTAAGTTTAGACTTAGGAACTCCATTAAAAATATTAATTATTTTAATATCTCCCAAACCAGTTAGAATCTGCCCAAACCCTTTTTGGGTCTTAGAGATCTCATATGCTTTAGCCTCTCCACCAATTTTCATGGCTAGAGCACATCCGATACTACCCAAAATCAACACTCCCTCTTAGCGAGGACTGTGCTATAGTAATACTCCACACTGAGTATCATCCTGATTATCCGGCATCGGTCCCTGTGCTGATGCTAGGCTTCCCTGCCCAACATCCTCTGCATTGCTGCATCTTGTACTGCTACCCATGGCCCTGCCACTCCCACTGCTGCATCCATACAGCAGCTCCCTCTGCATCTGTGCTGCTCTTGGTCCATACTCCCAGCACTGCATCTGCATTGCATTCCCCTCTCATCATGCTGCAACGTGCTACTACACATTGCTACTGCACTACAACTTAGTTACTAAGAAGTAAGTAATTGATCCACCCAACTTCTGACATCCCTGTCAGGTTAGAAACACTCCCGATGCTGAAGCTCCCTCTGCCGCTAACAAGTGCTCTCTCTATTGACCTCTGCGCTGCTGCAACAACTCCCTGCATCTCGCATGTTTACACACCTCTCCGTGCCATCTTGCACTAGTGCAACACTCCCGTGCCTCTCGCACAGTTGCAGTCTGCTAGCCTCGCGTTGTCCGGGGACTCCTGCACTGTAGCATTTTCTACTGCTTCATCCGCATCTGTCTCTACCTACATTCGCCAGTCCTGCTACTCCTCTTTGGGGCTCCCATAGAAAGGTATAATCCAAGAGGTTGGGTACCTCAAGGATCCTACCCCTCATCGCCTGTAGTCCTCCTAAATACAGCTCGATGTCTCCCCACTTCTTCTCAAGTGGCACATGAGCACTCATGGCACAATCGTCATCCTCCTCGACTTCTTTCTCTGCCTTCGCTGGCGCTGCCTTTGAGTCAGAAGCATCTCCCTAACTCTTCTTCCTCGGACACTAGTTCGCAAAATGACCTAGTTCCCCACAATGGAAGAACTTGACCTTGGAGAGGTCCTTCTTCCTCTTCTCTTGCTTTCCCGCAGATGTTAGAGCTGCATCCTCTTCTTCCTCCTTCTTGATCTTGACCCCTTTGCCGCTACTCCCCGCCTTGTTCAGCCGTCTGATCTCTTCTTGACGAAGAGCTGCCCACAGTTCCTCCCAATCCAGAAGACTCATCTTGCCCAGTATGCTCTGGAAAAATACCTCCCAATCCTCTGAGACTGCGCTTAGTGCGGTCCTCGCCATCAATTCTTCATCCGGCATGGCTCCTATGGAAGTTAGCTGGTCACGGATCTCCTTCAATCGATCGAGGAAGTCATCTATTTGCTCTCCCTTCTGCATCTGGTATGCCCTTAGCTGATTCTCCAAGAGCATCTTCCTCTGCACGGAAGTATGTTGGTACAATGTCTTCAAGGCGTCCCACATCTCCTTTGCTGTTTCCTTCTCAGCAATATGTGGTACCACATGATCCTTGACCCCATCAAGGATGATGCACTTAGCCTTAGCCATTGCCTCCTCGTACCTTTCATTAGCTACTCGGTCAACTGGGATAGTTATCACTCTCGAGATGAAGCCCTTGATGCGATGTCTGTCTAGAATGGACAAGATCCTGGCCTTCCAGACCACAAAGTTGGACGCTCTATCTAGCGTATTCTGATCTCTCAGCCCATTCACAGCCATGTTGCTGCTCTTCTTTCGACTCCTCCGAGTCTCTCTACTTCCCTCCTGGAAGTCCTCTGTTCGACTCCTGCTGAGTCTCTCAACTTCTCGTCTAGAAGTTCTCGGTTCGACTCCCTCTGAGTCTCGATTTCCCTTCTGGAAATCCTTCTGCCCACGTCAAGTTGCCCCACTATGATCATCTGACATTGGTCCAGATTTCTTGGCTAGAAATCCGCCTCGGCAGCAACTTCGTCCACGTTGGTCTTGCCTTGTTAGGTACTGTTCTCACCACAATACCCCACCAGCTTCGCTCCGCAAACTACCCACAACCTCCTATGCCCCAGCAACTGAAGGATTGAGCCACTTGGCTCTACGCAATCCTGGCACCGGCAAATCAGCTCCCTCAGCCAACTGTGTCAGCCCTCCTGGCCTCTGCGTGAGCCTGATTCTGCCTCCCTCAGCCTCTGCGCTGGCCTCTCTCTAGCCCAGACTAATGACGTAGTCCCTCTGCATCATTCCTTCCTCTGTTGCCTTATGCAAGGATCAACTCTGTCACTCGGGACAGCTGAATCTATTGCAAATGCTCTGCTCAGCTGATGCCTTCAGTTTTCCTGTGATCTGCAACCACGCTTTGATACCATGTTGAATTTTCTAAGTCTATCCGTTAGAAAATTAATCTGTATTCTGTTGGTTTATTTCTTCTACTTGTTTAATTCTAACAAGTTATTTAATACATTTAAATATCAAAATAAACACAATACAGTCACAACATCTATAGATCATCAACTGAAAGAAAACAAGCACAGAAGTGACATCGTTATTTTTGGACCAATGTCCCCAAAAAAACCTAATGCGGGAAAACCGATGCAACTATTCAGAGGGTTTTATTATTATGTAGTCTATCTGAGTACAACTGGGTGCCTAAACCGGCTCACTCAACAGAGAAAAATACACAGTAGCAATACCTCTATATCCGGAAACAGGTATTCAGAAAACCTGTCCCACGAAACCCTCTCCGGCACAACTGAAGCTCAGCACTGGCCCTTCTGGCCACTGCGTCAACCTCCTATTGACCCGCGTCAGCCCCAGGACCCTTTGCGTCAGCCTTCTGAGGCACTGCGCAGCCTCTGGGAGCCTCTGCGTCACTCCCTCTACCCTCTGCATGGATGACGCAGTCTCTCTGGCCTCTGCGCTACCTTTGCTGGGCTCTGTGTAGCTTGGACTGGCTGCTACTATCACTCTCTCTGCTTCTATGCTAGTCTCCCAGTATTGTCCCTGCCTCTCTGCCTCGTACTCACTGCCCCTTACTGTTGATCACTGTTTCCACTTTGCTTAGCAACCCTGCTCTAGCAAAATGAATGACTGATTACTCTGGTGTATTCTCCAACTGACCCTCAAGCCTCCTCTTATACTTTTCTCATTGGTCCATCAATGGCCGAGATTAAATCTCTAATCAATGGCTAATATTAGATTTGGCTTGATCCATGACTTTTGACACATTCTAACCAACTTTTATATCAATACCTATTAATATTTTATTTTTCTTAAGTTTAGACTTAGGAACTCCATTAAAAATATTAATTATTTTAATATCTCCCAAACCGGTTAGAATTTGCCCAAACCCTTTCTGGGTCTTGGAGATCTCATGTGCTTTAGCCTCTCCACCAATTTTCATGGCTAGAGCACATCCGATGCTACCCCAAATCAATAGACGTGGCATGTAATGGAACATTTGTCATGGATGTGGTGACAAGATCTCTGTGATTTGTTAGGTGGTGTAAACCTAGTGATCCTTTCAAACAATACATAGTGGTGGTTAGTTTGTTAGGTTGGCTAAGTCTACCATGGAGGACAAAAAACAACCAATACATGTGTCAAATTTTAGCCCAAGTTTTGCTTCCCAATAGGCTGCAAAAGGTATGCTAGGTTGACAAACTTATGGCAGAGAAAGGGAGTGAATCCCTCATGACACGAACTTCAAGGCCAACTAAGGCATAGGTCATTTATCATTTTTATGTCTAACTTTGAGGTTAGGATTATTTTAATAGCCTTTCCTAAGAGGGATCATTTGAATTTTCCTACTTCAACATCATTTAATATGCCCCCTAATTAATTAGGTGTTCAATTCATTGAACACATCCCTTTTATTTTGATTTTCTTCAGACATGTCAAGGACTAGGGGAGAGCTTTATAATGAGGTGGACTCAAGCTTTTCTTATTTAATTCATGTTCTTCACCTCTTTTGCCATTTAAATTTTCTATAGACAACCATGGGCATTTTTATACAACTAGGATTTCCAATGATTTCATGCTTTCTATGGACCATTTAATGGTGATTCTTGGGAAGCCAAGTCATGGAGGAGGACAAACCTCCTTCATAAGTGGAATGGAAGTGAGGAAATAAATGGAAAGTGTTAATATATTTAGAGATATGGGATAGTACCTTAACACACCACCCAATAGCAGAAAATGACCATGGGAGATGACACTCTTCACTGAACAAACCATGTCCTAGATAGCATGACAAGACAAACCAACAAACTAAAAGGCATTATGAGGTGTGATAAGTCCTAAATTGGTAAACACCATTGCCACTAATCACTAAAGATCAAACCACCATCCAATCAATTGATCATGAGAGCTGCGTTGCTTCTACCAGTTGAGTTCAATGAAGGCTTTTGATGCTTCATGGTCAAGCTAGCGTGAGTGGTTGAAAGAGAAAATGAAGGCTGGTATGAATGAATGAAGATAAATTTTGAGTGGGAGACCTCTATATGTCAAAATCAATCACATTATTCATGTTTATCCCTTGGGGGATAACAAACCCTAAATTTTTTCTTCCTACAAGACTTCCCTCTCTTGTAGGATTTCCTCATGAACCCTAACGTCTTTCTCCCTATAGGATGCCTTCAAGGGAAGTACTAAGATAGAAAGTGATGATGATAACGAATACAAGGTATTTCTCCTCCCTTTCTATATAGAATAGGTGAGGGAGGCTAACATAAAATAAGGACATAAATTCATACAAGTAATCAATAAGGTAACACCACATGGGGCATTAGACAATACAAGCATGTACATGTGTCAAACTAGGGTTTATCCAATCCTCTAAATGAAACACCCTCTAAGCATGATTTTCCTTTGACTCAACACCCCTCCTCCAAGATGGTGCACTCTTTAACAAGTTGATAGTCCAACACTCCTTCCACAATGCTCCACTATCAAGTGTCTTCATGCAAGGGACTTCTCCTTTAACTATGTTCCACATGTCCTCTCACGTGCCAAATGTTGCTCTCATGTGTGCCAATGTGGTCACTAAACTCCAATGCTCAGCATATGTATTTCGATCCATCAACAATCTCCATGAAGTATGCTATTCAACCCAAGCATCATTAAGCCAAGCGTTAGGGGAATTTTGAGGTCTAAAATGGGCCTCCTAAGGAAAATCATAAAATAATAGTTAAAATAATGAAATAATACACATTGTTTTTTAAAGAAAAAGAAATAAAACTACCTTTTTATTGTATTTTCGACTTATCTCCTTGTAGGTTCACTCAAATTTCAAGAGTGGACACCTGTCAGATGTGGAATTAAATTCCACCTCCAACGAGTACCCACTCTGCATACGGCTGAGTAGATCCTCACGTGATGTTGCCTAGATGTCCAATACTAGTGTTTATATCCATGACAATGGAAGTCACCACAAATCCATGCAAGATAGAAGGGGGCATCCTTAAATAGATGAAAAATAGGTTTTACGGCATTCATAACTCGTAAGGTTTTTGTTTTTTGTTTTTTGTCTTTATTTTGAGAGATGGGTCTGCACTCATTAAATCGTCCAGTTTTGATTAGTGCAAAACAAAAGGGGTTTGACCAACTGGTTTCAACTGAAAATGCCCAAAACCAGTCTCAGCCAGCTGGCTTTGAATACACCGATTTTCATAATTCAATTGGACCTCTTTCTCCTTTACCAAAACATTATTTATTTATTTTTAAATACCATTTTAGCTACTTTCAGTTCATCACTGTGCTTTCCCCTCTTTCATGCAATAGCTTGGGTGTAACAGTGTAACACATCTCAAGAGTTAAAAAGCTCCTAATGGCCTCTGTTTTATTTGAAGATCAACCGTGTCTCTTTTTCTTAGGGGTTCTTCCTTTAGAGATAAAGGATTAATGTTACTAGGCCCTAGTAAACCATATCATGCCATAGAAGACACAGCATTTGAGACTTACCTTCTGTTATTGTGTAAAAATTCTGTACAATTCACCTGGTTATTGATGCATGATTATTCAATGAGATGCATTGTTGAAGGCATCCCTGACAAGAGAGTTAGCATGGTAGAGCAAGGATATATTACCACCTAATATCTGATAACAAAATCTTCAATACTGGCTTCTTTCTCGAAAAATGACTTCTTGGTCTTAAGCACCAGTTAATCAGGTTAGGTAGTTTCCCAAGTTATTCACAGCAGACCATAGAACAGAGTTCACTCTAGAGACATTGGTAGCTTGTTGCTAACAAAAATCGCTTCTTGGTCTCGAGCACCAGTGAATATGTTTAGGTAGTCTCCCAGGTTATTCACAGGAAACCTCATAACAGAAAATGGTCATCCTGGAGGCATGGGCTCTACATGTCTGAACTGTTTGCTAGTTTTTATCTCATTACCTACAGCTTGGAATATTTCTGCTTTTGTATTGCTCCTTTAAATAAACTGAGATATGAGATGCTTTCAGCACTTCTAATTGTTTCCTTTCTTGCTTTTTAACCAATCAGATGGACTATTTTAAAGTTTGTAGTTATTACAATTTCTTTCTTTTCTGTATCTAGTTTCCTATAGACTATAATTAGTTATGGTTTAAATTTTTTTGTTTAAAGGCTTAGATGTTGGAGAAACTATTACTTTGCGTTCTACTACCTTGTTGCTTCTGTCATCGAAAGAAAGCTGAAATTTGATGTTCAACACTCTATTTAAACATATAGCTTCATAATGACATCTATCTTGGATACAGCCAGTCAACTCTAGAATAGCAATAATTTTCGCAGTCCTCTGTTTGTTTCTTACACGCTTGCATAAATACACATCAACCCAAAATTGGATTTAAGGTGGGCTATTTTTTGTTTGTTATTCCTTTCTCAACCTATAAAATGAGAAGAATAGTGGAAGTCATTGTTTCTATGTGATGCACTTTCTCCATAAAGGACTAATTGAGTAAAGGATTGTCTTTGAACTTCATTTCGGAGCATCTATCCCTTGCTAATGTCTTAGTAATACAATTAAACTTTAAGAATGCCTTTTAAAATTAAAATTTCTTAGTTTCTTTGATAATCGCGGATAAATTTCATGAATGAGTCAAGTCCTTATTATCTTGTGCTGAACTATTTTTTCTTTTTAATTTGCGAAAGCTCTCTCTGATGCCTTGTTTGTTTTCATAGTAATAAATGCTATGCTGTGAACTTTTCTCATGACAATTGAAGAATCTAACCATCCCACCTTCATGTTGAACATTTAGGTGTACACGACTGGAAATCCTTACGGAATTGCAGATGACCTTGTATTTAGCATGCCATGCAGATCAAAGGTCAGGGCTCTGCTTGTGGATAGAAGCTCTGAAAAGTATTAACTTAAAATGATTTCTTTCATGACATTCATATTAAATCCTAGTCTTCTTTTGATTGGCAAAACAAACTCAAGTCACAATAGTTATTTCTGGACTTGCATTTGAGTTTGAGGGAGATGGAGATTGAGTTAGTTCTATATTTACAGGGAGATGGAGATTATGAATTAGTCCCTGAAATCATATTTGATGAATCTCTTCGGGCAAGAATAAAGAAGGTACATAGCTTGGTATCCCCTGTTTGAATGAGCAAAAGTACAGATGGATTCTCTCTTGAAGATTTCAAGGTTACGCAGAATGTCTTTGTTTTGTGAGAAACGCATAAATAGTGTTACATCCAGGAACGAAGAGTCACAATAATTTTACAGCATATTTGTATTGACCAATACTGTTGAAAGTATTGGCCAATGTTACTGAAAGTATTTTCTCATTGATACAGAGTGAAGATGAGCTCGTGGCTGAGAAGAGATGTGTTGCTCACCTGATTGGCGAGGTAAGCTCTAATACAACTAATGTCCATATTATTCTTCCTGTTGTCTGTAAAATTTCAATAAGAAAATTGTTTCTTATCAATTCTTGTAGAGAGTAATGCGAAGAGAAACAGACAGTAGCCTGAGAAATTCCTGACCTTGAAATCGTTGTTGCAGGGAGATGGCTATTGTGATTTACCTGGTGACACAACCCTCCCAGGGGAGCAATAGGCAGTCGTTGGTTGATGGTTAATGATGTTTGCTTCTGAGGAAGCAGAAGAGTCACCTCATTTGATAGTGAATTGAGTATAGGATTTTTTTCTGTGATCTTTCCTGGAGGAAATCGCATGTATTTTTAATATCTGAATGAAACTTTGTCCAACTCAATGGGAAGTAAGACAAAGAAATACAAGGGAGCAATGAAATAACAATAGCATAGGTTCATCGTTTACCTCATCTTTACTCACCCTGTATATTAAGAGTAAATTCTCTTTACACGAATTTATTTTTATTATTTTATTATATTAATTTTAAAAATGAAAAATAACTATTATATTAGAATTTTTTTTTTAATTATATTAATTTTTAAAATGAAAAAATAAATATTATATTAGAATTTTTTTAAAAAGAAATTCACTTTTTTTAATTATTATTATAAATTAATCATACTACATTATATATATTGTTTTTTGCTTTTGCCCTTTTTTATAAAAATAAATTTACTACACTTATACGTTGTCAATAAATTTACTTCCCAAATATAGGTTGTCAATAAATTTGCTGGAATTGGAGTCTCAAACAATAACACACATAATAAGGGAATATGCAAAGATACTAGATGTTTTCAAATACGCAAAAGTTTGGTTTTTTTTTTTTTCTTTTCATAGTTAAAATGTCTTGTCTTCATACTGAGAGTTTGTGTTTAATATTTATTATTTTTTATGTTAGAATGTAAGGTTATCAGTTTTTATCAAAATAGGAAATATTGTAATCAATTTTTCTGTTAATGAATGTTGATTGTAAATTTTTGCAAAAATCTTTGTCTCTTTTATCAAGTTGAATTTGAAGTCTTACACTTTGCTATTAAAATTATTTTGGTAGATGAAAACGAAATTATTTCTAAAAAAATGAAAATGGGATATATGTTAGAATTCATTGGCCTATGGCCATGATGTTATGTATTAAACCCAAGCCATTTTTCATGTTTAATTTTTTTTTTTTAAAATAAAAGACAATTAAAGTAAAATATTATTACAAACGAAGTGTCGCAAAGTGTGTTGGGAGTTGAAAGATCCACTTCGTTCAAGGCATCTCCATTGAATGTGCCTCATTCAATGGAGACACATTGTTGGCACGCAAAGGGCGGACTTGGCTTTAAAATGAATTAGCCAACAAAACCCCTTAGACACCGACCCTTTCGGCAACACCTACAACCAGGTGAAGTCACACCTGAGGCATCTATGAGGGACTGCAAGAACCTGGATAGCTCTGCAACGATGAAGGAGATGTAGATCCTACACTATTGCTATCATATTTAGCATGTTGTTACTTGTCATTCATAAAAAGAAAATGAGATATACCCCTATTTTGCACAGTAAATCCATCATTCATAAATATTTAACAAGATCATAATAGACAAATTATCACATAAAGCGTAAACACACAAGATAAGCCAAAAAAAATCTTTTATTATCACTATAAAGTCTTCATTACAATCTCAACTGTCGCTACTCACCATCCTAATAAATCCATTCATTATCGTGGAAACATCAAGCTAAGTATATGCATAAGCATCCAAGACCATCCTTATCCTTTACATCGTGGCTTGATCTATTTATAATTTTATATTTGGGTGCAAGTCGACTAAAAAACCCTTTTTATGATGGGCGACAAATATTACCAAGGGAAAAACATATAAAATAGGCCTAACAACTTTCCTTATTTTCCACATTCTCGTGCATTGACCATTGGCTGACCTTCCTACGCAGTACCCTTATGTGCAGTGCTCCTCTTTGCAGATCCCAAAACTTATACTCAAAATGTTGCTCCAACACACATCCTCCTCTCTCAAAACCTCTAGCCATGTGGTTTGTCACTAGATGGCTCTTTCTTAGTCTTTATAGGATTGTTGATGTTAATCAACATTGTGATTTGTATTGTGGGATCTTTGATATTGTTATCATGCTCGGTGTTGCCCTACTTGTTATTGTCGTAGGTTTTTTGCAATGATTATTGCATTGGATAGTGCTTGCTTGATCTTTATAGTTGCCATTGTTGATGTCACTTGGCATTGGACTTGACTGACAATGTTATAGGTTATTTGGAACAATTGTTGCGCTAGGCATTGTCCTTGCCTATTGGTGTTGTGGAGTCTTTGGAATAGTGATTGTGCTCTGCATTTTTCTTGCTCATCAAGTGTTATACTCAACCTTGTAATGTGTGTACCCCGTGTGGGCTCTTTAAAATGGTTATCATTGTCCATGCTTGATGGTGTTGTCCCTCTACTTGGCATTGTGTGTTAGGGTGAGAATATTTTCAGAGTCAATAGTTCACTAGGTTGTTGTGTGCATTTGGCCTCATGTTCTTTGGCATGGTTGGAAAATACGTGTGCTGGATATTGTTTCTTTCATTAAAACCATGTTCATTGGTGTTGTTCCTTTGGTTAATGATGTGTGGGAAGGTGGGGTTGGGGGTGGGGATGGTCTAGTAGTCAATTAAATTTGGTGTTGTGCTCTTTGGAATGTTTGGTGCATGCTTTTGTTGGTTAATTTTCATTTTGGCTTGCCTTCTCTACATTTTTGGTGTTGTCCTTCTAGTGGGTGTTGTGTGGGCTCTTGTTACTAAGAGGGTGACGTTGTTATTGGTGACTGTTTATTGGGCTCATGCTTTAGAATGATAGGTGAATTGTTTTGTGTGGTTCTTTTTCATGTTGTTCTTGTGGTAATCGTTGGTGTGCTTTTCAACATGTCACTCTATCAGGCATTTATTGCAAGTGATTACAAAAGTGTTTAAATTTGCCCTATTACTTTTATTTCAGTTTTGTGTAAGTGTTGTCACTTTGTTGTGTGGACTCTTTCTTGCATTTGTTTTTGTGGTATCTAGGATGGTTGTGAATAGTGTTGTGGTTCTTGTATGGAGAGGATGTTGGCTTGCATTTTTTTTTTCTATTATGTGATTCTATTATGTTCCTATAGAAAGAATGGAATGACATTGATGGGTTGTTTGGGTTGGAAGAACAATTGGCCCTTTGTTTGCATTTGGATTTTTGCTATTTGGAATCATTAGTGGATGATTTTGTTTGGTTATTGTTGCTTTTCTTGTCACTTTTTTCACTATATTTGTTTTTGTACTTTCTTAAATTCTCCTTTGCCCTACTTGTCATTGTTTCCCCCTCACTTAGTGTTGTGCATGTCCTTGTGGTTTGTGGTTTGTGGAATGATTGCTAGTAGAAAGTTGTTCTTGGTTACTAGCAACAAAATTGTTCTTGTAAAAATAACATTGGATCCCTTTAAGTTAGATGAAACTATGTGCATTGTTGTTTATGTTCATCCTTTTACTCTCTAATATGGTTACTTGCAATGGAATTCTTAGTCTGCGGTGACGACATTGTTGTTTGTATGGCACCTTTGCTTGCATTCATTTTCCTTGCATGGTAAACTATTTTTTAATGTGGAAAGCATGGATTGAGATTACATTTAAGGTCATATTCATCATATTATGTTTTATCTAACATTGTTTTTCTAGCTCTTTATTCAAGGTCACATTACCCCCATCATTCTATTTTTATTATTGTAACATAAAAGTGACACTACAATATTGGATATACATGTAGTTTTTTCTCTATTAGGGATGTAGAATTTTGTGAAATCCATTTCCTTGAATCCATATATGTATTCACTTGTGTGCATGTATCCATTGATATTGGAGGATGGATTACTGTGTAAATAGAATAATTTGTATATTGCATCAAATGTTGCCTCTTGATTTTCCATGTCCATTTTCCTTTTTTTTGATCCATTTCACTCCAAAGTTGGTTTCCAAAAAAACAATTATTGTGAACTTCAAGCTTCATTTGTTGCCATATAGATATGTATTCTAGTTTTGTGCATGTATCAACTAGGATTGAAGGAGGAAAAATGTAATGTCTCCGTGGCAATTTTTTTTATTGCTATAATTCACCTGTACATTACCTTGCCGGCTACAGTACCACCTAGATTTTACTATGTCTACGGATTATGGTGATAATTAAAAGCGCAGTTAAGTTTTCCAGGAAGTGATTTGATTTATAACATCTGCTCAGTTTGTCTTTATACTAAGGCTTTGGATATGAGGCTGCCTCCACCACGAGGCGAGCCAACCGGATAAGGTGAATTAATTACTATCTTTGTGCTGTCATGTGTGTGACCTGGTGGACTGTTCGGTCTCACCAGCTTGGCTCAGGATCCTCACCTAGATCCATGGCGATGCACCCTCCAAGGCTATCCGACGGTGGAGACTTCGCCAGAGTTTTCACAAACCCCAAATGCATAGGGAAGGACCTCAGTTGTTTCACTTTTCCCTCCGCAGAGTTGCGCTGTAGCGACCTGTTACACTGGCGGTGCAGCGTGGTGGTTGATGGCACAGCTTGGGACCAGCTGCATTGTTCTGGCAGAGGGATTTCAATACGTTTACAGGTAAAATTATAGTTTCCTGAGGCTCTCGGTCCTTTGGAATTTTTTTCTTTTCTTTCCATTTGTCGAAATTGTATGATAACCTATCTAGAATTTTTGCTAATCAGTTTTTCCTTCTGTATTTCTTTACATTGCATCAAGGGTTGCTGGAGTTCTTGGAGCTGGTTCGAACCTCGGTTAGACGGCGACTCCACAACAACTTGCTCTCAGTCACGGGTAAGCTTCTGTTCCGAGAAAGGAGCCGAGATAGGGTTATGACTGTGCCAAGTTTTATGTCTATCCTTCGACTGCACGAGGAATGGCATTATTTAGCGGGTTCGAAGCCCCGATGGAACTTATGTTAATTTATTTTGTTTTTTCTGGAAAACACTGGGAGCCTCTCGATTTTCAGGCATTCCCCAGGTTAAAGTTTATTGATGTAAAAAAAATACAGACTAACTCTCTGTTAAGGATGAATCCCCTAAATGGGTATATTTTAGTTCTGTTATGAGATATGGCTATCGAAAAACAGCAGTTTTGCGCTATAGTTCATTGTTTCATCCCTGTCATACAGTTGAAATTCCCATACTTTGTCTCTGAGTTTCACAGCTTTGTTCGGAAATCTTTTCTATGGTGACATACATATATATATATGTTTAATTCGGCTTCTGCTCACCTATGTGTATGCTGTGAGTTTTCTTGTTTCCAAACTTATAGAGAAGAGTTTACGCTATGTAAGGTAGAGAATCTATAATTGAATTTTGCAAACTTGCCGCCCTGTTCAGGTTTTCTAGGTTGTGTATGTTGATTTAATTCTCCAGCTTGTCTCTATCCCTCTCCGCTCCATTCGTTTTATTACAGATTCACTCGTTTTCCGGACTTACCCTCTTCCCAGTTGCCCAGAAACTTGTGCTCCTGTACCCTGCTTCAGGATTTCCTCGGCTAGAAGGGTTTTCCTTCCGGCATGGTGAGGGAGTCATGGTCGCTGGGCCTCTGCTAAAAAAAAAGGTCAATCGAATCCTCCAGCATCCAAGGGTTTATTTTTTTTTTTTCTATTTTTATGTCTTTGCTCCTTTTTATGGTTAATTCCCATCTCAGAACTCCATATATATACGCTCCAGAATAAGTCTCTGTAGTTTGGGGTTGTTAAGTTTTCTGTTCGGTTCTCATCTTTCAGGGGTTTAAGTTTTTCTTTTTTAGTCAGTTCTATCTACGTGCGGCCTGCGGGTGTCTACCCACCCTCTCCATGCATACGAGGGCTGGAACAGTCTTCAGTTTTTTTTTTTTTTTTTTAAACATGCATGATTTTCACCGTTTATAAAAAAAAACCTATCAATAGACCTCTCCTCAGGCCGTTATCCGCTTACCAGTTTTTTTTTTTTTTAAAGAACAAGTATCTCAATAGAATTTTAAATCTAACCACAGGGTTATTTGATTTCCCTCTTTTCCCCTGATCATTTTTTTTAACCAGTTGACCCACAGACTATAACTTTTCTAGACTATAGCCCTATATAATAGTATTGACAGCAAACAGTGGAACTTTATAAATACACCGAGCTTCTTGTCGTTACATTCTTCAGTAGTCTAGCCTACAGAAACTACTTTGTCTTTCTGGGATAAGCAGAAAATCCAGCCTACCGCCTTCCTGTTAAATATTAAATATTAAACTGTAAATTTACAGGAACATTACCTTATTATATATTTCTTTTTTTTATTTGCAAATACAGATCAGAGTTTGCATACCTGGGTTGCTTCTGTAGAGCCTTGTTACGTCTTCTATTGAACCTTTCTTGCTCCCATTCCATGTGCAGTTGAGAGCCTAAGGCTATAGATCTTAGAGGCATTGCCCTCCATACCATCAGTCAACCCTCTTTGAATTTCCAGTCCTTGTCAATTATATCAGACCCTTTTGAGAAATTTGTAACATGTAAAATATATTGATTTTGAGTCTATAAAGTCCTATGAGTCTCAAAGCACAAGTCGGACCATCTAGAAAGAAGTCAACCTAGAGAGTGATATTCAACCTCGACATAAGCATATATTTTCACACCATTCAATCTGCACTACAATATGTTCGATCTCAAGCAAGAAATCAAGAAGGAAGAAGAGTGAAGGTCTAGGAGGAAGAATCAACTCAAGGAGAAATTGAATTTTTGATTTTGTGACCATCTTTCTCTCACACGTGCGAAGGATCTAGGGTTTCTGGTGCTCCTACAAGGCTGAAATTGTAGACCTAATTGCAGGTCTGAAACTTTGTTATAGGAAGGAAATGAGTTGAATCCTAAAGTCTCCAAGAGAATAAACAAGCTAGAATTAATGGAGGAGACTTAAACTCTGACCTCATCTTCCCACATGAGTGGTGTTAGGGTTTTTGCAGGGCCGAAAAGTTGCAGGTCAAGTTGTAGATCGAAGTTATAGGGTCGAGAGTTGGATTGAAGGAAGTTGGATCTTTTTGACCTTGTAATAATTTTACAAATTGTAAGGGATTTGTTGGACGACTGACTTGGTGCTTGGAGGAGGTCTTGGTCTAGGGTTTTGGGTCTTGGTTTTCTCATTTGAAGTAGACTCTATAGGAAGAGAAGCGATTCTTTTTGGGTTTTCCCTTGGATGGGTTTTACCTTGGCTTGGTGCCTATATCTTGTGTCCATTGTATTTATTGTTTTTTATCTTTATAATTGTTGATGAAAATATCTAATAAGGAAACACAAGAAGATAACTAAAGTTCACAAGCAATTATTAAGGTTAAGGAAAATTTGAATTAATAGTTGCCCTACTACATTCTCCAACATGGTATCAGAGCTAAGGTGAACAAGATAAGGTAGTTGGAAGATAATCTTGAAGGGTTTGTTTTTCAAAGGGAATAATTTGCTAATTGGACACAAGGAAAGAAGAGGAAGACCTATTAACCTAGAAGGAAGATTATTGTGTCAAGGATTTCATCATCTGAAGAAGGATCAAGCTCTCATTAAAGAAAGGAAGGTCAAGTTCTTATTGAATATTCTCTAATGCATCATCTTGAAGAAGATGAAGCATCAAGGAACCTTGAGATGATCATTGACTCTTTGAAGTTATTCAAAAACACCTTTTCTGAAGACGTCATCATTCTAGGGTATCTTTGAAGTTTCCTTGGAGGTCTTGAAAACATCAAGATAGTTGGTACATCATTGAAAGGAAGGAATTTTGGTTAAAAAGTAATTATCATATTGGTTTCTATGTCTCAATATGCAGATCATATGGCTACATTTTTCAAGGAAGGAAACAAGCTCGTTGGATCAACAAAATTCCTTACATGGAAAAAGAGGATTGACTTGGCACTCAAAGAAATGAAGTCATGGAATATGTCCTTGGTGAAGTAGTTGTACCAAACAATGAGAAGACTCAAGAGCTAGAAAAACATAATAAGGGAGAAGTAAGGGCACAAAGAATCATTGTCAAATCTATAAAAGATCATATTGTTCCCTTTGTTGTTGATTTGAAGACATCTAAGGCTATGTATGATAAGTTGGTAAAGTTGTACTCTATAAGTACATCAAGCCAAAATATTTCCTTAAGGAATCAACTATATAGAATAAGGAAGTCAAAGGATGAAGACATGGCCACTTATCTCATGAAGATCTCACACATAAGGGATTAATTGCAAGGCCTTGGGGAAACTGGTTCTAACTCTAAAATGACCATTTGTGTATTAAATGCTTTGCCACCTAATTGGAGCAGTTTTCCAACTAGAATCTACTCTAAGAAGGATACTACACCGTTTGATGAGTTATGGGCTCAATGTATCTTGGAAGAATCAAAGAGCAAGGCAAAGGATGACACTGAATCAAATGGAAAGTATCAAGATGAAAGGGAAGTTTTGAAAGTCCAAAAAAAGGCAGACATGTCCAAGATTCAATGCTTTGGATGCAATGAGTATGAAAATTTTAAGAGGGATTGTCCAAACAAGAAAGATAATAAAATAAAGGAAAGAATTGAAGCTCATGTGGTTGAAGAAAAGAGAGAACTTGAGAAGAAGTTGAAAGGACAATATCCCAAATATCTTTACCATTGAAGGAAGCTCCATCTACATAAGGTTCTTTACAAAATTTGTCTTTTCTTTTATTAAGTAGAAAGTAGAGTAGCATGCATTGTTGCATTCTAGAAAAATTCTTGATTTTTGAAAAAAAATGGAAGCACATATAGAAGCATATTGTTGGGCGCGGGATCCCCCCAAGGCAAGTATTGGGGCTTAAAGCCTAATTTTTGACTAAGTCTGATGTAAAGACTACGCATTTTGTGGGCGTGGAGTGCGAAGTTGTAATTAAGTCATAGGGATTTCCGCCCTTACTTTTGTATTGTAGTGTCAGCTTGAGAGTTCTACCCATGGTCCGGATTGTATAAATAGAGTGAGGCTCTAAGTGAAAATGGACATCAATAAGTAATCCATAGAAGATCTAATGATGAAGCATTGAGTCTAAGTGTAAAGTCAAGTCTTTGGGTTGTAGAGTAGGATAAGGCTCTACAGCTGAGTGTGCAGAGGCTTAGCAGTCTGTAGTTGAGTGCGCGGACCCCTACAACTGAGTGCATAGGGCAGGTTGATTCTGTAACCGATTGAAGCATTAATAAAGATAAGTTTTACGATATTTTTATGTATCTTTTCTTATTTTATGCATTGAAGTATATTAGGTATGAATTACAAGTTCACTGTTTATTTGTTGCGCGAAATTATATGAATGTGATGAATAAGTGAATATAATATAAATTATCTGTTTACACGAAGATAACTAATTGTTATAAGAAGATAAGTAAGATCCGCGGTGTAACTTGGGGAAATAGTACAGATTGCTACTTTAGCAGCACAAAAGCTCCTTAGCCCCTAGTTAGGGCTGTGCAAAGTCGAGTATAGCAGGGCGTGAAGGCCTCGTAGGTCAGGAAAGTGCGCGAAGTGACGTGCGCAAAGATATTCACAATTGGACTAAATCGATCCCTTAGACATCTCAAGGGCGCAGAAACTTGGTTCCAGCATCCCCCCATATTGCTTCAGGTGAGACCTCAGTCTGGGCTCCGCGAGCTGTTGCCGAAAGGGCCAATAGTACAGGGATTTTTTTGGTTAAATAACTCTGAACCTGGGTTAGGTCCCTTCAAGCCAACAAATGGTTCCATTGTTGGGACCAGAATCTGCATAGAGATGTCTAATGTCGTATCATTGGAATCCAACTAAGAAAGAAATTGAAGGTTGGTTGGACAGGAGAATTCATGAGTTCGCGGCACAATAGAACAAGAATATGTGACTATCAAAGGAAGAGTGGTTATACTGCTACCTGTACACAGAGATCCACGAAATTTTCTTCACATCTTTCCCTACTAGCTGTACGAGTGGATCGTGAAGCTAGCAGATAGCCAAGGAAGGTGGAAGCTTGACAATCCTATTGTGTGGACCCCAAAGTTGGTGCATAGATTGGAAGCATCGGAGGATAAGATCGCATGTGTTGTTGATCACTGGCTCGATCGAATTATAGGAGGATTCATTACTGAGTTTGTGGTAGATACTTCAGTTAGCTATAGCGAGGCTGAGCGACGCTTTCTCAAAGGACCGTGAGGTAAGTACGTAAAGTCTCTGAATACTTGGATTAAAACGTTATTGTGTGAAAAGAGGGTTATGTAATTACCTTGATGTTTGGAGCCATGCGAAGTAGAAAAGCCTACAGAAACGAAGGAAGTAAGGGACTAGAGAGGGGATGAGGAAGAGCTCATGAAGGTCTCGCCGCAAAGTTCGATTAATTTGATAAGGCAGAGGATTCTGTTATCACTGACAAAATTTCAAAGAAAAAAAAGGATCTCCATAAAGAAATCTCACTTCAAGTAAGGATATGCTTCAAAGTTTTGGTAGTTATGCTTGGTATAATCTTTTCAAACATTTCCATTTAGTTTTGGAGGGTCTTGAAACATTTGAAAGAATGTTTTAATAGAAAAGCTCTCAAATAGCAAAGTTTTGGGTTGAAACTATGATTTTTGAAACAACTCAACAGTTTCGTAGCGCGCTATGAAACTGCTGAAGGTGACAGTTTTGTTTTTTGAGGATCTACCTTGAAAGAAAAAGAAGATTATTTTGAAAGGGATGTTGCTGCAGAGGTGTAATAAGATCACTTGAGAAGGTTTGAGCCCTAATCAAAAGGAAAATTCAAGAAATGAAGATACATACGCATGCTAAACCTTGCGCTACGAAATCAGTGTTTTCGCAGCGTGCTGCGAAACCCCTGTAGCAGCCTGTTTCAGCAGAAAAAACTGTTTTACTAGGTAACTTCCAGAAGCTTTCCAGAGCAGCTGAGAACTCAATTTTGCAAACTGAAAGAGGCTTTTCTTCCTAACATGTTGAATTACAAAAACCTCTTTCAGTTTCTTCAATTCCATTCTGAGGTGGGAGAAATGTGTGGTCAAAGTTGCGCTACGAAACTGCTGTAGGTGCAGTTTTTCATCTCCTGTTTTACACCTGTTTTTCAAAGACTTATTCTGGGCAGCTGGAGAAGTGTTTCAAAAAACCAAAAGCGGTTTTTGTTCAGCATGAATTTTTTCACAAAAACCTCCTTCAGTTTTTCCAAATACATTTTGTACGAGACGTTATGACCTCTGTCCCAAGACCTATTTTTCAGCCAGAACAGAGCAAGGGACAGTTTCCTGTTTGACACGTGTTTTTCAAGGACAGATTCTGAACAGCTGGAGGCATGTTTTAAAAAACCAGGAGAGGTTTTTGTTCTAGACAACATGGGCTACAAAAACCTCCTTCAGTTTCGTAAAATGTGTCATGGATGAAGAGATAAAGGCTCTGTCCCACGTGCCATTTTCAGGGATCCTAAACCTAAAAACAAGGAAACATGTTCCCTAATTTCTAGGGTTTGTCTTCAGCAGTCAGATGACCACGTGGGAGGCTTCATCAAATTCGACTTCATGGAGTGTTAGGTGTCAAAGAATCTTTTAAATGTTTAGATAAGTTTGTTGTAATCATAATAAGGAGTTACACTCCTAGTTGTATTAGGTCTCTAGGACTGCTAGTTAGGTGTCATTTGCATTTAATAGTTAGTTTTGAGTGTCATTAGGTGTCAGGTCAGGTAGAATTCAAATTTTCCTCATCCTAGAAGAGGAATCTAAGTTGTGTAAAGAGCTCTATATATAGCAGAAGAGCTGATGTACAAAGGGTTGGATATTTTATAAAAACAGAGTGTTGTTTTGGCTTATGTAAAGAACAGAGTTCAGTAATATAAGTTATATGCTTTTCTTCTCAGGATTCATACAGCATTTCCATGTTCAAGATGTGTTATTTTGCTTTGTCCTTCATGTCTTTTTTCAGTTGCTTAGATGAGTAATCACTCAGAATTCACTTATGCTGCTCTGACTTCCTGTACTCATCTATGAACTGTGGTTTTATAAGAGTTGTATTTTGAACATTTAAATGTCACATGCCCTGACTTCTATGTTAAAGCAATATCATTATTTATTGAGGTTTGATTGACTCCATAAGCCCAATGGAAACTTATGTAATGTTTGTCCAGCCTTCATATTTGTTAATGTTATTTCAAGAGAGTTAGCCATCTTATTAATAGTCAAAATCAATAACCCTTTGAGAGAGCCCTCTCAGGCTAAGGAGGCTAAGCCTTAGTCAAAAGATTGGTCTGAAATAGTTACTTGAAGTCTTCCTGGTCAGCAGCCTTCCAGGGCCTGATTTTGAGATAACATTTTGGTGCGTCTGCCGGGAGTCTGAAGATTATTCATTCCCGAAATCAATGGTTGAACTTCTGAAGGTAGCAGGAGCTCAGACATCTTTTTGAGGCTGCAAAACTACCTTGGCGACTCCACACATCAAATAAGAAATTGGAAGGTGACTCCACTGCCAGAAGATCAGTAGCTTGATGAAGTTTCAAGATGAATTCCACTGCAAGAATGAATGCCAGGTATGCTCCTATGAATCGGTCTCATATCCCTGGTTTTCCAAATCCTATGCCAAAGGTTGATTGGTTAGAGGATCTTCCAATATTCAAAGATGAAAAGAAAGATGATGCTGCTCTTCATTTGGTTAGATTCCATATGCATGTACGCAGTCTTAAGGTTCATTTCCCTGAAGATTGTCTCATGAAGATGTTTATGACCACTTTAGAAGGAAAGGCATGGTCTTGGTATAAAAGTTTGGAAAATGGTTCATTATATTCTCTTGCTGATTTCCATGATGTGTTCTATGACATGTATAAAGAATGTCATCCTTCCTTATTGTTGCTCAAAGATTGCTGTAGACATTCTTTAAGTCTTATTCAGTACTTGGAGGATTGTTATGATGATGATGAATTTATGGATGAAGAAATTTTAGAGGCTCTTCATAACAATGCATTTCAGCACCAAGAAGAAGGTATAATATCTCATGAAACACAGCATGAAGATCAGCAGGGGTTTACTTGTGAAAACCATGTTCAATCCTCTGATATTGATGTAGAGATGCAGCAGATTTGTCAGGCTTCAGATCATTATGAGTATGAAATTGATTGCAAACAGCAAGAAGAAATATTGGAGGAAATTTTCTATGACCCTCAGGCGGAGGAAAAGGTTGTTCATTTTTGTGATTCCTTGCAGCAGCTTACATCAAAGAATGATCTTTATAATGAAGAAAATTACATTGTTTGTGGGCATCATTTAGAAAGGCAGTTGGATAGCATATCTAAAGAATCTGGTATGGTTGAGAATCAGTTGTCCAGAGATGTAGAATGTTATGATGATCATCAACATAACCATGTATTCTTTGACCCTATAAGTGAATATATGGACAAGCTTTGTACTCCGGTCTTTCATTTTCATTTGCATTATGAAGATCAAGTATATTATGAGTTGATGTGGTCATCTCACTACCATGGTTATTTTGAGGTTGAATGCAGTCAAGAGCCTCCAATATCAGAGAAGACAATTGATTGGCTTTATTGGAAATATCATGTTGCTTGAGCTACAAGTGGAGCTTGCAGCTGATAGGGTAGGTAGGTAGGAAAGTGCAAATAAGCTCAAGGTGACTGAGCATTTTTATTTTTCAGTAGATATAGACTTCTTTCTCCTACAGTGATCATCAAGCTTAAGCCTGAGGTGAAGGCCCAAGGAACTTAAAGAAGATGTTTGTCAAATAAATTTTTGTTCATGATAAGAGGATAAGGCACTGGAACTGCAGGTTCTTAGTGTACCACAAGGGCACACTATCCCAAGTGGAGCCACTGTTATCACTGACAAAATTTCAAAGAAAAAAAAGGATCTCCATAAAGAAATCTCACTTCAAGTAAGGATATGCTTCAAAGTTTTGGTAGTTATGCTTGGTATAATCTTTTCAAACATTTCCATTCAGTTTTGGAGGGTCTTGAAACATTTGAAAGAATGTTTTAATAGAAAAGCTCTCAAATAGCAAAGTTTTGGGTTGAAACTATGATTTTTGAAACAACTCAACAGTTTCGTAGCGCGCTACGAAACTGCTGAAGGTGACAGTTTTGTTTTTTGAGGATCTACCTTGAAAGAAAAAGAAGATTATTTTGAAAGGGATGTCGCTGCAGAGGTGTAATAAGATCACTTGAGAAGGTTTGAGCCCTAATCAAAAGGAAAATTCAAGAAATGAAGATACATACGCATGCTAAACCTTGCGCTACGAAATTAGTGTTTTCGCAGCCCTGTAGCAGCCTGTTTCAGCAGAAAAAACTGTTTTACTAGGTAACTTCCAGAAGCTTTCCAGAGCAGCTGAGAACTCAATTTTGCAAACTGAAAGATGCTTTTCTTCCTAACATGTTGAATTACAAAAACCTCTTTCAGTTTCTTCAATTCCATTCTGAGGTGGGAGAAATGTGTGGTCAAAGTTGCGCTACGAAACTACTGTAGGTGTAGTTTTTCATCTCCTGTTTTACACCTGTTTTTCAAAGACTTATTCTGGGTAGTTGGAGAAGTGTTTCAAAAAACCAAAAGTGGTTTTTGTTCAGCATGAATTGTTTCACAAAAACCTCCTTCAGTTTTTCCAAATACATTTTTTACGAGACGTTATGACGTCTGTCCCAAGACCTATTTTTCAGCCAGAACAGAGCAAGGGACAGTTTCATGTTTGACACGTGTTTGTCAAGGACAGATTCTGAACAGCTGGAGGCATGTTTTAAAAAACCAGGAGAGGTTGTTGTTCCAGACAACATGGGCTACAAAAACCTCCTTCAGTTTCGTAAAATGTGTCATGGATAAAGAGATAAAGGCTCTGTCCCACGTGCCATTTTCAGGGATCCTAAACCTAAAAACAAGGAAACATGTTCCCTAATTTCTAGGGTTTGTCTTCAGCAGTCAGATGACCACGTGGGAGGCTTCGTCAAATTCGACTTCATGGAGTGTTAGGTGTCAAAGAATCTTTTAAATGTTTAGATAAGTTTGTTGTAATCATAATAAGGAGTTACACTCCTAGTTGTATTAGGTCTCTAGGACTGCTAGTTAGGTGTCATTTGCATTTAATAGTTAGTTTTGAGTGTCATTAGGTGTCAGGTCAGGTAGAATTCGAATTTTCCTCATCCTAGAAGAGGAATCTAAGTTGTGTAAAGAGCTCTATATATAGCAGAAGAGCTGATGTACAAAGGGTTGGATATTTTATAAAAACAGAGTGCTGTTTTGGCTTATGTAAAGAACAGAGTTCAGTAATATAAGTTATATGCTTTTCTTCTCAGGATTCATACAGCATTTACATGTTCAAGATGTGTTATTTTGCTTTGTCCTTCATGTCTTTTTTCAGTTGCTTAGATGAGTAATCACTCAGAATTCACTTATGCTGCTCTGACTTCCTGTACTCATCTATGAACTGTGGTTTTATAAGAGTTGTATTTTGAACATTTAAATGTCACATGCCTTGACTTCTATGTTAAAGCAATATCATTATTTATTGAGGTTTGATTGACTCCATAAGCCCAATGGAAACTTATGTAATGTTTGTCCAGCCTTCATATTTGTTAATGTTATTTCAAGAGAGTTAGCCATCTTATTAATAGTCAAAATCAATAACCCTTTGAGAGAGCCCTCTTAGGCTAAGGAGGCTAAGCCTTAGTCAAAAGATTGGTCTGAAATAGTTACTTGAAGTATTCCTGGTCAGCAGCCTTCCAGGTCCTGATTTTGAGATAACAGATTCCACGCATACTACCTCAAAAGCGTCTAAGACTTCTTTCGACCCGATCACTCTCACTGAGGGAGATCTGCATGATATAGGGGAGACGGTGCATGATGTCACTGTAGAGGCCCTCTAGCCGTTGGCGGAGGAGAATCAGATTGTGTTGGGGGACGTCCATGCACAGATTCAGGAGTTGCAGGTGCGCACTCCCTAGGCTCGTACTCTCTCAACCAGCCTCGTAGTAGGAATGACTGCAGCTAAGGAAATGTTGCGCGCCCGCATGACCAACACAACAGTGCTACCAGAAGGGGCACTAGTTATAGAAAACGAGGCCAACAGGCCTACGATCAGTGCGTTGAAAAGGGTAGGAATCAACATGGCTGCGCTCCCTCGGGAGATGCTCTATGTCCTGCAGGACAGAGTGACTGCAGAACTGCGGGCTAGGGAGGGCCGCGCACTATAGGTGTTGAGTGAACAAAGAATCAACATGGAGAAATTGAGCCTGCAACATGACGAGGTTGTGGCACAAAACCGACAGATGGTGCAGGTGGTTGAGGAATCTTGCCAGATGGTCCTTGAGTTGGCTATCCCAATAGAGGCACCAGCAGAGGCTCACATCCAGAGGTTAGTAGTAGGAGTGCGTGAGGCACGAGAAGAGATGGCCAAGGTCCAGTTGGAGTTGAACCTCCATATAGAAGAGCTGTGGTTTAAGGTACAACCTTCAAATCCTCCAGAGGTAAGGGAACAACGCGCCAACGCCATTACATTGGGGATGGAGGAGATAAATAGTGTAGTGAAGGACTACACCAAAATGTTGGAAGAATTGTTCGAGGTCATCACCACTCTGTAGGAGGACATGAACATACAATGCTTAGAAACAGAGGCGCATGAGCTACAGTAGACGGTGGCCCTTACATAGAGGCTCATGCTGATGCAATAGGCCTAAGAGCTTAAGGAGTAGGTAGATGCAGCGCGACATAGAGAAGTGGTTTTGAAGGCATGCGTCCAGCCTTGGATCGAAGAGGCCTTCGTAATCATAGCAACAATTGAAGGCAAGCTTGCATAAATGTAGGGGATGCAGGAGCAGATACAGGGAAGCAGTTCAGATACCGCGGTCTCCGAACAACGCGTCCAAGAGATACAACAGGTAGCTGCTTAGTGCACTGATGACCTTGCAACAATACGAACAGAGTTGGGAGGTCTCCATGCAAAGATCTCCGCACTGATAGAGTGACTCAAGGGCGAGTCATGATGTTTGTGTTGGGGGCCTGTTGGGCACGGGATCCCCCCAAGGCAAGTTTTGGGGCTTAAAGCCCAAGATTTGACTAAGTCCAATGTAAATACTCCGCGATTTGTGGGCACGAAGTGCGAATTTGTAATTAAGTCATAGGGTTGTTCGCCCTTACTTTTGTAATGTAGTGTCGGCTTGAGAGTTCTACCCATGGTCTGCAGACCATGGGATTGTATAAATAGAGCGAGGCTCTAAGTGAAAAGGGACATCAATAAGTAATCCATAGAAGATCTAATGATGAAGCATTGAATCTAAGTGTAAAGTCAAGTCTTTGGGTCATAGAGTAGGAGAAGGCTCTACAGTTGAGTGCACAGAGGCCTAGTAGTCTGTAGCTGAGTGCACGAGTTTGTAACCGATTGAAGCATTAATAAAGAGAAGTTTTACGATATTTCTGTGTATCTTTTCTTATTTTATGCATTGAAGTATATTGGGTATGAATTGTAGGTTTACTGTTTATTTGCTACGCGAAATTATATGGATGTGCTAAATAAGTGAATATAATATAAAGTATTTTTTTACACAAAGATAACTAACTGTTATAAGAAGATAAGTAAGATCTGCAGTGTAACTTGGGGAAATAGCGTAGATCGCTACTTTAGTAGTGCAAAATCTCCTTAGCCCCTAGTTAGGGCTACACGAAGGTGAGTATAGTAGGGCGCGAAGGCCTCGCAGGTCAGGAGAGTGCGCGAAGTGACCTGCGTGAAGATATTCATAGTCAGACTAAATCAATCCCTCAGACATCTCAAGGGTGCAGAAAATTAGTTATAGCATCCCCCCATACTGCTTCGGATGAGACCTCAGTCCACGCTCCGCGGTCTGTTGTCGAAAGGGCTAGTAGTATAGGGATTTGTTTGGCTAAATAACTCCGAACTTGGGTCAGGCCCCTTCAAGCCAACACATATGATAGTTGAAGAAGTAGAGTCTGCTTGATTAAATTTCTTTGGGAAAGATCATATAGTTTAAAAATAATGAGAATATTGGGACCATATTGCATATTATTATTCATCCAAAATTTTTCTAACATCATGTTAGAGGTAGTCATTTTTCAAAGAGGGATCATCAAGATCCTATAAGAACCATTATTTTGCAAGGTTCTTGGAAAGAGCATTATGACATGACTAGTATATATTCCATCTAGTATGGAAACAATACCTTTGAAGGATGAAGGAACATAGATGGTAAAATTGCAGTGTGAAGGTCATAATGAAAGTCTTTCTACTCTTGGGAAAAGGAACCTATCTTTGATAGGTACAAGAAGCAAGATTGTTTAAGAAAGGATGGCTAGATGATTGTATGGAAGCAAAGGTATGCATATTTAAAGTAACTCTTCTCTAGGGTAAGGTTCATATCTACGAATATTTTAGAAAGAGATGGATATAAAAGTGTGCTTGGTAAGCCTTCCATATGGCTAAATGATGGTCGTAAGAAGAAATTTGATATGCTTTTGAATGGATGGAGATCAAGACTCTCTCACAAGATTGCATGGCATAAATATGAAAATATTGATCAACATCAAGTATAGTCTTCAGAAGAAAGAAAGGGAGTTAACAATGACAACTCCAAGGAAGATGTTGTAGCTTGGTAATCAAGTTCGATCCATGGGCACCCTGATTAAAATGAATGCATGGAGAAAGATTCTTATGGAGATGGATCATGTGAAAGGATGTTGATCTCAAAGGATTTAAGTAATATTCCATCATGATAAGTTAAGTCTAATATTAATATTTTGATTTTGGTTATTTGGTTAACATATTGTTTTTCTACATAGAAGTATGTTGAAATACATAATGACAGTTGAGGCAAGTTCAACTGTTGATGTTAAAACTTGATTCAAAGAACATATGGGTTGAATGACTATTTTCAGTAATCCTTAATGGATTGTGAACTCAAGATGTTTATATCATCATCTTGGAATTGAAAGGTATAAATGTAATAAGATAACCCCGATCTCATGTTCCTACATCAATAAAGTTCACTTTCATGTTTAAGAGGGAGCTATGACTAGCTTGAAGTTTGATAAGCCTCAACATAATGCCTTCATTTATGATGACTAGAGGAAAGTGATATACAATATTGATGGCCTGAATCTTGTCACAAAATTGAGGGAAGAAGATGGCTCTATAACATCAAGGAAGAAAGAAAGCTCAACATGATGAGATACAAAGAAAATAAGGATCCATGCAGTTATCTCCATGAAAAACTAGTAGCTGATACACTTATGGAAACAAGCTAGATAACTTGTGGTTATGACTTCACAATTTAAAGGAAGTGAAAGAGTATCCTCTATACTTTAGAGGGAGTATGAAGTCTCCTTAATATTTTTGAAGGAGAAAGGGTCTATTCCCTAAATAAAATGGGAATAGGGATCTCATCTCTAGTTGAGAGGGAGTGATGATAAACATCACATTTGTATTGTCTTCTATCATATGTCATGCACTAAGCCAAGACTAACAACCATACATCTAAGTGAAGGCCATGGTAGGGAGAATGGAGGATTGGATAAGCATATGAGATTTCCTTGAGGATAGAAAATCCAATATAGGAAGTGGAATGACACTCTTTGAGGACTAGACAAGTATCCAAGATAAGAGTGATCGAAGAGGACCGATATTCTTTGAGGATTGGGAAACCGAGACAGGAATAGTCCTAAAAGGTCATACCTAGTGAACATATGGATGGGGTATGTACCTTGTAGAGGTAGTGTGGTATCTCACGCAAAAAAATCCCAACATTATTCTCTTTTATAAGAAAGATATTGTTAAGTTAAGGCCTTATTATGTTGACAATGTTGGTCATGATGTTGATGCTTAAAGGTGGCTTACCAATCTAACTCTTTTTATGAGAACTCTTCAATTTGAGAATATACTTGTATTGGGTGTAAAATTATGAATACCTCCCTAGTTCAGAGGGAGTGTTGGAAAATGTAACTAGTTTTGATCTTCATAATTTTCATTGTACTCATGTCATTATGCATATATTATGTTATAAGAAAAAGAAGAAAGAAAAATATTATTTTAAGCATGGGTTTCATGCTCCATTTTGATGGTCATATAGGTAAAGCATGTTCTTCATGCTTCTAGGGTTTGACTTGTCTAAATAATATTTTTGTTGAGTCAAGAGAGTCCTTTTCAATTGTATAAGACCCTTTTTGGGCAAGTTGTAACATGTAAAAGATATTGATTTTGAGTCTAGAAAGTCCTATGAGCCTCCAAGTGCAAGTCAGAACAACTAGAAAGAAGTCAGCCTAAAGAGGGGTATTTGACCTCCACATAAGCATATCTATAGAATTTTCTGGACCTCATTTTCACACCATTCAATTTTCTCTACAACAAGTTTGAAGGATATAGGATTTCTGGTCTTGCTACAAGGCCAAAATTTAGACCTAATTGTAGGTTTGAAACTTTGTTATAGGAAGGACAAGAGTTGAAGCATAAAGTCTCCAAGATAAGAAACAATCTATAAGGAAGGAATAAGACTTAAAATTTCACTGTTATAGCATCATTTATCACCCTTGTATACTTGACGCTTTGAGTCATGGCCTTGGGCAACCCTTTCCCTTCAGACTTAGTCCTTTTAATAAAAAACATTATTTTAAATTCCATACCCAACTTTGCCCTTCAAAAAGCATGTGCACACGTGGATCTAGCTATACCCAACCCGCGTATATAATTTGAAATATTAAAAAAATATAAAATCCCTATTCTATGGGCGGCGTTTATGGGTTACACCGGAAGCCAACCTATAGGAGCCTGTGGCCAACTATATCCCAACTGAAACAACTGTTTTGGGGTGGTATAAATACACCTCATGGGAAGGCCTAAGTGAGAGAAAGATAGGATATTGATATTATATCCAATTGGTAACTCATAAAGTCTGATTTATCCTCGTGCCTCCTCAACTCCCAGCTATAGGAAACCCTTCTTTCCTCATAGAGATGTCCATCTCCTTTATATGACATCTATGTGTATGCATTTGAAAGAGGATTGTTGAGGCTTGGGCTAGAGTGATTCGGAGGAAGGTTTCACTTGGAGCTGTGGTCGAATCAGGTTATATTCTTCCACATTCTTTGTAGACATCAATAAAGAATCTATGTCTTGTTCCTGGTGTGATGATCTTTATGGTTTAACACATGTTACGATCTAATTATGTATGATATCATGTCTTATATCTATATGCTTATATGATCTAACATTCATATCTTGAACATGCTTTGAACTACTGTTAGTATATATGCTTTTCTGGAATGAGTTGTAGGTTTTTAAGCATTGGAGGAAGCAGAGGGTTTGGACCCTACGGGAACATCCTCAAACGTGGGACCTACAGGTACTATCTCTTCATCCCACTTTAGTATTTTAAGCATTAAGATTGCTTGTTTTCTTGCTTCTTGTTGGTGTATTCCCTTCGATCTATTGGGGTTATCAACCCAGTCCCTAGGGTGTTTTATCCCGTAACAGTGACCTCATCTTTCCACATGATTGGTGCTAGGGTTTCTATAGGGTTGAAAAGTTGCATTCCCAAGAGTTGGATTGAAGGAAGTTGACTCTTGTTGAACTTGGAAGACTTTGAATCATTGCAAGGGCTTTGTTCGAGGTTGACTTGGTGCTTGGAGGAGGGTTTTGGGTCTTGATTTTATCCTTTGAAGCAAATTATATAAGAAGAGAAGATATTGTTTATGGGTTTTCCATTTGGAGGGGTTTTACCCTGTCTATATCTTGTGTCCATTGTATTTATTATTTTTTTCTCTTGATAATTGTTTGGTGAAAAGGTCTAATAAGGAAACATAAGAAGATAACTAAAGTTCACAAGAAATCATTAAGGTTAAGGAGAATTTGAATTAATATCTTCCCTACTACATTCTCCAACAACCCCAGATACCTAAAAATAAGAGAGAGGAAAGAGACAAGGTGTATAGAATAAAGTTTGATCAACACCTATTAGACAAGTGTCTTGATCTAATTAGGAAATGGAGTCTTTTAGGGAAAATTCAATGAAGACAACCTTGATGAAGAGTGTTAAATAGCATGAGTCTCTTCTTACAAACCCCAGTGACTTCCTTAGATGGGAGATTTTAAATTCAAGAGACACACATATCATATTTCTCTTGAAGTATTCACAGAAAATAATTTTGCATAGGATGAAGAATCAAGATTTCAAGATAACAATTGCAATTTTAACATGGTTCACATAGAAACCCTAATTGATAGATTATAACATGAAAATTTTGAAATATAAATAATAAAATTATAATTTTTTCATAAAAATCTCTTCAATAAGGTCCAAACAAGCCTCTTCATGAAACTATCCTCCTAAAAAGATAATTCACACCATACATTTACATTTTAACCAAGTAGAAAAGAATACAAGAGCCATTTTGAAATTCTAAAGAAGAATTTTGATGTATGTATGATGATGAAAATCAAAAGTGATTCCCCTCTATTTATTTCATGTCAACCAAGTTAATTTTTTCATAATTTTAGAAACAAAGCCCTAAACCAATTTTACATGGGCATTCAACTAGGTCAAAGGTCAGAAGTTGACCTATGGATAGCTCTAAAACATAACAAAATGCCATAAATAAACCCCACGTGTGGGAGAAAAATGATCTCCACCATGACATAATCCTACAAAATAGGAAATCATGAATTAAGTAAGTGAGGAAATGGTGTAAAAGTGCCTCACTCAAAGAAAATTGTTTGTCAATTTAATTGTCTTAAATTGTTACATAAATTATTGACCGAAGTTGGTAAACTTGTGAAGTGCAAGTGCATTATATATGATAGAAGCCTTCAAATTATTAATGTGTATGATTTATTTATTGAAAATTATTTCTAAGGATGTTTTGTGTTCCTATTTTACTCTTTAAAGAAAATGAAATTAACATATTCAATCTCAATTACATTCCTTCTCACTCCTTTCTAATGAAATAAAAAATGCTCTTTACACTTGTAAAATGAAACTAAAGCAAATTTACACTGTCTTATTGAATTAAGAAAAACTTAACTAATCTATTGCAACACAAATTTAATCTCTAGAAGAAGAAGTATTCATCTAACGTTCTAACAATCCTTTTCATAAAACATAAAAACTAAAATGAAATTGACCTCTAGTTAAAATGAAAACCATACATCTTCTCATTATCAATCACTCATGCTTTGAAATAAAATGCTTTTGAAATGAAATGCTCTAAACAAAACTACAAAGGAATCAATCATGCTTTAAAATTAAATACTTTGAAATAAAAATGTAAGGAAATCACTCATGTTCTGAAATGAAACACTCTGGAATGAAAGTAAGGAAATCATTCAGGTTTTGAAATGAAACACTCTGAAATGAAATTGCAAAGAGATCTATGAAATGATTTTGAAATGAAAGCTTTAAATAAATCTACGAAAGGTGTCTATGCTACAATTATCATCATTAGTGATATCTTTCTATTCCTTTAATTAAAATCAATGCTACAAAATGATTATAGAGCATATAAATAACTAAAGTAAATGATAAAAAGGAAATATAGAAATGCGGAACCTTCCCTGTTTGTAGGGGCCCTCCACAAACAGTTGGTAACGAAACTCTAATCACACAGTCAACTATGCATCAAGCTTCATTCTTCATTAATAGGAAAACGAAGTTTTTAAAACATCACTTTCACATACATCAAATTCAACCTCTATTCATGTTTTGTTGCACGATATTTATAAAAGCCCATGTCAAATAACTGTTCGAGGCTTTTACGCCTACCATTAGATAAAAGAATTCTAAACTTAGCTTCTAACAGGTATCAAAATATCGTTTTCTCACGATTTTCTATTTGGAAAAGCAAATCGTGAAGCATAAGATTTTCAGACTCTCGCTTGCATGTTCAACAACACGTTGAATTTCACCCTTTGACCATGCAATCGAACAATCCTTTGATGATCTGGTTTAGATGGATAGGAGGGAATCGTTGAAGGGATCAATCTCCACCTGTCCATATCTTTTTCTTCTTAGCTAGCACCTCGGATCCTGGTAAACCTTGGAGTTGGCTACATAAACATAGATTAGCTGTAGAATTGCATGAATTCGGTAGCTAATACAAACATTAATTCAATAATAAGGAACATTATTAAATATGAAAGATAAGACAATTAAATACCTTACCATGCCAAAAACCTTGTAGTTTGATGCCTTTTGAGTTGATGATGATGGTCAAAGAGAGGAAAAATTGGTAAGGGAGAGTGTCAAAATGAAGCATTCATGAGGCTCTACAAAAACCTCAAATTCATGTGCACATCTCCAATAGATAGCTCCTCCACTATGACATCATCCAAAGGAGGCCTATGCCACCCTTTCCATGCATGTAAGAGTGACATGGCACCATTTAGGGCAAGTGTTGGCATCAAAGTGGGATGTTCTAGGCCCCTCAAGTCATCTCAGTGACAACCACCCTAATCTAGGCTCCAAATCAAGGTATTGTCCATAACATAGGGTCAAAGCTAGCATGGGGGCAACCTGAGTCCATTTGGGCACATCATTAAATATTCCAACACCCAAGCTTTGAATATTAGTGTTTCAACATATAGAGGCACATTAAGAGGTATAGAAGCATCTGGAAGTTTCTCTAGGCCTAATGCTCATCTCTAGAGGGGAAATATTGGGGCCACAAAATCATGTTTGCTCTCGAAGTAGGGAAAAGTACCCCATGGAAGGTGCCAAAGAAGATTCCATCTATCCCTAAAGGGATCCTTAACACATGTGTGAAACCACCTAAATAAAAACCATCAAGATTAAGTGAGATATTATGTTAGGGACATAAAACCATTAAAGCATCATAATGAACCATATCTAATTCTAGAGGCAGATAAATACTTCACACAAAACTCACCTTCAAATGTATAAATAGATTAGGGCTTGTAAATAAGTTACCTTACTTATGATAGGGATGATTAGGTAAACAACCTTATTAGGTGTTTCCAGCTCCAAGTGGGAATGAAATATCCCATTTTGGCCCATCAATCCATATGTGTGTGTGTGTTGGGCGCGGGATCCCCCAAGGGTAGTTTTGGGGCTTAAAGCCTAGAGTTTGGTCCAATTTTGTAATCCAAATGTAAAGACTCTGCATTTTGTGGTAGCGAAGTGCGTAGTTGTTAAAAAGTCATAGGGTTATCTACCCTTATTTTGAAAATTTAATGTCAGCTGTAGAAGATCTACCCATGGTCCGCGGACCATGGGATTGTATAAATAGAGCTAAGCTCTAAGTAGATAGGCAAATAGATCAATAAGATAATGGAATTATGGAATAATGTATGAGAGATAGCTCTGAGGTCGTAGCGTAGGTAGAGGCTTTGCAGCTGAGTGTGCAGAGGCCTCAAAGTCTACAGTGGAGTGCGCGAACCCTTACAGCTAAGTGTGCAGGGCGAGTTGAGTTTGTAATCATCTAGAATTATCAATAAAGAGAAGTATTCTATAATTTATGTGTCTTTATTTCCTATTTATGCATCTATTATATTGGGTATGAATTTCACTTCTAATGCTTATATGATGCACGAATGTGTATAACTATATTGGTTAAGTGAACGCAAGTAAGAACATCTGTTTACGTGAAGCTAACTAAGATCTGTTAATAAGATAAGTAAGATACTTAGCTTAGTTTTGGAGATATCGCAGTTCGCTGCCCTAGCAGCATGAAAGAATATCAGCCCCTGGTTAGGGCTGCGTGGAAGCCGATTATAACATTTCGTGAAGGTACTGAAGGGTAGAGAAGAGGGATAAGAAACTTGCACAAAGGCAGGTATAGTTGGAATAAACTGACATCACAACCATCTCAAGGGTGTGGAAACTTGGTTCCAACATCCCCCCATATTGCTTCGAGTGATACTTCAGTTTGCACTCCGTCGACTAATGCTGAAAGGGCCAGTAGTGTAGGGATTTGTTTGGATAACTAACGCTGAACCTGGGTCGGGCCCCCATAAGCCAACAAATGGTTCTATTACTGGGACCGAAATATGCATGAGAGATGTGTGATGTCGTATCACTTGAATCCAACTAGGAAAGAAACCAAAGGCTAGTTGGAAAGAAGGATTCATGAGTTCACAACACAGGAGAACAGAAACCCGTGATTGTCAAAAGAATAGTGGTTGGACCAATACCTGTATACAGAGATCCACGAAATCGTTTTCGCCTCCTTCCCTACTGATCTATACGAGTGGATCGCGAAGCTAGCAGATAGCCAAGGAAGGTGGAAACTTGACGGTCCTATTGTGTGGACCCCAGAGCTAGTGTGAAGGTTGAATGCATTGGAGGATAAGATCACGCGCGTTGTCGATCATTGCCACGATTGCATTATAGGAGGATTTTTTGCTAAGTTGGCAGTCGACACCTCAGTTAACTATAGTGAGGTAGAGTGACGTTTTTCCGAAGGACTGCGAGGTAAGTACATAAGATATCTGAATACTTGGATTAAAATGTTGTTGTGTGAAAAACGGGTTATGCAGTTACCTTGATGTTTGGGACTACACGAAGCGGAAAAAGTTACAGAAACGAAGGAAATAATGGTCCAGAGTATAGCCCCTTGATTTCACCACCATGAAGGGATGAAGAAGGGATAGTAAATGTCTCTCTGTGAAGTGCTATTAAATTTATAAGAAAAGGATTTCCGCGAATACCACCTCCACCCACACCACCTCCATCTTCACTGCCATCACCTGCAACTTCACCCATACCACCTTCGCCACCATCGTGATTCAGTATGGCAAACACAGTGAAGTTTCCTTTGTTCAAAGGCTTGGGAAATGAGGACCCAGACCAATTTTGGTTCGTTGTGAGGGCTGTATGGGAAGCTCAAGGTGTTATAGATGATAACATAAAGAAGGCAACACTGGTTAGTGCTATGCAAAATTGCGCGCTAAACTGAATGATATAGTAGACATCCAAGCAACACTGAATAGGGAATTTAGCAGGCCTAAATCTAAAGCACAGTCGATTGTGGGATTCAAAGAGATCACGATGCTACCAGGAGAGATGCCTTGGGAACTAGATCAAAGGCTGAAATGTATGATCCATGAAGCCAACATGAATTTGACAGATGGACAACATCGTGAGTGGTATGTGGCTTTGCTACTACCACATTTAAGGAGTGCGCTAACACAACAGAAGATAACAACTTAGGCAGAGGCCTTGGATATTTCCATGAGACTACATGAGACTCTGATGCAAGATCCTAATCTAGGAGTTTAGCAGATCCACGCACCACTGAAGAATCTATGCCTTGATATGCAAAGCTTGAAGCAGGATAGAACGGTTCGGACAGGGGTACATGAAGAAGTATGGTGCGTGAAATGCAAGAGTCAAGGTCATGACAAAGACCACTACTTGGTATTTACAAATTACCTTATAGGAGGAGGACCGATGCCTTTAAGGCCTGAAGCTCAATTAGGACCTAGCGCGGAGCTTGCTTTGTGGTGCGCTATCTGTCAAATAGCCGTAAAACATGCCATGGATAACTGCCACCTGTTACAGAAGTATACGCAAACTCTGCAACAGTTGTTCTGAAACTTTTGTAAATCGGTCGGACATGATGAGCGTACTTGTAGGAGCTATGAATTGATGATGGATAGAACTCCAGCCTACAGGGTTCAGGCCAAAAAGCAGCCCCTTGACCAAAATGCAGGGATGGGGCAGACGGGATTTCAGGGGCACGAACGAGGCCGAGGCGGAAGAGGACCCAGTAGAGGTCGCGGACAATTGATTTGATACAATTGCGGAGGTCCAGGACACTATGCCCGCGATTGCACTAATTCAACACGCCCGTCATGCAAGTATTTCATGTTGTTTGATGCGAACACGATTTGGGAAGTCTAAGATGCGAACATGATTTGGGATGCCTAAGATGCGATTGACAGACAAGTATGATGGGTAGAATGATCCGCGCGCGCATCTAGCCAAGTCGACATAGGCTTATGGAGAAAAGACACAACCTGAGTGGGTTCACCTATTCTGTCATACCCTGGACGTTATCCCAATGAATTGGTATGTAGAAATAAAGCTTTTCCATGGGACAGTTGAATGGGATATCCTGCGCGAAGGATTCATGATGAAATTTAGTTTTGAGGACAAGTTTGATAGTATTGATGAAGCACTATAAGAGGTGAAAGTAACCATCTTTAGTATACTGCAGGATCCTTTAGACCTGACGTAGCTTGAATGGGCTACTCAACTGAGTCTCGTGTTGGAATGTTATAATGTAACTACTGAAGAAGAGGACGAGGATCCGCGAAAGATTAACATTCCACAGACAGAAGGCCACCGCGAGGCTTAGGGACCACAGATTGAGAACCCTGATATAACCACACCAGTGAAAACTAGATAGGTGAGCATTGGTACGGAGGCAGAACCTAAGTTCACGAAGATTGGAGACTATTGGGAGGATGCAACGGTGGATAATGTCGATGAATTACTTCGTGAATATCATGACTCATTCCCTACCAAGTTTACAGACTTGAAAGGAATAATCGGAGACCTGGGAGTGATGAAGATCACGCTAAAGCCCGTCACAAAGCCAGTTAAGTAGAGACATTACCACCTGTTGTGACCACCAACAACCCCCCAACTTCTTTTAGTATTAGCAATAACACTAAAAGAAGTGGGGACCCTTAGTAAAAAATCCAAAAAGATTTTATAATTTTTTTTTTGTATTATACTCCTCAAAAAATACATCACATGGAGAAGAGTGAAGCATTTCTTTATGAGCACATTAAAACAACTGCGAAGAAGCGACGCTAAATTCATCACATCGCATACATTAAGAAGCGCCCATAAGTGAGAATCTTAAGAAATCTCCGATGGCCGATATGCGACATCGCATATCACAACGTGATCCGGATTTAAACAGGAACGCAATAAAATACAGAGATAACCATAAAGACAGATATGCAGCGGAAATAATACCTCAATTCATTACTATAAAATACTGAAATATGCTTACAAACAAAAATGGAAATAAACCAGCTAGGGCGATGGTAGCTTATCTCTGAGAAGAGATGTGGTGGCTACATGCCTCTGAACTATCTTACAATGAGGCTCGAAGGCCTATTTATTGTTGAGAAATAATGGAAAACCCTTCACATTCCAAAACCTAACCCTAGAAGATGAAACGCCAAATTGTGGGCCCCGTTTTTGGGTAAGTTGGTACATCAACTTCCTGGGGTCGCGAATTGGTCGTACTATCTCCGTTTGACGTGCATGATAGCCCATTGGAAAGATCTCTCCGAGGACTACGACGGAAAAGACGATTTTTACCAAAAAAATCGCTGGCGGTGGATTTCCCAAAAAACGTCGTTTAGGGCCTCAAAACGGCTCCGGAAGTTTAGGACCCGAAAAACTGCTAAAAATAGTAAACTGTGCTATAATTAAGGAAACTGAAAAAAAAACTGTAAGAAGCATTAGAGGGGATCCAAGTGGAATTAGCGGGTGGCCACCAATATCCACCTGGATCATTCCTCCCCCCTTAGGAAGCAATGGTCCCCATTGCATTGAGTTCCTCCATGAGATGAGGGAACTTCTGCTGCACTTGGTCCTTGGTGAGCCACTTGCCCTGGTGAAGGAGTTGTCCTGCTTTGACAACTCGATACAGTTGGATATTCTGCTGGCGAGTGTGCTTGATCTGTGTGTCCATGATCCGATTAGTTGCAGCTTGTTCCATGCAAGCTGGATTTAACTCTGTGGGTGTGAGTTGTTCTGCAATGTCGGATGTGTCTAGTAATGGTGGAAAGTATGGCCGAAGGCGGTCGACATTGAACACCGGGTGCAGGCCAAGGAATGGGGGAATGCTGAGCTCAAATGCATTCTCTCCCACAGCCTTGGTAATGGTGTAAGGGCCATATTGGAGTGGTTTGAGTTTCCGATAGGCTTCGGTAAGGCGTTCCTTTTGCAAATGCAACCAGACTTTGTCGCCCACTCGAAACTTGTGTAGCACCCGATGTTGATCATGTCGCTGCTTATACTTGGCATTTGATTTCTCCAGAATGTCATGGACCTGCTGGCGAATATGTTGGATGTGCTCAATGAAGCTGTTTGCCTTATCTGTTTCAGACTGGACATGAGCAGAATCTACGTGAGTAGCTGCAAATGGCATGGCCACATCGATGGGACATAGTGGCTGGAATCCCAATCCCACCTGAAAAGGGCTGTGGCCAGTCGAGCTGTGGAGAGCCCGGTTGTAGCTGTGTTGAACATAGGGGAGGCTCTCGTCCCATGTGCGTGGATGCTTTGAGTTGTACATGCGTAGAATGTGTACGATCATCCTGTTGACGACCTCAGTCTGGCCATCAGTTTGAGGATGGAAGGCTGTGGACTTAGTGAGTTTGGTGTCCAGCATTGACCAGAGGCTAGACCAAAATGTACTGAGGAACCTGCTGTCCCGATCCGAAATGATAGACTATGGGATCCCAAAGTGTACCCATACTCGTTCAAAGAAGAGTTTAGCAGTGGCTTCTACTGTGATACTCTTCTTGCAGGCCGCCATAATGGCCATCTTCGAGAACCTGTCGACGACCACAAAAACACAGTCATTTCCATGCCTAGTGGAAGGGAGGCCTGACATGTAATCCATGGAGATGGATTCCCAAGGTCGACTAGGGGTAGGCAGCGGGGTATAGAGGCCTTGCTTCCTGATGGTCGATTTGGCAATGGCGCAAGCAGTGCATGATCTGATGTACTTCCCGACATCCTGTCGAAGATTCGGCCAATAGAAATATTTCTGCAGTACAGCCACCGTTTTTTCAACCCCAAAATGCCCAACGGCCCGACTGTAGTGTGCTTCCCAGATCATCTTGGCACGCTTGCTTGAAGGAACACAAAGGTGACCCAGATGGCATAACAGGTTGTCCTGGAGGTGAAAATCTTGAACATGTTGACCCTCCAAGAGTGTCTGGTATGTGTGGCTGAATTCCGGGTCACTTTTGTAGAGCAGTGGCCAATCAGAAGTCTCGTGCCCACAAGAGTTGAGCACGGTGGTTAATGCCATGATCGGTGGTCGACTGAGGCAATCTACGACATTATTGGTGCTGCCCTTCTTATATTTGATATTCAAATGGAACTGTTGCAAGTATGTGGACCACTTCTGATGGCGATCATTCTGCAATTTCCCTTAGGTCTGTATGAACTGCAGGGGTCGGTGGTCTGTGTGGATGACTGTTTCCTTCCCCAAAATGTAATGCTTCCATTGTCGACAGGCCTGCACAATGGAATACATCTCTTTGTCATAAGTGGGATACTTCCGGATTGTGTCTGAAAGTGTCTCACTGTGATATGCCACTGGATACCCGTGTTGAGTAAGGACTGCCCCTATAGCATAGTCAGAGGCATCTGTCTCGACCTCAAATGGTTGTTGCAAGTCTGGTAATGAAAGAACTGGTGCTGTGCAGAGTCGATCTTTCAACTCTGTGAATGCCTTCTGTTGATATTCAGACCAATTTTTTTTTGCTTTCGCTCCTCCCTTGGTGACCTGACTCAGGGGCCAAGTGATATGAGAAAATCCCAACACGAACCTGCGGTAGAAGTTGGCAAGGCCTAGAAAGCTGCGAAGCTCTGTCAGAGTTGTTGGAGATGGCCAATCCCGAATTACTTGGATCTTGGCTGGATCCACATGCACCCCCCATTCATCAATAATGTATCCCAGATACTGAACCTGGGTCATGCCAAAAGTGCATTTCTCCAAATTGGCACATAACTTGTGTTCTCGCAGTGTTTGGAGAACCTGTCGGATGTGGTGGAGGTGCTCTTCCCAAGTCTTGCTAAAGATCAAGATGTCATCCAAGTATACCACTACAAATGAGTTGGTGAATGGCCGCAATATGTTGTCCATTAGCCTCATGAAGGTTGCAGGAGCATTCGTCAATCCGAAAGGCATAACCAACCATTTGAAAAGGCCCTCCTTGGCTTTGAAGCCAGTCTTCCACACATCGGAGGGTTCGATTGGTACCTGGTGATATCCTGACTTCAAATCGATCTTGCTGAAATATTTTGCCCCCTTTAGTTGGTCCAGGAGGTCATCAATCCGTGGGATTGGGTACCTATTACGGACAGTGATCTTGTTCAGCGCCCGATAGTCAATACAGAGTCTCCAAGTCCCATCCTTCTTTTGTACTAGCATGATCGGGCTCCCACAGGGCGATGAACTCGGACGGATGTGACCTTTTTGCAGCAGCTCCTGAATCTGCCTCTTGATTTCATCGTTCTCCAGAACAGAGCGCCGATGGATTGGTCCATTGGGCAGCGGCGAACCTGGGGTTAGATCAATGCAGTGCTTGACCTGACAGTGCAGAGGAACCCCTGCGGGGGAGGTGAAGATGTCCTCATACTCCTCCACGACCTTGTCCATCTGTAGTTGTCGTGCGGAGGGGCCTTGTCTAGAGGTCGTGGCCACTGTCTTCTTCTTTTCTTGAGGGCGTATCATCAGGAAAACAAACTTCCTGGTTTTGGAAATGAGCTTACTGCATTGTTTTGCAGTAACCAAAGAGATGGCGGTAGGCGGTGCTACCTCTGGTATCCTGTACAACTTATTTCCCAAAGTAACAATAACAGCACGGGGCCTTGACTCATACACAGCATGTCGCTTCCACAAGTATGGTTGTCCTAATAACACATCACAAACTTCAAGGGGTGCAATGTCACACAATACCTCATTCGTGAAGGGCTTGATGTTGTATGGAAGGTGACACTGTTGGCTCACGCGAAGATCCCGTCCTTGGTGCAGCCACCCAATGGTGTATGGTTGTGGATGCGCTGTGGTCGGTAAGCCCAGCCGTTTCACGACCTCTGATGAAATGAGGTTCTTTTGGCTCCCGCTGTCGACAATGAACTGTAGCGGGGAGCCCTTTACCCACATCTGGGAGTGGAAGAGACGCTCCTCCTCCTCTGGATCTTCGTGGTGGCAACAGTGGCATTGGGCTCCGCATCGATAATCTGCTTCCCTTTGTCATTCCCCTTATCGAGTTCTGACTTAGAGTCAGAACATGCATCTGATTCTGAAACCTTTAGCTCGGCCACCAGTGACTGCTTGGCCCGACACTCACTTGTGTTGTGAGTGGAGCTCTTATGGAACTCACACCACTTTCCGGTGTCCTTTTTCGGCTTCACGGTGCTGTTCTTTGCTTGCAGCTTTGGCGGGTTGTCTTGGGCCGCCCCGCCTTGGCTTTGTCCTTTGTTTTGCGGTTTGGGGGCACCTTTCCCTTGTTTCGGATTCGCAGACCCAAAGTCTCGCTTCTTCTGTTTAAACTTTTGCTCGACCTTGACGGCATATCGGTATGCCATGCCGAGCGAGGAGATGTTCAAAAATTCTATTTCTTCTTGGATGTACTTGTGCAGGCAGCCACGGTATTTTAGTATCAAATGCTGCTCTGTATCCTTGATACCCAACTTTGTGCGAAGGGTATGGAAAATATTGGTAAACTCTGGTACGTCTTGGTCCCTTCCCTGCCGTAGCGTGGTCCACTTTATGTATTGATCCTCATAGCTTCCGACAGGGTAGTACTGCTCCTTGATGGCATCTCGGAATGAATCCCAAGTCGGTGCGACTGAAAATAGTGAGCCTGTACTTTCATCTTTCTGTTCGCAGTAGGTTTCCCACCAATCCTTGACGTGGGGGGCTGCTTTGAGAAGAGTGAAAATAATCTTTTCCTGACTGGAAAAATCATGAACAGAAAAATAACCCTCTAGCACATTTAACCATTTATCGACGGCATCTGCGTCTATCTGACCCTCGAATATGGGGATTTCAAAATTAACTTGTACCTTAAATGGTGTGGCATTTCCAGAGTTGCTGTTGGAAGCCGATGCGTCGCCCCTGGGTAGCCGCTGAAGGATTTGGGCAAAGTTGTCCATCATCGCGTTCCTTTGTCGCTCGAGGGCTTCTTCGAGCAAGATTTTGATAGGATCTCCTGCCCCCTCGTCTTTCTTTTCATCTGCCATGGGAGGCCGTCGGGATTTGCGAGGCTGGTCTTGCAAAGGTTCGACCAGTTCAAGCCCTAACTCCTTATATCCCGACCTCGTTGGGGACATGCAAAGAAAAACAGAAAAGAAAAGCAGACCGCTCTGATACCACTGATCTGGATTTAAACAGGAATGCAATAAAATACAGAGATAACCATAAAGACAGATATGCAGCGGAAATAATACCTCAATTCATTACTGTAAAATACTGAAATATGCTTACAAACAGAAATGGAAATAAACCAGCTAGGGCGATGGTAGCTTATCTCTGAGAAGAGATGTGGTGGCTACATGCCTCTGAACTATCTTACAATGAGGCTCGAAGGCCTATTTATTGTTGAGAAACAATGGAAAACCCTTCACATTCCAAAACCTAACCCTAGAAGATGAAACGCCAAATTGTGGGCCCCGTTTTTGGGTAAGTTGGTACATCAACTTCCTGGGGTCGCGAATTGGTCGTACTATCTCCGTTTGACGTGCATGATAGCCCATTGGAAAGATCTCTTCGAGGACTACGATGGAAAAGACGATTTTTACCAAAAAATCGCTGGCGGTGGATTTCCCAAAAAACGTCGTTTAGGGCCTCAAAACGGCTCCGGAAGTTTAGGACCCGAAAAACTGCTAAAAATAGTAAACTGTGCTATAATTAAGGAAACTGAAAAAAAAACTGTAAGAAGCATTAGAGGGGATCCAAGTGGAATTAGCGGGTGGCCACCAATATCCACCTGGATCACAACGTCGCATAAACGACACACGAATAACTTAACAAATTGCAGCGATCTCCGATCTGCGATGCCGCGATGTTGCCATAAAAGCGATCTACGATCAATGCGATCCGCGATCTTGCGATGCTGTGATCCGTGAGTCACAGAAATCACCCATCGCAAATTTTCCTCGGCTCAGCATTCAAGAAAATTTGTCCCTAAACCAAAAATTGGGCGCGCGCCTTAAAGAAGATTAAATGAATGTACGCCAAAGTATTCATGAAGGACAGTTTTTTGTTTTTCGAAGAGTCAGTTCACTGTGGGTGTCATGATTTTATACATTCATAGAGCTTAAAGCTTTCGTGTCAAAATTTACTATCATTACTCTTTTCCTTTGCGTGAACTGCAGGAAACATCTAAGGAAAAAGGGAAAGCACCAATGCTCGGAGAACAGAGAAGAGATGCCCTCATAAACAGATACCGCATGCAACAGAAACGCAGATTTTAGAGTGTTACTGAACAGATGCTGATATCAATAGGCGATTCGACACTCAAGGTCAAAAACTCACAAAAGCAGCATGTTTGCAAAATTCTGAAGCTCATGCCCGGTAAAGGAAAAAGCGCTAAAGGCGGAAAACGCACCAGAAAGGCCCAGATCAAAGAACAGAGGTAGTTTTTGATGTGCGATTAGCGCCTAGCGCTAATCGCGCATCGCTAAGAAAATTGTTCAGAAAGCAAAGTCCCTAACTTGCTTAGTCATCCATGAGTCCGGAAGCCGAGATAGCAAAAGCAGAGGCAGTTTAAGAAGAATCTGGGTTGTTACCAAGCATACACGCAGTAAATTCGCCCAACCAGAAGATGATTCTCGAAAATATCTTCTAGTTTACTAAAAAGAGGTGCCAGCGCTTGCCATTTCTATTTTTGTAGCTCAAACAAAAGCAGAAGATGACCAGCCGACTCTTCCTAGGCAAATGTTGCATGCTCACAGCACTAAGGAGCAAATGCAGAAATAGTTAGAAATTAGATTCAATTTTTAGAAATAAGTTTGCTTAGATAAAGGGCGGTCATTTTAAACCGTATCCGAAATTTATGTAATTAAGTTATTTAGTTAGCAGTATTTAAACCCTTCTCATGCATTTAGAGAAGGGTCCGGAAATTTGTCAAAAACTTGTCCTTAGAACATGCACTTCTGCACCCTCAGAGGAGGTTTTGATGAATGAATGGATCAAGGTTTATTAATTTTTGCATTTGATATCTGCTACTGATGTTGCACTTCTGTACTCTTAGTAGATATTAGAACAAGGAGAGATAAATCATTGTTACTTGAAGCTTATGAGTAGGACCAGTCATAAATGGTACTTTTATCTCTTGGCCATTTCTGCTTATATTCTTAAAGTGATATACAGTTTTTAGTTGTTTATATGTTATTGCATGAATGTGTGAGTTACCATTTGGCACTTTTGTACGGTGGAGTCATTTATTTATGTTTGATATATGAATAACTTATTATGCGATATGCTGTTCACAACTGTTTTGCCTAACTTTTTATGCAAAGTGGTTCATCTTAATTGATTTCCATTCTTATGATAGCTGAATGATCTTTATTACCAGTTATTGTTTGAAATCTCTTTAGATCGCATAATAGAAGAAATACACCCCGGGTTAGCATAGATTAGATGTGCTGTTTTCATTAGATTACAATAGCATAGAATTAGATTAAAGTAGCTTAGATTATAACTCTTAGATCAACATCATCCAATTTTGCACACACACACACACCCTTAGATTGGGAAATTGGTCCCATTATCCCCAGTCGGACCTGCTATACCAAACGGATAAGGAGCTGCCAACCAAGGTCCGGACCGGGTGGGTATCCCCCTTGTTGTCGACTCGATTTTCAGGGCTTCAACATATTTGGCGCTAGAAGGAGGGCCTGAACTATGAATGACACTTAAATCAAAATCTAAATACCATTCTGAGAGTAAATCGCCCTTATCATCTCCCCCGACTTCTCCAGTATATTTAAATCCAGAGTCGGAAGTCACTCGAGTATCAATCGCTGCTACACACCCTGATATTTCAGACCAATTTACCATTAAACCTCCTGGAGTCGAATCCCTAATTCACAAACTTCAGGGATTTTCCATTTCTCCTCAGAGGTCTGATAAATCTCAAAGCAGTGTGACTTCGCAGTACAATCCTGCTCATCCCCTAACTAGATTGAAAAGTGAAAAATTTGGCATCTAGCCAACTGATTTGCCTCTTCCCACCAGGAAAAGAGCGAGGAAATCACCACAAGAGTTTGACATTGAGACTCTTTCGTCTACATCGCCCATTTCAACTACCTCACTGCGAAGTCAACCACCCACACCTCCATTCCAAACCATCATCCATCCGTCTACCACAATCCCCCTTCAATCATCCACGATCATAGTATCCTCATCTTCCCAACCACAGAGATCATCTCCTGCACTTTTCTCTACTAGCAGCTCAACGATGGCCCAATCTCCATGGAACAACCCTGGGGCAGTCTTGATGCCTGCACCCTTGAGCCCAATACTGGCCCATCCTGAGAAATGGCCGCCTAAATTCAATCCAGAAGCAGGCATGCTAGCAGAAGAACACATAAACAATTTCATGCTTTCTATCAATCTCAACGGAGTTACTAATGAAGATGTTGTTGTTCGGCTTTTTCCATACACACTACAAGGAACAGCCGGGTCATGGTATTTTTCATTACCTTCCGGGTCTATCACAAGTTGGGATATCTTCCACAATCAATTCCTTATCAAGTTTGGTGATGACAGATCAACAACAACATTAATCAATGACCTATCCAATCTTAAGGCCCAAGCTAAAGAACCTATAAAAGATTTCGATTCATGGTTCAATAAGATTCTCAACAAAATTCCTACTGCTTCCCAACCCAGCGAAGAAGTACGATGTGAATGGTATATTACTGCTTTACCATCAAACATAGCAATCTTTGTGGATAGAGCAAATAAAACAAACTTAGTGTAGAGAAACGCGTAATAGCCCTGGAAAAGAGATCCACGATAGAGGAATGAAAGTCCAAAAAAGTCACCTTCAAGGAAGACTCCAAGAAGAAACAAACAAAAGACCCTTTCGATTTGGAAGGATTGCAGAAAGTATTAAAAACCATGTCTAATGAGATGATTGACATAAAAAACAAGTAACAAAAACTTCTTTAAAAAAGCCCTACAGAACTTTTAAAAGAGGTCCTTCAACGGATGCAAAACCACCCAATGCCATCTCCAATGCTGAAACTGAGGAAGAGGAAGAAGAAGAAAGTGCCACTGAAGGGCAAACCGATGACGAAGAAGTTGTGGAATTACAAGGAATGTGGGATTTCATCCTCCCACAAGAAGAAGATCAAGAAGTATTTCCGGTTAGCACACGAAGCAAAAATCAGCTTGATCCTCCCCAAACTACCCCTAAGCAGAAGGGCGCAAGCCCTACAACAAAAGATAAAGTTGCAACAAAGAAAACAACAACTAAAGCGACTCAATCTAGCCCAGTCCGAGCAGATCAAACAACTCCATCAAAAACACTAATAGTGTCGGATGAAATGGAGTACAATATTGTTGATGACATGAAAAAGACTAGGGCTAATATTACCCTTTATGAATTGAGCAAATTGAAGCATCAACAGAAGATAATGATGAAAGAATTACATGCTGTGCCTATTGTACCTTTGCCTGCCGCTGTACTCTCTCAAGCTTCCCATAACATGGGAAGACCTCCAACTAATGCGATCAATAAGATTGATCCAAATGATATCGCCTTAATTGGAGTAAGATCAAGATCTCACACTCCCCCGTTTCTTCTCACTTACGAGATTTTCAACAAAAATGTGCACAATTGTTTGGTAGATTCCGGTGCTTCTTCGAATATTTTACCCAGATCAATATGTGCTAAGCTAAATGTTCAACCACAAAAATCCGCAGTGCATATAGTTCAGCTTGATCGATCTCAAGTCGAAGTGATTGGTGAAATTAATCAAGTAACCATAAGATTGTCATCTAACCCGAAGGTATGTCAGTTTATTAACATTCTAGTGGCCGATATCCCAGAATTCTATGGATTAATTCTTAGCAGGGATTGGTCCGAGAAACTCCACGGATACTTTGCAACTGACTGGTCGCACATGTGGTTACCCTATAACGGTAAACCGAACCAGATAAAGGTTGAACGAGAGTTACACCAGAAGTACATAGTAACGGAATTAGAGGGAGAAAATGAAGCAGTATCGTATAACAGCAGTATCATAGGAAATTACTCGGTAATTTCAATGCTCACCCATCACCTTACTTAGAAAATTCAATTTTGTCCCAAGTTGAAAATTTTTCCCAAACTTATAGTTCAAAGTGTGTTAAATTTTTAGATGAACCTGTAAATACATCTTTGTTTTGGAAATTATATTTCGATGGCTCTAAATCTAACGAAGGAGCAGGAGCAAGATGCGTTCTGATAGGTCCAGAAGGAAACAAGACCATGCTTACGTGTAGACTCGAATTCAATTGCACAAACAACATAGCAGAATATGAGGCCTTGGTGCAAGGCCTATACAAAGCAATCGGGTTAAACGTCAAGTATCTTCAGGTCTTTGGAGACTCTGAGATTATCGTCAAACAGGTACGTAACACTATACATTGCCTATCAGGTCATTTAAAACACTATCAATCTTTAGTACAAGATCTGACTGAGCATTTCATAGCATTTAATATCTCTTCAATCTCGAGACTCCAAAACGCGAGCGCAAAGCTTTTGGCTAACGTAGCCTCTAAGCTTATTCCCTCCGAAGATTTTAGTCCAGATAGATTCTCAATAGAATTAATCTTTAGACCATCCATCCCTGACAACATTACAAATTGGAGAGTATTCAATGACGATCCTGATATTGTAAATTTCCTCACTTCTGAAGGATCTTACTCCAATCAGATAATTGACGAAGACCATCACGATCGACAAACACAACAAATTAGCACTGATAATGCTATACCTAAATCGGTGGTTAAGTTAGAAGACTTGTACGATTTGAAAGATCGGTTTAAAAGGTCTACCAATTCAAAGCTCTATAGTTCAACTCTGAACTACGAATTAGTAAACCTAGGAATCGATGATAAACCACAAAACATTAATCTATGCATAGGCCTGGCCCCTGAATAAAAACTAGCGTATATTCGTCTTTTGAGACAATATAAAAATGTTTTTGCCTGGAATTACGATGAGCTGAAGATGTACGACACTTCTATCATTCAACACACTATTCCTATGATTGACAACGAAAAACCTGTCCAACAGAAACTGAGAAAGATCCACCCTAATTTAGAAAATCAGATAAAAACTGAGCTAAATAAGTTATTAAAAGCCAGAATAATTTTCCCCGTCAGACATTCCAAATGGGTCTCCAATATGGTACCCGTTAGAAAGAAAAACAGAGATATTAGAATCTATATCGATTTTCGGAATCTTAACAAAGCCTGTCAAAAAGACAATTTTCCTCTTCCACCTATGGAACAGATATTACAGGCAGTAGTAGGCTCAGAACTGATGTCTTTCTTGGATGGATTTTCAGGATATAATCAAGTGCTGGTGCATCCCAATGATCAGTTGAAAACCACATTCAGAACTAAATGGGGCACATACGCATATCGGAAGATGCCATTTGGTTTGATTAATGCCGGCGCTACATTTCAAAGAGCCATGGACATCGCATTTAAGGGTTTAGTCAACAAATTTGTAGTGATTTATTTGGATGATATAACAGTGTATTCCAAGAAGCGAAGCGACCATCTCAGAGATTTAAAACAAATTTTTCAACGATGTTTAAGGTATGGGATTTCACTTAACCCAAAGAAATATTTTTTCGCATTAAGTGAGGGAAAACTTCTAGGATTCATACTGTCAAAATCCAGCATTCACATTGATCCTGACAGAATCAAAGAAATCTATGAAATATCCCTACCGCATAATAAAAAAGCCATGCAATCTTTCCTTGGTCAAATCAATTTTGTAAAAAGATTTGTACCAGATTTTTCACGAATTGTGTCTCCTTTGCAAACCATGATTAAAAAGAATTCAACTTTCAAATGGGGTCAAGATGAACATGAAGCATTCAACCTGATCAAACAAGCTATTATTTATGCTCCATCTTTAGCAACCCCAAATTTTTCAGAATCTTTTGTTTTATACACATTTGCCTCAGAAAAATAATATGCTAAGATTCTAACCCAAGCAAATCAAGAAAAAACAGAAGCTCCAATTGCATTTTTTAGCTCAAATTTACAAGGTGCTGAACTCAATTATTCAGACGTAGAGAGACAGGCCTATGTTGTTTTCAAAGTGGTTAAATATTTCAGACCTTTCTTACTCAAAACCCATATTAAGATCATAGTACCGTTTCCAGCGGTAAGAAATCTTCTAGTACAAAAGGATATGGGCGAGAAAAGAGCAAATTGGATCACTGCTTTACGGGAATACGATCTTGAGATTAAACGAGCAAACATTGTAAGAGGCCAAGGCTTCTGCAAAATGTTGGCTGGAGCATCGCAAATCCCTGAAATTTCATCCGAAGAGGTACAAATGTATGAGGTAAACCTAAACGATGCAGAATCATTGTATGATGATATCATTTATTATCTTAAGATCAGGTATGCTCCATCGCACCTGGATCACACTAAGAAAAGAGCTCTGAGATTGAAAGCTAAACAATATCAGCTCATAAATGATATTCTTTTTAGAAAGAATTATGATTTTGTTCTTCTTAGATGTCTTGAAAAAACTGAAGCCGAAAAGTTTTGCAGGAACTCCACAATGGACCAGCAGGCGGACACTATGCTGGAGATGCTACTGCACATAAAACTTTACATGCAGGATATTACTGGCCTACGCTGTTCAAAGATTCACACAGTTACGTGAGGAAATTTCAAATCTGCCAAACAACTGCTGGAAGACAAAAGAAGTCGTCCCTACCACTACAACCGGTAAACATCGAGCAACCATTCAGCCAGTAGGGCTTGGACATAATAGGTGAGATCGTTCCTCACTCTTCTAAGAAGCATAGATACATCCTCACGACAACAGATTATTTTACTAAATGGGTTGAAGCAGTTCCTCTCAAGACAACTAATTCTGAAAATATTATCGAATTCATAGATCAATTTATAATCACTAGGTTTGGATTGCCAACGGCTTTAATGTTTGATAATGCATCATACTTTTCTGGAAATGCAATGACTGAGTTTGCACTTAAAAGAGGATTCAAACTAAAATATTCGGTCAATTACTATTCGCAAGGTAATGGGTTAGCTGAGTCAACAAATAAAAACCTAATCAGGATTATTAAAAGAACGGTTGACCAGAACCAAAAGAATTGGCATAAAGCTTTGATAAATGCTTTATGGGTAGATAGAATAACAAAAAAAGCTTCGATCGGCACTTCCCCCTTTAATTTAGTTTATGGGAAAGAAGCGGTTCTTCCAACTCACTTAGTCATTCCCTCTTTGTCTTTAATACAATACATTGATGAAGTACCTACTTCCTCCATACAACTAAGACAAATGGAAATAATTAAATTAGAAGAATAGCGAGAACAAGCTAAGAGAACCCATGCTCATCATCAAGCGCTAATAAAATCCTCTTTCGATTCAAACAAAATGACCAGAAAAATTTTTCAGATGGGAGATTTAGTTTTAAAATGGGATAAGGCTCATGAAGAAAAGGGCAAACATACAAAATTTCAAAAGATGTGGCTTGGTCCTTTTCAGATTGTTGAAGTCATAGGTCCATCAACATTTGTCTTACAGGATCTAGCAGGTAGAAGGGATTCTTTGCCTGTTAATGGTCAAATCCTTAAAATATATTTTCCATAGAAGATTATTCTTCTATTTTGTAGAATAGTTTTGTCTTTTCTTTTTTCCCTTTTTCATAATAAAACCGGTTGTTAATGGTTACTATCGGTATTTGAGAAAAGACACCAATTCTCTTTCAGATTTTGAGCTTTTCGCTTGTATAAATAGAAATTTTTTTAAAATCTGACCTTTATTATTGACAGATACAGTTAAAAACTTTAGCCTAGATATGATATTAGTTTCAACTTCAAAAATTTTTGATGAAAGCAACCTTTAGCGAAGGAATTGTTTTATATCAGCACAATGAAAGGTATCAATAACAAAATAAAGATTCTCTGTAAAACTGCTGTTTTCAAACTCTATTATTGTCGTCCAGAGCTTTCTTAAGGAAAACAATGATATCCTCCCTGTTAAAGAAAATCTTAGCATTCAGAGGGACAATCCAAGAAACACTATATCTCAAAGAATAAGAGGTCTCATCACGAGCTGGCTTATCATGATCACAAATATTATAACTTTGCTGACTTTGCCAAACACTGTCCATAAAAATAGGGCAATGACTCAAGATTATTGAAATCAAAAGACAAGGGGTCTCATCACGAGCCAGCTTGTTCAGCGAAAGTGTAAATCAAGTGAATGACTATGTCATAATTTGGCTACCAAACCAAGACATTGTTCTTTAAGAATAAAAAAGGAAAAAGTGTCAAAATGGATTTTTCTTTGAGGGTTGTAGATAACCTTAAACAGGATAAAGGATCATTGCTGGGTAACAGGTAACCCTGTCGAGGCTATGGATGCCTGCTGGCAGCAGAGGCTCTACCTACGGCAAACGAGCATATTTTAAGGCTAGCACACAGAGAAGACTTTATTTTATCTTTACATGACCAAGTAATGGCTGATGTAGATACAAGGACAAGCCTGAGGAAGCAAACAATTAGAAAAGAAAGAAGTTGAAACAAAATATCATTGATAGAATGAGGCATAATGTACTCTATCTGTCCATAACAAAGTTTATATTTATGACAATTTTTCTGTTTTGGAAGTTTAAAGAATTCAATAGAAAAGCAGAGATAACTGGTTCTTCCAAGTGAATCGCCATTGTTGTGACCACCAACAACCCCCCTACTTCTTTTAGTATTAGCAATAACACTAAAGAAGTGGGGACCCTTAGTAAAAAATCCAAAAAGATTTTATAATTTTTTTTTTGTATTATACTCCTCAAAAAATACATCACACGGAGAAGAGTGAAGCATTTCTTTATGAGCACATTAAAACAACTGCGAAGAAGCGACGCTAAATTCATCACATCACATACATTAAGAAGCGCCCATAAGTGAGAATCTTAAGAAATCTCCGATGGCCGATATGCGACATCGCATATCGCAACGTCGCATAAACGACACACGAATAACTTAACAAATTGCAGTGATCTGCGATCTACGATCTGCGATGCCGCGATGCTGCGATAAAAGCGATCTGCGATCAATGCGATCTGCGATCTTGTGATGCTGCGATTCGCGAGTCGCAGAAATCACCCATCGCAAATTTTCCTCGGCTCATAATTCAAGAAAAGCTGTCCCTACACCAAAAATTGGGCGCGCGCCTTAAAGAAGATTAATGAATGTACGCCAAAGTATTCATGAAGGACAGTTTTGTGTTTTTCGAAGAGTCAGTTCACTGTGGGTGTCATGATTTTATACATTCATAGAGCTTAAAGCTTTCGTGTCAAAATTTACTATCATTACTCTTTTCCTTTGCGTGAACTGCAGGAAACATCTAAGGAAAAAGGGAAAGCGCCAATGCTCGGAGAACAGAGAAGAGATGCCCTCATAAACAGATACTGCATGCAACAGAAACGCAGATTCAAGAGTGTTACTGAACAGATGCTGATATCAATAGGTGATTCGACACTCAAGGTCAAAAACTCACAAAAGCAGCATGTTTGCAAAATTCTGAAGCTCATGCCCGATAAAGGAAAAAGCGCTAAAGGCGGAAAACGCACCAGAAAGGCCCAGATCAAAGAACAGAGGCAGTTTTTGATGTGCGATTAGCACCTAGCGCTAATCGCGCATCGCTAAGAAAATTGTTCAGAAAGAAAAGTCCCTAACTTGCTTAGTCATCCACGAGTCCGGAAGCTGAGATAGCAAAAGCAGAGGCAGTTTAAGAAGAATCTGGGTTGTTACCAAGCATACACGCAGTAAATTCGCCCAACCAGAAGATGATTCTCGAAAATATCTTCTAGTTTACTAAAAAGAGGTGCCAGCGCTTGCCATTTCTATTTTCGTAGCTCAAACAAAAGGAGAAGACGACCAGTCGACTCTTCCCAGACAAATGTTGCATGCTCACAGCACTAAGGAGCAAATGCAGAAATAGTTAGAAATTAGATTCAGTTTTTAGAAATAAGTTTGCTTAGATAAAGGGCGGTCATTTTAAACCGTATCTGGAATTTATGTAATTAAGTTATTTAGTTAGCAGTATTTAAACCCTTCTCATGCATTTAGAGAAGGGTCCGGAAATTTGTCAAAAACTTGTCCTCAGAACATGCACTTCTGCACCCTCAGAGGAGGTTTTGATGAATGAATGGATCAAGGTTTATTAATTTTTGCATTTGATATCTGCTACTGATGTTGCACTTCTGTACTCTTAGTAGATATTAGAACAAGGAGATAAATCATTGTTACTTGAAGCTTATGAGTAGGACCAGTCATAAATGGTACTTTTATCTCTTGGCCATTTCTGCTTATATTCTTAAAGTGATATACAGTTTTTAGTTGTTTATATGTTATTGCATGAATGTGTGAGTTACCATTTGGCACTTTTGTACGGTGGAGTCATTTATTTATGTTTGATATATGAATAACTTATTATGCGATATGTTGTTCACAACTGTTTTGCCTAACTTTTTATGCAAAGTGGTTCATCTTAATTGATTTCCATTCTCATGATAGCTGAATGATCTTTATTACCAGTTATTGTTTGAAATCTCTTTAGATCGCATAATAGAAGAAATACACCTCGGGTTAGCATAGATTAGATGTGTTGTTTTCATTAGATTACAATAGCATAGAATTAGATTAAAGTAGCTTAGATTAGAACTCTTAGATCAGCATCATCTAACTTTGCACACACACACACCCTTAGATTGGGAAACTGGTCCCATTATCCCCAGTCGGACTCGCTATACCAAATGGATAAGGAGCTGCCAACCAAGGTCCGGACCGGGTGGGTATCCCCCTTGTTGTCGACCTGATTTTCGGGGCTTCAACACCAACTAAATCCGAAATACAAGGAGAAGGTTCGCTCAGAGCTAGACAAAATGCTAGCAGCAGGCATCATTGAGCTTGTGAAAGAGTCTGATTGGGTAGCCCAATGGTGGTGGAAGAGAAGAAGCAGAAGGATGAGATAAGGATATGTGTGGATCTTAGGAAGCTGAATGACGCTTGTGTGCATGATCCTTTCCCAACTCCGTTCACAGATGAAGTGTTGGAAAATGTAGGTGGCCAAGATGCATAATCCTTCATTGATGGGTTCTCCACCAAATCAAAATCATGTTGGAGGATAGGAGAAAGACAACCTTCGCGACTGAGTGGAGTTGCTTTCAGTATACTGTAATGCCGTTTGGGTTGAAGAATGCACTTTTTATCCTTTCATGTGTGATTGTTGCGACATTCAAGGAATTTATTCATAAGTTCCTGGAGGTACATTTTGATGACTGGACTGTATTTGGACTGGTTAAGCGCCATGTAGTGAGCTTGCGCTTGATGTTGGATACCTGTCGAAGATACTAGATCGCGCTCAACCTCAAGAAGTGTCTGTTTTTCATTCCTTTTGGGAACCTATTGGGGCATGTGGTTTGCAGACAAAGGCTAATGGTAGACCCCGCAAAAATCACTGTGATTCTGAACTTGGAAGCGCCGAGAAGTGTGAAATAGTTGCGTGCTACTCTAGGACATACGGGATATTACATAAAGTTTATCAAATTATATGCCCAGATCACCGCGCCGATGGAAAAATTGTTGAAGAATGATGTCTTGTTCTGCTGGAACGATGACTGCAAGAAAATCCTGGATATATTGAAAGAATAAACGGTTACTGCGTTGATTCTAGTCTTCTCGAACTGGAAGAAAGAATTTCATGTACATGTTGATGTGTCATGTATAGAGCTAGGGGAAATACTAACACAGGATGGTGGAGAAGGCTTGGACCACCCTATCACATTTGCAAGTTGCAGATTATCCAAAGCAGAGAAGAACTATTCCACAACAGAGTGCAAAGGGCTAGCTATGGTGTATGTGCTCCAAAAGTACTAACACTACTTGCTAGGAGGCCACTTTAAGATGTATACAAATCACTTCGCGCTAAAGTACTTGGTCAATAATCCTGTTTTGGGGGGATGCATCTATAGATGGCTCTTATTGTTCCAAGAGTATGATTTTGAATTTGTGGTGAAGGCTGGATGATCAGGTGCTCATGTCCTAAGTGTCGTAAAATGCTCAAAATTTAAAGTGCTTAGAACTAGTTCAAAGTTGAATGACTGTAAAGTGCTCATATTCCCGATTCCGGCGCCGCAAACGGTTCGAAAAATGGTCACCGTATGAGGAAGTTATTACAAAAGGAAGAATTTGTCCATAACATTAGAAAGGAATACTCTGCCAGCACGAACTCCGAGGCAACCACCAAAATATTAAATGTAACTGCAGTTAAGTTGGCGAAATTTTGGCAGGAGCGCCAAATTTTGCGGACCCGCCATAATTGGCGGAGCTATCTGGAGTTAACTAAAGTTAGTTGGAGTTTTTCTAGGGAAAAACTGGAGAAACTTTAAATGGCCATAACTTTGGCTAGGAAAGTCGGTTTTGGACGATTTTTTTTTTTGATTTTGGGTATTTTCGACCTTCTGAAGCCATTGGTGCAGGTATTACATCCATTTGAGGTCATTTTTCAGAGGTTTTGGAGCCGTGAAAGTTCTAGGAGCCACCAGGGCCCAGTTTTGTGAAGACTGTATTGGGTTGCAGGTATCCATTGGAGGTGATCCAATAGTCAATCCTGAAGGATTCAAGTGTTTTGAATCCATTTTTACCATATATTTATCTTGTATATGGTTCTATTCAGCTGTATTTTCAATTTGAGCATTTTATAAAAACAAGGACAAGCCCAGTTGGGAGCTTTGGATCCAGCAGACGTAGCCCTGGAGGGGGTGAACTGCTTTATCAACTTATTTTGCATTTGTGGTTGATTTATTCTGCAGAACAAATTCATTTTAATGTGTTAAATAGTAAAAGGAAATAACTCTGCTATGCTTAAATGGGTCATGAACAACGGAAAATTTCATGTGTTTTCTTTCTGCAAGACATGGAAATCTTTTAAACATGTTTAATTCTGAATTGAATACCTTGCAAACAAATTTCAAGTAGTTTCAAATTCAGATCAAGTTGGTACCAGAGCTCAGGGTTTTGTGCAAATATCTTCTAACTGTCTTGCAAAGTATTGATGCTTACCAGGTTGAAACTTAAAAGAGGGGAAGGACAGTTGACTAGAGAACGAGAGAATCCTCAGTCAAGGAAGGCCAGATAGCCATCACCTCCACCTTCAATTTCACCCTCAAGAGTCTCAGCAGAAGCTTAAAGGATGTCTAAACATGAAGGAGAAATTCCTATAAAGACAGATCCAAGAGAAGAAGAAAGAGTCTTCAGAAAGGCTTTCTTGGACCTCACTGAAATGGTGAGGATATTGTACCAAGAAAGAAATGAGAAATTGGCTGGAGAAGGGTCCAAACATCCACATGAAGGAGAGGGCTCTTCAGGAGGTAAGAAGGATGATGATCATTCCAAGAAAGGACATGGAGGAAATGGTGATCCACCACCCCCATCTTCACCTTCTTCCTCTTCATCTTCGTCTTCTTCTATTCATAAGGATAGATCCTCTAGAAAAAGTCATTTTTTGAAGCTTGATGTAAAATTTGAATTACCTATGTTTAATGGTGAAGTGAATGCAGAAAAGCTTGACAACTGGATTAGGTAGTTGGAAGTTTACTTGAGGATCCAAAATATGCATGATGATGCCACAAAGATTCAGTTGGCTTCTTTGAGAATGGATGGAGCAGCATTGGTCTGGTGGGAGGCCAAGACTAAAGAGGAGATCAAGAAATTTGGTAAGGTTACCTTAACATGGCCTGAATTTCTGTTAGCCATTAGAAAACAGTTTTATCCTCTTACTCACATGCAGAAAGCCATTATGAATTGGCAAAATTTCAGACAACTTAAGGGTCAGAGTGTCCAAGACTACACCCAAGAATTCAGGAGAAGATATCTCTTGTTAGGGGTAGATTTACAGACCCAAGAAACCTTGCTGAAATACATCGGTGGCTTGCATAGCTACCTTAGACACACCATCTTGATGTTTAATCCTACTAGCCTGGATGAGGTTTGTGTCCAAGCTACCCATTTAGAGGCAAGGGGAAAAACACATTTGAAGAGGGTAGAAACAAGCCCCCCAAGGGGAAAAAAAAAGAGAAAACTTCCAAGGGAAAGGGCAAAAAGAATGCATCTGTCAAACAGGAGAGTGAGAAAGTGATCTGTAAACACTGTTCTAAACTAGGTCATGAGGAGAAAAACTGTTGGAAATTATATCCTGAAAAAAGACCTCAATTTAACAAATCCAAAGGGAAACATAAAACTGCTGCTACTACATCTACACCACAAGATTTAGGGGAAGATTTAGGTGATGAAACCAAAATTACAGCCATGGGTTTGAAAAACTTGAAGGAAAAAGAAATTGAAACTCAAGCCAGCACTAGTACCTCAAACTGCCATGTACAAGCTCCTAATGAGGAAGAAAGAATTGAACTGTTTCATGTGAGGGTGATTTCAAAACATACTAAAATTTGCACACTTTTTGATAGTGGGTCACAAGCAAACCTTATATCAGAGGACTTGGTCAAGCAGCTTAAACTTGAGACTGTTCCACATCCGAAGCCATATCCACTTGGATGGATTTGCAAGGATGCAAATTTACAAGTTTCAAGAAAGTGCACATTGCGCTTTGCAATTACTACACATTTTATTGACACAGTTGAACTTGATGTGGTATCTTTTGATATAGCAGGAATTGTTTTGGGAAGTCCTTGCTTGTTTGACAGGAAAGCTATCTTTCATCGCCATGAAAACAAATATCATCTGTTCAAAGATGGCAAGGAGTTCATTGTTAGAGCTCATCGCAAGAAGACAAATATAGCGATGGTGAATGCAGGACAGGTAAAAAGGTTGGTCAATTCAAGTAAGAATTTTTTTCTTCTTATGATTAAGCCTAAGGTTGATGTGAATCATGAGTCATTTGACAATTGTGATCCAAAACTTAAATCAGATCTGTATGATGTAGTTGATGCATATCATGAGATGTTTCAGGAGCCAACAAGTTTCCCTCCTAAGAGGGAGATTTAACATGAAATCCATTTGCATCTAGATTGTCCTCTTCCAAACATAGGCATGTACCGCATGTCTATTATGGAGAATGTTGAAATAAAGAAGCAAATCAAGGACTTGTTGGACAAGGATTTCATAAGGCCAAGTACTTCTCCATGTGGGTCACCGATTGTATTGATTCCAAAGAAAGATGGCACTTGGCGTATGTGTGCTGATTTCAGGGCCTTGAACAAGATAACGGTAAAGAATCGTTACCCACTCCCAAGGATAGATGATTTGCTAGACCAGCTGAAAGATGCTCAATATTTCACTAAGCTAGACTTGCGCAGTGGATATCATCAAGTAAGAATTGAAGAAAGTGACATTTCGAAGACAACCTTTAAAACCAAACAAGGACTCTTTGAGTGGCTTGTGATGCCGTTTGGTTTGTGCAATGCACCTGCAACTTTCATGCGGGTAATGGATGATGTCTTGCGTCCTTTTCTTGATGATTTCGTTATTGTCTACTTAGATGACATCTTAATTTTCAGCAAGTCTAGAGAAGATCATGTCATGCATGTTAGAAAAGTACTTGATGTTTTGAAGAAGAATCAGTTATTTCTTAAAACGTCAAAGTGTGAATTTGGAAAGACTTCTTTGGTTTATTTGGGACACATAGTAGGAGGAGGTTCTTTGAGAACTGATCCTGCTAAGATTGAGGCTATTGTGAAGTGGCCTACTCCCAAATCCATAACAGAGGTAAGAAGTTTTTTGGGTGCAGCTCAATATTGGAGGAAGTTTATCTCTAACTTCTATTCTATAGCAGCTCCTCTGCATGCAGTGACAAGTGTGAAGCATGCTTTCCAATGGGGAGGCAAGCAACAAAAAGCTTTCGAATCTTTGAAAGAGAAGATTAGTTCAGCTCTAGTCCTTGCATTACCGGATTTGAGACAGCCATTTGAGATACAAACTGATGCTAGTGATTATGCTATGGGTGCAGTTCTTCTACAACATGGTAAGCCTATTGCTTTTCATTCTGAAACTTTTAATGGTGCTGTTGTAAATTATCCTACATATGATAAGGAGTTGTATGCGTTGGTACAAAGCGTCAAAAAGTGGAAACACTACTTGATGGGCAAAGAAACTGTTATACATACCGACCATCAGCCCTTACAGTACTTGCAATCACAAAGCAAGTTACAACAGTCACGACACTTCAGATGGATGGGCTTCTTGCAACAGTTCCATTTGGTAATAAGGTATAAGAAAGGTACTTTGAATAAGGTTGCTGATATGCTTTCAAGGCCTATTATTGGTGCTGTTACTTTACTTAAGAATGATTCCATTGTACATGATAGTTACATAGAACAATATGCATCTGATGATGACTTTAAAGATGTGTATGCTAACTTGAGTAAAGGAAATCATGTAGAGGAAAATGACTATCACATGCATAACAATTTGTTGTTTCATTTGGGCAAGTTGCGTATACCATAGGGGGAGAGGATAAATGTCATAAGAGAAGCTCATTCTTTTCTTATTGCTGGCCATTTTGGTGTGAGCAAAATAGTTGCACATCTACAGAGGTATTGCTATTGGCCTCGCATGGTAGATTTTGTTTCAAGGTTCATAAGAGGTTGTTCATTATGTGCTACAAGCAAGCCTAGCAACATGAAGCTTGGTTTGTATACTCCTTTGCCGGTACCTTCTAGACCATGGGAGAGCATCTCTATGGATTTTGTAGGAGGTTTGCCAAAATATCGAAAGCATCATGATTATTTATATGTAGTAGTTGATCGTTTCAGCAAAATGTGTATACTTATGCCTTGTAAGAAAACTATAACTGCTGAACAAACTGTTGAATTATTTTTTCATCATGTATGGATTCACTTTGGTTTGCCTACTTCCATTATTAGTGACAGGGATTCCAGATTTGTGGGGAATTTTTGGTCCAACCTATGGGAGATGATGGACACAAAGTTGAAGAAAAGTACTGCTTTCCATCCGCAAACAGATGGACAAACCGAATTTGTGAACATAACCATTGTGTACCTCTTGAGAGGTTATTGCAGCAAGCATCCCAAGCTTTGGGATGAACATTTGCACTACATACAACATGCTTACAATCGTGCCAAGCACTCTTCCACAAACACCTCACCGTTTGAAGCTTGTTTTGGTTACTTGCCAAAATCACCTCTTGATTTCATTCTTGAGAAAGATGTTTCCATTGAGGGACATAGTGACATTGACAAAGCTCGTTCATTCATTGAAAGAATTCAGCAAATACATCAGCAAATTCAAGAACAGCTTGAGAAGAGTCAAGGCAAGTACAAGGAAAGACATGACAAGCATAGAGTCGATCACAAGTTTCAAGAAGGAGATGAGGTATGGCTGTACATTAGTAAGGAAAGGATGCAAAGAGAAGGTAAAAAGCTAAAGCCTATTCATTATGGTCCATTCAAAATCCTCAAGAAGGTTGGAAATAATGCTTTTCAATTAGATTTGCCTTCCTACATGCAAATGTATTCTGTTGTCAATGTGGAGAACTTACGTTTGTATGAACCTCCTTTGATTGCTGATCATGAAAATGCTGTTCAGCTGCCATCTATAGAATATTTCTTGCCAGAATTCTTAGATGAGCTGAAAGAAGATACAATCCTTGACAGAAGGATACGCACTTCAAGGAGGGGCAGTGTAGATTATGTTCGGGTTGGTTTCAAAGGCAGCAAAACGAACAAGGCAAAGTGGATGGAGGTGGACAAAGTGAGGGAGCTGTACCCTCACCTCTTTAACAGGTAGTTGAAGGCTTTTGGGGTCCAAAAGCTTCCCAATGGGGAGGCATGATCAGGTGCTCATGTCCTAAGTGTCGTAAAATGCTCAAAATTTAAAGTGCTTAGAATTAGTTCAAAGTTGAATGAATAGAAAGTGCTCATATTCCCAATTCTGGCGCCACAAACGGTTCGAAAAACGGACGCCGTATGAGGAAGTTATGGAAAAAAGAAGAATTTGTCCATAACATTAGAAATTTTAATTTTTCAAAAAAAATTTAATAAGGAATATTCCGCTAGCACGAAATCCGAGGCAACCACCCAAACATTAAATGTAACTGCAGTTAAGTTGGCGAAATTTTGGCAGGAGCGCCAATTGGCGGACCCACCATAATTGGCGGAGCTATCTGGAGTTAACTAAAGTTCGCTGGAGTTTTTCTAGGGAAAAATCGGAGAAACTTTAAATGGCCATAACTTTGGCTAGGAAAGTCGGTTTTGGACGATTTTTTTTTTTGATTTTGGGTATTTTCGACCTTCTGAAGACATTGGTGTAGGTCTTACAGCCATCTGAGGTCATTTTTCAGAGGTTTTGGAGTCGTGAAAGTTCTAGGAGCCACCAGGGCCCAGTTTTGTGAAGATTGTATAGGGTTGTAGGTATCCATTGGAGGTGATCCAATAGTCAATCCTGAAGGATTCAAGTGTTCTGAATCCATTTTTACCATCTATTTCTCCTGTAGATGGTTCTATTCAGCTGTATTTTCAATTTGAGCATTTAATAAAAACAAGGACAAGCCCGGTTGGGAGCTTTGGACCCAACAGATGTAGCCCTGGAGGGGGTGAACTGCTTTATCAACTTCTTTTGCATTTGTGGTTGATTTATTTTGCAGAACAAATTCATTTTAATGTGTTAAATAGCAAAAGGAAATAACTCTGCTATGCTTAAATGGGTCATGAACAGCTGAAAATTTCATGTGTTTTCTTTCTGCAAGACATGGAAATCTTTTAAACATGTTTAATTCTGAATTGAATACCTTGCAAACAAATTTCAAGTAGTTTCAAATTCAGATCACTGGACGATTGAATGCGGGACCTGCACCTGTCGCTCATCGAGACAAGAGAGGAACCTACCAATTTGGAGGAAGGATTGCCTGACGCGAAACTCTTGTTGCGTGTGTAATGGATGGACATTTCCAGGATATAATACACTTCCTAACAACTGGAACTGTGCCGGAAGGATAGTCTGTCCAGCAAAAGAACGAATTAGTGGTGCGTACGACATATTTCTCTGTCATTGCTAGGCATCTATATAAGATGGGGACTGATGGGATACTGCGAAGGTATGTACCTAAGTTTGAATGAAGCAGCATCCTCATGGACACTCATGGGGGTGCCGCAGGAAGACATTATGCAGGGAGAGCAACCACGCGGAAGACTCTATGTGCAGGGTTGTGGTGGCAAACCCTTCATCAGGATTGAAAAGCATATTGCAAGGCGTGCAATGTATGTCAAAGAATAGGTAGGCCATCACGGAGGGATGACATGACTTTGAATCCACAAATGATGTTGAAACCTTTCAAAAAGTGGGCAATAGATTTTGTAGGACCTATTTAGCCCCAAGGAAAGATAGGCGCGAGGTACATTATCACTACGACAGAGTACTTGACTCATTGGGCAGAAGCGCAACTAGTAAAGGATTGCATAGGCGCGATGGCCACAAAGTTTCTATTTGAACATGTACTGACACGATTTGGATGGCCAAAGATTTTGATGAGTGATCGAGGTATGCACTTCTTGAATGAGATGATCAGCGCACTAACGGAGGAATTTCAGGTGTATCATCAAAAGAGCACACCTTATCACCTACAGGCTAATGGGACAGTGGAGGCATTCAACAAATTGCTTGAAAACACGTTGACCAAGGTATGCAGTGCTCAACAAAGTGATTGGGACCTACGCATACCTGCAGTATTGTGGGCTTATCGAACAATGTGCAAGAAGTTAATGGGACAGACACCTTTTAGGCTGGTATGCGGGGTTGAATCTGTGATGCCTATGGAATACATCATGCCTAGTCTATGCATAGTAGTGCTCACAGGTATGAGGGATCGCGAAGCCCTGGAAGAGAGGCTCATGCAGTTGGATGAGCTGGAAGGAGAGATATTTTTGGTTGGATTTCACCAGTAGGTCCAAAAGCAGTGTGAAAAGGCATGGCACGACCGACATATTAAGCTGCGCACCTTTAAGGTGAATGAATTGGTGCTATTGTATGACAGTAAGTTTGATAAATTTCCAAGGAAATTCAGAATGCATTGGCTGGGGCCCTATGTTATTAAGGAGATTACTGATGGTGGCATGGTCCAGTTGGTTAAGTTGAATGGAGATCCCTTCGTAGGAAAAGTGAATGGTAGTCATTTGAATCCATACATAGGTGCCTGTCCATATGACTAGTCGATATGAGCACAGTCTTAGTGCTCTAGGCAGCTGAAAAGAGGCGCAGGACTATAAACTACACTTCTCGAGAGATGTGCGATTTCAGGACTGCGCGAAGCAGCGAAGTGTCGCAGGGTCCGTGACAATGCGAAGACAACTATGCTAGTGTGCAGGTCTGCTAAAAAGTGACTGTTAAAGTCACTATTCATGATTTGATGGTTAGTTTGAGGCCAAATGGAGTAGGCGGCAGGCATTTAAGGCGATATTTATGGGAAAGATTCTTGAATATCTACCATCAATCTAGCATTAATGGCCCAAATGTGGGGGGAACGGTCGAATTCAAATTCAAAAAGCCTTATAAATTACAAGTGGCTGTCCAGCGAACAACACTTGGCATTTTGAGAACTGAGTTGTTGCACGCTCAAGTATACATGAACCGAGACCTATTCGAGACTCTGAAAGAGAATTCATTGTTTGAGCAACTACTAGAGACACTGCAAGAATTGTGGAATAGTGCTATGTCAGCACCTGCAGAAGCCATGGACACAGGAGTAGTGACAGCCGAAGAAGTCACGCAGGAAATTGCGGTAGTAGAAGCCCCATAGAGCGTTGGAATAATAGTTGAGGTCCCTAAATCACACATAACAGCGAGACCTAAGAAGAATAAGCATGCTATGATCTCGGTGCGTGTCTCACCATGAAACCCACAAAGGACCAATCTCACCTTGCAGGAAAAGGGGAAGGCTATTATTCTGGAGGCTGATGAGGAGGAATTTGAAGAAATCTCGGTGGAGGAGGAGGACGAAGAAATGGAAGTTGAAACCTAGGGTGCGGACCCTATTACCAGGTTGCCAGAATATGTTCCTCCACACAAGGGTAAAGCCAAAATGCCGAAGGACATAGATGAGAGCAAGGGCTCTCTGCAAACTCTATTTCTCCCTGACGATATTGTTTTTGAGGGATCGCACTTAGGGCGAGTCCTGTAGTAAAGTTTGAAGATTGGGACCTCGCAGATCATGAGAAATTTCTGCATCTAGTGACTGAGCAGCTAATGCACTGACGGATTGACGTGCGACTGGAATGATTGAATTGGAGCCACACAAATGGCTTTGGGGTGTAGAGAAAGTTGGGTTGCTAAACCTACTCTGGGTGCCACATTATCACCGCCCCCTAGTGACCGTCTTCATCATCAGGCATCTGCTCTACTTGGTGCATGATGGGTGTTTGTGGGTAGAGGACCCCATTCCCATCATAGACCACTTGATTCATCGAATCACACGGCTGTCTTACTCAGGGGAGGATCCAGCTAATATTTCAGAAGGAAAAGGTGGTGAGTTGGCCCTCGTGGAAGCGATGAAGAAGAAGTTCAAGTTGGAGAAGAAGAAGCGAGGATATGCCATCTCCAACATTAACAACCCTGCAGTCAAGGTCACGACACAAATACTAGCAGGGAAAGTGATGCAAAAGTGTTGTGCGGATGAGGTGCCCATGCCTGTGATTGCACTAGCGGCCCAATGTGCGGAAGGAGTCCAGTTCAACTGGGTGAACTATTTATGCGGCGAGTTCCTTGTGAACTGTCGTGAGGCACAGGAGCAGGGAAAAACATTTCACTACGCGTGGCTCTTGTTGTTGATCATACTGGTGGCATGGGAGCTGCCCGAAGACAGTCAATTCCCTTCAGTCCAATATTGTCAACTAGGTGTAGCAGCTCCACAACTTGCCAAGGCATCCACACATAAACGAACAACCTACACTCACATCTGCAATCATCAAGATAAGGTCTGCAACCAATGTACAAGCCAAGTACCATCTCACTAGCATAAGTCTAGTCATGTACCAATCAACCATGTAGTAGTTGATCCACACACACACACACCAGATACCATAAGAAATCAACCAATAAACCATGTACCAATCAACCATGTGCATAATCAATCACATACTACCAGGTTGACATCAATGCCAACCAACACTAATACTACCTCCAACACCAATGCTATTAGGTTGACATCAATTCTAACCAAACAATTGAACCATAATGCCATCAATATCCCCCTTTGGCATTGATGGAAACCCGAGCTAATCCAACCAATTGGCCTCTGAAGAACTCCTCATTCACCCCCCATTTGACATCAATGGAAAATGGTTGACCTCATCCAAATAGTCATAACTAAATAGGCACTACTCCCCTTAGACACTAGTTGTGTCTCAACAAGAAGCAACAACCATAACCATCCACATGATGTGGGACGAAGCATACCATGACCAGTAAAAATAGCAGCACATCATATGCACCAACAAGGTCAGATCATAATGCATCAATAGAAAATAACAATCCCCATAGCAACATGACAACGAATAGAAAAAATATCTCCCTCTCTTGTCAAGCAGCAACAAACAATTCTCCATGAACACTACTCTCAACTAGAATTAGTAGCGATTGTGTATATTAACTTTTGAATTCCTTTTCAATTAATATAACACAGTCTTAATTAACCCATTAGTATATTAAATCATATATAAAAACATATGAGAAACATGAGAAATAACCAAAGAATCATTCACAAGAGAACACAAGATTTTTATGCAGGAAAACCCTTCTCCAGGGGAAAAACCACCTTCCTGCTTCTAGGTTTTTAAAATAATTATATTCATAATCAACCAATTCAATGACATATAGCATATATAATTGGCTACTATTAGAGAGAACTATGATCCTCATCTACGACTCTATAGACACCCATCTAATCAAAAAACCTTGCCTAGCACCCATTGGATTTATGAAGACTTTTTTTCTCTATATTGTCTTCGCCGAAGCACCCACTCCACTCATCTATGTGACCCTAATTTCACAATATTTCAGATTGGAGACAATTTGAATCACTCAGCTAGAACAACATAACAACCTCTAGTAATATAGGCTCAAATCAACATAGCAACTCGTTGAAAACCAATATGCACAATCCACTGAATCACTGCAACAATTCAATCAATAATACATGAAACAAACATAAAATATAATATGATGAGAACATGATAAGCAATCTTGTAGGAAAGTATCTACAATCCTTCCTACTCTGTTACCATACTACAGCATAAGATCTAGGCTGAAAAAAAGTTTTGTTTCCATCTTCTACTACTATAATATACTGAAGATATTCTACATAAATCCCTACATAACTTGCACACACAACTCTTCACTCACTCACACTCTCCAAGCTCTCACCACTATCATCCTTTCTTCTCAACTAAACCAACCAAATAGACTCATGATCTCCATCTATTTGTAATCTTATGAAATGGTTAAAACAATTAATTCCAATTCTATAGTGGAACTATGTTCATATGCTGGAAGTCATTCGGTTCATTGCTTCTTGACTCAATCAAGCCACTAACTTCATTTACTAATGAACATTCTCTTACAACCATAATTTAGAAGCACAATAACCTTTTGCCAACCTTTAGATAAAGAGTCCCAAACAAGACATGCTGAAAAAAAATAAAAAAAATAAAAAATAAAATAAAATATAATAATAATAATAATAAATAAAATAAATAAAAATTAAAAAATTAAAATTAAAATTAAAAAAATTATAATAATAATAATAATAATAATAAAATAAATAAATAAATAAATAATACACCTAATGAGCACAAGGAATGCAGATAAATTCTCATGAAAAACCTTGGTTTCTCCCGCAAAAATATCTCCATGCATCTAGAAGTCACAATCACTCTCATGAGCCTTCATGCTAGCGATTGGAGCTTTCAGTGGTTCCCATAACACTGACATGTATGTGACTTTGGTAGAGGATGGGATAAAACCACTCAAGTCAACTCAAAACTTGACCAAACTTCTTCCAGAGCTTGATCAACATTAGATAGACCTCAGGAAGCCACTGTAGCCTCCACAACACTCCAGAAATCTACTGCAACAAATCCATCATCATCATAAGTCAAACTAGGTTGACTTGAATGCCATCCATCAGTTGCTCCAATACTCAAGCCATAAAACTTCACCGTCAGTGATAGACCCTACAACTGATCATACAAGCTAAAAGCCATCCATACACACCTAGTACCATAAACATGACTTGACAATCTCCAATATTGTCAACTAGGTGTAGCAGCTCCACAACTTGCCAAGGCATCCACACATAAACGAACAACCTAAACTCACATCTGTAATCATCAAGATAAGGTCTTGTTGAAGCCCCGAAAATTGGGTCGACAACAAGGGGGATACCCATCCGGTCCAGATCTTGGTTGGCAGCTCCTTATCCATTTGGTATAGCGGGTCCGACTGGGGATAATGGGACCAGTTTCTCAATCTAAGGGTGTGTGTGTGCAGAGTTGGATTATGCTGATATAAGAGTTTTGATCTAAGCTATTTTAATCTAATTCTATGCTATTGTAATCTAATGAAAACAGCACATCTAATCTATGCTAACCCGGGGTGTATTTCTTCTATTATGCGATCTAAAGAGATTTCAAACAATAACTGGTAATAAAGATCATTCAGCTATCATAAGAATGGAAATCAATTAAGATGAACCACTTTGCATAAAAAGTTAGGCAAAACAGTTGTGAACAGCATATCGCATAATAAGTTATTCATATATCAAACATAAATAAATGACTCCACCGTACAAAAGTGCCAAATGGTAACTCACACATTCATGCAATAACATATAAACAACTAAAAACTGTATATCACTTCAAGAATATAAGCAAAAATGGCCAAGAGATAAAAGTACCATTTATGACTGGTCCTACTCATAAGCTTCAAGAAAAAATGATTTATCTCTACTTGTTCTAACATCTACTAAGAGTACAAAAGTGCAACATCAGTAGCAGACATCAAATGCAAACATTAATAAACCTCGATCCATCCATTCATCAAAACCTCCTCTGAGGGTGCAGAAGTGCATGTTCTGAGGACAAGTTTTTGACAAATTTCTGGACCCTTCTCCAAATGCATGAGAAGGGTTAAAATACTACTTCCTAATTCTAATAATAGTCAATTTACAAAATTTAGGATGCGGTTTTCAAACGACCGCCCTTTTTCTAATCTAATTTTAAAGAAAAAACAACATTCTAAACAAGGTTACTTCTGAATCTGATCCTTAAAACTGCATGCATTCATCATGGGCTTGAGGAGAGTCGGCTGGTTGACTTCTGCTTTGAGCTGGGCTGAGAAAACAGAATCTATGAGAGCTGGCACTACTTTCTCGGCCGCATTTATGATACATTTCACAGTCATCTGCTGACTATGCGGCTTCACTAAGTATGCCCAGTAACACTCCAAATTTAACCTGTCTAGTGCTTGGACCGCTTTTTCCTTTTCCTGTGCCTTCTGTTTCCATTCTGCTTCTAGTCGCAGTTTATTTGGCTTTTTGAGCGGTTCATCTTTTCTGGACCAATCTTTAGTGGTCTCTGATAGGTTCGGGTTCTCTGCCACAAATTTTTTAATGAATTGTGCATTGTAGGTCACCTGTGGTTCAGGAAGATGATACATGAGCTTTAAGTCTTGTGCAGCGAATGACCCGATGAGCCCATGTCCTTGAATTTTGAACTGTCTGTCGTTCATTTCTGCATTGTCAAGTATCCACTTGATCATATCCGTATATGGGATAATTTTAGGCCTTGCTGCTATCCGATGAAGGAATGAGCATGCCAGTTCTTCTAAGGATGCTTCGGAAGAGCCCTGTGAATCTGCGACAATAGTAACCTTCATTATTCTGGGGTTTTCTTCTTCAAGCAGTCTGTACATGCTTTCCCACGTTGATATCCCCGCGTCTCTGTTACAAGCTGTGTCTGTATATAAAGGTGCCATCTCCTTCACCTCAGAGCCCTGAGCCTTACTTTTCTTTCCCATTTCTTCCTGCGTATGGCTTTGTATCGCCTTTTGTTCTTCATTCCTGCAGCTCACAAATGGAAATGATTGATCAAGAAAGGTGATGGGAGAGTCTTAAATGCAGCAGATATATCAAATATGCCACCTTACGTGAAGTAATTCTTTGCAAAATCACGCGTCTACATTTAATAGATGACAACTAATTCCTTTATTATCATTAAAAGCGCATGATCTTAAGTCAGATTATGGTAAGTGGATTTTCTTGAATAACGCACCTGAAAGTTTCGCGATGGGGTGATTTTGCGATTTGGTTCGCAATCGTCGCAGATTGCGACATCGCATTATCACACCATTGCGCTCTCGCATTATCGCACCATCACGTTATTGCAATATCGCACATGTCGCAGATCGCAGAAGTTTTATGCTTGCCATATTTTTGTTAGCCCATTCCTGCGATATGCGATCTTGCGATCGGGGTTATCGCAAATCGGAAAATCTTGAAGGCTTTCCCATTGGCATTACTTTATTGCGATGCGATATATCGCTTAGTATGAGAATCTTGCACATACCAGGATTATACCCAAATGGAGGAGTTTTTCTGTCATTTTGTGATGCTACTTTAAAGATTTTTTTTATCACAAACTTAGGTTTTAAAGTATTCAAAAGATTTTCCTAAGCTTACGATGGTAACCTTATTTAGAAGAAAGGAAACTCTAGCTTCTCCTAAAGTTTTAACTAAGGGTCCCCCTTCATTTAGTATTTTGGACAACACTTAAATGAAAAAAGGGGGGGGGGGGGTTGTTGCTGGCCACAACAATTGGCGATTCACTTGGGAGAACCAGTTATCTCTGATTTTCTATTGAACTTTTCAAATTTCCAAAACAATTTTTTTTTTTTGGAAAATTAAACTTTATTATAAAAAGATAAAGTGCATTATACCCTAAACTGTCAACGACATTTCGTTCCAACCTCTTTCTATTTTAATTATTTGCTTCCTCAGCTGGTCCTTGCATTTACATCAGCCATTACTTGATCTTGTAAAGATAAAAATAAGGTCTTCCCTGTGTACCAGTTTTTTTTTTATATGCTCATTTGTCGCAGGTAGAGCCTCTGCTGCCAGCAGGCGTTCATAGCCTCGACAGGGTTACCTATTACCCAGTAATGATCCTTTATCCTGCTTAAGGTGATCTACAACTTCCAAAGAAAAACCCATATTGACACTTTTTCCTTTTTTATTCTCGAAGAACAATGTCTTGGTTTGGTAGCCAAATTATGACACAGTCATTCACTTGATTTACACTTTTGCTGAACAAGCTGGCTCGTGATGAGACCCCTTGTCTTTTGATTTCAATAATCTTGAGTCATTGCCCTGTTTTGATGGACAGTGTTTGGCAAAGTCAGCAAAGTTTATAATATCTGTGATCATGATAAGCCGGCTCGTGATGAGACCTCTTATTCTTTGAGATATAGTGTTTCTTGGATTGTCTCTCTGAATGCTGCGATTTTCTTTAACAGGGAGGATATCATCGCTTTCCTTAAGAAAGCTCTGGACGACAATAATAGAGTTTTTTGGACATGGCTGATCTACAGGGAATCCTTATTTCGTTATTGATACCTTTCATTGTACTGATATAAAACAATTTCTTCACTAAGATTGCTTTCATCAAATTTTTGGAAGTTGAAACTAGTATCATATCTGGTTTAAAGTTTTTAACTATATCTATTAATAATAAAGATTAAGTTTCCAAAAGATTTGCTATTTATACGAGCAGAAGTTCAAAATCTGATAGAGAAATGGTGTCTTTAGTAAATGTCAAATGCTGTTAACCACAGGCAAATTTTATTAGGGAGGGGAAAATTTAAAGAAATGAGAGGTAACTATGCCCTTGGATTATGTATATGATAGGGATAAGTTCTTCTCTTATTTTTCCTATCAATATTTAAAAACTAAATTATCCACTTAACAACCTAGCTAAACTACCCCTACTCCTATCCTAACTATAAACAGAAAAATTAACTAGGTAAAATGATATTTCCAGTGGAACCATCTTTTCATTTTTATTCCTACACGTATGTACCTTTTAAACATTAGTGTTAAGAATAAAACTTTTCTTGGACTGTGAATATTGGATGTAGGATTAGAAAGTGTAACTTCAGTTGGAAATCCACCTGAAATTTCTTTCTTATGAAATCTTTTGTCCAATTGGATACCTATTGGATCATAAAAATCAGGATGAATTTCTGTTATGGATTGGTGATCACGTAATAGGAAAGATGACAAGCCAGATTGCGAATATGATTTTTTAGTTTTGATGGCCTGTAATCTACTATGCGTAAAAGTCAAGCTTTTAGCAATTTCTTGTAAAAGGAAAGTTTCCACATATAAATCACTAAATAAATTAATGAAGAATAGATGGAAATTTTTGGAAAGAGATTTATCAATTAACGCGAATTGTTGGCAAGTTTCCAAAATAATTTTTTTTGTTGATGATGTTTTGGATGATACAGAAGTTTCTTTTGAAAGGCTGATATTGATTGATCGTGGAATTAAAAAAGTTCTGCATTTCCTTGACACAATTTAGTTTTCCAAAATGGTAATACATCTTTCGAATGTTCTTTGATAAGGTGCTCAATATACCATAGTAATCTATCGAAAGTCTGAAAATTTAAAACACAATCCGATTTTGTACAAAATGAGTGCAAGCGAAAAAGAATGCAATGATTATCTGTACAGCTAATGTTACAGCACAACTGGGACTGACATGAAATATCTTCTTCCTCACAAGAACTGGCCAGAATTATGGGATCTGAGTAACTTTGAATTATGTCTTGTGAATCAGAAAACAAGTTATGATTGGGAACAGGCATAGGGGTTTGCTCATGATACGAATCATAGATCGGGACATTGTTTTGAATAGTAAAATCATGCAAATGATCTGTTGCTCTGGAATGAGGGTCGGCTGATATGATTCTTGAATTAGAATATCTCTCATTATCTGAGCTCTGTTGAGTTACTTGAGATAAATCAACATCAGCATCATCATCATAATAGCTATCATAAATGATTTTACTGGTCTCTCTAGATCTTTCTTTGTTATCCAATATTTTTAGAAAAGGAAGGTCAAGTCGTTCTTGTTTATTAACGACCAAAGGATGTTCTATAGCTACCTCTTTATTTTGAAAACCTAATGGTGATTTATTTGAATAACCCTCTGTACTTTTTGAGATATCATTAATACTGAGGGGGAAAAAATTATCATCACTAAATACATCAGGATAAAGAGAAAAATGTGATTCCGGAACAATGCATTTGAAAATATCATCGTGAAAAAATTCTTGTTCATCACATTCATCGTAGACATCGGGCTTTAGATCATACCTTTGCGTGTTCGTATTTTCCGAAAGAGAATTAATTTGCTGTTCTAACCTGGGCGTTTGACTTGCGATGATATTATCGAACCTTGTCCCCAAGTTGTCTTCTGGTTCCAAGGCAGGTTCTCTTTCAACATCTTCGCTTTTATCTCCTTGCGCTAGAGCAGGCATGTTTCCTAAGCTTTGGGAATTTTCTTCATCATGAGTGATTCGCACATTTAAATTGGAATTTTCATTCCTATTAGAAGAAAATAAAACAAGATTCGAACTAATTTCTGATGGATCAGACATAGGAGGTAGGGAATATTCAGAATAACCCGAAGATTCTTCATTTATGGGTTCATTTTCAGGATCATATTTTAAACAATCAAGATGAAATCGCATATTAAAATCCCTAACAGATTCATCTTCTTTTCGTAGATATTCAATCTCATCATATACCTGATCATAATCATAGCAATCAAATTTACAAATGAAAGCTTTGACAAATTGGTCCCAGCTGTGAATTGAGGCAACTGGGAGGGTTCTACACCATTTTCTAGCTTCCACCGTGAATGTAAGAGTAAAAATTCTGCATAAAACGCCTTCATCAATTCTTTGAACGTTCGAACTTGAAACTCTTTGAATAAATTGAAGAGCATGATTAAAAGCAGAAGAATTATTCTTACCATTGAATTTTACCTGAGACAAGAGTCTTACCACTTCAGGTGGAGTGTTGGAATAGGCACGAACATGGATGCAACTCCAAATGGGAAGTTTGCGAGCAGCCATCCTAATTCAAATGATTACGATTTCAAACCATTCCAACAGACACTATGTTTAGGCCCTCCTTCTAGCGCCAAATATGTTGAAGCCCTGAAAATCGGGTCGACAACAAGGGGGATACCCACCCGGTCCGGACCTTGGTTGGCAGCTCCTTATCCGTTTGGTATAGTGGGTCTGACTGGGGATAATGGGACCAGTTTCCCAATCTAAGGGTGTGTGTGTGCAGAGTTGGATTATGCTGATCTAAGAGTTCTGATCTAAGCTATTTTAATCTAATTCTATGCTATTGTAATCTAATGAAAACATCACATCTAATCTATGCTAACTCGGGGTGTATTTCTTCTATTATGCGATCTAAAGAGATTTCAAACAATAACTGGTAATAAAGATCATTCAGCTATCATAAGAATGGAAATCAATTAAGATGAACCACTTTGCATAAAAAGTTAGGCAAAACAGTTGTGAACAGCATATCGCATAATAAGTTATTCATATATCAAACATAAATAAATGACTCCACCGTACAAAAGTGCCAAATGGTAACTCACACATTCATGCAATAACATATAAACAACTAAAAACTGTATATCACTTCAAGAATATAAGCAAAAATGGCCAAGAGATAAAAGTACCATTTATGACTGGTCCTACTCATAAGCTTCAAGCAAAAATGATTTATCTCTACTTGTTCTAACATCTACTAAGAGTACAAAAGTGCAACATCAGTAGCAGACATCAAATGCAAACATTAATAAACCTCGATCCATCCATTCATCAAAACCTCCTCTGAGGGTGCAGAAGTGCATGTTCTGAGGACAAGTTTTTGACAAATTTCTGGACCCTTCTCCAAATGCATGAGAAGGGTTAAAATACTACTTCCTAATTCTAATAATAGTCAATTTACAAAATTTAGGATGCGGTTTTTAAACGACCGCCCTTTTTCTAATATAATTTTAAAGAAAAAACAACATTCTAAACAAGGTTACTTCTGAATTTGATCCTTAAAACTGCATGCATTCATCATGGGCTCGAGGAGAGTCGGCTGACTGACTTCTGCTTTGAGCTGGGCTGAGAAAACAGAATCTATGAGAGCTGGCACTACTTTCTCGGCCGCATTTATGATACATTTCACAGTCATCTGCTGACTATGCGGCTTCACTAAGTATGCCCAGTAACACTCCCAATTTAACCTGTCTAGTGCTTGGACCGCTTTTTCCTTTTCCTGTGCCTTCTGTTTCTATTCTGCTTCTAGTCGCAGTTTATTTGGCTTTTTGAGCGGTTCATCTTTTTTGGACCAATCTTTAGTGGTCTTTGATAGGTTCGGGTTCTTTGCCACAAATTTTTTAATGAATTGTGCATTGTAGGTCGCCTGCGGTTCAGGAAGATGATACATGAGCTTTAAGTCTTGTGCAGCGAATGACCCGATGAGCCCATGTCCTTGAATTTTGAACTGTCCGTCGTTGATTTATGCATTGTCAAGTATCCACTTGATCATATCCGTATATGGGAGAATTTTAGGCTTTGCTGCTATCCAATGAAGGAATGAGCATGCCAGTTCTTCTAAGGATGCTTCGGAAGAGCCCTGTGAATCTGCGACAGCAGTAACCTTCATTATTCTGGGGTTTTCTTCTTCAAGCAGTCTGTACATGCTTTCCCACGTTGATATCCCTGCGTCTCTGTTACAAGCTGTGTCTGTATATAAAGGTGCCATCTCCTTCACCTCATAGCCCTGAGCCTTACTTTTCTTTCCCATTTCTTCCTGCGTATGGCTTTGTATCGCCTTTCGTTCTTCGTTCCTGCAGCTCACAAATGGAAATGATTGATCAAGAAAGGTGATGGGAGAGTCTTAAATGCAGCAGATATATCAAATATGCCACCTTACGTGAAGTAATTCTTTGCAAAAGCACGCGTCTACATTTAATAGATGACAACTAATTCCTTTATTATCATTAAAAGTGCATGATCTTAAGTCAGATTATGGTAAGTGGATTTTCTTGAATAACGCGCTCGAAAGTTTCGCGATGGGGTGATTTTGTGATTTGGTTCGCAATCGTCGTAGATCACGACATCGCATTATCGCACCATCGCGCTCTCGCATTATCGCACCATCGCAATATCGCACACGTCGTAGATCGCAGAAGTTTTATGCTTGCCATATTTTTGTTAGCCCATTCCTGCGATATGCGATCTTGCGATCGGGGTTATCGCAAATCGGAAAATCTTGAAGGCTTTCCCATTGGCATTACTTTATTGCGATGCGATATATCGCTTAGTACGAGAATCTTGCACATACCAGGATTATACCCAAATGGAGGAGTTTTTCTGTCATTTTGTGATGCGACTTTAAAGATTTTTCTTATCACAAACTTAGGTTTTAAAGTATTCAAAAGATTTTCCTAAGCTTACGATGGTAACCTTATTTAGAAGAAAGGAAACTCTAGCTTCTCCTAAAGTTTTAACTAAGGGTCCCCCTTCATTTAGTATTTTGGACAACACTTAAATGAAAAAAGGGGGGGGGTTGTTGCTGGCCACAACAGGTCTGCAACCAATGTACAAGCCAAGTACCATCTCACTAGCATAAGTCTAGTCATGTACCAATCAACCATGTAGTAGTTGATCCACACACCAGAGACCATAAGAAATCAACCAATAAACCATGTACCAATCAACCATGTGCATAATCAATCACATATTACCAGGTTGAAATCAATGCCAACCAACACTAATACTACCTTCAGCACCAATGCTATTAGGTTGACATCAATTCTAACCAAACAATTGAACCATAATGCCATCAATATCCCCCTTTGACATTGATGGAAACCCTAGCTAATCCAACCAACTGGCCTCTGAAGAACTCCTCATTCACCCCCCATTTGACATCAATGGAAAATGGTTGACCTCATCCAAATAGTCATAACTAAATAGGCACTACTCCCCCTAAACACTAGTTGTGTCTCAACAAGAAGCAACAACCATAACCATCCACATGATGTGGGAAGAAGCATACCATGACCAGTAAAAATAGAAGCACATCATATGCACCAACAAGGTCAGATCATAATGCATCAACAGAAAATAACACTTCCCATAGCAACATGACAACAAATAGAAAAAATATCTCTCTCCCTTGTCAAGCAGCAACAAACAATTCTCCATGAATACTACTCTCAACCAGCAACAGTATCATGAACAACAATAATAATACCATGAGTAGCAACACTCTCTCTATCAACAACATCTCTCAACTCATCAACACCAACTACATCAACCTCACTTTCATCCAAACCAACAACAATCATAGTGTAGCGGTAGCAATAACAAACCATGTTTGATCAACAATAGAATACTGGATATGCTCCCCATGAGCATCATCATCCTAGAATCAAGGTACTGACTATAGAATATGATTGATATACAGTACATGTATGAAGCAACACCCATTAGCCCATATGAATGCTTGCCCTCATCAATGAATACTTGACATCAAGACTCTCTCTCCAACATGATCATGACCAATGATATACAATACAATGTAGTACATGGATGTATAATGAGATACAAGGATATAAAATGACTATGACATTATGTACAATAGCACAATGATGGTTGTAACAAACTAAAACAACACAAACTTGTCATGAATCATAGCCTTCCTAACACCAACTCATGACAACATAGACTCAGTGACATGAAAACTTGAGTACATGGATTCAAAAACAAGATACATGACTGAAGCTGATGAAGTATAATATGAATCATGTGGTTGTTACATAATGACCAAAACGTATGCCTCTCCCCAAGACATACTCCAATATGCCCCTTGACCAGCACTATAAACATTTTTTCCAACCAACAAGATGATGAATGATCAGTAATATAAATCTCATCATGCATACAACCATCCAAGTGCATAAGATAGAGGCATCATCTAGAAGAAAATAAAATGATAGCATCAGTAACCAATCAACATGAAATATGTAATGACGAGAAATGGTGGCATACAACTATGACATCAACTGAGTAGCATAAAGCTCCATTCTGTAACAGTAACATCTAACACATAAAGATAGCTCATGAACTTGTAAAATCAACATATGACCATCATCTCACATAATCCATAATGCACCAACCAACATATCTATATGATAGCAACAATAAACATGTCAAAAATATGTGCACCATTTACAGCAGGAGGCAATCAACCACTCAAGGTAATAGAAATCAAATCAACACATCTCACATCATAAGATAAGCCTCAAACTATTATGGAAACAAACCATGGATCCATGAAACAATAAATCTAATCAGAAAAACCTCCAACTAGTACCAGCATATCATGTCACTAGTAACCATCAAGCCATATATGCATAATGCCAACAATTAAGTAACAACTAATAGTCGTCAACTTGGACCAGCACTAAATTTTTAGCAATATTTGTCAATACAAAAACCAGCAATAATAGAAAATCCATAAGCATGCATATGGAGCATAAACACCACCAACATAGTTGAATAAAAAATTATCTCATCTGCAAATGTATTTTGTCTTCTAATCTTTTGAACTATTGTATGAATGCTCAAAATAACCATGAATCTGAAGATAATAAACTACATGCAATTCATATAAGGCATATAAACTCAAGGTAGTTCTCCTCGACCTTTAATAGCTCCTGCAATGGCCAATGTTAGATAAATATATAATCATGATAAACATAGCAGCCTCCTCCAAACAATCTCATGGATCATGATGCCATCAATAAACCACTAGAAAATGAAAGCATGTGAGATGCTCCCCCTGCACATTTTCCATCTCTAAAAAAAATCTCCTGTAAAAAAATTTGTTAGAGCTATAAAATCATGACAACCATATACAACATAATTCCCATCCAAACTTTCCAATATCGCAACAATTTTAATGATCCTCATGCAATCCATAATGCTACCATTTTCTCCCCCTGAGACCATGCATGCCTTAGTTTTTAGTGGGAGTGCTTTGCTACTCCTTGTAGAAAATATGCCTATAGGTTAACCCGATAATGAAATATAAATCAAAGAAGAATACTATAACCTGCTTCTACTATCAATTTGCGGAAGCTTAAAGATCAAGCTTCACAATATAACCAGAACAAGAAGAATCAATGCACATGAAACACATGAAAATACTTTGGGGAAAGCCTCAGCTAAAAACCCCACTTTCTGTATTATCATACAAGGTGGAAATACATAGGAATTATACAAAGCCTTAGCTCTCATAGCTAGCTAGCTCTCAGTACAATCCTCACAGATGCTCATAGGCAATCCTAGATTCTCTCAAGCCTTCCTCTCTGCCCTCCAAGCTCCTATTTCCTTGCGCTGTTCCTCTGGAATGATTCTCCCTCAACCAAGTGGAAAACCTCTTCTACCCAGTGGATGATCACCTGATCTCACACACTATCAGAACTGCGCAATCCTCAAGGAATAAATTCCTTCTGCATGCATGAGTTTTATTTATAGGAAAACACATGCAACTGATAGTACATTGTCCTTGACATTTAACTTAACTGGGTCTTTCTAAGAATAGACATGCATGAGTTTCTGATGAGGGAATCTTCAGTTAAGTGGAGTACACTAGTTGAGTGCATGCATGCATCAACTGACTGTTAACTCTCTATTAGTTCCTCAAATAGTTTGGAACTAATTTAATTGGACTTAACTCAGTAAATTGAGTTAATTAATTATAGCTCAAATATAACTCAACCTTATCTCCTTAATTTAAGGCTTAACTCTTGCATGACTTCAGAAAGACTTCTAACTTGAATTTCTCCAACTAATTAAGTCAAAATAACTTAATTAATTATTTCCAAGTAGCTGTTAAGACTAAATTCGATTTTAATTCAAGGACAAATTAAATTGGAATATTCTTGTTGCCACATTTCAACACTCCCTCTCAACAAGAAAGGGATTATCTGCCACCACGATCCTGTCTCTATGGAACTAGAATTTACACTTTGACAATTGCATTTGTCAATATGTCAGCATCTTGCTCCTTTGTCGAAATATACTGCAGCAACATGATCCTCCCATCATTAGCAGCTTGATTTACCTTGTAAAGCCAATGGGAACTCACAAATGACTTGTTCTCCAGTCTTGGAACCATGTCCCAAACACTGTTATGAACTATAGAGTCGTACTCCTCCACCATAGCATCAACCCAAATCGGTTGCTGCACTTCTTCCTCAAAGGAAGATAGCTCGTGTCAACGCATTACCCAGTAAGGGCCATGTATCCAGTGTACCTCTCAGGTGACCTCCTCTGTCTGTGCTGAGAAAGTGGTGCTCCCACATTCTCTCTCGCATCCTCCAACAATCTGTCAGCTTATGTTGTGTGCTTCCGTCCAACTCTGAAAGACTCTGCTTGAGTGGATGTCTCCACTCCTGGAACCTCTGCGTGCGACTGCTCCGCATCAGTCTGAGGCTCCTCCTCCTTAGGAACCAATAGTTCCTCGACAGCCTGTAGTTGGAGCTCCCTCTCAAGGGAAACTTGCATCGCCTTTTGCTCATCAAACTTGAGATCTCTGTGAACCACTGTCCTCCGACTAGTATGCAAGTACACCCGATAGTTGTGAGGTGTATTAGTGTACCCCACAAGTATCCCCAACTCTATTGTTAGCTCAAGCTTCTTTAGTGCATCCTTTGTCAAATGTAAATATGCCGATGAGCCAAAGATCCTAAAGTGATCCACATCTGGTCTCTTACTGGAGAAATCTTCCTCTGGTGTCTTCATCCCAAGTATCAAATGCGAGCTTCTATTCTGCAAATAGACTGTTGTGTTGCATGCCTTAGCCCGCAAGTGAAGTGGTAGGCCTTGGTCATGCAGCATCGCCCGTGCTTCCCCTACAATAGTTATGTTCTTCCTCTCGGCCACCCCATTTTGCTGTGGGTTATGAGGTGTCGTCAACTCCCGTTTAATTCCTTCCACTACACAGAAGTCCTTAAAATCTTGAGAGACATATTCTCCACCGTTGTCGCTCCTCAAGGTCTTGATATTCTTCCCTAACTCTTTCTCGACCAAAGCTTTAAACTCACAAAAATTTGAGAAGGTTTGGTCCTTCTTCGGCATGAAATAAATCCAGCATTTATGAGAATAATCATCAATGAAAATCACATAATACCTTTTCTTCACTATGGATTCCATCAAGAATGGTCCACACACATCAATATGAACTCGCTCTAAGATAGCCTTTGCTCGAATGTCTTGATCATGAAAGGAAGACTTGGTGTACTTTCCCAAGGTACAACCTTTGCATGTGTCAACTTGCTCAATTTTAGCTTTGGGAAGTCCTATAGATATCTATTGCATGATCTTCAAAGCCCCATGATGCAAATGGCCCAACCGTCTGTGCCACAACTCACCAATGTCTTGGATTTGCACCAATTATGCTTTCCTACTCAATGTTGCATAATCATCTACCTCTAGTTTATAGAGATTCTTCACCTGAATCCCTATCCTCTTGGTCTGACCCGTGGCTATGTGTCCTAGGAACACCTTTCCTTTACTAAAGACAACATCGTAGCCTTTGTCCTCCAACATCGCGACTGATACCAAGTTCTTCTTCAGTCTAGGCACATACATCACATATATTAAGGTGATAGGAGGTCCATGCTCCCTTTGAAAGGCAATCATGCCCACTCCGAAAGCACTATACTTTCCTTCATCACCCATCTCTATGTGCATCTTGAGGTCTTTCTCCTCCAAGGCACTAAATAAAACTTTATCACTGGTCATGTGGAATGAGGCTCCATTATCAAGATATCAAACAAAACCCATCATCGATGAAACAATGCATGCGATGAGGATAAATTCCATTTTGAACTGAGATGCTAATGCCTTACCTTCCGATCCATTCGAGAATCCCTTCTTGGACTTCTTCGATGGGAAATTAGTCACATAATGTCCCATCTCGTGACAATTAAATCATCTCACTTTAGACTTGTCACCCTTCCCTCCATGAGAAGAATTCGATTTGGAATGGGAAGTCTTCCCCTTCCCTTTCCTTGCCTTACTTGCTAAGGCCAGATTTTCTTCATCATCATCAATTAATGAAGAACCATATCGTGTGCTCCTCCTGATCTCCTCCTGCATCAGATCCGACCATAGTCATTCCCAATCCGCCAATTTCTCCCTTCCATTCACAGTGGTAACTATTCCAACTCTTTGGAAGGCCAAGGAGAGTGAGGCTCACTATATCATCATCGGCAGTAGTTATTCCCATACTGCTAATCTCATCTCTGTAGGTGGTGAGCTTGTTTAGATATGTAGAAATAGTATCGCCCTTCTCCATCTTGATTCTTCGAAGCTTATCCTTGAGCACCAATTTCTTCTGGTCGCTACTATTCTGGTAGAGGTCCTTCAATGTCTTCCACATTCAAAGTGGAGTATCCTTCCCATGGATACTCTAGACAATATGGTCTTGAACTCCCTCAAGGATGATCCATCTCACCTTCGCCACACACTTCTTCCACTCAGCCAACTCTTGTGCATTAGTTGAAGCTAGCTTTTGGATTTCTTGATTAATGAATTCCTTCAAGCCATTGTCTTCTAATACAACCTCCATTCTATCTTTCCATGCTATGTAATTTGAGCTAACTTACAAGGAATACTCGAGTCTCAAGCCATAGAACACCATTGGCCAACCTTGAAGTATGATAATAATTCGATTTGCACCTACAACCCCAAACTTCAAACTTAGAATTCTCTTCTCCATATATTGTTCACTGCTCCGATAAACTTGGCTCCGATACCATGTAGAAAATTTGCCTGTAGGTTAACCCGATAATGCAATATAAATCAAAGCAGAATACTATAACCTACTTCTACTATCAATTTGCTGAAGCTTAAAGATCGAGCTGAAAAATATAACCAGAAGAAGAAGAATCAATGCACATGAAACACATGAAAATACCTTGGGGAAAGCCTCAGCTAAAAACCCCACTATCTGTATTATCATACAAGGTGGAAATACATAGGAATTATACAAAGCCTTAGCTCTCACAGCTAGCCGGCTCTCAGGACAATCCTCACAGATGCTCACAGGCAATCCTAGATTCTCTCAAGCCTTCCTCTCTGCCCTCCAAGCTCCTATTTCCTTGTGTTCTTCCTCTGGGATGATTCTCCCTCAACCAAGTGGAAATCCTCTTCTACCTAGTGGATGATCACCTAATCTCACACACTGTCAGAACTACACAATCCTCAATGAATAAATTCCTTTTGCATGCATGAGTTTTCTTTATAGGAAAACATATGCAACTGATAGTACATTTTCCTTGACATTTAAATTAACTGGGTATTTCTCATAATAGACATGCATGAGTTTCTGATGAGGGAATCTTCAGTTAACTGGAGTACACTAGTTGAGTGCATGCATGCATCAACTGACTGTTAACTCTCTATTAGTTCCTCAAATAGTTTGGAACTAATTTAACTGGACTTAACTCAATAAACTGAGTTGACTAATTACAACTCAAATATAACTCAATCTTATATCCTTAATTTAAGGGATAACTCTTGCATGACTTCAGAAAGTCTTCTAACTTGAATTTCTCCAACTAATTAAGTCAAAATAACTTAATTAATTATTTCCAAGTAGCTATTAAGACTGAATTCGATTTTAATTCACAATTTAATTCAAGGACAAATTAAATTGGAATATTCTTGTTGCCACATTTCAACACTCCTCTCTTCTCCAAATTTTGTGAGGTTGATCTTTGTCATGTATATTCTTATTTGGCTTCTTCACTGATTGGATTTGCATGACTTTCTTCCTTTGATTTGATTGCCTAAAACAAATGGGAAGCTTGTAGTATTTGGCCTTATGGCCCACATTATCATAAACATAACATTTAATGTGCCCAATAAATGTAGGAAAATGCTTAGATCTTTTGTTGATATGATTTCTACTCCTTGCTCCATAGGTCCTACAGTCAACACTTTTATGACCAAAATCATTACATAAGAAACAATACCCATAAAATAATTTGTTATATCTAGAAATGGATGGGACTAATCTTTGAGGATGCTCCTTCTTTGGTTGCTTATTTTTCTTGAAATTATTTATTTTATTGTTTCTACTATTGGCTAAAATGTACCCAATTTTTTTACAACAAAACCATTTAACATTTTTCATATATTTCCTTGGCACATTTTTGGGCTCTTGACTTGGAACTTGATTTTGTTGGCAGTTTCTTTCTTTGATGCTTGAACTTTATGCCTGGGGTTCTACATTTTCTACCTCATTTGTCCTCCTGATGTTCTTTTCTAATTAAGATTCTAGTGTCTCATAAGGGTTGATTTGATTCTTAAGTTGGCTACCAATCTCCTCTTCAATTTTCTTTGATTTCTCCAACTGATTTTTCAAATCAGAATCTCTTCTTTGAGAGCATGTTCTCTCTCTTCAAGAATCTGAAGAAGTTCCTTAAAATCTTTTTTCTCCATCTTAATATCTTCATTCAACCTTGCTTGAGCTTTGAAAAAAAAATACACCTAATGAGCGCGAGGAATGTAGAGAAATTCTCGTGAAAAACCTTGGTTTCTCCCGCAAAAATATCTCCATGCATATGGAAGTCATAATCACTCTCATGAGCCTTCAAGCTAGCGACTGGGGCTTTCAGTCATTCCCATAACACTGACATGTATGTCACTTTGGTAGAGGATGGGATGAAACCACTCAAATCAACTCAGAACTTGACCAAAATACTCCCAGAGCTTGATCAACATTAGATAGACCTCAGGAAGCCACTGTAGCCTCCTCAACACTCCAAAAATCTACTGCAACAAATCCATCATCATCACAAGTCAAACTCAGTTGACTTGGGATAAAACGAATCAAATCAACTCAAAACTTGACCAAACTTCTTATAGAGCTTGATCAACATTAGATAGACCTCAGGAATCCACAGTAGCCTCCGCAACACTCCAGAAATATACTGCAACAAATTCATCATCATCACAAGTCAAACTAGGTTGACTTGAATGCCATCCGTCAGTTGCCCCAATACTCAAGCCATCAAACTTCACAATCAATGATAGACCCTGCAATTGATCATACAAGCTAAAAACCGTCCATACACACACCTAGTACCATAAATATGACTTGAAAATCTCCAATATTGTCAACTAGGTGTAGCAGCTCCACAACCTGCCAAGGTATCTGCATAGAAACAAACAACCTACACTCAAATCTGCAACCATCAAGATAAGGTCTGCAACCAATTTACAAGCCAAGTACCATCTCACTAGCATAAGTCTAGTCCTGTGCCAATCAACTATGTAGTAGTTGATCCACACACACACACACCAAAGACCATAAGAAATCAACCAATAAACCATGTACCAATCAACCATGCGCATAATCAATCACATACTACTAGGTTGACATCAATTCCAACCAACACTAGTACTACCTCCAACACCAATGCTATTAGGTTGACATCAATTCTAACCAAAAAACTGAGCCATAATGCCATCAATCTCCCCCTTTGGCATTGATGGAAACCTCAGCTAAACCAACCAACTCGCCTCTGAATAACTCCTCATTCACCCCCCATTTGACATCAATGGAAAATGGTTGACCTCATCCAAATAATAATAACTAAATAGACACTACTCCCCTGGACACTAGTTGTGTCTCAACAAGCAGCAACAACCATAACCGTACACATAATGTGGGAAGAAGCATACCATGACCAGTAAAAATAGCAGCACATTATATGCACCAACAAGGTCAGATCATAATGCATCAACAGAAAACAACACTCCCCATAGAAACATGACAACAAATAGAAAAAATATCTCTCTCTCTCCTTAAGCAGCAACAACCAATTCTCCATGAACATTGCTCTGAACCAGTAGCAGCAGCATGAACAACAACAATAATACCATGAGTAGAAACACTCTCTCTATCAGCAACAACATCATGAGTAGAAATAGCAGCAAAATCACTCAACTCATCAACACCAACTACTTCAACCTCACTTTCATCCAAACCAAAAACAATCATAGTGTAGCGGTAGCAATAACAAACCATGTTTGATCAATAATAGAATACTAGATATGCTCCCCGTGAGAATCATCATCCTATAACCAATGCCTTCTAGTTGAAGGCTACACCTCAAGAACCAAGGGATTGACTATACAATATGACTGATATACAGTAGATGGATGAAACAACACCCATCAGCCCATATGAATGGTTGCCCTCATCAATGAATACTTGACATCAAGACTCTCTCTCCAACATGACCATGACCAATGATATACAATACAATGTAGTACGTGGATGTACAATGAGATACAAGGATATAAAATGAATATGACATTATGTACAATAGCCCAATAATGGTTGTAACAAACTATAACAACACAAACTTGTCATGAATCATAACCTTCCTAACACCAATTCATGACAACATAGACTTAATGACAACAAAACTTGAGTACATGGATTCACAAACAAGATACATGACTGAAGTTGTTGAAGTACAATATGAAGCATGTGGTTGTTACATAATGACAAAAACTTATGCCTCTCCCCAAGACATACTCCAATATGCTCCTTGACCGGCACTATAAACATTTTTTCCAACCAACAAGATGATGAATCATCGGCAATATAAATCTCATCATGCATACAACCATCCAAGTGCATAAGATAGAGGCATCATCTAGAAGCAAATAAAATGATAGCATTAGTAACCAATCAACATGAAATATGTAATGACAAGAAATGGTGGCATATAACTATGACATCAACTGAGCAGCATAAAAATCCAATCTGTAACAGTAACATCTAACACATAAAGATAGCTCATGAACTTGCAACAACAACATATGACCATCATCTCACATAATCCATAATGCACCAACCAACATATCTATATGATAGCAACAATAAAAATGTCAAAAATATGTGCACCATTGACAGTGGGAGGCAATCAACCACTCAAGGTAGTAGAAATCAAATCAACACATTTCACATCATAAGATAAGCATCAAACTATTATGGAAACAAACCATGAATCCATGAAACATAAATCTAATCAGAAAAACCTCCAAATAGTACCCGCATATCATGTCACTGGTAACCATCAAGCCATATATGCATAATGCCAATAATTAAGTAACAACTAATAGTCTTCAACTTGGACCAGCACTAAACTTTTAGCAATATTTGTCAATAGGAAAACCAGCAGCAATAGAAAATCCATAGGCATGCATATGGAGCATAAACACCACCAACATAGTTGAATAACAAATTATCTCATCTGCAAATGTATTTTGTCTTCTAATCATTTGAACTAATGCATGAATGCTCAAAATAACCATGAATCTGAAAATAATCAACTACATGCAACTCATATAAGGCATATAAACTCAAGTTAGTTCTCCTCGACCTCTAATAGTTCCTGCAATGGCCAATGTTAGATAAATATATAATCATGAGAAACATAGCAACCTCCTCCAAACAATCTCATGGATCATGGTGCCATCAATGAACCACTAGAAAATGAAAGCATGTGAGATGCTCCCCCTGCACATTTGCCATCTCTAAAAAAAATCTCCTGCAACAAAAACTGTTAAAGCTATAAAATCATGACAATCATCTACAACATAATTCTCATCCAAAATTTCCAATATCGCAACACTTTTGATGATCCTCATGCAATCCATAATGCTACCATTTTCTCCCCCTGGGACCATGCATGCCTCGGTTTTTAGTGGGAGTGCTTTGCTACTCCTTTCTTATCCAAATTTTGTGAAGTTGATCTTTGTCATGCATATTCTTATTTGGCTTCTTGACTGATTGGATTTGCATGACTTTCTTGCTTTGATTTGATTGCCTAAAACAAATGGGAAGCTTGTAGTATTTTGCCTTATGGCCCACATTATCACAAACATAACATTTAATGTGCCCAATCAATGTAGGAAATTTTTTAGATCTTTTGTTGATATGATTTCTACTCCTTGCTCCATAGGTCCTACAATCAACACTTTTATGACCAAAATCATTACATAAGAAACAATACCCATAAAATAATTTTTTATACCTAGAAATTGATGGGACTGATCTTTGAGGATGCTCCTTATTTGGTTTCTTATTTTTCTTGAAATTATTTATCTTATTGTTTCTACAATTGGCTGAAATGTGCCCAAATGTTTTACAACAAAACCATTTAACATTTTTCATATATTTCCTTCGCAAATTTTTGGGCTCTTGACTTGGCACTTGATTTTGTTGGTAGCTTCTTTCTTTTATGCTTGAACTTTATGCCTTTGGTTCTACATTTTCTGCCTCATTTGTCCTCTTGATGCTCTTTTCTAATTAAGATTCTAGTTTCTCATAATGGCTGATTTGATTCTTAACTTGGCTATCAATATCCTCTTAAATTTTCTTTGCTTTCTCCAACTGATTTTTCAAATCAGAAATATCTTCATTGAGAGCATGTTCTCTCTCTTCAAGAATCTGAAGAAGTTCCTTCAGATCTTTTTTCTCCATCGTAATATCTTCAATCAACCTGGATTGAGCTTTGAAAACAAAAACAAAAAAAATAATACACCTGATGAGCGCGAGGAATGCAGATAAATTCTCGTGAAAAACCTTGGTTTCTCCTGCAAAACTATATCCATGCACCTGGAAGTAACAATCACTCTCATGAGCCTTTATGCTAGCGACTGGAGCTTTTAGTCATTCCCATAACACTAACATGTATGTGACTTTGGTAGAGGATGGCATAAAACCACTCACATCAACTCAGAACTTGACCAAACTTCTTCCAAAGCTTGATCAACATTAGATAGACCTCAGGAAGCCATTGTAGCCTCCTCAACACTCCAGAAATATAATGCAACAAATCCATCATCATCACTAGTAAAACTGGGTTGACTTGAATGCCATTTGTCAGTTGCTCCAACACTCAAGCCATCAAACTTCACCATCAGTGATAGACCTTGCAACTGATCATACAAGCTAAAAACCATCCATACACACACCTAGTACCATAAACATGACTTGACAATCTCCAATATTGTCAACTAGGTGTAGCAGCTCCACAACCTGCCAAGGCATCCGCGCAGAAATGAACAACCTACACTCACATCTGCAACCATCAAGATAAGGTTTGCAACCAATGTACAAGCCAAGTACCATCTCACTAGCATAAGTCTAGTCATGTACCAATCAACCATGTAGTAGTTGATCCACACACACACACCAGAGACCATAAGAAATCAACCAATAAACCATGTACCAATCAACCATGTGCATAATCAATCACATACTACCAGGTTCACCTCAACGCCAACCAACACTAATACTACCTCCAACACCAATGCTATTAGGTTGACATCAATTCTGACCAAACAACTGAGCCATAATGCCATCAATCTCCCCCTTTGGCATTGATGGAAACCCCAGCTAAACCAACCAACTAGCCTATGAAGAAATCCTCATTCACCCCCCATTTGACATTAATGGAAAATGGTTGACCTCATCCAAATAGTCATAACTAAATAAACACTACTCCCCCTAGACACTAGTTGTGTCTCAACAAGCAACAACAACCATAACCATCCACATAATGTGGGAAGAAGCATACCATGACGATTAAAAATAGCAGCACATCATATGAACCAACAAGGTCAGATCATAATGCATCAACAGAAAACAACACTCCCCATAGCAACATGACAACAAATAGAAAAAATATCTCTCTCCCCTTAAGCAGCAACAACCAATTCTCCATGAACACTACTCTCAACCAGCAGCAGGAGCATGAACAACAACAATAATACCATGAGTAGCAACAATCTCTCTATCAACAACAACATCATGAGTACAAATAGTAGCAACATCACTCAACTCATCAACAACAACTATAACAACCTCACTTTCATTCAAACCAACAACAATCATAGTGTAGTGGTAGCAATAACAAACCATGTTTGATCAACAATAGAATATTGGATATGCTCCCCATGAGCATCATCATCCTATAACCAATGCCTTCTAGTTGAAGGCTACACCTCAATAACCAAGGGACTGACTATACAATATGACTGATATATAGTACATGGCTGAAACAACACCCATTAGCCCATATGAATGGTTTCCCTCATCAATGAATACTTGACATCATGACTCTCTCTCCAACATGACCATGACCAATGATATACAATACAATGTAGTACTTGGATGTATAATGAGATACAAGGATATAAAATGACTATGACATTATGTACAATAGCCCAATGATGGTTGTAACAAACAATAACAACACAAACTTGTCATGAATCATAACCTTCCTAACACCAACTCATGACAACATAGACTCAATGATAGCAAAACTTGAGTACATGAATTCACAAACAAGATACATGATTGAAGTTGATGAAGTACAATATGAAGTATGTGGTTGTTACATAATGACCAAAACGTATGCCTCTCCCCAAGACATACTCCAATATACTCCTTGACTAGCACTATAAACATTTTTTCCAACCAATAAGATGATGAATGATCAACAATATAAATCTCATCATGCATACAACCATCCAAGTGCATAAGATAGAGGCATCATCTAGAAGCAAATAAAATGATAGCATCAGTAACCAATCAACACAAAATATGTAATGATGAGAAATGGTGGCATATATCTATGACATCAACTGAGCAGCATAAAACTCCAATCTGTAAGAGTAACATCTAACACATAAAGATAGTTCACGAACTTGCAACAATAACATATGACCATCATCTCACATAATCCATAATGCACCAACCAACATATCTATATGATAGCAACAATAAACATGTCAAAAATATGTGCACCATTGGCAGTAGGAGGAAATCAACCACTCAAGGTAGTAGAAATCAAATCAACACATCTCACATCATAAGATAAGCCTCAAACTATTATGGAAACAAACCATGAATCCATGAAGCATAGATCTAATTAGAAAAACCTTCAACTAGTACCTGTATATCATGTCACTGGTAACCATCAAGCCGTATATGCATAATGCCAACAATTAAGTAACAACTAATAGTCTTCAACTTGGACCATCACTAAACTGTTTGCAATATTTGTCAATAGGAAAACCAACAACAATAGAAAATCCATAGGCATGCATATGGAGCATAAACACCACCAACATAGTTGAATAAAAAATTATCTCATCTGCAAATGTATTGTGTCTTCTAATCATTTGAACTAGTGCATGAATGCTCAAAATAACAATGAATCTGAAAATAATCAACTACATGCAACTCATATAAGGCATATAAACTCAAGATAGTTCTCCTTGACCTCTAATGGCTGTTGCAATGGCCAATGTTAGATAAATATATAATCATGAGAAGCATAGCAACCTCCTCCAAACAATCTCATGGATCATGATGCCATCAATAAACCACTAGAAAATGAAAGCATGTGAGATTCTAAACCTGCACATTTTCCATCTCTAAAAAAAATATCCTACAACAAAAACTATTAGAGCTATAAAATCATGACAACCATCTACAACATAATTCTCATCCAAACTTTCCAATATCGCAACACTTTTAATGATCCTCATGCAATCCATAATGCTACCATTTTCTCCCCCTAAGACCATGCATGAATTAGTTTTTAGTGGGAGTGCTTTGCTACTCCTTTCTTCTCCAAATTTTGTGAGGTTGATCTTTGTAATGCATATTCTTATTTGGCTTCTTGACTAATTGCCTTTGCATGACTTTCTTCCTTTGATTTGATTGCCTAAAACAAATGGGACACTTGCAATATTTGGCCTTATGGCCCACATTATCACAAACATAACATCTAATGTGCCCAATAAATGCATGAAAATGCTTAGATCTTTTGTTGACATGATTTCTACTCCTTGCTCCATAGGTCCTACAGTTAACACTTTTATGACCAAAATCATTACATAAGTGTTATAGACATTTTTGGGCACTGCAACCCCAATCATAAATGTCCATAAACCAAGGGCTCTTAAGTCCCTAAAAGTGTTGTTCCAACCCCTAAAAGAATAAGGTCAGTTGATTACATCATCTCCCAGAAGTTCTCCATGAAAAACTACTCAGAACTGGTCAAAATTGGACCATCTCACCTGCTCCATGGTCAAAGTTCGCTGCATCCCACCTAAATGCACACGGGAGGTGCGATGCATAATGAAAATCCCTTCTATGGGGTGCAATGGGCAAGAGTGGACAAATGGCAAGGTCAATCTGCAAGGTGGAGGATCATGGAATCTTCCAGAAACTTCTCTTGTGACACTTGCCTCTCTGCATTCGCCCAGGGATGAGTAAGAGATCATCAATCTCCAAGTGGAATCAAGAACTATCAGAGAGAGGACACTAATCAAATCTCAAAAGCTGACTCACCCCCCTTGCAAACATCTATATATGGATCCCTCATCCCAGAGATCCAGAGGCTGGAATTTTGTATCTTGTAAGGAAGTGCTGCTGGTTTCTTGGTGTAACATCATAGTGTTGGGTGATCTAAGCTTTTCATGAGGTGAAGAAGGGCTTTCTTGCTGAGAGGATGACGTTGGGTCAGAACAATTGGTTGTAATCCTCTTTGCTATTCTTGATTATTAATAAAGCTATTCAAGTTTTCCTCCACATTCTTGTATGATTGATGATATATGCATTTGTGTGGTCAATATATATCTGGTCCTATATTGTTTATGATAGTAGATCTTTGTTCTTGGATAGTGTTATGCTGCTTTGATTCTACAGGTACTCTTTGAAGCTAGGTAAACGAGGAAGCAAGTGGCAAAGGTCTATCAGAAGGGAGAGGAATCAAGCAAGGAACCAAGCGCAAGACAGAGGTTGGTCTCCTTCTTTCCCCTCTTATCTACTTCTCATAAAGGAAAACGAAAGTGGTTTTAGTTTGTTTGTTTCTAAGGTAGCTACCAGCCTTAGTGGGACTAGCAGCTCTGCATAGACACTAGATTTCCTGATAAAAAAATGGTGACTCCACTGGGGAGTGAATAGATTGTTTGTTTATGTATATTTGTTTGCTTTATAAACTTACAGACGGAGCCTGAAGTCAAGCCAGCTAGCCTTCCAACTGTATTTGCTATGCAAGTGCAAAGTAGATCAATGCTGCTTCAGTCTATCTCCGGGTTTTGTTTACGAATTGAACAATCGATTTACAAGCTCTCTAATTACCCTTATGGTGGCTCTAGTAACCTCCTTAGATCTACCCCTGTGATTTATTTACTGATTACCACTTGCTCAGCCTAAATCCCTGAACTGAACTGCAAACTGTGACTCAGAACCCATTTGAAGTCTCGTCCCTGGACCATCGCACTGTCTCTTCTTTGGAATCTGGATGCATCACACTTCCCGTGTGTAGTAGGTGCGCTGCATCTCACTTTCCCTGTGTTACAGGTGCGCTGATCAGACAAGACCTCTTCTGCTCTTAGATTTTGGTTTTTGTGTTCACTCTTTTCAGCTCTATTCAGGAGTTTTGCTGTCTGTAGTCAGTATACCTCTGTTGGAACCCCCTTCCTTACCATTATTCCGCCTCCATTGTGCAAAGAACTGTAAATGTTTTTATGTATTTTGAGCCATTTTCAGTTCTCTTTTACAAAAAAAGTAGTGTAATTGAACTGTCGTTTCTTGATTTGAAAGTGTCGCAAGTGTTGTTTTCAGTCATAGAAGAGAATCCGATTGTTCTTGATAGTCGATTAAACTGTTACTCTTGTATTTGATTTGAATTAGTAGTTTTTCAAGTGTCGAAAGCAATTTTTCAATTCCAAATCGCAAAGTGTCGTCATTGTCTTCATTTTGTCTTGAAAAGAAACTTGTTAGTAATGTCGCTTTGAAAAATAATTCAGATTTGCGCTTAGCTTTCTTTTTATCATTCACACATTAAGAAGGCTGAAAACAAATACATGCATGTGCATTTGCATTTAGACTATTTGTTGGTTTGATTTAGGATAGTGCATATAGTGTGTGCTCTCTGCTCTATGTTGAAAGAATATCATCTCTCTTTCCTTAGTAGCTAGGATTTTCATTGCAAAAAGAAGATTAAACGATTGTTTATCATCTTAGATTGCATTTTAGGAATTGTACATCTACATCACGCGGTGACCTTGAAAGGAAAATTTCTTAAGCAAGATCAACTGTAAAATAAATTTAATGAATCTAAAAATGCTTTGGAACCTAATGCACAACATTTAGAAGTCTAGGCTAGAGAGGTATCCGGCGTCGTAAAGCCTGGTAACTATTGTTTTCATCGTTGGTTGGGTGATTCCTCCACTTTGAGACGATAAGTGCCAGTACGGACTTGTGCTCCCACATACCGTCGAGCATATATTGGGAGACCACAATAGGCTTTATCCTTTATCCATAGGAAGCCGTGTCTGCCGCCCTATCGATCACAATGCACTGAACACAGCATTCGGGAAGATTGACTGCCGTACCGTAAAAAGTATTCTGCAGTTTTGCGATTGGTTTGGTAATCCCTCTGTCTAGATTTCCAGAGTAGTCTCTTTCGTTTCTTTTCAGACTCCTTAAAGGAAAAGGTCCATCTGAGGACTTGTCACTTCAAGCTCATTAAAAGTCGAAGGCGACTAGAGTCACCTTTTGTTTTTTCTCGACTCTTAAAAATTGAAAAAGCAAGTTGTGTCAAAGCGTCTAAAATTCATTTAATTCGGAAACATATTTCCCCTTTATTTTTAGTTGATCGAGTAATCCGCAATCGTGGAAGAAAGTCGATTGAAACTCTGTCGTTTGCGGAGGCTTACAAGTCAACTGTCTTTGTCTCCAGAATCAAAACTATTACGGATGAAGTGAACTCGTTTAACCGGTTCCAAATCGTCTGGTAAAGTTAGAACAAGTTTTCCAACACCATCAGAAACTCCGGTTACTCCAACCATTTCTGGTATCCCTGCCTTTACAGAAGAAGTTCCACAGCCACCAAAGGACGGTAGAACTGATCCTAGTGTAAAGGTAAACACTTGTATTACTGAACCAACTCCATCTACAGCTAATTCAGAAGGTGTTATTCCCCAAAGATCTGTCGCTGTAGATTCTATACCTTCTTCGGAACCAAAAATATTTTACGGACTTGACGGTCTACCTCTTCCACCTGGTCTGATTGCTATAGAAGAGATTGTGGAGGATCCTCCATCTAGTACTCCATCGCAATTTGGAGTCGGGATCACTCTATATCCTTCTTCATCAGAAATTAGTCTACTGTTATCGGAAGCTCCTGTAGAATCGCTAGGGAATCTTTTGGATAGACTAGAAATGTCTGAACAACTGTCGACATCTAGTACTGTGTCATCCGACACAACAACGACAGAACTTCCTGTTGTCACTCCAACAATGTTCGCTGGCATACCATCTATCCCAACTAGCTCTCAATCGCTAGATGGAGCCCACTCAGGGGCTATTTCGATAGTATGGTCCGTTCCTGTTTGTTCATCCGGAATAATATCCGGGAACTCTTATGTTGAGTCTCAACAAATTGATCCTTCACGGTGTCAATTTGGGTAGTCCGGTCCTCAAGGACAAACAATTTCTTTGAGTACTGGATTACCGCCATATTGGGGGCAATATACCCTTTCATTGGGACAACCATACGAGAGTTCACAACAAAATTCAAGTTATGCTGGAATTACATCTAGCGGTTGGGTGCCAATACTGCCTCAACAATCAAGAGTTGTATATTCGATGCAACAATGTTTACCTATGTCAAATATACCAACTGCATCGGCTATTGTGATGGTGTCGCAAGTACAAGCATTGCCTGTTGTATGCCAACCTTAGGCTTCTCAGGTTGTAATGCAATAGCCTCTTGTCCCTGCGACTCAACCACAATTGCCAACTAGTGGAATGACACAGCCCCAAATGGGTACAATTACCCCTCATCTTGGTCAAACGGCTAGTATTGGACAACAACACATGGCTTCACAACCATGGCTGGTGCAATACCAACAACCGCAATTCCAACAAGTATACCAAGGATCTGAGCAAAAAATCTTTGCAAATAATGGGCAACCGTATATTCAAAACGGTCAAAATCAACCATTCTACAATGGTTATGCCCATCAACCTTACCAAAGTTACCAGCATCAAATGCATTATGCTGGTATGCAAAGACCAACTGCTCAGGAAATTCCATCTTATCCTGGGTATGCTTCACCAAACCTGAATCAACAGTTACCCTTCGTGGCAACTTTAGAGTTACCAGATCTAAATCAGCTAACGAACGATCCAATTTCTTACGCCCCTTGGTGGCCAATGATTCCGCATAAACTTCCGTCAGATATTCCTAAATTTAATGGAAATCTGGGTGAAGGCTCGTCGAATCATGTGATGACCTTTCATCTGTGGTGTTCATCAAACACCCTAAACGATGATTTGATTAGGCTTCGCCTTTTTCAAAGAACATTAACTGGTCCGGCAGCGAAATGGTATATCGAATTACCAAGATCTTTGTTTGATAACTTCAGTGCCCTAGCCACAACCTTTTTAACCCATTTTCAGCTACCCATAAGGTAAGAAATGGGAACATAACTTCTTACCAATTTCAAGAAAATGACAGCCACTCACATATCCGATCATATTCATGAGTGGCGACGTCATCGTAGAATGGTAAAAACGTATGTTCCTGATCAGCTTTTAGCTGAATGGTTTATTAAGTCATTATTACCTTCCATTACAGAAGATGTGGCAAAGGGAGGAGTTGTCACTGAAGAGCAAGTTATTTCTCGTGCACAATATTTAGACTTGATTTATACTCAGTCTGGCATGCTCTACGATAAAATCCCTAATGCTCCCAGACCGAAATTTTCCGTTCCTCCTCCTCCTAAATCGAACAATGACTCTCATGCTGGCGATGGCGTGATTGGTACGACAGACACAAAATTGACAAAGGCCACATCTAAAAAGGCCCGTACGATTTCTAGTCAAAATGCAAAAGAAGAACTTCTCGCCTTGGAAGTAAATTCCGTCTCAACTGATAAAGGCAAAGAAACCAAGCAACTAGGAGGCAAGAAGAAAAGCAAAGGGAAGAAGAAGAAACAGGAGGGATCATCACCTGAAAAATCTTCTGCAAACCCTTCTGGAGATAAGAAACCAAATCGTCCATGTCTTATATGTGATGAGGATCATTGGACAAGAGATTGTCCATATAAAGCTGAGCTTAGAAAATTCTTCAAGAATTCAAAAACCTCGGCGGTATTGACTGATCCGTTTCCAAATCCAGGAACAAATATGGTTGCTAGTGATAATGCTTCCCCGTCCCAAGTGCTAATGTTGTCGGTTTCGAAACAGCAGAATGATGCTTTGATAACGACAAGGAATAAAGATTACGAGAATCCACAGCTGTCGAACAACAAGGATAAAGATCAACCTAGTAGTTTGACAACAACTTCGATAGAAGTTGCGCCGCCCATCATTCCAGAGCTAACAATAAAACCACCAAAGGGAGTAGTACACAAGTCGACATTTAATCCTCATGCTAGAGCAGCACAACATTATAATATAGTGGAAGATCTGGCCCAATCGCCATCCGCTATGTCGACACTTGAGGTACTGCAAAATTGCCCCTCCCAAAAGCAGGCTTTATTATCAGCAATAGGTGGGATTGACCCAAAGGATTCTAATCTTGTGTCATTTAATCACAAAGGATATGATCCTCAGTTACCAGCTGAACTAGATTTCCTCATTCAAGTGAAAGCCCTCAACAAAACTGTTCATCGAACAATTATTGATGAGGGGGCATCTACATGTATTATGTCAATGAGTTGTTAGAAAACTTTAGTATCTCCAACCTTGTTGTGATCTTCGATGACATTTAGAGCATTTGATGGACGAACATATACCCCATAGGGGATTCTAAGTAACTTGCAAGTTGAAATGGGAGGGAAAACAATAGAAATAGATGTTGAAGTAATCGACGGAAACCTCGATTACAACATCCTACTGGGAAGGCCCTGGATATATGCTATGGCTACGGTTGTGTCGACCTACTTTAGGAAGATTGCATTTCCTTTTCAAGGAGGAATTACAATCGTCGACCAACAAACATTTCTCCCCAATAGTTCCCAAGTTACAGGAAGCATTCCGATGATCCATGGAAGCCCCCATTCGCTTCAAAATATCGGAGTAGGCCTACTAAAAGACCCTATATTAATGGGAACTTTTTCTCTCCCGCCTCCAATCAATCTGGCGGAAGTAGCGATGGTAGGAACCTGCAATATGATATCTTCTATTCAAAAGATCTCAGAAAACGATATTAACATGAATCATCTGCAGGTATTGCCTCCAAGCCCAATAGAAATATTGTAGCAATCAATGTTTTTGGAATGGGAGGCAAACCCAAATCAACACTCATCAAGCGTTTGGATAGATAGGTCTAAGGAATATGGCACCCCTTCGGATCGTTGGTCGCAAGTGCATTACACTGACGAAGGAATTATTAAGTCAATGATAAATGATGGGGCGCCATGGGAAGATTACCACCATCGTTCCCATCTTCCGGATTGTCAAGAAGATACCCCTGATGACCTTCATCATCCTTCAGTTTTTGATTTCCTATCAAATACTATAAACATGGTGGATTCCGAGTGAAACTTGTCCAATATTGAAGAGACTATCGCCTTAAATATCTTGACCAAAACAGATGTTGTAGAGAATATTTATGTCGGCAAATGTTGTTCTCCTTCAGAACTGGAAATATATAACGCTCTTTTTTGCAAATTCAGAGATGTCTTTGCTTGGTCATATGATGAAATACCAGGCATTGACTCGAATATCGTTGAACACAAATCAAGATGTATCCAGATGTCAAACCGGTACGACAACGACTACGGCAGGTGCACCCCAAGAAAGCCGCTGCTATCAAGGCAGAATTTGAAAAACTTCTCCATGCTCATTTTATTTACCCAGTTCCTCTAACCGACTGGGTATCAAACATTGCTCCTGTGATGACAAAACAAGGAACGATTAGAGTGTGCATCGATTATAGGGATGTAAATCAAGCTTGTCCAAAAGACAACTACCCTACACCCTTTATTGACCAGATAATTGATGAATGCGCCGGATGTGAAATCTTTTCATTTATGGATGGATTCTCTGGGTATAATAAAATAAATATCTGCCCACAGGACCAGTCTAAGACTGCATTTATTTGTCCATGGGGCACATTTGCATATCACAAATTACCCTTTGGTTTAAAGAACGCAGGGGCAACATTTTAGAGGGCAATGAATTATGCCTTCCATGACATCAAAAACATCGTTCAACCATATCTCGACAACCTTCTGGCTCATTCGCAAAAGCGGACTGATCATCCACAACATTTGAGAGCGATATTTCTACGTTGCTGACACTACAAGATACGACTCAATCCACACAAATGTGTGTTCTGTGTCAGTTCTGGTCGTTTGCTTGGCTTTGTAGTCTCGAAGGACGGGATCCGTCTCGACCCATGTAAGGTTCAGGCAATCATAAATTTGCCTCCACCTTCAAATTTGCTTCAGATTCAGAAACTCCAAGGGAAAGCAAACTTTCTGAGGAGGTTCATTCCAAATTACGCCGAACTTGCTAAAGGTTATACACGTCTATTGAAAAAAGAAGTACCCTTCGTCTGGGATTAGGTCGCCTAAGCTTCCTTTGATGATTTAAAGGAATCCCTAATGAAAGCATCATTAATGTACACTCCTGATTATCAAAAAGACTTTAACCTGTATCTCGCTGCAGCAGATACAACCGTCGCAATGGTTTTAGTACAAGAAGACAATGGAATTGAACATCCTATATATTATTTGAGTAGAAACTTAAATGATACAGAAAGAAAGTATTCCTATGTTGAAAAGCTGGCTCTCGCAGCTGTTCAAGCGATACAGAGATTTTGACACTACGTCCTCTTTCGAAAAACTACCATTTTGTCAGATTGTAGCTCCATGACTTATATATTGTCGCGACAGTTACTGCGGGGCAAATATTCAAAATGGATAGAAATTCTTCAAGAGTTTGATCTGGAATTTGTAAAATCCAAATCAAAGAAATCCTTGGTATTCGTGGAATTACTATGCGATCTCCCATCGTCGTCCAACGATGAAACATCCGAAGAAACCATTGTGGATGAATCTTTGTTTCTGATATCTTCAAGCAATCTGTGGTATGGAGATATAATCATCTATCTCCAAACCCAAAAATATAGGTCTAATACCTCTCACTTAGAACAAAAACGTATTCGATACCAATCAAAAGACTACATGATCGTCAGTGATGCACTTTACCGTTGTGGTGTCGATATAGTTCTGAGGAGGTGCCTCACCCATGAGGAGGCCGAAAAAGTCCTGAATGATTGCCATTCAGGCGCGTGTGGGGGGAATTAATCTGGTTACGCTACGTCGCAAAAATTTTTACGAGCATGATACTTCTAGCCAAAAATGTTCAAAGGTTGCATAACACAGTCAGAATTTGCCATGCATGTCAAATTTTTGATAACAAAACCAGAAAACCACTCGCACCCCTGCAACCGATAGTTGCTGTTGGGTCGTTCGCCAAATGGGGCATTGATTTCATGACATGTAACCCCACCTCGACCGGGGGGCATGGGTATATCATAGTCGCAGTAGACTATTTTACCAAATGGGCCGAGGCAATGCCTACATTAGATAACACAGGTGAAACAACTGCCCTTTTCTTTTTCAATCATGTAGTCACCAGATTCGGCGTTCCATAGGCCATAGTCACAGATCATGGATCACATTTTTATAATCACATGATGGTTGAATTGGTTGCCAAATTGGAGTTGTCACACGACAGCTCTACTCCATATTACCCACAGGCCAACGGACAAGTTGAAGCAATCAACAAAGTCCTGAAGCCGATGCTGCAAAGGATGATTGGAGTCCACAAAAGGAGTTGGCACCTGATCCTGTACTCAGCCTTGTGGGCATACCGAACATCGGTAAGGAATGCAACCAGGTTTACACCCTTTCAACTGGGTGTATGGCCTAGAGGCAATCTTACCAGTTCGGTGTGAAATCTCGTCCCTAAAACTCGCAGTCGACCTTCTCCTCGGAACTTCAGAAGAGGAGGCTCGTTTCTTGGAACTAATCCAATTGGATGAAACCCGTCGTGATGCCGCGTTGGCTAATGAAGTCCATAAGAAATGAGTCAAGGTGCAGTTCGACAAACATGTCAAACCCTGTGTCTTCTCGGAAGGTGACTTGGTCTTACTTTACGACCAAGAATCCAATAAATTGGGAGCTGGTAAATTCAAGTCTTTGTGGATGGGCCCCTATATTGTTAAGTGTGTATTAGCAAAAGGAGCCTACGAGTTAATGGATTATGACGGGATTCCATTGGCGCAACCCCGTAACGGGTTGTACCTTAAGCGTTACTACGCATGATTCAGTGTAGTAACCCATATGCTTTTGTTACATTTTTGTTTTCGCTAAGGGTAATTGTTTTGGTCAAGTAATCCACTTTTTACATTTGTCACAGATGTCGAACCTATTGGAATCTTTTGTTGGATATGCCGACGGAGCGAGTCGTAGTTCGTGGAACCTATCTTCTACGACCTAGGCCATTTTTGATCCAAGCGGTGAGTTAGTAAGTTTCAGAGGGGTATGTATTGGTCGGTCAACAAATAACATCGCTGAATATAGCGTGTTGATAGAACTTCTCTCTGATGCCATCACACATGGCATAAGCCAACTTGTCATCAGGCTAGACTCACAGCTCGTCATTCTACAGCTCACTAGTATCTACTCCGTCCAAAATCCAGCTATCTATCACATGTTCCTAAGGGTCAAGATTTTGGAAAGGCGATTTGATTTTATTCAATATCAGCATATTTCTAGAAACTTAAACAAATTAACAGACTCATTGGCAAATTATGTGTTAGATAGACATTTGCAACATTTATAAAAAGAAGCATTTCATCAGTATTTGCATCAGGATCATGTAACTTAACCAAAATAAAGCTTCGAAAATCAAAAATATATATATAACTGTTTATGGTTTACACATAATGTTCTGTAACCAAGACAAAATTGGTCAGATGACCCAAAACTCAAAACGCTAGGGGGCACCCTAGTCTAATGATGCTGGTGATAACAAGTCACCGCCTGTGCAATCATGCGTAAAAGCCTAGTCCATCGACTCGGCACGCCAGTAGTATGTCGCTGCAACCTCAGAGGCAGCTCGTTAGTCCTCACGTCCGGAATACCAAGAGTGAGGCCTTCGACCTGATCCTGTAATGCTGAAAGAGTCTCGACCACATCAAGGTCGCGAAGGATAGCCCTTCCCACACCCTCTCCTGCTAGAGCGGCAGCTGGCACTCTCAGGCGTACTATTGGCCGAACTGGTCCAACATCTGCATGAGCACATGAGTTTTGATTAGTCCTGATAGAAGAAAGCACAAGAAAATTATAAAAGAAGCGATAAACAGAGATATGGTCAGGGAATTTACCGATGACACCCCACTGCTCACCAACCGGCAGTACCAAATCCGGATCACCCCGGAAATCCATACCAGCATATGGATACTCGAAAAAAACCATCTCCTAACGGTTGAACCACTCGAAGAAAGTATCGGAAAAGGAAACCTGGGACTGACCATCATGTCTGGCCATAAGGTCGACCCATCTTTGCATCCGTGGCTTAGTCGGTGGAGGTAAACCAAGTGAAACATACTGCGGCTGCATCAGCGGGATCTTTTCCAAGGCGAAAGCTGTCAAGATAGAACCATATCCAAAGTTCTTCAATCTTCCATTTTTTACCTTGGTCAGTTGTTCTTTCATCATAGAGAGTACTGCATCACACCAGTTGAACACCTTTGGTTCAAGGCATTCTAAGGCATACTGCACATAAGATCTGTTGGCCACATGGAGAGCCGCACTACCAGCCAGTCTAGCAAAAGTGAACAGAATGGTCCTTAGGGACCTGTCAGTGACATCTCGGATATTGATATTTCCATCCTTACTCAGCTGAGATCCCTCTCTGCAATACTTGCGAATGTAATCTCTCACAGATTCACCCCCACGGGCCGAACCTGATAATGAGATAGGGGCACCCCGCCTCGATAAGCCGGTCAAAAAATAGATGTCCACGACAGTCAAGGGGATGGACTTGCCCCTAATCTGGAACACCTGGGTGGTAGGATCCCATGCATCGAGAAAATATTGCAACAAGTTGATTTGTTGCCTCATGCTAGAGATGCGGAAAAACTTGAACAGGCCACAGTTCCGCAGTGCATTTACCGTAACCGGATCATGTAAAGCAAGCATGTCCTCTTCTTCATGCTCACGTTCTCGCCATGTAACATGCATTTTTCTCCAATGAATCTCTGAAACAAACAAGATAAGAGTAAGGATCCTGATTTGGTGAAATAACAGGCAAAAATTTCCATGAAAAACTGTGCATAAATTTCCCTCTTTGCGCCCATCGCACCCCCAGTAGTGTTCTAGGTGGGATGCATGCTGACTGGCCAATGGCCAAGCCAGCATGCATCACACCTTTCGATATAGAAGAGGTGCGATGGAGCTAGGGTGAGTTTTTCAAACCCCAGAGGCTAAGAAAAACCACCAAACATGCTCAAAATTCAAAAAGGAAAGGATGAAATTGAAGAGCTCAAGTTTAGCTCCTACCTGATCCAGATAGCACCAAGAATCGTCCACAGAATCTCCTGGAATTAGCTAATGAAAATTAAGGGGGAAAGCACCTCCAAAGCTCCAACAAATCAAAGTTCAAATGAAATGGTAAAATGAGAGGTAAAAAACCACTTTTAAATTACTTTTCACGCAATTCAAGTAAAATATTAGTGTTTTGACTCATTTTTCAAGCATATGTTATTCGTTTCTAACTAGTTTGATGAAGCAATTGAAGAAGCAGTACAACTATTGAAGGAACAAAAGTTGTCAATGGTAAAATCAAGATAATCAATGACCATTATATCGAGCAGTTTTAACGCAGAATTCAAGCTCGTTAAAAAATAAACATAAGCAATGAGCAAATGTTCCCCCAGAGTTTAAGCTCATTAAAAAATGAACCAATTTCCAGTAAATAACCATCGTGAATGCATTATCATCAACCTTTTAAGCCTTGGTCGTGTTCTCATCATCACCTCCACTATGTATTGGCCGATCATTCACCTCCATTTGATTGTTTACCTTTTTGAGGAACAACTGCGAAGAGTGATCCTGTTAGCCATCCTTGTGACACTGTCGTGATTGGAAAATTCCAAACCTTACCTAGTATTAGCTGCTACCCAAATTTATCACTCGTTCCTCAAAAAACGAGTCTCCTTTAAGCTCTTTTCAATTGACTCGTAAAATATGAAAAGATTGCCGAGCAATTGGCCTCTCCAGCTCATTAAAGTGACCGGAAGTGCTATACCTCCTTTAGATTTTAACCTTTTTTGACTTGAGGGATTATTTTTCAAAAAGATCGAGCGCTTGTTTTGTTCGGCTCGTTAAAAGTACTGAAAATTCATCCCTTTTGTATTATTTTATACTTTTTCGGACTCAAGGGATTATATGAAGAAAAGGGATTATTGGAGTTTTCTTTACGTCCCTTTTTTAGACTCTCTAAAATTGAAAAGGACCGAGTTATCTTTGTCGTTAAACTCGTTAAAACCAAATAGCGACAAACTTGTCCATATAGACAAGAACGAGTTTCACTATCACTAGGCTCATTAAAACATAGCGATGGGTTTGCCCGAAGGGCAAATTATAGAACAAGCATATGTTATCCTCCTCAAGCTTGACAAAAATAAAGAGGTACTGGTCAGCAATGACTGGGGAAAAATTGGGAAGAAAACTTGAAGAAACTTTGTTGGTAGCAAGTCACTCTTGAACATGACAATTCACTCTGCATCCGAGTCGGGTTGGGTTTTTCCGTTCACTGGTCATATCACCATGGGTACATCACACCATCCACATTTGGGGTTAACACTACCAATCCATCATGTCAGTGTCGCCGATATGTTCAAGATAAGTCGCTCAGAGAATTCACCTGTGTCTCATCCACTGCAATACATTTATGCTCCATTTTTTCATGACCGCCACCCTGAACCTTATATCACCAGATCGTTTTCACCTCCATTAAAATCATTTGCTCCATTCCGTGTCATTGATGTGGGATTCACTCAGGCCCTCCTATGACAGATCACTTCTTGTCGACATCAACTCATTATCCAAGAAGTCGATCTAGGAACAACCCTTTCAGTACTTTGAAGCTTGCATGTCTCAATGGCAAGTTTCTCACTTTCGGCGACATGTTTACATCAATGGCCTTCGACCGAAAGATTTTGCGTGGTGTTCGACGCCAAGTCCCTTATTCATGCCACGTGAATTGTACTGTAGTACCTTGAGGGTCATCATCATTATCGGTGATTCCTCTCGCGCCTGTTAACAACTTACATCATTGGTTGGTAATCAGGCGATGTCTTTCCATGTTCGACTCCAGAACATCTCTCACATGGATCGACTTGTACTTTGAGTGAAGATCGAACGAGATTGAAGACCCCAGATCTAGTTTCATCCATCCGGGCTGCGATATATATTCAGGAAAATAAAGACATCAAATGTACATCATTACTGCACAGATAACCATCCAATCCAAGGGATGATGGCTCTACCAAAATCATCAGTCTGCACCCAGACGATTGTCTGTCTTATGTACATGAAAATGAATTTATAAAGCTGAGAATGGGAATGCCCGCCTCAGCTAGATCATGAAAATATTATGAAGATAATGTATTGTATTGTATCTTATTACAGGTCGCCTTCCAGCTTGAAAAAAAACTTTGGATCCTCATGATAAAGCATTTCACCTGACATCAAAAGACTAACGACCTCATGCTTTAGGGGGAAACTGTTATAGACATTTTTGGGCACTGCAACCCCAATCATAAATGTCCATAAACCAAGGGCTCTTAAGTCCCTAAAAGTGTTGTTCCAACCCCTAAAAGAATAAGTTCAGTTGATTACATCATCTCCCAGAAGTTCTCCATGAAAAACTACTCAGAACTGGTCAAAATTGGACCATCTCACCTGCTCCATGGTCAAAGTTCGCTGCATCCCACCTAAATGCACACGGGAGGTGCGATGCATAATGAAAATCCCTTCTATGGGGTGCAATGGGCAAGAGTGGACAAATGGCAAGGTCAATCTGCAAGGTGGAGGATCATGGAATCTTCCAGAAACTTCTCTTGTGACACTTGCCTCTCTGCATTCGCCCAGGGATGAGTAAGAGATCATCAATCTCCAAGTGGAATCAAGAACTATCAGAGAGAGGACACTAATCAAATCTCAAAAGCTGACTCACCCCCCTTGCAAACATCTATATATGGATCCCTCATCCCAGAGATCCAGAGGCTGGAATTTTGTATCTTGTAAGGAAGTGCTGCTGGTTTCTTGGTGTAACATCATAGTGTTGGGTGATCTAAGCTTTTCATGAGGTGAAGAAGGGCTTTCTTGCTGAGAGGATGACGTTGGGTCAGAACAATTGGTTGTAATCCTCTTTGCTATTCTTGATTATTAATAAAGCTATTCAAGTTTTCCTCCACATTCTTGTATGATTGATGATATATGCATTTGTGTGGTCAATATATATCTGGTCCTATATTGTTTATGATAGTAGATCTCTGTTCTTGGATAGTGTTATGCTGCTTTGATTCTACAGGTACTCTTTGAAGCTAGGTAAACGAGGAAGCAAGTGGCAAAGGTCTATCAGAAGGGAGAGGAATCAAGCAAGGAACCAAGCACAAGACAGAGGTTGGTCTCCTTCTTTCCCCTCTTATCTACTTCTCATAAAGGAAAACGAAAGTGGTTTTAGTTTGTTTGTTTCTAAGGTAGCTACCAGCCTTAGTGGGACTAGCAGCTCTGCATAGACACTAGATTTCCCGATAACAATAAGAAACAATACCCATAAAATAATTTTTTATACCCAGAAACTGATGGGACTGATATTTGAGGATGCTCCTTCTTTGGTTGCTTATTTTTCTTGAAATTATTTATCTTATTGTTTATACAATTCGCTGAAATGTGCCCAAATGTTTTACAACAAAACCATTGAACATTTTTCATATATTTCCTTGGCACATTTTTGGGCTCTTGACTTGGCACTTGATTTTGTTGGCAGTTTCTTTCTTTGATGCTTGAACTTTATGCCTTGGGTTCTACACTTTATTCCTCATTTGTCCTCTTGATGTTCTTTTCTAATTAAGATTCTAGTTTCTCATAATGGCTGATTTGATTCTTAAGTTGGCTACCAATCTCCTCTTCAATTTTCTTTGCTTTCTCCAACTGATTTTTCAAATCAGAAATCTCTTCTTTGATAGAATGTTCTCTCTCTTCAAGAATCTGAAGAAGTTCCTTCATATCTTTGTTCTCCATCTTAGTATCTTCAATCAAACTTGCTTGAGCTTTGCTTTTGGATTCAAGGGTCACTATTCATTTAATCTCTTCACCTTCAGATTCCTGCAATGGAAACACACCTTCCTCACTTCTTAAGGAATCAACTTCAAAACTTTGATCATCAACCTCTTCAATAACCCAAAAATTATGATCACTAGAATGGCAAGGAAAATGTCCATGATTGAAAATACCGTTGGCCATACCTTTTACCAGGAGAATGGGTTCTCTGGGTTTTGCAACATTCTTTGATTGTTTGCAGCTTTTCTTTTTCTGAGTTTGCTTCTTCTTATTCTTTGCCATAATCCCATGATTTTCTCTCAAGTGATCAAGATTCACCAAGAAAACCCCGCTCTGATATCAATTGTTGGAAATTTATTCATTACTTAGAGGGCGGGGGGTGAATCAGTAGTGACTGTGTATATTAAATTCTAAATTCCTTTTAAATTACAGTAACAAAATCTTCATTAACCCATTAGTAGATTAAATCATATAGAAAAACATATGAGAACCATGAGAAATAACCAAAGAATCATGCATAAGAGAACACAAGATTTTTCTAGTGGAAAACCCTTCTCTGGGCAAAAAACCACCATGTTGCTATTGCGTTGTTCAAACAATTATATTCATCATCAAGCAATTCAATTACATAGAATATATATAATTGGTTACTATCATAGAGAACTATGATCCTCATCTATGACTCTACAGACACTCATATGATCAAAAAGCCTTGCCCAACACCCATTGGACTTATGAAGAAATTTTTTCTCTATACTATCTTCATCAGAGCACCCACCCCACTCATCTATGTGACCCTTATTTCACAATATTTTAGACTAGAGTCAATCTAAATCGCTCAACCACAATAACACAACAACCTCTAGCAATATAGGCTCAAATCAATATAGAAAACTCACCAGAAACCTATATGCACAATCCACTCAATCACTGCAACAATCCAATAAAAAATACATGCAGAAAACATAAAATATAATATGATGAGAACATGATAAGAAAGCATGAAGGAAATGATCTACAATCCTTCCTACTTTGTTACCATACTACTGCATAAGATCTAGGCTGAAACAAAGTTGTTCTGCTATCTTCTACTACTGTAATATGCTGAAGATATTCTATATAAATATCTGCATAACTTGCACACACAACTCTTCACTCACTCACACTCTCTAAGCTCTCACCACTATCATCCTTTCTTCTCAATTGAATCAACCAAATAGACTCATGATCTCATTCTATTTGTAATCTTCTGGAATGGTTAAAACAATTAATTCCAATTATGTAGTGGAGCTTTGTTCATATGCTGGAAGTGGTTTAGTTCATTGCTTCTTGACTTGATCAAGCCACTAACTTCATTTACTAATGAATATTCTCTTACAACCATCATCTAGAAGTACAATAACCTTTTTCCAACCTTTACATGGAGAGTCCTGAACAAGACACTCCAAAAAAACAAATAAACACCTGATGAGCGACGAATGAAGAGAAATTCTCACGAAAAACCTCAATCTCTCCCACTTCACTATCTCCATGCACCTGGAAGTCACAGTCACTCTCATGAGCCTTCATGCCAGTAACTGGAGCTTTCAATTGCTCCCATAACATTTTCTTGCAAGCGACTTTGGCAGAGGATGGGAGAAAACCATTCAAATCAACTCAGAACTTGAAAAAAATATTCTATAGATTTATTAACATAAGATAGACCTCAGGAAGCCATTATAGCCTCTACAACACTCTAGAAATCCACTGCAACAACTCCATCATCATCACAATTCAAACTAGGTTGACTTAAATTCCATCCATCAACTACTCCAATACTCAAGCCATCAAAATTCACCACAACTACTCCAACATATGCAATTATCAGTGATAGACACTGTAACTAATCATACAAGATAAAAACCATCCATATACACACCTAGTACCATAAACATGACTTGACCGTCTCCAATGTTGTCAACTAGGTGTAGCATCTCCACAACTTGCCAAGGTATCCACACACCAACCAAAAACCTACACAAACATCTGAAACCATGAGGCTAAGGTTGGAAACCAATGTAAAATCCAAGTACCATATCACTAGCATAAGTCCAGTCTTGTACCAATCAACCATGTAGTAGCTCATCCATACACACACACCAAATACCATAACTAATTAACCAATTAACCATGTAACAATCAACCATGTGCATAATCAATCACATACTACCAGGTTGACATCAATTCCAACCAACACCAATACTACATCCCACACTAATGCTACTAGGTTTACATCAATGCCAACTAAAAAACTGGGTCATAATGCCAACATATATACGTCATGGGGTTGCAATCAGAAAATACCATAGTTTTGCAGAGCATGATGTAATGGCAAAACCTTTGGACAACATGGACAACCACCAAAGATAAGTTTTTGACATGAGTATACTTGACTTCGATATCATTGAGATTTTGAATCAAGTAATAAATAGGATGTTCAGTCCCTATATCGTCCTCCAATACCATTGCGGTGGCAGGAACTGTAGGGACGAGATATAGGAAATAATCGCGTTGGTAATCTGGGGGTATAACAAGGATGCCTGAATCAGAACATCTTATAAGGCATCAAATACCTTTTGAGTAGCATCATCCCAATGTAAGGGAACCCATTTATTTTATAATCGAGTAAATCCTTTGGTCAGTTTGGGGTAGTTGGGAATGAATCTCCAAAGAAATTTAGCCTTCCCTTGTAGTCGTTGAAGCTGGAGGAGAGAAGAAGGAGCAGGAAGATCAATGATCACCTATACTTTCAATGGGTCGATAATAATTCCATGCTTAGATACAACGAAACAAAGAATTTGACCAAAACTGATGCAAAACACACAATTATGTGGATTGATTCGAATGTTATAATGTCTACATCGTAAAAATATGGCCCTAAGATGTGTCAGGTGATCAACACTATGTTTCGAGTGAGCAGGAAAATTGTTCAAATATGGTTGCACAATATGTTTTATTTCATGAAAGGAATAATTCATTTCCCTCTGAAATGTACCCCCAATATTATTCAATATGAAAGGTAGCTTTCTATACGTAAATGTGCCCCAGGGAAAAATAAACTCACTCTTATGTTGGTTCGCCAGGAGAATATTGATCTGATTGTAGACAAAGAAACCATCCATGAATGAAAATATCCCACAATCGACACGATCATCAACAATCTAGTCGATTAACAGGGTGGGATAATTATCCTTCGGACAAGCATGATTAATGTCCCGATAATGGATGCACACATGAATTTTCCTCTATTTCTTCATGATAGGAACAATATTTGATACCTAATCAGTTAACTGCATTAGGTAGATGAAACCAGCTCATAGAAGTTTTCCAACTTTGGCTTTAATAGAAGCAGCTTTCTTGGGATGAACCAAATGGAGGCGCTACCGAACTGGCTTAACATCGAGATACATCTTAATTTCATCCACAATGATGTTTGGATAAATACCTGACATCTCCTCATAAGATCATACTAAAACGTCTCCAAAGTCTTGGAATAAGGATTTATATGTCTGGATCTCTTCAGGAGAACAAGACGCACTTATATGTAGATTCTCAATAATGTCGGGTTTGATAGAGATATCGAGAGGAATAGTCTCTTCAATATTTGATAATTTATTCTCAGAATCAACATTGTGAATGGATACAAAATTCATAGACAACTTGACGATATTGGGTTGATATAGTTCACTAAGGTTATCCTCGTAGGAATCTAGCAAGGAGGAATGATGATGATGATCATCCCACGATGCACCATCCGACATCATGATCTCCAAGATTCTCTCATTGTTAGAAAATGTACAAGAGAAAGGATCATAGGATGTGCCATAATCTAAGGAATAATCTACCCAATTAATCGAAGAGGAGTGATCTAAATAAGTTGCACAAGCCGAGTAGATGGCTTCATAGTTGAGATCAATGGGGCTGAGTGTTACAGATCCATTTGGGCACATCAAGTCCCAACATTTAGGTCAGCGTTTTAGGGCTCATCAAACCCTAAATTCAGTTGTTTCATGCCCTAAACAAGTCAACCCTTTGAATGCCTCCTTCCCAGATAGTTTCATGACTTGAAGACATCTAGAAATTGCCGCTAGAGGGACCAGCGTAGGTAAGCCCTTATGAAGGTGTGCTGCAGAGTAGTTGAGTCCACTGCTAGGGTGCTCTGAAGAGCACTTAGGCTTCCTTTCACCTGCGCTGGGCGAGAATGAGCGAAATTCACATAGGGTTTGGGGAATATTCTTATATTTTGGAGTCATATAGAAGTTTCCCTGTCTTATCAACTCCTATGAGCTCGCAAATGGATGAGGAATGAGTTAAGGAGCATCCTATCCTCTCATCCCTTCCTCCATGGAACTAATTCTAAGTATGGAAGGCCATTCGATGTCACCATTAGTGACAAACCCTCCTTCATCTTCCCATAATTGACCACTCATCTAAGTGATCAGGGGCTGGATTATGTTGAATTTTAAGGAGATAATGCTGCTATGAGACTTGACTTTGGAGAAAATGATGTGATCCCACAAGCTTGTCTTTATTTTTATGTGATGTGGATGGGATCCAAGCTGGAGGAATGACTTTGAATCAGACACTGATGGTTGTAATTCCTTCTTCTATCTACTAAAGTGTTTGAACCTTTTTCCATATGTTGTGTTCTTTCATAATGCTTATATGTATTAATTGCTTCTGATTCCTTTCATTTATATTCAATGAATCGTATGCTTTGATCAGTTTTTGTCTTCTGTTGTGTTTACAGGGTACTTATCAAGCGAATTAAGTATAGGAAGGAGCGATGGAATCGATACAATGGAGACGAGAGGAAAGAGGAACTATAGGTAGGCCTTTTATCCTCTCTTCTTATCTATTGCTTATAGGAAAAGTCTAAAACGCTTTAAATTGTTGTTCTAGGCACAACTACTTGTCTAGTGAATTAATATTTATCCGTAGATGCTAAATTATCCAAAACAAAGTAGTGACTCCGCTGGGGAAGAATCTTGTTTCCTAGTAGCTTATCCACCTCCTAAGACATCCTTGTAGACTTTATTTGTGTTCATTGATTGTAATTCAGCTGTTTACATTGAAAAATTGGTCAAAACTGTGTCAAATTGCCTCTTGAAATGGCTTACTGTCACCAGCGCAGGCTTGTGAGGGACATAGTGCACTGCAGAGCATCCCTGGCTTAGGGATAGTGCTCTGAAGCACTATCTCCCACTTTGGGCTACGCTGATCTTCTAGGATCAGTTTCCCACCTTTGGAAATAATTTTTTGCTAAATTTTCTCTGTTTGATTGTTTGTTGATTGATCAATGAATGTTATGTCTCAGAAAATGAGTTGTTATCTCCTAGTCTAGCCCAACATTGATTAGATTTATTAATGTTTCTTCATGTTTTCTTTGTCATTATCTATTAATAGTCAAAGTTAGGATATAATTGATTAATCTTCATTCGAAAGAAAGTGTCGTAAAGTCTTCTTTTCCTTCGAATTTGAACTGTCGTAAAAGTCTTCATTCATAAGAAAGATTGATTGATTGTATGTGCATATTTCCTTTTTGTTCATATTCACATTAAGGGAATCGAAAAGAAATACATGCATGTTGCATTGAAATTTTTTTGTGTGTGTTGATAGGAATAGTGTAGGGAAATTGCATTTAGATTGTGCTCTTTGCTCTTTGATCAAACGAAATCGAATTGCTCTATCCCTAAGTAGTTAAGATTTTCATCGTTAAATTGAATGGAAAGGATGCTTATCATGATAGTTTAATTCCTAGGAATTTCAAAATACATCACGTGGTGAACTTGAAAGGAAAATTCCCAAGCAAGATCAACTTAAAATAAACATCAATTTACCTAATGGAGCATTGTGATTAACGAGAAAATTTAGTGGTTCTAGGCTAGAGACATGTTTTGATGTCGTAAAAAAAACAGTTGTCGCTAACTTGTATGCAATACATCCCGAGTGTTATACCTCATTCCACGTACATGAGTATATCATAGCTCGCCCATGTACCTTCGGGTATATAGGGTGGTGTTACAGTACGTAAGGTATATGGGAATGCTCTCACTGTGCGGTTTTGCATTAGACAACGCTTATACAAACTGGGCCTCCACGTACCCTCAGGTATATATGGGAGGACAACTCTAGGTTGCTATCCATCCTTAAGTAACCAAGTCGAGCGCCTTGTAAATTGTGATACACCGAACATAGCATTCGGGGAGATTTCCTGCCCATACTTCTTAGTTCATGAGGAGGTATTCTGCAATTCACAGTTGCTTGGTAAGCCTTTTGCCTAGTATACCCAATTTTGTTTATTTCTTTTTTGATAATAAAATTAATCAGCAATTGTGGAGGAACATCAACCCATACCCCGTCGTTCGCAGAGAACAGCGAGCAAACCGCCTTTGCCTCCTGAAACAACACTAATTCGAGCAAAGCAGTCTCGCTTAACTAAGTCTGGTAGGTCAAGAACTCCTAGTTCTTCATCTGAATTACCTGAATCATCTATTTCGGTAAGTACTGAGACTCCAGTTACTCCAACTATTTCTGGCCCATCTATTTCTGAAGAATAAGTTTCACAATTACCTGAGGACATTAGCATTGATCCTAGTGAAATAGTAATCGAGGTTGTTCAACAACAAGTTGATCCTCAACTTGAAATTTCTCAATAAGAAAGTACTTCTGAACTTGAATCAGTTCAACCAGAAGTTAATCCAGAATCTATCCTAGTTCAAACAGAAGTTATATCTGAACCTGAAGTTGTTCAGGAACCTCTTTCTGAAACTGTTTTTCATTTACCCGAACATCTGGACTTCGACTTTGAACATTCATAAGTTTTTAATTTATTGGAAGACAATCAATCGGTTACCCATCAGACATCAGTAACTATTGAAACTTCAACTTCATCAACACCAAAAATATTTTACAGACCTGGCAGTGAAGTTCTTCCACTAGGTTTAATTGCTATATAGGAGGAATTGGAAGAAGATTCCACAACTGGAACCCCGTTTCACTTTGGAACTAGTCTTTATCTTTACCCTCATACTCCTGATTTTTCCGCTCCATTTGATATTGCTTCTTTTCAAGTACCCGTCGATTCTTTAGGACAACTTTAGGGTCAGTTAAGTATGGCTAAACAACCGTTAACATCTCAGACTGTATCATCTTATACAGCTGCAGCAGAATCTTCTGTTGCAACCTCTTCGATGTTTTCTACCACACTTGAGTCGCACCTGTATGGTGAATTGTCTGTCCCGGTTGGATACCAACCATTGTCTGGAACCGACTCAAGGGTTGCTTCTACACCATGGTCACCACCCATGTCCTTAATCGGAATTTTACCTGGATCTTCTCTAATGGGAACTCAACAGTTTGATCCTGCATATCAGTATCAAGCTGGGAAATCTAGTCAACAAAGACCTATGTATCCATTAAATACTGGATTGCCACCATATGGAGAGCAATATGCTTATTCACCGTATCCTCCTTATTCCAGAGGACTACCATATGGTAATATCCCACAATATTCAGGTGAATCTGGAATTAGAGCTTTTCAATGGAAACCAAAAATGCGAGTTCAATTGAGGCTTGTGTATCCAACACAACCAATGCAAACTGCGTCAACTATTCCTACTACACCTGTTGTTACTACTATACCACAGTCACAAGTTCAAACTGTTGTATCTCAACCAATACAAACTGATCCTTCTACCTTGCAACCACAAGTTTTAGGTCAAGAAGTTCAAGTTCCTCAGGTTGTTGTACAACAACCACTTGTTTCCGGGGTTCAGCAACAACCTCAGGTTAATATACCCCTATCGGGACTAACCCAGGCTTACACTGGTATAGTTTATTCACAACCTATCCAACCTTTCATTGCTGGACAGCAATAACTGTTAAATCACAACAGTTGTACCAACAACAACAGCAGTTGATTCAACAACTGTGGCAGCCTCAATTTCAACAACCCCAATTCCAGTAATTCCAACCCTAGTTTGGACTTGTTCCATAGGCTCAACCTGGTTTTGGTCAATCTCAAACTTACCAAGGTCCTGGTCAACAAGGCTTTGTAGGTTATGGGCAATCACACATTCAACCTGGTTATCAACAACCACCTTATATTGGTTTTGTTCAACAACCATACCAAGGTTACCAAATGTAGATGCCCTATGTAAATATGCAAAGACCTATTGCTCAGGCAATTCCATCATATCTTGGGTATGTTCAACCTGACTTGAATCGATAGTTGTCATTTGTATCAACTTTAGAATTACCAGATTTAAATCAGCTCACTAATGATCCAATCTTATATGCACCTTGGTGGCTGATAATTCCGCCTAAGTTACCACCTGACATTTTGAAATGTAACGGAAATCCTGGAGAAGACCCATCAAATCATGTCATCACCTTTCATTTGTGGTGTTCATCAAACTCCTTAATGATGATTCGGTTAGAATTCATCTTTTACAAAGAAAAATTACTATTCGAGCTGCTAAATGGTACATTGAATTACCAAGATCTTCTTTCGATAATTTCACCACTTTAGCCACTACATTTTTGACCCACTTCCAGTTAACCATCAGATACGAGACTGGAATGGAACTCTTAACAAACTTTAAACAGACTATTGCTACCCATATATTAGATCATATTCATGAGTGGTGGTGTCGTCATCGAATGGTTAAGACATATGTTCCCAATCAGCTTTTAGCTGAGTGGTTCATAAAATCCTTATTGCCATCAATCACTGAGGATGTGGCAAAAGGTGGAGTTGTCACAGAAGAGCAAGTTATTTCTCGTGCCCAATACTTGGATTTGATTTACACACAATCCGGCATGCTTTATGACAAAATTCCCAATGCACCTCGACCAGCTTTCATTATTCCCCCTCCTCCACAATCGAGTAAGGACTCTCATGCCAGCGATGGTGTGATCGGTTCTTCAAGAACACAAACAGTAGGAAGACCATCTGGTCAAAATCTTGCTATTTCCAATCAAACTACCAATGCATCAGAAAATACTCTTGCCTCCGAGATTAATGTCGTGTCATCTGACAAAGGAAAAAATCCAAAGCAACCAGGGAGCAAGAAAAAGGGGAAAACAAAAATAAACAAGAAAGTTCCCCTCCAGAGAAATCATCTGATTCCTCTACTTGGGTAAGGAAACCTCGTTATCCATGTCTGATCTGTAATGACAAGCATTTTACAAGAGATTGTCCACACTTCTCTAAGGTCTCTAAACTTTTAAAGACTTCAAACACATTGACAGTGTTGACTGATCCGTTTCCAAACTTGGAGACACATTTGGTTGCAACAGACCATGCTTCCACATCCCAAGTACTCATGTTATCCATCACAAAGCCACAAAACGAAGTTTTGGTGTCAACGAGAAACAAAGACTATGGAAATCCATCGTCATCGTCAAATAATCAGGCCAATGATCAACCTAATCCTTCGACTTCAACTTCATCTGAAGTTGTTGCACCCATTGTACCTGAATTGAAAATAAAACCACCAAAGGGAGTTGTGCACAAATTGACATTTAACCCTCGAGCTCAAGCAGCTCAAAATTATAACATAGTAGAAGATCTTTCTCAATCACCCTCTGCTATGTTGACACTCGAGGTGTTTCAAAATTGTCCCTCCCAGAAGTAGGCTTTACTGTCAGCAATAGGCAGAATAGATCCTACAGATTCAAATCTTGTGTTTTTTAATCATGCGGGATATACACACAGTTACCGGCGCAGTTAGCTTTCCTAATTCAAGTGAAAGCTCTCAATAAGAATGTTCACCAAACTATTATTGATGAGGGGGAATCTACTTGCATTATGTCCATGAGCTACTAGAAAACACTTGGTTCACCGTCATTGTCACGATCACCAACCACGTTGAAAGCTTTTGATGGAAGAACATATACTCCATGTGGGATTTTGAGTAACCTGCAAATCAAACTAGGGGCAAAACAATTACTGTTGAAGTTGAGGTAGTTGACGGACCCCTCGACTACAATATTTTACTGGGAAGGCCTTGGGTATATGCTATGGTTGTTGTGGTTTCCACGTACTTCTGTACTATTGCATTCCCTTTTAAGGGTGGAATCACAGTCATTGATTAGCTAGCCTTTTTTGCCAATAGTTCACAGGCTACGGGAAGCATTCCGTTGGTACATGGACCCCCGCTGTCACTTCAAAGTGTTGGAGTAGGTCTCTTTAAAGATCCTTCCCTAATGGGTACTTTTACCCTGTCGTCACCATCTGATTTTGTGGAAGTGGAAAGAGTAGAGACTTGCAACATGATTTCCTCCACCTCATCTGATTTAAGGAGGATTACCAACAAAGTTGAAGTTGATAGTAATATAGAGGTGATACCGTTAAACCCCATTGAATCATCATAGTAATCAATTTTTCGGGCTTGTGCGGCAAACCCAAATCCGCACTCAACAATTGTATGGGTAGATAGGTCGTTAGAATATGGTACCTCTTCGGATCCTTTTTCACGTATAAATTCTACGAATGAACGAATCATACAATCAATGATGATAGAAGAAGATCCATGGGAAGATTATCATCATCATTCCCATCTTCCAGATGACATCAAAGATTATTCAAATGAACTAAACCACCCATCAGTCATTTATTTCCTATCAAATTCAGTTTTCATAGACACAATCGAATCTAAGCGAAACCTTTAAATATTGAAGAAACAATTTCTATTAATATTTCGACCAAGGATAATATTGTAAAGAACATTCATGTCAACTAATCTTGTTCTCCATTGGAACTCAATAATTACCGTACTCTCTTTCGTGAATTTAGAGATATTTTTGCATGGTCTTACGAGGAGATGCCAAACGTTGACTCTAGTATTGTTGAACGCGAAATCAAAATGTACCCTAATGTCAAGCTAGTTCGACAATAGCTTCTACCTGTTCATTCGAAGAAAGTTTTTGCAATTAAAGCAGAAGTTGAAAAACTTTTGCGGGCTGGTTTTATTTACCCTGTTCCTCTTATTGACTAGGTTTCCAACATTGTTCATGTCATGAAGAAACAAGGAACAATATGAGTGTGCGTTGATTATAGGGATGTAAATCAGGCATGTCAAAAGACAATTATCCTACTCCTTTTATTGACCAGATTATTGATGGATGTGCTGAATGCGAAATGTTCTCATTTATGGATGGATTTTCCGACTACAATCAAATCAATATACGCCCACAGGACCAATCGAAAAAATCTTTTATTTTTCCATGGGGCACATTCGCCTATAGGAAACTCCCATTTGGTTTGAAGAATGTTGGGGCCACATTTCAGAGGGCAATGAATTATGCCTTCCATGACATCAAGCACATTGTTCAACCTTACCTTGACGATTTACCTGCTCATTCACGAAAGCAGACTGATCACCCGCAACACTTGAGAGAAATATTTTTACGGTGCCGACACTACAAGATTCGACTCAATCCACACAAATGTGTGTTTTGCGTTGGTTTTGGTCGCTTGCTTGGATTTGTAGTGTCTCGAGAAGGGATTCGACTGGATCCATTAAAGGTTCAAGAAATTCTGGATTTGCCTCCACCTTCAAATCTTTTACAGTTATAGAGACTCCAATGGAAAGCAAACATTTTGAGGAGGTTCATTCCTAATTAGTTGAAATGGCTAAAGGTTTTACACGTCTTTTGAAAAAGGAGATACCCTTTCATTGGGATCAAGTTGTGCAAGCTTCCTTTGACGCTCTTAAAGATACCTTATTAGAGCTTCATTAATGTATTCTCCAAATTACCAAAATGAATATTACCTGTATCTCACCGCTACAGATACAACTATCGGCATGGTTTTAGTCCATGAAGAAAATGGAATTGAACATCCTATTTATTACTTGACTTGTAATCTCAATGGTACAGAAAGTAAGTACTCTTATGTCGAAAAACTAGCTTTGGCATCTGTTCAAGATGTTCAAAGATTTCGTCGTTATATCCTATTACAAAAAACAATTGTCATTTCAGATTGCAACCCTATGACATACATTTTGTCACGTCAATTGCTAGGGGGCAAATATTCAAAATGGATAGTTATTTTACAAGAATTTGATTTAGAATTCATCAATTCTAAATCAAATAAATCTCTAGTTTTCGCTGAGTTACTATGTGACCTTCCTTCGACCTCCATTGATTCAACATCCGAACCATAAGTTTTGGATGAGTCTCTGTTTCTAATTTTTTCATCTGACGCCTGGTATGGAGATATACTGATTTATCTCCAAACCCAAACTTTCTGGAAAGATACCTCTCACTCGCAACTGTGACGTATTCATTACCAAGCCAAATATTATCTGATCATTGGTGACACACTTTACCATCATGGTATCGATACGATTTTACAGAGGTGCCTCATGCATGAGGAGGCCGAGAAAGCATTGAATGATTTCCATTCAGGTGCCTGTGGTGGACACTTATCTGGATATGCAACTGCACAAAGGATTCTTCGTGCTGGTTACTTTTGGCCAACTATATTTAAAGATTGTATTATTGTTGTCAGAAGCTGTCATGCATGCCAGATATATGACCGAAAAACCAGATTACCACCTGCACCATTGCATCCAGTCGTTGTTGTTGGCCCATTCGCTAAATGGGGCATTGAATTTATGACATGTAACCCCACCTTGGCCAGGGGGCATGGGTATATTATAGTCAACATTGACTATTTTACCAAATTGGATGAGGCGATGCTAACATTGAACAACAGTGGCAAAACAACTCCTCTTTTCTTTTTTAACCATGTGGTTGCCCGGTTTGGTGTACCACAAGCCATAGTTACAGATCATGGGTCGCATTTTCGCAATCACATGATGGCTGAGTTGACTGCTAAGTTAGGACTGTCACATGATAGTTCTACCCCGTATTACCCATAAGTGAATGGACAAGTTGAGGCCATCAACAAGGTCCTGAAGCAGATGTTGCAAAGAATTATAGGGGTTCATAAAAGAAACTGGCACTTAATCCTGTACTCTGCCTTGTGGGCATATCAAACCTCAATGAGAAATGCAACTAGATTTACACCCTTTCAGTTGGTGTCTAGTTTGGAAGCAATCTTACCAATACAATGTGAAATTTCATCGCTCAAACTCGCGTTTGACCTGTTACCCAACACTTCTAAAGAAGAATCACATTTCTTGGAATTAATCCATCTAGATGAAATTCATTGTGATGCCACATTGGCTAACGAAGCGCATAAGAAACGTATTAAGGCGCAATATGATAAGAATGTCAAGCCTCGTATCTTCTTAGAAGGAGACCTGGTCTTGCTTTATGATTAGGAAGCTGATAAACTTGGAGCAGGGAAATTCAAACTAATGTGGATGGTTCCTTATGTAGTCAAGCGTGTTCTGGCGAAAGGATCCTACGAGTTAGTAGATTATGATTGGATTCCATTGTCGTAGCCCTGAAATGGGTTGTACCTCAAACGTTACTATGCTTAATTAAGTGTAGTAAAACTCATTGTATATATGCTTTCATTGCATGTGTGTGTGTGTATTTTAGATATTTGTATCTGGTTAGTAATCTGCTTTTCATTTGTTGCAGATGTCGAAGTCTTCGGAACCTTTTGTTGGTTACACCGATGGTGCTAGTCGTAGTACGCAGAATTTGTCTTCTGCAGCATGGGCCATTTTCACTCCAAGTGGTGAGTTAGTGAGTTTTCAAGGGATTTGTATCGGTCGATCAACAAACAATATCACTGAGTATAGCGCGTTGATTGAACTACTCTCTGATGCCATTTCACTTAGCATTCGTCAAATCATCATTAGGTTGGACTCGCAACTCGTTGTACTACAACTAACAAACATTTATACTGTCTAAAATCCAACAATTTTTCGTATGTTCCTTAGTGTTCGTATTTTTGAAAGACGTTTTGAACACAATATTAACACATTAACTGACTCTCTAGCGAATTATGTGTTAAATAGACATTTGCGACATATGTAAAAGTAATATTTTCAATTCACATCAAGAGTTGAATAGGATTTCATATAATCATAAAAACTCTGAAAGTAAAATAGATAGGTGTTTTAAAAGTTTTTACAAAATTTGTGCCCAAGACACATTTGGTCATCTGACCTGAAAACTTAAAAATGCATACAAAATATCCTAAGTAGATCTAGTGGTGCTCATGGTAATAGGTCACAACCTGTGCTCTCATGCGCAAAAGCCTAGCCCAACGGTTAGGAACACTAATAGTGTGGCGCTGCAGCCTCATAGGTAACTCCTCGATCCGGATATCTGGAATGCCAAGGGTTAATCCCTCTATGTGATCCTGCAACTTTTCGAAGGTATCGTCCAAATCCAAGTCCTTGAGAACTTCTCTCCCGATGTTTCTCTGTGTTGGCCCACCTGCAACCTGTTGGAATACCGCAGGTCAAATAGTACCCACATTTGTATGCATAAGAGTAATTTTAATTTAGTCTTGGAAACATTAAAAAACACAAAAAATGATTTGGTTAAACAACTTACCCATAGCACCCGATTGTGCTCCAACTGGTAGAATCAAATATGGATCTCCACAATAATCCATCCCTGAGTATGGATGCTTCTCGATAATGACATGTTGTCACTCAAGCCAAGTAAAAATGCAAGGGAGAAAATGATTGTTGACTGACCAGCATGTCGAGCCATCAATTCAACCCACCTCAATGGGATTTTCTCTAAGGAAAAAGAAATCAAGATCGAACCATAGAAAAAATTCTTTGTCTTACCGCTTTTACCTTAGTGAGTTGTTCTTTCAACAGTGAAATTACAGCCTCGCTCCAGTTGAAAACTTTTGGCTCTAGACACTCCAGTGCACACTGCATATAAGATCTGTTTGCCAGATGTAGTGTCACATTGCCAACAAATTTTTCACTCATGAAGAGGATTGTTCTTAAAGGCAAATCACATAGATCCCAGATATTTATTTTCCCATCCTTGCTAGGCCATGTACCTGGCCGACAAAATTGTTTGATGTAATCTCTCACTGATTCACCTCCCCGGGCAAATCTAGAAAGTGAGATGGGGACACCTCGCCTCGATAGTCTGATAAGAAAGTAAATATCCTCAATAGTAATAGGGACCATCTTGTCCCTAATGTGAAATTTCTGATCTATCAGATCCCATGCACGAACAAGGAACTGCAATAGTTCTATTTGTTGCATCATTCTGGACAACTTACAGTATTTGAGTAACCCGCAATTCCTGAGGGCCTCAACTATACCCGGGTTATTTAGGGAAACCATGTCTTTTTATTCATGATCTCTTTCTCACCATGTAATCGACATTCTGATCCGATGAAAGCCTGAAACACAATCATAAGCTAAATTAGGATCCTTTCCATGCAAAAAATAGGACAACTTTTTCGCTGTGAAATCCTCCGCTGACCCTAGGGGCCCCAAAAAACCCTAAAACTTGCATGAAACGACAAAAGAATGAACTGAAAATAAAGTAGAGAGGTTTAGTTCCAACCTGGTTCAAACGGGTCGAGAAATGGTCCACAAAATCTTTCACAATTAGCTGGTGAAGCTTGAGGTAAAAACTGAGCTCAAAACACAAAACTAGATGGTAAGTTCCAAATGGTAAAAAATGATATCATAAAAACTTGTTTTATGTTTATTTCATGTTAATTAATCGACTAAAAATTAGTATTTTCCTATTTTTTCCTATGAAACAGATATTTTTAATTCATTTGGTGATGTTTTGAGCAGGTTTTACAATTGATTTGCAGAATTCAACGTGCTCGATTGTAAGTTGTACTTTTGACCAAAAAGCACACTTTTATCTCTTTTTCGAGCTTTGTTAAAAATGAAAAAGGAATCCCCTTGGAGTCCTCTTTAAGCTTTTTTAGATTCTCTAAACATGAAAAGATTGTCGAGTGCTTGTCCTTCCAACTCGTTAACGAATTGGAAATGATATCTCTCTTGTATTATTTTATGCTTTTTCGGACTTGGAGATTAACTTACGAAAAATAACTTGTGGGGTATACTTTTTGTACCTTTTCAAACTCTCTAAACATGAAAAGGGTCGAGTTATCTTTGTCGTTAAACTCGTTAAAAACATCAAATAGCGACAAACTTGTCCATCTAGACAAGACCGAGTTTCACCTTCGCTAGACTCGTTAAAACATCAAATAGCGATGGATTCGCCTGAAGGGTGAAATTATACAACAAGAATATGTTATTCTCCTCAAGCTTGATAAAAATAAATAGGTATTGGTCAGAAATGATTGGGGAAAATGGAAAAAGGGGAAAGCCACTTTATCGTAGCAAGTCGCTCTTGGACATGACACTTTCACTCCATCACCGTGACTATCTAGGTTGGGTTATTAGCTTGATGGTTATCACACTTTTGGTCTATCATACCATCCATCACTTTGTTTTGGTTCAATGCTACTAATTCACTTTAGTGTCGCCGACATGTTCAAGAGAAGTCATCCAGTCATAATCCATCTTTTGCAATATCATAAACCTTCATTTTCATGACCGCCATTCCTGAACTTTGTGTCGTCAGTCAAATTCCATCTCTAAAATCACTACACTCGTTTTGTGTCATTGGTGTGGGATACATCAAGGTCATCCTGCGACGAGTTGCTTCTTGTCGAAACCAACTCATTAACCAAGAAGTTGACTTAGAAACACCCATTCAGTACCTTGAGGCTTGCATGCATCAATGTTAGGTTTCTCACTTTCGGCAATAGGCATACATCAATGGCCCTCAACTAAAAGAATTTGTATGGTGTTCGACATCAAATCATCCATTCACACCATGTAGAATGTAAAGCAGTACCTTGAGGATCATTATCATTATCGGTGATTTCTCTTGCATCTGTTAACAACTTACATCATCGGCTGGTAATCAGATGGTGTCTTCCCATGTTTGACTTCAGATCACATATTCACATGGTTAGACTCGTACTTGAGCGAACGGTTGAACGAGATTGAAGACCCCGGATCTAGTTTCATCCATCCAGGTTGTGATATTAGGAGTACTAAATCATATGTACAATGGCTTTACATTGATAGTCATTTCGATCATGGGTCTATATCTGTAGACGACTGTTTATGTACATGTAATGAAATTTTATAAGATGAGCATGGGTATGCCTTCCCTCAGCAATTCATGTAAAATAAAATATTATGATATATGTATTGTAATTGATGCAGGTCACCTCCCACTTTGATAACTCCTCATCACATCGTAAAGCATTTCATTCGACATTGGCATTTTTCTGACTTCATGCTTTAGGGGAAACTGCCACAGATCCATTTGGGCACATCAAATCCCAACATTCAAGTTAGCGTTTTAGGGCTCATCAAACCATAAATTCAGTTGTTTCATGCCCTAAACAAGTCAACCCTTTTAATGCCTCCTTCCCAAATAGTTTCATGACTTGGAGACATCCAGAAATTGCCTCTAGAGGGACCAACATAGGTAAGCCCTTATGAAGGTGTGATGCAGAGCAGTTGAGTCCACTGCTAGGGTGCTTTGTAGAGCACTTAGGCTTCCTTTCACCTGTGCTGGGTGAGAATGAGCAAAATTCACATAGGGTTTGGGGAATATTCTTATCTTTTGGAGTCATCTAGAAGTTTCCCTGTCTTATCAACTCCTATGAGCTCGAAAATGGATGAGGAATGAGTTAAGGAGCATCCTATCCTCTCATCCCTTCCTCCATGGAACTAATTCTAAGTATGGAAGGCCATTCAATGTCACCATTAATGAAAAAACCTCCTTCATCTTCCTATAAATTGACCACTCATCTAAGTGATCAGGGGTTGGATTATGTTGAATTGTAAGGAGATAATGCTACTATGAGACTTGACTTTGGAGCAAATGATGTGATGCCACAAGCTTGTCTTGCTTTTGATGTGATGTGGATGGGATCCAAGCTAGAGGAGTGACTTTGAATCAGACACTGATGGTTGTAATTCCTTCTTCTATCTAATAAAGTGTTTGAACCTTTTTCCATATGTTGTGTTCTTTCATAATGCTTATATGTATGAATTGCTTCTGATTCCTTTCATTTATATTCAATGGATCATATGCTTTGATCGGTTTTCGTCTTCTATTGTGTTTACAGGATACTTCTCAAGAGGATTAAGTACGGGAAGGAGCGACAAAATCTATACAAGGGAGACGAGAGGAAAGCGGAACTACAAGTAGGCCTTCTATCCTCTCTTCTTATCTATTTCTTATAGGAAAAGTCTAAAATGCTTTAAACTGTTGTTCTAGGCATAGCTACTTGTCTAGTGAATTAGTATTTATCCATAGATGCTAAATTCTCCAAAACACTAAGTGGAATACAGTCACAAAAATTGTTGATATTAGATTCTTATTGCACTACCCATGGATTAACTAGATTAGTACAAGAAGATATCATATTAATATAGGAAACCAAGGTAGTTTTGTTGAGAAGTGAAAGAGAAGGAAGTGAAAAGGTTCCCATGAGAGAGGAATCCTTAAGCAGTCCAACCTCAACATGTTGGTATGAGTGAGGGGTTTCCCCTATGAGAGCGATGATTCTAGTAACTGAATAATCGGTGGAAAAGAAAGTGAGTTGATCAATGGCTATGATACCACCTTTTTGAGGAAAATCGATAATTCTGAAATATGTCGAAACAACCACACCCATGGCATAAACCCATGTATGACCTAGTAGAATATTGTAATCAAACGGCCTGTCAATAACTTTGACTTCTATAGATACGGTCTCGTCACCTAATTCTACTTGAGCAAATTAAAAATTCCACAAGGTTTATAGCTTCTTCCATCAAAATACTTCAGAGTGGTGGGTGACTAACTTAATTGGGGAGAACCAATGGCCTTCTAGCAAAACAAAGACATAATACAACTCGAGGCCCCCTCGTCCACAATGGAATGATGATTTACCTTTGGGTGATTGAATGGTATTGATCTCAGAAGTAGAAGCCGTAAGAGTGGTGGAAGGAGGGTTCTGAGAAGTTATAGCAAGAGTGGAACCAAATGGGTTACTCATTGATTGTTGGCTGGAAGAACCAATCACACCATCAATGACATGTGATTCTTTAGCAGAAGGTTGAGTAACATTATTGGAAGGTCATGAAGCATTTGGTATTTTATCATATAGAGTGTTGGATTGGGTATAAATAAGATCCAAATACAGGGCACGATCAATTACTTTCTCTTTAGGCCCAACTCCGCCCTTGGTGATGTCTTTGGTGATAGAAGACTACAAAGAATTAATGAACCACTCAGCTAAAATTTGGTTAGGAAAAAATATTTTAACCAAACAACGAGGATGTCGCCACTCATGAATGTGATCCAAAATGTGAGTAGCATCAATTTGTTTGAAATTGTTTAAAATTCATTTCTAGTCTCATATCAGATGGGTAACTGGAAATGCGTTAGGAATGTGGTATCCAAGGTGTTAAAATTATCAAACAAATCTCGTGGTAATTCAATATACCATTTTGTTTTTGTATCGGTGAGTGTACACTGGAAAATATGAACATGAATAGAGTCCTCATTGAGAGAGTTCAAAGAACACCACAAATGATAAGTCATCAAATGTGTGGATGGGTCTTCTACAGGATTTTCATTGAATTTTGGGATATCACTAGGAAACTTTGTGGGAATAACTGGCCACCAAGGAGATTGAGCAATGGGATCATTAGTGCTCCTGGTCAGATCTGGAAATTCGAGAGTTGCTACAAATGGAAACTTCTTGTTGAGGTTCGATGGAGGATATCCTAGTTGAGATGGGATGGCTTGGGAAACATGTATCTGTGTTATGAGATAGAGAGGATTTTGATAACCAGAATACACATAGTCTTGCTTCCCATCTCCAGGATAACCTTGTAAATTTTGAAATGACTGGATTTGGATTTGATGACCATAAGGCATTTGAGTTATACCTTGATATAGTTGATATTGTTGTCCTGTGGGATTTTGCATTATCTCAACATAAGGTTGGTTAGGTTGCATCTACGCCACACCATATACATTCTGACCCATTTGAATTTGAGGAATGGTCTGGCCAAGTGATGGTGATTTATGTTTCCATGGAAAGGTTGGGTATATAGGGCTTGAGAAGTGCCATATACCAGTGGGATAGGTTGAGCTAATGATACAACCTGTAAAGGTTGGATTATATTCACTTGAGCTTGAACAATAATCTAAGATGTAGGTGGAACAGGTTGAGAAACTAAAAATGAAGCCACAACCGAACCAGGTTATAAGGGCATGGTAGGTTGCCAAACATTAGCAACCATTCCTCAATATGGAGGACTCATTTTAGAATGAGCACTAACTTGAGGAGATGGAAATAGCCATGCAATAGGTTGCCCCCCTATCGAAAGAGAACGGTCGTATGGAGGAAACTGCCCCCCAAGGGGAGGGTTCCCAATAAGAGGCGGCTTAGGTTGTTGTATGTTTCCATACCCACTAAAATAAGGACCACTGTGTTATTGAACCGTAGGAGTAAATGGAGGAGGAGGAAGAAGATTGTGTAGTGCTCATTAAAGAAGTTCTAGATCAAATCCCAGATATGGATGACATGGGAGAGGTCCACGGACTGGATGCTGCACCAAAAAAGGTACTAGACACAGAGTGGTAACCAAGCGGGACGGGCGGGACACCATACAAATGTGTCTCTAGCAATGTTACAAACATGTATGATGTTGCAATATGGGTTGTATTGATCATGGTAGTAGATACAGACTGAGAAACCATAGAAAATTCAGTCATGGTTAATTGTCCCAAAGAGGGTTGCAGAGGGAAACTCAAAGGTGAGTTGAAAGGAAAATAATCAGATAAAGGAAGTTGTAATGGAGTATGAGGAGAAGGAAAAGGATGGGCCTGATAAAAATGATTCCTTAATTGAATGGGAGAGGAGGGTTGAGGCTCTTCCTATAGAATCTCTTCAATACTCACAAGACTAGGTGGAAGTGGTTCACCATCGGGTCCAAGATATATAGTTTGTGGTTGTGTCTGAGACAAAGGAAGAGAATAGGAAGGTCCTAAACTAATAGGTACAAATAATTGAGGTGTCTCACATTGTATAACCTCAGGTTGTGTTGTCTCTGATTTATTATAGTTAGGTTCAATAACCTCAGGGAATGAGATTTTAGGTGCTTCGGTTTTGGTTGTGTCAGATTCGCCATCCAAAGGAGAAGTAAACTCAGGCTTAGTACTCACTGGAAAGGATGGTTCTGGTGGATCAATTTTAGGAGGAGGACTAGAAGTAGTGGCTCCTAAAGCATTAGATTCAATAGTCTACATCTTCTTATGCTTCTAATGACAACCAGGAGTTTCCTCTGGTGGAAGAGGAGGCTTATTTGGCATTCTACATGAACGACGGAGGGTAGGGTGTTGTTCTTCCACTTTGGATTAGTAAATTTTAATAATTAGCACAAAAAATAAACCAAAGAGGGAAAATTAGGCATAAAGGTTTACCAAGAAACTATGAATTGCAATATACAACCATGGAGAACCAATGATTTACGTATGGGAAGGAAATCTCCCAAAATGTTGTGTTTGGTGTATCACAGTATATAAGGTGACCAACTCGGTTACCTATGGTGAGGATACCAATCTGTTGTGGACTTCCAAAATATACTCGACGATACATGGAAGTGCAGTTTGTGTTAGTGCTATATAATTCGTAGCTATATGATGAGATCCTTCCCATATACTTTTCATTCGTGGAGCGCCATCCAATATACCTGGAGGTATGTGCAGAATAGTTTGATACACTTACGTACATGGAATGGGATATCACCCCCGAAATGCAGCACTGGAAAAAAATTGTAGGTTTTAACCTTGTACAGAAATTACCTGCATATGAATTCTAAAAATAGAAAATAAACAATGGTGAGAGCATAAAACATAAAACATATATACACAGAGATTTTCCCCTGGATCCCAAAACCAAGACTACCAGATTGATTTTTCATTATGTTCTTTTCAATGTTACAATACATATATATACATGTCAAAGCATCCATAAACCCTAATCCATTAACCCTGGATTAGAACATAACTGTAGTTCCCTTGACCGGATCTACAAAATGCCATGGATAGAAAAGCATCATGCCCAAAACCATAGGTAGGTCTGGTGGCCTAGGGACCTAGTGAGATGGTAGATAGAAATGGAAATTTATAGATAGGTGGAGATCTGTTAATTGATGATCCATTATCAGATCGAGTTAGGATCGAGAAAGAAGGAGGGTAAGCTAAACTAGTGATGTTTTTTCCCCAAGGTGGGGAGGGGGAAAGTTAATCGATATGATAGCGAGTGGATACAGAAGGCTAATGTGGTAGTTGAAATGGACTTGTACAATGGTGACACATGGTGAGAGGACTTACACATGGAAGTGGTATAGATGTCGATGTGGAATTTGGATGACAAGTCTTCAAATGGCCATAAATTTGTGTTTGGAGTTCGAATATGAATGAATTTTATATTGTTAGAAATCTCTCCTTGACCAAAATACTATGGTGGTCCTAGAAATAAGTTTTTAGGTGACTAAAGGAAGAGGAATTTTAATAACCCCGCTTCCTTAAGGTGACTTAGGAGGTTGGTTTTGGATACCCTACAGACTTAATCAGGTTTTAAGGGGCTGTGTATGATACAAGTGGCATCATAACAAAGGTTCAACACTTGAACTGAATGGGATTAGGGGAGATAGAGTTGTGATTCAAAATCTAAGCCTAAAGAGATAGACATACACCACAGAGATGAATTCAGATCTTTGATACAAGTGGTATCGAATGTTGGGTTGTGTTATATTCTTTCCACAACTAGCCCATGTAGTTAACCTGAGGGTTAGGCACGGGGGGGGGGGGGGCGTGGAACCCCTCCTTCATTACGCTAATTCCATAGTGGGGCGGTCACAGGGGGTTTGAGGGGTGTAGGTAACCCCACTCTATGGGGTCCAGGGCAGCGCCCTAGAAAATTTTGGTTTTCGAACCTATGTTAGGTTGGGTGGAGCCACCTATAGTTTGTGCATGATTTTCGCACATGTTTTTGGATGCGATGGTTTTTGGTCCATGGTTTTGGATGCGATGCTTTTTGGTCCATGGTATTGGATGTTTCGGCATGTATAAATATGTATTATAACATTGAAAGGAACATAATGAAAAATAAAGCTGGTAGTCTTGGTTTTGGGATCTAGGGGAAAATATTTGTGTATATTTGTTTTATGTGTTATGCTCTCACATTGTTTATTTTATGTGTTTTAGAATTCGTATGCAGGTAATTTCTATACGGGGTTAAAACCTACATCAAATCACAGTTCAAACACTAGACTTAGATGGGCCCAATATAAGATAAGAAAGTAGAGAATTATAAATATGGATCAACATGAGGCTTGAAGTTTCAGAGATAAATCACAAGGATAAAATTGTTAGAGCAATGAATCACAAGGAAATCATTGTGCAAAATTCCATGGCAAAGAGTATAGTAGTGACGCTACGTGGCATGGGAACCAATATTATTGGATAGAAAAGAATGGTTGTATAGACAAAATGGTTGAGTGGTTGAATGTCATAGGCTTCATAACATGTGTAACAAACCCATGTTAAGAAAATTGAGGTGGGACTATCAAAGTGGTAGGAAATACAAAAATCTAGTGGAATGTTGACTACCAAAGTTGTGAAGAATACAATTAGGATGCTAACTAAACTTGTTTTAAGAAACTCAATTGAATGATAAGGATATAAGTACATGGGAAATTGACGCAACCACTATTATGAGGGGGAACCTCTCAAACTTATCTCTTGCTAATTTGAATATTTTTCTTAAAGTTTTGAAAAGGATTTTATATGCTAATAAATAAAGAGCATATGCATGATAGGATTGCAAGATAGTGAATAACCAATAATTCACGCGCATTTATAGGCATTAGGAAAATGATATGTTGGGTGAATATAGATATGTTACATGCATACAATCATGAATGAGCATACATATCACATGAATAAAGACTCAGAGTAGTATGTTGTCATAAGAGGATTTTGATGGCTAACCATGGTAAATGATGAACAGGTAACTAGGAACAAGTTGACTGCATGGATAGAGAAGTTAATGAGGATGCAACATATAGTCCTATGGAGATAAGGATAATAAAAATAAAGTGTTGATTTATAGGTTGGTGAAGAGAAATGAAATAGCCATCCCTAAGATACCAACCAATCAGGTAACATCTAATAATGCTAACAACCATGCAGTTATGTTTTTGTTATGTACACAATACTGACAAGGATTTAAGTAAGAATTTCCTTCCTAAAAAATTAATATCAACAATTATCTAATTGTCAGAATTGCAAGTAAATAAAGATTTAGTACTAGCATGATATCTTGTTATTTGATGACTTGTGAAAGATGGAGAGCATGCTATATTATGACCTTGATAAATGTTATTTGAATGACTGCAATCTCTCATACAACATGTTGTTATTGCATTTCAAAAATGAACATGAATGATGAGAACATGTGTAGGAAGTGCACAATCCTATTAGTATGCATGATTGAGGCATTTCTTGAATTCATAATGTGAATGCATGTTTATGAATAGCATACATGAAATGGATAGGGAAGTAGATGAAATGATAGACTTGGCACTAACTCATGAAATTGAGATTATCTCAAGGGTTGTTGGATGTTGCAACTAAGGAAATTTGCATGTTGATATAGTCAAATATGAATGGAATATAAGAAATCTTTGACTGATGAAGCAAAGTTATAGAATGGTGAAGATAATAGTTAAGTTAAACCAATAGATTTTCTCTATTGGTTTAAATCTTATTACACAAGACTGATATGTTGGATTAAATTAGTCTTGTGAAGTTTTTATGTTTTGTATAATGATGGGATAAATATAGGAGGAAATGGAAAGCCTAGTAATAGTTACTACACCAGGGAAATGGAACAAGATTGTTGTGAATTCCAAGTTATGAAAAGGAATTAGAAGGGAAAAATCCTTGACTCTCTTCCTTGTTGATGTTTTGTTAAGGACAACAAAGTTGGAATGCACAAATTATATAAGCTTGAGAAGCTTGACTGATTATTGATGCATAAAATACATTAAATAAATGGGTAAAATGAATTGACTATTGAATTCGAGATATTGTGGAACAAGTTTTAATTGATGTGACTAACAATTAATGTGTGAATGAAATTTTGAATCGAGAAAAGATGTAAGCTATTATCAGAAATTGGACATTAAAGACCACTTATTTGAAGTGGGATTTGAGGTAAGGAAGTTCATTCAATCACGGAAAGAACCTTGACGACAACAAAAAGAGAATAGAAGGTTAAAGAAAAAGTTAGATGTAATTCTTGAGAAACCATCAACCAAGTATGTATAGTTATGGCAGCCATGTAAGTATGGAAATTAGCCATACTATAACAATTGGAAAGTTGAAGGAATTGAGTATGCATTCCTTTAGGTTGATTTTGTATTTTTTAAATGATTTCAATTGTATTGCATGAAAAAAAGGGTATGGTTAAGGTAAAATACTTCCAACACATAAGCTTTGGTAGAATCTCATAAATCTATGTGAACAATCATGTTGACAATGATTAGAGAAGTGAGTGATACAATAACAAGTTAAAGAATATTTATTTTTAGGAATGCATAAAAATAATGATTGTTAATATTTTTTTTAAATTCATTGATTGCTAAAGTGAGTGGTGTGAATTCCTCACTCCCAAAAAATGTAAAGTGGGAAACTTGATCGGTAATAAATTTTGAGATAGATATCTTAGTGGAGAGAGTTAATATGAAGCTCTAAAATTTGTGCTAATTTGATTTGTTGGCATGAAAGTATGATTATCATATGAATTTTTTGAAAATATGACATGATGTGGTTGAGAAAAAATGCGGATTGCAAGTACAATGCCTTGGGAATGGTGTGGAATGTAAGCCCATGATGAAGGCTAGAAATATTATCACCTAAAATGAAATCAACTTTAAAATAAGAGTCTCATGTTGGTGAACCCTAGCTTCTATATGAAGCAAGTTTGGAAAATAAAATTTCTAATTGAAAATTTTGTGATTAATCTCACAAGAATTGTATGCATGTGATACAAGTGAGATAATGAATCTATCCTAGAAGGAATATATAAACCTTGTAAAGAAGAGATCTCGACGACAAGGCTCCTATAGAGACATTGGAAACTTGTGACAAGTAGATTATATTAGAGCAAGCCAATGGGATGCCTTGGCTATAAGAATTTCACAATCGCTTTAATATTTCTATGTAGGAAAACCTCGATAGGATAGATTTCCTAAGGAAGGGGATTTATTGAACCCAAAATGGTGAGTAACTACAAATAAGGGGAGACTTAAATAAACTAGCTATGAAAAGCTTATGTCACATGTTCACTGGGATCATGAGTGTGAAAGGGTATGTCTGAGACAAATAGTGAGTTGAACATGTTAATTGTCGAAGTTTGATGTGGAAAAGGACAACCACATAGATAAGTAGTGATTTTGAAATTTCATTTGTTGAAGTGCATGCTTCTTTCTGGAAATTAAGATCATTTATGGAAAAAGTTAATGGTTATATATGAAATGGTCATAACACATATGTTCTGTTGGTTTTTCTAGCCAGGAATTTAATGGAGATCCATAAGTTTGAAAGTGACAAGAATGTGAAGACAAATACAATTGCTAAAGTAGTGGGAAAGATAAAGGATATAAAAATGATGTTGATATGCAAGAGTAGTGATGTTGGTGCAACTGAAAATGGGAAGTCTACATATTACTACAATGAACTAGAGACACCTAAAATGGTGTCTTGCTAAAAAATACACATAAAATGGTGAAATGTTGTTGAGGAAGACATCTAAAATGGTTTGAACACCGATTATAATGTTCCTTTATTAGGGAGGGGATTGGAACACCCCAACCTTTAATCCCAGACTAATATTATAATTGTAATTAATTATGTTACTGGTACCTATGTGGTAAAGTAAATGTAAGTTAAAATACCTAGAATAATTGTAATTATATTTTATAATAATTGATGAAGAGGTGGAGCCTTGATATAGACCATGAGAAGACATGAAAGGGATGGAAGCTAGCAAGAGGGAGTTGGGGAAGTTCCTATTTAACCCTGAATTAATTGTTCTAAAATTTTATCTAGTGTCTTGAGATACCTAACTATTGAAAATTATGAGAAGAATGGGGAAGTGGTACAAAAATGCTCTAGAGGTATGGGCCACATAGCCATTTTGGAGAATTCAAAATTGGCCATCTAATACAAGGGACCTAGATTCTCATGATTGGTGTTGTGTGATTGAGAGAAGCATTTTTGTAATATCCTCGACTCGACCCTTGGATTGTAAATGAATATGTACATATGAAACTACATCGATGAACCGATACATATTAATTAGGCTAGTGAGTCGAGGAATACTTTAGGGGGCAGTGAGCCCATGTGTATATATCCTTATGTGTTTTGGGTCCATATAGCTTATTTTTGTAAATATGAAATTAATTTCATGTTAATAAAAATACACCATTGTTGCATACCAATTCATATTAAAGAGTATTGGGGGATAAGACTCCATGAGTGTGAAAAGGCCTTTCCATGGCTTAAGATATTATTAAAATGATACTAAGTTAAAAGTGCACATGTTTTTATTCAAGGTTCATAAAGTGACTTCATAAGGTTCCATGTGTCAGGAAAGTGATATGCACATAAAAGTGAGGGTGTAAGTGTTATATGATGCACACATATTATGAGAAATTTTTGAATGGTGGGAGGATTAAACTCTCAAAAAGGGAAACAGGGATGACCTTGTGATAAGATGGACCCTCAGTGGAATCCAAGGAGTATTCAGGGATAAATGGGGGAAAATTCCCCTATGTGAGGTCAAAAGGGTATCTGAAGACCCGTGAGGTAAGAGGAACTCCTAGAAGTAGTGGCACAACTTGAGGGGTTGAAGGTGTAGAGTAGGGGGTGCACTACTTGGGTTGTGGTGTTGATGGGGAATGTGAGCTTGTTGGTTGGAGGATATTGGATTTGGTACATTGACTTGGTCATGTATGGTACTTGTATGTACCCAGTTTTGGGCAAGATGATGCAATATGGAGTCAAATCCCTAGCTTGGAGGTGAATAGTTGTTGAGAAATTATGAGCAACACAGTCTATGGTTGGGAGTTATATCAGAGGTTTGTAGCTAGTTGGTGTTAATAAAAAAATAAGTATTTAATTTCCATGTTTATCTACTTTTTGTTGTAATAATCCATGTATTTTTATGAACTACATGAGGATAATAATTTAATGATGTTAAAATTGTTTGATGAAATTTGTAGGCAATGTAGATGGATATATTATCAATTTGGGATGAAAACCACTAGGATAAATATATACATGTTGATTTTTTTATTATTATAGACTCATAATTTGCAAAGCGATGAGTAAATTTTAGTAGTGGAGCTACTAATTTCATGTAGACATAAGTTATGGGAAAAAAAAATTGACCAAAAGAGTGTATATATGTATATATATATCCATATTATGACGTTAACAATGAGGTGGAAATTCTAGGTGGTGATTGAGTTGGCATGTGGAGAGGGACAGATGGTAAGCAAGTGGCTTGACTAGACACCATTAATAATCGATGGGTTGCTAAACCACCTTGCACCTTTGAATCTGATATCAATATGATTTGTTTATCTAATTAGATGTTATTTATCAGATCCATCAAGATGCATCTTTGTGTTAAATTGTGTGCATGTAAGGGATCTTATGTAGATAAATTCCATTGGATTATATGGATTATAGACGTCACAACTATCAAGGGTGAAACTCCCTATTATCCTCCGTGCATTTTTTAACCCGATATGCAATCTAGACCATTGATGGGAATTGATCTTGGACATCAAATCCATTGTGGGTGAAACTTAATTTTATCCTCCATGCATGTTGGGATCATATAGATATTTATTGCAAATGGTTTTTTGAATTCATGCAAGCCCAATTATATAGGAAATATGATTTAAGGTCCTCTAGAAAAAGGTCCAAGGTACATGATTAGAATGAAGAAACTCTTCACCCAAGTCCCCATAAATCAGTAGATAAAGGGAAGAAAACTCTCAACCATGTCCCACCAATCAAAGAAGATTCCTCCAACCCCCTTCCCCCAGAGTCTGAAACCCCCAATATAGAGAAAATACCAAAGCAAATATGAGTCAGTTAAAATTGATAAGAACCCCTCTACTTTTAGTCTTTAAAAATAACTAGAGTCATGTAGAGTGTATCCTATATTATAGGATCCCTGGTTAAGTTTATTTTAAGTTGTAATTAATTAATTCAGTCTCACTAAGTTAAAGCCAATTAAACTAGTTCCAATTGATGGAGGAACTAGTAGGAGGTCAGACAGTGGGGTGTTGCTTCATGTGTTCAACCAGTTAACTGATGATTCACTCACAAATAACTTATGCATGTTAGATCTAAGAGTTACCCAATTGAGATTGGATTTCAGGGACAGTGTACTATTAGTTGTATAATCCTCTGAATAGTATAGGTGGTGCATGTAGTCAAAGGAAGTCCTATGAGGATTGCACAATTCATATTGAGGAATTCCCCTAATTAATAAGGAGCTAAGTCCCAAGGAAATTTCACAAGGAAATAGGGACTCATGCAAGCCAAAATTTGGTTAAGTATTGGCATGGGCTTGTCTAGGAAGTAGTGAGGCAGATAGAGATAGTGCAGAGGTTGCTCGGGCTTAAGAAAAGCATTTTAATCTTCTCATATTTTTTGAATAATGCAATATATAGATAGCAGAGTTTTTTAGTTGTAGCCTTCCCCAGAAATAATTGTGTAATGTGTTGATTGTATTCTTTCTCTTGTATGCTTCATGATTTCACGGTTGTTTAATTATTTCCGCTTATGAGTAGAGTAGATTCAAGTCTATTGTTTTAGTAAAATAAAATCAGCAGTTGGAATCTACAAGGAATTTCTACATGGTATCAGAGCAGAAATCATTCTAGAAGAGGAGAATATGAGTTTGTCTTTTGCAGGTAAAATCAAATTTGTAGTATCATACTTCAGAGTCAGCAGGATGTCGTTATGCGGATTGTGACTCGAATATTCCCTTGAGGGTAGTTCGAACTATATTTATTGGAAGGACAGGATGGAGACAGTGTTGGAAGACAACATTCTTAAGGAATTCATAGAAAAGGATATTCCTAAGCCTCCAACAATTGATGTTCAAGATCTAGTAGAGTGGAGAAAATGTGTTGCAAAGGCGAGAAGGATTATCCTATAAAGAGTTCGAGATTGGATTGTCTCAAACCTCCATGGTAAGGAGACTCCATATGCAATGTGGAAGGCCTTGATAGGCTTGTTACAAAACAACAGTGACCATAGGAAGCCGACGCTAAAGGAAAATCTCATAAAAATCAAGTTGGAGAAGGGTGACACAATACCAAAGTACTTTACCAAGTTCACCCAATGTCAGGATGAGCTTGGAAGTGTTGGTGTTACAGTTTTTGAAGATGATTTGATCATCCTATCACTTCTAGGCCTTCCCAAGAGCTGGAAAAACTACCAAGATTCAGTAAATGAGAGGGAGAAGCTACCAGAGTGGGAGCATTTGTGGTAGGAATTGGTGCAAGAAGAGATTCGGTGGAACACCAGAGATGGATCCTCATCTAGGCATGATGATGAGAAGAATTGTGCCTTAGCTAGAAAGGAAAATAAAGGGAAAGGGAATTCATCCCATTCCAAATCAGATTCTAATCAAGGCGGAAAGAAGAAGGACTTTTCAAAGATTAAATATTTTCACTATCATGAGTTTTGACACTATGCCACTAAGTTTCCACACAAGAAGGCTAAGAATCCATTGGGAGGAGTGGAAAGTGAAGCTTTTGCTTCACAATCCGAGTTGGATTTCACCCTCATCACTTGCATGGTGACATCAGTGATGGGTAGTGTGTGGTATCTGGATAGTGGAGCCTCATTCCATATGACCAGAAAAAATAATTCTCTAGCGGCTTGGATGGGAAGGACCTCCAGATGCACATTGGAATGGGAGATGATGGAAGGTATAGCGCGACCAGCATCGGTAATGTTACTTTTAAGAGGTAGTCTGGTTCTCCTCTCACGTTGAAATATTCCATGCATCTTCCGAGCCTGAAGAAGAATTTGGTTTCAGATGCTATGTTGGAGGACCGTGGCTACAATGTGATATTTAGTAAAGGAAATGATTTCCTTCATCACATAGCATCAATACAAGTTAAGCAGATAGGGGTTCAGGTGAAGAACCTCTACAAATTGGATACAGAATATTGTGCTACTTTGAGCACAAAAGCATAGAAGGTGCAGAGTCAAGACATCGGTGAATTGTGGCATAGAATATTGGGCCACTTGCACTACGGAGGTTTGAAGATCATGCAGCAGATTTCTATAGGACTTCCCAAGGGGTGCACTAGAGCATAGAGATACATGCAAAGGGTGTACATTAGAGAAGTACACCAAATCCACCTTTCATGATAAGGACAGTTGAGCACAAGAAATCCTTGAAAGAGTTCACTCATATGTGTGTGGACCATTCTCAACAGCCTCTATGGCCACGTAGAGGTATTATGTAATATTTGTAGATGATTTCTCACGTAAGTGCTAGATTTTATTCACGCAAAAGAAAGATCAAACATTCTCTAAATTTTTTGAATTTAAAGCACTTGTTGAGAAATAAACTAGTAATAAAGTGAAGGCTCTCAGGAGTGATAACGGTGGAGTTTATGTGTTGAATGCATTCAAGAAATTTTGTACATCAGAAGGCATTCAACAAGAGTTAATAGCACCCCATAACCCACAACAAAATGGGGTGGCTGAAAGGAAGAACATAAGTATTTTGGGAGTTGCACGGGTAATGTTACATAATCAGGGCCTACCATTACTTGTGGGTTGAAGCTTGCAATACAACTATATATGTGTAGAATGAGCGTCCTCATCGAATTCTTGGGATGAGTATGCTAAAAGAATCTTTTTTCAGGTAAGAAACCAGATGTGGCACACTTCAAGATCTTTGGTTCATCATTTTACTATCATGTTACCAAGGATACAAGGAAAAATATAGAGCCAACAGCTGAGTTGGGCATATTTGTGGGGTACAATGATACACCTCAAGTTTATTGGGTGTACCTACCATCTTACAGGATGACATTGGTTGGTAGATATGCGAAGTTCAATGAAGAGAAGGCCATGATATGTTCCCTTGAGAGGGAGTTTCAGTTACATGCACATGAGGAGATTTTAGCTCCAAAGGAAGAACTTCAGGATGATGTGGAGCAACAACATGCAAAGGAGAAGAGAGTGGAAGCACCCACTCATGCAGAGAATTCCAAAGATGGAAAGAAGCATGCCAGAGAATATGACATATTGATGCATGTTGCTAGAGAGAATGTGGGAGCACCCATATCTTAGCACAGGTAGAGGAGGTCACCAGATCGGTACAATGGCTACATGGCTTTGATGAGTAAGAGTGTAGAGATTGAGTCATCCTCATTCGAGGAAGTAGTGCAGAAACCATTATGTGTTGATGCTATGGTAGAGGAGTATGAATCCATTATCATAAATAATGTTTGGGAAGTGGTCCCAAGACCAACAGACAAGTCAGTGGTGAGTTTGAGATGGCTTTAAAAGGTGAAGCAAGTAGCATATGGGAGTGTGGAGAAACATAAGGCTAGATTTATGGCCAGAGGGTTCTCTCAAGAGGAGGGAATTGATTACAAGGAGACCTTTGCTCCAGTAGCAAGGTACTCTTCAATCAGATCTATTCTAGCACTTTCAGTGAAGATGGGATGGAATATACATCATATGGATGTGAAGATAGCATTACAAAATGGAGTGATTGGGGAAGAGGTGTACATTAATCATCCGGAAGGATTTTAGACCTTTAACAGAGAGTCGCATGTGTGCAGACTCAAGCAAGTGTTTCATGGATTGAAACAAGCACCTCGTGCTTAGTACAATAGGATTGATAGTTATTTCACCAGGTTGGGCTTCACCAAGAGTGAAGCAGATGTGTACCTTTAACATATTGTGGTTGAAGGTAAATTGTTGATTATAGTATTATATGTCGATGATTTAATTCTAACAGGTGATGAGAAGCTGGTAAAATTTTGTAAAGAGGATCTTGCACGAGAATTTGAGATGAAGAACCAGAGGCTCATGCATTATTTCCTTGGTATGGAAGTATGGAAAGGAGATGAGGAAATGTTTATCTCTCAGGGAAAGTATGCCAACGAGATACTAAAAAAGTTCCACGTGGAGAGCAACAAACCCATAGAGACTCCTCTAGTATGGAATTGGAGGAAGGAAGATGCTAATTCAGGTGTAGTTGAGGCCACTATTTACAGGAAACTTATGGGTTCACTTATGTATTTGGTGAACACACGACCGAACATATGTTTTGCAGTTAATCATCTTAGTCAAGCAATGGTTAAGCCAACCAAACTCTATTGGGAGGCAGTTATACATGTGTTGAGATACCTTAGAGGCACCACTCAGTTTGGTCTTTGGTACAGACAGATAGAGAGAGTGAAGCTTCAAGGCATCACAAATGCAGATTGGGCAGGGAGTCCATCTGACAATAAAAGCACATCAGGGGGAATATTTGGTATTGGGTCAGCAACAATTTCTTGGTACAACAGGAAGTAGAGATCAATTTCACTAAGTTCGGCAGAAGAAGATTACATGGCTTCTAATTAAGAAGCTTGTTAGGCTATCTGGATGAGGAAGATCATTGCTGGGTTATTTGGTCAGCAGATGGATCCTACAGTGATTTACTGTGACAATCAATGTTGTATCAAACTCTCTAAGAATCCAATTTTTCATGATTGGTCCAAACATATCGACATCTGGTATCACCATCTACGAGATTTTGTACATAGGAGAATCATGTTGCTGGAGTACATTCCTATGGAGGAATAGGATGCTGAAATATTAACTAAGGCACTGTCAAGAGGAAAATTTGAGTTCCATAGAGGCAAGATTGGGGTATCTGATAATCCCTTTCTTGTTGAGAGGGATTTTGAAAATGCAACAAGAAAATCCTAATTTAATTTTGTCCTTTTATTAAATTGGGAATAAAATTGTAATTCCACATCACAAGACAATTTGTACGAGTTAACTAAGTTAAGTTGACTTATTTGGCTCAATTAATTCGAGTTGAGGGTCTAACTATAGTCATGTAGAGTGTATCCTACATCATAGGAGCCTTGGTTGAGTTTATTTTGAGTTTTAATTAATTAATTCAGTTTCATTGAGTTCAAGTTAGTTAAACTAGTTCCAATTGATGGAGGAACTAGTAGGAGGTCAGACAGTGGGGTGATGCTTCATGTGTTCAACTAGTTAACTGATGATTCACTCATAAATAACTCACACATGTTGGGAAATTTTGGGAAAACTTGTTAATGCTATGCAGGCTCCCTCAACAGTATTAAAAAATGTGTTTACGATCCTCTCAAATTAACCAAAATGTGAGGAATTATGTGTCAAGTGTTGAGTGTATTTCATGAGAAATTTATGAGGTTAACTAGCTATTTAAAACACATATACAACAAGTAAATTGTAGAGAATTAAAACACAACAACTCATAACACAAAGCTAACAAAGGAGTTCACCCCTCCTAGGTTACATCTCCTTGGACCTGCTTTAATGGCTAGGCCCTCTTTGGATTAATGGTCAATTATCTGATTAAATGCACCTGCAATGCTCCAATGGCTTTGAAACCTACTCCATTGGATTCAGAAGACCCAAAAACCCTAAAAATGACTATCCAAGCTCTACAATTGGACTTCAGCTGATCTAGGCTTGACCTCCTCTCCTGGTGGCCCTAAGCTTCCTTAAAATTCAACGTAGAAAAATCACATACAAAAGTGTCTTTCTGCCTCTACAACCTATTCCATTGTGTTCATAACATCCAAATCATCTAGGAATGACTCTTTCTGAGCCAAAATTGGTCAAAATTTGCAAAAGTTAAGGCCCTTTAGTTTTCCCTAGGAAAACTCCACCAAATCTTGAGAAACTCCAGTTAACCCCACCAAAAATGGAGCAGCGCCGGATTTTTTGCACATGATAAAACTATTACCAAGTTAATCTGTGCTTTAATTAAGGGATAAGAATGGTTTAATTAACATTAATCTCCAATTATCCCATTAAGCACACGGTTAGCATTAAGCATCGGCTCTTGGTTATGGTGTAAGGTCACATGTGGAGGGGGCTAGCCTACAAGGCTGGCCCTCTCCTCCCCCAAATCATCACATTTTACACTTTAAATAGAAGGCATGCCCATAATATGTTAAGAAACATTATTGCGGCATAGTGATAAAGGTTTGGGTTTGTGTGGGCGAGGTCATGGGTTCGACTCTGTTGGCATGCTGATTAACACTTTGCACTGCGCTATCAACTTGTTAGGCCCTTGGGTAGGGACAGGTTGTGGCCTCCAGGCTTGCCACATGTCCTCTTCTCATTAGTCCTCTGATGGCCAATAAAAAACAACCAACAAATCAAACTATTGACTATTCATAAGCGCCACTTGGCGTGACCTCACTGGATGTTGAACGAACTTTGACCTACATAGTCACCTGCCACGTCAGCAGCATAGACTACTGACTGGGCAGTGACTGTACTTTTTTTTGCAAAATTCTTTTGTTTGGAAAAGTGGACATAAGTCTCTATCTTTCTCATATGAGATCCGTTTTGAGTAAAATGAGTTGCGTTGGGATCATCTCACGAGACAGACGTGGTCGTTTAGTTTTTGAGTGATTCTGAGCACTTTAATTTTTGAGCAAATTTTTGCCCCTAATCCAGATTTTGATCACTCCTTCCCACTGACAGGATTTTGGACCCACAAAAGTTGGTTATCTTATGAGATCTTGGTACTCTTCTCCTTCCCAAGTTTATCAATTGATTCTACTTGGAAAAATCTCCATGAAAAGCACTTGGGTTCACTAACATGCCTTGCCTTGCAAATGGCTTGGCACTTCAACCAATGTTCTCCTTTTGCTGCTAACCCAATCCAATACTTGCTAGCTACTTGTTGATTAAACACCCTGTTGTACCAAAGTGATCCCTCGGTGCTTGGAAAGTTTACTGATGACCTTCCCACTAAGAATCATGTTCCTCCTTTGCAACACATGCATTTGATGTAATCTTCTCCTTGGAAACCACATTTCCAAGTTAAGCCCATCTGAGTGAACTACTGTAATGAGTTCCAATATTAGTAATAAAAAGAAAATAAATGACCATTCTTTTACCTCCATAGTTCCAAATTCCACATCTGGAAGAATGCATTCGCCATCTCTTTCGCTTCTTGGCGTCAACACATCAAATGGTCTACAATGGCTGCAATTTTTTTTGGCATTTTTGTCCACTTTCGCTTCTTGATTCCATCATTCTCCAGTATTAACCTGTTGCTCATGTCATGATTTCAGAATGAAGGTTAATCATGAGCCTCTTTCTCAAGTGTGTACTGTTAGGCCCCTATACTACTAGTGTAACCCCTTATTGTTATTAGTATAACCCACTTATTATATTGATGTACCCATGTAGTGCCCATATTGTTACTATTGTGCCCCATAGAAGCCCACTATTGTTATTATTGTGCCCTTACATTATTATTGTTATGTCGGCTCTGATTATGTTATAACCCCTTTGACTCCTATATATAGAAAGGAGGTCTTTTCATTTGTATCATCCAAGAATTGTTCATTTATGTAATGTAAAGGAGGTTTCCCCCTCGAAGAGGCTGAATTCTAAGGCGTTGATCTATCTTTTCTATCTTTTCTCGAGCTGGTTTCATAACATTTGGTATCAGAGCTTTGCATTCTAGGGTTTCGCTGCTCCAAACAGGTCATCATGGCATTTTCGCTATAACTTTTTGTCTGTGACGTTTTAGAAGTATAAAAAAAAACCCATTTGAGAAGAAATTGCGCTGAACCTTGGGTTCGAATTTTAGAAATTTTTACGCGATATTTGCAGAGATATGATCTGAGGAAGTTGGTCTTTTTGCAGACTCCTGAATTACATTCAAAACAGGTGACCTGGGGAAAATCATCATAACTTCCTCTCTGGGAATCGGATTGAAATTTTGTAAGAAGGTATAGAAAGAGGACGGACTGTAGTTTCTTGTATGCATGTTTCAGATCCAAAGGTTGAAACAGTGACTCGTGGCACGTCGTACAAGTTTTCTCTACTGAATTAGTCTAGAATCAAGTCATTGTGGGAGATTTCACATAACTCTTCCTTGGAGAATCCAATTTGGATCAGACTGGTGGAATTGGAAAGAGGACACAGAGGGATACTACAGGTCACAATTTCATAACTTAAAGATCCGAAAGTACAAAGTTACAGTCGTTTCAAGGTAGAGCTCCTAAAATCAAGAAAAAGCAAGATGAGGAAGTTTGATGGCAAGGATCCGGTAAATTGGATACTTCAGATGGAGCAATATTTTGATATACATGGTGTACAACTGTTACAAAAGGTATGTATTGCATCTTCATATTTAGAACCAGATCAATTTTTATGGTACAAAGGTCTTTGTTCTCGTAAACAACTTGTTACGTGGTTAATTTTCACGGAGGAAATGATAGCACATTATGAGGATACAAAAAGCAACACCTTCTTTAGAGCAACACCACAACAATTGGAAAGAGTAAAAGGGCTTTGTGACATAGTGGAAAGCAAAATTATGGAAACCAAGAAGTGTACCCCTAACAACTATAAAGATGGAAGTGTTGTTTCTCCTAGCCTTCCACAACCTACAAGGGTTACACCACAACAATTGGAAGAAAAAAGAGAAAAAGGGCTTTGTTACAATTGTGATAGCAAATGCACTAAAGGTCATAAGTGTGCTGAGAAGAAATTATTTTACATAGAATATGAAGAGGAGGAAGAAAAGGATCAAGAAACAACAAAAGAAGAAGATATATGCCAGGACCCCACCCCAGAGAAAGAAGAAATGAATCAGACCATATATTGTAAAGCATTGGCAAGAATTACTACTCCTCAAACTCTCAAGATAGAAGGACATATCAAGAAGAAAAAGATGCAAGAAGTGAAAGATCACATCGACAAAGAAGAAATGAATCCAACCATATCTTGTAATTCATTGTTCGAAATTACCACTCCTCAAACTATCAAGATAGAAGGACATAGAAAGAAGAAAAATGTTCAAGAAGTGAAAGATCACATCGAGCATCAAGAAATAAATCCGACCATATCTTGTAAAGGATTGGAAGAAATTACCACTCCTCAAACTCTAGATATAGAAGGACATATCAAGAAGAAAAAGGTTCAAGTAGTGAAAGATCACATCGAGCATCAACAACAAGTTCTCCAACTTTTAAAGGATAACGCCACTTTGGTGCAAAATCAAACGAAACAACAGGCACTTAAAAAATGGCGACCTTACCGAATGGGAAGACTCTTCAAGGATGAGGATGTGGAAGCATTGTTTTGTGCTATTTATATTATCCAACCAGATTGGATAAACGAAGCAAGGGATGAATGGAAGAAGGACGAAGAAGTATGGCCACTTATTCAAAAGTTGCAAAAGGTCCCAATTCAAACAATATTTCCAGAAATTAAAGAGGAAGCAAAAATCATATTGGAACCTGGAGCAGTCACAGAAAAAAGAACCCGACAGCTACGAAATCAATCAATTTCAGAGTATCTCATCAAGTGGAAGAACTTACCCGCTGAATATTCCACATGGGAGGACAAGAATGTTATACAGAAGCATCAAGAACTACTCAAGCGTTGAGGACAACGCTTTTTGAAGGAGAGGGGCATGTTAGGCCCCTATACTACTAGTGTAACCCCTTATTGTTATTAGTATAACCCACTTATTATATTGATGTACCCATGTAGTGCCCATATTGTTACTATTGTGCCCCATAGAAGCCCACTATTGTTATTATTGTGCCCTTACATTATTATTGTTATGTCGACTCTGATTATGTTATAACCCCTTTGACTCCTATATATAGAAAGGAGGTCTTTTCATTTGTATCATCCAAGAATTGTTCATTTATGTAATGTAAAGGAGGTTTCCCCCTCGAAGAGGTTGAATTCTAAGGTGTTGATCTATCTTTTCTATCTTTTCTTGAGCTGGTTTCATAACATGTACCTTCCAAAATCTTGTGACATCTTGTCACAAGAAACACTATTAACCCTGAAAAACACTCATGCAAGAATATAACTTGATGACCTCTTCCTTTTGCTTCTTCAAAGCAACAAATGTCACATCATGTGAACATCGCCATGTACTCTTACATCTTGGTATATAAACCATCAACTAAACACAAGTCAACAAAACATGCTTCTTCAAACAACTAATTTTCAAGTCAAGCAAAAGCATGTACAACAACTTGACGATTTACAACAAGAATTCCAGAATTCCACATTCTCATGAAATAATTCGTCACATCTCACTTTCATCTTTGGGGACAAAATCAACTCTTTCAAGTTGATATAACATACATGTAACAATCAATTGACAGTGAAAATGATCAACATTCTTAAGTTGACAACATACATGTTAACAGATCAATCAACCAACACAAGTCAATCACTCATGCATGTTCAAACACAAAGAAACTATTAAAAATTCCATTGTTCACACACACAAACTCTCATGCATGTATAACAATTCTCAACTCTCTCACAAGTACAATCACAAGTACAAGAATCCCATTGGTATCTACGAGTACTTAAAGAGCTTAAATGACCAAATTTGTTGCAATAAAGTGAGTCAACATACTCCACTTTTGAACACCTTCATGGCGTAAATATGCAAGTTCAATAATGCAACATGCATGCAAATTTGTAGTTGAAAATTTCCATCTTTGCTACATCTAAGTGAGTCAACATAACTCTACTTTTCCAACATCTTTCTTCATGCGATATGCAACATACTTTCACGAGAAAAGAAATGCATCCAAATAACAAGGAAACACATCAATAAGGCAAGATTGCATCAATTATCAAAATAAATGCAAGGCCTTAATTGGTTAAGAAATCTAATCATCTCTTTCCAAAGCATTTCAATGGCGCTTCTTTCAACTACACTTCATCATGTGTATCATCCTGACCCACATCAATTATGGAATCCTCTTTTCCATTCTTGCCAAGATCTCTCTCCAATTTCTTCAAATGCCGTGTATGACTTGTTCGATGCAAAGTCCAACACTTGTCTACAAGATGACCCTACTTATGGCAATGAGTGAAAAATAATTGCATATTCTTTTCAACGTGGTTTCCATTATCCAATGGACCTTTGGCTTTTTGTCTCTTTTGTTTTGAAAGTTTCTTGTGTATGGCTATCCTCTTCCAACACCTCGAAATAGTATGGTTATTCAAACCACAAAAGGAACATGTAAATTTTCTCCAAATCTTATGTGAATATTTACCATGTTTATCATAATCAAAAGAAACTTAATTAAAGGTAGATTTATACCTTGCACATTCACCTTTGCCACCTTCTTGAGGAGGTGAAGTTGATGAGGTAGTGGCTCTCTTCGGAATACCAATAATGGTTTCAATGACCTAGAGCTTTCAACATCCTCTTGTTTCCCATTTCCACTACTTGCATGCTTATAAGCATATTCTTGCAAAGTGGGTACAAAACTTTTGCATTCCTCATGAACACAAACTTCACAAGATTGAGGTAATGAAAATGTAATGAAAGTCCTTCTTGGAAGGCCTTCATGTGCTTCCTTGGCTTTGGGTCATTCTCCATCATGTTTTCCATAACCAAGACCCAAATACCTAGGGCTTTCCTCAACAACAATTGGGTCAATTATGCCTTGTGCATGTTTGCCTAACCCTTTACCTTCATAGCCTAATTTGGACCCTATTCCTCTAGTGTGTCTTTCAAAAGCACCAAAACATTCATTTTGAGAGGAAATTGAAGATAAACTTGAATTTCATACCTCATTTTCATGCACATACTTGGCTAGGGTTTCCTTGGCATCATGGAGTTGAATCTCCATCTCATACATATTTTCAAGAAGCTCTTGCTTCTCCTCCTTCATGGCCATCAACTCCTCTTTAAGTGTAGTGTTATCCTTCCTATATTCATTCATCTCTTGCACCATATCTCTCATGATGATAAGCTCTTGCAACATCTCTAAATCAAAGAGTCTTGCTAAGGAAGATGGATTAGAAACATCACTTTTTGAAGTTGTCACCACACTTGTAATGCATTAAAAAGCTTCACAAAGCTTCAAAAAGTTTCTCAACAGAGAAGAATCTCAAACCATCTCCCTTCTTCAGCTTACACACATAAACTTGCACACAGTTAAATTCTCCTTACACAAATACAAAACCAATAGCTAATTTCCTAGCTAACCTTGTCAAACCATTTCAGGGTTAAAATGAGCTAACAGTGCCCTAATACCAACTTGATCTGAATTTTGGGCAAACTTGTTAATGCTATGCAAGCTCCCTCATCAGTATTAAAAAATGTGTTTAGGATCGTCTCAAATTAACCAAAATGTGAGGAATTATGTGTCAAGTGTTGAGTGTATTTTATGAGAAATTTATGAGGTTAATTAGTTCTTTAAAACACATATACATCAAGTAAATTTCATAGAATTAAAACATAGAAACTCATAACACAAAGCTAATAAAGGAGTTCACCCCTCCTAGGCTACATCTCCTTGGACCTGCTTCAATGGTTATGCCCTCTTTGGATTAATGGTCAATTCTCTGATTACATGCACCTGCAGTGCTCCAATGTCTTTGCAACCTACTCCATTGGATTCAGAAGACCCAAAAACCCCAAAAATGACTATCCAAGCTCTGCAATTTGACTTCAGTTGATCTAGGCTTGACCTCCTCTCCTAGTGACCCTAGGCTTCCTTAAATGTCAACGTAGAAAAATCACATATAGAATTGACTTTCTACCTCTACAACCTATTCCATTGTGTTCAGAGCATCCAAATCATCTAGGAATGACTCTTTCTAAGCCAAAATTGGTCGAAAATTGCAAAAGTTATGGCCTCTTCAGTTTTCCCTAGGAAAACTCCACCAAATTTGGAAAAACTCGAATCAACCCCGCCAAAAATGGAGCAGCGCCGGATTTGTCGCACCTGCTAAAACTGCCACCAAGTTAATCTATGTTTTAATTAAGGGATAACCATGGTTTAATTAACATTAATCTCCACTTAGTGCATTAAGTGTGCGAATAGAATTAAGCATCCGCTGTTGGTTATGGTGTAAGGTCACATGTGGAGGGGGCTGGCCCTCTCCTCCCCCAAACCGCCACGTTTTACACTTTAAATAGAAGGCGTGCCCGTAATATGTTAAGAAACATTGTTGTGACATAGTGGTAAAGCTTTGGGTTTGTGTGGGCAAGGTCGCGGGTCCGACTTCGGCGGCCTGCCGATTAACATTTTTCACTGCGCCATCAACCTGTTAGGCCCTTGGGGAGGGAAACGTGGTGGCCTCCAAGTTTTCCACATGTCCTCTTCTCATTGGTCCTCCGACAGCCAATAAAGAACAACCAACACATCAAACTGTTGACCATTCATAAAGTGCCACTTAGTGTGACCTCACTGGTCATTGACCAAACCTTGACCTGCACAGTCACTTGCCAAGTTAGCAGTACGGACTGTTGACTGGGCATTGACTGTATTTTTTTATTTTTGCAAAATTCTTCTACTTGGCAAAGCAGACAAAATTATTTATCTTTCTCATACAAGCTCTATTTTGAATGAAACGAGTTGCGTTGGGATTGTATGACCGAGACAGACACTGTCGTTTTGTCTTTGAGCAATTTTGAGCACTTTGATTTTTGAGGAAATTTTTGCCCCTAATCCAGATTCCAATCACCTACATTATAGGAGCCTTGGTTGATTTTATTTTGAGTTTGAATTAATTAATTCAGTTTCACTAAGTTAAATTTAGTTAAACTAGTTCCAATTGATGGAGGAACTAGTAGGAGGTCGACAATGGGGTGATGCTTCATGTGTTCAACTAGTTAACTAATGATTCACTCATAAATAACTCACACATGTCAGATCTAAGAGTTACCCGGTTGAGATTGGAATTCGGGTATGATGTACTATCATTTATATAATCATCTGAATTGTATAGGTGGTGCATGCATTCAGAGGAAGGCCTATGAGAATAATAGAATTCATATTGAGGAATTTCCCTAATCAATAGGGGGCTAATTCCCAAGTAAAAAACACAAGGAAATAGGGACTTGGGCAAGCCTATATTTGGTTAATTATTGGCCTTGGCTTTTCTAGGAAGCAGTGAAACATATAGATATAGTGAAAAGGTTGCTTGGGCTTAAGCAAAGCATTGTAATCTTCTCATTTTTTCTGACTAATGCAATATACATATAGTAGGGGTTTTTAACTGTAGATTTCCCTAGGAAATCATTGTATAATGTGTTTATTGAATTCTTTCTCTTGTATGCTTCGTGATTTTGCGATCATTTAATTGTTTTCATTAATGAGTAGAGTATATTCAAGTCTATTGTTTTAGTAAAATACAATTAGCAGTTTGAATCTACAAGGAATTTCTACAACCACCACCCCCCTTCAATATAGCCTTAATATTCAACAACAAAGGCCCATGGTTGTGTTTTGACCACATGTGGATCAAGACCCTTCCACTCCCCCATTCTTTGTCACCCTAGTGATCCATGATCTACTTGTACATAACTGTATGCTAGACTCGGGAGATTCCCATAATTTAATGCCACTATCTGTAATGGAACAATTAGGTCTACAGATAAAAAAACCATACAAATATTTGTATTCTTTTGATTCCAAAAGAGTAAATTTATTGGGTATGATCCAAGATCTGGTCGTCAATTTTTCCCAAATCCCAGTAAAGAGTGTGGTAATGAATATTGTAGTTGTTGACATTCCTGCGAGATTTAGTATGTTTTTTTTCCAGGTCATGGGGGATGAAAATTGGAGACTCTATTAAACTCGACCTAACATATGCTACCATTCCATTGTTTGGTGGAGAGAAACATTGATTATATAGGGAATCCATATCTATAAATATAGTTACAAAGGCATATTATTCAAACAATGCTCTTTTGTATGGTAGGGAGAAAGATTTTTCTTGTCTGTTACTAGAAGAAGATGATCAAATGATAAGGGACACCCAAGTGGAATGTTATGTCCAGCTGGGTAAACAACCACTTGAACATGACTGGGTATGGAAATTATATTTTGATGGTGCTTATTCTGGGGAAGGAAATGGAGCAGGTGTGTTGTTGGTATCCCCAGAAGGTAGTTTGATCCCTTTCTCTTTTAAGTTAGAATTTGAGGCCACAAAAAATGTTGTTGAGTATGAACCTTTGTTGTTGGGGCTGCAAGCTGCTAAAAACCTTAATATCAGGTACTTGACTGTGTTTGGGGATTCATATCTTGTGGTGAAGCAAGTAAATAATCAATGTCAAACCAAGCATCCGATACTGAAGCTTACAGGAACGAGGTCTAAGGTTTGGTCGAAAACTTTTTCGTAGCCTTTAATATTCATTTTTTGCCCAGGGAGCGAAATATGATGGTTGATTCCATGGAAATTGTTGCTAGAAATTTTAAACATCCCCAAAACCCCTAGCTCAGATACGAAGTTGAGGTCAGATACAGGCCTTCAATACTAGACAATTTGAAGTACCGACAAGTTTTTGAGGATGAAGAACATATCAAACACTTTATGGAAGTGACTGGGGAATTCTCAAACTTAGTGATTGATCAAGAAGGTGAAGATACAAAGGAAGAACAACAGCTCAGTTGGGAGGAATCCATTGTTGTTAAAAAAAAATTGCAATTGAAGGGAAATAAAATACCCAAAGGTTTGGTTCCATTGGAAAGACTATTTAACTCAAATGATGTAGCTGCTAAGAAAACAAGACAAGCATTTAAGGGAGATGTGGAGGATTGCAATATCGACACAAAAAAGAAACCTAGAGTCATCAGGTTGGCCAAACAAGTTCTGATGGCTTATAAAAAAACTATTTTGACCTCTTCAAGAGTTATAGGGATGTATTCTCTTGGTCATATGATGATCTGAAGACTTTTGACCCCAATGTCATACAACATAAAATCTCTCTAAAAGATGGGATAAAGCCCTACAAGAATAAGCTCAGAAAAATCAACCCCTTATTACTCCCCTCAATTGAAAAATAAGTGAAGAAGTTGCTACAGGCTAAGATTATCGTTCCTCTGAGGTATTTAGATTGGGTGGAAAATTTAGTTCATGTCAGAAAGAAAAAACGGGGAAATTAGGCTATGTGTAGATTTCATAAATTTAAATAAGGCCTCACTAAAAGACAATTACCCTTTTCCTAAAATGGATTATATTCTACAGAGAGTAGTAGGATCTATCAAAATGTCCATGATGGATGGTTTCTTTTGATATAACCAGGTTGTTGTACACCCTGGAGATCATAAGAAAACAACTTTTACTACACCATGGGGGGTGTTTATGTATGCCAGAATGCATTTTGGTTTTATAAATGTTGGAGCCACTTTCCAAATGGAAATGGATGTAGCATTCGTGGGGCACAAAGACAAATTCATAGTGGTTTATCTAGATTACATAACTTTTTTATCGAATTCAGATGAGGAACATCTCCAACACTTGCAACTCACATTGAAAAGTGTGGGAAGTATGGGTTATCGTTAAATCCCAAGAAGTCGTAATTTTCTCTAAGTGAAGGTAAGTTGTTAGACCATATAGTGGCCAGAGAAGGAGTAAAAATTGATCCCAAAAGGGTAGAGGATATCATAAATATTCCATTATCGAGGAATAAAAAGGAAATTTAGGTCTTCTTGGGCAGAATAAATTTCCTAAGGAGGTTCATACCAAACTATTCTGAAATAATCAATGAAATTGAAGATATGTTAAAAAGGGATAAGGAGGTCAAGTGGATTATGGAATCTCAGGAACCTTTCTCTAGAATTAAAAATGCCTTTGCAAAAGCACCAGCCTTATCTACCTGTAAACTATCAAAGGCCATTGCTTATTTTCTCTTTTTCTTCTCCTAACACAATAGCAGTTGTTTTATTGCAGAAAAATAGTGAAGGACAGGAGCAACTGATTGCATTTTTTAGCCAAGTTTTGAGAGAAATTGAATTGAAATAAAATATTCTAGAAAAACAAGTCTATTGCCTAGTTAAGGCTCTAAAGGATTTTTGGATTTATGTCCTACAATAAAAAATAATATCCTATGTCCCTGCAGTTGTTTTGAAAGACATTTTATACAGGGTCACAATGAATGGATTTCCAAGATTCAAGAGTATGATATGGATATCAAACCCACCAAGTTGATCAGAGGGTAAGGATTGGCTAAAATATTGTCTGAAGCTAACTGCCAAGCCTTGGGCATAAACTTACTAACCAACCAGGAAGGAGAAAGGAAAGGAGAAGAAGAGCAGAGAGACATTGAAACCTCAACACAAAATATCTAGATGAAGAACTTGGTCTCAGATTGGTACACATATCATTTCCATTATTTACTTTTTATAAAGTGCCCATTGAATTTTAACAAAGTAACATATAGGGCCCTAAGACTGCAAGCTCAAAATTTTGTTATCTCAAATGGCCAACTATATTGGAAGGATCTGGTGGGAATATTGCTATTATGTTTGGTTGAAGAGGAAATTCCTAAGGTGATTGGTGAATTTCATAGTTGTGTCTGTGGAGGAAATTACAGCTAGAGGACCACAACCCATAAGATTCTCAAAGTTGGCTTCTCTTGGCCCAAGTTAATTGGTGAGGTTCATGGATATATTAGGGCTTGTGAAAAATGTCATATTTTTACTGAGAAGCAGAGGTTGGCACCCCTCAACCTAATCCCTATCTTTGGAGAAATACATGCACCATCCAACGGTCAACATAAATGGATACTCATAGCAACGAATTATTTTACTAAATAGGTGGATTCCATCTATCCAAGAATGCGACTGATATAGTGGTTATCAAGTTTATGGAGGAGAATATCCTTGCTATATTTGGGTGTCCAAGGAATATTATCACAGACAACATTTAGGTATTAAAGTCAGCCAAGTTTATTAGTTTCTGTCAGAATTATAATATCATTTTGGGACACTCCACCACTTAATATCCACAGGGAAATTGATTAGTTGAATCTTCAAACAAAACCTTACTGAGAATTCTAAAAAAGACTATAGCAGAAAATCAGAAAAATTGGGACTCACAACTAAAATTTGCATTATGGGCTAATAGAGTTACTACTAAAATATCAACTCGGAAGTCTCCTTTTGAGTAGGTGTATGGAACCACTAAGATTTTCCTTGTCCAATTAGCTATGCGAGTGTCCAAATTCTTACAGAATACTGAGGAGGAGCCAAATTCTCTAACCAAGAGAATAAATGCGCTGGTGGAACTATAAGAAAATAGAGGGAAAGTAACTTAGAAACTGATTAGATATCAGGAGAAAATGAAGGCTTTGTTTGACATAAAGGCAAAAGACAAGCCCTTACCACCGGGATATTTAGTACTCAGGTGGGATGTTAGGAGAGAAGATAAAGGCAAGCATGGAAAATTCAATCCCCTCTGGTTTGGACATTTCAAAATAGTGGAAACAAAAGGGAACAATTCCTTCTTGTTGGAGAACTTGGATGGTGAAGTCCTTGAACTGCCTATAAATGGGAAGTTTCTTAAGCATTATTTCCAGCATTAAGGAGGTCCACTTTATTCCACTGTATATACCGGTGAGCCATTGTACATACCAGATATGTTTTATATTCTTACTAATTATGTTTTTCATTATACACACTTGAATAAATTGAATCCATGTCAAATGAATAAGGCACTAATCTGCATGTTCTCAATGCATTGCTTTAAATGCATTGTCCCTAGTTGGAGCCAATGTTGTTCTCTTCTCTACCTTTTTTTTTGTATTTGTGTCGGATGGTCCCATATTTACCCTAGTGCGGAGAAGAACATATACACCTAGGTTGGAAAAATGAAACAAAGTTAGGTGCTTACAGCACACTAAATACATTCAGGAAAAGGTAGCATTTAAAAAAAATTATTTCTGAAAGTGAAAAAATCAAAGAAATGGAGGTTATTGGAAAGCGGGGCCCTTTGCTTAAAGTTTGAGTAGGTATCAGGCAGATCATTATTCATTGCGACTCATCCAACCCCCAGAAACATTATAGGGGGGATTAGCGCAAATGATATGTCAACACCACCCTCTGAAGAAGAAAATTCAATAAAGTAGATCGGTGGATCGATGACCTAGATTAACTCTGGGGGTCTCAGCTCGATCCCAAATCCTGCTTTTCCACCTGTTAGAGAGAGTTGGGGACCACACCCACCATGCCATATGTCGAGGTTCCAACAACGTCAGCAAGTGAGTGTTGTGGTAAATGGTAAAGGTATCCCCTACATGTGTTCACTAGTCACCTTCCCAATCACCTTCTGCCACTTTTGACCCCTTAATGAGATCACCTAATATCACGTTACCATTTTTACCCACCTATAAAAGCTTGACCCATAGTTGTTTGAATTTAAAATTATATTTCTCACAGTCAAATCCTCATGCCTCTCCATTGGTCTATGATAGTCCAGAACTCCCTCAACGTCGTTCCTTTGAATTTTTCCCAATCCATCAAGTAATCCTCGGGCCTTCTACTTATAATTTATCCTTATGCTCAAAACGAAGAAGCCTGCACCTAAAACTCCTAAATCATGGGAGGATAAATCCTCATCCAACATTGAGCCACTCATGGACACAAAATCTCAAATCTATGACTCATCATGCCCCTACCACTTGTTAGACCTTTGGTTCGACATGTATTTTCATCACCTCAAGGGAGAAGACCCTTTTAGGGTAGTGGAGTCAGGGTTGTACTACCAAATCCCACAATCTGTCTATTATTTTCCATAATTTGTTTTATCTTCAACCGCATCCTATGTTGAAGATATAAATTATTTTGTATCATCTATCCAAGCGAAGATCTTGGAGGTAACTCTAGAATTGATTCAAAAGGCTCTATTGTACCCAGTTTCCTCTGACTCTAAAAAATTACCGAAACTACCCCGTTCTACAGTTATAACGCTCTCCCATCTAGGGAGAAACAGAATTTCTTACAGATGATTTTGGCTCCTGGCCACCAATCCTTGCATATTGTTGACTCTTTTCTCATACCTGCCTTTACAGAAGTTGTCCATGCCATCCTCATAGTTATTTCCCAACTATTTGGGGAAGATGATTCCACTAATGTCACCAAAGTTTCCATAGGGTTTCTGAGAGTGATGATGAATCCATGTCATCTTTTTTATATACCTTCTTTCCTAGATGAATCCATGAAATTCCAGTTGTACCATTTTCCTATCACTTCATTTTTTAGATACTATTCCATTATGTTTTTTTTGTTATTATACACCCATGTGGATGAATTTTAATACTTGGGTCTCAATATCATGGATTCACGCAAATAGAGAAAGTTTGTCTTTAATTGGGATGTTGTTGTCATGAAGAAACTCAACAATGAGGGTTATTCTCAATTCATATCCACTTATATTTCTACTGAATACATAATCATCCATAATGTCTCTTCCCCAAAGATACTGCCCCAAAAAAAGAAATCATTAAGCTCATCAAAGACACTAGGGCGGGTGACTGGTACTTGTTTGAGGATTAAATTGAAATTAGGGTTTATGGGTGTGAGCTCCCTCCCTACCGTTAACCTGTTTTTATGCCCATGAGAATCTTTGCCCTATAATTCATCATATAGAATCTACATGTAGATTAAATTCACTTTGTTCCCACTAAGAAAGATTATACGATCAAATTAGGAAAGCCTATAGGCCCTTTCATTGTAAATACCAAACAAGATTTTTAGTTAGTTGAAGTTTTTTTAAGGGAACTGAATTTTGAAATGGGAGACATTTGGCACTATGACTCCCATGGAATCATTTAAAGGAAAATAAAAAGCATTAATGCCTCATCCTATGATCATGATTATAGGCCATAAGTTGAGTGGAAAGCTAACTTTGATTCTTGGCCTATTAATACATAAATGAATATTGAGATTCCAACTGCAAAGGACAAGGAATAAAAGAGGAATGTGGACGAGACTAAAGATGTGGAAATGGAAGATGTTCACTCCAGTAAGAGGGCCAAAATACAAGAAGCAGTTGATGAAGAGATTGAAACTAGGTTGAACAAGAGAAAGCTGGATCAACCAAGCTTCTAGGTGACCTTAGAAGAGCCACTTCAAGACTTTGCCTCTTCATCTATAGAGGTAACACTTTTGAGTTTTTCTGGAAGCTCAAAAATGATAGGATTTAGTTTAGTTGCAGGGAAGGCAATAGAGGAAATCAACAAGAATATCGGAGAGGAGATGCAACAACAACTAACATCACATTTGGTCCCCTACCATATCAAACTTTTGGTTGCCATTAACCTAGAAAGAAATCAAATGAATTTTTCGTTACATCGACCCGGTACAGTCCCTCACATCAGGATCATAATTTAGGATTGTGGATGTATCTCTTGACCTGACTAATGACCCTCTGCTAGATAAAATCAATTTTCATAGACAGATTAGAGAGATGATTTACAGTGAATTAAGTTTAAATGTTATGACCATTAGCAAAGTTGAGAAGTTGTTGGAGAAGGTTGCCACGAAGCTAAATAAAGAGATAGCTAATTTTAGACTTCCGCATTTACAAAATGAAAACTTTAAAGAACTGCTTTTCAAGCTAGGAGTGAAGCCAGAAGACAAAGACATGATAGAGACTCTTATCCAGAGTTCACAGGCATAGATCTAAGAACTAAGGCATAAACCAAATATTCCTACTAGTGAACATGTGCAGTCCAGAGAATTAGACCAGGTGGAAAGAGAAAAATAAGTTCTATCCAAGGAGCTGATAGACCAGAATAATGAAGTAGTGGCCCTCAAGAAACAAGTGGTAGAGCTCCAATAGAAAATTGACTCTCATATTTGTGTAGTGCATGTACTAGAGAATCTCTAAAATCCTACTAAGAAGCTCACTAAGACACTCACCGAGTTGAAGCTATCTAAAGGAGAACTCAATAAAATGCAGGTGGAATTGGATAGTGACAAGCATGCCCTTGCACAAAAGGAGAAACAACTGGAGACTGCAAAGACTAATGCAGAGCTAATCAATGAAAATCTATAGACAACAAACCAAGAAATCACTGAATTGAAAAATAGGCTAAAAGGGAACATGTCCTCCTCCATGCCAAACAGAAGATATGGGATGAAATAATAACAAAAGTGAAGAATAAATGAGATAATATAACCCTGATGGCAGAGAAAAAAGTTGCAATCGAGGACTATGAGTTCTTTATCGTAGTTGTCAAGGAGGAGGATGTGAGAAATGTTGAGACAACTAAAAAAACCGTTTAGTATATTAAAGAAAAATCAAGCAGTGAATTGAGGACCATAGATATTGTAGACTAGGTAACTGCAATCTTGGAGGTCTCCAAAATGACTTAGAAGTAAGTAGCTAGAGCCAAGGGTGAGGAATGCCTGGAGAGGGTGCTAAAACATGTAATTGTGTTTGATTCAGAGTTCGATTAGAGTGTTAGAGTTGGATTGCCCAACTATTGGGACCTTGTAGGAACATTGATCCCATGGGAGCAGTACAATCAAATGCTAGTAGAGGCTAAGAGAAAATTGGACTCCTCCCATGAGAAGACCACCTCCTTAAAGGGAAATATAGTAGTGAACTATATGAGAAGGGATTTCTAGTTTTTATGGTTGGTAAGGACCTTATTTTGCACTAGGCCAAATTATGCAGGGCTCACCAGCCTTAAGATTTCATATCAAAATTTCTTTCGCTCTCCTCTACCAAACCCAACATTGTGGCAGAAATGTGACCAATTCATCAATCCTCCACGACTCCAAATCATTGACCCAACATCTCTTCCTCCAGAACCAGCCCAACAATGATGAAGATATTTTGATCGTATCAATCATGACACTTTGTTGTTTTTATGTTTTTGTAAATATTCCATTTCAAGAAATGAACTCAAGTCAGTTATGATTTAGTTAGTACAATTGTGCAAGTAGCATGCTTGCACCATTTTTGTTGTGATGAATCATTAGGAGATCAATAAAGAATATTTTTGTAAGGGATACATCTTGAAACCTTATAAAAAAAATTATGATACATTTTGAAGGGTTCGGAATTTTTGTTTCAAAGGGATCTTGAACTGTGAATGGAGAAGGAAAAATGTAAACTCTATCTACATATTAATAATTTTTTGGTGATTCTATTTGCATAAGACTATATTATGTTCTCTTCCTTGTGTTTACTTCATTATTCGTTTCTTTATTCTCAAATGGAATGTAATAGTAGTTGTTGGATGTAGTCTTTGAAATCATGAATTCATCTATATCTAAATTTTGGTTAGAGATGCCTGTGATTAATGAGATCTAATGTCCTTAATGCCATGTACTCTGAAATTTCACTTACTGTTTTCATCTCTTCACTTTTCTACAAAAGTTCGATGCATGAGATTCTAAGCTTAGCCCTGTGTATTTTATTTTTTTTCTTCATGTTCTTCTTTCACATATTCTACAATGACCAATGAACTATATGCTTTTGTAAGTTAGCCGCAAGAGCCTAATATTAAGTATTCTATAGGGTTTTTATGTTACAAGTTGAATCCACCCTCTTGAAAGATATTTTGGACCATTTCTAATGCAAAATATGTTTTGAGTATGGAATGTAAATGCACAATTCCAACAAATTATATCAATACTCTAATATTTCTTAGGCATTGGCCTCCCCTCAACCCGGAGGTCGCCTCTAGGAGCTACAACACCAATGATCATGGCCCTTACAATCAACCTTTATACATAACAAAAACTAGGGATTGGTAACAACAATTATGATGACCAATCTTCTGTTGGAACCAGGATCACTATTGGGGGGCAGGGGGTGGGGTGAATCAGTTGTGATAACATTCAACAATTTTAAAACTTTTTCTCCAATATATTAATCAATTCATCACTTAACAAATATGCATTAGATTTGAACATGCAACTTCAACTAGAATCATCACATGAGAGCCATAACAAATGAAATAAACATGAACAATGAGACACAAATCATCATATCACATAGGAACACAAGATATCTGATGGAAAACCCCCTCTGGGTCAAAAACCATCCTTCTGTTGCTGCATTTCTCAATATATTTTATCATATGTCAAGCAAATAATTACATAGAGAGTACAATATTGTAACTATATGAAAGGAACTCTAATCTCCATCTCACGACTCTACAGATGACCATCCACTGGAATCCTCCATGACCATCGAGCCTTGCCCAACTCCAATTGGACTTATGAAGAAATATGTTCTCAATACTTGTTTTGCCGGAGCACCCACCTCACTTCTCTATGTATTTCACCTTTCATGCATTTCCAAACTGGAACCCAAGAGCTTCTCAACATGAACATTACAACAACAATATCATCATAGCACATTATCAACACTCTCAATACAAAACATCAACCACTGAATCAAACTCAAATCTTAGCTCTCTCTCACATCAACACACCATCCCCAACTCACATAGCCTCAATATATTAGCTACAAATAATCTAGATGCAAAATCTAAATGATGCAATATAAGATTTCCATATAAAAACATGAGAAATTTTTGTAGCCAATCTATCACAATCATATCAGCAACATATATAAAGTCAAATAAAAAGAATGCCCCTACAAGCACAAACACATTAGCAAACTCCTTAATAACTATGCCATTTTTCTTTTGCATACAAATATTCTTCATCCATGCATACTTTTGTCTCTGCTACTGTTGCACCTTCATGCACACTCTTTTACAGCAAATTCACTCTCCTCACCATTGGTTCTCCAAAACACAATGACAATTTTCTCACACAAGATAACCAACCTAATGAGCAACGTTTCTCCATATATTTGTAATATCTGAAGGAGATTAAATAAATTAATTCTTTAGGTGATGGAGCTCACCCAAAACCTTTTCACATGCTTCAGATTGATTGAGCTAGACTTCTTGACCAAATCCAACCACATATTCCACTAGGATTTTGATAGTTTCAACTTTGATCACCTTCTTGAGGCCCCACGTCTTGTCTCAAACTTTTTCTGGAAAAATTTGATCATAAAATTCGCTGAAAACAAATTAATTCCAATTTTGCACGAGGAATACAGATTAAATTTCATGTTTTCTTTTGGTCACATGCACAAGCCTGTGTGAAATCGATTGTAGTCCTCCCACAACACTACCATCCAGCGACTAAAAACTTTCAATCACTCCCATAAGCCTCCATCCATGCGACTAAGGCAAAGTGTCACACGGAATGAGTCAACCTTGTGGACAAGATAGACCTTCCTAGAATCTAAAGAAGACCTAATGACAAGCAAACCAATCACACACTATCTTTCTCTAAATATTCTTTTATAAACAAAGGCAAACAAGTGTTTTAGGCCTACCTTAGGTCCAACGCAAGTTTGTGGAAGTCTTCACTCCTTCGATCCAAATGAGCTCCCTTGTCGCGAATCTACAAACACAAACAAGCAAACAAATTAAATAGCACCTGAAAAGCCAATATCATAAAACATATTTAACATGAAAGTCAAGGAATTCATGAAACAAATGACATGAGACAATTTGTTGAGAAAAAAGAGTTTGATTGTATTAATTCAAATCAAGAAGAACTTTACAACCTGTGCCTTGATGCTGTACAAGCTCCTCTCAGGGTCCAGCAAGAAGTCTCCTCTACTTTGACAAGTTTCACTCTCTTCCCAATGAAGCCAAAAAGGTATGTGATCTCTCCTCTCAAGCTCAACTAGGAAGTCTTAATTTCACTAGCATTTACCCTAAAAAATGTTCAGCTTCTAACCTCCCTAGCAACCAGCCCAATGCCTGAATTTATATTGCAATGGAGGGAAGTTACTAGGTCCTCCTTCAAAGGGATAAAGTCATCCTTCAAAGGGATAGCTCCTCTCATCAAGGGATTAGCTCCTTCTCTTTTGGGATGCATGAACCACCTAAGAGCGGCCAATCCACGTCAAAATTCCTTCTAGAATCATCTAGAATTAACCCAAAGTGAGTTTTTTTAGAATAAACTTGTGCCTTTTTGACTTTCACAAGGGTCCGCACCCACACATTTAGGGACAGAGCGGGCAGGTCCACAGTTTTTGTAAACAGAAGGTGCGGGACCGCAGGCAATAGTGAGATAAAGTGCAGAACCAGAGCTTTATTGATTTTCAATGTCTTTCTCTCATTTTCAAAGCTTGACTTGAAGAGTTGAAGTCTAAGACTTGCTTAGGAGGACAGTACAAGTGATGATAGACCCATACTGACTACAAATAATCATGGTGATGATATTTTTGTGTAACAGATTGCCCCCTAAAGTGCGAAGTCTGTAGTAGATGAGGATTTCATTTATCATTTAGGAAGAGTGAAGTACTTTATCATTTCGAGGATCATCTTGTGGAGAACCCGGTTGGAACCTATAAAAACATTCAATGCAAGATATATATATGAGATCATATCATCGCTGAGGTAGGCATTCCCATACTCAGATCAAAACTGACTTAAAAAAATTAACTACTGCTCTGATACAGGAATGATCTTGTAATACATCACAAGTATAGACTCATGTGGACACAGTATGGACACAGCCATCTGTTTATGAATAGTCCATTATATAATGAATACAAAATTCCTCGCAGCCTGGATTATGAAAACTAGATCCAGGGTCTTCATTTCTACTTCTCGAAACAATATGATTCTATCCATGCGAATGAATGTGTTGGAGTCGAACATGGGAGAAACCACTTGATTACCAGTCAATGATGTAAACTGTTAACAAGTGTGAGAGAAACCACCAGTGATGTCAATGGCTCTCAAAGTACCAGTACAATCCATGAGATGTGAATAAATGTGTTGATGTCGAACATGTCATGAA